>CM066983.1:63040009-64384384 GCA_033977485.1 Hydrangea macrophylla
CATGTTTTTCCAAACACCCTTTATAGCCGAAACTCATATAATAGTTCCGAAGTTATGCTACTATAAATGTGAGTCAAGCCAAGTACTGGCTCTCACAGCTGATGTGGACCATCTAAGTACTTTGTTTGTCTTCGATAGAAAAGAGCTCATGACATGAATACATGTGCATGGTTTAACTACAATTTTTCAATTCATTGAACTCATTCATGCCTTCACCATACCTGTATAATATATATATTGAATATTACAACTAACTTATAAACTACCATATAAATCTCTTGTTTTTTAATGTTCCAAGTACCACACATACACACACACACCCCAACTATTCTCTTTTACCCACAAATTCTGACCTTTATATAATAAAGAGAAAGAGTCCGCAAGGGGCTAATAAACAAATGGAGGCCTAGATCAAACTGGTTGATAAATATAAATTAATGGCATGCTAGAGATTGGACATATATATATACATGCATATATAAACTATGGTAGTTCGTGGGGGTGAATCTCTATATAAATCCATGCTATGAATCAGATTCGTTGTTGGTCTGTTTTTTTCTTCGTTGACTAATTAAACGGATAGGAACTTAATTAAGAGCATCTACAAAGGAAATAGGAATGGAACTTAATTAAGAGCATCTACATGCATATTTTCTTCGTTACTTATTGGTTGCTAATGCCAACTACCTCTTGTGTCTTGTTACCTCTTCTCACGTCGGTTTCATAAAAATTAGATATAAGTAGGAATGGAGCCAAATCTGATCATGTTAAGCATATTTAGGATAAGCTTGAGATAAATCAAAATTATGAAATAGTAAAACTTGCCAATCTTTTTCAAATCAAGTTGGCCAACAACATATAAATATACAAATTGTTTATACATATCATTTTGTTTTTTTGTGATTACTCTCTCCTTTTCTTTTCTTTTCTTTTTGTTTTTCTTCACAGTGTATATGAAATCTTCCCCTTTTTTTAATCATTGTAGAGATATGGGAAGCCTTCAGTGCTGGAGAGCATTGTTGGAAAGCACTTTTTGCCTCGTGGATATGGTAATTGATGCTGCTAATACTTGCAATTTTACTTAGCCACTTGAATGTATTTATTATTTGGTGGCCTATAAATCCTTTCCTCCTATGAAGTCTGCAAGTGACACTTAAAAATCTTGTGTGGGGATTGTTACCTGACGACCTCTTGTCCTGCAGCTTCATACGAATGATGAAGGAAGAGAATACGTAGAGTTCATGCACCTCCCAAGGAGAAGGTTCACTGATTTTGGTATGTTTCACTTGAGAACTATTTTTTCCTTATCCTTTTCCATCTCAGTTGCTAAAATAGTGGTTTTGTGCAGCTGCTGTGAGGAAAGATATTAATGATGAGACTAGTGATAGAGAGACAGGCTGCACCAAACAAATTTCCACTATTCAAACTCTGCATTTTTTTTTGTGTACTTCTGTGTTCTTTAATCTCTGAGTAGCTGAAATTGCTTGGTGTGTTTGATTCAATACTATTCAGTGTGTTATCTTGACTGGGTATTAGATTAATCTATGTTTTTTTCTTTTATCAGATGAACAAGAGCAAGAACTCTAAGGCAGATTTTGTGACAAGACATTCTCTGTAAGGTTTGAATTACTCGCTCTCTCTCTCTGTAGCCAATTGTAAATGTTTGCATACAATTTTCTTTTTGTGATTGTGGTGAATTAAAGAGTGAGAGAATTTAACATAAATGAATATGCAGAATCAATTTAATTTGACACAAATGAATACACAGAATCAATTTATACCCAAAAGCACACCATTGCAATACTCAATAAATTAAAAGCATAACATCACAGTGTGGTCCAATTAAAAAGCCTATTGTACGTCAAGAATCAATATTTAGACATACATGTGTCTAGGAACTAGGCTTATATCCAGCAGCATAAAGGAAACTGAACATTAAAAAAGGGAATAAATTCTAAATTGTGACCTAACTTGGAAAACAAAATCTAATTTGAAAACACCTAACGCGTTTTGGAATACAGTACCTTATCTTATTTGAAAACACCGAACTTTAAATGGATTACAGTACCTTATCTAATTTACTAGTCATAACTCAATCATTTCCCTTGTGTTCAATATATAGATTGCAAATCAACTTGACCATGTGGTCGCAAATGTTGGAAGGAAACCTTTGAAAGTAATGGTTCAAGTAAATACCAGAGGAGAAGAATGTGAGTGGGTGTGTCGATTATCGTAAATCATTTACCTACTCCCCACAATATAAACGGACAACAAACAAGAACATGTGAACTTACTTTTTTCCCCTTTTTGCAGCAAAATCTGGGGTTGATCTATCTAGATGTGTTGATCTTGTGATACATGTAAGTTTAGGATGCCCAAACCTTCAGTGCAACTATGATGACTGGTGCTATATTGACAAAAGAGTTTTAAACTAATAGGACGGATTTTGATTGCCTCGTTTCTTTAGTTCATTTGAGCAACCTTTTATCTATAAGTATTATACAATTTAGTTTATAACCTTTTTTTTCTTTTAAACTCTTTGTTGCCACTTGAGATTTTAATTTTTTTGAATTTTTTGAATCACTTCCTTCCATTTTTCTTAAGTTTTTCTTTTTCCTTCTTAAATCTGCAAATGATTCAAAGCCTCTAAACTAGGGTTACAATTTTTATACGTTGCTGGTACAATATGTAGTTAATCCGTATTTATTGCAGGGGAGAAATGAGATAGAAAGAGTGGGAAGCCTCTTCATTACAAAGGGAGCACATTCCATAGGATCATTCCTAGCTTTATGATCCAAGGGAATGATTTCACCCGTGGTGATGGGCGTGGTGGAGAGTCAATATATGGTGAAGGATTTCCTAATGAGAACTTCTAACTTAAGCACACTGGTCCAGGTAATTGTAAGCCCTTGTATAATTACATGAACATTTTCTTCATTGGAAGAGCCATTTTGAATGGCTGGCTTGTGATTAAATGTCAAGGAGTAATGCTATGATTTTCAAATTTGCATCCTACATCAGTGGGAGCACCTCAGGCAATTTCCAATGAAAACTCAGCTACCACATAACCTGGGAGCCAAATTTTGGAATCATAGCATTACTTGATGCCAAATGCACTTCATTACCCCTCATTTGTGCTACATATTTATTTTCTTTTGCATTTTTTTCCCCGAGGACAGGGTTGCTGTCAATGGAAAATTCTGACTAGACACCAATGGATCACAATTCTTCCCTTTTATGTTTTATTGAGTTCCTACTATATTTTGAAAATCTTTAATATCAATGTCAGTTAAGTATAGGGAAAAAGCTATAAAATGTAGTGGACAGTAGTTTTCATCTTGTTTTTCATTCATTTTCTTTTTCAAAATTTACAAATCAAGAGCCATGTCTGTGGAATCTTGTAAACTCACATTCCTCTACTTGGGTTTTGTTTGAAGGTTGGATGGGCATCATGTTATGTTTGGCAAAGTGCTATCTGGAATGGATGTTGTGAACAAGATTGAAGCTCAAGGGAGACAGAGTGGGGTTCCCAAAAGCAAAGTTGTTATTTCAGATAGTGGTGAACTCCCGTTGTAATTGCTTTCCTTCCTTTAACCTAGGCTCGCTCACTCTATAGGGTTAAAACTTTGTACACCTTTCTATTCAGTAGCTAGGATGTCAGATATATAAAAAGTTATATTAGGTTGGATTTTGTTTGGTGACCTATTATGTATTTTTCAGATATATGAAATTGTGTAATGTTTGATTTGATATTTAATATTATGTTATGTTGGAAAAGTATTGATTATTCTATATTTGTAAATTGAATAGGTTTTGAAATATTATAGGATTAAAAATAAATATTGGATTGCATAGGTATTGTTGGAATTACTTTTAAGAGAACAAAATGTGCAACGAATCATATTTTCGTTGCTAAAAATAATCTTTAGCAAGGAAATTATTTCCTTATCTTAGAGTTATAAAATTGGCAGGGAACAAATTTTCCTTGCTAGAAGTCTCCTTTAGCAAGGAAATTATTTCGTTGCCTTATGTTAATATTATTTGCAAGGAAACATGATTTCCTTGTTAAAAACAACTATTAGCATGGAACATGTTTCCTTGCCTTAGACTTGGATATTTAGCAACGAAATTTTTTCCTTGCAAATAGTCCAAATTACAACAAAACGACATGTTTTTTGCAAGGAAATTAGCCATTTAGCAACGAAAAAGCTGAGCACTAGCAAGGAAAATTTCCTTGCCAAAAGTAAGAATTTGCAAGGAAAGTTGTTTTGGTTGCTAGAAGCTTTAGAGAGGAAGCTTTTGCAAGGAATTGAGCAACGGAAAATTTTCCTTGCAAAAGCGTTTTGCAACGAAATTGTGGCCTTTAGCAAGGAACTTTTTCTTTGCAAAAACACATTTTTGTTGTAGTGCTATTAAGTATTAATCACATTTTGTCAAGTAAACCACCAAAAACTCATAGTTCTCTTTCTTCAAAAAGGCAAAAACTCAAGTATATCCCCCATAACCTGCACTGAGAAACAAATTTGTATATCAAATACAAATAATAGTTAAACATTTGAGAATAGCATATCAAAGGAAGAGGACAAGTTTCTCACCATATTTTCAAAAAAAAAATTGTGTATGAAACCTGAGAGCTAAAAACTGAAAAGATAAATTGAATGCGAACCATGAAATACTAACTGGATTACTAATCTATAATAATTGTGGGCTCTACTTCCAATGGATTTGCTTCTTCCATAAATTCTAAAACATAGAAATTAAAATACACATTAAATGCATCCAATAGTCAGGAGAGGAAAAAAAAAAAGAAAGTTCAAGAAAAAGATGCTACTTGACTCAAGTTTTTTGAAGTTGTCAACATCGGCAATGGCTTCTCGTAGGCTAATCGGATTTGATGTAGAATGAAGCCAATTTTGTGCACAAAGGAGGGCCTCAACCATCTTCGGAGACAACGAACTCCGGAAGGAATCAAGAACATGGACCCCCGTGCTAAATGCAGATTCCAAAGCCACAGTTGATACGGGAATCACAAGAACATGTCGTGCAACCAAAGAAAGCATGCGATACCTGCTGGAATTACACTTTCACCATGCTAATACATTAAACCCTTCTACATCTTCTTCACAACTCTTTGCTAGGTATTTTTCCAATTCCAAATTGTTTTTTATTGAATCCGCCACTTGCAAATGTTTCATGAATTCAAACATCCTCAATGCCCTCATATCCTTACTAGCCTCAAGTCCACTACTTGATCCCTCTTTTGATTGACTCTTTGGATCTTGTCCACTACATTCTCCTTCATTTGCAACATAAGCTTCATACAAACAAGTTAAACATTCTTTGCAACATAAGCTAAATTCTTTACCAAAGCATCCACCGATCCAAACACAAAATTTAATATATTGCAATTTCCAACGAGGATCAAGAATCATAGCAACATATAATAATTGATCATTGTCACCAATGTTTCCCCAATACTTATCATACTTCAATTTCATGTTATCCGCCATTGATTGCAAAAACAAATCACCTTCTCTACACTGTGATTGAATTGTGTCTTGAATAGTTACCAACTCCATAAAAATATGCATTAGAAGTAATATGATTTGTCCCAAAAAATGTAAAGTAACATCATAGAAAAGTTTCAAAAACTTCACAAATAACCTACATTTATCCCAATCTTCACTAGTAGGAGGGCCTAAACCATCAAACTCAACTCTAGTAGCATCTAAGAAGGTCGGGTCTTCCTCATCCAACCGTTCTTGAACTCTCTAACTCACTTTGAAGATTTTTAACAGCCATTTATAGTTCCACACAAAACACAAGACAAAGCAAATGTCATTTATTAAGTTTTTAACATAACCATTTATGGTTCCAAACCCTAAATACAAAAAAAAAATGTACAAAATAGAAATCAACCAACAAAGAAACAAAAAAAAAAAGAAGAAGAAAAAAACAAACCCTTCAAAAGAATCAAAACCTACCCATATGCAAAAATGTCACCTTTGAATTTGTGTGTGACTTCCTTTAAATACTCCTTCAACCCTCTTCTCTGAATCAAGAAACGTAAATCATAGTAAGTAAAAGTAAACTGCGGATATCGCATTTTTTCTTTACCCACAGCTTTTTTAAAATTTGTTCAAATTTGAAATTCAAATATGAGTAGCCACTTCATTTTTAAAAGGAGAATTAAGAAACCCTTTTAAAGCAAATTGATCTTTTAGGAAATCAGAGATTTCTAGGTCCGGGGATTATGGAATGAGAGAGGAAGGAGCCCAACAGACTAAAACACCCCCCTCTCATCCTATCTCGCGATAGTCCTCTACTCAACATCCTTTTAATTGAATTATTAATCTAAATGTGCCCTCAAAATAATACATAGATATAGCTAGATATACATTGCAAAAGCATGTCGAAAGGGTGTAAGATTGCTAATGGTAAAAATAGCATTCAAAACCACATAATTCAATTAGCAAGCAATATGATATGAAATAGGAACAAGAGAACTTACCCGGGATCTAGCTGCAAATATGGAAATGTGTAATGCATTCAAGTAAATAAAAAAAACTAAAAGAGTCTCTAATCCATATATATATAAGACGAGACCTAATTCTAAGGTGTCGCACAAGGAGTCAAAAAATTAATAAAATCAAGAAATTAAATAGGCTAAAGAGGAGTTTGAGAAATCATACCTCAATAGTGCTACAAAACAAAGGGTTAGTCCACAAGCCTTAGTCAAGATATAGCGTGAAATTATAAATAACATTCTTAAACTTCTAGTTAAATCTATCAAGTATGAAAGAATTGACATAATTATGAATTCCTTCTAATTAGTTAGAAATGCATTATTTCTACACATATACAAGTCTCAACTATGACCCAATGTAATGTCCATAAAGAGATGGTGTAGTCCCAACATGGTCACAAGGAGCTCACAATTAGGTTCAATTAAATGCAACTTAGTCTCAACACCAAACGAATCCTAATTACAAGTATTAATCTACATGAATACATGAATATGAGTAAGAGTAAGCTATAAACTATTCATTGATTAGGATCATTTAGCCTCTGGATTTAAGTTTGATTAATCATTATTAAAACATACTTCAAGCCTCAGGTTATAGGAATGTCATTTGACCCATTATTTGCAAAGTTTGTCAAATCTGTCACAGAATTCTGAAACTTACAGAGAGTAGACTAGGACTTCAAAAATGGAAGAGACGTGCTTCCCATGGTTTGATTTCAATGATTTTTAGATATAAGATGCCTCTATGAATCTAGTTTCTAAACAAAAAAGAAAAATTAAAGATCAACGGTTCAATCTCTGGGAATTGGACAAAAACCAGACATCATTCAGAAATTTACAACTCTCTGTCCAGAGATTTTGTTTGATTTTTTTAAACATATTAAATAAATCCGAATGACTCTAATATTTTTAGGAGATCTCATTAACACATTAAACTTCATAGAAAAAATTATTTGAGGTCAAGAATGCTTGATTAAGGCTCTGATATACTCATTTCAAGAAAGTGTTACTGTTCTAAAATTCTGGACAAATTATGGTTGCTTCACAAAACTCATGACCAAACCATCTTAAGCATGAAATTTTATTGAAATAAAAATTACAGTGGTAGATCTTTATGTTATTGACAATCTCCAACCAATCTCTTCCAATTCCAACGGTCCATTATTCAACTAAAAATCTTTGATCAAAGGTGGTTTATGAACTCACTGAACCATTGTCAAGTTCACCTTTTATTTGTTAACTCTACCTACCAAGCCATGAAGATTGGCTTAACCCAATTTATTTCTCCTCCCACTTGATGGTCATTGGAGACTAAGGACACTTATACTTATAGATTTCAATGGAGTATGAAGAAACTTCATGAAATCTCAAATTACTGAACCTAAACCATGGAGATAGGTTTAGACTTATCTACCAAACATACTACTATCAACCTTAATCCTTTTGTGAATCATCAGTTTACAAGAAGATTAAAGGATCCAAGTCAAGGGACTCAAGTCAGACATTGAAGGTCTCATAAATCCCTAGAGATGGACATAATCAAAAGAAAAGAAAGTCAAGGTTCAAGTAATATCCAAGTTAACCTTTACTTCATGATTTATTTAATCTTAAACCTTAGGTTACTTTGATCCAAACCAATAAATGGAAAGTTCAATAGCAATATTAGTGGTGTGTGATGAAATGAGGTAGGAAGGGGTTTTTTGAAAATGTGTAAAAGATCCTAAAGAATTCTATATATTGTGAATGAACATGAATTAAAGACTAATTAATTTAGAGGTTACCTCCAATTATCCTCAACTTTGATGTTTTGAAAGCCTTCCAAAAGTGGTTCAACCTCTTCTTCTTCTAAGTCATGTAACTTCTTAATTTTCTTAAACTCCTCTAAGACTCTCTCCTAATTGTATCAAAGACTTTTAAGAGACTCAATATTCAAAAACCAGAGAGATTCAAGACAAGATTTAAACCCTAAAGTTGAGATCAAGATTGTGAGAGATAAATGGAGATTCAAGACCCTTTGTAATGGGATATTCATCCCCTATATATAGGCAAATTTTAGAGGGTTATTTTGATAATTTTAGGGATAAAACCCTAATCCCGAATGTCCTTTTGATGGTACAAAATGTACTATTTCAAAGCAGACTGCTACGAAAATGCGGCATTCAGTAGAGTTGGAAGCGGCACTTGGTAAGTGCCGGAACGACATTTACTGATCGCCGGTGCGGCATTCACTGAATGCCGATGTGGCACTCAATCAATGCCACGGATAACTCCACAGACTGCCTTCTTTTCTGGATTTTTGATTTTTGCGGCATTTAGTGTATTTTTGTGGTTGCCAGTGAATGCTGATTCGGAACTTAATGACTGTCGGTCTGGCAATCAAGGAGTGCCGAAGCGGCACCACATGACAGTCGCAGACTATGCCATGTGTTGTTTTCTTCTATCCTTCCCTTTCCTTCTCTTTTTCTTCTTTTTTTCTTTTTGTTTGAATTAAAGAGCCTTTCGAAGAGCTTGAATCAACTTGGAAGCCTTAGGTTCATTCGAACATTTTCATCATCAGAATTGGAGGTCCTCCCCTAAATTCGATGGTTGGGTCAAAATCGGAGTGTCTACATAAACCGAGAGAGAGAGAGAGAGAGAGAGAGTCGACGAGAGTTATCGACGAGGATAATTGAAAACCTTGTTTAATGGTTAATGGAGATGTGATGAGCTTTGTCCTTTACTACTTTAGAAGAACCTAGGGTTTTGCTTTTGGGAAGTGGAAGAGGCACTGGAAGAGACTATCCAAGGTCTCTCAAAGTCTTTGGAAGTTTCAACTTCCAATGAGAAAGGTGTTTGGCTTTTTAGAAAAATGATATTGTTTATATAGATTAGATAGAGGAAATGAGAACTACTCACAAGCCGTCAAGCATTTATAATTTTATACTATTGTAGACACCTTATTTTGGTCCGTCCGTTTGACTGAAGGAAATTCGCCTCAAGAATAATCTGATGACTGGAATTAGGATTTGTGGAATGTTAGTTTTATAAAGCAGAACTCCGTAAAGCACCGTGGTCTCTGAGACACGTTAGAATAATCTTTAAAAATACTTAGGTACGTTAGAAACTTAACTTAGAGACAAAAACCCAATTTAGGGGAGCTTTTTCACATGAAATGACGAAAAATTGCCTTTTATCGAGCAAATTTTGGATCTCATGGTGGGATTCTTAGAACTCCCTTTACAAAATATTCCTAAAATAGCCTAAATTACTGACCCAAGCCTTCATATTGGCCAACAATCACTTAGGAGAATTTTTACCCTTTTTGTACCTCACAGGTTTGCTCCTTCTTGGAGTCAGCCTCACTCTTTTGACCATAACTCAAAATCTAAAAACTCTTTTTAAATGAGAACAAAATATCTTAAACTAGACTTCCATATCTTTCCAATGGTATATCACAAGCCCAAAAAAGATAACCGAGGTGAGAGAACGAAGTCCAGGAAATCTGGAGTAAAAACATAACTTCTGGGCTGAGAGTTATGGTGGCTCTCAGGCTGAGTGCCACTATGACTCTCAAATACTCCATATGCATTCTAGACCTTGATTTGACCCCAATCTGCGTGAAAATGCCCAGAAATGTAAAAATTTGTGTTTCTTTTGTCCCACATTGCTTATCTATAGAGTTTTTCACCCCATTCTTCAAATATAAAAAGGGCTCCTCCCCTCCCCATCCAACACACCTAAAAATCTTGAGAACTAGAGAGCTCAAGGAAACTCCCTTGAAGGATTCTGAAGCACTCAAATTTTTTTGGAAAGTTTAATCTTTTAGTTTTAAAGGTTCTTGGAGTCCGCAGTGCCAGAGAAGCCATACAGAAGTATTCTGAGGGAAGTTCTTGAGGTAAGCTCCTTCTTTTTCTTTTTGCTTTATTTTCCTATTTTGATCTTTATTTTCTTGGATCTAGGTTGAATTTCTTGTTTGTTCTTCATGTTCGTCATTTTTTTTATTACTTTTGATCTTTAAAGCTCTAGGGTAGTTATTTTCCTTGTTCGTAGTATGCATTAAAGTAGAGTTATCCCAGGCAGAGCTACCTCCGAATGTTGTGGTAGCTGGAGCTGTGGGGTTGGTATCCAATCCATGGATATCCGACCCTGGAGATGACAAAGCCTTAATCAGATCTATGAGTCTAGAATTAGGGCATTCATATAGGAATAATGTTGCAGTTCATACTAGTTGGGATAGTAGGCTATCCCCATTTTATCCATGCATAGTAGTTATTATCCATGTGTCCATGCACATGCATACACTTGCACACTATCCTCACGTAGAGTAGTAGGTTATTCATACTAGGGATAACACTTAATTAAGCTTACACATGCGCACTACCCTACATAGTAGTCATGTTTGGACGTACATACATATTATCCATGCCTAGAATAGTAGAATATTCTCATATTATCCTCTATATATTATGATTTGTTGTCCAAACTATAGTTAATTAGGATAATTGGGAATGCTATGCTATCCTGGGAAAGTTCTCTAGCATCCCTCTCATTTACTGCTTTCCTAGGATCACATAGAAGCATGATTAGGGGGATAAAACACATATTTAAATTCCCTACATGATTACTTGTGCTTAGAATTCATACTTTTCTAGGGTTTTTGAATGTGATTTTCACATTATTTTATTTTTATTTCCTTTTGCATGCAGAGGGGAGCGTAATACTATGTTTAGTCCCCGGTTTACTGTTTTAGCGCGTGCATTGCATGTAATTGCTTAGTTTCTTGCACGATTTTCTTTAATTAGTTGTCTATAACTTGAATTAGGATTGCATTAGTGTAAATGAAACGGTCCACATAATATCTAGTCAAATATCATGAAAGCTGAGTAGAGGCCCATCTCACGATGGGGCGAGAGAGGGTGCTTTAGCACAATCTAGTTCCTTCCTCTCTCGTACCCTAACCCCCGAACCGAGTTCTTTGGTGATGATGGGGTGGTGCTCTCTATCCATTGGACATGATAGATTTAGTTTTTTTGGTTTCCTTTATCAAACCAAATGGCGATTCTATTAGTGAGGATCTCTCCGAATTTAGCCTTGTGGGATATACATACATGGATTACTCACTCGTATAGCCTCGGATATGGATCATGGGCATCGATTGTTGCCTCAAGTTGAATAAAAAGCCCCATGGAATCCAAAATACAAGTAATCCAAAATGACCTAAGGGTCACTTATATACAAGACACCAAAATGGAAAACTTGTAAATAAACAAAGTAGAAGAAACTGGACTCATCGACCAGTCAAACGTGCCTCTTCGATCGGTTGAAAGACCTTCTAGTTTAGGAAAGTTGCAACTTCACTTCCAGATTTGTACGCCAATCGTAGAATCACCATATCTCTCAACTTGGACCTCGGATTGATGTGAAATTTGCGATCACACGAAGCTAACTCGGTGAACTATGATTTCCTTGCTCGAAGTAGCTTCTTAACTCATGGTCTTCGGCACTCAAATTAGGATAGAATTGGTCATTTTTGTCCTAATATTGAGTTGGGATCCTCTTTTTGAGCATGGAATGCCCTAATTTACCTACAAAAAAAACATAAACCCGTTTAAATGATGTAATAGAGAAATGTAATTAAGTGATAAAAGTGTATAAACGGTGTGCATAGAAGCTCCGAGAATGGTATTTTGTACAAGAAAAAGACGATATGAATGCAAAATACAAGTCTAATCAGAGCGCTCGATCACAGTGGAGCGCTCGAGCTTGGAAGATTAAGAAAATTTCAGTCTTGCTGCATTAAACTACTATACGTTCTATGAAAGATACTATACTTGCGCTATTATATCTTTAATTCTATTTTTAAGAGTTTGTAATTGGTTTTTAAAATGAAGTAGCGACATTGTGGACTAAATCAGATATGATTACTTTGTGGAATTAATATTATGTTATAAGCAATGCTAGTATGTTGATGTATTGATGATGTACGTATTCAAGCATAAATATAGATAATGAGATACGACACCTGTTTTATAAATAACAGACACGGTTGAGTCAGTATGTATTCTAGGTGTCAAGGTTGAGTTAGCATGTAGGCTAGGTGTCAAGGTTGAGTCAACATGCATGGTATGAGAGAGAAAGTAAAAAGGGAAGGAGATGTTGGTTTGGCTTTATGGGCATAGATATCTTATTTGATCGGCTTTTATAGACGATGATACTATCTTGGTCAACAAGGGTTGACCAAGCGGCTTTTATGGGCGATGATAGTAGATCAATTGTGAAAATTACATGTTATTGTGACCTTGAATATCTTGATGGGTTTTACCAATACTACTTAGGTACGGTAATCCTATCAAATAGCTTTTACGGGCGACGATGTTCTAAATTAATGGCTTTGAGCTGGAAGTTCTGGCACACCGACTGAGCTGTGAGATTATTATTGAGGTAAAAGAGTTAGTGAGACGAGATGGTTGCACTGTTCATGCACGGTTGCATATTTTACTTTCACAATGATCCGTACCGCGTGTGCTCATAAATGACGACATGAATAAGTGATTAATTGTGTGTTAAGGTGCTAAACCAAAAAAATGCTTTTATAGACATTGTGTGTTTGCTTGTTTATTATATTCACTCGATTTCATTAGCTGACGGTGTACCTAAACCTTGCCTAGAATTCACAAGTAACGAGTACTCGGACCAGTACGACTATGCTAGTAAGAGACGAGAGCTTCATGGAGAAGACTTTATTATGTTTTACTTTAAGAGTTGTAATAGAACAATAGTATGTTGAATCAATTTATAATAAGGGTAGTGTGCCCAAGATATAATGATGTAATAGCTTTATGTGGGTGAGATTTAGAATGTAATAGCTATTACTTATTATCCTTCTATGTTTACTTTATTTAATTTACTGTTGATGATAAGTACATGACATTGGGTTACTCTCACCTGTTGCGGCCTACGGGCCCAAAAAGGAAATAAATTTTTTTTTCCTATTTTTGCTATGTCAGAGCGTGGAGAGTCATTCACAACTTATAGTTAGAAGTTGATTTTTAGTAGAATACGTGGACGTGGAGGAAATAAAACTTGGAATAAAAGAAGTGTAAAGAAAAATTGCAGTTAGACGAGCAAAAAAAAGAAGAGGAAACATAAGGAGTGGTATAACGTATCATGTACGCGTGTGTGTGTATATATATATTAGATATATCTATTGGTTAAACTATGTAATTCAGTTATGAGATTTGGATAAAGGTCCCGAAAGTGGGGGCAGTCCCTTTGAGGATCGCTATTGTTTATGTCAAAAGCGTGTGATACGTGTGTGAAAAGGACAAGTAAAGTTTTGAGTCATTACCTAACTTTATTGGGAGTTAAGATCCCTACCAAGACAATTAAAGTAATCATTATTGACTTTTGAATAGTTTTAAAAATGTAGGGCCCTTTAAAAGTGTGACTCGAATAGCCATAGAAAAAGGCTGGCCATAAAGGCACCTTCATTTTTTAATTAAGGCACCTAAATTTAAGTTAAAAAATCTGTTTTTCACCTTTTACCTTCATTAGTAAGAGCACCTCACTTATTTTATTATATATTATAAGCTTTAACTATATTTTACACCCTCTTATGCCCTTTATGTCAATTTGGTCCCTATAGCTAGAAAGTGTCATTCTAGTCCCCCTGTAATTTCATAAGTGTGTCATTTTAGTCCCTCAAACACTTTTTGTAACAAATTTTTTACTTTTAGTGACAAAACTATTCATCACGAAAGGACTTAGTGGACTTATTTGACACACTTACAAATCTACAGGGACTAAAGTTACACTTTCTAAATTACAGGGACCAAACTACAGGGACAACCACAACACATATAATTAGGTATTATATAATTTTATAAATATTATAAAATTAAAAGATATTCAAAGAATAATAATAATAAATTTAGTACTTGCAACAGTGTTACTTGCAATTAGAGAGTTTTATAACAGCTGAACTTACTAATAATCCTTCTTTCAGTGCAAGACACTTTGCAGTTTATATGGCTTCGTTACTTGATATATGGATATCATAAAACCATTAGATTATACAAATGGAAAAACGATGTGGCTAAATTGCGACAAGTATAAATCTGGAATAAATACAACTCATGCCAAACACACACACACACACACACACACACACACACACACACACACACACACTCGCGCGCGCGCGCGCGTGCAAATGTAATTTCACCATCAGAGTTTAATTAATTGATGACACAAAGAAACAGTCTCGAAACTTGATATGGGCAAATTCATATTATTATATAAATTATGCTCAGGAGGATCATGTGACACCTATCGAGAAGAGAGAAGAATCACAATTAGTGAAACAAAAAAACTTACAAGAAAAGAAGTCAAATCGAAGAAGACGCTGAATATTAATTAAGAGTTAATACAGAAAGAAATCAGAAGTAGCCAATGATTTGGAAATAAATAAGGAGAGAGATACAAAGAAATAATATATAGTAAAATAAGTGAGGTGCCCTTACTAATTAAAGTAAAAGGTAAAAAAACTAAAATTTTAACTTTAATTTAGGTGCCCTAATTAAAAAATGAAGGTGCCTTTATGGCTAGCCATAGAAAAACTAGAGTTCTTGAGACGATTTTGGGGACTCAATTATGTTGAAGGAATATGTTAGGCACTCTCGAGCATCCGTGACACACGGTTGCCAGTTTCACTAATTTTTATAGAAATGGGGATACTATTTTATAAGAAAATAAGTTTTTCTTTTCTTTTAAAAGTGGGAAAAGCGATGATGGTCATGGTCATACCCTAATAAGGGTCGCATACATATCTTGACACGAGATATGCAAAAGAGAATGGTTTGTACGTATCTCGACATGAGATAGAAAAAAAAAGAGGATGGTTATGGTCGCACCTTAGTAAGGGTTGCATACGTATCTCGACACGAGAATCAGGCCGTACGTAGTTCTTATTTTGTGTGTAAGTGAGGGTGAGTTTTGATGTAGTTTGGATGTGTGAAAGAAAAAGATGATTCATGTTTATACTAATAAGAAAAAGAATAGAAAAATGGCAGACCAACCGACCAGGTGGATTTATAGGGAGGCCATACCACCAAGGAAAAAGTACAAGTAAGTAAAAGAGAAAAATGGCAGAATAACTGACTAGGTGAATTTATAGGGAGACCGCACCACCAAGGAAAAGTACAAGTAAAAAAGAAAAAATGGGAAAGTAACTGACCAGGTGGATTTATAGGGAAATCGCACCACTAAGGGAAAATACAAGTACGTAATAAAGAAAAAAGGGCATAGCAACCAACTAGCAGGATTTATAGGGAGGCCACACCACCAAAGAAAAAGTACAAGTAAAAAAGGAAAACGGTGGAGAAATCAACCAAGTGGATTTATAGGGAAGCCGCACCACCAAGGAAAAGTACAAGTAAGTAAAAAATAAAAGTAAAAAATGATGGAGCAGCCGACAAGGTGGATTTATAGGGAGGCCACACCACCAAGGAAAAAGTACAAGAGTTAAGTTTTGAGAATCACGTTGTAAAATAGTCGCGAAAATAACCTGAGAAGAGAAAATCAAAGATCGGCTCAAAATTGGCCTCTAAGAACATCACAGATGGGTCCGAATAGGCTGGAAGAGCCAAATAAGCTATAAGTCAGGCCAGAATCGGTCTGGGGCAGAGTTGAGTGGGACCTGCGGGGTCAGGAACTAGCCAGGAGAACTGAAAACAGCCTTATTAATTATAGAAGAGGGCCCAAAATTTGGAATTTTCCAATTCTAAGCACACCGGTACATCCAGAACGACCGAATTAGCAAAGAATAACTGTCCGTTCCTCAAAAATCGGACCCAGAATGGCAAAAATAGGCAAAAACCAATTTTAGATAAGAAGGTCAGTTGGCTACATGGCAGTCAATGCTACATGGCGCATTCTAGTTGGCTAGTCAAAGCTAACTGGATGCTGACTAAGCTACTAACTGGGCAATCAAAGGGCACGTGGCAAGCTGTCATTGGTCAGCTAAAGTTGACTATGCAGTAACATGGTAGGTGACATGCACAACACATGGCAGGATGACACGACAGTGAATGCCAGGGGGCGATCTCAGATTGGTTGGTCAACGCTGGCGTAGCTGTGATGTGGTAGTATACGTGGCAGGTGTTGTGGCAATCATAGACATGTGCTAGCTTATGGTTGGCTAGTCAAAGCTGGCTAGACGTTGACATGTTAGACACATGGTAGGCTAACTGGACGCTAAGTATGTAGTCACTGCCACATAGCAGCAGCTAGTTGGTGGGTCAACTATTAAGTTAGTGACGCGTGATGATCAGTGGCGCGTGTGGTCTACACGTGGACACGACAAGAACTATCAGTGGTATGTAATGTGCACTGCAATAGTTCCCGGTGGCTGTGGGTGTCGGGCCGATAGGGTTTTGATTGTTTGACTCAGACGATGAGTTTGATCGTGGTGCTTATGGATGATTAAGGCTGGAAAGTCTGGCAGAAGGGCAGGCAGTGGACAACGGCGCGTGGGATGGTTTTTGACAGTGCGTAGGGGCTGATGTAGTGGTTTTAGGTGGTAGGTCCAATGACGTTGGTGTCAGGCCAGTAGGGTTTTGATCGTCTAACTCAGACGATGAGGTTGGTCGTGGTGGTTGTGAATGATTAAGGCTGGAAAGTCTGGCGGAGGGGCTGGCAGTGGACGACGGTGCGTGGGGTGGTTTGGATAGCGCATGGGGGCTGATGCAGTGATTTTAGCTGGTAGGTCGAACGACGTTGGGGTTTGGACGAGGGGGATCCACTAGCGATGGTTGTGAGAGAAAATGAAAAGATTAATGCTCTACTTGGTTCGTTTTTTAGATTATGGGCTGAGCATAAGGCTCAATTTGGTTCAGGCTTGATTTTTGAACTTTTTGGGTATTTTTAGAAACTAGGTTTGTGAGGGGGACTCGGTATGGGATTGGTATTTGTGGGTTTTTAGTGGTGGGGCCCGTAGGGGTAGTGGTGGTGTGGTAGTGGTGTTGTTGATGTGTTTGGTTAACAACCAAACAAAGCCTAAAGGGTGGAAAAAGGTTTGGTCTTTCTTGCCAAACAAAGCCTAAAAATTTGAGAGGATGTCTTCTTCTTCTTTTTTACACTGTTGGGGTACCTTCTATTTATAGAAGGTTTTGGAACCCTACATGGGTTCTAATCCCTTATAGGTGAGAGGCGGACCATCGATCAATTCTGAACTTTTGATTGGCGATATTTTACAATATGTGCGTCTGATTTGGACAATTTAAAAAGATCCGAACTCCGTTTAATGTCCTCTTCAAATCCATATGGTTGGATCAGAACTCGTTTGAAACTCGAAAACACCTCATTTTCTTCAGACTGTCAACGTTCAAACTCGATCTGGATCGTCCAAACTTCGCCTGTTGATATCTTTTGATCCGGCTGTCTGATCTTCCTGATTCAAGATAATCTAGGATCACATTGACGTTATCATTGAATTGGTACAGTTTGATTGAGAATCTTAGATTTTTAGAAATGACCGCTTGTCTTTCCCGATGGAGCCTTGAAACTTTGGTTAGCTATCGTTTCTACTTTGATTACTCGATTGGGTTGATTTGACTTGTAGAATTCCCGTTTTTCTCTATATTTCCATCCGATTATTCCCAATCGCACTTTTGGTTTGTCAAGATCAATGATCGTGTCATTTTTCCTTGATTTCAATGTGCCAAAACTTCGATCGGAGTCAGATTCTCCGTTGGTTGTCAGAATTCAATGATTTGAAGCTCTGTGGGCCCACATTGATGCCTATTTTGCCTTGATGTAATCGAATTCGACCTTCAATATTCTCGAACTTGATTCTGATCTTGAACTTTGTGCCAAACTTCGATTCTCATTAAAAACATTGCCGATTATCGTAATCGGATGATCCCAGACTCTAGAACTTTCGATTGATGAGCTATGGACTCTGAAATGGCTTCGATTTGACCTATGGTCCTCCTAAACTCCGATATATTGACTTCTGGCTTGCATTGGCGCTGATTATTAACATCCTGGAGTCCAGAATGCAGTATATTCATGTCACCGCCATTCAGGACGTTGATTTGACCTCTGGAACTCCTGATTGGACTCTAGAGCTCTTCTCCTCGATTCGTGTGCCATGTGGGCTCCCTGCAATAGTTATTTCTTTCGAGTGGGTCAAAATGGGGTGTCTACAGGTGTCATTAATTTATAAAATAAGGTAAAACTGCAATTATGTGTGAAAGGTTCCTGACTTCTAAAGAAGTGTAAAAGCACAGGTTTGAGAAAGTTGGGATTTTTTACTTCTCCAAAAGGGCATTCTAGAGATCCAATTCTTGTCGAAAAGTTCATTCCAGAACCTCAGCACACAAATTCTACTTTTGTGAATGGACTTATTCCCAAAGATTTTCAAACACTCTATAAGTCATTTGCATTTGTTTGATCAAAAATACCATTCAATGCCTAAAATACTTCAAATTGTCATAACTTTTGCTCCACAAGTCTATCTTTTGTAAACTTTGATGTTTTGGAATCTGAAAAATGATATCTATCAAACGAGATCAATATTGACAATAAAATTCTGGATGGAAAAATAAATTAAACTAAAATGTAAAATTTTAAATTATTAGCATGAATGTAAGAAAAATATATTTCTTTTATAAAAAAACACATATGTGCGTAGATCTTGAAAAAATACATGAAATAAAAAATAATATACAAAATCACCCAAAAAGACCAAAAAATTAAGAAAGTTATGGTCATGTAATTCAAACAAATAATATTATTTGCTTATAAACAGTATTATTTGTTTATACACAAATAATATTAGATGTTCAAATAGAGAAAAGTTCCAAATAAGGCTCCAAACTACATATTTTATGCATAATTTTCAAGTCCACTAATGCGTAGATCTCAAAAAAAAATGCGTGAAATAAAATATCACCCAAAGAGGCTAAGAAATGATAAAGTTATGACAATATAAAGTTGGCATTTTTCAAATAGATAATATTATTCGTTTGGAATAGATTTTCTGTTCTCGCTATTTGAGGCTCAGAATTATCTGTTCTTGCAAAATTGGCAAGTCTAGTGCGTAGATCTCGAAAAAAAATATGTGAAATAATAAAATAAAGTAAAATTCCAAATGCCGAAAAATGAAAAAGTTATGGTCGTTTAAAGTTGACAATTTTCAAACATATAATATTACATGCTTGAAACAAATTATCTATTATCTTTTTCATTGTTTGAGGCTTAAATTTACCCTTTTTGCAAATTTGGCAAGTTCAATGGGTAGATGTTAAAAAATATATTAAAAGACACCCCAAAGGCCCAAAAATTGAGAAAGTTATGGCCATTTATAATTTTCATTTCTCAAACAGATAAAATTTTCTATTTATAATAGATAACAGATAAAATCGCTGCATAACCAAATAAAAATTTTGCTTTTTTTTCTTTAGTATTTTGTATCACATATGGATCTTGTTTTAAAGATCTAGATTTCAAGATTCCAAAAATATAAATTTTGTGAAAACAAGTTTAAAAATTAGAAATTATGAAATTTTAAAGTTTAAAGAAACAATGATGGCATGGTAGAACTAACTCCTAAATGGTAAGAAATGCCTGGAAAAAAAAAAGATTGAAGAATGACTCAAATTAGTACCAAAAATGTCACGCCCCGACGTAGCATAAATAGGAAAAGCATTTTTTTTATGGACCCGTAGGTCGCGATAGTTTGAAGGATCGATTCCATCTCAAACGTCGAACAGTAATAAAATTTAAATTAGAGTAAGAGCAATCAAGGCTTATAAAATTTTTGAAACATAGTACTTATTACAGCATGTAGTCATCTAAAGGCACATCCCGCCTTGCAACAAAATAATATCTATTACATTAATCCCTATGTTCAAATAAGTAAACAAAGCAGTTATGTCCAATCTATTCCCACATGCAATTATAACGTTACCGAAGAGCCATTTGTAACAATGATTACAGACATTAACATGGTGCAAAGCACAGAAGGATGGTGGGAAGACTTTGGTGCCAATAGGCATGTCTGCTATGATAAAAATTGGTTCACGACATACACTCTCTATGAGGCACCTAAGACTATTATGCTTGATGATTCTCATACCACTCAAGTGCTTCAAAAAAGTTGTTTTAGAATGTTAAAAATTTTACTTAACATGTTATTTTAATATATATATATATAATAAGCACTTGAGAATCACCGAAACATAATAAAAAGATATAATTCAACAAACAAAATAATAGTAGCACGTGTAGAGAAATAAGTAGGAACAATCTTGCTTGTGACATTGGGAGGCGTGGTACACTGTCCTAAAGCAACTTTGCCTCCCTACGTGAATGTTGTAATGGCATGAGCAGCTCCAAGATCCAACCCAATCTCAATATACGATTCTCCTTGGATTTCACGTACGCCGGAAAAGGGGGTGAACAAATCTTTCTCCAATTACCCAAACTCATAGTATAAAATAATAAGGATAAACAATGGAAGAATGCACTCTTAAAAAATGTATATATCTCCACCAAGTATGAACCTTTCTTTTATAGAGTCCAAGAATGGACAATTGCTCTTGTAACAGTCAATCATTGACTTATGTACTATTACTGAATTTTAAAGACTCAATAAAAGTGTAACTAAAATAATAAATCATATTGTAATCAATAATGAAATGAAGCTGAAAAGTAATTGAGTAGTTTTAAAACTTTTCCATCAGAAAATACCCATAGTTATCAAACCACCCACTCCTCTCTCTCTCTCTCTCTCTCTCTCTCTCTATATATATATATATATATATATACATATATATGCATACATACATACATATATACACACTATATATACGGACCATGCATACATACATACATACATACACACCATACATACATATTTATATACGTATAGCCATTGAATACCTTTATACATAGATAATATATTCATCTTTGAGGTGAATTTGGTATTTTGAGATCTTAGGTTTTTGGAACAAATTGATTTTAAGTTTAAAACTTAGGAACAAATTAGTGTTTAGAATAAATTAATTTTAGGTTTAAATCTTATGAACAAATTAGTTTATAGAACAAGTTGATTTTGGGTTTAAATTATTAATTTTTTTGAACAAATTCATATATATCTATATCTATATATATACACACAGGAGAGAGAGAGAGAGAGAGAGAGAGAGAGAGAGAAGTGTGTGTAATTTAATAAAGTAAAAGTAAACAAAGTAAAAGTAAAAGTAAAAGTAAAATAGTAAAATCATGCTAGAGGGGAGGTCTGTGTAATTTTGCAATATAAAGGGGATATTTGTGTAAATTTGCCAAACCTTAGGAGAGGTCCGTGTATTTAACCCTTTTTTTTTTTTGAATTACCAAATTTGCTGATACTCATATCACCTCCTCCACATCAGTTCTATTAGAGGTGGAGTAGGAAGGACCTTCCGCGCGGGGCGGAGTATTTTGTCATCCCTAATTATAGAAGAGTGTGATCGTACTGTCAGAACCACGCTTGGATACAAAATTTAATAAGTATAGCATTACCTTTTGTGAATTGTTATTGTCACTCCATCATTAAACTAAGACACTCTATGGTACCACTCTCAGAACATGTGGTACCATGTATTCAATGCATAACATACATGGTACCACATGTTTTTAATAGAGCCGGCCGTGAGGGGAAACAAAGCATGTAGTCGTGTAGGGCCCCCAATTCCAAGAGGCCCTCATTCAAATTAAGCCTTTAAGCCTATGTATGTACATATAAAAATAGGCCCAATGTTCTATGAACTTAAGAGCCCAATCAATTATAAAAAAAGTCCAATGTTACATTCTATAAAAACTCTTACAAAAGTCCAATAACCACTTATGTACAAAAGCACATTCAACAAACTTAAAATCATTTTAAAAAGGGAAAAAAAACATGCATTCAATAAGTTGAATACAGATTCAACGAATCAACTCTCTCTCTCTTTCTCTTTCTCTCTCTCTCTCTCTCTCTCTCTCTCTCTCTCTCTCTCTCTCTCTCTCTCTCTCTCTCTCTCTCTCTCTAATAGTCAATGCTAATGCAAGCAATGATGGGGTCTTGGGGAAGGCCATCACAACCAGCCGTTCAACCTCCTATTTCACCGGTGGCTTCTCTTTAGTCTTCTCCTTCCCTTTCAATCAAAATAAACAAAACCTAACCCTAGGTAACCTAACCACTAACCATTTTTTATTAATTGATTTGTTAAACATAAAATAGTTACTGATTTTAATTTTTTGTTTATTATTCTTATGGTTTTCATTAATTGATTGTATTTTTATTTTTTATTTTACAACAAAAGTCTTGAAGTGCTCTATTGCTACTCAAAGTGTTCTTGGTCAATTCTCAACAATCAACTCTCAAGAACACTCCTCCAGCAATGGGATTTGGGAACATCGGGTATTTGGGTTACTCAGGTGATATTGTTCAGCACCTTTGATTTCATTATCGGAATATTTAAATTTCTAAGTCGTCGATTGGTAGCTATATTGCTGTTGTGTGGATTTGGCCGTTGTGACTTGTAATTTGTGTTGTTGATAACTTGATAACCATGCCTCCTAGAAAGTACATGTCAGGATGTGGAAAAAAGGAAAAAGAAACAAAAAAAATAAAGAATTTAATCAAACTCAAGCGGGAGCAGTTGAAAAGTTTATTACTAGTAGGGGTGAAATCGGTTCGGCTCGGTCAATTTTTAGAGGGAATTATGCACCGAACCGACCAATTGATTTTCTGTACATCTGATACCGAAACAGACCGAACACCTAGAGAAACCGAACCAAACCGACCGAACCAATATCGGTTCGGTTTGGTTCGATTTTGATTTTCTACCATTCATAGTGGAATCCCAAATCAACAGATACCCCAAATGAAATAGATACATGTATAGATTATATATCAAAAACACAACCAAATCCATTCACAAGTCCCGAAGCATAAAAAGAAACCCCAAATTAAAACCCCAACTCAAATTCAGAGAGAGAGAAAGAATAGATTCAAAGATTAAAAACACAGTGCTGGTGGAGAAGAAGAATGGCAGTAAAGAGGGGACATACTTCATATTTGTGGCCGTGAAGAAGACTGCAACAGTGTCAGTGACAGAAGGGTTAGATGCTTAGTGAGAGGGCGTTCGGTGAACATAATTTAAGAGTTAGATGCTTCGAGAGAGGGCGTGCGATGAACATGTTTCAGTCTTCATCGAGTCTCCGTGGCGAGAGATTTGGTGCCCATTGATGAGTGGTGGTGTTGAGGGTTAGTATTTTGAGGAAAAGAAGAACAAGATTAGAAGATATTTGGTGTATAGTGCAGTTTAGTGTTGGGGTTAGGTTTTTTGAGAGAGAGAGAGAGGTAGAGGGTTTCTTGGGAGATCCATCAAGAGAGAGAGAGTGTGTGTGTGGGAGGATGAGATCATGACTCATGAGGGTTTCTTCTTGGAAGTTGAGTGAGATGGTTGGTTTTTTTTGTTTCTACAGAATGAGAATAAGACAACTCAGTCTAGGTTAGGTTAGGCTTTTGTATTGTTCCCAAGAAAAAGAGATAGGACTTGTCCAACTTTTTCTTTTGTCAGGCCTACTTTTTTTCTATTGTTTTTTTTTTTGTGTATACGTTAGGATTTGCACTAACAACATATAATATAATTATATATATAACATAGTATATATTATATGTTCAGTTTGGTTCGGTCGGTTTCGGTTTGAATAATGACAAATTGTAACCGAACCAAAAATTGATTTTTTGAATTTAATAAGAACCGAAACCGACCGAAGTAAGAGGCACACCGAACCAAACCGAACCAAACCAGTCGGTTCGGTCGGTTGGTTCAATTTTTTCGGTTTAACTTTCACCCCTAATTACTAGCAACAGAAATAAAAATTATTCAAGTCAAAATGAGAATGAAAATGGTCAACCTACAAATGTGAAAAATGAGGATTTGGTGAATGAAGAGCATAATCAAATACGTATAGATGAGAATAATATGGAGAATTTAAACGAGAATGATGAAGATAATGATTTCATCGAAGACTGTGAAGTTGGACCTTTAAACATCTATGATCCAGGAAATTGGGACAAGGTTAATCAAAATGTCTGAGATTTATTAGTAGAAAGATGCCCAATTACAATGAGAAGGACATCAGTTTTCAAAAATGAGCATGATAGACATTTCTCTTCTACATTTTATGTTCAATGTTTATTGAATGGAGAGAAACAAGATAGAAAATGGTTAGTATATTCACTTATTCTGGATAGAGTATTTTGCTTTTGTTGCAAGTTGTTCATGATTCATCCAACAAATTACTCCTTGAGTAATTAAGGATACAAGGATTGGGGAAGTCTTGCTAATATAAGAGACTTAAGAGTCATGAAACTAGTAGAGACCATCTTATTTGCATGAGTAACTAGATTGAATTACAGATAAGATTGAAAAAGAATGAAACAATTGATAGAAGTGTGGAAGAACAAATCAATAAAGAGAATGATCATTGGCAACAAGTATTGCTGAGGATACTTGCTCTTGTAAAAACACTTGCTAAAAACAATTTAGCATTTCGTGGAGATAATGAGAAGCTACATCAAGAGAACAATGGAAACTTTTTAAGTCTTATTGAGATGATTGTAGAGTTTGATCCAATTATGCAAGAGCACCTTCGACATATTAAGGATGAATCATTGTTAAAAGAGTGAAAGAAGCAAAATATTTTTCTATCATATTAGATTGTACTCCAGATATATGCCATATAGAACAGATGACTCTTGTACTACGATGTGTGGATGTTTTAACAAGTCCAATTAAGGTGAAAGAATTTTTTATACAATTTTTTAAGATGGGTGATACCTTAGGGCTTGGACTTTTTAATGTACATAAAGATGTCTTGATCTCTCTTGAGCTTGATACTGGTGACATAAGAGGGCAAGGATATGACAATGGGTCTAACATGAAAGGGAAAAATAAAGGCGTACAAAAAAGACTACTTGAAATGAATCCTAGAGCATTCTACACACCATGTGGTTGTCATAGTCTTAACCATACACTTTGTGATATAGCTAACTCTTGTACTAAAGCTGAATCTTTTTTTGGAGTAGTGCAACGCATATATACAATGTTTGCATCTTCTACAAGGAGGTAGGAGGTTTTGAAACATCATGTGAAAGACCTGACAGTTAATCCATTGTCACAAACACATTAGGAAAGTCGTGTTGAATGTCTTAAAGCAATAAGATACCAAGCTCTATAAATAAGAGATGCTTTGATTGACTTGGCAAATATCAGGGAGGATGCCAAGACAATGAGTGAAGCTAAATGTTTAGCAACATATGAGACTGAGAATTTTGAGTTCTTATTTGGCATGGTTATTTGGTACAATCTTTTGTTTGTTATTAATGGTGCAAGTAAAACCCTTCAAGCTGAAAATATAGATGTTGATGTTTCAACAAATCAATTGAAATGACTTATTTTATTTTTTGAAAAATATAGAGAGTCTGGATTTGTGGAGGCCATGGTTGAAGCTAAGGAAATTGCAAATACTATGGGAATTTAATGTAATACCTGTATTTTCTTTTATTTTGAATTTCTAATTTTTGGACTGTAATTATAAACTACAGTTTCTAATCTCGGTGTCGTTAGCTTTATCAGAGTAGTAGTTTAAATTATAGATTTAATATTAATTCATTCTTTCCTGGACTGTATTTAGAACCCGGACTGGGTTAACATGTGAACCCGTAATAATACCTGTGTTTGCACAAAATTCTATGCATGCACGCTTAACGAGACTTGTCGCATCAATCACATCGGTCACATCCCCTAGTCATATCCCCCAATTTGGGAAGCAATTAACCACCCATGCCTCCCTTACACCCCCCAACCACCTTCAGCACCCCAACACTCCACCCCCCTTACCTCCCTAACCAAACCCCTTACACTCTTGAGTGCACATGTGCATGTGCGTATAGTGTGTGAGTGTGTGCTGCGTGTGTAGTGTGGGAGTGAGGGAGTGGTAGTGAGTGAGGTGTGTGCAGTGAGTGGTAGTGTGATGTGTGATGTGTAGCAGTTGTGTGTGTAGTGTGTTCATGACAATTGTGTTTAGGGTGTTGAGTGTATGTGTGTATATAATATATGTGTGTTGTGTGCATGTATACATAATGTATGTGTAGTGTGTGTCGTGCATGCGTGTGATAGTGGAGTGATGGTGAGGTAGTCTTTGTGTGTGTATAATATATATATATATATATAATAATAATACCCCTCCCTATATATAGAGATTTCCCCTCCCCCTTAGTTGTTTACCAAGAAGAAAATAGAAATAGAGAGAGAGGAGTCCGAGAGAGTTAGAGAAAGAAGAGAATGAAAGCTCACCCCCGAGCTACACTGCGACCCCGACCCAACGGTGAGTTCCTAACTCACTCGGTGTACTAGAAGAATGCTCGTATTATTTTCCGTTTATTATTGTCCTTTGAGAATATTGTGCTTATCATGTGGTGTCTCTAACCCAAGCCCGTATTTTGATTACCGTTAATATAATTATTGTTATTATTATTATTATTACTATGATTATTATTTCGTGCTTATTATTATAGTCCAGTTAAACTCATGTTTTATATATTGTACCAAATTAATGTCCGTGTTATATCATAACTATTATTATTATTATTATTATTATTATTATTATTGTTATTATTATTATTATTGTTGTTGTTGTTGTTATTATTAATATTATTATTATTAATTATTGTGGTTAAACTCCATGTTAACATGTTGTACCCTGAATAGATTAATATACATGTTACTATTCCGTGAATAATAATAATAATAATAATAATAACAATAATAATTATAATAATTATAATAAGGGCTTGTTTGGTTGCCGGATAGGATAAAGAGGTATAGTATAAAGTGCAGTTAAGTAATCCTGGGATAACTAACCACAGGATAAAGCAGTGCAATATTAATTTTATACTGTGTTTGGTTCATGCCGGATTAAACTGGGGATAAAATACAATTAGTGCAATAATGTGTTTGGACGACCATGGGATAAGCCTGAATTAATCTGTAGCTTTCCATAAATGCCCCTTTTGCAAAAAAAATTATCAAATTACCATGAATACACCACAACACCTTCACATTAAAGCAATTTTTTCAAACATTAACTACAAAATAATATGTCCCACACTTTTTGAGCAATAAAAAAATTTACAAAATACATAATAACAATGTGAATAAAATGTCCTAACATACACCCCCGATTACCAAAAAAATTGTCCGAGCATAGCATATTTTCACGAACTAGTTCAAAACAACATATCTACTTCAAGAAGTTCACATCTTACAACCATTTAATTAACTTCTGAACAACAATAGCAAATAAAAAACCAAATATGAAATACAACAATGGTGATACGTACTGGGACAGTAGTGTCAACTTCATTTGGGTATGTTGCACGCTTATAATTGTAGTATGCTTCCTCAGCTTCCTGTAAAGATGGGTATTTTCTGAACACAGGCTCTGAATATATGTGAACGTGGGCCTTACATGATTCCCAAGTCATATAAATTCCCGGATTTCTCCCTTCAAAAACTACATACCACCATTTTTGTTTGCTACCCATCTGTTATGACCAATACTACAAGAATGATAATAACACAACCATAATCATCATTACAATAAAATTTAATGTTCCAACAAAAACATAGTTTTAATATCAACCAAAGCATAGTTTTAACATCAACTAAAACATAGTTATATCATCAACACAAACATACTTCGAACATTAACCAAAACACAATGTTAACATCAACACAAACATAGTCTTACACACCACCACATAAAACCACCTCTAAATGACCTACAACTCTCCCCTAAGGAGTAATTCAACCCAATTTTCCTTGAATTCATTTGGAAGACTAACGAACACATCCATTTTTTCGGTATTATTTGCAATCACAGTGACTGCCTTGAGTTTGTCGCTCATTCCCAAGTTGTCCAACTTCTCTATCTCTCCATAAATTTTCTTTCTCGCATCACTCACATCATGTTGATAACCAATCCTTGTGCAGAGCACTTGCATTTTATCCTTGGAGTCTTCACAAAATTTGCTAATTGCTTTTGACATGTTCCCAAGTTCAGTAGCCATGATATCATTCCCACGAACTCTCTTTCTTCCACCTTGTTTAGTAGCAATTTTATCATGAGGTGTTTGTGTGACACTTTGAGAATCAGCAAAATCAGCAGCCATGTCTTCTGTCTCCATTGCATCAACGACATCTGTTGGTCCCTCGGCCATTTCCCCAGTGGCACGATCTTTTGCAAATATGGTGCACCATGCTAGATAATAATGACATGGTTTGTGTCTTGCTCCCTTTAAATTAGGATCTCTCTAAAAAAAACCTGAATTAATATGAAGTTTATATATTACAATTGTCAATTCATCCAAAGCAATAAAATATACCTTCACTAACAAGTCCCATGTGGTGTCATCGGGGCAGTCGAGTGTTTTAGTACTGTCATTCCATCCTATCCCACTTGTACCACTTGCACCTGATAATGCACCTGCAATGCTCAAATACTTTGCTTTCCACACCTTAGTTTTGGATTCGATATTAGGCATCACTATAAGATCAGTGCCAGGGATCCTTCGTATCATGAGTCTTTCCAATTCGTTCAAGTATCCAGGCCTAAAGAGTCCAGTGTCTTGCTTCCAACCTGTATGACATAACTCTTGCAAAGCATCTATAAGTGCTTCCTCCTCTATCTTGGTCCATACTCTCCTACATATTTTTTCGCCATCTCCTTTCCTACCCTTACTAGGACGTTGGTTAGACTCTCCACTATCCATATATTCCTAATCAAAAAATGAATTACAACAACAATAGTTCAAATAGTACAATAGTTCAAGTAAAGCAACAGTTTACCTAATACAATAGTTCAATTAATGCAATAGTTCAAATAATATAAATAGTTCAAGTAGTTCAAATAAAATTTACTACATAGTTCAAGTAATACAATAGTTCAAATGAAATACACTACATAGTTGAAGTAATACAAAAATTCAATTTGGTTGGCCTCTATTGGCCATCCACTCATTAAACATTTGATTTGCCATATTATCTCTCCATTCGCTCCACTGGTTAGATGTTTCAACGGTGTCAATGTATTTATCTCCAAGCTCAATGGGTGGGCAATTTGCGTCAAACTCATTCTCTAGTGGGTCAGTTGACATCTCCCTTCTAATTAAGTTGTGGATAAGACAACAAGCTGTAAAGATCCGGTTCTGAGTTCTAATTGGGAAAAAAGATGGGCTCCTTAGAATTGCCCAATGTTGTTTTAAGAGACCAAAACACCTCTCAATGACATTACGTGCAGATGCATACCTCATGTTAAACAACTCCTGGGGGGTTGAGCTCCAAGTTGATAGATGGTATCTTTGACCTCTATATGGGGCTAAAAATCCTTCACCATTCGTGTAACCCGCATCTACTAGGTAATAATCGCCTGTGTGTTTTTTTTACAAAAGTCTTGTTAGAAGATTCATATTATTATTGTGCATAATTCAATTGATAACATTCATTATAAATACATATTCTCACCCATAGGTACCCTAAGGCCATTTGGCCTTGTAACAGCATCACGGAGAACTCTAAAGTCTGCTTTAGATGGAACTTATCCAGGCAAAACATATATGAATTTTATGTCAGTTACGAACACTCCTAAAACATTAATAGCAAGCTCCCCCTTCCTTGATCTATACCTTGGTTGGTCAATTGCAGGAACATGAACCCTAACATAAGTTCCATCTAAAGCACCAAGGCAATTCTACAATATCAAAATCATTTCAACAATTAAGTATGTGAAGGTTTATTATTATGTTCATTTTAAAAAAAAAAAATTTTAAAAAACTAAGTCTTGTAAAAGAAATACCTTAAACCATCTCCATCTATCGTCTATACAATTCTCACGGATAGAATCGGGAGCTCTAAGTAACACAGTATGGAGTTTTAGAACCGCCTTCAACACTGCATTGATATGTCTACTAATTGTTTCACCTGAGCGAATGAACCGAAACTTAACGACACGGTTCTTAACATGATGTGCCAAAATGTGTAAGAACATGGCTACTTGCTCTTCCACAGTAACATGCTATGTATCTTATAATTAACCTATTGTACGTATCAAGGTACACAAGATCCCAAATGTGTTTCTATCCATTCGGAGTTGCTCCACACATACTATGTCCCCTCGATTAATCATTCTATCTAAGTTCTCCATTCGAGCAATTACGTTACTTATTCCCCTATCCCCAATTACTTGCCTCTTATACCTATTAATGGTCACAACCATTACCATGACCATCGAAACCAATTGAATAAAATCAAGCAGTATTTCCTCAAGCACCAAGAAGACCTCAACATCTTCCATTGATATGTCCATGAATAAAGCCTTACACATATATGGAAAAACAAACAAGATTTCAAACAAGAGTTCAGTGTACAAGAAAGATTTCAAGAAGATCCTAGAGTTCAAATAAAAAAATAAATTCCCAAGTTGTTTTGTTTCAAGAAGTCCCTAGAGTTCAAATCAAAAAAAATTCACAAGTTGTTTTGGTTCAAGAAGTCCCTAGAGTTCAACTCAAAAAAAATACTCAAGTTGTTTTGTTTCAAGAAGTCCCTAGAGTTCAAATAATAAAAAAAATCCCAATCTAATAGAGTTCAGAGTTATAGAGAGTTTGAGAGGGAAAGAGCCAACCAAAACAAAGAGAGTAGCATAAGAAGCATAGATGAAGCATCACAAGCTCACGAGAAGCAAAATGAAACTCCAAATCTAATAGAAATACATGAAATAAAAAAAATCACCCAAAAAGCCCAAGAATTGATAAAGTTATGGTGGTTTCAAGTTGACAAATAATATTAACTGTTTGTGTAAACAGATAATATTATCTGTTTGTGTTCTGAAAGATAAAAATGAAAAAACGAAGTTCCAAATTACTTTTTTTTGTACAACTTTCAAGTCTGATGCGTAGATCTCAAAGAAATACATGAAATCAAAAAAAAAAAAATATCACCCAAAAAGCCCAAGAATTGATAAAGTTATGGTGGTTTCAAGTTGACAAATAATATTAACTGTTTGTGTAAACAGATAATATTATCTGTTTGTGTTCTGAAAGATAAAAATGAAAAAACGAAGTTCCAAATTACTTTTTTTTTGTACAACTTTCAAGTCTGATGCGTAGATCTCAAAGAAATACATGAAATCAAAAAACAAAATCACCCAAAAAGCCCAAGAATTGATAAAGTTATGGTGGTTTCAAGTTGACAAATAATATTAACTGTTTGTGTAAACAAATAATATTATCTGTTTGTGTTCTGAAAGATAAAAATGAAAAAACGAAGTTTCAAATTACTTTTTTTTGTACAACTTTCAAGTCTGATGCGTAGATCTCACAGAAATACATGAAATAAAAAAAATCACCCTAAAAGCCCAAGAATTGATAAAGTTATGGTGGTTTAAAGTTGACAAATAATATTAACTATTTGTGTAAACATATAATATTATTTGTTTGTGTTCTGAAAGATAAAAATGAAAAAACGAAGTTCCAAATTACTTTTTTTGTACAACTTTCAAGTCTGATGCGTAGATCTCAAAGAAATACATGAAATCAAAAAAAAAATCACCCAAAAAGCCCAAGAATTGATAAAGTTATGGTGGTTTAAAGTTGACAAATAATATTAACTGTTTGTGTAAACAGATAATATTATATGTTTGTGTTCTGAAAGATAAAAATAAAAAAAACGAAGTTGGCAAATAATATTAACTGTTTGTATAATATTCTATCATCTTTGAGCACCATCAATGGCGAATCCTGCGTTTATTACACTTTTCTATTAACACCAAAATAAATAAATGTTATTAGTCTACTTCCCAAATTTGGCACAGATCATTTTTTTTGGTTAACTAATGGCACAGTTCATGAAGCAACTTAGCAAGTAGTTCCAACAACTCAAATATTTTGTGAAGAATAAGTTGAAATTATAAAGATGCACTTTTTAGCCCTTAGATTTTTTTTTAGTCACCAGACTTGTGTAGTTCATGATCTAAACAGTGAAAAACTTTGACCCAAAAAATAAAAAATAAAAATGACTTTCCAAAACTTGCATCAATGATGGGGTAATGTTACATTTTCTAACTTTCACACCCCCAAACACCATTAAAATAAGTCAGTACACATTCTAGTTGCCAAAGTATCACAATAGAAATTACAAAGTTATTAACCTCTGACCATTACTAAAATCAAGAAGCTGATATAGACAATCAACTGATATACACACTTTGAGTCAATATCTTTTGATGTTTATAAGTGATTATCAAACTCCACAATTATAGATCTATGATATTGTCAAGCATTTCAGCAAACCCTAAATTAGGAAAGCTCATAAGTTTCAAAAAATTGTCATGCAAAACAAAAACATTGTAGATCTAAGGAGGACAACCCATAATCTTTGCAGATCTGCCATTTTTGTAACAAAAAGTTGAGAAATCGACAAAAAAATAAATAAATAAATAAAATGAACCTGTGTCTGCCTTGATCCTGCCTACGTCTTCTGTGGAGAGAGGAAGAGATCATCGCCTGCTCCGTCGTCGCCTGCTCCGGCGTCTCCTCTATCGCGAGCCTGTATCGCCTTTGTCGCCTCTCTCCTTTGTTCTTAAGTCTGAGAGACAAATATGAAAAAATATGAGAGATGTTACAAGTGTGGGTATATATACTCCAGGGGTAAAATGGTCAAATTGTCCCACAATCCCTCTAACACTATCCCCGTGTTTTTTTAATACCACCCCCCCCCCCCCCCCAGGTATAGTTTTATCCTTCTTAAGGGTCATTAATGTTAACCCAACCACACAATACCTTTGGTTAAATAATACTACTAAAGGCCCAACCAAACACAGTACAACTCAGATTGGACTAAAATAGTCCAATCCGCCCAATTAATCCGGCAACCAAACGAGCCCTAATATTATTATTATTAGTATCATTATCTTTATTATTATTATTGTTATTATTATAAATATCATGCTTTAATATGTTGTACATTGAACATATTAATGTCCGTATTATCATTTCCGTTAATAATGTTGTTATTATTATCATTATTATTAGTTATTTATTCCAAGTTTAGCCTTATGTTAATACGTTGTCCCCCCGAACATATTATTCCATTAATATTTATTATTATTATTACTTCGATTTATTATAATTATCAGTTTGATTAACACCATGCTTTATCATGTTGTACTACGAGCTTACGACCTGTATTATATTTCAAGAAGAGCCCATGTTTAATTAACTTGTACCTTGTACATATCACATGAAACACTTCACGTAGAAGTTGGTGTCGTAACGTCAAGTCGACGTGTACGGGTATAGAATCGGGTGGTCACGGAGACCAAGTCCGTATGCATTTGGAGTAATGTGTAGTCGACCGCGGAGGTCCGAAAGTTGATATATAGTGAGTCGGTACTGTCAAATAGAATTACAGGATCGCATGTCGGCGATGATTGCTACTATGGCCACGGAAAGGCAAACACGATAGCAAAGTAACCATGTTGATACGAATAAATCAAGAAATGAATAAACACGGTTAGCCTGTAAGGCAAGATTACTACTGTGGTCGCGACGACCAACAATAGTAAAGTAACTATTTCGCGAATCGGCGACGATATTCATAAGGCAAGGTCCCGGGGACCTAGAGTATTTGGTTAGCTTGTAAAGCGCGATTAATACTGTGGTCACGGAGAGGCAAATAACGATAATAAAGTAACCATAGCTCGACCCACTGGGCGAGTTACTCTAAGCCAACGGCGTTACACTGGTAATGTAACAAGGTCAAGTAAGTCAGGTGTTAAGTCAAGTGAAGTCGAGTATATCGATGATGCATAGTTCACGCACGGTGTCATGATAATTCATTCAACAGTCAAAAATATTCGCTATGTACTTTCGAATGCGTATTTTTATTAGAAATGTTCGGTTAGGACGCTCACTTAGCTGTTATTAAAGCTAACGGCATACTATGCCCTGGACATTCCCACGTCTAGGCTCACAGGATATGACTACCCAGAGGAGCACTACCCAGAAGAAGTCTACTAGGAGGAAGCCTTCGAAGGGGAAGCCTATAACGATGAAGGTTACGGCTCTGCCAGTTAGAGGCACGACTTCAAGGAAGAAGACTTAGTCCTTCATAGATTTTTATCCAGTTATACTAAGTTGTAAATTGGCTGATGTTGTCAGAATCAAGATATAAAAAGTGTTCTTTACTTTTCAAAAGAATTGCAGTGTGGAAGTAAAGGTCGAACCCACAGAGATTGAATTACTACGACTCTTAATTTTAAAACCTAAATCTAATTAATTATGAAAATGAGATTTTGATTTGAATTTTAATTAAACTAAGAACAATGAAAGTAAGTCTAAATTATGAAAGCAATTAAAAATTATTTTTATAAATATGTTTAGGGAACCTAGGATTGCAAATCCACCACTAGCTTCATAATAAGGTTATTTACGAATTACTTTAGCTTATTAAGTTGGATGATAATGGGGAGTTGTAGCTACAAGCCCAATTCCTCCGACAAGAAGATAATCATGGTTCAAGCACCAATATAATCCATCTTCGGTTAGCACGAATTATCCCACACTAAACTAGGGTTGTGATCTAATCCGTCTAACCTAGGCATGGACTATTCGGATACTTGATAGCACAAATCAATAAAGCACCATCACATGTAAACAATCTAAACAAGCACAGCAAGCATAGATCATTGAGCACATCACAGTCAAAATAGATCTAAGACAAGAATAAACTTTGAAAGTAATGATTTAATCAATAGAAGTACGATTTATTTATAAAAATCCTCTAAACATGTGACTGTCATCCATACATAATAAAACTAAAATAAAAACATAAATAAAACCCTATTACTCGTCTAGGGCTTCATTGAAACCCTAGATCTATGATCTAGCCGTCCATGGAAGTGATGGATGGCAAGTAGTTGATGGAGGAGGCCATGGAAACCCTTGGTCTTCTTCTTCTTCTTCTTGCTTCCCTCCCTTCAATGGCTGGAAGTATGGTTGTAGAATGTGTGTATAATAATTGCCAACAATGTCTAACCCTTTAATTGTAATAAAATAGGGTATATATAGATTTACAACAAGTTTTGGAAGCCTTCATAACCCGAAACGAACTGAAACTGATGTAATTTACAGTCTAGACGTCGTTCAGCAGTTTCGTTTGCACAGGAGTCTTCAGTATGCTGAAATACGCAACTTTGATTTTTACACATATCGCGCGAGCGGGTCGCGCGAGCGATATCTGGGTTTTCGTGCGAGCGGATCACGCGCGCGATGTGGATTTTTCAGCTTCTTCTCTGCTGCTTTTTCACCCTGTTTAGCCTGGTTTAGGTGATTTCTTCCAAATCCTGTCAAAAACTAGAAAACGAAGTAAAAATATACAAAAACAGGATAAAAAGTACTAACAAATGTGAATTAAGGCGTATAATTAGGATTAGTTCTCTCCCGATCATTGGCGTCACACGCCTTACTTTAACGATCTTACAATTTCTTTTGTCCTTTCGTGTAAAGATGTAAACGGCGTCCAACGCCTTAATCTCTTTTGTTCTTTTATCTACAAACTCTGATGTAATAGTTGGTAACCTTTGATGTATATATTTAGTTTATGCTTCCGCTTAAGTTATTCTTTTATTATCTAGTGTGTTGTGGACAAGTAGTTAATGTAACTAGTCATGGCTTACGGACTCAGAAAGAAATATTTTATTTCCTCCTAATTTTTGCTACTTCGGGGCGTGACATTGAACCTGTATTTCATGAAAAGTGCATCATTCATCAAAAAAAGACAATTTGATGAGGGTATAATTGAAGATGTGACATAGTCGGCTGAAGAATCCTTTAGAGTTAACTACTTTATTTATGTAGTAGATCAAGCTCTTTCATCCCTCAATAGTAGGTTTAAACAATTTCAATTATATGGGGATACTTTTGGGTTATTGTTCGACTTGAAGAAGTTGCAATCTATTGATGATGAGGGTTTGAACAGTTGTTATGCCAACCTTGAAGACTTTTTGAAGCATGATAATTATGATGTTGATGGGATAGATTTATTTTCAGAATTAAAAGTTTTGAGAATAATTTTACCAAAAGAAACAAAGAAGCCAATTAAGGTGTTGAATCATATGCAAGCGATGAATGGTTGTTTCCCAAGTGCATGGATAGCTTATAGAATTTTATTGACTATTCCAGTTACAGTTGCCTCGGTAAAGAAAAGCTTTTTAAAGTTGAAGTTGATCAAGTTTTATCTCGAAAGATTGAATGGGTTAGGTGCGTTATCTATTGAAAGAGATATGGTGAAGGAGATTGATCATACAAGTGCAATTGGTAATTTTGTAGCTAAATATGCACAAAGGGCAATATTTAAGTAATACTATTATTTGATGTAAGTTAGTTTTATTTATTAATATAAGTCATTTTGTTTTGTAAATAAGTTTTCTTTTAATAATGTCATTTTTTTTATACAAAAATTTATATAGGGCCCCATTTTAGAAGTTTGCGTAGGGTTCTCTAAAAGTCAGAACCGGCACTAACTATACAGTGTGTGGGTTCGATGATAGAGTGACAACAGTAATTTTTTTTTTTAGGAAACTTTGTTTAGAAATTAGAATGTTCTACTCCACCTATTCACTCCAAATAAAGTTGATAACGGTGACGTGTACAGATAGCATTGGCTAGAAAAAGGCCAAGTCAGCAAATCCATCAATTCTAATTGTCGACAGCGTTTCGATTCCGGAAAGTTTCCAAGTGAGTCACACCCCGAATATCCGCACGCTGGTGCCAGGAAAGGAAGATTCGTGCACTAATTCGCATCTCTCTCTCTCTCTCTCTCTCTCTCTCTCTCTCGCATACGGAGTTTTCGTTTTCGTCTGAGAGTGTTTATTTGCCTTTATTTGGACTCCCCTAACCACCTTCTCTCTCTCTCTCTATATATATATACACACACCTAATAACTTTACTTATTACAACTTCTCATTCGAGCTCTGGCACATCTCCACATCCCCATTTTCAAGGTACTCTCTCTCTCTCTCTCTCTCTCTCTCTAGAAAGGCCTTTTGATTGTGGAGTCTCGAAGACTTTATGTTCGATGTTTATTTAGGTTTTCTTCTTCATGCAACGTTGCTGTTGTTTTTTTTATGGTGGCTCAAGATCCATCATAAAGTATTCGATGTTTTGTGCATTGATTGGGAATGATTTAGAATATTTGTTGTAATTTTTAAATAAAATCCGTTATTTAAAAATAATTATATGTATATATATATAAAGGGAATCTGGGTGTGATTTGACCCTAAAATTGGGCGTATATACTCGTCAAATTTGGTCATGATGACAAGATGCTTGATAAAAATAAGTTATAGTTTGTGGACCAGGCTTTAGATGCTCCATACTGGTCAAAATGGCCAAAAATGAAGTGGGGTTTGATTGAAAGTTATAAATGAACTTCCAGGAAAGTTAAATTTTCCAAATTTAACTCTTTTTATTCTGGAATTTGGTTTTAGTGGACTTTTTTAATAGTTATTTTTAGACAAAGGCATTAACTGAATATATTGAAGCTGCATAGTCTGGATTCCTTAAGTTGGATTGTGTTGTTCCTTCTGCATATTGATCTTCATTTTCGTAAAAAAACATTTGGACTCGGTATCTCAATCTAGTTTGACAGTTAAAATACTTCACAGTGTCATACCCTTCTACCCAAGAAAGCTTTCAATACAATTTAGTAAGAGTTACTCTAAAGACTAAATCATCCGCAGTTTGACAGAGAGTATTACTTTTAGTCCAATGTTACATCTTCGTTGGTTTTTAGATATTTGAATACATAGATGATGATTGATGATGCTGTATTAGTGAATTCAAGTGCTTTTCGGTTAAGGGGACATTGAAGCTTGCATTTGGGCCCGTTTGGATTGGATGTGAATTTTGCATTTAGGCAGAAGCAAAAGTACATGCTTCTGCTTTACCTATGAGTTTGTGTTTGGGAACACTATGTTCAGACGTGCTTTAGGAACTATATTCATGGCGTTCGGGAATGGGGATTTGAGACTTGGTTTTCTTTTTTCTTTTTTAATTGCAACAGCACAGTGGGAACTAAGAATATTCCATTAGACTCCGTAATCTACTTCTTGTATCATGTTTGGGTTGAAGCACCGCTGGACTTGATTAAAGCCAAAACGTGCATCCTAAAATTAATCTAAACCTTCTAATGTATGCATTTTGGGTTACAGAAGCTCGTTTGGGCACAAACTTGTGCTGCAAAATGATTTCAAAAAGGCCCCTTAAGTGTTGTCTAGAATTTTATTGCAGAAAGGTAGTGTATGCCTCATGCTTATTACTTACTTGGGCTTTATGCTTTCAGTTTTCTTAAATCAACGAACTCACCATTCTCGGTTCAAAGGTAAACAATGACGTAATTGTATTTTATTGATGCAGTGATTGAACAGTAAGTTTGCTTGCTGCCTCAGACCTCAAGGTCTTGCAGGCAATCAGTTGAAATTTAATTTCAACTGATTGCCGCTCATGACTTCCCAAGGTACTTTGAAACGTAGTAGTGCCCTAGAGGGTGTGCATGGAGTTCATATTGTGCCTCGTTTACCATTTGCGTTGGAAGAAATAAACCAACATGGGAATTTCCATCACTCAACCAGTGAAAGTTCGGTTGTTGGAGCAAATCAGCGACTAATACTGCAGTACGTGAAGAAATTTTTTATCTGTTTATGGTTGAATATGTATATATATACATATATATATGTGTATGCATGTAAATCCTAGATGTTCACTTACCATGATCAATTTGCACAAATCCCTGAACTTTTTCCTCAAAATGCATGGCTGGTAGTTATGTTCAGTTAAACTGTATGGTTCTCACTAGCATTGTTGTCAAGTCGAGAATCTAATCGGGAATCAATTTGCCAAATTATGAATCATACAGTGTAAAATTCACTTCTTTTAGAATGTAAGTATAATATATATCTATATATAATGTATACATATAAAAACACATGTACGGTGATTAAAATGAATAAAATAATGATTTCAACACTAGTTTCATGCACGATCAAAGCTAAACCATTGCAAGTTTTCTGGCAGTCAGGGTTTTCTCCTTGGACCAGCCGGTTCAATTAGTCACTTAGTCTGCCCTCCATAAAACTTGAAACTTCCAATTTCTTAATGAATCGTGAATCATATTGAATTGTGAATTGTATGGATTGTATGAAACTCAAATAAACTCGTACCAATCGACCTGTGAATCGACCAATTGTAACAACCATGCTCACTAAATTTAATTTTTACATGTTTCCTCAGCAGAGTATGGCAGCAAAGACCAGCATGTCTGAGGCCTATCAAGTGTTGCCTGCATGGTAATGAGAAGAAAAAAAAATTCTGTATCTGATGTGCTATGTTGCCTGGTCCGTGTATACTAATTTCTATACACTTAGATTTCTCACAGCAGTTATTATCCTTTTTGTTAGGCGATAATACTTTTGCGGAAACAATTGCTAATGTGCTTACATCACTTCCTTTTATTGCTCTTGGAATCCAGGCCCCAAGGCAAGATATACTCATTATTTTGCATGATTGGCACCAATATAATCATGTGTATCATTAGATATAATTGTATGAGTTGCTGATGATGCAGGAAGAATTTGAATTGTAAGCTCTATGCCAATTCATTAATTGGAGTTGGAGTTGCCTCAAGTTTATACCATGCTTCTAGAGGAAAACTGAGGAAGTATCTGAGATGGGCTGACTATACGATGATAGCCACAGCAACTGTGGTAAGTGGAATTTATTGAATCATTTAACAATTAATAATGCTCGTATTAATCTATTTAACGGTGATTAGGGTACCTTATAAACTACTTAAAATACTTCTTTGGTCGCGTGTCATAAAAATAGGAAAAAGGGAACACATTATATTATTATGTTTCTGGGGTGATTGGTGAAAATATAAGAATGTGGGAATATATGTAATTAATAAGTTACTTTTTGGTGGTTCTCATAAAAATTCTTCTTTGCAAGTATATGCTCATCCTTGCACTTAAAAACGTTATGCTAATATGAAGATGCAGTGTAAAAACCGATCAGTTTGCCTGAAAATTGGACCGAACTGAACAGTTTTCACCCCTACCAGATATTTCTATGACCATTCAAGAAGTGCGGCCATTGTAACTTTGGATTGAAAAGATGAAGAGGAAGAAGAGAGTAAATATATTACTACAATAGTTTATCTTACAAACAATGAAGAAAACAAAATTAATAAGGAACACTTTATAGAATGGTTAAAAACTTAAAACAAAGGAACAGAAGACTCAGGCGCAAAATTTTGAACAACCAGGTCTAGGAAGTAAGACAAAACATGTAGAGCTAAACACAAGCAAAGAGAATTAATCAGCAGACTTACCACTCAATCTCTCAAATGGAGAAATTCTAGTGGTAGTACTAAAGCGGATGTGGTTAATTGAATGAACCGCGGTAAGCGTAAGCTCTCCCCAAACTGTACTGAAAAGAATAGCTGACAACAGAAGAGACCGTGTAGATTCCATAATACACCTATGCATTCCCTCGACCACACCATTTTGTTCAGGAGTTTTTGCACAAGAGGATTGCTGCATAATGCTGTCAAATGTGAGGAAATCAATGAAGGCATTGGCAGAATATTGCTCACCTAAATCATATCTAAAAGTTAACATGGAGGATTACTGAGTGCGTATGATGGTATGAAATGCAAGAAAGATAGAGAAGAATTTAGCTTGATTCTTTGTAAGATAAACCCAACAATCCTTATTATATTCATCAATAAAAGAAACATAATACATGGGCCCTCTAGTAGTGATAGGAGCAGGTCCCCACAAATCAAAATGAAAAAGATAGATTGGGTAATATAAGATTAGGGCTGAAAGCAGCTGAAGTAGAGAGAGAAAAGAGTCGATAGATGTTGGAGGAAGATTAGGGCAACATAACCAATCTGCCCTTACACCTTGCATATAAATAATACCATGTGCAGAAGTACAAAGATATCCCTAAACTAAATAACATGAAGAGAAATAAGTAAAACAAATAAAATAGAACTCTAACACACTCCATAAATCATGCGCAGCTTGGAAGACAAATGACGAAAAGGAACACAAGTCAAAGGCTTTTTGAGAATATTACCCAGGTGATTATCTAAGCGAATGTAAGTGTTGCCCTTTACATGTATCAAAGCATCAAACTAGGAAGGGAGTCCCCAAAAAAGTAGATCGAAGAAAATTTTGGCTTTCGGAGGCTTTGTTTATCTAGTTAATCTTAGGATCATTTGCTCTCGAAGTTAGATTGGGCAATACAAGATTAGGCTTGAAAGAAGTATAGAGAGAACAAGTGTGGAAGAGAGACATTTAAAGTTAGAGGAAGATTAGGGTAACATAACCTATCTGCCCACCATATGCAAAAGTACAAAGATATCCCTAAACTAAATAACAGGGAAAAATAAATCAGTAAAACAAATAAAATAGAACTCCAACAAAGATCAAAAGGGGCAAGATAAACAATACCATTATCATTAAATGGCAATGCAGAAAACTAAGCAAGTTTGCAATCATTAAATTTAGAAATCTCTTGACACTCCAAATGCCTCGAATTACCAGTTGACACTAAAAACTGCAAGCAAGAATTAGAAACATGCCCAAGGTGGTAATGCCACAAATAAAAACTAGACAACTTAGAACTCAAACAAAAAGAAGATAAATCAACAGTAGAGGCTACGACAATGGGAACATGCAATTCTTTTGACATATAAGGTTCTGGCTTTTCACAGCCTGGCCTAATCATCTTTTTTGGAATGAGGATCTTGCACAACACAGCCAAAAGAAGAGAAATTAACCAAGAATTCTGAATCAAACAATGGACTAATAGGGATCAAATTCAAAGTTAGTCGAGGAATGTAATAGACATCAAGAAGGGATAAATGAGAAGAAACAATTGGATCCAAGACCTGCCAAGGACATAGAAGTGTCATCGGTAGCAACTACTAATACAGAAGGGGGAGAGAAGGTTCACATAAATAAAGAGGAATCACTAGTCATATACAAGTAACACCTGAGTCAAAAACCCAAACAATCAGAGATATACCTGAAGGAGCTAAGGAGAGCAAACCTGCAGAAGGAGAAATTGAGGGAGCATTAGGTTGCTGAGTAGAGAGAAACTTCTGCATTTGCTCCAAGGACAAGGTTGGAGCAAATGAAGATGCTCATCCACTGGAGGTGCAACTACTGCAGTGTGATGATCCATAACTCTAGAAGGCTGTTGCTGAGGTCCACAAACTGTCTTATTCACTAATTGTGGCCTCCTACTCCTAGAGGAGGAGGTGTGTTCATCATGGGATTAAGGAACCACTAAACACAACTAAGTATAGTTATCCAATTGTGGCACTTGCATATATTGTAGATAAGTACCGGGCTACCCGCCGGCGGCTACAATTGTGAAAATTTTGCAGAAGAGTTTCCTAGAAATTTTCTTGTCATGGCCATTGTTATTAAATTGTGAATCGGTTTTTCCAGACTTATGAACAAGGAATCGTATCTAATCGTGAGTCATAAGATTCACTTTTTGTTTAGAAACTATATAATGATACATATGTATGAACTTATGCATGGAAAAACACATTATAGCGGCACTTAAAATGAACAAAGTAACATTTTAACACAAGTTTTCATGCAATATCAAGGCTCAAAGTGCTGGAAGTGTTCCACTTAAAACTCAAAAACTCCACGTTCAATACTATGGATCGTGAAATCGACCGATTGAAATGACCATGGCCATGGCTGCTCCTTGCTGAATGTTAAATAATTGGTGGCACCTGGTTATGTTCTTGTCCAACAATTCTTTGTTAGCTCATCAAAGCATAAAAATTAAAACTGAAATTTGATGTTGCAGTGTCTCTCTAGGGCACTCAGGAATGAGAATCCTAAGTTGCTGATGGCAGCTACTGCTTTGTTTCTACCAGTCCAGCCTCTCATGGTTTCAGCTGTTCACACTGGGATGATGGAGGTACACATCTCACCTTTTTTTTTTCTTCTTCTTTTTTATTTATTTATTTATTTTATCTATGAGGTTTTTAAGTGAATTGAAATTCAATCTACCATTTTATCCTGTTGAAAATATTTTTTGCCGGTGTCTTCACCATTGCTAATTGCTCTACGGAAATTCTTTGTTGAAAATCCTACATTAGCCCATTTTCCAACTCTGTTACTACAATAGCCAAACATATGACCTTTGTGCTATGTTAGCTAATGCACACCAATTCCTAAAATTTACAAATATACATCGTTTTTCTAAGTTTGAAATATGACCAAGCATATGTTTGGCTGCCGCTATGATCTTGTTGTTGATATGGAAACTCTCATTAGAAGTAGACGCTAGACTTACTAATGTCTGCAGAAAAATAATTTCATTGAAAGTTCATTCTACATTTATCCTTCTAAACCGCTAGCATTATTGTTTATTAATTTTTTTCTTTCTTCTATGGAAACGTATATTGCTGTTACGAAACTGAATTCATGAAGAATCATATTTCTCAATGGATATGATCCCTCTGTGTTGGATTGTCCCACATCGCCCTGGCATAGCCACCATCTGTGCTTCTTGTAAGTTTGGGTAATCCTCCCCTCATAAGACGTCTTTTGAGAGAGAGTCAGGCCCATTGGTCTTTCTATTTGGTAACAGAGCTAGGTTGTTGGGTCAGCCCTCTGCCATACTGCCGTGTTATCCTGCGTTGAGGGGGAGTGTTAATCCGGCGTTGGATTGTGGGACAGTCCAACACTCTCCCTTAGACCACATTAACACTCTCCCTCAACGTCGAATTACATGGCAGGAGGGTGGAGGGCCAACCCAACTGTCATACCAAATAGAAATACCAATGGGCCTGAAGACGCCTTATGAGTGGAGCATTACCCAGACTTATAAGTAGCACAGACTGGGACTATGCCCGGGTGATGTTCGATAATCCAACACTGTTTATCCATTTTATGAATCAATGTCATGGCCATTATTTATTTTCCCAGTTCATATGGTTTTTGTGGGTACTATGGTCAGTTAACCTAGCTGTCATCATATGAATTAGCCAACTTCCATAAAAAAAAAAAAAAAATAGCGAGTTACTAAATGCACCCACCAAAGTTTTCTCTACACCCACATGTAAAACACAAGATGCTTCATGTACTTCTACACACTTCATCAGGTGGGTGTATCGAGAAATTTGGTGGGTGTGTTTAGCAGGGCAGTAAGATTAATGTGTATTGTTGGGAAAGAAATTCGTTGTCGAAATGTTTTACAGGCTCAAACCTAGGTTTTGGCTCGTATGGATATACGAGCGGGTCAGGCTCAGGTCACAGACCCGTTCTATCATATATGAGGCATCTGTAGAGTATGCAAATATATAGAACATAAATCTATTCATGAACCACACATTTTACTAAGCAACTCACCACGATGCTAGAATATGATTTTTTTAGTATCAGAAAAAAACCATATGAGTTCATCTGTTATGTTAGCAGTTAAAGAAAACTGGGAAGCAAGGGAATTATACGTTGGCTTCAAGAGTTGTGTGGTTGGGCTTCAATTTTCTTGCCATGGTGCAAAATAGGTCATGTTTAAATTAGGGATCCACATTGGGTGGCTGAACAAGTTTGGCACCACCTTTGTTTCTGGATGAGATTAATGACTTAATTTGGGTCAGTTTAGTCTAGAAGTTTTCTTTCTTATTTTTGAGTCCCAGAGCAGCTGATTTGTACATGATAATGCTAAAGGTTTGGTTTGTATCTAGTCTACCATTGGACGCGCGTAACACAAACGAGGGACAAAACACACCAAGTATACTATCACTAACATTTTGAGAAACTAAGAAAAAGTTGAAAGTTACGAGGTCCTTGTATTGATGACTTGATGAGGATTAATGGAATGCTTTGAACCCATAGATAATGCCTTGGAAATAGTACTAATAAATAGGGTCTATGAAAGCATATTAAGCCTTCTACAAATTCATAATACACTGTTGTGAAATTGAAATATGGCGATCAAAATACAAATGCTTAGGATCTATTGGAATTAAAGATGATTATCTTAGTTGTACTTAGAGCTGGCAAAATGGGCGGGCCGGGCGGGTTTTGTGCGGGCCAAGATCGGGCCGGGCCCAAATCGGGTTGGGCTAGTTATAAACCCGAAGACAAGCGGGCCTGTCCGGGTTCGTGTCGGGTTTCACGGGTCAGCCCGTTTCTTATGCACCTTTCTGTTTTTTTGCCAGTTCTTTCTTCTTCTTTTTTCCCCCTCCTTGCTTCTAAGGCCTTGTTTGGTGGTGGAGAATGGAAGGAAAAAATTTGGTAAGTAAATCAACAAATTTGACTAATAAGAAAAGAAAATTAAAGTGATCTTATTCCAAAGAAATCCAAACTACATAGGCTTACAAACCAAGACTGCATTTATAACACAAAAAAATTTAATATATATATATATCAACCCATGAAATATTTGTCGCAGAAAAACCCAAGAAGAACATAACAAAAGAAAGTGATCTTCTCAAGATAGGATTATAAACCAAGAGCATTTACAGTAAGGAATTTGATGCAATTCCATGATGAGAGAGAGAGAGAGGACTGAGAGAGTAGATAAAATGATATATATATATACATATATATATATATAGAAAGAGATATATGTAGAGAGAGAGAGAGAGATAGATTGGAAGAAGAACCTATAACCTAGTGAGAGAGAGGAGATGCGCCGTTTCTTATAACAGTTGTAAGAGAGAGAAGGAAAATATTTTAGGTTTTGCAGCTTTTGCTTGTTACGGGTTTAAATGGGTTTGTGTTTGGGCCCGCTCAAGCCCGAGTGTAGAAATGTTTCACCCAACTAGGCCCGTAAATTAAAAATCTACAAACCCAATTACATTTTACTTCGGGCTTATGCGGGCTCACTCCTTATTCGGGCTTGGGATTTCCAGGCCTAGTTGTACTATAGCTTATATGACTTTCTTATATCTTATATGCAAGGATCAAAATTTCGTTTCGGTGAGTGTTTCGGTGTTCCCAGAAATGGAAACTTTTCGGAAACATGTGGAAACACTGAAAAAATTTGGAAACACTAAGAACCTAGTGGAAACATAACTTCAAAATAAACTGTATGCACATATAAAGCTTATAATTGATTAATTGAACCTTTGAGAGGTCTATATATGTAATATCAATAATATATAGTTCAATTTGAAAATACATGATAATTTAGGTGTCAATCTACTGTCAAGCAGTTCATAGAATACAAAAAACACGTTTCTTTTTTTTCTTTCAGTTGGTTGTGAACTGTCATCTTTATTTTTTCCTAACATTCCTACACAGTGCATAATTACTTTTTTAACACATTACATTTGTAAGTTATAAATGGTACTTTTTCTTAAGACATTTTTTTAACAGATTTATGATCAATACTTTTTTTTTTTAAACAAATTTTAAGACTTAAAAAATAAAGTATGACTAATTTTTTTTATACTTAAAACCACATAATGCTATTTTCGGTTGGAATATAGTCATATAGTATAGTATATTATATTATACTATAATGTATCATTTTTATTTTTATTTTTGTTCTGTTTTAGAAGGTAATAAAACCTATTATGTAATCAAAATAAAAAAAATAAAAATACAGCCTACTATATTATATTAAGTCTAATATAGTGCAAGTGTATTATAAATAGGTGTTAAGTCTAATATAAGTGTGTCATATAATATTTTATCAAAAAAAAAAGTGTTAGCCTAATATGACTTAAGCAGACTGTCTAATATAACACAAACCCAAAGCAAATGCAAAAAAAAAAAAAATCAAACAAAACCTAACCTTGGAAGTTCCCTTCTTCAAAGTCGCGACACAAAAGAGAGAGAAATGGAGAGTTGCCAAGACCATAGATCGAGCGGAGTGAGAGAGACGATCAGAGAGAGAGAGAGAGAGACGAACAGAGAAGAAGAAGATCGAACCAAGAGAGAGAGAAAAATTGAACACATACACAATTGACCAAGTATTTTTATAAACAGATCTTTCCCCCCAAATTTCTCTTCTTCTCAGTCGAATCACGTCTTTCGTTCGAAACAAACGTGTTTCGTGCGAAACACATGGAAACAGACGAATATTATCGAATCTCTGGAATTTCGAGATTCCCTTGATGATTCGTGTCGGGGGGCCATGAAACTGAAAAGTTCCGGTAGTTTCGACTGAAACGGAACGATTTTTTGTTCCTTGCTTTTATGATAGATAGACATAGTTTCCTCTTTAGAAATCAATTATGGAGATAATAATTGATCAAGCCTGTAATGGAAAATATGAAATACGAGTTCATTCTTTAACCATGGAGAGAGAAAATATTTGGCTATGATGCAACATTGCATAAATATATGTCTACCATTCTGCCGTTTTCTTTCTGTGTCCGAGCCCGGGACCGTGCCCGTTACCTGTTGGATTTGTGATCTCGTCGTATCATGTCCAGATTCCCCTATTCATAAAAAAGTAAAGGTAATATCAAGCATAAGAAAATTGATAATTTGGAGCTGGGCCCAAAATGTTTCAAACCACGTCCTACATTGAGCTCAGCTTAGTTTTTTGACCAATCATCCTCATACACGGTGCTTGAGTGCAATGAAGCCCAAAAACTGCACCAGCTAGCAAGAGCGAAAATATCCAGATTGAAGACAACGCTAGGGGTAGGAAAAAATCCGAGTTGAAATGGACAGTGATAGTAAAGAAAAATTTGACAGCATGTGGACTGTAGTTATGAAGAGCGGTAATATCCAAATTGAAGATAATGCTAGGGTAGGTAAAAATCCGAATTGAATTGGATAGTCTTGGTAAAGAAGAATTTGACAGCATGTGGACTGTGTGAGGTTACAGGCAGTTTCTCAAACCGAGCCAAATGTGTAAACATGATTCATAGCCAACCTCAACTAATTTGGGACAAAGCTGAGTTGAATTGATTGTATAGACTATAGATGGTACTTGAGAGAGAAACACCACCTTAAGAATGTAATACTCTCTGCTCAGCTCATTTTTTAGCCTTCGCAAATCTTAGCAATGTCTGCTATGAATGAGGGCAGCACTTTATGTTAGCTGGGATGTGATTCATTCAGCTATGAGGAAGAAAATGGAAATACAGTTTTTCCACATCATGTGATTGTGGTTTTCTGGCATAGAACTTGTTGAAGTCAGTGTGAGATGCTTTTGTAAATAAGAAAATTCTTGATGAGGCAAGTGGTAATTAGCACTTTCAAGATGTAGAAGTTGAATTTTATGTACTGGGATTCTGCATGCTGTACCTAATCCTGCATATGAATCCGTGTATAACATTATCTCAAGTTAGTCTCTCTTTTTTTCTTCCTTTCCCTTTAGTTTGAACGTTTCAGCTTATAAAAGAAAGAAGTAAGTTGGATCCACGAATTTGACTTTCTTGGATGGAAACGTTCCACGTATTAGATCGTGCATCTCAAAATACTCATCACTTGTGTGTTAGTGTTTTTGGGCAATTCTCATCCGTCCTTTATCTATTTCAGTTGTTCATGTTTTTTTAGTTTCTGCTCCATCAAGCATTGAATTCATGCTACTAGTCGTCAACCAGAATAATCTCCTGATTCTAACTTCTCATTCCAGGTAGCTTTCGCGAAAAGAGCTATTCAAGAACCAGAGCTGAGGATGGCCCACAATGTGCACAAAATGTCATCACTATTAGGAGGTCTGCTTTTCATTGCCGATGATGTCTTCCCACAAACTCCATATCTTCATGCCGGTTGGCATCTTGCTGCAGCTGTTGGTGTGAGCACCTGCAACAAGCTTCTTACGTGATATCGATACTATATCCCGTATCTGTTATTCATATCAATTTGCCGAAAATACTGTGATCTACGGGCTTTTCCTCTGCAGTCAGAATCTGATCACAAGGATCAGCTTCTTGCAGTTTCCATGGTGCAACTCACATTGGGTTTGCCTGAATCTTTCTGCACTTTAAACAGGGTAAATATGCGATTATTATGTTGTTTGTTAAATAGTAGTGCATTGCTATCGAATATGTGTAGCTTGCTATTTAGTTGGAGATAAGTTGTGTACTCTAGACTAATGGCAATTTTCGTTGCCTTGTATTTTGAATGAACAATATTGCAAACAAAATTCCAACTCTTTTGTCTAGTGACAATTTGATGTATCCTAGCAACTCTTTGATTGCATTATTCTTGGTGTTAAAATTACAGTACACCCCTTCTAAACTTTCTAGTTCAAACATGTCATGTGGTTTGGACCAATGTGCAACTGTTAATTTATCTGTTGAATTTAATGAAACAGTCTACCAGTAAAGAGATGGTTGTAAGTCGCTATTTGGTTTTGAAGTCACATCAGAGTGCAATATATGCTTCTTATGTGTGCAAGCAGATTGTTTTGTTTTGGAAGGCAGATGTTTGATTATTCGCAAACACCCGTACGAGGGGCGAAGTTGAGTCAACTATGTCTTAAGGGAGTGTCAACTTTTAATATTTTTGGAATACTGTCAGTCCAGAATCTGTTCTTCGTCTAGCGAAATCTGGTTTAATTGATTTCTGCTTTCTGTTTTAAGCTTTTGGTTGAACGCGGTAGTATGGTTTTTGTATACTCTTTAAAAACAGAATAGTTTCTGTTCTAAACATTAAGTTACAGAATGTGGTTCTCTGTTTCTACTTGTATCATGGTTTATGAAAATTTAAAAAAGTAAAATATTGTATAATATTACAAACAAAAGTAACTATACAAAAGTGTAGTAAGAGGCATACCCCTACACTCGGATCAAGCTGGTACTCTTGCTGCACACCAATGGTGTAAAACAGCTTTAGTTCACCTTTTGTTAGCTTACACTTCTTGTGTACGGAAGTAAATATTTTTCTTGATGACTGGGCTATTTTTGGAACTACAACTTCGGAATACATTCTTATTAATTGTAATTGCATCATTGTTTTCAGAGTAACGTTAGGAGTACAACTTATTCTTATAACTCATTTACAATCATCTCTATCTCTCTCATAAGTGGCACTGTGGGGTCAGGTTAAATTTCAATGGGCTCAGTGCCACTTAAGAGAGAGAGAGAGATGGTTGTAAATGAGTTGTAAGAATGAGTTGTACTTCTAGCATTACTCTTATCTCCAATGACAACTTATTTTCAAGATGCATGTTAGTGCAATTAATTTTTACATTTTCACAAAAGGAAGTATTGTTTCTAGTTTTAAGTTGGAGATGGTGTTCTGTATGGAGACATGAGTTGGGAGTTGACAGATTCATGCTTCTCAATTTTCTATAGCAAATGAATCTTACTCTATAATGTTTTTATCTCTATGCATAAATTTTATCAATATTGGTACATGTACTATGAGAAAAACAAATAATGTTGTACTATATATGTAGTATACTGTTAAGTCATCAACTATTCCAAAAGTTTAAGTTGTTAGAGAATGCATGCCTGCCCCAGTCCCTTGTGTAGAGGCAACAAACTAAACTCAATCATAGGGATGGAGAGTCAAACTTAAGACCTTTCACAAACAAGACTAATACTATGTTAAGTTATCAACTACTCCATCAACTTAAACTTTTAGAGAATATAGACTCAACAATGTATCAAGCTTTAACATATGCACACATATACATACAGAAAGAAAAAAAAAATGAAAAGAAGGGTAGAGATGGGGATAAAAAATAAATAAATAAATAAGAAAGAAGAGTAGAATTGAGTACCGTAGGATCTATCAACCTCCAAATCACGTGTCATATGCAAAATATCATCGTAGATGTAAGTATGACATACGTTTTGAAAAACAAAACTTGCATTAGGAGATATTCTGCAAACTAAGTTGAAAATGAAGAGGTAATGTAATTGCAATAATTGGTAGAACACATTTTGAATATATCATTCTAAACACCCTTAAGCTTGGATTGGCAGCTTATGCTAGGGAGTTAGCTACTAAAGTGGATTGCCCCTATGTTGGAAACCTTACATTACTATTTGACCTCAAAAATAATTGGTGTGTTATATTATATATGTCAACATGAAGATATGGTATAACAGTCACATTGAATAATTTTTCAGATACTTGTACAGCGTACCAACCAAATAATATTAATAATATTTATGAGGTCACAACACTAATTAATTTTATTTCATATCATAAAGGGATAACTACTCTAACTTTGCTCGAAGTTAGGTCTAATTACACAAATCTCCTTTGTGGTTTTCATAATTATACTAACCTCCCTTCTTCATAACGGTAGACTAAGGCTGTTAAATTTTACGCGAAAGTATATGTTTACCCCTCCATTAGGTATATTACACTCACATCTCCTGAGCTATGATCTAATATACACAGACCTCCTTTGAGGTTTATAGTTGTGTAACACTCACCTCCCCTCCTGTAGTCAATTTGTTCTCTCAATTAGTAGAAGCTCTTACCGCTTACAACGTCCATGCCGGTGAGATAAGAGCTATGACTTGTGGTACAGTTTGGGTTTTTACATACAAACAAAAATTACGTAGTGGCTACGATCGAATATTTACTTAATTGGGATTTTGTGTAATGTCCCGGAGTAGCCAAAATAGGAAAAATTTAAATCATTTTCTCTTTTGGTCCAGTAGACACGTGGCAAGTTGAGATCGCGTGATTGTCCAAACATGAAACAATTGAGACAATAGTAATAAACAGTTATGAAAACAATGATATTAGACATTGGTGGTTCTAAACATACTTAATATTAAACATCAGAGTCATAAGTCTCATTAATATTACATCACTTCACAAGGGGAAAAGAAAAGAGAATAATGTCCTGAGCATAAAGCCATGCAACATATAAAATAGTCTGGCACCTAGTGCCTCAACAAATGACTAATACAAAAGACAATTAGAAACACAGTCTTTAACTCTTCCATCTAACTTGCGAAGCCAAAGCGCTCCTCAGCATACTTCTCCTCTAGATAGTCAGCTTCTGCAAGATATGGACATATAATTGTCTAAGACATGAAAGTCGTCAGCTTGAATACAAGCTGAGTGAGTAAACCTACTCTACTTAAACAGACTCATAAAACATTTGGTTAATCCGTTAAGAAAAATAAAACATTCCTTTTTATTCTTTTGAAAACATTATGATTAAGTCTCACTTAATCTCAATCTCGACGTATTACGTATGTTAGGAAACGTTAAATGACTCACTCAGATTTTGAACTCAGCTGACTCATCTGACTAATCACTTTGGATTGTTAGTCCATTAATCTTTACAAACTTGACACTTTTCTTTAGACCACAAGTCCAATCTTCACCGACATGACACTTTGCATGCATCCGGCACAAATGTCGTTGGCTCTAAATATCGCTGCCTTACGGTCGTTAGGTTATCCTCTTGTCATCACTACCCCATTGGCCGCTTACTTGACATCACTGCCCCATTGGTCTATGGTTATAAGCCTATCTTACTCCTCTAGCATTGGTTAACTTGTCATCACTGCCCCATTGGCCACTTACTTGACATCTCTGCCTAAATGGCATGTTAACCATCTCATCAACTAAACAAGATAGTACGAACAAGGTACTACTACTATACTTGCCACTATTGCCCCATTGGCCACAATGGCATCCACAACGAACGGTACCAACAAGGTACGACTACCCTTGTCGCCGTTGCCCATATAACTACGGTGACATCTCAGTAATATCACAGAACTGCAAGAGTATAGCAGCAAAAGCTTATCTATAATACTTGTGGAGGAAAGTTTAGAAAGAAGGTTAAAACAGAGGGGACAACTCTGGCTTTTTCTATATATATATATATATATATATGAGCTACTACATAGCTTCTCTTAAATAAATACATATGAAAAACTCTAGAGCAATCAAAGCAATAACTCTAGGTAGTTGGCAACTCTTCATAACTAAACAAAAGAGTTATTCAAAAAAACAACCTGGGAAGTCTAAAAGCCATAAATTCTAGATTATTCTTAATTAATTTCTAACACTCCCCCTTAATTTTGAAAATTCTAGAACTCCAAGCTTATCTCGAAAAAAAAAAATTTATCAATAGCAATTGAAAGCATCTGCCACTTAGTCCCCTGTCTTGCAGAAATGCAGCTCGATTTCACTATTGTTAACAAGCTCTCTGATAAAGTGATGACGAATTTCAATGTGTTTTGTGCAACTATGAAAAACTGGGTTCTTGGTCATGGCTATGGCAGATATGTTATCACAATAAATGGAAGTTGGAAATCCCTGTTCATGTTTCATATCTTGAGAATCCTCCTAAGCCACACTGCTTCACTTGTTGTACTTGTGACTAATATATATTCTACCTCTGCTGATAAAGCCACAATCTTTTGCTTCTTAGATGACCAAGAAATGACCTTCGATCCAAGGCAAAAAAAGATAGCCTGATATACTTTTTCTATCATCAATAGAACCTGCCTAGTCATTATCAGTATAACCAATCAATCTGTCATCTTCTTTTGCCTAATATAAAATCCCATAATTTTTGGTTCCTTGAACATATCTCAGGACACACTTCGCTGCTGCAAGATGATCTTTGTTGGGCTCACTCATAAATCTTGAGACAATGCGTATAGCATAGACAATATCTGGTCTTGTATTTGTAAGATAAATGAGGGATCCAATTAGCTTTCTGTATAAAGTCTCATCAACCTTTTCTTTTCCTTCATTCTTGGAAAGCTTCTCATTAACTCCCATAGGTGTAGGCGCAGGTTTGCATTGGGACATGTTAAATTTTTTCAACAAGTCTCCAACATACTTTTCTTGAGACAGAAAAATCTGGCCTTGCTCTTGCTTCACTTGCATTCCCAAAAAATATTTCATAAGGCCTAGGTTTGTCATTTCAAATTGATTCATCATGGCCTTTTTAAATTCTGCAATCATTTGTAAATTGTTGCCTATGTAGATTAAATCATCCACATATAAACACACCACAAAGAAGTTATTCATGCCTTGAGTCTTCACATAGAAAGATGGCACTTGGGCTTCTTGTAAATCCATGCATCTGAAAGTATTTGTCAATCTTGCTGTTCCAAGCACGAGGCGCTTGCTTCAAACCATAAAGAGCCTTTTGGAGAGGATATACCATTTCTTCTTTATCTTTGATAACATAACCCTGGGGTTGCTCCACATAAACCTCTTCCTCGTTCTCTCCATTCAAGAAGGCAGATTTTACATCTAGCTGAAAAATCTGAAGCTTTATTTGGGCTGCTAGTGCCAAGACTATTCTTATGGTTTCCATCTGTAACAACCCTAAAATTTCTATGTAAATAATTATTTTAATTATTATTTTCAATTAACAATTTTATATGAGTGTGCCTATGTAAGACATGTGTTTGGAAAATTTTAAGTGTTTGGTGGACATATAAATTAAATCATGAGTGAGCGCGTTTAGTTTGAGAGTTATATTCTATTAATTTATATTTGTTAAAAAAAAAGTGAAGGGTTGATATGTATTTTTGTTATATAGTGTTTACAGGCCCGTGAATGTGTTAAATAATGTAATTAACATTAAAACTTAGTACCGGGGTCATGGGTACCCATTGGGCTACTCATTTTAACACTTTGCACTACATTTTGGGCCCACATGAGTCTCTTTTGTGAGCCCATTAGACAAAAAACGGGATTTGATATGTATATATGAGTTATTTGTATATGTTGTGTATGCATATAGTATACTATGTGTGTAGTACATATATACTTATATCATTAACCCTAGCCACCCAAAGAGAGAACAGACGTGTGTGTGTGTGTGTGTGTGTGTGAGAGAGAGAGAGAGAGAGAGAAGAAGAAGAAGAAGAAGAAGAAGAAGAAGAAGAAGAAGAAAAAAGGAGAAGGGTCTCGGGTTCGTGGGCACGTGTGGAATCGCAGGGCGTTCGTGGTTGTCGATTTTTGATCAACTAGGTGAGTTAAAATTTATATTTGGGTATATATATACACGTATGTATATATATATGTGCAAGAGAATCCAATTATTCCTTGTTAATGTTGTGATTGGTGTTAAATTGTGTGTTGATCCCCATTCGTTATTATTAAATGATATAAATATTTATTTTTCTTCATATGATTTTATGAATGTGATCTCGGTGTATTTGGATAGATCATGTGGATAGTTAATTTGATAAATACACATAGGGGAATAATTTTGATAATGAATAAATAATAGAAAATTCATTTTATTTTTTTTATTTTAATAGTGGCAGAAACTTTGAAAAAACATTATAAAACCATGGCTTAGAATTATGAAATTCTGTCCGCACTAGCCTGTAGGAAACGCGATTCTGCACAACTTTCGTCTAATAGAGTTTTTCCCGATTTTGCCCCGTTTGGGCAAATATTTACAATTTCAGTAGCAGTGAAAAATGTTTAAGTAAATACTTTACGATATGAGAATTTGAATTTTATTATGGGTTTCATGTAGGCTAATATTGAATGTTGGGTTGATGTTATTGTACCTAAAATAACTAACCTTATTGTGTAGTCATTTGATAAACAGGAGTAAATTAGATACGTTGAATAGTATATTGGGGATCTTGTAATTTGATTGGAAATTTTTTAGGGAAGATTGTTTTGGGTTAATTGATAAAACCCTTTATTGTAAGAAATTGGAAGACATCTAAAAGTTAGAGATGTGATTGGATGATGAGACGGAACTATGTGATAAACGTGAAATTCACAATTATTGGGATAATATGAACGATAAGTGATAATCGCAACATAATTCCTTAGTGTTCACTGCTCCCCGTTGTGTGATATGTGTTTTTGGTAGCTCGCACTCTTTTGCCAGTGGCTTCGTGATCAAGCTGGCTTAAGACTTGCTGAGTGTACTCTTTTGCCAGTGGCTTCGTGATCAAGCTGGCTTAAGACTTGTTGAGTGTACTTTTTGCCAGTGGCTGTGTGATCAAGCTGGCCTAAGCCTTATGCTCGGCTTATATTGTATAGACGTCTTGACATATTGACCAGCCGTCCGTTGTGTATACCTGGTTTGGTTGATACCCCAACCAAACTGGCACCGGAGTGGGTGTTGGTAGTATGTCCGGGCACACATGGGATATATGTGTGGGTTGTACCATGGAGGGTGGCCAAGTGGTGAACCTAGGGAATACAAAGACAAATTTAATTTTAATAAATAATAAAAATGGATTATTTCATAAGACTGATAAGCGTGAAATAATGAACGCGACGTTTGAGTTAGAATGTGGAGGATTTGTATACGGAATTGTTTGCTTGGTTTGTGATCATTCAATTTGCAGGATGGTGGGCCCACTAATATTTTACAGGTTTGGCTCACCATAAGTAGATGGGTAAGTATGAAATCGTAGTAGCTTTGGGTTTTGGGCAAGAAACTACTTGCCACCACATAAATGGAAACTACTCTTTTGTCCAAATATGTGTGTGGAACTACCTGTTGATCTTGTCAGTATCAAGATATAAAAGTATACTTTACTTTTCAAAAGATTTGCAGTGTGGAAGTAAAGGTCGAACCCACAGAGATTGATTACTACAGCGATTTAATTTTAAAACCTAAGTTTAATTAATTAGGACAACGGATTTGATTTGGTTTTTATTTAAACTAATAACAATAAAAATAAATCTAAACTATGAAAGCAATTAAAGTTGTTTAAAATAATGTTTAAGGGAACCTAGGATTGCAAATCCACCACTAGCTTCATAACAGGAATATTTATGAATTACTTTAGCTTATTACATTGGATGAATATGGGGAATTGTAGCTACAAGCCCAATTCCTCCGACAAGAAGATAATCATGGTTCAAGCACCAACATAATCCATCTGCGGATAGCACGAATTATCTCACACTAAACTAGGGTTGTGATCTAATCCGTCTAACCTAGGCATGGACTATTCGGATACTTGATAGCACGAATCAATAAAGCACCATCACATGTAAACAACCTAAACAAGCACAGCAAGAATAGATCGTTGAGCACATCACAGTCAAAATAGATCTAAGACAAGAATAAAGTCTGAAAGCAACGATTTAATCAATAGTAGTACGATTTATTTATAAAAATCCTCTAAACATGTGACTGTCATCCATACATAATAAAACTAAAATAAAAGCATAAATAAAACCCTATTACTCATCTAGGGCTTCATTGAAACCCTAGATCGATGATCTAAGCTGCCATAGGAGTAGAGATCGGCAAGTAGTTGATGGAGGAGGCCATGGAAACCCTTGGTCTTCTTCTTCTTCTCCTTGCTTCTCCCTCTTCAAGGGCTGGAAGTGTGTGTATATGGCTGTATATGAATGTGTATATTAGTTGCCAACCCCATAATTGAGTAAATTTGGAGTTTATATAGAGTTTGTACAAGCTTTGGAAGGCTTCCTAACCCGAAATGAACTGAAACGCATGTAATTTACAGTCTGGACGTCGTTTAGCAGTCTCGTTTGCACAGGAGTCTTCAGTATACTGAAATACGCAACTTTGGTTTTTGGGCATATCGCGCGAGCGGGTCGCGCGAGCGCGACTTTTGGTCCTTCGCGCGCGCGGATCGCGCGAGCGAGTTATTGGGGGTCTCGCGCGAGCGATTATCTGATTTTCGCGCCCGCGGACCACGCGCGCGACTTGCATTTTTCAGCTTCTTTCTTTCTGACTTTTCACCCTGTTTAGCCTGGTTTAGTTGATTTCTTCCAAAACCTGTCAGAAACTAGAAAACAGAGTAAAAATATACAAAAACAGGATAAAAAGGTACTAACAAATGTTCATTAAGGCGTATATTTAGGATTAGTTCTCTCCCGATCACACCCCCAAACCTACATTTTGCTAGTCCTCGAGCAAAACTAAAATAAAAACTACTAATAAAAATCTATTCCATTTTCGTATGGATTACGATTGCATTTAGCGTATGCAACAAGCCTTTTAAACCCCTAGGTGTCCCTAGTCGGACGAGTGAAGTCTCGTGAGGGTTCTCATCAACAAGTTACCCACAACCATCTTTATTAACTTATAAATATAAAAAAAAATTTATTAAAAACGAAAAACATACTATTCAATACTCCTTATTATACAACAAAGATTTGAAATAGAATAACGAACATAAAGAAATAGAATCAAACGTCTACATACATCATGAAGAACAATCTCAAGCACATGCATCGTATAAATCAATAGAGTTTCTCATAAAATCGCACGTGTGTGATATGGTAGTCAAATGAACACGCGTATGTCATGAACTTGGAATATAACCCGGATAACCGTCTAACTATGTCTCGACTACGAACCTCACAATGAATTACACTCTAAAATAAAACACTCAGAACAGGTGTAATTTTTCTAATATATGTGAGCAAAGGAAATATATTTTCAAAACGATAAACGCTCACATATGACTCAAAAAAAACGCATGACACGAAAGAATAGTAGTCTCATGGATAAGATGCCAATAATCAAGAGAAATTAATCATTACCATGTTTTAATCCCCTCCCATCATTTACATATCCGAACCATGTTCCCTAGGATCAAATAGGACTTTTCAAAGGTTGTAACATGGCTCAGGTAATGAAAAAGGATTAAATGGATATATGGGTAGATTTAGAATGGCATTGTAAGGCATGTTCGATTTCTTTCATTCATCTCTTCTACCAACTTCATCTTTTCTTTCTCTTCATTCCTTTCCATTCATTTTTCTTCTTTTCTTTCATTTTTTTTCAACCTTCTTCTCCTTTATTTTGTTTCTTTTCCTTTTTCTTTTCTCGCTTCTCAAATGATTATTCAACGAATACCAAGCAACTACCCCAATAGCATCTTGTCTTCTTCTTCTCAATCACACATCGCCTTAACACCACTAAAAGTTGACAAATCTCTCAGTGGTGAACTCCAAGTTTGTCAAGTCGGAGCAAAAACAAGGATAATGGTAATTAAAGAAAGAAATGGCATTTTAACGGCTCAAAGGGCGAACTAAGGAAATTTTTCATTTATCGGTCGGTAATAAACAAAGAAGGCCTATAATCATGTCCTATGGTTATATGGTTCTTCAACATGTACGACGGAAGATTATTTAGCATGGTAACAACTATTTTAACTTGATTATCAACCAAAACAAGAATACTGAGACTAAACAACAAGTAGATGCGCTATTTCAATGAAATTCGACAAACACAAGATGTATTTATAACCCTCAAAATAGAAAAGATAGGCTCAAAAGCTCACCGGGCTTAGTCTCCACCATGTGTTATCTAGAAATCCGAATCATATTATAGTTCACATCAAACATGTATTCAAACGACTACGTGCAGTGCATAGTTTATGTGCAAATCTATGATATAAAACTACGATTCAAACAATACATAACTTAAAACGTTTCAACATGACTTTATTAAATGTTTAATCACATATTTCCTTGTTTATCATTCTATAACAAATCACATTACATACTAAGAAGTATCGGATTAAAATTGCAAAAACGTCAGTAATATCGTTTATTTAAACACCCTTATTGAAAATTTTAAAATTTTAGTGCATAATAACGTGCATGTGTGTGCATACCCCCAAACCTAAACCTTTCATTGTCCCCAATGAAACAATAAAACGAAAGAAATGAGAGTACATAAGAAAGGAACGATAATACCTCGATCTGGACAAGCATAGAACAGGTGAACACACAAGAATGTGACAATAAAGTTCAATGTTACCTGTTACTACTAGATAAACGAAAAGAAACTAACAAAAATATTAAAAGTAAATGAAATCTAAATACAAAATATAAATCGATAAACTAATCAAAACTAAACTAAACGAATAAATGGAAAAGAAATAAACGAAAAAGTATAAATGTAATAAGGAAAACAACAACTAACTTGAACTAAACTGAAACAAATATCATAAACGTAAAAACTATTAGAACCAGTGTGGGGGAAGGATACAAGAAAACAAAAGAAAATATGCAGAAATGGGGGAATCGCGCGCGCGGTCCGCGCGAGCGGCCGTCGCGCGCGCGAAATCCCAGATTTTTTTTTTTTTTTTTTTTTTTTTAAAGTCGCGCCAGCGAGGTACCTCGCGCCCGCGAAATGAGGCGCGAGGAGAACCTGAGGCCTCATAAAAAGACAACGAGAGGAAAAACACTAAGGGTCAATCTCGCGCCAGCGGGCCGCGCGAGCGACATCTCGCGCGAGCGGGCCGCGCGCGCGAGATTGGTTTTTTCCATTGTGTGGCTAAAATTATGTATATACTATTAAAATAAATTAATACCAACCCCCAAACCTATCCAAAATGTCCAAAACATACACAAACAGCACTACACCAGAATGGCCGATTTGTCACGGTTTTTGACAGTGACAAAGACCCTTTGTCACGGTTATAATCCGTGACATTTTGGGGTGTGACAAAAATATTTGTCACTGTTCAAGAATGTGACAAATACTCTTTGTCACGGTTCATTTGTTACACTTTAAAAGTGACATATGACTTGTAATTGTCACGGTTTTGTCATTGTCAAGAACAGTGACAATATATTTATTTGTCACGGTTTTAGACTGTGACAATTTATAGAATTAGTCACATTCTTTGTCACGGTAGGGACTGTGACAATTATTAAGAGCGCGACTGACTAATATCTTAACGTAATGTCACAGTTTTCTCTAATTGTCACGGTTTAGAACAGTGACAAATCAGAATGTTTATTTTTTTAAAAAAAATCTTATTTTTGCAAGAATCCACCATATTATTTTGGTACCTGACACAATATTATAAACACTAATAACAATAATTGCAATCCGATACAACGACCTGTTATAAACACAGATTGTAAGATCACCAAAAAAACACAATTGCATGCATTATCAATTTGCTCACATAAGAAAAAAAACAAACCCATAACTTTAGCAATCCAAAAACCTATTATAAGATGACAAACATTACAGAAAATGTTATTGTCTAAAATAAATCTAAGAAGTCCACAAATAATCGTCATATTCGTCATATGCCTCTTAGGCATGTTGCTAAGGCTTCCTACGCATTTCCTCCTCAATGTTAACATTGTCCAAGGTAGTCTCCTCGTATTCAGGAAGAACGACTTCAAGAACCTTGCATTGATCCCTCATCATTTATTGCCTTGAACTAGACTGCGAGTGTAAACCACAAAGACAAAGATTAGCTATTTATGATGCAAGCTTAAAGATCAGATTTCAAATCACTGACCATGTACCGAAAATAAAAATTAAGCTACAATTCACTGGCTCCAGAAATCCCATACTACCTTTCTATTTCTTTTCTTTTCTTTTTTCCTTCTATTCTTTTGTGTGTGTTTAGAAAGTGGGTCAAGTGGATCTTATCGTGATATAGGAGAGGGAATGTGAGTTTTTTTAGCGAAAAAAATTAAAGGAGGGTAGACTAGAAACTACAATGTTTGTAGACATTGTACGAGCAAATCCAAAATCACAAAGTTGAGTCATATAAAACTAGATAGATCATCATAATATATAGTCACTGTGAGGAAAATAGGAGATGTAAGATTGAGTACAAAGCTAGAAAATAAACTCTAACATCTAGTAGCAAACATGTGACTCAGGGAGTGTCTTATAAGTTATAACATGTAGATAATTGTTGTCTTTATTGGAGAGATTTTGCTTTTATCGCTAGATAATAACTTAACTTTTTTACTCCAGGTAAGTGAAAGAACTCCCAGGAAGGCTCAATGAAATTCTACTGGCACAAACTGGACTAGAATTCATGAGTTTCTTTTTTTAAGTCATCGGATTTCCTTTTAGCAACACTCCACCAGATTCAAGGTAAAATACCTATGTCTTCAAGCAACCATGTATTATACAATTGCAAACAGTAATAATACAAATTAGAACCACAATTATAAAGCCTTATACGGTTATACGATGGCCAACCTAAATCTAACCAGCCAACAAGATTAAAAAAAAAAATACAAATCAGATTGGTTTCAAATTGGCAAGTTGGTGGCATATTACACTAAAAGTTTTAAAAATGCTACATCCCCTTTTGGTCCCGACTTTGATGGAGTCTTCTTCTTCGAACACATTTAACCCCAAGAAGCATTCCAACTCATCATATCTAAGCCTCCTTTAGGCTTGCTTGAAATGCAGAAATAAGAAAAAAGAATTGATAAATTTCAAGAACCACCCAATAATTAAATTGTGCCCTAACATCTATTACTATATACTAATAGCGGAGCGTTCAAGAAAATTCAAACGTGAGTATGACACATGGCACAACCTTTATTTGTTTCAAGCGTTTCACTCTGTTAGTTCAAGCGCCTCCCTATTAAATGTATAGCAGAGAGAGAGAGAAACTAAAAATATAGGAGAAGGAGAGGGAGAGGGAGAGGGAGAGGGAGAGGGTCGTACAAGTTGTTGAACGAACTTTTCCAAATTAAATGATTGGAGCTTGCTCTACGAGCGTTCTGAACGATGATGCAATGTTGGGTCTGTTTTATAATGAGTTTTACTGATTTGGTGTCGGGTTTTTTTTTTGTAAAGGTAATTTCTGATTAATTTGTTTGAGATTATCCTACTTCTTGCGTACATACTTTAAATAAGGCAAAAGATTTGCACCACAATTTGAGGTTTTTGATTTTTGTTGGGACATTTTTTTTAAAGCTTTTTGGACTATTTGTTTGTTGTCTGTTTTGGGAAAGGACAGGTTCGATAAATGGGTATTACGGGGTTTTCCCATGAGATGCATTTTTAGTGTTTGGTTTAATGTTTGTTAGAACGATACATATATATATATATATTAAGTAATTGTTTGAAGAGGGAATTGTGAGGGCCTTTTTCATTTACTACTATGATCAGAAAATTGGTTTGTTGTAGATTTACAATGAATTAAACAGCAAGGTAGTTTATTTTTATTTTTTATTTTTTGTAACAGGGTAGTGTAATCATCCATGTAATTTGGCATAGTTTTTTGAACTTAGGAGAGAAAAGAACCTATTGGAGGATGCATCTATGTGTGTTGGCAAGCCATGACATACTGGGGGTATTATTTATTTGGCTTTAGTATACCAGTCTTCAATTACATGAAAATGGATATATGCAGACATGCCAAATCAATCCTTGGGAGTTTTTGGAGCAGCACATTGCGGAGTCTCTGAAATTTTAGAGACTAAGGATCCTTGGGAGTTTTTGGAGCAGTAGCTTCCAAAAAAATATTTGAATCAATTTAAGTGTGTTTTTTTGTGTTACACAACTATAAACCTCAAGGGAGGTCAGTGTACTTTTTCAAAATATAACGAAGGTCCGTGTACGTAATTAGGTCATATCCTAGGGGAGGTGAGTGTAATTTACCCAAATAAATAAGATGATACTAACATGCCAAGCATAAAATTGAACCACATAACGTGGGTATCCTGAACACCAAGAACAAAAATCTAGACTCAAAAAAAAAAAAAAAAAAAAAAAAAAAGAAGAAGAAGAAGAAAATTTGTTAGTTAAGCAAAGTAGTTGAAGAAAATTCTAAACTCAAAGTTGAAACCAAGCTAGAATTTGCAAGTCAAAAGTTTTGACTTAAAATGCCATTCAGAAATCAAATATCCTTCTAAATCATAAACACTAAAGTTGCAATGGAAATCAAATTTAGCTGAAATCATGATAAATGCTCCATCATCTGAAATAGTCCCAATTCAGTCCATGTGATTTGATCATTGCCAGCAATGGGTTCTCAAACACAACCTCACCTATATATAATCAATATGAACAACTGTCCAAACCCGTGTTGAGTATTGTGCAAATTTGGGTGAGTAAAAAATGTTTGACAATAGTTAATAATGTTGAAAACTGGAGCAATATCCATGACATTTGGAAAAAAAAAACTTTTTAAAAAACTATTTTAATCAATCTAAGTGTGTGCAGTTAAAACCAAAATATGATATCTAAGCCCTTATCACTACCTGAGTGTGTAATTGTATCACATCTTCGGTCTCCAAGACTTGAAGCTTGTGAGTTACAACTCAAAGACGAAGACTAACCTGTCACAACAAATTACAAGACGATGTGTTTGTCTACTGAATTTGCCAACATTAACAAAATAAGAAATTTGGTCTTCACATAAACAGTATGGATCATCCAACTATCAACAATCTTGGCTGTGTGGACTGCTAACAACCAATTTAGAGCAAAATGACAGGTCTAGATTCTAGGAAAATCACTTGAGGAAGTAGGCTGAATGCTTCCAAAGAAATATTTTGGAAGTTCACATGCCAGAAGAAAGAAGAGGGTTACTGAAGAAGTTCCTATGGTATTTCTGGGCAAAAAAAAAAAAAAATCTAAACTAAGACTGGAAGGCTGAACTTTTTTTTCTTAGACCTGTCATGGTAATTGTCTGGTGGCTAGCAGTGCTTAAGTATTGCTGAATTCACAAGTGGATTACAGGCATAATGAGTCTCAGTCATGGATTTTGATTATTTTTGCGAGGAGGTGAACCTGAGAAGTCGGCAAATCTATTGCAAAGTGATGCTCAAACTTGAAAATATTTGGATCATTAAATAATTGCCACCAATGGTTGGGTGTAAAAAAATTCAACTAGTTCAAATAGGAGAAAAAATGAGCTTCAATTAGTACTAATGTTATGCTTCCCAAATTTGTATATCAAATGTGGTTCCCAAGTTGAACATCTACAATTTATGCATTTAGATATGAAATTTCTATTAGTACTCCAAGTGTGCAAGAAGATCTAGTAACTTAAACTAATAAACTAAAAAAAAATAAAAAAAATTGCATTCTTAAACCATGTCCAAGTCTACCTCATGTAGATCTTGGTCCCTGAAACTAATAACAATGAATAAAGATAGTAAATGAGAATTAATAAATGATCTGCTAGGTTAATATACTAAATGTTTGGTGTATAAAAGAGAGATTTAAAAAGTAATCAGGTCAAACACTTTCTTAGGCCATCTCTAGGTGTAAGAAGCCGTTAGGTATGCATCTTGCAAAACTAAACGCACCATTGACCAAATTGATATTTCCAAACTAATCATCCCCAAACGGGGTTTAAGAGCATTCAAGCTAGAAAGCAATATGAAAATTAAGAAGGAAAAAAAAAAGAGGACAATGTGGAAAAAATAAATAAATAAATAAAGCTCAATACATTAAGTGTGCAAATTTTAGAAAATGAGAAGTTTAGAATGAAGCAAATGCATAAAGCTATGAGAAAAACACACATCTATGTGTTTCATAGTTACCTTTTGCAATCTGCAGCTGGGCCTTGTTCATAAATTCAACTGAAATTAGTAGTAGAAAAATACAAAGGACTAAGTCAATTTCAGCTTTTGAGTGACTAAGTCATCTCCAACCTTGCTAGAAATGTATGTCCTGATAAAGGACTCCAGAGATCCATTGGAAAGCACCCAATTGCTTCTATTTATTTTTATTTGGTTTTCACAACTAAGGAGGGTGACTTCAAACTTGTATTGCTATGGCGTGAAAAAACAAAAAAGGGTACACATTACATCGCTAATACCAAGAGTTCGAGACCATATCCAACTGTGAAAACTTATTAACCTTGATCTATCAATGTAATTATGTAAGCCCTGATACTCTCTAATTCCTTCTCCAGACTACAATTATTCCCTAAACACACATACAGCGATGTCAACGACAATTCTAGTTTCAAATGTAGCTTGATGTCTTAACTAGTAGATTAGGTCTTAACTAGTAGTAATATCAAACTACAAGATCTTAAAAAGAAACACTGTTATCTCGGAAAATGAATCAAGACTCGAAGAATAGTGACACTCTCTATGTACATTGCAGGATACACTTTGGAAACCGAGTTCCTACAGGGTACTTAAATCCAATCATCCAGTTGGGATCTTAAATCTTACTAACCTAAGAAGCTTAGACATAAGCATAAATGAATGGGGTCTGAAACATTAAGAGTTTCTTACCTTACCTACCATTGTCAAAATTGTTAGGAAAAAAATATAATAACTTAAAAAAATGCTTATGTTTTTATGAAAAAAATGGTTCTTTGTTCCCACAAAAGATTATTAAAAAAAAAAAAAAAAACTTAAGACTAATAAGAAAAAGGTTGAAATCACTCCCAAATAAAAATCCAAACAAAGCCAATGACAATAAAATGACAAAATTAAGTGGGCAGCATTAACAATGAGCAAAACTGAAACAGTGGGAACACAAGCCGTAGAATAATAAGAAAACAACCATGTTCTAACCCATGGACTCATTCATCATTCATAATGTGGATTGTAGACTAAATTATTACCCAACATCTTGAATAAATCCATTTGAATAAATAGGATACTTTACCATATATCTTCTTCATGTCGCCATTTCTATGATTCCTTGGAATTGTCAAAAATCATAATTTTCTGAAATTTGGGAAGATGATTTTTGAGAGAGAGAGAGAGAGAGAGAAATAGGGTCAGAATACCTGTTTGAATCCCCAAAACTCAGCCGAATACGTCAATGAGGCCGATAGCCGCATGGTTGAAGCCACCTATGACAAAAAAAAATTTAAAAATTAGGGGTTTTACATAACCTAACCAGAAAATACAGATTCACAAAAAAAAAAATAAACACAAAATAAAAAAAAATATAAAAACACAGATTCTATTAATACGTCAAAAATATACCCAAAAGGATTACTCGCAAAAATTAAGGATGTAGTAGCACAAATGGTGAAAATTTGGAATGAAACTTTGGGGTTAATTAGAGAAGGAACAGATCTAGACATTGAGAACCCATTTGAGAAGAAACAAACAAAGAGAGAGAGAGAGAGAGAGAGAGAGAAGAGATGAGATTCAGAGATTTACCAGTGGTGGTGATAATGGATGGCAGGGGTGGACAGCGACAGGGGATGGCGGCGGCGGTGGGTGTTGCCTCTTCTCTCTCTCTCTCTCTCTCGACGGCGATCCTTTGGTGGTGGTTCACGTCGGATGAGAAGGAAGGAGCGGGTGATATCAGAGAGGAAGAAAGCAAGAGAGAGGTAGGTGAGAGAGAGTTAGGGTTCTGAAACTGTAGGAGTTAAAAGAAAAAAAAAGAGGTTTTATGTTATTTTTAAAGAGACTCATTACAAAATACAATAATACAGAGCATGTCCGAAAGGGTAGTACCAAAACTGAAGAGGGAAAAAATGAAAATTGAACCGCCAAGTTTTTGTTCTTAAAACATGAAAATAGATTCGTCAGTGTTCCTAGCCGTGACAAATTTCTCACATTTAAGTTTGTCAATGTTTTTTGACAATGAAAATACTTTTGCTCACCCAAAATTTGGTACACCAATGCTCACCCAAGCATTCCATTGGCCAATGCAGTAGGGCCCAGGATTAAACAATATTAAACAACATTTGTTTAATCCTGGACCCCACTGTATTGGCCAATGAAATACTTGGGTGAGCATTGGTGTACCAAATTTTGGGTGAGCAAAAATGCTCTCTTTTGACAATAACAACTTCTGTCACTGTTATAAACCGTGACAATATTTTTTTTTGTCACTGTCCAAAACTGTGACAAATTTTGTCACTGTTAAAAACAGTGACAATTCTACTTGTCACGGTTAAGAACCGTGACAAAATTTGTCACTGTCATAGACAGTGACAAACGACGCGAAAATAAGTGTGACAATTCGGCCAATTTGGTGTAGTGCAGACCCAAAAACAACCAAAAATAAGAAAAACGAATGAAATAAAGCTTGGGTTGCCTCCCAAGAAGCGCTAACTTTTATGTCTTCAGCTAGACCATTCTAGCTCAAGATTTTATGGAGGCCGTAAATCGGACTGTGTACCCCTAAGGATGTCAGGTAGAGCTCGATGGTAAGCAGAAATTACGTCGCTTTGAATTAATTCGATTGACGGTTTGTCAGTATGTTCAAATCGATTTCTTACTTTTCGAGTAGATTCCGCATTAGGGTCCACGGGATTAGGATTCATCCACTCATCATCGTCCGCTATATTGTTTTCCCCACTCACATTTATTTCTTTGGTAGGCTCAATATTCCGTTTTACCTCACCTTCCACCTCACATAGGGAATCGTCATTTTTAAGAGGTTGATCCATAGCATTAAAAACGTTTAATTTTAAATTCATGTTCCCAAATGACACTTTCATCACCCCTGTTCTACAATTGACACGTGCGTTGGCCGTGGCTAAGAATGGACGACCTAAGATGACAGGAGTATGTTTCCTAGCATCTAGCACGGGTTCAGTGTCAAGGACCATGAAGTCGACAGGATAATAGCATTTATCAACCTTAACCAAGACGTCCTCGACGATTCCTCTAGGAATTTTAATAGAACGATCCGCTAATTGTATTGTAGCGGCCGTAGGTTTCAGTTCACCTAATCCTAGTTGTTGATAGACGTGATAAGGTATGAGGTTAACACTCGCTCCTAAGTCAAGGAGAGCCCTATGAATGATAGTGTCACCTATGACACATGAAATCATAGGCGTACCTGGATCTTTATATTTTGGAGGAGCGTGTTGGAATATAGAGCTTACTTTTTCCGTGAGGAAGACCTTTTTAGGAGTATGACTGCGTATTTTGCGCTTTTGAGTACATAGGTCTTTTAAACATTTAGCATAAGCGGGAATTTGTTTAATAGCATCGAGGAAAGGAATATTGATTTTAACTTGTTTAAACACCTCGAGTATATCCTCAACCTTAGACTTTTTATTTGTAAGATTAGACGGTTCCTCAACGTTTGGTGGATATGGCATTCTAGGAGTATAATTCGTTGGGACCGATTCTTTGTCGTTCTTATTTTGGCTCATGTCCTCACCCGTCTCTTTATTAGAGTTAATATTCATACCTTTCACATTCTCATTCGGAATTTCTATTACCTCCTCCTCTCGGGTAGTCAACCTAGTTGAGACGGCGTTCACTTGTTCATTCGACCCCTTAACCTCATATTGTCCCTTAGGATTTTGGATTGTTTGACTAGGCAACGTCCCCTCGTTTCTACGACTTACTACAGTAGCTAGTTGTCCCATTTGGGATTCAAGCTTCGCAATGGATTGCGTATGAGAGTGCACTATTTGTGCTTGTGCCTGAACTTGCGTTTCAATAGTCTTAAGGGACGCCAACACCTTTTCCTCAAAAATATTTCCCCTTGAAGGATTAGCATTAGGAGGCGGTTGTTGGTATTGGTTAGGTTGAAACTGAGGTCGATACGTATTTGGAAAATTAGTCGTCTCATTAGGATTATTATTATTTTTCCACGAGAAGTTAGGATGGTTTCTCCATGGCGCATCCGGATTATTAGTAGTTGCATTATAGATATTTCGTGGGTATTGTTGAATAGAATTAATGTGTTGCTCCACGAATTCTGGAAATTGACTCGCCGATGGACATGCAAGTATCGAATGTGAAGGATCAGAACATAATGCACAAATTTCACGAGCGGGTGGGGCTGTCGTTTTGTTCATTGTTAAAAGTCGGTCAAGTTTGTTAGATAGTTCTTTTATTTCAATTGATTGACTTGACTCGAATTTTACATCCCTCTTAGGTTGATTAAGATATCCTTCCGAACGGACAGACACCGTTTGGTGCATCGAATTCTCGCTTAACGTTTCAAACATTTTCCAGGCCTCGTCGGCGCTTTTGTGTAGGAAAGTTCCCGCACAAACGGCATCGACGGTATTCCTAACAGAGGGAATAAGCCCCTCATAGAAGACCTGAACAAGTTGCCACTTAGGGACTTGATGATGTGGGCACGAGCGTAATAATTCTTTAAATTTTTCCCACGTGTCGTAAAGTGATTCCCCATCTTGCATTACAAAATTGGTTATTGATTTTCTTATCTGGTTTGTACGCATAATCGGGAAAAACTTTTGTAAAAATGCGGTGTGTAAGTCTTCCCATGTTCTAATTGTGTTTGGCTCCAAAGATTGGAGCCAATATTTAGCTTTGTCCTTTAATGAGAATGGAAAGAGCCGCATTTTTAATTCATCATCAGTAAGATTTTGAATTTTCAACGTAGAGCATATGTCCTGAAAATCTCCTAAGTGTTTATAAGGGTCTTCATTTAGACGGCCATGGAATGATGGAAGTAGCGAGATGGTAGACGACTTTATCTCAAAGTGAGATGCCGTCGCCTCCGGTAAGTCAATACATGTTTGTGGCGTGTAAGTCGTCGGAATAAAATAATCTTTAAGTGGAGGAGGTGGTGGTATATTAGGATTATTCATATTAGCTCCGTTGTTATTTTGGTTATTGTCGTTATTATTTCCAATGTCTGCCATTTTAATTGGTTCTATGTTATTAAAGCGTGGTTTCTTTAGTTTTTGAAGAGTACTACGTATTTCAGATTCAAATAAAGACGTTGGTTTTGGTGTCAAATCGTCGTCTATTACAAACCTAGTTCCAGAAGTTAAGTTTGAAGACTTGTTACGTCTTAATGTACGTTCAAGTTCAGAGTCTAAAGGTTGTAATTCCGGTTTGTTTGAACGTGTACCTAACATAAACTAAAAGAAAAGAAAAGAAATTAAAAACAAAGACTGACTCAACTAAAAAAAACAAATAGCAAGCAATCACGCAACTAAGATAACAAGCACTCAACTACTATGATGCATGCAAATTATCCTGTAATGCAATGACCGCGTCAAGCCCAGCGCCCCGGGTTTCCTAGCTAATGCAGTGCAATTAACCTTAAACTAATGCAAATAGTGCGTCACAGCGCCCTGACTTACAGCGGTTTAAAGCGAATTCCAAAGGAAGCAATTTATTTAATTGTATTTATATTTTTATTTGCGTAAGCTCCTTTGATGTAATTAGCTGCTCCACTCGGAAACGTTGACTACAAAATAAAAGAAAACAAGTTAGTAACTAAAATCAAAAACGGAAAATAAGAAAAATAAAAACTAACCTAATATTTACGAATTAACTAAACTACGATTATAAAACTAAGAGTAGTAATACAATCCCCGGCAACGGCGCCAAAAATTGATCTTGTCAGTATCAAGATATAAAAGTATACTTTACTTTTCAAAAGATTTGCAGTGTGGAAGTAAAGGTCGAACCCACAGAGATTGATTACTACAGCGATTTAATTTTAAAACCTAAGTTTAATTAATTAGGACAACGGATTTGATTTGGTTTTTATTTAAACTAATAACAATAAAAATAAATCTAAACTATGAAAGCAATTAAAGTTGTTTAAAATAATGTTTAAGGGAACCTAGGATTGCAAATCCACCACTAGCTTCATAACAGGAATATTTATGAATTACTTTAGCTTATTACATTGGATGAATATGGGGAATTGTAGCTACAAGCCCAATTCCTCCGACAAGAAGATAATCATGGTTCAAGCACCAACATAATCCATCTGCGGATAGCACGAATTATCTCACACTAAACTAGGGTTGTGATCTAATCCGTCTAACCTAGGCATGGACTATTCGGATACTTGATAGCACGAATCAATAAAGCACCATCACATGTAAACAACCTAAACAAGCACAGCAAGAATAGATCGTTGAGCACATCACAGTCAAAATAGATCTAAGACAAGAATAAAGTCTGAAAGCAACAATTTAATCAATAGTAGTACGATTTATTTATAAAAATCCTCTAAACATGTGACTGTCATCCATACATAATAAAACTAAAATAAAAGCATAAATAAAACCCTATTACTCATCTAGGGCTTCATTGAAACCCTAGATCGATGATCTAAGCTGCCATAGGAGTAGAGATCGGCAAGTAGTTGATGGAGGAGGCCATGGAAACCCTTGGTCTTCTTCTTCTTCTCCTTGCTTCTCCCTCTTCAAGGGCTGGAAGTGTGTGTATATGGCTGTATATGAATGTGTATATTAGTTGCCAACCCCATAATTGAGTAAATTTGGAGTTTATATAGAGTTTGTACAAGCTTTGGAAGGCTTCCTAACTCGAAACGAACTGAAACGCATGTAATTTACAGTCTGGACGTCGTTTAGCAGTCTCGTTTGCACAGGAGTCTTCAGTATACTGAAATACGCAACTTTGGTTTTTGGGCATATCGCGCGAGCGGGTCGCGCGAGCGCGACTTTTGGTCCTTCGCGCGCGCGGATCGCGCGAGCGAGTTATTGGGGGTCTCGCGCGAGCGGAACGCGCGAGCGATTATCTGATTTTCGCGCCCGCGGACCGCGCGCGCGACTTGCATTTTTCAGCTTCTTTCTTTCTGACTTTTCACCCTGTTTAGCCTGGTTTAGTTGATTTCTTCCAAAACCTGTCAGAAACTAGAAAACAGAGTAAAAATATACAAAAACAGGATAAAAAGGTACTAACAAATGTTCATTAAGGCGTATATTTAGGATTAGTTCTCTCCCGATCACCTGTCTTGGCTCAATAGTGTTGTAATGTGGTTTGTAGTCTATGGGTTCAGGTAGGAGCACTCAGATTTTATTATTTTTGTTTAACTCATACCAGTCATGTGACTGACCCGAGTGTGTTATGCATTCGGGTACGTTTCTGTTTGAAACGTAGTTGGATGACATGTGCAGGATATTGCTTTTGATGATGTGACCGTTGTGCTTGACTATGGAGTCTTTGGGCATTGGAACGTTGTAGTTGCTCTGACCATCGGATGTATAGACTTTATTTTTTTTTCTGAACTTTGTAAGAAATTTTATTTAACGAACTTTGTATTCCTTTTGTAAATTAAAATGGTATTATATTTGTAATGGAATATTATTTCTTTTATTATGAAATGGAGGATTGGGAATATAAGTTTAATAATACATAGTTTTTATATTAACACAGGATCACGTGTCCTTATTTAATGAGTATTAAATTCTATTTTCAAATAAATTATTTATTAGCCTGTGTGAGGGTGTCACTCTCGATGTTTTGAAAATTGAATATTAGTCTGGATACATGCTCTGGATTAAATATTTGGTTGTCCAAAAATCGGGGTGTGACACCATCCGTGCAACAGGTGCGAAAGTTTCATTGAAATCAATTCCTGGCTGCTGCGAGTATCCCTTGGCAACAAGTCTTGCCTTGTGTTTCTGAATAGAACCATCCTCATGGAACTTGGTATTGAATACCCATTTCAAGCCATGATCTCCTTGTCTTTTGGCCTTTCCACAAGATTCCAAGTATCATTCTTTTTAATTATCTTCATCTCTTCATCCATAGCCTTTTGCCAAATTTCTTCTTTTGCTGCTTCTTGATAATTTTGCAGTTCACAAGCAACAAGATTGAATTCATAAATTTCTTCCAACGATCAAATTTTTCGAGGGGAGAATTTGTAGTGGATGACACTGAGAATCTTTGGGAAGACGATTGAGAAGAATTTGGATTTTGTCGTGGACTTGACGAATTTAAAGGTATTTGTTGGTCTTCTTCTCCTGGACTTATATCTCCTTGTTCCTCAAATCTTTCTTGGGCCTGCACTTTCTCTACACTCCATTCCCATGCTTTTACTTCATAAAAAATTACGCCCTGTGAGATAATCAATTTTTTGGTATCCGGTTGGTATAAGCGATAGCCTTTGGATTCATCGCTATACCCAATAAAAATACATTTTTCTCCTTTTTCATCAAGCTATTCTTTGTCCTGAGACGGAGTTAGGTGATATGCTGAGCAGCCAAAGACTTTAAAATGATCAACCTTGGGTTTCCTCTTGAACCAAGCTTCATATGGCATTTCATTCTGGACAGCCTTCATTGGAGACCTGTTAAGAAGATAGACAGTAGTAGTAACATCTTCTGCCCAGAAAATGTTTGGCAAGCCTTTTCCTTGCAGCATACTTCTTGCTATCTCGACAATGCTACAGTTCTTTCTTTGAAAATGAACTCACCTCCATGATCTGTCCTTAGACATTTAATCTCCTTGCCACTTTCTCTTTCAACATAGGCCATAAAACTTGGTGAAGGATTCTGATTTATGTTCAAGAAAATAAATCCACATCATTCTTGAACAATCATCAAAAAAGAGAAGAAAATACCGTCTATTATTGAGAGATGGTGTCCTAGTTGGACCCCAAATATCAGCATGCACTACTTCAAGCGGCGCCTTTGCCCTCCATAAAGTCTTTAGAAAATGAAATCTATGCATTTTGCCAAAAATGCATCCTTCACAAATTCTTTTACCCGAGTCAATTGATGGTAGCCCAACCACCATGTCATTTTTCCTTAATAACTTCAAACTTTGATAATTCAAATGACCATATCTCCAATGCCACAACATAGATTCATCCATACTTTCAATTTTAAAAGCAGAGTCTCCATTGTGTGACATGAATAATGGAAACACTTTATTAAGGGTCATCTGAACTTTGGCGACTACTTGACTCAACTTCTTATCAATTATGGTGCAACCATCTTCATCAAACTTTAACACATAGCCTTTTTGAATTAATTGGCCCCACTTAATAGACTTTGAGATAAAGAAGGTACATAAAGCACTTCCTTGATAATTTTAGAGTTACCTTCCTTAGATTGAACCGTGATTACCCCTTTTCCTTCCGCCTTAACACTCTTGCCATCTCCAAGCTTCACTTCAAACTTGAAAATTGGTCTTCATTCTTGTTATATTATTACTGCATCCACTATCTACATACCAAACATCACCTTCTTCTTGAGAATTTATGCTGGTATAAAATAGTTGTTTCGATGGGCCTTCCTTGCTTTCAAAGAATGGCTTCATTCTTGTGTCTTTGTCGGCAATCTATCACTTTGTGATCAGAATTTTTGCAATTGGTGCATTGTATGAACCATCAATCTTTGTTGTCATGATTTTCCTTCTTGCAGATATTGCAACGAGGAAAAGGCTTGTCATTACTTCTTTGTCTGTTCAGATTTGTTCTTCATCTCCCACGGCCTCAACTATTATTCCACCTACCATTATATGATATGCCACTTTGTCTTTGATCTTGAGTCTTTCGTTTTCTTTCACCGTCTTTCTTCTCATAAACATTCATCTTTGATTGAAAAGCTTGCTCCACTGGCTGCTCAAGAATTCTGATCATTCTCTTCTCATGGGCCTCAAGGGAACCCATTAGTTCATACATAGTAAATTTGGACAAGTCTTTGGATTCTTCTATGGCTACGACAATATGCTCAAATTTCTGGGGTAAGCTTCGAAGGATTTTCTCAACAATCTTCTTCTCTTGTATGGTATCACCATAGCTTCTAATTTGATTTACAATTTCAGCAACCTTTATGAAAAACTCATGAAATCTCTCACTTTCTTTCATTGCCAAATTGTCGAAGTCTCTCCACAAGGTCTGTAGCTTGAGAGAAACAACTTTTTCTGATCCTTGAAATTCCTTTTAAAGGATCTCCCAAGCAGCCTTTACCTTGTTCACTCCATAAATCCTAAGAAATATGGATTTACTCACACCTTAAGCTTGCTGAATATAGCGAAGGGCATTTGCATTCTTCTTCACAGTGTCCTTATATTGCTTTGGATTTGCTCCTATCAAAGAGGCTGGTTGTGCCGGTTCTTTATATCCTTCATCAACTACTTCCCACAAGTCTTAAGAAATAAAGAAGGTCATCATTTGGTTGCTCCTATAGTCACAGTGTTCACCATCAAAGATGGGAACCTGGCTGGGTAAGTACTAGAACAATGAGTTAATGTTTGAAGTCATTGCCATCTTCTTTTTGGAAATCAGTGCTCTGATACCATTGTAAGAATAGCAGCAAAAGCTGATCTACAATACTTGTGGAGGAAAGTTTAGAAAGAAGGTTAAAACAGAGGGGACAACTCTTGCTTTTTCTATATATATATATATGAGCTACTACATAGCTTAATAGATACATATGGAAAACTCTAGAGCAATCAAAGCAATAACTCTAGGTAGTTGGCAGCTCTTCACAACTAAACAAAAGAATTCTTCAAAAAAAAAACAACCTGGGAAGTCTCAAAGCCACAAATTCTAGATTATTCTTAATTAATTCTAACAAGAACTCAGTACTCTTTCTCGAACTGATCATACGAATGAAACACGAAAACTGGACCGACGGATATGATCGTTTCATTAACGTTAGCGCGACTCTCTTGTAACCAACTGACGCACATGTTACAAGTCGTCAAAGCACCTTATTATCGAATTATCGTTCTTATACTTAACGCATTATTGATCTTGGAGCTCACGTATCTCGCAAATATAAGACTTATAGGTCCGTCACATCTTATACTTAAGAAAATATATTCTTCTTAAAACAGTAAGCTCGAGCGCTCGCCTTCACAAATTTCAGGATCCTTAATCTTTTTATTACAAAAGATTTTTATTACCAAAGTACAACTAATTCAACACATGGTACAACTTCCAAAATTTACATGCAAGTATATAAATCAACTATAACTCAAGGTACAACTATTACAACTTATAGTACTATCAAACATAGCATAAATCATCATATAACCAACATGCAAACAAACTGATTTTCTACATACTGCATGAATCGAGCACTCAGGGTTGGCATGCTCGATGAGCTCGAGCGCTCGGGCTTAGCAGATTCCAACAGTTTTGTAAGTTAAAATACAATTTCATTTTGGATCTTCATGCATGTGTTTAGATTACGAATTTAACTATAGCAAACATAATTTGAAGTGAGTATGAGTACTCATAAGAATCTAGATGATCTAGATGTTGAAAATGACACTATAACAAAAATGAGTTTTAGCGACAAAACGTGGCGACGAAATTTATATTTCGTTACCAAAAGTATAGCAGTAGCGACAAAACTAATTTTTGTCGCCTAAAAGGATGAAAGACACATACATTTGGTGACAAAATAATTATTTTGTCGCCTAAAGTGTCAATTTGGCGACAAAATTATATTTCATCGCCAAAAGTGAAGCTCTCGGCAACGAAATATGTGATGATCTATGAAATCAATGCAAGACTAATTGGTGTTGATCCTTTTCTATGCTCCTTCTAAACTTGATACTCCAGCATCTTTTGTAATACCCTGTATTTTCTAGTGTATTAACAAATAATATTCGATATTATTCTGCATACATGTATAACCCTTACCCTTCATTTGGTAAATTTTGGTTACCAATCGATTGCCTCTGCATTCCAATCGATTACCACTTTTTGTTATCCAATCGATTACCATCTTTCCCAATTGATTGCCATGCTACCAACCTGAATTCATTACGTGGCACTATCCCAATCGATTGTCATCTTTCTCAATCGATTGCCTTCAAATATCTAATACCAATCGATTGCCATCAGTACCAATCGATTGTCATCTGCAAAGATAAGTTTTCAACTTTGCTTCGTGGATTGACATGTGGCATTCTTATTCTCTATATAAAAAAAATAGCCTCATTTCGTCCCTTGGGACTTCTTTTGACAGTCTTGAGAGTCTTGAGAGAGAAACATACATATATATCATATACACACACTCAAACATCTATATATACATATATACACATACACAAACATACACAAATCCTTTGGCAGAAAGAAGAGAAGAGAAGGAAGAAGAGAAGAAAGAAGAAGAGAAAGAGAAGGAGAACACAGAGGCAGAGAAGAGAAAGAGAAGGAGTATAGAGAAAGCTTCAAGGCCACCATAGCCAAGCACCCCCTTAGGTGAGTTCTAACTGTTAGGAAACTGCGTTCCCATAATCCGTTGACAGTGCATATAAGTTGGTACTGCAAAAAATTTTGTGAAATCTATAATAACCCTACAAGGGCGGAACTAGGGTTACCTTGAACTGCAAAACGGATTGCTGTAGTAGACGAATCGAGAACACGGGCTCGATAACAGCTCACGATCTTCTACCGTATTCCTCCGCTGCCAGAATATCGAACTGAGTGTGGGCTCTTTCAAAATCCTTTTTGTTTTCTGCTCTCCCTCTTTTACGCTCTCTTTTCTATTCCGAGTTATAATACTCTTGATGGAAAAATGCTAACTGAGAAGAGAGCCAAAGCAACACATATATAAGCTACGATAGGGACCATAAGAAGTCAATAAGGAATAGGCTTCCTTATGGAATTAGGAAACCCTAATTTGAACTAAATCAGATTCCTATTTCCATAAATTATAATTCATACCACTAAAGAATTATAATTGCACTCCTACCCTTATCTCAAAAATATATTTCGAGCTCCAGGTTATTAAATGCTTATTATCTCCCCATGTTAAGATTACAGATATCCATTAATTAAATATAATTACTGACAATCATATTTAATTAATTTCTTAAAATTCCTTGAGATCCTCTGCTTAACTTATCTGATATGCCGAATACAAAATCCACCTGTAGGGTTTGACATAATCAAAACTTATAAGCTTTCTCAAGGGGATATCATCAATCCAAAAATTGAGACATGGATTCCATCATTAATTAATATCCACCACACAATTAATATTGCCACCCAATCCAATGAGATATTGACCCATTTAAGGATCTCACCCTTTTAGGGATCAAAGTGTAAATATCAAATGTACGTGTCTACAAATTAACTTAGAATTTAGAGCATAAGCACTCATAATAGCCATGAGGTATTAATTATCTTATAAGTCAGTATAAAGATAATTACCCCAAGTCAGTCCCGTTTAATACACAAAGTGTACCCGCATAGTGAGTTGAAACTATACCATTTTCCGTAGTCAAGACAAACCTACTACAACACCATGCTGCAGTCCTACCGATGGTGTGTCCAATCCCATCTAAGACTGTAAACCAAAATCTTACATTCTATAATATCTGATGGCCTGATCTTCCGTGTGTAAACCGAACTCTACACACCAAACCACCTACTATATAGAATGAGAGACACACATGCATAATATTAAATAAATAATATAATACAAACATTGCCCACACAGATTCTCATAAAAAAATGGATTAACTGATTTTATTAAATGAATAATAAATCAACTACATAAAGCATGGCTTTTAGTATATATCCCTAACAATCTCCCACTTAGACTCAAAGCCATGATGCGACACACCTCACTCCTATCCCTTCTACATGACTGTCAAAAGTCTTGGCCGGTAAGCTCTTGGTGAAAGGATTTGCCAGGTTATTTGCTGATGCTATCTTGGTCACTTCAACATCACCTCGTTGCACGATCTCTCGTATCAGGTGATACTTACGCTCAATGTGTTTTCCCTTCTTATGGGCCTTTGGTTCCTTTGAGTTAGCAACCGCTCCGCTATTATCGCAATAAAGGGTAATAGCCGATTATACCGCAGGTACTACTCTTAGATCCATAAGGAAGTTTCTGAGCCAAACGACCTCCTTAGCGGCTTCCGAAGCAGCCACATACTCGGCTTCCATGGTGGAATCAACAATACATGACTGCTTGATACTCCTCCAAGTAATGGCTCCACCTCCTAGGGTAAACACATATCCTGAGACTTTCTGGAATCCCTATCTGACATGAAATCAGAATATGTGTACCCAATGGGTACAAGACTGTCTGCTTGGTATTAGTAACATATAGTCTCGAGTCCTTTTCAGGTACTTGAGAATATTTTTCACCGCAGTCCAATGTTCTTGCCCTGGATTAGACTGATATCTACTAACCATGCCAACAGCAAAGCAAATGTCAGGTCTAGTACATAGCATAGCATACATTAGGCTTCCTACTGCCGAGGCATAAGGAACTGCCTTCATCTTCTCTATCTCATCAGGTGTCTTAGGACACTGATCCTTAGATAGAGTAATTCCGTGTCTGAAGGGAAGGAATCCCTTCTTGGAATCTTGCATGCTAAACCTTGCAAGAATATTGTCAATATAAGTGCCTTGTGACAAGCCCAACATCCTATTCTTGCGATCTCGCATAAGCTTGATCCCTAGGATGTGACCGGCTTCTCCCAAGTCCTTCATATCAAATTGACTGGATAACCATAACCTTACAAAAGATAATACCCCCACATCGTTTCCGATTAGCAAGATATCATCCACATATAGTACTAAGAACACCACCACTCTTCCATCATGTTTCTTGTACACACAAGATTCATCCGCACATTGATCAAAGCCAAAAGACTTGATTGCTTGATCAAAGCGGATATTCCAAGACCTAGATGCCTGCTTAAGTCCATAAATGGACTTCTTAAGCTTGCACAACATGTGTTCTTGGCCCTTCGCAATGAACCCGTCTGGTTGCATCATATAGATGCACTCGTCAAGATTCCCATTTAGAAATGCTGTCTTGACATCCATTTGCCAAATTTCATAATCGAAATGTGCAGCAATGTATAAGGGAATCCGGATAGACTTTAGCATGGCCACCGGCGAAAAGGTTTCCTCATAATCGATTCCCTCTTTTTGAGTGAACCCTTTCGCAACAAGCCTTGCTTTAAAGGTTTCCACCTTACCGTTTGCTTCTCTCTTCTTCTTATAGATCCACTTACATCCAATGGGTTTTATTTCATTGGGTGGTTCTACAAGATCCCAGACTTGATTGGAGTACATGGACTCCATTTCAGACTTTATAGCCTTTTGCCAAAGATATGCATCTTTATCTTGGAGTGCTTCATTGTAGTTACAGGGGTCGGTACCTTGTTCATCAGGGACCCGGTCATAAGACTCTCCCAAGAACATATACCGGTCAGGTTGAATAATAACCCTCCCACTACTACGAGGCACAAACCGTGTCTGTGCATCACTGATATTTCGTTGTGAAGATTCTGAACCTAATACACCATTATCTACACGTTGTACTGGTTCAGGAACCTGCGTGTTAATGGTTGGTTCGGGATCTACACGTGTTTCGATAATCCTCCCACTACGACGTGGTAATGGAATATCGATAACTCTTTCTTGTGGTGTTTCTTCTCGTACTGTTGGTATCGAAGAAGTATATGTCGGTGTCTCTCCTCTCATTTCCTCTAGAACAATACGGCTTTTGGACTTGTGGTCCATAACATAGTCCTCTTCTAAGAATGTGGCATTGGTGCTAATAATAACCTTCTGATCCTTAGGACTATAAAACAGACCACCTTTAGTTCCTCTTGGATACCCAACAAAGAAACATACTTCTGTTCTTGATTCCAACTTTTCTGCGTTCCCTTTCAGCACATGTGTTGGACTACCCAAGATCCGAACATGCCGCAAACTAGGCTTTCGCCCAGTCCACAATTCCGTGGGAGTAGTAGGTACTAACTTAGATGGTACCAAGTTTAGAATGTATGCAGCTGTCTCTAATGCGTGTCCCCAAAAAGAAATTGGTAAATCCGAGTAACTCATCATAGATCTTACCATATCCATGAGAGTCCTGTTCCTTCTTTCTGCTACACCGTTCTGCTGAGGCATACGGGGTGCAGACAATTAGGATGTAATCCCTTGCTCAAATAAGTATTCCCTAAACTCTCCCAAGAGGTACTCTCTACCACGATCAGATCGTATTCTCTTGATACATTTACCTAGACGCTTCTCCGTTTCAGCCTTGAAGTCTTTGAATTTCTCAAAGCATTCAGACTTACGCCGCATCAAATAAATGTACCCATACCTTGAGTAATCATCGATGAAAGTGACAAAGTACTCAAATCCCCCTCTTGCTTGGACAGTCATAGGACCACACAAATCAGAGTGAACCAATTCCAACAGCTCTTTTGCTCTATAGCCCTTGGCCGAGAATGGCCTCTTGGTCATTTTACCTTCCAAGCAGGATTCACAAACTGGAAGTGCCTCCACTTCCAATGAGCCTAATGGCCCATTTTAAACCAGTCTTTGAATCCTTTTCAAATTAATATGACCAAGGCGTAAGTGCCAAAGATGCGTTTGGTTCATCCTCGGAGGTTCTTTTCTCTTAAATGGCAAACTATTTGTGTTATTCAATTCATTAAGTTGCAGTATAGGAGAGATAGGATTTATAATATAAAGATCATCCACCAATTGACCAAAACAAATAAAACGTTTTTTTTCTTTAATAACTACTACTTTATTAAAATGAACTGAATATCCATTCTTTACTAAACTAGAAACTGAAACTAAATTCCTTCTAATAGAAGGTACATAAAAGCAATTTCTTAATATTAAAATCCTATCTCTACCAAAACTAAGATGTAGATCTCCTACTGCAACTGCTGCTACTCTCGTAGCATTTCCCATATATAGATAAATCTCTCCATCACTGAGCTGCCTGGTTCCCTGGAACCCCTGCAAATAATTGCATACATGATCAGTGGCTCCCGTATCTACACAATAGGTACCGGTAGATCGGACCGCTAAACACGATTCAACAACTAGTAAATGAGATTTACCTTGATTGTTCTGTCTGGAGAGATAAACTGGACATTGCTTCTTCCAGTGTCCTGCCTGCTTGCAAACAAAACATTTGCCTTTAGGCTTTCCCGGTTGTCCTCGTGGCCTTTGAAGTTACGGAGGACCCGCGGCCTTCTTTTGAGCCTTTTTTCATTTTATTCTTGCCTTTCGGTTTTGAAGCAGAACATTTCTCAAACACAAGAGCACTCCCTAACTTTCTGTTGAGACCCTCAGCTACCTGGAGTTCTTTAAGCAGCTCCGCCAAAGTATATTTAAATTTATTCATGTTGTAATTGAGGCGGAATTGCTTAAAAGACTCTGGCAGTGACTGGAGTACGATATCGACCTGGGTTTCCCCGTCGATTGTAGCTCCAAGGATCTCTAGTTCATTAAGAAGAGATATCATCTTAAGAACATGATCCCTTACAAGCGTCCCCTCGGCCATGGTTGTGTTCATCAAGTCTTTTATGGCAACCTGCCTAGCAGCACGACTTTGATCCCCGAACATCTCTCGGAGGCTCTCCATCATGTCATAGGCGCTGGCCATTGATTGATGCTGATGTTGCAGCACATTTGACATGGATGCCAAAATGTAACACCGCGCCATCTCATCAGCCTTGACCCACTTCTTGTGAGCCTGGGTTTCCTCAGCGGTTGCCCCCTCACTAGGTTGCTCAGGACATTCTTGAGTAAGCACAAACTTGTACTCTTCAGCAGTTAACACAATATCCAAATTCCTTTTCCAGTCTATATAGTTTGGTCCAGTAAGTTTGTTTTATTTAAGTATAACAGCAAGTGGATTGAAAGTACCCATTTAAAAGCCTGAGAATCACATAACATGTAATACCCTATATTTTGATATATTAGTAAGACCCGGTATTTTATTTTTATACTCGTATAAACTTTCTCTTCCTTTTGGTAAATTTTGATACCAATCGATTGACATATTCCCAATCGATTGACACTTTTCTGATACCAATCGATTGATAAGTATCCCAATCGATTGACATTCAACCGACTAAAAGTGATGACGTGTCATTATCCCAATCGATTGCCATTTTATTCCAATCGATTGACATTCATCTCAATCGATTGACATAACCTGAGAAATGTTTTCTTCTTTCCTTCAGTTTTAAACGCGTGGCACTCCCTTATGCCTATATATATGTTCCATATTTATGGCCTTGGGTCATTTTGGCAGTCATTAAGAGAGAGAGAAATATACATACTCTTGAGATATATATATATATATCTATATCTACACATATATACACTCCACACACACACTCACTGCTTCGGCAGCTGGGAGGAAGAAAGAGAGACAGAAAGAAGAAGAAAGAAGAAGGAGGAGACAGAGAAAGGGCTGGACAAAGAAGAGGAGAGAGAGAGAGAGAGTTTGAAGGTTTCAAGCTTTGAAAACACACCCAAACGCACCCTAAGTGAGTTCTAACTCACTTGGTCTCTTTATGTGATGTTTATGCAAGTTATTACGATGTTTAGATGGGTTAAATGCATGTAGTGCACGTTTATATATGCTGTTTTTACAATCTGCTGGAGAAGACGTAGTACCAATCGATTGACATGATCTCAATCGATTGACATCAGTTGCATCCCAATCGATTGAATAGGATTTCAATCGATTGACATTATTCCAATCGATTGACATATTTCTCAATCGATTGACATAACTTTTGTTACAATCGATTGAACTTTTGTTCCAATCGATTGACATGATCAGTACATGGTTTCCTTTGCCTGTTTATTATATAAGAGGTTTAGTTGTGCGATTTCTGATTCGGGAATTCCATTATGCGATTATGGGGTAGACAGGAGAAATGTGACACCAAAGATTTATGGATAATGAATAAAAAGTAATATGAAGACGTGGGTTGACGTGTTGTTTCTGATATGAGTTCGATATCCGTTTCTTTTAATCCGAGTAGTCAGGCCACATTGGGAATTGTCATGTGTCGATGTAGAATGGAACGTAAGTAGGTTTGGTAAGTTCCGGGAATGGTACGTGGATGGATGATTGGTCATGATATGCTCTTAAAAGCGGTGAACCGGACCATGGTTCTTAAAAGCGGTGAGCTGGACCAAGAAGTCTTAAGATAGACTGGATGATCTGTGATATGCTCTTAAAAGCGGTGAACCGGACCATGGTTCTTAAAAGCGGTGAGCTGGGATCACTAGTAGATGACGTTAAGTCGTGGCAATAGATTGATATGCCTTGTTCGAAACGTTATATCCCTGAAATGCGGTGAACAGGACCATTGTTCTTAAAAGCTGGGGACAGACTGACGTGAAGTCCATGACATGCGGTGAGCAGGACCATTGCTCTTAAAAGCGATGGACAGAATAAGGGTGTATCCCTAGAGTTAAACGATTGAGTCTGTTCATGACATCTGAATACGTTGAGTTCGGTATTTGTGTAATAAGACGATAAGGGTCGGTTTATAAGAATGAATAGAAGAACAAGATAATGTTATTTTATAATAAGATGTTAACTCTTGTTTTTATAAGCTTGTGTTTACTTCAGATAACTGGTACCTCGTTAGTTTATGCTCACTCAGCTCTCAGTAAGCTGACGGCCTTTTATTGCCTGGACATTCCCCGTCCAGAATATCCTGTCCCTTATTCTGCAGGTAAGGACCAGTACACTGATGATTATTATCCAGAGGAGGGCCCCACCGATGACGATTACACCAGGAAGGATTATCCTTATGCCAGTTGAAGACTGAAGATGTTATAATTAGATTTAATTTCAGTTGTTCTGTTAAACTTTTGTTAATGGGTACTTGGGCATTTGTTGTCTTCAGACCTGTTGTGATCTTGTGGACCATACTCTGATAGTTTGTAATAGTTAGCACTTTGTGCTATTTTTAGTTGATTACTGTTGCTTTTCTTTTTGGACTAGTACTGCGTGGTGTGGATTATTAGTGACTTTCACCTGTCATTCCTTATGGACCCATAAAGGAAATTTATTTTTCTCTATTTATGCTGCTCCGGGGCGTGACAGGATTTTTGGTATCAGAGCCTGTGTTTTGTACTCTAGGTTGTGATACTTTTGTTCACTAAGTATTTCCACACCATCTGGTCCTTGTGTTGTTAAGATTCTTTGAGATGAGATATGAGTGTAAGATAAGTTCGTCTTCCTGACGATAGATAGTTTCCTTTGCAGGATAGCATGGATCCGGAGTTTCATCAGTTTGTTACCGATGCTTATGGAGGACATATTATCCATGGAGATACCGTGGAGCCAGCTGACCCAGAGTTTTATCGTGAGCGTGTGTGCCAGATAGCTAGTCGACATTTAGAGGAGGACATGTGGAGAGCACTTTATGTGACCAGGAGTACTCACCCGACCCAGATGCGCATGGACGCTTACCACTTAGCGAGAGTCGGTAGAGACATTTGCCAGGAGATGTTGCGACTAGTTTTGAGTAAGCCAGAGATGGATGAGATTGAGTTGAGAGCCATTGTAGCCGGTCCACCAGAGCCGGTAATTGCACCAGCTCCAGCAGCCCCACCATCACCAGTGCCCGACGTACCCGTCCCAGAGCCAGAGCATGAGCCGATAGATGATGAGAACCCAGTAGAGGATGAGCATGCAGACGATGCAGATGATAATGAAGCTGAGGATGACCCCGAGGAGCCAGAGTTTGAGCCAGAGGATCCAGTACCAGACCCAGAGGCTATTGAGGCAGACGTAGTGGTAGACGAGGAGGTACCCGACGAGGAGATAGTTGTGCCAGAGATACCCGTTGTGCTTCAGATACCAGCTGGACCCATTATGCATATGGCAGCCATGGCCGATATGGCAGTAGGATGGATAGCTCAGATGATAGCACAGCCAGCAAATTTTGTTATGGGAGAGGTGGCTATAGCAGGAGCTCTTGATATAGCCGACGGATTCGCTGCAGTAGCTGTTGATATCGCTAACCAGGCGATAGTAGACGTGATGGATGACGATGATGCAGAGATGATAGAGGATTGGGATATAGGGGTAGTAGTTGGAGATCTTGTCGCACCAGTTGAGGATGATCCACTCGAGGAGATGGATATAGACCCAGAGGACGAGGCACCACCAGCAGGATCAGATGCTGACGACTTTTGAGTCAGGATCGGCAGGGTGTAGATTTTGTTAGTTTATATTAGGACATGTTGTCCACCAGATTTTTGGGAGCTTGAGAGATAGCTATTGACCATAGCTTTGTATAGTATTAGCTGACTTTAGTTGTTGTAACTCTTGTCCCATATGGTACACAGTTTGATTAGTGTGTACTATATGGTACATCTTCTGATATATATATATATATATACGAGCAGTACTTTTATTATTGTTTGGTTGTTGCATTGTGCAGTGTTGTTTAGTAGAATTGTTAGTTTTGCTGTTTCTGTTCTATCTTGAGTTCGTTTCTACGAGAAGACTTTCAGCTGATCAATATGTCATTTGTAGGCGATACTCGTTATCATCATGGTAGGACCCTTGAGAAATCACCAAACACGTAATGGAGCACCTATTCCGGAAGGGATGGATCCGACGGGAATTTTCGAAGCATTTATGCAGAGAATGGAGTATGTGGGGGATACATATAATCACTCCACCCACCAGAGACCTCTTGTACCCCCACCACCAAGACAGACTGGAGATAAGCTATTAGCAAATTTTCGTGGGTTACGTCCCGAAAAGTTTGATGGACTAACAGAACCATGGAAAGCAGAGCAATGGATAAGAGAGATGGAGTTAATATTTGGAGCATTGGAATGCAATGAACAAGAGAAACGTCGTCTTGCTACGTTTCAGCTCACCTATGCCGCCGCAGATTGGTGGGAAGCTGAGCAAGCCACTGTTGGGATCGATGCCGCTAGAGCTATGCCATGGGAGACATTCAAAGGCAGATTTTTGGATAAGTATTTTCCAGAAGATGAGAGAGATCAACAGGAAGTGAACTTTCTCAATTTGATCCAAGGAGGATGGAATGTACGGGAATACACAACACAGTTCGAGCGTTTATCCAGATTTGCTCAGCACATGATAGACACGCCGCAGAAGAAGGTGAAGAGATTTCACCAAGGACTGAAACCCCACCTTAGACATATGATGGTTGGTCATCTGAACCAGTCGTATGAGGAAATTATTAGATTTGCTACAGGATTAGAAAAGGATGCTAATTCAGTACAGCAATCACAGACGAATCGACCTCAGTCGTCACGAGGGTTTCAACCGAGGAATTTCCATAATCGACCACCGAGAAATACCCAAGGATGGAGACCTCAGGAAAACTTTCAAGGAAACAAGAGAATCTGGGAAGGAGCCAGGAAACCTCAGCAGAGTTATAATCAACCCCAGCAGAATCAACAGCGAGAACTACAGCCACAGGCATTACTAACAGCCCCACCCAGCAATAGTGGAGGATGTTTTAACTGTGGAAAACCCGGACATATTGCAAGGAACTGCACCGTCTTCAGACCTAATCGCAGGCCAGATATCGTCTGTCGCAACTGCAACAAACCAGGACACTTGAGCAAGGATTGTCGTGCACCACGAGGAGGATACTACGGGGCACCAGTGCAAGGAATTCAAGGACCTCCTGATCAGACGAGGATGAACGCTATTATTCCAGAAGAAGCAGGCTTTAATGCTGATGAGCAGCAACATTTGGAAGGTACACTTGTACTCTTTCATAGTCCAGTTAAAGCTTTATTTGATACTGGAGCCGCACGTTCTTTTATTGCTGTTAAGATTGTGCGTCAATTGGGTTTAGAACCCCAAACACTTGAGTCAACACTGAATGCTGTGTCACCATTGGGAGTGACAGTTAAGTTGAGTAAAGTGTGTAAAGATTGTCCATTGACTATGGGAGATAGGAATCTTCCAGCAGACTTGGTAGTTCTGTCGATGTCAGAAGTCGATGTTATCCTAGGGATGGATTGGTTAACTAAGTACAATGCCAATCTGGATTGCCCTACTAGAACGATTGTATTTCCAATACGAGGAAAGCCGACGATCAAATTTCAGTGTCAACCGACAAGCGACATGTTCCTTACGAATGGTTTAGCTACGATCATTAGTACAAGTACGGAGCTTACGATGGATCAAATTCCTATTACACGAGACTTTCAGGATGTATTTCAGGATATTAAAGGACTTCCACCGAAAAGAGAAATAGACTTCTGTGTGGAATTAGTACCTGATACATTGCCTATTTCTAAGACTCCATACAGAATGGCACCAACTGAGATGTTAGAATTGAAGAAGCAAGTTCAAGAACTCGAGAATCTAGGATTTGTTCGTCCAAGTACGTCGCCTTGGGGAGCACCAGTTCTGTTTGTAAAGAAGAAGGACGGAACACTTCGACTCTGTATAGACTACAGGGAGTTGAACAAGGTTACGATTAAGAATAGATATCCGTTACCTCGGATAGATGATCTATTCGACCAGTTACAAGGATCTAGGATCTTCTCCAAGATCGATTTACGTTCAGGATACCACCAGCTGTTAGTTCGATCAGAGGATGTAACAAAGACTGCATTCAGGACAAGATACGGGCATTACGAGTTTCTAGTTATGCCTTTTGGATTGACGAATGCGCCAGCAGTATTTATGGACTTGATGAATAGAGTATTCAGACTATATCTGGATAAGTTCATTATTGTGTTCATTGATGATATACTGATCTACTCAAAGACAGAAGAGGATCACAAGGAGCATTTACAAGTTGCCTTGCAAACACTTCGAGATAGCAAGTTGTATGCAAAGTTCAGCAAGTGTGAGTTTTGGCTACAAGAAGTCAAATTCTTGGGACACGTTATATCTCAGGAAGGTATTTCGGTAGACTCATCTAAGATTGATGCAGTCTTAAGCTGGAACAGACCGACAAATGCGACCAAAGTCAGAAGTTTTCTGGGTTTAGCAGGATATTACAGAAGATTCGTAGAAGGGTTCTCCAAGTTAGCAGGACCATTGACGAATTTAACAAGGAAGGAGACGAAGTATGAATGGACAGACAAGCATGAGGGTGCATTTCAGGAGTTAAAAGAAAGATTGACTTCTGCACCAGTACTCGCATTACCTAAGAGTGGAGAAAAGTATGTGATCTACAGTGATGCATCGTACCAAGGACTCGGGTGTGTGCTTATGCAAGATGGAAATGTTATCGCATATGGATCAAGACAATTGAAGGTACATGAGAAAAATTATCCCACGCATGATCTGGAATTAGCAGCAATAGTGTTTGCATTGAAAATTTGGAGACACTATCTCTATGGAGAAAAGTTTGACTTATTTTCCGATCATAAGAGTCTGAAGTATTTGTTCTCTCAAAAGGAGTTGAATATGCGACAGCGGAGATGGATGGAGTTACTCAAAGACTATGACTTTTCTTTGCAATACCATCCCGGCAAAGCAAACGTAGTAGCAGATGCTTTGAGCCGTAAACCTCGGCTAGTAATCGCTGCATTTCTAATTAGAGAATGGAGAGCATTAGAAGAAATTACTGAATTTGATCTTCAGCCAGTGGAACCAATGAAAGGACAACATTTTGGATGTCTTATGGTACAACCAACTTTGATCAGCCGTATCAAAGAGACTCAACAGACAACTGAAGATTTGAAGTTATGGTTCGCCAAGATGTCAGCCAAGGAACCAGAAGTCTGGAGTATAAGTACAGACGGAGCCTTACGATGTAAAGGTAGACTCTGTGTACCTAATGAAGAAAATCTCCGGAAGGAAATATTGGATGAAGCTCATAAGTCACGAATGACTATTCATCCTGGAGGTACGAAGATGTACAAGGACTTGAAGAGAAATTTCTGGTGGGAAGGAATGAAGAGAAATGTGGCAGAGTATGTAGCTCAGTGTCTTACTTGTAAACAAGTAAAGGCAGAACATCAGAAACCACCTGGACTTCTACAGCCGTTACCTATTCCTCAATGGAAATGGGAACACATAACCATGGATTTTGTGGTAGGATTGCCGAAGTCACAGCAGAATCACGATGCTATATGGGTAATCGTGGATCGACTTACTAAGACGGCACATTTTATTGCCTATAGCATGACGTACTCAGTAGAACGTTTGAGCCGAATGTATCTACAACATGTTGTACGATTACATGGAGTGCCTGTATCTATTGTGTCAGACCGAGATTCGCGCTTTACTGCAGAATTTTGGAAGAGTCTCCAGACAGCGATGGGAACGACATTGAATTTGAGTTCAGCTTTTCATCCACAGACAGATGGACAGACGGAACGAGTTAATCAAGTGATGGAAGATATGTTACGAGCTTGTGTCATTGATTTTGAGAGTTCTTGGGAGATACACTTACCTCTGATTGAGTTCGCCTATAATAATAGTTATCATTCGAGCATAGATATGGCACCATTCGAAGCTTTGTACGGAAGACCTTGCCGATCGCCGATATGTTGGACCGAAGTCGGAGATCGTCAACTTCTTGGGCCAGAGATGGTACGGGAAACCAGTGAGAAGATTCAAGTCGTACGTGAGAAGATGAAGACAGCCCAGACCAGATACAAGAGTTATGCTGACAAGCGACGCAAAGACTTGGATTTTGTCGTTGGAGATCACGTATTACTCAAGGTTTCACCTGTTCGAGGAATCGTCAGATTTGGTCAGAAAAGGGGCAAGTTATCGCCACGTTTCATCGGACCATTCGAGATTCTGGAGCGTGTTGGGAAGGTTGCTTATCGCCTTGCGTTGCCACCAAAGATGTCAGGAGTGTACAACGTTTTTCACATCAGTATGCTGAGGAAGTGTGTTCACAACTCAGCGCACGAGATCAACTTTGAGGATATCGAAGTCAACAGCGACGTTACGTTCAATGAAGGACCTGTTCGTATTCTAGATCGAGGAATCAAGAAACTCAGGAACAAGGAGATCCCGTTAGTCAAGATTCAGTGGAAGCATCACGATGAAGGAGAAGCTTCGTGGGAACTAGAGTCAGAGATGCGCGAGAAGTTTTCGTTTTTATTTTAAACCTTGTTGCTTTTGGATTTCGAGGACGAAATCTTTTGTTGAGTGGTGGATGATGTAATACCCTGTATTTTGATATATTAGTAAGACCCGGTATTTTATTTTTATACTCGTATAAACTTTCTCTTCCTTTTGGTAAATTTTGATACCAATCGATTGACATATTCCCAATCGATTGACACTTTTCTGATACCAATCGATTGATAAGTATCCCAATCGATTGACATTCAACCGACTAAAAGTGATGACGTGTCATTATCCCAATCGATTGCCATTTTATTCCAATCGATTGACATTCATCTCAATCGATTGACATAACCTGAGAAATGTTTTCTTCTTTCCTTCAGTTTTAAACGCGTGGCACTCCCTTATGCCTATATATATGTTCCATATTTATGGCCTTGGGTCATTTTGGCAGTCATTAAGAGAGAGAGAAATATACATACTCTTGAGATATATATATATCTCTATATCTACACATATATACACTCCACACACACACTCACTGCTTCGGCAGCTGGGAGGAAGAAAGAGAGACAGAAAGAAGAAGAAAGAAGAAGGAGGAGACAGAGAAAGGGCTGGACAAAGAAGAGGAGAGAGAGAGAGAGAGAGAGTTTGAAGGTTTCAAGCTTTGAAAACACACCCAAACGCACCCTAAGTGAGTTCTAACTCACTTGGTCTCTTTATGTGATGTTTATGCAAGTTATTACGATGTTTAGATGGGTTAAATGCATGTAGTGCACGTTTATATATGCTGTTTTTACAATCTGCTGGAGAAGACGTAGTACCAATCGATTGACATGATCTCAATCGATTGACATCAGTTGCATCCCAATTGATTGAATAGGATTTCAATCGATTGACATTATTCCAATTGATTGACATATTTCTCAATCGATTGACATAACTTTTGTTCCAATCGATTGAACTTTTGTTCCAATCGATTGACATGATCAGTACATGGTTTCCTTTGCCTGTTTATTATATAAGAGGTTTAGTTATGCGATTTCTGATTCGGGAATTCCATTATGCGATTATGGGGTAGACAGGAGAAATGTGACACCAAAGATTTATGGATAATGAATAAAAAGTAATATGAAGACGTGGGTTGACGTGTTGTTTCTGATATGAGTTCGATATCCGTTTCTTTTAATCCGAGTAGTCAGGCCACATTGGGAATTGTCATGTGTCGATGTAGAATGGAACGTAAGTAGGTTTGGTAAGTTCCGGGAATGGTACGTGGATGGATGATTGGTCATGATATGCTCTTAAAAGCGGTGAACCGGACCATGGTTCTTAAAAGCGGTGAGCTGGACCAAGAAGTCTTAAGATAGACTGGATGATCTGTGATATGCTCTTAAAAGCGGTGAACCGGACCATGGTTCTTAAAAGCGGTGAGCTGGGATCACTAGTAGATGACGTTAAGTCGTGGCAATAGATTGATATGCCTTGTTCGAAACGTTATATCCCTGAAATGCGGTGAACAGGACCATTGTTCTTAAAAGCTGGGGACAGACTGACGTGAAGTCCATGACATGCGGTGAGCAGGACCATTGCTCTTAAAAGCGATGGACAGAATAAGGGTGTATCCCTAGAGTTAAACGATTGAGTCTGTTCATGACATCTGAATACGTTGAGTTCGGTATTTGTGTAATAAGACGATAAGGGTCGGTTTATAAGAATGAATAGAAGAACAAGATAATGTTATTTTATAATAAGATGTTAACTCTTGTTTTTATAAGCTTGTGTTTACTTCAGATAACTGGTACCTCGTTAGTTTATGCTCACTCAGCTCTCAGTAAGCTGACGGCCTTTTATTGCCTGGACATTCCCCGTCCAGAATATCCTGTCCCTTATTCTGCAGGTAAGGACCAGTACACTGATGATTATTATCCAGAGGTGGGCCCCACCGATGACGATTACACCAGGAAGGATTATCCTTATGCCAGTTGAAGACTGAAGATGTTATAATTAGATTTAATTTCAGTTGTTCTGTTAAACTTTTGTTAATGGGTACTTGGGCATTTGTTGTCTTCAGACCTGTTGTGATCCTGTGGACCATACTCTGATAGTTTGTAATAGTTAGCACTTTGTGCTATTTTCAGTTGATTACTGTTGCTTTTCTTTTTGGACTAGTACTGCGTGGTGTGGATTATTAGTGACTTTCACCTGTCATTCCTTATGGACCCATAAAGGAAATTTATTTTTCTCTATTTATGCTGCTCCGGGGCGTGACATAACATAAATAATTATGTTTGGGCAAAAATTACTATGGATTCGAGTTTAAAATATTGGTTCCCTCTACCATATTTGAAAGGAATCCGCCAGCAACCTGATACACCGCGAATAGTATGACTCGATGGGAAGCCATATACTATCCATCATTTGTTCAGATAGACAATTGTCTTTTAATTTTACTATCCAGGCAATGTACTTTGCCTAATAAAATTAAACTGCTGACTTGCTTTGGTCCTATAAATAATAACAGTGACTCAGATGGAGAGGATATTATTATTTATAGCTAAGTGTATACCATCACTTAATTCTAGGTCAAGAGTTCCATGAGGAACACCTCTGATGGAGAGGTGACCCACACCAACAATCACCCAAAACATTCTTTTAAAGAAGTTTGTACTGATGATTCCATGATCAACTACATCCGATAGGGAGGATGACACTAGAGCCATCACACAAAATTAATCATATCATCTACAAATCAGTGATGGAGACCCTGGGATTTATACTTGATAAATTCCCTCTCCCACTTAGAATTTTAAAAAAAATTGAGGGTTATAATTTTTTAGAAAAAACTTTTAATTTAATTAATAAAAAATAATGGAATACTTGACAAGGAATAATTCATCCTTACTAGTGAAACCCACATGTGTAGATAATAAAATTATTTTATTCTCATGATTTTAGAAAATAAGTACTTATGTTTTCAAATTATGGAATTAGTTTTATTTCTAAATACACATGTAGTTGTCCATCATTTTAAATTAATATAAATTAAACATGCAGCTAGACATCTGAAATAAGTCTAGGAATAATTATCCATGTTGTCCTATTCATTAAACATGAAACAATAATAATCATTCAATCACACATAAATAAGGAAACCACAATAAAATAGGAATCCCACTATTATGGTCAAGCTGCAACTCTTGTGAAGAAAACTTCATTGAACCCGATTAGCTCTATGTCGCCACTACGCAATGGGGGTCGAGCTGCCCGGTCAGCTCGCGGGGATCGCTTTCGAAAACTGCTTATAAAACTGCTCTCACGAACCATCTTCACGGATTTACTTGAGATATATTACATAAACTCTATGCCTCCGTGAAGGAGTTCACATGCTATATATTTGCAGCAAATTAACCACGCATCAATCAAGCGTGGGATCCAATACATACAAATCCTATGCCTCCATAAAGGAGTTCACATGCTATATCAAAACAGCAATATTAACCACGAATAAACCCATCGTGGGATCCAATCACACAAAACCAGCGACCATAATAGTGGAATAAGAACGCTGCAAAACAAGGGTTAGCACAGATCTACGTTCTATCCATCCATCAATGCACGCATAAGATATGTTTTATTGGACAACATGGTTGCTTCCAACCTATACGCAGAATCAACGTTTCTCTGATACCACTGTTAGGAAACTGCATTCCCAGAATTCGTTGACAGTGCATATAAGTTGGTACTGCAAAAAAAAAATTTACGTGATAACTACAATAACCCTACAAGGGCGGAACTAGGGTTACCTTAAACTGCTAAAATGGATTGCTGTAGTAGACGAATCGAGAACACGGGCTCGATGACAGCTCACGATCTTCTACCGTATTCCTTTCCTGCCAGAATATCGAACTGAGTGTGGGCTCTTTCGAAATCCTTTCTGTTTTCTGCTCTCCCTCTTTTTCGCTCTCTTTTCTATTCCGAGTTATAATTCTCTATATAGAAAAACGCAAACTGAGAAGAGAGCCAAAGCAGCATATATATAGGCTACGATAGGGACCATAAGAAGTCAATAAGGAATAGGCTTTCTTATGGATTTAGGAAACCCTAATTCGAACTGAATCAGATTCCTATTTCCATAAATTATAATTCATACCACTAAAGAATTATAATTGCACTCCTACCCTTATCTCAAAAATATATTTCGAACTCCATGTTATTAAATGCTTATTATCTCCCCATGTTAAGATTACAGATATCCATTAATTAAATATAATTACTGACAATCATATTTAATTAATTTCTTAAAATTCCTTGAGATCCTCTGCTTAACTTATCTGATATGCCGAATACAAAATCCACCTGCAGGGTTTGACATAATCAAAACTTATAAGTTTTCTCAAGGGGATATCATCAATCCCAAAATTGAGACATGGATTCCATCATTATTTAATATCCAGCACACAATTAATATTGTCACCCAATCCAATGAGATATTGACCCATTTAAGGATCTCACCCTTTTAGGGATCAAAGTGTAAATATCAAATGTACGTGTCTACAAATTAACTTAGGATTTAGAGCATAAGCACTCATAATAGCCATGAGGTATTAATTATCTTATAAGTCAGTATAAAGATAATTACCCCAAGTCAGTCCCGTTTAATACACAAAGTGTACCAGCATAGTGAGTTGAAACTATGCCGTTTTCCGTAGTCAAGACAAACCTACTACAACACCATGCTGCAGTCCTACCGATGGTGTGTCCAATCCCATCTAAGACTGTAAACCAAAATCTTACATTCTATAATATCTGATGGCCTGATCTTCCGTGTGTAAACCGAACTCTACACACCAAACCACCTACTATATAGAATGAGAGACACACATGCATAATATTAAATAATATAATATAATACAAACATTGCCCACACAGAATCTCATAAAAAAATGGATTAACTGATTTTATTAAATGAATAATAAATCAACTACATAAAACATGGCTTTTAGTATATATCCCTAACACTAACTTACTTGGTACCTTTTATATGTTTGTTTATGAGCTTATATGAAGATTATACGTAACAAACAAGTCTTTAAGATGTGCATATATGTTATTTTATAAATCTGTTAGAGAAGACGAAGTCCCAATCGATTAGACTTTTCCCAATCGATTGCCATCATCCAGAACCCAATCAATTGGATAGTTTTCCAATCGATTGCCATTATTTGTGACCCAATCGATTGGTATTGTTTGGATCCAATCGATTGTCATTTTCTTTAATAGATTGTTATGATTTTTATCATAATCGATTAGACCCTGGTCCCAATCGATTGGCAATCACAGAACATGGATTGTTTCTTTTGTTTGTCATATAAGGGGTTCGATTATTCGATTCTCGATTCAGACTTTCATTATGCGACTATTGCGATAATCAGGGATAATGGATACCAAAGATAAGTATGAGGATGAATAATGGATTAATGTTATAATGTTGGTTATTATGTTGTTCGTGTTTGAGTTCGATATCCGGTTCATTTTAATCAGAGTAGTTAGGCCACAATGGGAAAGTTATGTATCAATGTTAGTACGGAACTTAAGTAGGTTCGATAAGTTTTGGGAATGGTATGTGGGCAGACGCTTGCTCGTGATATACCTTGACATGCAGTGGATGGTTTATATCCTTAACGAGTAGTGGGCTGAACCAATTAGTCCTAAGGTAACCAGATGATCCACGTTATATCCTTAACGAGTGGTGGATGTGTTATATCCTTAATGAGCGGTGGATGGGTTATATCCTTAATGAGCAGTGGATGGGCATCACTAGTAAATGTCGTTAAGTCGTGGCAATAGAATGAGATACTATTGTTCGAAATGTTATATCCCTGACAAGTGGTGGATGATTTTTATCCTTAACGAGCAGGGGATAGACTGACGTGGTGTCCATGACATGCGGTGGATGGTCTATATCCTTAACGATCAGTGGACAGGATGATGGTATGTCTAAATAAGCTAAATGATTGAGTCTATTCTTTCCAGTCATAGTATATTAGTTATCAATCTTGGAATAATCAGACGATAAGGGTTGATTATGATGCGTCGAATAAAGATGAAGATACTATTGTAACACTATATCTTATTCAGTTCATAACATATTATTACGTTATATAACTGGTACCCTGTTAATTTAGATTCACTCAGCCCTTAGTAAGCTGATGTCCGTTATTGCCTGGACATTACCCGTCGAGACTACCATGTTCCTAACCTTGCAGGTGACAATCACTACCAGAATAGTTACTATGTGGAGGAAGTCTATGTTGAGGATGTGCCGGGGAAAAGCGAGGATAGGCAAGACTATTGCGCTGACGACGACATTTACGCCAACTGAAGAACTCGATAGTTATTAGTTTTATTTATGTTGAACTTTGTTAAATAGGTACTTGGGCATATGTTGCTTTCAGACTTGTTATTTTTCCTGTAGTGCACTCTGATGAATTGTAATAGCTAAAACTTTTGTAAAATATTTAATTTGATATTATTACTATTCTTGTTCTTCTAGTTGAGTAATACTGTGTGGTGTGGCAATTAATGACATTCACCCATCATTCCCTATGGACCCAAAGAGGAACTTAATTTATTTTTCTCTATTTTTGCTGCTCCGGAGCGTGACATCTTTAACTTCCAGAACTTCATTGAGGTTGCAATGCATGTGTTGGTGTGTATATGAAGGTTAGAATATGAATTTATGGACATGCAAGGTGTATGTGTATGAGTGTATGAAGAATTCTCAAGAGTTGATCTTTCTATGAAGCTCTCTCTGTTTCTCGATAAAACCAACATAATAAATGCACAAAATGGTCTGGTATTTATAAAGTTTCAAGACCCAAGGGCAAAATAGTCTTTTCATTCATTTTGCAACTCGAGCGCTCAGGATGCTCGAGCACTTACGTGCTCGACCGCTCAGATGGTCTGAGTGCTCGAGGCTCCTGTTTCTCAAATTCTTCTAAGGTTAAATGGGTTCAAAGGTTCAAGTATTATAATTATTCATATGAGTTACAACCAGAGTTCAATACATATGATCGTAAACTTACATATACGAGTACAGATTACAGAAATGCATCGCTAAATAGGGAAATACAAATAAAGAGTGTCACTGTTATATTTTGTGATTGGGGCAATTATTTTTCTTAATTAGGGTTGTTATTGGGTAAATTATACTTTACTAGAGTTGCGTCACTACTTTAAGATGATCACAATAAGGAAAATTATACAAAAGTATTGAGTTGATTGTGGTTCTCAAGACTTCATAAGATCAATGGGAAGAAATCTAAAAAAGTACATTAAGTTAAGTGGTGGTATATACGTGGTAGTTGTGGATGTGGTGGTGGCGGTGAAGATCAATGATGGTGGCGTCTCTCTCTCTCTCTAGAGAAATATATTATCTAAATCAATATATACGGGTATGTTTGTCTTTTTAAATTTTAAATGAGTTAGTATAATTTTAAAATAAAATACTAGAAAGGTCAGAATAACATTTGACATAATTTTGAGAGAAGTTAGAGTAAACAGTAGTGGAACCGCTAAGGGCATTTTCAAAAGAATAACATTTTTATAACGGAGGAGAAAAGTGTTATTTAAATATTAAACTCAATAAAAGACAGTGTAATAATAAAAACCACAAAATATCCATGTAATTAAACCTAACCCACTATCATAAAAAGTGGACAAAAGTGAATAATGACATGGGTGTTCCCATTTGAATTTCAGAAGAAGAAATTATTCAACAATAATGAAGAAAACAAGGGAATAATAATTCCACAATAATGACTTTTCCAGAGATGATTGTGGTACACAAACACTTTTAATACTAAGTCCCGGACTGCAATCTTTCTAGTTTCATCTCAGTTAATGCCAAAGCTAGGTAATGCAATTAGTGAAAATAAGGTGTGAATCATGAAAAATTTTGGGCAGAGAGGGAGAGAATGAGAGACAGAAAGGAGAGCAAACCTAAGGACAAAGGAGGAGAGAGAGGACAAAGGAGGCGTGGAATTTTGGGAGACGTTGGGAGGAGAGAAATAAAAGCGACTGTCAAGTGTGATATATGTGTATATATATATATATGTATATGTGTGTGTGTGATATTTACCTTTTTCACTATCATTGCAACTCTGTTTCATTTATTGTTTACTACACTCTGTCTCGTGCCTTTCACATTTCTTCTCATTCCATACTGCCCCCTCTCTCTCTCTCTCTCTCTCTCTACAAAATCTAAAATATATAGCGTGGTCAACCTACATACTGTCTCCTTTGTTGCTTTTTTATTTCTACCTTTTCTTTTCAACCAAAACTACTCTCTCTCTCATAATTGCTTGTTGAGTCTCCATCTCTGAAATTCACATACATACTATATAACTTCTTAGTCTCATTTCAACTTCGGGGTGTAAAACTCATTTCCCAGAGAGAGAGAGCGCATTAATATATATATATATATATATGTGTGTGTGTGAGTATCATGATTAATCCTATATAATGTGAACCTTGCATTGCTATTTTGACCTGTTGTAATCATCCAAACCACTCTTTTTGTGCAAAATTATGTGAAAACCAAAACTACCCTCTTCTTGCCTTCTCACTTATTTTAATTTGGCAGCTCAAGTACATCATTCATTCAGCTCATTGTTCTTGACAAACTCCAAAACACACACACCCACACACACAGAGCATTTATGTCATGACCTAGCTACCTATTATATATTGATCTATATATATAAACCTTGGATTTCAAGTTATGTAAACCCATCCAATATTTGATTCTTCCCCTCTCTCATTTTATCAACTAAAGTACGTACTATCATTCTCTCACATCATATATTGAGGGGACTCAAAGTCACACACACACACACATATAAATATATATATATATATATATATAGAGAGAGAGAGAGAGAGAGAGAGAGAGAGCTGGCATAGTCACAATGTGGATGATGGGTTGTTAATTTGTGAGTTCAAAATGTCTAATTCATCACTAAAGACTCGAAAACTTAGGCCTCTCATTCCAAAGCCTACCACTTCCAATATTCCCAAAAACACTACACAATACTCAATGACTAACTCTTGCACATATATCTGTAGCTGTAATCCATCCACTCCTCATTTTTCGTTGAATCACAAAATGGGTATTCCATATTTCACTCTTAAATTCTCATATTTCAAGTGGCTCATCTTCAATCCTTCACTTTCACTCTCTTTCACTAATGGGTGGTTTAACATTTTCTTCAAGCAGGTTCAGAAACTAACACACAACCAATATCAGTTATGAGCTCAAGGTGGAATCCAACTCCAGAGCAATTGTGTGCCCTCGAAGAAATGTATGTGTGTGGTACGCGAACACCAACGGCTGAGCAAATCCAACAAATCGCTGCGAAGCTTCGTAAGTTTGGCAAGATTGAAGGGAAGAATGTGTTTTACTGGTTTCAGAATCATAAAGCGAGAGAGAGGCAGAAAAGGCGACGCATATTAGAGTCACTTTCTGAAGAACAAGTACGGTATAATTTTGAAAACCCAGAAGGTAAAGAAACAGGTCTCTCTCTCTCTCTCTCTCTCTCTCTCTCTCTCCTAATTATGAGTCATTTACTCAATTTTGGATTTGGGATGTCTTGATTTAAGAATCTTATACATTCTCCGGTTTTACCCTCTATTATAGCTGTTGGAATGTGTTTTAGCGCATAACGTCCCTCATCAGAAGCGAACAGAGTAAAAGTCCTGTATTTAAGTGTGGATCTTCTTCAAACTATTGAGGTGTCTTTTGGGTTAGAGTCCAAAATAACAAATTCACGTGAGCTCGCTCTTGGGTTCTGTTCGGATCTGACAGTGAAATTTAAAGTTAAAATGATGAGCAATACTTAAAAAAAAAAAAAATAAAACAAAACAAAACAAAAAGTCGCCATAATAAAATAAGCTTTCTTTAATGGTTGAAATTTAAAATGGAGTCCTTGATATGGGATGGAGGAGTACAACATTTTAGGGTAATCTCCAAAATTTTTCTTCAATTTTAAGAGCAATCGGCTGTACTTAATTTCTAAGAGTTAACTCCTTTACTGGATATTTTACTCAACTATAGTCTATTCGAACGATGAAATTGACTCTTCAGATTTAGAGAGAGATTTGGAGTGCTTAAATATTGTAGCCTATAGATATACTTTACTTTAGCTAGCCAGTGTTCGTTTTTGCAATTTTGTTTGGGAGGGAAGTAGTTTTGAAAATCTTGTTCGTTATTTGAGATAAAAATGCATTTTAGATGCTGGAGTTGATTTGCCTCTCTCTCTCTCTCTCTCTCTCTCTCTATATATATATATATATATATTTATATATCTATATATATACACACAGAGTTGAATAAGACAAGTTTTGAAGTTGGACAAAGAAAGAAGTGGGCAAGGGCAACCCTTTCAAACTGTAGCACACTTTCAGAGGTCAGTATATATTATGTTAATGTAGTATCAAACTCACTTGAACACTAATTAACCAAACACATGTACAAGAATAGAAAAAAAAAAATCTGCAACCCATAATAATCAAAAAGGTCAAAATGAAAAGTTTTTAGATTTGAAAAGAAAAAGAAAAAGCTTTCTTTTACATGATGGAAATAGAGAAGGGTTAATAAAAGCTGCAATACTTACTTTCTGTTGGGGCTGTTGTTATGAGAGGTTTAGAATTTCTTGGGCATTGTGTGTATTTACTCAGCTTTTATTATGTTGTTTTGTTTAGGAATGTGTATCAATACATAGAGCAGTACTAGCAGCAGAAAGTGAAACGACAGATGGGTGGACTCAATTTGAGGAGAGAGAAAGCAGCATAATACTATCAAAGAATGCCACGTGGCAGACTCCTTCAACCTCTCTCTTGAACACTGTAGAAGATTTTGGGACAAAAGAGTCAAAGCTCTCAACAAAGAACAGCAAAGAGGAATATTATTTCACATACAGTGAGGATGAAAGTAGAGAATCCAAAACCCTTCAGCTCTTTCCGGCTCGGAACGACGAGTGGAATGACGTAAATGCCCTCAACAACAACACTGAATTACCCGTTCCAACAACCATGAGCACTAACTTCACTCCAAATCAATATTTTGAATTCCTACCTTTGAAGCACTGAAGAAAAGAGGGTTTGCATGCTTTTATTTGTATCTAATTAAGATACGTTATAAATATGTTTTTGTTTTGGTTGTTTTTTGGAAATTGGAACTGTTTTTGGTGTTTTTAGTGTTTCTAAATAAATGCATTTTGCAACTGAGGTGCAATGACATGTAGTTATATTAGAGGGGTAAAAGAGGGCTGCCATTAAAATGCATTTGGACCAGGCTAGTAAGAAAAAGGAAGAAAATGATATTGAATATTATAAGACCCTTTTTGGTAATTTGGGAGTGAGGGAGAGAGATGGGTAAATGAGAATTGATAGAGACTTGGAATGGGAAGTGAATTTGATGTGAAAAGGGTTTGATGTTGTTATAATAACATAGAATTTGGTGACATGATGTGTTTTCAGGTATAGAATTGAACCATACAAGCCTTAAATTGGAAATATTGAGAATTTACAAGTTGAAACATGGAATTGATGTTTAAAGGTAAGCGATTCAGAACACTAGGTTTGGTTGTTCATCACGTGGTTGCATGCACTTAAGTTTCTGTGAAGGAAATTATTATACATGTGAGTTTTTTTTTTTTTTTTTAAACTAGTTATATTGAAGGATTATTCACTATTAAAAAAAATTCTTGGACTATATACTTAAAAAATACATTCCAATGGATTAAACCCTAATTGCCTTAAATTTTTTTGTGAGTCTTACCTAAGATATTTACAAAGAAAAATGACACTGATCGTGACACCGACAAAAGCATCAAATATATATATATACATATATTATGGGAAGTGTCCCCCTCTATTATTGAATGACTTTTTTTTTCCTGTACATGTCAGTGTAAATTTGTTCAAAATATAGAGACAAAAAGTTAAAAAGAAGTTTAAAAAAAAAAAAAGGATTAAAAACGACAATATGACAAAGATAGAGTGAGCTAATTGGTGTATAAGAGATGACAAAGATAGAGTGAGCTAATTGAAAACTGTTGATTGTCAGGATTATCGGGATAACATGGTATTCTAAATCAATATAAACTCTTTAATTGTAAATATATACCCTCTATTTCTAGAAGAAATTCTTCCCACATCAACAAATTTTCAAATATGTTAGTAACATTACAGATCAATGTGTACGTATAATAAGTTGAGGAGTACGACATCCCGTTTTGTATCTTGGTTTGCAAATTCTCGTGCCAAACTCAAAAGCATAAGCGTACCCCAGTTTTTTCGTTTCTTTTCTTCTTTTGTTTCTTCTTTTCTTTTTATAAATATAATTTTAGGAAAAACTATATACCTCATATTGGAACATGAACTCAAACCGTTTTTAATTTTGGCTAAAGTCCTTAAATGGTAAAATACCTAAATCAACTCCTTTCACCAACTTAAATGATTAACATTATGACAAAAATGTCCTAACCTAGTTTTTGCCCTAGTTATACATATAACACAGATATTGAATTGTACTAAATAAGCCAAAAACTGATTTTGTATATCCGTTTGGTTTGACCTAAACTAGAATTAAATTTATTTTTCAATTCCACTCAATTCTTATTTAGGGGTTTACAAATCCAATCAAACGTGATCGAATTTGTCAAGAATGGATTTCAATTCTATTCTAATCTATTTCAAAATTAAACCAAACGCAGTGTAATTGTTATAGAAGTTGAGGAGAATAGAGTTCGACTCCCAACTAATGTCTTTATGTGCAAAATATCATATGTGACTTAAAATCAGAAACAAATAAGGCTTGCTTTCGTGCAAAAGTAAAAAATTGAATTCAAATATGTCAATCTCTTTAAAACAAGTTGCATATGCAGATGATTATATAATTACAATTTGTAAGAACACGTACATTCCGAATTTGTTTACCCTAATTAATAAGAAAGAAATCATTCTATTCCAAACTCACCCACTCTCTATAATGACCTAATTGATCAGCTGGTAGTCGTACCTAGTTGACCCACTCATTCATTCCAAAATGTCAAGAATTTAAGAAGAAAGATGGTTAAAACACTTTTCCTCAGAAGGTGTTCCTTATTTTTTGCTACTGAAATTTTTATTTCTCTCTGGGGTTTCATCACTGAGTCTGGTGCACAGCATACACGAAAAAAGCATGCAATATCAGACAAAAATATTTATACGTACACACATATATATATATATATACAGGGAGAGAGAGAGAGAGAGAGAGAGAGAGAGATGGAAGGGAAGAAAGAGTGCGTATTGCCGAGGAAACCGACAGTGTGATCTATAGAGAATCTTTAAGGGAAGTTTGGGTGTTTAAAGGAACAGCTAGCACTGGAATTGCCTTTTTCTTTTATTTTTAGACCAAAAGAGGGTTGCTGACCTTAGTCCTTCACTCTCTCTTCTACAATGCCCTGCCTTGTCCCATTTAGACATTAACACCTCTCACACTCACACTCCACAATCCCAACATCTTAAAATCATTCAGTTTGTTTTGTCCTCAAAATCTTCCTCCCCTCCACAATCTCAACCCACCCTGACCCACACAGATTTTAAAGTTCTTTGAGGGTATCATATAGCAATCTTTTAGATAGTACTTAATTCTGCGGCAAATGGGAATGGGTGTTTAGAGCATCCAAGGGGTTGTTTTGTACAACTGCTTAGGAGAACTTAGCTTAAATGCCCTTGCAATGGTGTAGCTGGTACACAATAATGTACCAAGGTTAAATTTAGCAAAATCTAACTTTGTGGTACAACTAATTAAGTTTCACTAATGTACAGCCACCACACACGGCAAACATTTGTGTCAGCCCACTCCCAAACGGCACAGTGTGTGTCGTCTGGTCGGGGCAGCGCCCTAAGGGCAAAATTTTTTGGCCTATTTTATACATATTTCTTGTGCGAGACATAAATAGAGTTGAAAGAGTAGTTTGGTCGATTAGATTTAGTTCATGTTTGTCTCACGAGCTCGGTAATTGTATATTAATATACTCTTCCCCTTCACTATTATGGGGACAGTTAATGTCACACCCCTACCCCTAGAGTAAATAGTTATCCATATGGGAACTATTAAGTTGATATTGACAATTAAGCTTGCATTATTTAGCTTACCAAATAACGAAGTATTAGTCCGATTTCTTGTATCCTTAGATTAATCATGCAAAACAAACTATGGTCTTGTGACTTTTGATTTTTAAATTAACTTTTTATGGATGGTTTTATTGCAAATGTCAAAATTTTGGAAGGGCCAATTTCTAAATTAATTTTCAAATGTTAAAATTACATAAAGAGAGATTCCACTTTTTGTAGGTTCCGAAACCCTTCTGGTTGTAGTAGGTCCAAGCATCCAAAAGATTCACTCTCATTAAGAGCAAGATAGCACGCAAGTACCTCAAGGAAACTAAAAATCTCTCCCAACCTTTCGCCCTCTTAAGAGAAGATTCAAGATTTTCAGTCACTTTAACAAAAGAAAAGGAAGGTAAAACATTAACAACAAATCAGACATTAAAAGTTTTAGTTGGCCTTGTATGGGTTAACTCAACTTATAGGCCGAGTTTGTGAAGTTTTAGTTTTATTACTCAGCCTCCCTAGGTGTACTACTAAACTAGCTAGGCTCTCTTCATTTATTGGAAATGTGTTGAGAAACCAAGTAGAACCCTATTTTCTATTTGAGTAGTGCTACACACACTCACTTTTTGACACACTTTTTGACACACAGCTTTAAATGCATGTACCTTGTGTTGTGTAAGTAGTGCACAGAAAAGTGTGAAAAATTCAAACAGCACAAGGTACATGTGTTTAAAGCACAGTGTGTCAAAAAATAGATCAAAAAGTATGTGTGCTAAACATTTCCCTTAGCTACATAGCTCTTTCACCAAATTCGAAAATTAGAAAGGCAAAAAATGCATGCCTTCTTGACCTTTTTGATAGTAGTTCCATATAAAATTATAAATATTCAAATGACCCCACATTTGAGTTTGTACTAGAGGAAATAGAAGAAAGGTAAGGTGATTAGGGCGTAGGCATATGGCCATGAAGTCAAATACATTGTATCTTTATTGAAACTTGGTGATGTTCTTTTTCTACATGTAGCACAGACATTTTAATTTGAATTTCATGGACATCAGACACGTGTTGGGCTAGCAAAAAACAAAAAAGATGTCTTAATTTTTTCATTTAGGATGCATGTCGGACACAAGATTGCATACCACAGCTCCTTAAAAAATGATTCAAACATCTTAAGGTGAAAATCTTAATATAATAAAATAAAAGATAAGTGAAGGGATTATTTAAAAATTTCAAACGTATGGATAAATGAAGACTACATATTTTTATACATCATGTTCTACCAGTGTCTTTATTCTATATTTTATGTCGTGTTGGTGTCCCGTGTCCATAGATGCTACATAGATTTTTCTTCACTCCTAGAAGGTTATCTCTATATGTCAAAACAGTAATAGGGACTTCACTACATAGCTCGTTAGAACAATCTAAGGCTAGTTTGTTATTTTCAGGGAGTTGCTACTTAGGCCATTTGTCGGAAGGATTCTAAAAAAAAACACAGAGAAATGGCAATTACACAAGATTCCTGGGGCCTAGATTAGGCAATCTTTTGCCACAACAAACACATTATCTGCAATTGAAATCAGAGTTAGCAAGAGGTTGTAACTGCTGCGTCTAAATCCCCGGGAAGAGGAACTACCCTTCGAACTATGAATACTAATGCTAGTTTAGGAATGTGAAACTGAAGCCTTAGAATTAGAATAATTGGAAACTAGGGGGAAACGGGTAGGGAGGGGCGACCAGAAATGGCAATCCCAATTTGGACGTGACCAAAGTAGCTACTACCCGCTCAAAACCAATGACAGGAGGGGCCTAGACAAGTTGCAAAGCAGGTGCCTCCAGGTGCTTCCTCCAGCCGGTTGAGCTATGACCTGACCCAGCCCCCACAAAAGGTGCTAGTAGACACCCAGTCGGTGGCCTAACAATAATCCTTAGAGATTTCTATTACGAGATTTGAACGCAGGACCTACTAGCCACCCAACCACATGGGAGTACGCCAAGTCCCACTAGACAACACCCTCATCATAGAAACTTGGAATTGATTTACATCCAATTCCACAAAATTAGAATTCCAATTCCAAAACCCTAGCTCCACGTTCCCAAACGCAGCATAAGGATAGTCTGACTAAGGCCTGGACAGTATAAATTTAGTGCCTCAGATGATTTCCTGGAGTAGAGAGATGCCAATGTAGTTTGATGCTCTAAACGGCATAGTGTATCATATAGGTGGCAGAAGAGCATACTGATGATATGGGTTGTCCAATCTGATAATCATTCTTTGTCTTAAATAATACTAATATAAGGATTTCCCCACAAAAATATATATATATATATATATATACATAAGGATTTATTTTTCTTCTGATCCTGAAAATCGCATAGACAAATTCGAAAGGGAATCATTATTGGAGATTTAACACTGTCGACATGTATTGCAAAGGCTGCAAATAGAACTTACATATCTAGTATTACATTTCAAACAAATTTTATAGGAGGGTGGCAAAATAGAGAGATATCATAAACAGTTACAATGTGAACAGAGATAATTATTATGCTGAACCAGCCAATTCCATATGTTCTATTTATTTTTGAACAGGTACAAATTCTTTGATACACATATCCCAAAACTGTATGCAATCGAGTTAATGATTGTGCTTGTTAGCCATGTCGCAGAGCGTCAAGTTATTGCCTGGTACTATCCAGTAGCTCAAGAAACATACAGGGGCTCAGGATCCACTTTTCTTCTGATCCTGAAAAAAGATTTCACAATTAGAACACAAAACAGATTAGGCTCAATGGCTTGACTAAGGCTGTTGAAGAAAGAGGTGTTAGCACCAAGTGCAAATCATTAAACTCCAGTAGAGTTGTAGAGATAATTATCCATCTTACTGTCATATGAAGGTTTCACTTGTTACATGGAGGAAAAAAAAACAGTAAATTGCAAATCACAATTTTAGCATGAAAATAGCCCTTAAAATACAGTTTCCACTACCATATATCCTCCCATAATATCTAAAAGAATATATTCTCAATATGAGTTCAATACGGTGGAGAGTTCATTCATCTTTTCATATGACATCCCAATAAGGAGCTCGGGGGGGGGGGGGGGGGGTGGTGAAAAATTACGATTGTCGGCTAGGAAGCACCGACACTTCTAAAATGGTAGCGTGTCGTATCATGTCCGACACACAAACATGACACTTCTGTGGACACTTTTCCTGCAGTGTCGACGTGCAATTTTTTAGAATTTTGTCGTCGACGTGCCGGTGTCGTGTCGTATCCATGTCGGAGTGTCCGTGTCCGTGCTTCATAGATTGTCGGTTGTCCATGCATGTGACTACGAGAGGAATAATATCTGTGAAGCATAAGCTAATGAGCCACATAGGAAATAGTGGCCATGAGACAACTACTTAAATGAGAGACTAAAAAAATCCTAAGAAAAAAGAAGATAAAGAAAGACACGACAGAAAATGGATTCTAATCATCCCTGAGTACACTTGCCAAAACTTCACGAACCATCAATGTGAGTCATTTAAACTACAATAGAGTAGACAAAGGCACTGTTAAATTCCACATTAAAATTAAAAAATAATAATTAAAAAAAAAAACAAAGGATAGAGAGAGGGAGAAACTCCACCCCTGGGAGATCCCAGGTCTCACTATCCTTGTTATTGTCTCTTACCTGGATTTCAATTTCCAGAAAACATAGTTGTTCCTCTAACTTCATGGTTCCAGTGGAGAAAAACATAGGTCATTGGAAACTAAGGCATTTGCCAGAAATAAGAATACATGGAACAAGAGAGGTATTCATCTTCGCCTGGGATCATCCAGACTGCATTCCTGATTTTCGGTGAAAAATGGAAAGGGGGAAAAGAGAAAGAGAGATGAGGAGAAACTTTTTTATTTTATTTTATTTTATTGGGGTGTAGGGTGAGGGGGGGAGGTGGGGGGATAGACTCGAAGACAGAAGCAAGACCTTGGTCCTTTGGGCAGGAAAAGCTTGGAGAAAGAAACAGGCACATGTAACGAGTAGAAGAAATAAGAGGGTTTATTCTTTGCCATGGCTATAGAATTCAAGTACCTACTTCAAGCAGCTGTGTGCGTGTGTGTGTGTGTTTTCCGGCTTTATACATCAAGACATATATATAAATATAAAGCAGGGCGCTTAAAGGGATCATTTAGCTAATCAATATTTGCTATAACACCCCTTCTAGCATTCACCAAAAATAGTAAAACTTGACCTTCAAAAAAAACAAATAAAATAATTGAAACGCTACTTAAACCAACAAAAGGAGAGAAAACATCAAAACGTCACTTATCCACTCACCAGTTTTCTGGTGCCCATTTGCAGCCATCAGTATCAACCACGTGCAAGCTATAGGCATGTCTTGACTTTGAAGACTGATTTTCAAAACTGTAGGTGACAAAACGCAAAAGGATTAAAGGTCAAATTTTCACTCTGAGACTTAACGCTTGACTGAAATAAATTTTACCATTAACTGACCTTTGATGAATAAGATCACCATGAATGACAACCAATGAGCCAGCTTTCACTTCAATAGGCACAAAATCTTTTTGGTCATATGATGGGAAGGGCTTATCAAAGTGCACCCCGTTATCATCTCTGATGAACCTTCTCACAATGCCATCTGGAAACAAGTACATGAACATCACAATTCACACATTTGACAGACTCTTTGACGCTCCACAAGAAAGAAACATGAACTAAATTCAAGGAAAAGGGTTACTTTTCTGGGATCCAGGAATAGCCCAGAGGCAACCATTGACTATTGTTGCATCTTCTAAAGCCAGCCACAGCCCTGTGCAAGTTTGTGGTTCAGTATAAAGAAACGAATTATCCTGATGCGGTACGACTTCGCCCCCAATACCCGGTTGCTGAAACAAAACTACAAATTACTTAACAGAACCATATCATTATTATGAACAAATATATGCCTAAATGAATATATGTCACCAGCCTAAGTATACATATTTGGTGAGGAAATAATATTACTCGAAAAATTAAACCCAAAAGATTTCTCCCAGTTACAGCCCAAGAAGAAATCGAAGGTTTTCCTTGGTATTTACAAGTATTTGCAAATAAGTTAACCGTAGTCCAACAATGTAATATCGATCAAACACAAATGATGAATGCTAACAGAAAAGTTGTGATGTTGGGATAAAAATACTGTTATTTCTGCTATAAAAACTGGATTACTAGAATTCTAGAGTCGAAGTTACTAACGCTTAACAGTGCAAGGTTTTGACCTTTACACACAACCCGGAACATTAACGTCAGAAAGTACCATTAATTTGTGCTGCAATACGACATTAGACATTCAAAAAGAACTATACAAATTAATCCAAACATCCGTATATGTAGTATATAAATTTAAATGCTTGCGCATATGTATATATTAGAGATATATAATATATGTGCAAACATGTATTTGGTCGAATATTATATGTACATACGTACCTATGCATGCATGCATGTATAGGTAAGAATTGGCGAGATGATGAAAGCAAGAAACATGTAGGCAAATTAGTTCCAAATCAACTCAAGTCAATTTAACAAATTCTCGAAATCCAACAACTCGGTGTCCTCTGCAAACATAACTAATTGATTTGTTCAAATCTTAGGTCATATCTTAGAAGTAGGAACCTTCTACATTGGTCACGCTCCCTCCTCAGACTCTCGATTCCGCACATCTTACTAAGAAGCTTGTCGGAACCTCACTCCCCCCATGTTAGAACCTCGCTCCCACCCCGCTCCCATCACATCCAAGTCTCAAAATAGCCTATAAACAGATTCAAGTTCTTTGCTCAAATATTTTACCGAATAAATATTTTTATGTCGGAACATATGGCTTATAACTTTCAAAAACAAAATTTACAATCAAAATATATAATGTCAATCTAAATTCCTCTACAATAATTAGATATAGAATATATCTATATCAAATATTTGGACGCTTCTTAAATGCTCCCAACCTTTGAACCTCTTAAAGTTTAACACTTCCTCACTCCCGCCTCCGCCCCCGCTCCGGCCCCCGCTTCGTGCTTCTAAGGGTCATATACAATTTTTATCTCAAGTCATCATATTTTCTCTCACCATCAAAACCATCCTTCTTTTGGGCTTATGATCTTTCCTTCACTAATAATCAACTTGAAATCTACAATTCTTTTCCTTTTTGAACAAATGGATATAAGTACATTTGTGTTAGCATAATGCAGCTGGTAAGAAATAGAATCTAACTCAACATGGGCCCTATTCTAGGAAGCACGGATACTTCTAGGAAGGTAATGTGTCGCGTGTCGTGGCATGTTGGATTATCCCACATCGCCTTGGTAATCCTCTCCTCATAAGGCGCCTTTTCATTTGTGCTTCTTATAAGCCTGGGTAATCCTCTCCTCATAAGGCGTCTTTTGAGGGTGAGTCAATCCCATGGGTCTTTCTACTTGTCGTGTTTGACACACAGACACTTTTCCTGTAGTGTCCGCATGCAACTTTTTTTAGAAATTTCCGTGTCCAAGTCGAACCATGTCCGTGTCCGTGGTTCATTGGCCTTTAATACGGTTGGCAAAAGAAGAGTCGACTTGAGATAGTGTTGCGGTCCATTTTTCGTTCACTAACCCATCCACACAAGAATTCACTTTTCTGTAAAGATGGTCTAGCGTTCATCTTCACATCCTCCCTACATACAATCAGCTAACAGGATCATGAAAGAGTAACTTGGTTGTTCACTAGCAAAATTCATCCTTATTGGTACACTTAGGCCATGCTTGGTTTTTGGATTTAGTGAGGGAAAAGGAAGGTAAACGCAGGGGAAAAATTTTCCTTTGTTTGGTTAATAAGGAAATCAATGAGGAAAATAGGAAAGAAAAGAGAATAAGTTGAGTAATAAATTAAAGGGTTAAATACACTTACACCCCTTGTGGTTTCGTCCATTTTCACTTACCGCTCTGTGCTTTAAATTTTGGCACTAATACCCCCTATGGCTCAGACCAAAGTGTAACTATTAAAATTGCTAACGGAGCAAGCTGAAATGAACATAAATGTTCACAACAGTATTAAGAACAAGAGTTGTTTACTTCAATTCATTTAGGGAGAAACCAATGATTTTGAATTGGGTGAGGAAGAATCTTTGACATTTTTTAGGGTTTTCCTGGTACAGGTTGTGTGATTGACCCCAAGCAAATGGCTTATAACTTATCTCTCTTTGAAAGTGACTTTTAGGGGCAAAAAAGACATTTTATCCTTCAAATCAGGGCTCCCAAGTGTAAAACCGTTGAATTTGAATGGAAAAAATCAATGGTTACACTTAAGACACCACATGAGATATTAGTGTCAAAATTTAAAGCACGGGGGGTTAAGTGAAAACCGTCGAAACCACAAGGGATGTAAGTGTATTTAACCCTAAATTAAACAATCTAAATGTTGTGAGTCACTTCCTTTCCTTTATTCATGGATAACAAGTATATTTTAGAAAAGTTTAATTTTTAATGTTATTTAAGCACGAAGGAAAACACGAGGGAACTACTTTTCCTTCTTGTGTTCCTTTCACTTTTCTTTTCCCTCACGAAATCCATAAACCAAACAGAGCCTTAGTAATCTTCTTTGAACATGACAAAATCATCTAAAAGAATCTCTCCTACTTTTGTCTCAAAATACATTAAATGGAGCTTTCACCGACAAATGTATGAAGCTAAGCAAAGGAAGTCACTTCTCAGGCTTGGAATCAACGGCAGTTTAATTTCACTGAGACAAAGCTATGTTAGCCGGACCCTTCATAATGCATGGTACTTCTCTATCCAACCCTTTAAAATAGTATAAAATCTTTGAAACCTGGACAAACCCGACACCGTACCCGAGTATGTACCCGACACCCATACCCGAGTCTGGGTAACGTAGGACAAAAATAGAGCTCAAGCAAAAAGTTCCACAATCCAGGAGTAATCCGACTGTCAACACAGCAACTCTCACTATATATGCATCTCTATTCTCTCCCTCTCCCTCTCCGTCTTCAAGTTTGGTATATAATTGTTTGCAATGTCTATTAGGCTCTGTTACTGCTCCGTTTTTTTTCTCTACAGTGTGCCACACTGCCATTGTGTTCCAGAGTTCGTCTTGTAAAGTTCATCAGTGGAATTTCACTGGTTTACTCTAGTACACCTTGTAGCTTAGTTTGGTTGTATGCTCATAGCTAAACACTCAATCAGTTGAATATGGATACTTTAAGGCGCTTTTTCACTTTATAATGCAATTCTTAGCTCTCTAAGCCCGATTAAAGACATGTTAAATGATGCGAGAGCTCCACCATTAACCAACATTCTCAAACTCATGTTTTTTGTGGCTTACGTAATGCCCATTTTAATGTTTCTTTGTTCATACATGCATCTTCAATCCTTTTCTTGAAGAACTCATGATCCTTGATCAAATGGCTTGATTCGATTCAGTGGACCCCCAAGGATCCAAAGTAGGATTTTGACCTTAACAACCATGAAAAATACCATTTACCTGTCTGTCTTTTACTCTAAACCTTCTCAAAATTAAAGAGTCGAAAATGCTTTGGGTCTCAAATTTATTTGCATGCAATGTATCTGACCACTACCTTTTATATGCCATTTTCCACATCAAGTTTTAACATTCTTGGTTTCTCTCACTTGCCTTCAATTAAATTTTATACTCGCTTACGCTCTCTTTTTGGCACCTTCAACATGAAGTCATGCATTAATCATTGCTCAAATAGATACATTTTCTAGATTATGAAGATATTGAAATCAACATGCAAACGAGATGATTAATTTTGGTCCGATCGTAGACATTCTAGTCCACGTTCTGTGGCTACGAGTAACATAGCATCAGATATCTATATATTCTACGAGCGAATGAAGCATAATCATACAGCACGTAGATTCTGAACCAGTAGGGGAAAAGAAAAAAAGAAAAGGAAAAAAGCGCTTAATGGACCAGTATGAATTGTGGCATATCCAAAATTGGGACCATCTAATGAGATCAAATAACATGAAGCTGCAAATGCAACGACATCTGAAGCAATATTTTCAGTTTAACACATCAATTACAAATCTTTTCAGAGGCATTTAAATGAAAATCCATGTTTCAAATACATCTTTATTTTGAAGGTGGCTACTGGCTACCCTAAGCTTGCACAAAGGACTAAGCCAAAAGCATAAAATTGATCTCGTGATTAACGCAATGACGTACAATTCACTTACTAATGGATACAAAGCTTTCTTTCAAGAGCATAATAAGGTGTCATTGTAGCCTAAGGCCACAATGTCTTTTTCCACATAAGCAGAAATGGTGTATTACAAAGACTTTATGAGAAAGAAAGACCATAGGTATAAAAAAGAATACGACGTACCTTAAATATGTACATTGACTGGATAACCACTGGCCTCTTGTAGCCTAACGAGAATAGCAAGCTCGAAAATTTCTCAGAAGTAGAGAATTTCTTAAATACGGGATCAATTTCATCTAGTGCTGAAAAGAGAGTTAAAAAAAATACCAAAAGGTAGTATCAGACTGGACCAAAAAAATAAAACCAAAACCATTCAGATCAAGACTATCTCATTACGTGAGGAAGAGACGGAGATAAAATATCTGTAAAGACGAAATAAAGGAGATTCTCCACATACCGTGGCCAACTTTGTTAATTGAGAGTTGCTTTGGTTGCTTTAAGTTACCATCATCATCAAATGCTTTTTCTGTCCAAGAGTACCACACGTAAGCACAATAACGTACCCATGACAATTCATAACACCAAATGTAATCAAAAGAGTTCAAATAATAATCTGTAGGGATAAATCACTTATGATCCATTCTTTATTTAGAACTTATGATTGTTTAGAGTGTTGGTTTCTCCTAAAAGCAAAAATTCAAAACAACAACTTTAATTATGAATGAATACAAAGTATTAAAAAAGCTATCTAAAAACCTTGTAAACATAAGGTTTATTACTCGTCTGACCCAATGATAATACAAAATTACCCATTTTAATTAAAAACCCCTTTACACGACGGTATCACTAAACTAGCTAGCAATGGCTTCAATATCATGAAGTTAAACCCATACCATAATTTCCTATTAAGAACAGCAGACTTTTTAAAAGAGAACAAATTAGCCAGTTAAGGTCTAAAGATGCCCAACTAATCCAATCACATACAAACAAATATATGAATGTTTTGCATAACTATATAATGAAAGAAGAAGAAGAAGAAGAAGAAGAAGAATCAACAACATAGGCATTAATCAAATACCTTCGAAGAAAAACGAAACCTTCTCAGCACTTTCATAGAAGTAATCATCAGACGTTTTTTGCTATGAAAAAAAAAAAAAAAAAAAACACAAAAATTAACAAATATAAGTAATATTGGTTGGAGTGGAGCTTATTAAAAACCTGATTCCTGGTGGAGAAAATTGAGGAGGTTGATGAGCAATCGAAATCATCAAGCAATTGGTCCATTCGACTCCTCATGGCATCTACTTCCTGGGGGCTATAATATGAGTCCATAACCAGATACCCTGTTTGCATTGAAAAGTTCAGTTTTAGAGAGAGAGAGAGAGAGAGAGAGAGAGAGAGAGAGAGAGAGAAGAGAGAGAGAGAGAGAGAGAGAGAAGAAGAAGAAGAATTAGGGTTTTGAAAAGAATTTATTTACCTTGAGAATTGAAGAGCTGAAGTTGGTCGGAGCTGAGATTTCCGACGATCTTCATCACTGTTTTTGAGGTTTGCTTGTAAGTGCAATAGTTTTGACCGCTATTTGGAAATACCATGATATGGTTACTTGGGTTGTTCTTCATTAGAAAACGTTATTTTACATTTTTGGCCCTCCAAGGGTTTATATTACATTTTGGGTAAATTACACAAACCTCCCCTAAGGTTTGCCTTAATTACACGGACCTCCCTCCTAGTTGCAGAAATTACACGGACCTCCCTCGAGGTTTGTAATTAGGTAACAAAACGCCCCTCCCCTAATGGTCCGTTAGTTTTTTTTACATTAGTTTTTTTACATTAGCCTCCCCTGAAAATTACAATTAGCCCCCCTAATATTATAAAATTGTCATACTAAGCATCCTTTCTCTTATATTTTTGTGCTAATTATAAAATCCCTCCTCCCTCATATGTTTTTGGGTTAATTTTTTTAGCATTAATTTATATCATCTGCACAAAATACATATAAATAGGTCCAAAAAAAAATTTTCCCCGAACAAACCTCTGTCAACCCCCCATCTATTAATTTTCTAGATCCGCCCATGCCCCTAAGCTTCAAAAGTGACGAATATTGATGAAAATTCTAAAATTGGTTAAAAATATAAACATTTAACCCCTTTTGTGATGTTAATTTTGGGATTAACGCTCTTTGAGTGAAATCATAACAGTTCTATTTTAGTCCACAATCACAGGGGGTTAAGTGTCCACTTTTGAAGCATAGGAGTAGGGGCGGATCTAGAAAAGTAATACAGGGGGGCTTGATAGAGGTTTGTTCGGGGAAAAAAAAATTTTGGACCTATTTATATGTATTTTGTGTATATTATAAATTAATGCTAAAAAAATTAACCCAAAAATATAAGAGAGAGGAGGGATTTTATAATTAGCACAAAAATATAAGAGGGGGCATTGTAATTTTATAATATTAGGGGGGCTAATTGTAATTTTCAGGGGAGGCTAATGTAAAAAAACTAATGGGCCGTTAGGGGAGGGGGCATTTTGTTACCTAATTACAAACCTCGAGGGAGGTCCGTATAATTTCTGCAACTAGGGGGGAGGTCCGTGTAATTAAGGCAAACCTCAGGGGAGGTTTGTGTAATTTACCCTTACATTTTCTACCCTCTAACTTCCATAAAATACCTGCAAAGGGGCAGGTCGGGTTTCGTGGAACCCGTCACCCGAACCAACTATGTTCGGGTTGGAGAATAGCCATCCATTAACCGAACCGAATCCAGACAAAACCAACTATGATCGGTTCTGGGCAAGTCAGTCTGGTGTCAGGTTCAACCCGTGAAAGTGGGCTGAGTAGTTCCTAGATCCACAGAAAATTAGTACGGAGTAATGATTAATGAAACTCACTTGAGAGACATTTTGGATGTCAAACAACCGGTAGTTATAAAGGGATCATTTTACAAAGCATTATGATATACAAATTTGAATGGTCATTGCGTGTCCACGTTCATAAAATAAGATATCATTTAGTCTCAATCTCACTATTTATCTCAGGTTTGTTTGCGCATCCATGAATTTAAATGAGATCATTTCTAATTTTACAAAGCATTCTGGTATAAAAATTAATCATCTTGAATGAGATCACTCTTAGGAGTTGTTTTTGCATGAGATCGTGTTCGTAAAGTTCTAAAAAGAGATCGAATCGTGGTTGTTGGAAGAGTAAATGAAAAAGAAAAGAAAAGTTGAAGAACAAAAATGAAAAAGAAACGAAAATAAAAATGAAAAAGAAACGAAAGAGAAAAATCGAAAATATGAAAAAAGAAGAAGAAAAGAAGAGCTTCAAGTCCATAAGCACTCCTCCCATTGTGCTTCAAAGAAATACTTGTTCCCGATTCATCTCTTGACTCTTTTTATACTAGTGCAACCTTAGAAACTCAAGTTTGCCCCGAAACACTTCTTATCTCATTCCCTTCATCTCATAGCCCTTCCCCTCATCACAACCCAACCAAATCCTAATCGATCCTCAAGATTAAGTGATTTGGTGTTCGAAACAAACTTATGAGCTTTTAGAGTTTATTTCACCTCCTCTAGTGAATGGCATCCTTTTATGAGATTAGTTTTACTCGTTTTCACATTTATCGTTTTTCATCATTGATATGTGTGTGGCTTTTGATTTCCATTTTCATTACTCTTTTTTCCCATATATCACAAGTATATTACCTGTTTTGAGTGTATCCATGTTCAGAGTGTAATACCGGTGAGAATTGAGTTGAAGTGCGTTTTGAGCAAAATCCGGGTTATGAAAGCATTGCACTTTCTCGATACTTTGTGGTTGTGCATTTCACACCACACACACATCTAAGAGTTGAGATTAATTAAGTTCTCTAATAACTTTGATAGTTTGTGAACTTTTAGATCATCGTGTGTCATGTTTCTAAGATTCGTTGAAAATCCCTTTACTATGTTGAGCGTCGAGTCTTGAATATTGGGTAACTGTCATGAGGAAACAAAACGTTCGTGGGTATCATTCCTGGAAACCCTCCCGAGGCAAAACTCAACCTCTAGGAATAACTTAGAGGTTTAACAACTTGTGGCAATTGCTCAATGCAACCGTATTCGGAAAAGGATATTAATAATCATGTTAATATGCATTAATTCATATGATTAGTGTACATGATGGATTAAGGGGGGAAGCTTAGGACTCGCCCGAGGAAAACTGTTCAGTGAAGAACACAGTAGGAAGTCCCCAGTAGGGTGGGACATGTATTGAAATGGGACCTAGTGAAAGGCCTGGATAAAATAATTTGCATTTAAATGTTAGATGCATTTATATGATTAATTGGATATATGTTTAATGGCTTTCATATCATATTGTTGATAATATGTTAGCTTTTAATACCAGTTGGATTATTTAAGTAAGGGCGTTTTTGCAAAAGGTGCATAATTAGTAGGTACGGTACCAACTTCACAAATATTTGGGACCACGTGTAGGACCCATACCGGACTTAGACAAACACCCACTTAAATAATTGGGTAGTTAATAGAATGTTTAGGGGATTTCAATATAAGAACTTGGGAAATACCGGGGGTGTAAATGAAAGGAGGTAAAATGAGGGTGATGACACAACATGCATGTTGCTTGGGTGTCAAGGGGTTAGGAATTCTCAGAATTAAAACAGAAAATAGGAGAGTGGGAGAGAGAGAGAGAGAGAGAGAGAGAGGCGGCTAGAGAAGCGAGAGGACAAGGGTCTCCGACGTCATCTTTTTGTCGTTCCATCGTCGTTCGTCGTCTAATTCACGAATCGAAGCCGTATTCGGACTCGTGTAGGTGAGACAGTCATTTCTATACCTTTTATTTATGTTTTAATTGTTGTAATTTTGTAGCTAGTACTAATCGATGACACGCGATTGCCGAAAACTTGTAGGATTTACTCCGGAGTCGGATTTAGGCAAGAATTATTAAGAATTTCAGCATTTTTTTAGCTAATTTGGGGTAGGAATCACATTAGGCAGATTTTCTAACTAAAGGCTTGGATGTAGTTCATGTCATATGCTTCAATTGGTAATTAGAAAAGTGGTAAATTTAGATTTGGTAGTTGGATTCATGTTAAAGTTGAGAGTTTCATGTTAATTATGTGGGAAATTATCATGCCATGTGATTATGTGCTTATGTGTTAAGTGGTCAATGATTGATTGGGGGTAATGGTTCATTGTGGTGAAATAAGGGAGGAAGAGAGAATCTGCTATAAAGTGTCACGACCCATCCCGCTACAGGTGAAAATTGGACATGTGGCACGCCACCAAGGCTCATCCAATCCATTAAAAGGTTATACCAGCGGAAAAGAGACTTAAAAGTAACAATGAGTATTCAACTCTTTTGAAAATAATACACCCAAAGTTGTAAGATCCGTATAAATTTGAAAAAATAATTATATTTCGAAACGAATGAATTGATATTAAAAGTGGTCCCAAAGGTACCCTAAGAACCAATCAAAATATTTAAATATTTTTCAGAAAGGGTATAAAATTTAAACACGCAGCAACATTTTCGACCGATCGAGCAGGGAAGGGGTATAAAAAGTAAACAAGCAGCAGCATTTTCGATAGGTCGAACTGCCCCGTTCGACCGGTCGAAAGACCCCTTAGTAGAATCCTTCCCCTTTTGGCTGAATTTTGCCTAAGGATCAAACAACCTCACATTTTACAATCATTCCAAAACTCCCAATCCTTAATCCAATACTTCCCAAGTCTATCAAAGTTGCAAGAACGTATAACCATTTTACTAATCCTTAAAAAGAAACGATAATGAACCGAGTTAAGACTTGTTTGGTTCAAATCATAAAAGTATTAACAACATCCATTCAAAACATGAATTTGACGAGTTAAGTATCCAAAACATGAATCCATGAGTTCTAATTCGTTCAAGCTTAACCAAAAGAAGTTATACAACATTTTACATCATTAATGAATCATCCCCGATCTTTACAATTACCAAAACATGACTCTAACTTCCGAAATATATATTTCAACATAGAAATGATACTACCACATATCAACGGGAGAGATTTTTCCTGGGTGATCTCAACAGTCTCACTCTTCGCATTCTTCTTTCCTGTCTTGATACCTACAATGGAGTAAATCTTCATTGCTCAGCTATATGCTGAATGTACAATTCTAACAAATGCATATACAACAATTCATGCTTTAAACATCTCAAAAATAGTCTCTAGGGAGAGAGATATGCATTCATCCGGTATATCAGTAAGTCCAAAGTCTATCAGCCGCGATACGAATGGTAAGTCCAAAGTCTATCAACCATTGCTTCCAACTGCTCTAGCTAGGCTGGTTCCCAAACTAAGCAAGTAGTCGTCACTACTATAACTCTCAAACAATGAGAGGGTTACTCCAGTATGAATTTGTACCAAACTCTTTGACCCACATAATCACCCAACATGCTTACATAGTCATACAAACATGTTTTTCATACGTACTCGCTGAATTTAACGAGCCTAAATTAACACATGAGTTTTGCCCATATCACAATTTCATACATAATATCCAAAGCATCCAAAATTCCCTATATAACATAGGTTAGAAATTCATACCTTAAGCTACGCTCTTAAGATTTCAGGAGAAGTACCAAGAGTCCGATTCTATGTCGGATCTCTAATTACAAGAGAATCCTACAAGTATTTATACATTTTTTTTTCAAAATTAGATTTTGAAAAAAACTTAGCCAAGAGATATCAAAACGTAGCTCTTACCTCGACTAGTTCGAATATGAAATTTGGTTGAAAATAAACGGACAGAAGTTCATCGATTTGCGTCGTGAAGTCCGAAGCTCCCAAAATCCCCTATGCTTCAACTTTAGTTTTGTAAGATATTTATGAAAATATCTCACAACTTCTATATATAGACATGACTTTCAAAATTTATGTTTAACTCCCTACGAGTTCTCAAAACTTTTAATTATTCCCCGAAACGTCTTACACTTCTAAATTATTTCTTCACAAGTGAAAACTATAGGTTATAAAAGTTTTCGTCTAAGTTCCGTTTGGGTCCGTAATTACATTCTGAAAACTAGTAGAATTTCTAGATAACCTACTTTTTATGCAACGTATCACATTAGTTATCATTACCACATACAAAATGATCCTAAACAAGATCAGAACTATCAGAAAGTACACAACATAGGTATATTCACTATTTATGTATACCAGATAATTCAAATAACATTTAATCCACATAAATGCCATTTAATCATGTCAAATTTCTCATGAATTATTGGGTTACCATGTCCTCACTTGGCACCTTCCGTTGACCCCAGTCAACCACTTTCACAATTATTAAACCACATTAATAATTCTTAATGAAATAATTTTGCATTTTAAAATAAGTGTATTTTTTAGGACGGGCGTGACAACTCTCCCCTCCAAAAAGAAAGTTTGTCCCCAAACTTATATCTTCTCATTAGTCATGAAGACCTCACATATATATATACTTCCAACCCTTGTCTCATTGTAATCACACACTTTTATTGAGATATCACAAGTTCACGAGGAAAATAAATCCTCAAGCTCTAAATGGAAATAAATTCTCAAAGTCCCTGTCTCAATCCGATTGAAGATTCACATCAAATACTAACAACACATCGAAACATCTCGATAAGTAAGATATCAATACCTGAGTAGAACACACTCAATAGCCAATCCCGACGTTAAATCCCATTAAGACGTCACAACATCAACTCACATATCATTTCATCGCACTTGTCACATATACTTTTCATAACCCATAGGTTTTATCTAAATCACCCAACACTCAAGGAAATAACTCATCTCTCCTTCACCTCTCTTTCTTTTTGACTAGAATTCGTTGATAACACGTCACAAGTAGTTAATAACTATACACAATTATTTATCTCAAAGCAAACCAAATTGAGTACTATCATACATACATACGCAGTCGATAAGCCAATGCTTCAACCAGCAATTTTATAGATCATAGATTCAATCCCTTATCTTGTTAATCGCGAATTACTTGTAGAATAATAACATGTTTCAACTACTCTCACTTCATATCAAATTCCATTTCGATTTAACCGACCATGTACTACACTTCTAATCATACATGCCCCGTAAGTACAATTCAGATTCTTAATTGAAAATTTCATACTACTTCACTGTTTTGAGACCACATAATGCCCCGAATTACCCTTAGTGAGATCAAACACATTCGTCATTTATCTCTCCAAAGTCCGTACTCGAACTACCGTCGATTGCCATAGAAGGTTATACCTTATAATTTTGATTTAAAACTTTTAACAAGTCAAATACATATTCCCGTTTTTGTTTTTTTAAAATAAGTTATTTTAAAACTTTACATAACACTTTCATCACATAATTACCCCATTATCTGTCGTACTAAATAACATTGTTGACCAGAATTGACTTATACACGTACCATTGAGTTCATTAAAACGTATTATATTGGTTATCATTACCACACACAAAATGATCCTAAACAAGATCAGAACTATCTGAAAGTACACAATACAGGTATATTTACTATTCATATATATCAGATAATTCAAATAACATTTACTCCACACAAATATCATTTATTCATGTTAAATTCCTCATGAATTATTGGGTTACCATGTCCTCACTTGACACCTTCCATTGACCTCAGTCAACCATTTTCACAATTATTAAACCACATTAATAATTCTTAATTAAATAATTTTGCATTTTAAAACAAATGTATTTTTCGGGACGGGTGTGACATAAAGAATGTAAGTCCAAGGAATTGAAGTGACCGCGCGGCCAAGGGAATTGTCTTCCGGTTTGAGTGAACCATTAACCCATGAATTCTACGATTACGTATGCTTATGTGCTTAAATTGATGCATTATACATGTGCATAGCATATCAAGTATGTTAGATTATTCACTAATCATAATGCTTAAGAAATCCATTTTTTTTCTGTTGTGGTAAATAACAACCACCGCAGGTGCGAAACAATGCTTGAAGAGAAAGTAACGTATGCTTGGGAATGAGACAAATCTAGGACTGGTTGATACAGTTATAAACTTAAGTGTTATGGTTTCTAGTGTAGTTATATCTTCGAAGTATTAGATCAACTTGTGTTTCGAGGAAACTTTATAACATGTCAAGTTAAATTTGATGTTGGTTATAACTTATGAGTCTTGTGTTGTGAGTTACTGTAGACACCCAATTTTGTCGGCTATCAGATTTAGGAGACCCATAGCTTGGTGGTTTACAATGATCGAAAAGACTCAATAAGACTCCCGGAAGTTAGTTCTCTCTCTCAAAATGCTCAGAAAGTGGTATAAATGACCGAAATGCCCCTGAAAGCCCAAACACTTCCAGATTTGGACCGAAAGTTCTGGAAACATGCTACGTCATAAAAATGTACTGAAAATAAGTTTTCAAACAAAATCAGAAGAAATCGTCGGCTCCCAGAGACCCCCGGAAGTCCCGAAAATTCCCGAAAAGTCCCCGTTGACCAGTTTGACCGATGTTTGACCAGGTTTGACCAAGGTTTAACCAAAATCATCCAAATTCACCAACAAGTTTTGAGATCATTATAAATCATGTGAAAAGTACTAAAACGAGTTTTAAAAGAAAATCGGACGATAACGTCAGCTCCTGAGAGTTCCCAGATGTTCCTAGAACTTCCCGGGAATCTCATATTTGACCAGTTTGACCAAAAGTTGACTTTAAAATTGGAGCACTGTATCATTTTTCAAACATTTTTCATGGATACAATCGGTCAATATCTTTCCAACGGTATATCGCACATATTTCCAGGATTTAAAACGAATTTATTATGAATTTCCGAAGGTAAAAAAGACGATCAAATCGGATTTTATCGTGAATACTGCAAAACTTTTCAAAGTGACATGTCTCTAAACTTTTTTTATGTAAATTAGACTCCATTACCTTTCCGAAAAAATATCACAACCTCAGTTTGGAGTTCATACGCATTTTCTGTGAATTTCGGACGAAATACGGCCTTTTCGTGAATACCGGAACCTCTGGAGGCCTAAATGGAATTATCTGGACATTAGAGGAGCAGTGCCGCCACGGCACTGACCCACTGCCACCGCAGCACAGGCCCAGTGCTACCGCGGCACTTTTCTCCAGAACAGTCTATTTTTGCAATTTATTTTGGAGGTCCATTTTGATTAATTAGAAACTAAAATGATGTAGTTCCTTGTTCACAGACATTTGGAGCCAATGGGAGCACTCTTTTAATCCCAAAACTACCCCAAATTAGCCTATATAAACCCCCCTTGACTTCTCATTTGGGGGGTGTAAATACAATGCTTAGAGAAGTTATAGAGAGAAAAGTTGTAGAAGATAAGGTTAGAAGAGTGAAAGTGAGCTTCTTCCTTTGATTTTCAACTAAAAAGTGAGTTCTAAACTTTGTTTTCTACTTCATTACTCCCATTTACTTCACATTCAATACACCCAACCACCATTTTAGTGAGTATTTGTGAGATAAGAAGCTTCTTACATGTCCAAAGTCACCATATATGAGTGAAACACCAAGCTACAAGTCCAAAATCATCATGAATATCATCTATTGATTACTTATTTGCTTGTTTACATATTATGCTCATCTCTCCTTAATCTCATTTCTTTTTTTATTTTTTTTATTTACTTACTAGTCTATCATCATCTAGATGAAGTTTGAGGTGAGTGAATCCTTATGGATAGTAGCTCTTGACCTCAAAACATGTTTGATAGATGATGATTTCAACTTCAATACATTCCTATGTATTCTTGAAGTTGTCTTCAAAAATGAAAACAATGTCTCCAACAATCTTGGAGGTTCTTGATATGAGTTCATTATTGATATTTCAAGTGGTCATAATCTCTATTTAAGTACTGAAAATATACTCTCTAAACCTCTATTTCAAAACCCCTCTTAAACCCCTCATTTTGATTTCAAAGAATAAAACCCTAGTTCTTCCCTAAATCTTCAAAACAGTGAACAATCTGAGTTCAAAGATTTCTCTAGGACTCAATACTCAAAGTATTAACATGAGATCACTTGAAAAGTCTTCTTAACTCATTATAGAACACCCATGATTTTTGGTTTGACTTGGAAACACTTGAAAGGGGTCCATTTGGACCCAAACATTCCTTCTAGACATTATGTTTTTGCTGTCACAGTAGCTTGGTTGACTTTCAACTTGTTTTACAGAAAACCTTTCCAAAAGGAGTGGTCCCAACTTATTTTTTCCTTGAACTTCAGTGTCTTAGGGAACTTTCGGTATAATATGCACCTCTAGATGTTTTGTTTTCATTTTCTAAAAATGTTTGACATTTCAGTCGACAGTACGGATTCTGTTTCTGAGTGACCTCTATTGTTTATATGATTTCTCTCAATCTGTAATAGTTATTGAGGATTAGCTTTTTAATTTGTATTTTAGACACAATAAGGATGATCTGCATAAAAATGATACATTGAAAACATTTCTAACCCTACTTTTCAATTTCCACAAGATCAAGTCACTATTCTGTCCACTATTCACAGCAAGTATACTTTTACTTCCATCCTTTGATTTGATGCCTATATGTACTTCAAATTAGTTCGTATCCTAGGAAGTAGTCCATACCATATTTGTACATATCCCATGATGATTTCCCCCATACATTCATTCATCTTCTAGACTTCTAAGTCACTTTAGAAAATTCATGTGCACAAACATACTACAGCCTTGGCACATTCTAAGGCCATGCATTGCATCCATGCAAGATTTGGGATTTTTGTGACTCCTAATCTAAGAAGATTGTAAGGAATGAATTCGATCACACGTCCATGCTTTTCTCGATCTAATCTTCCTTTCTCGTTCGTCCAGGAGATTGAGAGGTCTTCTTTCCTCAAAGATTAACATGCATCATTCTAGCTTGCTAAGCATTTTTTTGATCTCTTTGTTTATTTGTTTCAAGAACAATTCATGTCCCCTTAGATTAGGAAAACTTTATTACTTGATATGTGATTAGATGATTTTTCTTAGGTTTATTTGTGTGATCTTTTACTTTGCATTGTGTGATACTTGGCTTAGATCTTATGAATGATATCTTATCTTTTGATCTTCCATTTCAAGTTTCTTATGTGATGTAATATATTATCATAGTATTAATTGTCGAATCAAACATAGTATAAGATGATTATTTAGATGCTAATTGAGGCCCGTCGAGAGACGGGATGAGTTGAGGGTGTTTTAGTCATGGCAAAGGCTCCTTCCTCTCTCGTACCAAAACTCCGAACCAAGTTCTTTGGTTATGAAGGGTTGGTGCCCTTTATCCATTTGGGTGAGTCAAAATTAGGTTTTTTGGTTTCTTAAAGACCAAGTGGCGACTCTGTATCTGTTTTCAAAAGACCTTTTCCTTTCCTTTTCTTTCCTTTCCTTTCAAAACAATCTCAAATCAAAACAAAGAAGTGGAATTCCGCGTGTCCACAGTTACACTTGCATGTCACAAGTTGTGTTTGTTGGAGAAGACTTGGGAAGTTAAGTAACTTGGATGTTATAGTTGTTGGGGTTGTAACATTATGAAAATTATGTGTTGTAAGTTGAGGATGTGTATGTTGGTTGGGTTTGGATAATTCCGGCAAGTCCAGATGTATGTCGTAAATGTTTTTGAACAAGTTCCATTTATAGCCGAGGGTTATGGTTTTGAAATTCTTTCGAAAAGGTTCTATGTAAATATTTTCTTTGGCAAGAACATGGGTTTGCTTACTTGTTTTGATTCAATTAAGGTAATTGAATTGAAATCTTTCAATGGTTGTGTAGTCCGGTGAGTTTTCGATACTTTCGAGCACTTTTTGGTGGTTCTAAAATGGTTGGGAAGTAGCCCAAAATGCCTTATGAGTTTGGGGACTTTTATGAATGTTCAATGGGAGAAAATATGGTCCAGAGGGTACTTGGACCGGTCGAAAGGGGCAGTTCGACCGGTCGAACACCGCTCTGTCCAAAACAGTGATTTCAAAAATATTTTTCGACGGCTTTTACCAAAACGGACATAACTCTTTCTAGAAAATTTGGATTTGCAAGCGGTTTTTTGCATTGGAACTGGGACTCAAAGAACTATATTTTGATATAAAATTTAACCATATTTTCTAAATGACCATTTTTCCCTTGGATCTGTTTTGTCTTAGAAAGGTACTTTTGTGTTAGCTAATTCACGTTTTCTTGGTAATTAGTGTAGTTTGAGTACTTGTAGCATTGTTACATATGTCGTAATCCACCTGAGGTGGGTTGGGGTATGACAGATTTCTACCACCAGCCCTTGGATAATTTTTGGAATGATAAATAAGGAAACTCATTAAGAAGAAGATAAGAGAAAGTATGGTTTTTTCCACTCTATTTGATAAGACGAGGAAAAAAAAAAGAAGAGTAAATGCAACTTGCAAAGAAAGTAAGTATAATTTTCTCTTATTTAGGTAGCTTTCATAAGAGAAAATCCACTATGTTCAGTAAGACAGAAGAGACAAACTAAAAAAGTACATATAACTTGAAAAGAAAGTAAGTACGATTTTTTCTTGTTTGGTTAGCTTTCATAAGAGAAAATAAAAGAAAGTATTTAGAACCAATGTACACTTATCTAATATATATATATATATATATATCTGAAAACAAAAGATTATTGTTTCGCTACCTTAGTGCCACATGTAATTTTTCTCTAAAATATCATATTTTATTTCACTCAATATTTGAAATTGAATATATATATATATATATATGAAAAATCTAGTGAAAAGTCTCATTCTATCAATGTTTTTTGTAATAGGCCCACCAATTGGTACTTCACAATAATAGGTCCTATAATTGTGACTGTTGTTAGAGATTAGTCCAAAATATCCTATAATAGAATTATTAGATGACTTTTCTACCCCTAATCTCTATATATAGAACTGTATGTATATATGTGCATATATTTAATACATGTTTAAATATGGAATCAATTTTCAAACTTACCAAATCTTATTCAATCCTCATTAATATTGCATGTATTATATTTAGAAATAATATTCCAATATTTTAGGATTTCACTTTACAAATCTGTTTCATTTATATTGAATACCACTAATACACTCCATTCTATAACAGTCCATAATCCATTCGAATGAGATAATAGTTCGCACAGTGTGAAATTTCGTATTATGTTTTTCAGTATGAAATTTCACACTCAACTATTTCATACTGTGTAATTTAATTAGTACAACTATTTCATTTTCCTTAGTTGCGTCCGCGCTATCGACCGTTTCAGAATTGAATATATTAACCAATTTGTGTTCATCCATCTCTCAATTCATCACAAAGTAAACTTGTCATTCTATGAAATTTAACAGTATCCAATTTCATACCACAATACTAGGAATACATTTGTTTTATCACAAATTCATTTGCACATTCATTTTACATTTGACTGCAATAATTCATTGATATCACAATTTTACTTCACATAGTATACAAGTTCACAACACAACTTTTGAACCAAGAGCATGAGTGTTAAATTTCACACTACTACATTTTGGCAACAACCTTTGAACCACAACATAGTATATAATTACACACCACAACTTTGTGAACCAAGAACATTAGTGTTAAATTTTAACAGTGTGAAATTTAACGGTGTAAATATAACAGTGTCCATCTTCAAACACCTTTAAACTTGGGATTTGGATGGGATCCGAGCGATTGATACAACCTACACAACAAATTTAATTAGTACAAACAAAAAACGAGTGACAAATTTTACACTAATCTTACTTAATGCGAATATGAATCTTCAAGACGTGTTCAAATATAACAAACTTTTATCTTAAAATATGAGTGTTAAATTTCACACCCACAATTTCACAATAATATCAATTAATGCAAATTTGAATCTTCATGACATGTTCAACATTACAAATTAAATCTGATAAAGTGAGTGTGGAATTCAACACTCCGATGATTGACCATGCAATAAAAACGAGCTTGAAATCTCACATCAGGAGGATATGTTCAACAATATTAAGTAACCTGTAGTACTGTTGTGTATCAAGTAACCGGTGTCTGCATCGCCGATTTCTCCCTCTGCTGTGCCACTACTGCGCCGAAGTAGGACGACGTCGACGATGACAACGATGGGGTTGTCTGAACGGAGAGCTACGAATGGTCTAATGTCGATGATGGCGACGCCGATGCCGACGACGAGATTGCTTCCGAATGATGAGAAGTTTGGCTACCGCTGTTTTTGCTTCATTTTTTTTAACAGGGTTTGTGTATTTTAGATTTCTGTGTATATATATATATATATATGTATCTGTGTATATTTTTATGTATATATATATAGATTATATGGTATTTCCTTAATCAATATATATAAATTTGGTAAGACTGAGGGGTAGTTTGGGCCTTTTTTTTTTGGTGGACCTTTTATTAAAATGTTACATGGAATAGACCTATTGTAAGAAACTTAGACTAAAATGGATATTATACTAATTAACTCTATATGTATTGGGAGAGGCTCTTAAGTGAACTGGGTAGAGTGAACTTACCTAGTAAACTAGATTTTATGTCTAAAGAACCCGTGGGTTACCCCACTGACCCGCACCTCATCCTGTACCCCGTTGGTCCGTGGGTTCTTTTAGGCTTAAAAGCCAGTTCACCGGGTTAGTTTACTTTACCCAGTTCACTTAAGAGCCTCCCCCTATATAAATTAATGCTAATGAAATCTAATACTAACTAACTCATTGTCCTATTCTTTCTCCACCAATCATGATTTCCATTTATTGAGGAGAGAGAGATATTAGCGGATCATACCTATGCTTCCTAAATCTTGAAACCCAAATTGGTTCCCAAATATTTTGTGATTTGTACCACATGTTGTTCCCAAATGCTTTATCAGTTGTATCAACCATTACTATCACAGCATGTGGTATACCTAATAAAATATTTGAAAACCAATTTGGGATTCAAAATTTGGAATTGTGCATTATTCTTGACCTTATATATGTTACGACCATGCCCTAGAATAACTTTCTTTTGTTAGGGTTGATCATGTGGAGCTACATTTAATTGGATCTATACAATTTTTTTCCTTCAACTATTATATGCGATTTGGACACCTTTTTCTGATTTAGACACAAATTCGAGTACATTGATTTGGATATGATTTGGACATATCCACTTCTGTGACTGCACGTTCTTTAAATTTCAAGAGTGATCATTTCTTTATTTTTGCTGATCAAGAATTTTTAGGCCTGATTTATTCGAGTCGTCATTAAATTTTAGCCCCTTTTTATTTAATTCTTTACCACTATTTTCTGAATAATGCTATTGTTTGGCTATTTATCCTTCGAAGGATATTTGTGTAATCTTGTATGTGCGAGCGTGCCAGGCAAGCAAGTTGCCAATATGATTGTGTAATTGTGTAAGCCAAATGCGCCACACTAGGCCAATTGTGACCGTTCGATACCTTAATTAAAAGGAATTTTATCGTGTGAGCTGAAATAGAGTGTGATTTGATGAACATGCAATTATAAAGGAAAAGGAAATGCAATCTCGAACCTATCTACTTCGACCAGTAAAACTAAACCGAATGAAACAACTAAACTAATTAAACTAATAAAGAACAATTAAATCTAAACTAACTACTCCTAAGAATTTCATCTAAAGTAACTAAATTACTAAGGAATTGATAGCAGATTTTGAAGGATGTAATATTTGAGAGTAATGGCTACCACCCACCCCCGTAAAAGGGATCGCATTCTGAACCTAAAGAATAGCAAAGTACATCACTATTACGCATATACCCGACCGGTTAACTGGTAGTGCCGCCCTCATTGTTGGCTCACCAGACACTGCCGGTGATCTGTTAGTGAAAGCATATTGATGCACATGTGGATGTAGGTCACCTCATTAATGGGGCCGAACCACATACAATCTCTTGGTGCACATCTCTTTCTCTAAATCTCTCTTACCCAAATTTCTGCATCATCAGCTTGACGCCGTCTGTGGTAAACGATAGATTTTCCCTGAAAACAAATCTTTAGCTTATAGTCATGGCACCAAAGAAAGGTAAGAAGATCGTTGCCTTGACGGGTCAGGCGGAGTCGCAGTCCGGGCAGTCAGCTGCCTCTATGACCCCCGAGCAGATTACCGCGGCTCTTGCACAACTCTTGGAGGGCCAGCAGCGAATCTAGCAACAGAACAAGGCACTGCTGGACCGATAGGAGAAGCTCCCATTGATCGAGGATCAGCCCGAGAAGAGCGTGCCTGATCGGGAGCAGATCAGACCCCGAAGGCGTGCTTACACTGAGCCATTGTCCCCATCAACTAGGGGGCGGATCGGGAATCACTAGCGTAGCCAGGCTCCCAAACGGACCCAACAACGCGCCCGAAGCTGCCCGCGCCGGACAGGGGATGCCCGAGATATCATCAATAACAGTCGCACTGCCAGAGGGGATGGGCACGGACAAAAGGCCCGAAAACCGGCCAAAGATACCCCAACCAGGAATCAAGGGGATCTCAGGCACACAATTACCTGGAGTCGGAGCCGTGTCCAGTCCTCAAAGACAACACACTTTGAGGAAGAGGCCTCATCATTCGACCCAACCTACCGCTCGGATACAGAGTAGAAGATCGGTTAAACGGACGTCAAGGACCAGATCGTGGACCTGCAAAAGCAAATTAAGAAGCTGAACCACAAGGCAAGCCGCGATCACACCAATACCGAAATCGAATTACCTTACACCGCTCAGATCACCAGATTCCCCATCCCGAGGAAATTCAAGCAACCACATCTCAATTCCTACGATGGTTCGGGAAGCTCGGTCGATCACGTCCGATCTTACAAGGCTCAGATGGCTCTGGTAACCAGCGTTGATGAGCTATTATGCTTAGCCTTTCCTAGCACCCTTAAAGGGCCAATCGCGCAGTGGTTCCATTCCTTTAAACCCCGAACAGTTGATGATTTCAAAACTCTCAGTAAGCTCTTCATCAGCCAGTTCCTGGGAATGCTTAACCGGTCACAACCAGATACGTAATTGCTGACCGTTAAGCAACACAAGGGAAAGTCTCTAAAAGATTACGTCGACTGTTTCAACCAACAAAGGCTGCAAATCCGCAACCTGAATAAGATGGTTGCAATCATGGTCTTCTACTCGGGAATCCAACACACCAAAGTTTCCATTTCGTTCCATAATGACCGATCAAAAACACTGGTGGAGCTCTCCGAGAGAGTTGGGAAATACATTGATACCGAGGAATTCCTAAAGACTAAGCGTGCCAGCCTTGTGGGAGACGAGTCCTCGAGGGCCAAATAGAAATAAGACAGTTCTAAAAAGGGCTCGGGGAAGAAGCCAAAGCCGAATCAGCAGAAGGGTGGTCGGGACCAGGACCCAGTTGCTTTCACTCCACTTCCCCGGCCTATCCACGAGGTCATGGCTTCCAGGGAGACCCAGAGGCTGCTCCAACAGTTGGAAAAGTTGAGGAGCCCACTTGGGAAGAGAAACCAGGACAAATTCTGCCAGTATCATAAAGATTATGGCCACGACACAGAGGACTACTTTAAACTTAAGATGGCTATCAAAAGGCTAATAGAACAGGGCCACCTCGCCGAGTTCATCGCGACAGACCGACTATCTAGGGCGGATAACCAAGCTCCTGAGCAGCCACAACCCCTCGGACAATTCAATGTGATCTTTGGAGGAAACTTGGGCGGAGGGGACTCACAGTCGACTAAGAAGAAGCATGCTCGAGCATCCCAAGCAAATGTTTGGCATATCCAATCCACCGACTCCTGACTAACTGATGTGTTAACATTCATATCTGATGACGTGGAGGGCTTGCTCTGCCACCATGACGACCCACTGGTAGTGACAATCTCTATAGCCAACTACACATTGAAGAGGGTATTGGTGAACACAGGAAGCTCCTCCGACATTCTCTTTGCCCCAGCATTCGACCAGTTGGGGATCTGAAGGGACAAACTCCGGCCGGTTGCCATACCTTTGGTCGGATTCAATGGCTCAAGCATGCAGCCGCTTGGCATGATTGAGCTCCCGGTTCTTATGGGGACCTATCCCTAGTAGACCTCCACACTGGCAAACTTCGTGGTTATAGAAGCCCCATCCACATACAATGCCATCTTTGGAAGACCAACTCTTAATCAAGCTAGAGCCGCTGTGTCAACGTACAACCTGGTGGTTAAGTTCCCGACACCTAACGGTCCCGGTAGCCTACGGGGAGATCAGGCAATCGCTCAGAGCTGTTACGTAAGCTCCCTTTGCCGAGAGGCCATTGTAGAAACGTTGAGCGTCCAGGAGATGGACTCGAGAGACAAAGTGATGGAATGGGCCCCGTAGAGGAACTATAGCAAGCGCTGTTGGACCCTCAACTTCTCGATCGGTCCGTCAGCATCAGGACTCAATTGGAGACAGGCCTTAAGGAAGAGTTAATCCAATTCTTGCGACAAAGCCAGGATATCTTTGCTTGGAGTCATGAAGACATGCCTGCTATTAACCCCTGGGTTATATCCCACCGTCTCAACATCGACCCGGATTCCCGACCGATCAAGCAGAAAAGACGAGGCATCGCTCCGGAATGACAGGCAACAGTGCAAGAAGAGATTGAAAAGCTCCTAAAGGCGAATTCCATCAGAGAAGTCCACTATCCCGATTGGTTTGCGAATGTGGTGTTCATCAAGAAAAGCAACGAGAAGTGGAGGATGTGTGTAGATTTCACTAATCTGAACAAGGCTGGCCCTTAGGATTTCTATCCACTGCCCATGATAGACCTCCTTGTAGATTCAATGGCAGGTCACTCACTCCTCTTGTTTATGGATGCCTACTCCAAGTACAACCAAATCAGCAAGTACCCCGGGGACAAGGAAAAGACCTCCTTCATCACGGACCAGGGTACTTACTACTACAAAGTGATGCCCTTCTGCCTCAAAAATGCCGGGGCGACTTACCAATGTCTGGTCAATCATATGTTCAAGGATTTAATCAAGAAATCTATGGAAGTTTATGTCGACGATCTTTTGGTCAAGAGCCGAGACTAGTCCGGCCACCTCGAGCATCTGGCTGGGGCCTTCAGCATCTTAAGAAAGTTCGGGATGAGGTTGAACCCGACCAAGTGCACATTTGGTGTCTCATCCGGGAAGTTCCTGGGGCACCTGGTCAGCAGGCGAGGAATTGAGGCAAACCCCGAGAAAATACAAGCAATCATCAACATGCAATCGCCAAGGTCGACCAAAGAAATTTAGAGTCTGGCCGGACGGGTACCCACATTAAACAGATTCATCTCCCGGGCTACCGACAGATGCTTGCCATTTTTTAAGATCCTTCGAAAGGCTTTTCAATGGTCAGAAGAGTGCGATGAGGCCTTCCAAGAACTCAAAAAGTACCTGGCGTCGCCTCCTCTACTCTCAACACCAAAACCCAGGGAGGAGTTGTTCTTGTACTTGGCGGTATCACCCTCAGCAGTAAGCTCAGTGCTCATTTGAGAAGAACACGGGATACAGTTCCCGGTGTATTACACTAGCTGGGCACTCCAAGGTGCGAAAAGTTGGAACTCCTGCATCGAGAAGCTGGCCTTGGCCCTCATCACCTCTACCCAGAGACTTCATCCGTATTTTCAGTCCCACGTCATCGTAGTCCTCACGGACCAACCTCTCCATCGATCCTAAGTAGGCCAGAGACATTCGGGAGGCTGGTCAAATGGGCATTGGAGTTGGAAGAATTCGAGGTAGTCTACAGACCCCGAACAACAATAAAAGGATAAGTAGTGGTGGATTTTCTTGTAGAGTTCACCTACCCAGAAGAGGCAGCCAAAGAGCTCGAACCCCCGGTCACACCGCCCGGTTTACAGCCTGATACCCCGACCTGGATTTTGTATGTTGATGAATCGTCCAACAAACAGGGCAGCGGGGCAGGGATTATCCTGACCATACCCGATGGATCCAATTAGAGCACGCATTACGATTTTGGTTTCGGACCTCCAACAACAAGGCCGAGTATGAAGCCTTACTAGTTGGGCTACAATTAGCTACTTCAATGGGTATACAGCAAGTCTAGGGATACAGCGACTCCCAGCTTCTGGTCAACCAAATCAATCAGAAATATGAAGCTCGGGAAGACAACATGGTGGCCTACTTAACATTCATCTGAACGGTCTCCAAGAAGCTCAAGGGATTTTCCATCACACAAATCCCGAGGGACGAGAACACTAGGGCCGATAGGTTAGCCCGCCTTGCCTCATCTTTTGAGTCATATTTGCCTGGTAAGGGTGGAATACCTGCTCGAGCCTAGCGTGATTAACTCGGGGGCATGGAGGTAGGCCCGGTCACCTTAGAGCCAAGCTGGATGGACCCAATCGTGACCTACCTCACCACGGGTGCTCTATCAGACAAGAAAGAAGAAGCTCAGCGCGTGAAATACCGGGCCGCGAGATACCACCTCGTTGATGGTATCCTCTACAAAAGGGAGTTCACAATCCCCTATCTCCACTGCGTTCACCCCGCACAGGTCCAAGTAATATTGCATGAGATCTACGAAGGAGTGTGCAGGAACCACGTGGGAGGCCGGGCACTCTATCGAAAGGCACTGCTTCAGGGCTACTATTGGCCGACAATGGACCGAGATTCCCAGGAGTATGTTAAGAGGTGTGACAAGTGTCAGAGATACTCGCCATTAATCAAACGCCCAGGAGAACTCCAGACACCAGTCTTCAGTCCCTGGCTGTTCGCTCAGTGGGTATCGATATTGTTGGTCCCCTCCCGATGGGAAAAGGGTAAGTCAAGTTCGCCGTCATCGCTGTTGACAATTTAACCAATTGGGCAGAGGCCGAGCCCTTGGCAACAATCACAGAAAAAAAAAAGTGTTGAGAAAAACATTCTTAGCAGATTCGGCGCTCCCCGGATTCTGGTCAGCGACAACGGCAGGCAGTTCGACACCCCCGGTATTCAGACAGTTTTGCTCGGGCTACAGGATATCGAATCACTATTCTTCTCCCGAGCACCCCTAAGCCAACGGCGAGGCTGAGGTGACAAACCGGATAATATTGCAGTCAATCAAGACTAGGCTTGAAAACGCCAAAGGTCTTTGGGCAGAGGAACTACCGACCCTCCTGTGGGCATACCGAACTACTCCCCGGGCGGCGACAGGTGAGACACCATTCTCACTTACTTACGGCTTTGAGGAGGTAGTCCCCACGGAGCTCGGGTTACCTCCCTACCGGGTGACGAACTTCAACGAGCAAGGCAACGAGGAAGCCCTCAGAGGAGAGCTTGATTTAATAAAAGAAAAAAGGGATCGGGCGTATCTGAAAGTCGCAGCCTACTAACAGAGAGTCTCCCGGTACTACAACAGCAAGGTCAAGCACCGCAGTTTCCAGGTGGGAGAGTTGGTCATCAAGGCTGTAAACCAGTCAACAAAAGTCCCGAGCGATGGAAAGTTGGGCCCGAACTGGGAAGGACTGACAAACATTGAATATTGCGCATTTATGTGCCAATATAATAGACATAGTGCTCATTTAATCCCCCAAATCCCTAGTTTTACATGTATATTTGAATTAATATAATTAAATAAGTGATGTCACTCAAATGCGTGTAAAAATGTATTTTTACATATTTTATATGTTTAGGTAAAAATGAAGTGAAATAAAGGGAAGGAAAGAAGTAGCAACTACACCATAGTATATCCGATTTGTTAAAGTCAAAGTTAAATAGCAAAATGTTACAATTCAGTAACTAACAAACAAAAAAAAAACATCCAAGCTGAAAGCTTGGATGTGATTTTTTTATATTATTATTTTATCTTGTTTTCTCTCTTCCTCTCTCTCTCTCCCTCTCTCTCTCACTCTCTCTCTCTCTCTCTCTCAACTGCAATTAAAATTAAAGGAGTGTCAGAGGGAGGACTGAAGAAAAAGGAGACGAAGAGAAGAAAAAACTGCCAAACACTGCTTTCGAGTGACAAAAGCAATGACGGAATTGCTAAAAAAAACGTCTATAAAATGGAGAAACCTCACAACCAAAGAAGGAGCCTACAGCCAACAAGCAGCACAACTTCACAACACACACTGTTAGGGAGAGAATAGTATAGGGAGGTTATCATGTGAGCACTTCATATTGTCCCTAGAAATAGGAAACTTTAGTTTTTCTTTGCCTTTTCTAGTTCTAGTAGTTGTAAAAATTTAATCTGATATAATTGATGATTTCATGTTCAAAAAGTATGTAGCAAAACTTTGTGTACTGTATTTCTTAAAATAAAATATTTATTTTCTTGTACAATCTTTGTCAATTTGTAGTAGTAAAATATTCCTATGAAAGTTTAAATTTAATATTTTTAGTCCAGTTAGTACTTATAGTTGTCTCCTAAAATAGTTTGAAACCCCAAATTTCCAGTTTTTATAACAATATTTCCATTCACTGGAAGACAAATTTTGCAAGTAAATGTCAGATTTCTTAGCCACGTAGTTGTTAAAATCACCTACTAAAGTCCCAAGCACACCATATCCATATCTCACTCCCAAATTAGATTAGGATTTTGTTTAACCTTATATGTGTTCTTGGAGTTCAACCACTGTGACCCCACAAGAATTCAAAGTCAAAGGTTTAGTATTTTATTTTTGGTTCAGTATTTCCATTTATGTATATTTTATTAGCCTAATTGTACTAAACTTTGCTATTTTGCAGATTCTACAAATTCAACCCCAACTCATATTAAGTGGAGAAAATAATATAATAATATTAAAATTTACCCTTACCTTGGTTTTACAACTTTAATTTTAATTGAACGGTGATTGCGTGCATCTATTTAAATTATCTTAAATTTTATTTAGAAGACAGTTTCAATTCCAAAATGGTAGGCTAAAACTTTAATTGGGGATATGCAATAAAAACGTAGAAACCACAGCTTTTGTGCACTAATCTTAAATGGGTAAATTTATCTAGATGGGTTATTTTTTCATTTATGGCAAAAAATATCTATGTATCTATAGTTTGTGACCATTTATCATGTTTATAGACTATGGCTATATTAGACTCAAAAGATTACATATTTGAAATAAAAATCCAATAATGTGGATTGTCAAACTATGCATTTTGTCATTAAAAAAACACCTAGCATACTCAAACAACTCATATGACAAAATTAATATATCAAATATGTGTTTATATATATTTCTATCCACTAATGAACATGCAATTGTGTAGTGGCAGAGTGGTGGGGATTGGATGCCGAATAGCCCACATCCGCAGCAAGCACGGTCCGAACCTGGCTACTGCCCAATTGCCTTTTTATTTTTCTTTAAACCAAACGACATCACTTCATATCAAACCTGACACACTTGATATGACCCTGACTAGTGAAAGTTTATTTTTAAATAAAGGATGACTCTACGGTCTTAAATGTCAAATGCTTTTCAAATGCACAAAAGTTGTAGGATCTAGTGTTGGTTTGCATATTCCCAATTCTTTAAATCATTTCTTCTAATTTAATTAATATTTTCTGTTTTTAATAACTTTGCTTAAATATTTGTATTATTTCTATCTTTCGTTAGTATTAAATCCAAAAAGTTTATCTCACAAAAATTTAGCTTTTATTTCTTTTTTTTCCTTTTCTTACTAGTATCTTAGATTAATTTATGTTGCACTGTTAAAATCTTTATCGTAAACTACTTAGAAAAAATAGCTTTTAATTAGTTTTATTGCAAAAAAAAATATAAAAACTAGTAGTTAGTAAAACCCCACAAAAATCCATCATCTTTTATTTTCTTTTTAAGGGACAAAATAGTTATTGCCTATCTTTGTCTCCCGTTCCCTGTGGGTTCGACCTGGACTTCCAGAACTTTATTACTTGTACGATCACCTACACTTGGGTGTGATAAGAAAACGCGTCAATAGGATGTCATCAAGTTTTTGGCGCCGTTGCCGGGGAACGGTTAATAAAAATAATAAATAAAAAAAAAAGTTAGGTTTAAAGCTAATTTTCCTACTATATCTATATATATACCTATTCTACCTTATAAATAATCTAGTCTTTTTTTAAAAAAAAAAATTAATAATAATAATTAAAAAAACTATATATAATTTTTCCTTGTGAAAAATATATGAATATATATTTATAAGTATGTTCGTATCTACCTTCTAAAAAAAATATTTATATACATATATAAAACTATCTTCTGAAAAAAAATAAAAAAACTATTATTATATATAAAAAAAAAAAGAGTTTTTTTATTTACTTAGGTAATAATAATAATATCTTTATCATTTTGTTTTTCATTTATTTCGTATGTCCTTAAATACTACTGAAGCTTAATTATCAAATACCACATAATTCTAATAGTTCTAGTGATTTATCTAGTATACAGTTTCCTAGAATCATGGCTGAAATTGAAGGCATGGAAGGAATAATTGATGATACTCATAATAAATATGGGAATAATATACCACAACCTGTCTTATCAGAGCGTGAACGATGGTCTTTACGTAATCTATATATCCCAGAAATAATCATATCTCCTTCTTGCATCACTCTACCTAGACATACAGGAAATTTTCATTTTAGACATAATATGCTACCATACTTACCAACTTATCACGGAAGTAAAAAAAAAATATGCTTATGTTCATATTCGTGAATTTGAAGAAATTTGTGATACATTTGCTGATCAAACTTGTCTTATTGAGATAATCTATCTCAAACTGTACCCTTTTTTCTTTAAAAGATGAAGCTGAATCTTGACTTTTATCTCGCCATCCTGAATCTATAACTTCATGGCATGATATGAATGAAGCTTTTCTAAATAAATTCTATCAAAAAAATTTAACTTATAGCTTAATGCGAGAATATAAACTTTTCACTCAAAAGAGAAGGAACCATGCATTGAAGATTGTGAATTTTTTATAAATCTCCTACAAACCTGTCCACATCATGGATTTAAAAAATGGCGTATAATTTATTTCTTTTATGAAACATTAGATCCAAAGTCAAAAGAAATAGTTGAAGCCATGTATCAAGGAGAATATTTTAAAAATACTGACGAAGCTGAATCATATTTTGATTGGCTTGGAGAAGACGCTCCACAATGGGAAAAAGAAAAAATTGCTAGGAAAGAAAAGGCTAAAAGTTCACAGCAATCACAAACAGATGATGAATTAGTAATAAAAATTGAAGAATTATCTCGCAAGCTAGTAGCTCTTAAATTGGAAAAAGCTAATCCTACTCAATCTAAAAAGAAATTAGAACTTTGCAGTACATGTCATATGATGGGGTACTCTACAGAAAAATGTCTTAATACTCATGTTTAGCAAAGATTTATCCCTGCGCAAAAAGTTCTATGAGTGTGGGATTTGAATTAGAAATGATAAATGATGGGTCGCACCCATTGAGATTGAATTCGAATGGATGGGTCGCAACCATTCAGATTTGATTCAATATTAAATTCAAAACCATGGGTTGTATCCCTTGGACCAATAGTCACAAGGCTAGTAGACGCAAATGTCTATGAAGGGACACCAAGCATTCTATATATAGAATGGATCAATTCTCATTTACATGTTGAATAGTATCTCTCTTCTTCCTTATAGAAAATTAGAAGTTTAAATTATGTTGGTTTTCTTTACATAAAATACATATTTCTAGATTCTATTTTCTGCAGAAATAGAATTCTAGACCTGGCTTTTATTTCTTAGTTGATGTTTTGGGCTATCTTCAATAGTGCATATTGCAAATAGGGTTGGCTTCGTTGTACATTGAATACAGATTTGCGGAATACCCGTTTTCACACCAAATTATAATTATGGTGGGGGGCAAATACTGTATTTAGGGAAGTGTTTTCGTACACGCCTTGAAGCATGTTATTGGAATACAATTTGTGGCATTGTTCGTAGTGGATTTTGAAGAATTTGAAGACAAATTTTCCAACAATCTAAATACAATATTTGGGTGGATTCAACTTCATCAAAGTCTACGTACAATTGGATTATCGGATAAGTGTTTGCTTCTCTTGATTTTATAATTAACTATTTGTTAAAAGTTCACTGTTTTGGTTCACGAATGTATGATTGAATGAAAAAAATCAGCCACTATATATTCTTATACCCCCCAACTTATTTGCTACAGTAAAAGAATCCTATAATAAGAATGAAACATAATTATACTTGGCCTTTTTGTATTGGGATTAGTGATTTGCTTTATTCAAACTACATTTTGGAACTGATCAACATAAATAAAAAATATATATATAAATAGAGAGAGATTTATAACTGTTTGGAATCAACCTCTTACATAGTTCAAAGTTATATTTCAGTTCAAACCAGTAACATCTCAACCATTGCAATCTTTGTAATGGTCGGCTATAAAAGGTTTTGAATTTGCAACGTTTCGGTATACATATATGTTTTTGAAGAGATATTGAAAAAAGGATGGATATTAATTCCAGTTTATAATTCTTGTTATATACATTTAATAAATATTATACTAAGACATTGATGTTGAACAAGTTTTTCGAGCCGGCACATTTACCCCATACGTATGGTTTGCTTTGTTGACATGGGTAAAGGCTATAAGATTTGACCCATTGATTAAATTGAAAGGGTGCTTTAAGGACCCATTTTTTTTTAAATCCAAATGGTGCAGTAGGTTTTCATTGAGTTAGACTGAAAAGGTGCTTTAATTTTGTAGGCACCCATGCATTCTATTAAAGAAAAGTAAATGTCTAATTTGTATATTATACATATCCTATTCTAGAATTTATCTAGGTGTGTGTTGGTATATGTGTATGCATGTATGCATGTCTATAATAGCACGTTGTAAGGTTTGTCACACATTAAGATCTGATACTTGAGAAAGAATTTTTTTTCTTTAAAATTCTTTATATATGCACATATCTAGATTATTTGTATGTCAGTTGAACAAACACCCATTCGTGAAACATCTCTTTGGGTGACCAGATTCATTCATGTAGAGATGTCAAATAGATTTGCAGTTAGTATCCAAACAGTACCTTTTAGGCACCCATGGAATTTTGTTTGTACACTGTTACTTGTATTGTAGGATTGGTGCTTCAAAAACACTTAAGCATGTAATTTGGTGTAAACGAAATTTAAATTTTAGAGGGGGGGGGGGGGAATATTTATATATATATATATATATACATATACATTTATATTCCTCAAATGGTGTGGTAGTATATATAGAATGCTCCTATTAACTAATACTAATCAATCTTGCAAATGTGAATCATATGTCCCAAAATAATCTAGCCATGAAGCCAGCCTACCACGTCACCAAGGGTGTCGGTTACTCCAGTAAAGGCGCCAATAGCCGAGCAATCCCGAGGTGTTTGTTAGAACTGGGCGGTTCGTACCAACAGGCCGGGCATGAAGGTCGCGGCGTCCGGCGATCCCAGCCTATCCAGCAGTTTCCTAAACCAACTACAAGTCTGCAAGATGGAATGTTGCAGTTTCCTAAACCACTTAGGAAACTTTCCCCAAATTGTGCCAATCAAGTGTAATCAGATTAGGTTTCCTAATCCTATTAACTTACCATGCAAGGGTGGACTCTTGCATCTATAAAAGAGCCCACCTACTCTGTCAATAGGGATCCGAAAATAATTCTCTAGCTAACAAGCATACAACAAAGAACTCACCATCAATACGCATATACCCGGCCGGTATTACTGGTAGTGCTGCCCCTCTTTGTTGGCTCACCAGGCCCGCCGGTGATCTGCTAGTGAGAGCGCATAGACGCAACCGTGGACGTAGGTCACCTCGTTAACGGGACCGAACCACATACAAATTGTTCTTGTCTTTTTCTCTCTCTAAACCCTCCTTACCAGTTTTAGGCATCATCGGTTTGGCACCGTCTGTGGGAAATGACAAGTCTTCTCATCAACAAATTCTTGACTGATCAACATGCCGCTGAAGACGGGTAAGAGAGCCGTTGTTTCGACCGGTCAGGAGAACCCGTAGCTTGAGCAGCAGGCTGCCTCCATGACCACCGAACAGATAATGGCAGCACTGGCACAACTCTTGGAGGGCCAGCGCCGAACACAGGAACAGATGGAGGCACTTTTGGCCCGATAGGAGAAGCGCCCTGCATCAGAAAATCAGCCTGAGAAAAGCGCCCCTATTCAAAGGCCCGCTCGGGCACGAAGGCAAGCCCGTTCCGCCCCGGTGTCCCCACCGGACCGGGAACGCCTCGGTGATGGAGAGCGCAGCCAGGTAACCAGGCGCTCGCAGAGACGAGCTCGGCCCAATCCTCGCTGGGTGGAGGACGCCAGGACTTTTATCAACCGGCGGTATGGGCCAGAGGGGAGGAGTCAGGACGGAAGGCCCAGGAATTGGCCGAGGACCCTCCGGCCCTGAGCCAGGGGGATCTTAGGCACACCCTTTCCCGGACCAGGAGCCGGGCCCTATCCCCGAGGTCGACGCGCTTTGAGGAAGAGGCCTCGTCATTCAATCCAACCTACCGCTCAAATATAGAGAGGAGAACCGGGCGGGATGACGTAAAGGCCCAGGTCGAGGAATTGCAGCAGCAAATTGAGAGGTTGAACCGCAAGTCCGGCCACGACCTCACCAACACAGAGACTGAGTCACCCTATACTGCTCAGGTGACATGGTTTCCTATTCCACGGAAGTTCAAACCCCCTCACCTCAGCTCCTACGAAGGCACAGGGATTCCGATAGACCACATCTGCACTTACAAGGCTCAGATGGCATTGGTCACCACGATGGACGAGCTACTATGCCTGGCCTTTCCCAGTACCCTCAAAGGGCCAGCCGCACAGTGGTTCCATGCTTTAAAGCCCCGGACGGTCGATGATTTTAAAGCCCTCAGCAAGCTGTTCATCAGCCAGCTTATCGGGATGCTCGACCGGTCGCAACCGGACACCCAGCTGCTGACCGTCAAGCAGCGCAAAGGGGAGTCCCTGAGGGAGTATGTGGACCATTTCAACCTGCAAAGGCTCCAGATTCGTAATCTTAATGAAACGGCCGCAATCATGGCCTTCTGTTCTTGAGTTCAACACCCCAAGGTTGCCACATCGTTCCATCGTGACCAATCGACAACCCTGATAGAGCTCTCGGAGAGGGTCAGAAAGTACATAGATACTGAGGAATTCCTGAAGGCGAAGCGCGCTGGCCAGGCGGGAGACAAATCTCCGAAGGCTAAGCACAAGCGTGAAGGATTCGAGAAGGGCTTGAGAAAGAAGCCAAAGCAAGATCAGAAGGATGCCCGGGGTTAGCCCCCAATTGCTTTCACACCCCTTTCCCGGCCTATACATGAAGTCATGGCCGCTGCAGAGGCGCAGAGGTTGCTTCAGCAGCCAGCTAAACTCAGAGCCCCGCCTGGTAAGAGGAACCGGGACAAGTTCTGCCACTACCACAGGGATCACGGCCATGAAACGGAGGATTGCTTTAAATTAAAGATGGCAATAGAGAAGCTGATCGAGCAGGGACACCTCGTGGAGTTCGTCACAGCAGACAAACGACCCCGGCAGGACACCCGAGCTCTCGATCAGCCACCACCACTTGGCCACATCCACGTGATCTCTGAAGGAACATCAGGCGGAGGGGATTCACAGTCGGCACGAAAGAGGCATGCTTGGGCATCCCGTGCGGATGTCTGGCAGGTCCAATCCACCGACTTCTCCCCAACCGATGTTCTAACATTCACATCCGATGACTTGCAGGCCGTCCACTGCCCCCATGATGACCCGCTAGTAGTGACGCTTTCTATAGACAACTATATGGTCAAGAGGGTGCTAGTGGACATAGGCAGCTCGTCCGACATCATGTTCAGGTCGGCATTCGATCAACTCGGGATTGCCAGGGATCGGCTCCGGCCGGTTGCCACCCCCTGGTTGGATTTAATGGTTCCATCACACAACCGTTCGGAATAATCGAGCTTCCAGTTCTCATGGGGACCTACCCTCAGCAGGCTTCCGTGCTGACCAATTTTGTGATTGTAGAAGACCCGTCGGCCTACAATGTCATCCTTGGCAGGCCGACCCTCAACAAGGCTAAAGCGGTCGTCTCCACCTACAGCTTAACAGTGAAGTTCCTGACTTCTCAGGGACCCGGATGCTTATATGGGGATCAGACTACCGCCCAGAGTTGCTATGTCAGCTCATTACACCGGGGGGTAATCACTGAAACATTAAACGTTCAAGAGATGGACCCCCGAGACCAGAGCGACGCGGTAGGTCCGGTGGAAGAATTGGAAAGTGTGACATTGAATTCCGAGTACCCTGACCGCACGGTCAGCATTGGTACCCTACTGGATCCCGACCTCAAGGAAAAACTGACTCAGTTCCTGAGGCAAAATCAAGACATTTTTGCTTGGAGTCATGAGGATATGCCTGGGATTGACCCCCAGGTAATGTCCCATCGGCTCAATGTCAGTCCAGATTGCCAGCCAGTGAAGAAAAAAAGGAGGGGCATGGCCCCCGAGAGATAGAAGGCAGTGAGTGAAGAGGTCAAGAAGCTCCTCAAAGCCCGTTCCATACGAGAAGTCCACTACCCCGACTGGCTAGCCAATGTAGTACTTGTCAGGAAAAGCAGCGGGAAGTGGAGGATGTGTGTGGACTTCACCGACCTTAACAAAGGTTGCCCCAAGGACTGCTATCCGCTGCCCAGGATAGACCTCCTTGTGGACTCCATGGCAGGTCACTCACTCCTCTCATTCATGGATGCTTACTCGGGGTACAACCAGATCAGCATGTACCCTGGGGATGAAGAGAAGACTGCGTTCATCACTGACCAAGGCACGTATTGTTACAAGGTTATGCCATTCAGACTCAAGAATGTTGTGGCCACCTACTAATGCCTGGTCAACTACATGTTCAAAGACCTAACTGGAAAGTCTATGGAAGTATATGTGGATGATCTACTGGTCAAGAGCCGGGACGAACCCGACCACCTTGAGCATCTGGCCGGGGCCTTCAGCACTTTGAGAAAATTCAGGATGAGGTTGAACCCGGCCAAATGCACCTTCGGCGTCTCATCCGGGAAATTTATGGGCCACCTAGTTAGCAGACGAGGGATTGAGGCAAACCCCAAAAAGATCAAAGCCATCATCAACATGCGATCGCCCAAGTCAACGAAGGAAGTACAGAGCCTAGCCGGATGGGTGGCCGCATTGAACAGATTTGTCTCTCGAGCTATCGACCGGTGCCTGCCATTCTTTAGAATCCTCTGCAAAGCATTCCAGTGGTCAGAAGAGTGCGAAGAAGCGTTCCAAGAACTCAAGAAGTACTTGGCGTTCCCCCTTCTACACTCAACATCTGTGCCGGGGGAAGAATTATTTTTATACTTGGCAGTGTCACCATCAGCAGTTAGCTCGGCACTTATTCGGGAAGAGCATGGGATACAGTTCCTAGTGTACTACACCAGTCGGGCGTTACAGGGCACAGAGAGCAGATACTTTCGCATCGAAAAACTGGCATTCGCCCTTATCACCTCGGCCTGAAGGCTACGCCCGTACTTTCAGGCCCATGCCATTGTGGTTCTCATAGATCAACCTCTCCACAGAATCCTCAGCCGTCCAGACACGTCCGGGAGGCTCGTCAAGTGGGTCTTGGAGTTAGAAGAGTTCGAAGTGATCTACCGACCCCGGACAGCCATCAAGGGACAAGTCGTGGCAGACTTTTTGGTTGAGTTCATGTATCTAGAGGACCTGGTTGAAGAGTCTGAGCCACCGACCCTACTGCCCGGGTTACACTCTGATATCCCCACCTGGGTACTACATGTGGATGGCTCATCCAATCAGCAAGGTAGTGGGGCAGGAATCATCCTAACTACCCCGACGGTATCCAGCTCAAATACGCGCTAAGGTTTGGGTTCCGTGCCTCTAACAATGAGGCCGAATACGAAGCCCTCTTGGTCGGATTGCAGTTGGCCATCTCTGTGAGTGCACAATAGATCCAGGGATACAACGACTCCCAGCTTGTGGTCAACCAGGTTAACCAAGAGTACGAAGCGCGGGAAGACAACATGGTAGCCTACTTGGCCCTTGTCCGAGCGGTTTCCAAGAAGCTCCGAGGATTCTCCATTACGTAGATACCCAGAGAAGAAAATACCAAGGCTGACCGGTTGGTTAGCCTCACCTCATCTTCTGAGTCAGACTTGCCCAGGATACGGATACAATATCTACCCGAGCCAAGTGTGATCAACTCAGAAGGCATGGAGGTGGATCTGGTCACCCTGGGACCCAGCTGGATGGATCCGCTCGTGACATTCTTGATGACAGGGATGCTACCAGACGACAGAGATGAGGCCCGCCGGGTCAAATACAGGGCGGCACGATACCACCTTGTTGACGGCATTCTCTACAAGAGGGGATTTACTATCCCGTACCTCTGTTGTGTTCATCCTGCGCAAGCCCAAGCGATACTATTCGAAATCCATGAAGGAGTGTGCGGGAATCACATCGGCGGTCGGGCACTCTCCAGAAAGGCCCTACTGCAAGGTTATTAGTGGCCAACCATGACCCGAGATTCGCAAGAGTACTAATGGAAAAACCGATTTAAAAATTATTTTAAACACGCAGCGGAAAAGATTCAGTTATAATAACTGATTGGTATCCCAGGATCTACTACTCACTAATTCTATAGATGCGCACAAGAGGGGACAAGATTATACCTTGGTGTCTTGAACCCAATTCTGATATCTTCAACCTTGGTGATGCAGCAGCCTCCACTAGGTTGTCTTCACCCTTATGTCTCCTGCGGATGCTTGCCGGAAAGACTAGAGATGGTGGGATCTCTAATATAGAGGATAGGAAGGTTTAGGAAGACTAAAACAGTTTCTGCAGCGTCTGGTTAATAAAAATGACGAACTCCTTTTCTAGAACGCAGCTGCCCTATTTATAGATTTCCAGAACAGACCTAGACTTCGAGCGATCGAAGACCTTCGATCGATCAAAGCTTCGATCGATCGAACCATTCTCGATCGATCGAGACTGCCAAGACTTCAATCGATCGAACATACTTCAATCGATCGAACTTGTCTTGACAACTTCCTCATGTGTCTTTCCAAGTATCCTGGCAGAGCTAAGAGTGGGACCTCCTAGGCTCTTTATTGTTGGCTCAGACCAATTTGTTAATTACCGTGACCAAACTCTTTGATCAGCAAACTAACTAACTGGTCAGTTAACGTTTACTCCACTATAAAATGATAACTGAACTCCAACGCAAAAGAACATATCTGAAACGATAACTAGACTTGTATGTTGTACTAATGTCCCTCTACCTTCAGCATTCGTAATCATATTCAGGTAGTCGGATAACTGTTACTGTCAACCTGAATCATGATTACTTCTTGTATTCCTTGAGTCCCATTCACCTCTCATGATTACCAAACACGTTGATAACTCTTATCAACAAGACTGCAGTACTCAGTAATTGACTAGGTGACATTCTTAAGGGAATGCTTACTCTGAAATAGAGGATAGATTCTGTCTTAACAATATATGTTCACAACCCTATGAATATGACATACCCAAGATACCCAGGTGTTGATCTTCTATAGACCTCACTGATTGGTAAGTCAAAGCAGCCATATCCACAGTCTGTGTTGATAATCGTCTCAAGATTAAGAACACGTACCTTATACAAGTTATGAGTTCCTATCGACTGATTGACAGTCTTGAGTGTCAATAGGAAAGCTCAGGTCCGTTAATGCACTATAAGCACTAACATGTTAACTAAGAGTTATACTCTAGTGATTGAGATTAATCACTCCATCCAATGGTAGTTAATCATGCTATAGTGTAAACCTGATGAGATATCCAGTCTCATCATCCACTGTGACACATTCTAAGTAACAAAGAATAGTAATTCGTATCTCACTTGTATGTATCTCATACATACACGAATTACTTACTATGATACTTAAGGATAACAATCATCTCATGAAAGAAACATACATAACTAAATGTAAAGCTGATATCCATATATTAAAATGTCAATGTCTCATATATAAAGTAATGGTTTGAGGGCACAAACCCAACAAGTACATCCGAAGGTGTGACAAGTGTCAAAGATATTCTCCCATGATCAACCGACCGAGAGAATGCCAGACACCAATCCACAGCCCCTGGCCGTTCGCCCAGTAGGGGATCAACATTGTTGGTCCCTTACCGATGGGAACAGGACAGGTCAAGTTTGCCGTCATCGCTGTTGATTACTTCACCAAATGGGCAGAGGCCGAGCCCTTGGCGACAATAACCGAACGAAAAATGGAAAGCTTCGTGGAAAGGAATATTCTTAGTAGGTTCGGCATTCCCCGGGTCCTGGTCCGCGATAATGGCAGACAATTTGACACCCCTATCTTCAGGCAGTTTTGCTCGGGCTATAGGATACTGAATCATTACTCCTCCCCCGAGCACCCATAAGCCAACGGTCAAGCCAAGATAACCAACCGGACAATCTTGCAGTCCATCAAGACAAGGCTTAAAGGCGCCAAAGGGCTGTGGGCTGAAGAACTACCGACCCTCCTGTGGACCTACCGCACAACACCCTGAGCGGCAACAGACGAGACGCCGTTCTCTTAACCTACGGATTTGAGGCGGTAGTCCCCACAGAGCTTGGGTTGCCTACATATCGGGTGGCCAACTTCAGTGCGCCGGATAACGAAGAAGCCCTCAGGTCAGAACTGGATCTGGTGGAGGAAAGGAGTGACCAAGCCTACCTGAAGGTGGTAGCCTACAAGCAAAGGGTCTCGTGGTACTACAACAGTAAGGTGAAGCACCGCAGTTTTCAAGTCGGAGACCTCGTCCTTAAGGCAGTGAACCAGTCTACCCGGATCCTGAGCCACGGGAAACTGGGGCCAAATTGGGGAGGCCTGTATAAAGTCATCCAGGTCAACCAACTGGGAACTTACTGATTACAGAGTATGGACTGGCATGATCTCTCTCACCCTTGGAATGTGCAATACCTCCGCAAGTATTATAAGTAATGCTTAGCCACGGGAATTTAGTATTGGTAGAAAAATTTGTTTTTGTAGCTCTGATTGAGCAATAGTAATAAATTCTTGTTTTAATAAAATTAGAAAGTTTATTTTGCAAAATTACTCCTGTCAGTACACCGTGCAATGCAGAAAAGTCATCGGGCCTAACCCCAAGGGACAATAAGACCTCGGGCTCCGAACCGAGGCACACAAAGACCTTGGCTAACAACCAAGGCACAAAAAGACCTCGGGCTTCGAACCCAGGCACAAAATGACCCTGCAACCACCCATGTTCCAGGTCAATTTCCTATGGTCGCTCATCAACACGCCCCCACCTTCACAGGATGCTCGGGGGACAAGGGGATACTAGACCTAAACAGGAAATTACATAAGGCTTCGCTTAGGTCCAGCCGACGATGGGGGCAAACCCCTAGGTGGCCGACGATGGCGAGCTTCATAGGACCCTGCAACCACCCATGTTCCAGGTTGGTTTCCTATGGCCACTTACTCCTGCACTCCCGCCTTAGCAATATGCTTGGGGGTAGGGGAATATTAGGCCAAAATAAGAAATCACACCGGTCACTAAAAGAACTTGGAAGATATTCCTAAGTACTTACAGTGACCAGAGATAATATCCCAGATGGTAAAACATGATACACCTATAATACACTGGGACATCCCGAACGGTAATACAGGGTATTCCTATAATACACTGGGCGATCCCGGACGCTAAACAGGACAAGTTCCTATGGCATACTGGGCTATTACCTTTTAAACAGGTCAGGAAGACTAGGTGTTCTACTGGTTACGGTCCTAAAACGTTTGCTCAGGCAGGGGTTAGGTCGGCCAAAAACCGAGTGGATACTAGCAATTACAAACAGGCGAAGTACAGAAAAAAGACACGGTCAATGGAAATGAAGTTTGACCTCAGGGGCCTTTTCATTAATTAAAACAAAAACTATACAAAGCCTGGGGGGCAGTTGTAGTAGCCTCCCCAAAAAGAAAAAAAACTACAACAAAAACAAAAAGAGAAAAAAACTAGTCTACAACAACCATTTCTCCCTCCTCCGCAGCTTGCTCATCAACGGAGGGGCCCCGGCCGGTGCAGCTTCAGCGGCGACCTCGAAGTCAACCTGGCCTTCCTTCCAATAACTAGACTCTGCCCAGGAATAACTGGACAAGTCCCAATCAGGGTGGTCAGCAGCAGCCCGCTTCGTCAGGTCAGCGTAGCCCGTGAGGAACCCAGCCTAGAATTCCTCCTCGGCCTCCTTGGCTTCAGCCTCCCGAGCAGCAGTAAGCTCCGAGAGCGTGGCCGTCATGGATGCCAGTTCCTTCTCGGCAGAGATCCTCCTGGCCTCCGTGGCTGCAGCCTTAGTCTCCATAACCGTCTCGACGGCGATCCTCCCGGCCTCCGCGGCTACAGCCTTAGCCTCCACAACCTTCCGAGCGGCCCACTCGATTAACAGAGAGTCATAGATCTCCCCACCCCAAGCTCCAGGGCAGTTGCCCGAGAGAGAAAACTCTGCGGACTCCCAGGCAGCCCTTTCCACGGAAAGGTTAGCCTCTGTAGTGGCCAACCTCTCGGTAACGCCGAGAAGGGTGGTCTCAGCCCCGGCCGTAATACAGCCAATCTGCAAGAACAGGAAAATGTCAGTATGCGCATGGAGAAAAAGTTAATGTTCACATTACAAAGGGACTTACCATGTGGCTGATGTTGTACAGCCAACCGATGATGGCCTCGAGGATCAACAGGCTGCACTTGTCGATCTGACTCTACAACAGCCCGGGCCGTACCCTTCCGAGGACGTCGTCCGTCGTCTCGACCTCCGGCCTGGAGGAGGGTTCCACGCAAGCAGTCTCCTCCATGCTCGGGAAGGAGACCCCGGACGGTTTGGCAGCAGGGGGAGGTGGTGGTGGAGCAGCAATCGTCACAATGGCGTAGAGGTAGAAGTCGCCTCCTTCTCAGCTCGGATGGAAATCCCCCGGGAAATCCTCTTGAGGGGCTGGCCCTCGGCGAGGTCTGGCTTCTTCCTCTTCTAGCCGGCCCGGGCCATCAGGGCCGCCTCCTTCTCCTTCAGGGCTGCCGCGTTCTTGGGAGCTATTTCTGCAAAACCAGAGAGCATGTCAGTTCAGCAAAGTACCAAACGAAAAAAAAAAACAGACGGTCAAGAGATGGTATTTACCCAAAATGATCGCCGGAAGGACGGGAGCTATGAAGCATTGGGGCTTGTAGGAGATCTTCGGGCTTCCCGACCGAGTCAGCACCTTGTTAATGTCAGTTAGGTCCTCCACCAAAGATAGGACCCTCGCTTGGAGCTCGTCGGGAAGACTTGGCAAGTCAACTACTCCCACTGCAAAGCAAACATACAAATGGGTTAGTCAAGGCAAAATAGAAAGACTAATCAATAAAGAAAAGTGGTCGAGCTTACTCCTTAGCTCCCCCGCCCAGGAGGTCCTCAATTGTATACCCGATGCCTTTTCACACAGTCCTAGGGTGGGCACTTGGAAGAATTTCTTCTTCCATCCTTTATTATTGCTCGGGCAGTTGACAATTATCTTCCGCCCCTGCCTAGCCCCGAGTGAGAAGAAATCAGACTCCTTATGGACTTTGAAGGGCCGGTGAGTCCAGAAAAACTCCTGTAAAGTAAGCTCATACCCGAGGACTTGGGGCCACAAGGATATGCACCCCATCAAATATCGCCAACCGTTCAGGGCGAGCTGCCCGGGGGAGATCCCAAGGTAGATAAGCGCATCCCGGGCAACTGAGTGGAGAGGCAAGCGAAGGCCTGCCATGAAAGCATCCTCATAAAAAGTGACGAAGCCCGACTCGTGGAAGTGAGCTCCGCCATCATGGACGGCAAGGGAACAGGGGCCGGGAAGGTCATATCTGTCCCTGATCTGATCCAAATCAGGGCCGTGCAGAATACTGATAATGGACTCGCATGAGAAGACGACCCTGGGGCTGTTTGGTACAGACCCCTCGTCGCCCGAACCCCGAGAAGTCGAGGCCACAGGAGAATCCCGGCGCGTTTCCTCGGGAGACGCCCGGGCAGGGATCATCCCTTCACTCTGCTGATCAGAAGGGGCCAAGGAGGGAGGGTCTAAGCTTGCACTTGAGGACCCTGACCGTAACTGCTCGTCTTCCAACTGGGACGACGAGTTAAAATCTGAATGGCATATGATTAAGTCTGTGGAAGACCGAGGGGGCAGACGACCTAAGAATGGGTCAAGAACGCCTAGCCTGATGTACAGAGGAGGTAGATCTAACAACCTAAAAGGCAGGTCGTACAAGATTCTGGAAGAAATGTAACACTCTCTCAGGACTCTCTCGGGAATACCCGTTTGGTCAAACTGCTCTAGCGTACCCCCAGATTGGAAGAAATGACAAAACCGCAAAAAGAAAAAATCTCACGCTCGTTCTAACCCAAGTGGGTTCGCTCCCTCCAGCTTTGTTCAGAAAAGAAGAAGAGAATGAATAACTGGAGACAGAAAGGAAGGACTTACAAGGTTTTGCGCAGAAAAGAGGTCGGGAATCTTGCTCGGGATCTTGTCTGCTCTCAAACTGCTCAGTAAACTCTCTCACTTGGCAGCGAGAACTGAAGAGATGAGCAAGTGTTCCTTATATAGGAATAGTGGACGGTCCAGATCAATCAGATCCAACGGCTCAGAAGTTTTCCCGCCAAGAACCGTCAGACAGTTGTCACCTCGGGCATGTGAAGGACTGCCTCGAAATGCGCGTGCATTAAATGCGTGACGTAGCGGTTCGGTTACCACGCAACTGGTCGGTTACATCCAAACCGACTTTGCTAGATCCTGATCAGGCCAATCACTCCCTGACATGTGGCAATATCAACACCCAAGCTCCTACCTGTACCTATCGGTTATTCCACCGGGTGATCTGGAGTATGGGCCCCATCCCGAGCAGCATTCCCGAAGGACATCCAGACAGTTTCTAAGAAGGTACTGATTTTTGAATCCTCACCCGATGAAGCATCCAGTCAGTTCCGAAAATGGAGGGCAGCTGATATGTCCAAAATAATCTAGCCATGAAGCCAGTCTACCATGTCACCAAGAGGTGTGGGTTACTCCAGTAAAGGCACCAATAGCTGAGCAATTCCGAGGTGTTTGTTAGAACTGGGCGGTTCGTACAAACTGGTCGGGCATGAAGGTCACCGCGTCCCGCGATCCCGGCCTATCCAGTAGTTTCCTAAACCAACTACAAGTCTGCAAGATGGAATGTGGCAGTTTCCTAAACCACTTAGGAAACTTTACCCAAATTGTGCCAATCAAGTGTAATCAGATTAGGTTTCCTAATCCTATTAACTTACCATGCAAGGGTGGACTCTTGCATCTATAAAAGAGCCCACCTACCCTGTCAATAGGGATCCGAAAATAATTCTCTAGCTAACAAGCATACAACAAAGAACTCACCATCAATACGCATATACCCGGTCGGTATTACTGGTAGTGCTGCCCCTCTTTGTTGGCTCACTAGGTCCGCCGGTGATCTGCTAGTTAGAGCGTATAGACGCAACCGTGGACATAGGTCACCTCGTTAACGGCACCGAACCACACACAAATTGTTCTTGTCTTTTTCTCTCTCTAAACCCTCCTTACCAGTTTTAGGCATCATCAGTGAGGTAGATATGTTGAAAGATATAGGAAAATTTACTTAGTTTCATTACTATTTTGCAAGTATGAAAATTTTGAATCTATTTAATTTATTTTGTGAAATTTGTTTGTACATTTTGTTAATTCCGTGGACCCCCTTCGAATTAGGACTTCTGCTTACCTAAATGCAAAGGATGAATTAACAGATAATTTATTTTTTACTATCATAATAAATAAAATATTTACATATATATATTTGGACAGAATTGTTGGCACATTGTACACACAACGTGATGAAATGGTTACCAATAGTATTATACTACTTGTATAGTTATATAATAGTCTCTTAAGACTATAGTTGTTTATACTCAGTATACCAATTTAGTGTTTACAATTTGGTGATTTTATTAGGTGTTGTAAACAAGGATGGTTGTGGTACTAGTATTAATTTGTTTGCACATATGTGAGCATACTTTTTGAATCATAATTAAGATTGTTTTTACAACTGGAATATCTTATAATGTTATAATATTATGACATGTAATAGGCTTAATAGAGCCTATGTACCTGATAAACCTAGTAGAGATACTAGTAGTTCTAGTTATTTGCTGCATTGATGACATGCACAAATAGAATTTAGATTCCCGTTGGATCTAAGCGGGAGGATTATATACATCAATGAGTGGATGGTTTTTTTTTCACTTTTGGTGGAGTTGTCTCATGGATAAAAGAGACATACTTGTATAACTTACTCTACCATAGCAGTAGAATTTCCAGAGTTAGCTATAAGTAAAAAAGAGGCAGAGTAGTACAATTGAGTTTTAGAAATTCAAGTTTGGCCTAAACCTATGCCTCTTATATTTATCTACTAAGATAGTGAGTTTACACTTTATAGGGTCAATAGTAAAGTGTACAATAGTAAGTCCATACACATTGGACTTAGACACAGTTATTTGAGGCAGTTACTCACGGACTGCGGATTATGTGAGATACAGCCAAAATTTGACAGGTAAATTCACAAAAGGACTTGCAAGGAATTTGGTGTCTAAGATACCGGTAGGGATAGAAATAAAGCCCAACGAACATATTCACTCTTGATGGAAACTCAACTTGACACTTGGTATTTCAAGTTTTCAGGTTCAACGAGTAAAGTACATCATATGTCGTGATTGTAAGCACTTGAAATAAAAAAAATGTGTATATATAAACATATAAATCATCCCAAGGATAAGTTCTTAGTACCTGTAACGTGTTAAGGAGGAGGATGGGCTATAACGCTCTTAATAGATTTATAACAATTGTGTTGGAGTGTTTTAGTTATGGGGACACTTCTGATAAGTCTACCTATATGAGAGTAGAAGTGGTGCCGCTTCCTATGCATTCAGGGCTTGGCATCTAGAGTACTCACGAAATCAAGGTACAGACACAAGGCCTAATTCATGTGTTGGCTTATATGAATATCCACTAAGGTTAAAGGTTTATGTATGGAGATAAGTCTAGTTAGTCAATATGGATTGCCAGTTCAAAGACATGTCTACTAAGCTCTCCTGGTTAGCTTTGACGAGCCCTCATATGGTAATTGGTTCAAGTCGTAAGACACCATTACTTATACATAAATAATCTTACAGCCAATAATCTTCAAACCTTATTTCGAAAATGGTGGGGGATTGTTGAAGAATTTTCAAAATAAGGAAATAGTATTGAGTGTGGGATTTGAATTAGAAATGATGAATGATGGGTCGTACCCATTGAGATTGAATTCGAACTGATGGGTCGCAACCATTCAGGTTTGATTCAATATTAAATTCAAAACCATGGGTTGTATCCGTTGGACCAATAGTCACAAGGCTAGTAGACGCAAATGTCTATGAAGGGACACCAAGCATTCTATATATAGAATGGATCAATTCTCATTTACACGTTGAAAAGATATCTCTCTTCTTCCTTATGAAAAATTAGAAGTTTAAATTATGTTGGTTTTCTTTACATAAAATACATATTTCTAGATTCTGCTTTCTGCAGAAATAGAATTCTAGACCTGGCTTTTTATTTCTTGGTGGATGTTTTGGGCTATCTTCAATAGTGCATATTGCAGAAAGGGTTGGCTTCGTTGTACCTTGAATACAGATTTGCGAAATTCCTGTTTGCACACCAAATTATAATTATGGTGGGGGCAAATACTGTATTTAGGGAAGTGTTTTCGTACACGCCTTGAAGCATTTTTTTGGAATACATTTTGTGGCATCGTTCGTCAGTGGATTTTGAAGACTTTGAAGACAAATTTTCCAACAGGACATGTTATTTTTTTCACAAAACACAGCTTATCAAACACGTTTTGCTATTTTCATTTCCTTTTCTTTTCTTTTCTTTTTTCCTACGACGACCATAATTTACCAAACACATATTTTATTGTTGTTCTTAAAAACTAAACACAAACTTCTTTCAAACAAAACGCCAAAAAAAAAAAAAAACAAAAAAACAAAAACAAAAACAAAAACAAAATTTTTTTATCAAACGCCACCTTAGCTTTTTGGAAGATTTTTAAAAGAAGGAAATTCTTTTCTTCTTCTTTTTTAGTTCAGGCTTTTGAAAGAAAGCATTCAGGCTTTTGAAAGAAAGTAAAACGAAAAGAAAAAAAAATGCTTCATTGGCTTTTTCCAAAAATAATTCTGTGGAGCATATAGTCATATTGGTTTTTTTTTTTCATAATTGTGAAGAAAAAAAAAAAAGAAAAGAAAAAAATAGATGTATAATTGGGTGACTTCTCTAAAAATTAAATTATTTTAAATATTTTTTAAACTTTTTAGTTGGACAAATATATCTCCTTTATGAGATATTTACACATGTCATCAATAAATATGCAAATTTTTTTTTGTCATTTTAAATCACTTGCAATATCTTACTTCTATTTTTTAATTAAAAACTATTTTTTGTCATGTGATACTTTGTCTTACTAACTCTCTCATGTGCATTGCACGAGGTCATTACTAGTCTTCTATTAAAGAGCGATACTTTGCAAGTGTAATATAAACAAAAATATTTTAGAACATATTGGTTTTTCAAACAAAAAAAATGGGTTAAATACATTTTACCCCCTGTGGTTAGACCCATTTTTACTTTACCCCCTATGGTCCAAAAGTGTATACTTAACTCTCTGTGGTTTCGGACTAAAAGTGAAACTGTTACGATTTTCTGCAAAATTCATGAAAATTCTATGTGGAGATAATGCTACCATTTAACCCACCTATGTGAGTCTATTTAATTATGCTGCCATTTTCATTTTCCCTTTGTGAGCTTAATTATGGGAATCTCCTATGTGGAGATAATGTTGCTATTTAACTCACCTGTATGTGTCTAATATTTAACACAAATCCCCTTGGTCTTGGGAGGCTAATTTTGAAGCTAACTGCCTATGTGAGGTTAATTTTAACACTTAAACTCTCCTATGTGGGCTAATTTTAACACTTAATTTCCATGTGGGGCTGTTTTGAGAGAAATCTTAGTAGCTTAACTGTCCAAAACCACAAGGGGGTTAGGTGTCCACTTTTGAACTAAATGGGGTAAAGTGAAAACGGACCTAACCATAGGGGGTAAAATTTAAGCAACCCTATTTTATTTGAGACTCTTCTCTTCTCTGTTGAATATTTCCAATTTGAAGAGTAACAAAACTAAGCTATCTTCACCTAACTTTCTCTCCATGTATCTTCTCTTCTCCCAATTTAACATACAAAATGAAAAATTAGAGAGAGACCTCTTTTCTCTTTTCTTGTCTCAATCCAAAAGGTTTAAGGAGTTTAAAATTTTTCTTGAAGTTATATCTTTGGTTCGCTTCAATGATGAATGTAACACCCGTACATGAAAAAGAAAGCTAATGTGGTATTGTAGACACCCCATTTTGTCGGCTATCAGATTTAGGAGACCCATAGCATGGTGGTTCATGATGACAGAAAAAGACTCAAAAAGGGACTCCTGGAAGTTAGTTCTATCTCTCAAAATGCTCAGAATGACCAAAATACCCCTGAAAGCCCAAATACTCCCAGATTTGGACCGAAAGTTCTGAAAACATACTATGTCATAATAAAAGCAATAAAATAAGTTTCAAAGCAAAATCGGGTAAAATCGTCAGCTCCCAGAGACCCCTGAAAGTCCCAGAAGGTCCCCGTTGACCAGTTTGACCAAAGCTTGACCAGGTTTGACCAGGGTTTGACTAAATTCATCCAAATTCTCCAAAAAGTTTCTAGATCATACTAGATCATGTGAAAAGTATTAAAATGAGTTTGAAAAGAAAATCGGACGAAAACATCAGTTCCTGGGAGCTCCTAGAGGTTCCCAAAACTTCTTTGAGATCCCAGGTTTGACCGATTTGACCTAAAAGTTGACTTTGAAACTGGAGCGTCGTGTCATTTTTCAAATATTTTTCACAGAAACTAGAGGTCAATAGCTTTCCAATGGTATGTTGCACATAAATTCTGCATTCAAAACGAATTTATTATGAATTCCCGAAAGTAAAAAAGACAATCAAATCGGCTTTTATCGCAAATACCACAAACCTTTTCAAGATGAACTCACTCTGAACTATTTTTTATGAAAATTAGACTCCATTACCTTTCCAACGGTATAACAATAGCTTAATTCGGAATTCATACGCATTTTCTGTGAATTTCATATGAAATAGGGCCTTTACGTAAATACCAAAACCTCAAGGGCTAATCAGCATTATTCGGAAGTTGGAGGAGCAGTGCCGCCGCGGCACTGGCCCACTACCACTGCGGCACTGGCCCAGTGCCGCCGCGGCACTCTCCCCGAGAACTGTCCATTTTTGTAATTTATTTTGGGGGTCCATTTTGATTAATTGAAAACTAAAATGATGTAGTTCCTTGTTCACAGACATTTGGAGCCAATGGGAGCACTCTTTAAATCCAAAACCACCCCAAATTGGCATATATAAACCCCCCTTGACTTCTCATTTAGGGGGTGGCAAATGAAAGCTTAGAAAAGTTTTACAGAGAAAGTTGTAGAAATAAGGTTAGAATAGAGAGAAAAGAAGCTTCCTTCTTTGATTTTCAACTAGAAAGTGAGTTCTAAACTTTGTTTTTACTTCATTACTTCCATTTACTTCACATTCAATACATCCAACTACCATTTTTGTGAGCATTTATGAGATAGGAAGCTTCTTCCATGTCCAAAGTCAATACATATGAGTGAAACATCAAGCTACAAGTCCAACATCTCCATGATTATCAATTATTGATTACTATTTACTTGCTTTATTTATATATGTTCATATCCTCTTCCCCCATTTCTTCTTGATTTTTCTTTGATTACTTACTAGTTCATCATCATCTAAGTGATGACAAGAAGTTTGAAGTGAGTGAATCCTTATGGATAGTAGCTCATAGCCTCAAAAACATGTTTGATAGATGATGATTAAAACCTCAATACTTCCAAAGTATCCTTGGGGTTATGCTCAAATGGAAACAATGTCCTCCAACAATCTTGGAGGTTCTTGATATGAGTTCAATGTTGATATTTCAAGTGGTCATAACCTTCATTTAAATGCTAAAAATGCACTCTCAAAACCTCTATTTCAAAATCCCTCATAAACCCCCCTTTTAGATTTCAAGAAATAAAACCCTATCCTTCTCAAAAATCTTCAAAACAGTGAGTGACATGAGTTCAAAGATTTCTCTAGAACCCAATACTCAAAGAATTAACATAAGACCACTTGGAAAATCTTCCTGACCCATTAGAGAACACCCATGATTTTTGGTTTGACTTGGAAACACTTGGAAGGGTTCCATTTTGACCCAAACATTCCTTCCATACATTATGCTTTTGTTGTCACAGCAGCTAGGTTGAATTTCAACTTGTGTTTCAGAAAACTTTTCCAAAAGGAATGATCCCAATTCATTTTCCCCTTGAACTTCAGTGTCTTAGGGAACATTTTTTATAATATGGGCCTCTAGATGTTTTGTTTTCATTTTCTAATATTTTTCAACATTTCAGTCGACAGTACGGACTCTATTTCTGAGTAACCTCTATTGTTTATATGATTTCTCTCAATTTATAATAGTCATTGAAGATTAGATTTTTGATAGGTGTTCTAGACACAATAAGGATGATCTCCATAAAAAATCGTGAACTAAAAACATTTCTAACCCCACTTTTCCATTTTCAAAAGATCAACTCACTGCTCTGTCCACTATTCACAGCGAGCATACTTTTACTTTCATTCTATGATTTGATGCTCACATGCACCCCAAATTAGTTCATATCTTAGGAAGTAGTCCTTACTACATTTGTACATATCCTATAATGATTTTTTTATGCATTCATGCATACTCTAGACTTCTAAGTCACTTTAGAAAGTCCATGTACACAAACACACTACAACCTTTGCACATTCTAGGATCATACATTACATTCATGCAAGATTTGAGGTTTTTGTGACTCCTAATCTAAGAAGATTATAAGGAATGAACTTGAACACACGTTCATGCTTCCCCTCGATCTAATCTTCCTTTCTTATCTGTCCCGGGGATTGAGAGGTCTTCTTTTTTCAAAGATTAACATGCATCATACTAGCTTGCTAAGCATACTTTGTTTTCTTTGTTTATTTGTTCCAAGAACAATCCATGTCCCCTCTTAGATTAGAAAAACTTGATTACTTGATACATGATTAGACGATTTTTCCTAGGTTTGTTTGTGTGATCTTTCACCTTTGCATTGTGTGATACTTGGCTTAGATCTTATGAATGAAATCTTATCTTTGATCTTCCATTTCAAGATTCTTATGTGATGTAATATATTATCATAATGTTAATTGTCGAACCAAACATAGTAAAAGATGATTATTTGGATGCTAATTGAGGCCCGTCGAAAGACGGGGCGAGTTGAGGGTGTTTTAGTCGTGACAAAGGCTCCTTCATCTCTCGTCCTCGAGCCAAGTTCTTTGGTTATGAAGGGCTGGTGCCCTTTATCCATTTGGGTGAGTCAAATTAGGTTTCTAGGTTCCTTAAAGACCAAGGGGCGACTCTGTATCTATTTTCAACAGACCTTTCTTCCTTTTTCTTTTCTTCGATCCAAATCAATTTCAAACCAACAAAAGAGTGGACGACCGATTCCGCGTGTCCACAATCTGGCGACTCTGCTGGGGATTTTTATTTTAAAAAAACAAAATAATACAGAGGTTTGACTCATAAAAAGCATCCTTAAAATCATCTTTTTACTATGACCGGTTCACCACATTGTACTCTGCATTTTCCCCCTCCCACTGTGTCTGAAATGCGGCGCTGACATTGTTCAAGTCTTGCTGTGCCAGAGCACAAGTCACCGTTGATACTGTACCTTCCAAGGTATATCAAAAAGAGTAACAACTTCCGTACTATCTCCCTGATAGTATATTGGAACTCTCGTCAATGGACCCTCTTTGACTAAACCCAGCCTTTGCATATAGATTCTTGTAGTACCTTTCATTGAACTGTTCATTTATCTTTTCAAGATAGGATAATGTGATATAACTGTTGTATGCCCTGGTGGGATTACCTGCGCGGTGTAGACGCTTATGTGGCATAGAACAGAACCTCTTTCTTATGATTCCCAAGGCAATCACTCACATGTGACCACATTGAGTTGACCTTCCTAGGCACCATGGTAAGGATGTCTGCTCCATGTTCACAAAGATATACACTGCAAACCTTGTTTGTTGGTCCGAAGACATAGGAGTATGAAAACTTGCTAGACAGTATGATCACCATCATATTTAACCAGTTTCCCCAAGAAACTCTAACCAGTTTCTTCCAAAAAACTGTCCATATATTATCCAGATACACCTGTTTCTCCCAGAAACTATGTCCATATATTATCCAGATATAACCAATTTCTCCCAGAAACTCTGTCCAACTCGTCCAAGATACAACCAGTTTCTCCCAGAAACTCTGTCTGACTCTCCCAAATATAACCAGTTTCTCCCAGAAACTCTCTCTATATACCCTAGATTTACCAAAGATACCAGTTTTCCTCAGAAACTCTATCAAAGTTTCTCGAAATATTCTGGAAACCCTTGTTATCCATTAGTGATCATAGTGGAAGGTAAGGTTAGCACACTCTATATGGCTAGGACCTTATTTGTTTAATTGCTATCTGCTAGAAATATGAGCATCATGTAGATTAGGGCTTGAACCCGCATGCTCGTCTCATTTGCATACACCCTCCCTATAGGTCTGTATGCACTGTTTCAGTCAGTTTGTACACAAGTCAGTCCACGTTTGTTAACATAACTGTCATTGTCTATCTAAAGTTGTCATTATCAGAATCTGATATAATACTCTCGAATTTGTAGGCCACTATAGATTCCCAAAGTCAGCAGCTGGGATCCTCGTCTTGGGTCAGAAATTCAGATAATCGTTTGGTCAAAATCAGCCCGGCAAGTTATTTCAGCATGAACCAAGAAGAGTTAGAAAACAAGGTTACCAAGTTGGGAACGACCATAAGCCAGCAGTCCGACAGCCTAGCCCAAGTTTTGAATTTCATGGAAGAATTAAAATAGCAGCAGTCACCTAGGTTCCCACCACCACTAGGATTCATGCCACCACCAATGCCAGGATTCATGCCACTACTGCCGCCGGGGTTTGTGCCGCCTCCCGTCACTGTACATGAGAATAATGGGAAAGAAGATTGGTTTCAAGGGGTCCCACTTCCTGCATATGAGAAAAAGCTCCAGGAAAAAATGGATAAAGTCGACAAGCTAGAAAGTGTATTGAGAAAGAGCAAGGGGATGGATGATTACATGTTGGACCTGGAAGGGTTTTTTAAGCCTGTTAAGTTAAAACTACCAGAAAACTTCAAGATGCCCTCCATTGACCGTTTTGATGGAACCGAAAATCCGAAAAGCCATGTGAAGCTGTGTATGATCATATTCCAGTCAATAGGTTGCATCATGAGCACATTGCAATGTTGTTCCCACAAACCCTCACAAATTCTGCACTATCATGGTTCTTTACCTTGGAAACCTCCAAAACTCGAGCATGGGAAGACATCATTCGGGTGTTTCGATCACTATTCTTACAATCAAGAGCTAGATGTCACAATCAGGGATTTAGAAACTACTTGGCAAAAAAACAATGAATCCTTCACTGCTTTCCTGAGTAGATGGAGGAATAAAGTGGCCCAAAAAACCCACCGGCCAGTTGAGAAGGAACAAGTAAGAATGCTAATCTGAAATCTGCAACCACTCTACCCTGAGAAGTTATTCTTAATCCATCTCCAACTTTGAGGAATTGTTCAAAGTTGGGAATCGAATTAAAGATGCTATCAGGGAAGGAAAGATTAAGAAGAAAGAGCCTCCAAGTCAGTCAAAAAAGGCCCAACTACTCCCACAACGCTCCGGATGTCAATGCCCTTAGCAGTCAACCCATGGCATACCCTCCTAGGTTGTACCAACCCTCCTACCAAGCAAACATGTCTAATAAACCTTTTTAGAAAAAGCATCCTTATAATTTTGCCAAGCTAGAAATCTCCCTCTCCTCAGCCTTAGACTGCCTCCTCAAAAAGGGCCACCTCCAATTGCAAGGGGCAGCAAGTGCCATTCTGTCTAGTCGATACGGACTCCACCTTGAATGTTTGTACTCTAAGAATCGTCACTGCCTTGGGGGTCAACATCCTAGACATCAATCCATCCGTGCAATTTGTGAGGGCCTATGATAACACCAAGAGAACTGTGATGGGGACTATTTTTCTCCAAATCCGAGTAAGGTCTTTAGTTTGCACTCAACTCTTCCAAGACATGAATATACCTGTCTCATTTAATTTCTTAATTGGGAGGCCCTGGCTGCATATCAACAAAGTGGTATCCTCCAGTATGCACCAATTGATCAAGTACATTCATGATAAAAAAGGTAAAAATCATCTTCAGCAACAGTTGGGGAAATGAAGCCTTCCCAAGCTACGCTCCCGTCTTTGAAATCCAAGTACCCGAACTAGAAGAGGGGGAAATCGAAGGATTCTTCATGGAAAGGGTTCACATGATCGATGATGAAGATAGATTCCCTGAGATCCACTTTGCAGTTGTCACTATCGTCCGTAAAATGAACTACTTCCCTGGAATGGGATTGGACCGACGTCAACAGGGGATCCGTGAGTTCCCTTAGATCAAAGGACAAAAAGGTACTTTAGGATTAGGGTACAAGCCTTCTGAAGAGGACATCGAGCTTCAAAATCCATGGCAGAAGAGAGTGATGAGTCTCCCACCATACCGCAAGACCTTGAACGGGAAATTCATCAAAGAAGGGAATGACTTCCCCTATTTTGGGTTCCCTGAGCCTTGGATCCATCAGACCATCGGAAAAAGGCACCCTAGACTCGAAATTTTTGCTGACTCTGAAAGGGCCCCCTATCAAGATCCGTTCTATCCCAAAGAAGCTGTGAAAACCCTAGAGGAGGACTGGTTGAAGTATTTGGACACTGAAGTTATCAAGGAAATGTGGGAAGAATCTGCTAAAGAGGAGGTAGGAAAGAGGGCCAAGAGCCAAGATGATCAGATCACGCCGACTGAGGAGGGTTTGAGCAACCAGGCTATAGAGTCAGCTGTCTGTGTCTCCCTATCCTCTGTTCCCCCGGAGTTTATACTTCCAATTATCGAGTATGTACCAAAGTTGGCTGCTATGAGCCCACCACTGTCTAATGCAATCACTCCACTTGTTATGAATGAAATGAAAGACAGTTCTGCTTATTCCTCTGTGTCTAATACTTATGAATGCACAGATCCCTCTCAGGATCTCCCAATCAAACTTAAGCAACTAATTGAAAAACCACCTGCTTGTGAAATAATCAAAGATACTTTATCGATTATTCTAGGTGAAAAAGATAATCCACAAATTGTGCAAATTGGCTCAACACTTAATAAAGAAGAAAAAGAAAAATTGACTCTCTTGCTAAAAGAATTCAAAGATGTTTTTGCTTGGTCTTACAAGGACATGCCTGGGGTCGATCCCGACATTGTCCAACATCATATTCCTCTCCTCCCCAATTCTAATCCTATCAAGCAGAAACTAGGGGTAGCAATTCGAGTTAGACGTGTCATAATCGGGTCATAAATGGGTTGCGTGATTTTGGTTTGATTTTTAGTTTTGAGTAATATTCAACAAAAAATATAAACTTTTTTAATTTAATCATGTCATGTCGTGTCATAATTGGGTTGTCTCAGTAAACCATGTTGTCGTGTCAGAAATTGCCACCCCTAGCAGAAACTAAGGCGTATGAGGCCAGAGTGGGCACTCAAGGTCAAAGAAGAAGCAGAGAAACAATTCAAGGTAGTATTCATCACTGTTATAGAGTATTCAAAATGGGTTACCAACATCGTGTCAGTCCCCAAGAAGGATGAAAAAGTTTGCGTGTGCATCGACTTTCGTGATCTAAACAAAGCCAGTCCAAAGGATGACTTCCCACTTCCCCACATTGATGTTTTGGTAGATAACACTGCAGAACATGAGCTATTGTCATTTATAGATGGTTTCTTAGGGTACAATTAGATTCTAATGGCATTGGAAGATCAAGAGAAGACGACATTCACCACACCATGGGGAACCTACTGCTATAGAATAATGCCTTTCGAACTCAAGAACACTGGAGCAACCTACCAAAGGGCTGCCACCACTCTGTTACATGACATAATTCACAAGGAAGTAGAAGTGTACGTACATGACATGATTGTAAAATCCAAGGATAGAGAAGGACACTTAGTAGCATTGGAACAGTTTTTTGAAAGATTGCGCAAGTACAAGATGAGGCTGAATCCGAAGAAATGCACTTTCGGTATGACTTTTGGGAAGCTCTTTGATTTTCTCATTACACAAAGAAGGATAAAGGTCGTTCCCTCTAAAATCAAGGCAATTCTAGAAATGGCACCACCATAGAATGAAAAAGAAGTGAGAGGGTTCCTCAGGAGGATCCAATTCATTAGTCGCTTTATCTCGAAGCTCACGACCACATATGATCCTTTGTTCCGATTGCTGAGGAAAGGAGAGAAGTTCCAATGGGATGACCAATGTCAAGCTGCATTGGACAAAATAAAAGCTTACCTTCAAAATTTGCCTGTTCTTTCACCATCCACTCCTCACTAGCCCTAATTTCTTTACCTATTTGTCTTCGAAAATGCCATAGGTTACATGTTAGCCCAAGAAGGAGGAGAGAGCCACTCTAAAAAAGTCATATACTACCTTAGCAAGAGGATGACTAGGTATGAGCTTAATTACTCTGCCCTCAAAAAAACATGTTGGGCCTTAGTCTGGTGCACCCGCCGATTAAGGCTCTACATGCTAGCCTTTCCAATTGTGCTCATATCCCGCATGGATCCTCTAAAATACCTCATCGAAAAACCTGCCCTGACTGGTCGTATATCTCATTAGCTACTTCTACTATTTGAATTCGATATCGAATATATAACAAGAAAATCGGTAAAAGGGAGAACTATTGCAGAGCATCTTGTAGAACACGCTGTTGATTCCGGAGAGAATGAAGATTTCCCGTTCCCTTATGAGAATATCATAGAAATCAAAGAAGAGTAGTGGAAGTTGTACTTTGATGGGGCAGCCAACATGAAAGGCTACGGAGTAGGAATGATCCTGGTATCACCAAATGGGGACCACACCCCACTGGCAGTCAAGCTCAATTATAACTCCACCAACAATACTGCTGAATACGAGGCGTACATTTTGGTGATGGAAGCGGCCATAGAATTAAAAGTTTAGAAATTATATGTCTTCGGAGATTCAAACCTCATTGTATCATAAGCCAGAGGAAAATGGAAGGTGATAGAAGAAAGGTTGAAGCCCTATCATGACCGTCTCGATGGACTAAAGAAACGGTTCAAGAATGTGACATTCTTCTACCTGCCCAGGGAAGAGAACCAGTTAGTAGATTCATTGGCTACCCTAGCCTCCATGATAAAAATCCCCATGGTAGTCAAGATGACGCCTCTAGTAATTGAGCAAAGATACGAGCCTTCATTCAATACGATCGCTGCAATCGAAGAGGAAGAGAATGAAACACCATGGTATCAAGATGTCTGGAACTGTATAGAAAAAGGAGTGTATCCCCAAGAATCTTCTAAGAAGGACAAAAGAGCGATTCGAAGGTTCGCCGTACAGTTCATCATCTGCGGAGGAAAATTGTTAAAGAAAGGGTACAATGGTCACAACCTGACATGCTTGTTCGGGAAGAGCACCAGAAGGATGATGGAAGAAATGTACGAAGGGGTATGCGGTCCACACATGAACGGTCACATGCTGGCCAAGAAGATTGTAAGACAAGGGTACTATTGGACAACATTGGAAAAAGACTGTTGTGAATACGTGAGAAGGTGCCACAAATGTCATATCCATGCGAACATGATGCATGTACCGCCATCTCTACTCTACAGTATGATCTCTCCATGGCCATTCTCAACTTGGGGAATCGATATCATTGGCGAAATTGTTCCAAAGGCCTCGAATGGGAATAGATACATTTTGGTGGCCATCAATTATTTCACAAAGTGGGTAGAGGCTGAATCCTACACCAAGTTGGGGGCCTAGGAAGTGGCCAAGTTCTTCAAGAAAAATCTCATCTGCCGCTATCGACTCCTATAGACACCCCAATTTTGACTGAACTATTAAACTTAAGGGGATTTACCTCTAGAAATCAATGATGAATAATGACCCGACGATTTTCTTCAAGTTCTTCGCTTCGACTTCTAAAAAGCTTCAAGTTCCCAAACCTTGCTCCTAATAACCCTAGATTTGGCCAATCACTAACCATTTGTCTCGAGCTCACTGGATCATGGGTTACTTTCTAAAAAAAATGGAATAGCTTGAATAATAATAATTATTATATTTTCTAACAATAACATTGTTTCCTATGTTTTTTTTTAGATTCAAAAAGAAAAAAAGAAAAATATACTATTTGGTGACTCATATGATTAATTTAGATTTAAAATGAAAAATGTGTCTATACATACATATATATATATAAGAAAATGAAAATAATAAAAGACAGTATCCCATGTGATTTGGAGAGTTAGAGATTCTTTGGCATATTCCTAATCCAAAGTAAATACCCAAAAAGCTCTTTGTTGGGCACTAATCTCCCATGTGCTTTGAAGATGCTCTAGAATGTTCCTTTATTCTAGCCAACTTAAATGTCTTTCAAGTTTATTGGAATTACATAGAAGTGCTATGGAGAGTTAGAGATGCCATAGAATATTCCTAACTCACCCAAATTGACCTATCGACCCTTATCTTAGCCCCTAAGATAATGAAAGTCTATAAAAAAAACCCCCATTTTCTCTCATTTTGTGAGGTGGGACATTTTTTTAATTATATAGAGAAGTATATTGGGAGAGCTTTAGAGGACAAAAAAATATAGAGAGAGAAACTCTACCAATTATTTACCCAAACCCCACCAAAACTCTACCCAACCATCAAATCACCATTGAAGGAACTTGAAACTTGAAGAAGAAGAAGAAGAGAAAAGCTTGAGGAATTCAACATCTCTACAAGTTTTCAGAAGATCTAGAAGCAAACTCGTCCAATCGCCCTTTCCAGAAAAAGAATCCTTGCAATTTCTCCAAACTAGAGATCTCCCTCTCCTCAGCCTTAGATCGTCTCCTCAAAAGGGCCACCTCCAACTGCTCCAACCTCGAAATACCCCGCCACCACCAAGCTGTGACATAACCAAACATTGCACCTACCACCAAGCCCCTGACCACAACATCGATGATTACATGCGAGGTAAAACCTTCAAATCTATCTTTATATATAATAATTCAATCACAAATTCTTAGATCTAGGGACTTTACACATTTTCGAAACCTCTCTTCCTACCCCATTTCATCACACACCACATAGAGTTTGTGATTGAATTTGTATGTGTTGTTTTCATTGATTTGGATCTAGATATAGCCTTGGGTTTAAAGCAAAAACAAGTTGTAAAAGCATTCTTACTTGGATTTTATTCAAACCTTGATTTTACCTCCTTTTGTCTCTATTTTCTCTTTGAAATCCATGAGATCCTTAATATCTCATTGGATCCTCTTTGGTTTGATCCTTTAGTCTCCTATGATCTTATGATTTATATGGGGATTAATATGGGTCATGGTTACATCCATATGATTTTTGTTGGGTTTAAGACTGTATTCATGACTTGAGTCCTTCAAATTGAATCTCATAGAGTTATTTCTCTATTCTATGAGGTTCATGTGGATTTGGTCTTACTTAGTCTCCAAGGACCATTAATTTGAGAGGAGAATAGAATAAAAATGAATCCATATTCCTCAAGAACCACATATTTGGGAGAGGAATTAGAAATAATCTAAGTTTAGAATAAGAGTATGAATAATAAGTTGATATTGGTGCAGTGAATTCATGAACCCACTATGATCAAGGATTTTTAATTAAATCACGGTTCATGGGAATTGAATGAGATCAATCGGAAAATGTTCATAACTCATATATGTATCATTGGGACCTTTGCCTTAGTGAAATTTTATACTTAGGATGGTTTGACCTTGTGATTTGTGAGTAAGTTGCTCTCTATCCAAAATTTCAAAACAGTAAGTTTGTTTTAAAATAAGTAAATTAGAGCATTAATCAAGTTTTCTTGACCTAGAATAATTTTTTTTATGAATATTAATGTGTTAGGAAGATAATCTAAAAAGATCAAAGTGATTCCAATATTTTTACTATTTTTAGAAAATCATATAAAAACTCTGGACAGAGAGTTAAAAGTTTCTGAGTGATGTCTGGTTATGACTCTATTCCCAGATATTCAACCATTGGATCTTTGAATTTATTTTTGGGTTAGAAACTAGACTCACGGAGGCAAAATACAATCAAAAATCATTAAGATCCAACCATTGGAAGTATTTTATTTCTATTTTTGAAAGTCTGGTATACTCTCTGTAATTCTTAGAATTCTGTCACTATTTTTATAAAACTTGAATAACTCTAATCTAATGGACTCCTAATGTCCTAAGATCCAAATCATGTCTTAAATAATGTCAATTAAGTTTAAATCCAAAGGCTAGATGATCCAAATTAATGAATATCTCATAGTTCATGTCCATGCATTCATTCATACATATTGATAACTCATGAGTAGGACTCATTTTTTTGGTTTAAGTTGCACTTAATTGAACCTAATTGAACATGACTAGGGGTTCCTTATGATCATGCTGGGAATATAGCATCTCTATATGGACATTACATTGGCTCCTACTTGAGACTTGTATATCTATAGAGGTGCTATGGTTCGAACTAGTTAAAAGGAATTCATAGTTTTGTCAATTCCTCCTCTACTTGATAGATTTAAGCTAAAAGTTTAGGATTGATTATTTGATATCATATCTTGTTTGAAGTATGTGGACTAACCTTTTGTTTTGTAGCGCTTTTGAAGTACAATTTCTCAACCCCTCCCTAATTTATTTTATTCTTTGATTTCAATTGATTTTCGACTCCATGTACGACACCTTAGATTAGGTCTTGCCTTATGTGTATATATGTGATTAGAGACCCTTTTCTTAGTATTTCTATTTTGTGTGCATTACACGTTTAGTATTCGCGTTGGGATCCTGGGTAAGTTCTCTAGTTCCCTTTTTACATATCATGTTATTTGCTACTTGAATTATATGGTTTATGAATGATATTTTATCGGTAGCAATCTTACACCCATTTAGACATGCTTTTATAATGCATATATACATATGTATTAGTTGAGGGCATGCTTAGATAGTTAATTCAATTAAAAAGGATGTTGAGTAGAGGCCTATCACGAGATAGGATGAAAGGGGGTGTTTTAGTCCGCCGGGCTCCTTCCGCTTTCATTCCATAATCCCCGGACTCAGCCAGTTTATCTTTGGTTTCGCAAAAGACTCGTTTGCTTTTAAAATGGTTTCTTAATTTTCCTTTTAAAAATTAAGTGGCGACTCTTTAAAATTTGAAAATGATTTAGAGGTTGGCCCAAATGCCGGTATCCACAAGTCCCCCATGAGATTATTTCGAACAACGGGAGTCATTTTAAAGCAGAAGTCAGGGATCTGTTTGAGTAATACAAAATCACTTATCATAAGTCATCACCATACAGGCCGCAGACAAATGGGGCAGTCGAAGCTGCAAACAAGAATGTCAAGGCCATACTGCAGAAGTCGGCCGATACTTACAAAGACTGGCACAAGAAACTACCATTCGCGCTTTAGAATACAGAACCTCGATAAAGATGTTTACAGGAGTGACTCCTTATTCACTGGTATATGGTATGGATAGCAGTACTTCCGGTCAAAATAGAGATACTATCCCTGCGAGTGATGGCAGAATGTGAAATTTCAAAGTCTAATTGATTAAGGAAAAGATACAAAGAATTGACTCTCCAGATGAAAAGCGCCTAGCGGCAGTCGACCACGTCCGAATCTATCAGAAGAGGATAGCCCGTGCTTCAACAAGAAGGTTCGTCCGAGGAAAATTGTCAAGGGTGACCTTGTCCTGAAGGAACTACGAGCCCCAATCTTTGATCCGCGTGGAAAGTTCAAACCTAAATCCTTTCCGAAGGAGCGACCTATATCATGGACCTCGACGGTGTCGAATTCAAAGAACCGATCAACATGGATCGCCTCAAAAAGTACTATGCTTGACCTTTTTACCAATTTCTTTCAAACCTAGCCTTGAACTACACTTGACCTGATTCCCACTCGGGGATACATAGGCAACTGCATCAGTTCGGTCGATCCACCCACAAAAATTAATCCATTTCTTTCCTACCATGGCCCGAACTACGTTCGACCTGATTCCCACTTGGGGATACGTAGGTAGACTTTCAAAAAGGAAAAAAGGATGGATCGCTAGGTCGAAAATCCGAAAGGACGCCTAGGCAAAAATTAGAGGTAAATCTAAAGTGAGCAATAATAAAAGAGTTCGATAGGTCACCCCACTGGTGCCTAGGCAAAAATTATGAGCATATGAGAGAAATAAAGTCACAGTCCTTACCATAACCCAGAGACCACCCTTCACACTAGGGGCAAACTTTGGCCACCAGCCTCCTTTTTCCAAATCTCTTTTAAACTAGGGGCAACTTTGGTCATCTACCTTCGTTTGCCTCACAACCACCCATATCCCAAACTAGGGGCAAACTTCGGCTACCCGCCTCGTTTGCCTCTAAATCACTCCAGCATGCTCAAGTAAGTACCAAAAGTAACATCTAATCAAAATCTCGCTTCAAAATATTTTCAGAAAGCCAAATGCATAAAATAAGGTTCTCAAAGTAACCGAGATTCATCAATAAACAAACTTCGAATATTACATAAGCAGGAATAAATAAAAAGTTCTTCTGAAAGCAATCACAAATATCAAAGACACTTGGAGGAAGAAGCAGAATCAGTCAAGTCTAGTTTTATTTTGTGTCTTTTATTGTTTCAAAGGTCTTCAGAAAAAGGCTTTGATTCGATAAGTCCAACCCCTGATGAAAGCAGCAATAGTGACAGCCCTGACTCTGGAAGCAAAGACCCTCTTAGTGAATACCCGGGGGGCCTCTTGAACTTGCCCGTACTGCCTGGCCAATCTACGAGGATAATAGAAAGAAGTCTCTCTCAGACCCACCAACCACATTCTCGGGTGATCTCCAAGACTGGTGGTGACAGTGTGAAGGCCCCAACGCCCCACAATCCAGTAAATGTCTGTTTAAAAAAAAAGTACCCATCATACGAATTTAGTCAGCAAAAGTGTAGTGGGAATGAAGCACGGCCCTGCAAAAATAAACTGGTGGTACTCAGCCTATCCACAATTGGAGGCGCTCGTATAGCCAAGCCTGCAATACCAATGGTGCCCCAAAAAGAAGAAAAGTTCCTTGGTTAAAAGCACTATCCAAACCATTCAGGGTTTCAGCCAGAACCATGGCCATGGGGTTCCTACTCAATTTTAGCCCAAGGCACACATGCACCAAGTCAATAGAAGTACTCGAGAACAAAAAGTGCGAAGTCATGCATAAGATTAGAGCAGCCCCACGGGTAGCATCATATACGCTGGGATTCCAGGATCAATGTACCGAGCAATGATGGAGGCAATGTCAAGGACCTCACCATGAATTAGCCAACGAGAAATAGCAGTGGAATAGTTCAGGTATTCAGCCAAGCCTCGCATAGGACTGGGGGTATCAGCAGAAGGAAGGATCAAGTCTAAATCTGGATCAAAGCCAAGGATATCACAGAACTCCTCAAGCAGGGGGCATATCACCAGGCCGTTGAAATTAAAGACATGATTTACTAGGTCCCGGTGGGCAATAGCAGCATGCATAAGCTCAGCATTCAAGGTCATTTGATGAAGAGAGAACAGCTCAGTCAAGTCGTAGCTGAAAAGGTTGATCCGTTCCACGCCATCTGTGATGTTCAGCCAAGCCGTGAGTTGAGCAGGATCGTACAATGCCATATTTTCTATCGCGGCTCTAGCAAAAAAATCAAAATTTTGGCAGCAGCTCCCCGTTTCATGGACTATCCCACCTGCAAGGAAAACACACTCACTATTACAAGGTTGTTCATCGCAGTAGCACCAATAAATCACAGAATCACAGTGCACATATATCATCACCCGATCACTAACTAAAACAAGCACACAATCGCGCCTTCAAACCGGAAGATATCCAGCCTACGACGCAAAACATCATAATACTCTGTCAAAAGTAAAAAATCATCCTGCACATTATCCTACACATTATCCATCATTTACAAGTACAACCCAATCAGAAACATGAAATGGAGACAAAAACAAAAGTCCCCGCTTAAGAGGCCTCAGTCCTCCTCTTCTTCATCCTCTGTCTGGCCACCCGGAGTATACGTCGACGATGGCCTCCTCCCTCCACCCCTACACCTTGGCCTGGTTCTCGATGAGCTAGCACTGCCCCCACGAAACTGCACACACAAATAAAGGCAATTAGTCAGGAAGCAACGAAAGTACAAAAACAGAGTCGAGTCAAAAACTTACCAAGGATGCCATCTGACTGGTGGCAAACTGCCGCATACCATCCATCTATCAAGGGTAAAATCTAGGATTAGAACCTCATAACCTTAAGAAGCACAAAAATAGAGACATACCCTGTGGTCTCGTGTAAGGACCAAAGACCGTAAGCTAGCCGCCAAGGCGTGACCCTCCTCGACATAACTCCAAGGGTCATTGAGGACGCCCGCTGGCTGGGTGGGTTACCCGTATGTGACTCGTGGTACCTCCATGACCTGGGGAGAGCCATCGGCACCCAAAACATTGACAGTCCAATCCCAAGGAGGGATATGATCAGAAGCTGGAGGAGCCTGTCTCCTATACATCTCGCGAAGCTGTAGGCACAAAATAAATTAGGAAAAGATGAGTCCAAAAAAAACATAAGTGACGAATAGAGACAAAAATGTAAAAGAAACTCACATCTAGGAGTGGGAAGTTAGGCATCAGGAAGCAGCCACGGTAAGTCTCACAACCAGACTCAGAGCGGAAATGATCCCAAGCATCCGTTCCGGCTAAAACTACCGACAAAGCGGTACCCAAAAGGTCGTCAGCATCCATCACGGGAGGAGTATGAGGAACGCGGTACCTCGGACCACCGACCACCTACCGAGACACCCGTTCGCCAAGATACCACTGCCTACATTTAGTACTCTCCATCAAAAGTCAACAAGAAGCAAGAGGCCTAACCGCCTGTATCTCCTCTAGGGCAGCATAGGAAACATGCTCCCAAGGCGTCCAATCAACACTAGCAACCATCAGCTCGGATAAGAAATTCCTCAGAAGGATAATCTGATGGGCCCCGCTCTTGACCCCAACAACATCTCTCCTCCATCTCATACCCTGAGGGAACAAAGGCACAGGAGCCATGCCATCCTCATCCTCACCCGACTCATCGGCAGGGGTAGGAGCCAACATCTTCAGGTACTCGAAGCTCTAGAGCTGCACAAAAAAAGTGAAAGTTAAAAACAACAGAAGCAAGAAAGGGCCAAAAAGAAAAGGGAAAAGTCATAGAACATACCTCCCAAGCTCGCCAGAACCCTCTAGTGGATTTAATGCCGCCATGGGAAACCTCACCCATGTGCTTATAAAGGTGGGTCAGGACAGCACCGCCCTAGTCATAAGATGGAATCTCGTCGATAGTCGCTAAGCAAGTAAGGAGCTACAGGCTCACCCGGTCATTCGGTGTCGCAAAAATTGAACAGTCGAGAACATACAGGAGAAAGGCCCGTAGTAGTTGTCGGTCATTGAGAGTGTGTCCTCTCCTTCCATAGGCCTGATAAAGCCAACTGTAGGGGAACCGATGCCCCTCCAGATTAGGAGGGACAGCCCTGATTAGCATCTCAACAGCTTTGGGATCGATCTCATAAAAATAATCTAGGATCAGGTGCTTTCCGCCAACTCTCAAGTCGGTAATCATGGAAAAGTCAAAGGGCGTCCTCGTTGTTTCACCGAACGGCAGATGGAAAGTAATTGTCATGCCTTACCATCTCTCCTCTAGAGCATAGAAGTGGGCCAAGTCATTGGTACTCTTCAAAACTAGGAAGACAAAGCCGCCGAATCTGGTACCGTCTACCATTTATTTAACAGTAGGCGAAAGTTGAGTATACCACAGGAAGGTATGAGTAAGACTATTGTGTCCCTTCAAGGTCACCTCCGGCACCTGCATACATCAAAAATAGCAAAAACAAGCACAAAATCACTATTCATGACCCGAAGTCCAACTTCACCAAATCAACAAATGAGCATAAAACGAACTTCCAACAATCTCTAGGTGCACACTATGGTTCACAAAACTAGCACAATGCACATAAATAGTCCTAAACTGCCAAAAGCTTCACATACCTGACTCGCTAGAGCCACAACCAAAAGGTGACGTTGAGGGTCACGCAAAATCAACTTCGGGGGTTGGTTCTCGACCCTTACCCGTTCCTTAGCCTTCTCAGAGAGCAGCCTCGAGCTTGAAGCCATGGATCTACAAAGAAAATTGAAGTTAAAGCTGAACTTTCTTCTTAAAAATTAGAGGAAACTAAAACACCAATCAAAATTCCAATCGTGGGAAAAGATTACTCATATGAGCATGCACAATCTGCGTTTCAATGGCCTAAAATGGCCAAAAATGAGCATTTAGAGCTCAAAAACTCAAGATATACAAACATGGAGTTTGACCACCCAGTGTCGCCATGGCACTGCTCTCCGTGGGCCCCACTTCATCCCGTTTTAGCCCATTTTGGCCTATTTTGGCCTTTTTTAGCCCTATTTTGGCCACGATTAGCCCTAGTGGCCCATTTTAGTCAAGATTTACAAGGTTCTAACCCCAGGGATATGAAAGTTGTCAGGGCTACCCCCAGAAGGCAAAGATTGGAAAAGATCAGCTCCCGAGAGTCCAGATCAGCCTTTTTGGATCAACCGTCGCAAAATTTGATCAACCATGAGAGTTTCACTAATGGATCCTGGTTCTCGGTTAGAATACAAAAGAAAACAGTTAGGAGAGATTCTCAAAGAATCCCGTGGACAAAAATAGCTCCCAAAGGCCATAACCGGCTCTTTTGGAATGAGCGTCGCAAGATTTGATCAACCGTGAGAGATTCAGAGATGGGTCCTAGTTTTTGGTCAGCAAGATTTGATCAACCGTGAGAGATTCAGAGATGGGTCCTGGTTCTCGGTCGACAATTAAGAGAGACTCTTAGAGAGTCCCTCGTTATCCACAACAAACAAAAATAGCTCCCAAAGGCCATAACCGGCTCTTTTGGATTAAGCGTCGCAAGATTTGATCAACCGTGAAAGATTCAGAGATGGGTCCTGGTTCTTGGTCAGCAAGACTCGATCAAGCATGAGAGGTTCAGAGATGGGTCCTGGTTCTCAGTCAACAGTTAAAAAAAAGATTCTTAGAGAGTCCCCTACTACCCCCAGCAGAAGAGAACAGGGGACAGTGCCTTTTACCAGCTTTCCGGATTAGATAAGGGTCGGTCATAGATTAAAATATTATCAACAGTCTAGAGATTCTGGCTCCCAGGGCAAGCATCGTCTAGTTACAATCAGATTATTCTATGATGACCAAAACTCCGCGTATGTCAGTTACTGTCATCACTTGGTATTTGTTAGTCGTCGTGAGCTTCCTCACTCACCAACTATCGTGAGCTTTCTCACCTGTCAGTTATTGCGAAAACCTTCTCATGTCGGTTATCTTGAACTTTCTCATCCATCGCTTGGTATCCAGGACTTCCGTGTCCATCAGTTACCTTTAGTTGCCATCCTCAAGGACCTCACATCTGATTCTACCCGCAAAGCGCACTTCCCAAAGCTTAAAAAGTTTGCCCCGAGGCCCAGAGTCTTCAAACACTTTGATATCTTTATCAGAATTGACCGCTGCATAAGAGTCATATAAACTTTAACACAACATAAGTCCACTCGGAGTGGCACACACCCACAGCACCGACTCATGCTAGGATCAGTTAACTAGGACTCGGTACACATTACATCCATGCATTGCATATCATACTCATAGCATGACATCCGCATGTTCCGTTGTGCATTTGTATGTGAAGTTTTATCCCTTGTTCGCCCGAACTATGTCCTAGTCTGATTCCCCAACAAATATGTATGCAGCTCACGCAGAGCACGACCAGCATCAGCCTCAGCATTCATGTTTTCATCACTACATCTTTTGCAACACTTTTATCCTAAATCTATAGCCTAAAAAAGACCTGTCTCTTCAAGGCTTTGGCACTCGCTTGCGACATGCGTTGCCTCGCAAGTTCATGCCAAAGAGGGGCAAACTATAGACACCCTATTTTTTTGGCTATCAAATTTAGGAGACCCATAGCTTGGTGATTCAAAATGATCAAAAAAGGACTCCTGGAAGTTAGTTCTATCTCTCAAAATGCTCAGAATGACCAAAATACCCCTTAAAGCCCAAACACTCCCAGATTTGGACCGAAAGTTCTGGAAACATACTATGTAACAAGAGTAATAAAATAAGTTTTAAAGCAAAATTGGGTAAAATATTCAGCTCCCAAAGACCCCTGGAAGTCCCGGAAGTTCCCAGCCCAAGTTTGACCAGGGTTTGACCGACATCATCCAAATTCTCCAAAAAAAATTCGAGATCATACTAGATCATGTGAAAAGTATTAAAATAAATTTTAAAAGAAAATCAAACGAAAACGTCAGCTCCTGGGAGCTCCCAGAGGTTCCCAGAATATCTTGGAGATCCTAGGTTTGACCGGTTTGACCTAAAAGTTGACTTCAAAACTAGAGCGTCGTGTCATTTTTAAAACAATTTTCATGGATACTAGAGGTCAATAGCTTTCCAATGGTATGTCGCACATAAATTCTGGGTTCAAAACGAACTTATTATGAATTCCCGAATGTGAAAAAGACGATCAAATCAGATTTTATCGCAAATACCGCAAAACTTTTCAAGATAACCTGACTCCAAACTATTTTTATGAAAATTAGACCCATTACATTTCCAACGGTATATCACAAGCTCAATTTCGAATTCATACACATTTTCTATGAATTTCAGACGAAATAGGGCATTTTTGCAAATATCGGAACCTCAGGGAGGCTAAACAGCATTATCCGGACGTTGGAGGAGCAGTACTGCTGCGGCACTGGCCCACTACCACCGCGGCACAGGCCCAGTACTATTGCGGCACTCTCCCCCAGAACTGTCCATTTTTGTAATTTATTTTGGGGGTCCATTTTGATTAATTGAACACCAAAACGACGTAGTTCCTTGTTCGCAGACATTTGGAGCCAATGGGAGCACTCTTTAAATCCCAAAATCACCCCCAAATTAGCCTATATAAACCCCTCTTGACTTCTCATTTTAGGTGGTGGTAAATGAAAGTTTAGAAAAGTTTTACAGAGAAAGTTGTAGAGAAAAGGTTAGAATAGAGAAAAAAGAAGCTTCCTTCTTTGCTTTTCAACTAGAAAGTGAGTTCTAAACTTTGTTTTTACTTCATTACTTCCATTTACTTCACATTCAATACATCCAACCACCATTTTTGTGAGCATTTATGAGATAAGAAGCTTCCATGTCTTCTATTTACTTGCTTTATTTATATGTGTTCATCTCCTCTTCCCCCATTTCTTCTTGATTTTTCTTTGATTACTTACTAGTTCATCATCATCTAAGTGATGACAAGAAGTTTGAAGTGAGTGAATTCTTATGGATAGTAGCTCTGAACCTCAAAAACATGTTTGATAGATGATGATTAAAACCTCAAATACTTCCAAAGTATCCTTAGGGTTATGCTCAAATGGAAACAATGTCCTCTAACAATCTTGGAGGTTCTTGATATGAGTTCAATGTTGATATTTCAAGTGGTCATAACCTTCATTTAAATGCTAAAAATGTACTCTCAAAATCTCTATTTCAAAACCCCTCATAAACCCCCCTTTTAGATTTCAATAAATAAAACCCTATCCTTCTCAAAAATCTTCAAAACAGTGAGTGACATGAGTTCAAAGATTTCTCTAGAACCCAATACTCAAAGAATTAATATAAGACCACTTGTAAAATCTTCCTAACCCATTAGAGAACACCCATGATTTTTGGTTTGACTTGGAAACACTTGGAAGGGTTCCATTTTGACCCAAACATTCCTTCCATACATTATGATTTTGCTGTCACTGCAGCTAGGTTGAATTTCAACTTGTCTTTCAGAAAACTTTTCCAAAAGGAGTGATCCCAATTCATTTTTCTCTTGAACTTCAGTGTCTTAGGGAACTTTTTGTATAATATGGGCCTCTAGATATTTTGTTTTCATTTTCTAATATTTTTCAACATTTCAGTCGACAGTACGGACTCTATTTTTGAGTAACCTCTATTGTTTATATGATTTCTCTCAATCTATAATAGTCATTGAAGATTGGATTTTGATAGGTGTTCTAGACACAATAAGGATGATCTCCATAAAAAATCGTGAACCAAAAACATTTCTAACCCCACTTTTCCATTTTCACAAGATCAACTCACTGCTCTGTCCACTATTCACAGCGAGCATACTTTTACTTTCATTCTATGATTTGATGCTCACATGCACCCCAAATTAGTTCATATCTTAGTAAGTAGTCCATACTACATTTGTACATATCCTATAATGATTTTTTTTTGCATTCATGCATACTCTAGACTTCTAAGTCACTTTAGAAAGTCCATGTACACAAACACACTACAACCTTTGCACATTCTAGGATCATACATTACATCCATGCAAGATTTGAGGTTTTTGTGACTCCTAATCTAAGAAGATTATAAGGAATGAACTTGAACACACGTTCATGCTTCCCCTCGATCTAATCTTCATTTCTTATCCGTCTCGGGGATTGAGAGGTCTTTTTTTCTCAAAGATTAACATGCATCATACTAGCTTGCTAAGCATACTTTGTTTTCTTTGTTTATTTGTTCCAAGAACAATCCATGTCCCCTCTTAGATTAGGAAAACTTGATTAGTTGATACATTATTAGACGATTTTTCCTAGGTTTATTTGTGTGATCCTTCACATTTGTATTGTGTGATACTTGGCTTAGATCTTATAAATGAGATCTTATCTTTTGATCTTCCATTTCAAGATTCTTATGTGATGTAATATATTATCATAGTATTAATTGTCAAACCAAACATAGTAAAAGGTGATTATTTGGATGCTAATTGAGGCCCGTCGAAAGACGGGGCGAGTTAAGGGTGTTTTAGTCGTGACAAAGGCTCCTTCCTCTCTCGTCCCCGAGCCAAGTTCTTTGTTTATGATGGGATGGTGCCCTTTATCCATTTGGGTGAGTCAAATTAGGTTTCTTGATTCCTTAAAGACCAAGGGGTGACTCTGTATCTGTTTTCAACAGACCTTTCTTCATTTTTCTTTTCTTCGATCCAAATCAATTTCAAACCAACAAAAGAGTGAATGAACGATTCCGCGTGCCCATAGGTATTAATATGTGTTAGTTAAAGATAATCAATGCATAAGAAGGTTTAAGGTGGGGATATGAATCCACATGTGAAAAAGAGTTCAAATGCAGACACAAATGAAAGTCTTGTGATAGGTGGGACTGGTATGAAAGTGGAGCCCAAAGAGGGTCTATTTAATATAATTTGCACTTAAATGATATTACATGTTTATGTAAATACTTGTTTAAATGTTTAAAGATAGTATTATGTCTTAAGATAGGTAAAGGAGACCAACTTTGGGACCTATGTGAGGATGTTTATGAATATGGTCCATAATTGGTTGGTTTAATGGCAACCTCATATTATATGTAGGACCACGTTTGGGACCCACCCAGAAAATTGATTAAACCCATTTATAAAATGTAGGTGGTTAACATAATTAATTTAGGGGTTTTATAATAAAGCTTAAAGAAAGTTGGGGAGGAAAACTGAAATAGCGAAAAATTGTACCAACACATATGCATGTGTGCATATGTGTCTCATGGGAGTAAAACACAGCTTGGTTTTACAGAAAAAGAACCGAGAGCTCTAGAGATTGACGACGTTTCCTTGCTGTTTCTTCACCATTTGACGTCGGATTTGGGAATCGAGATCATATTTGGACTCGTGGAGGTAAGAGCATCACATACATGTCCTTTGTTTTTGTAACACCCTGTTATTTTTTATTTTCATTGATAAATGAATAATTCAGTTTATTTCTATTTATAATATTTGTTTGGGGTCCAACCGTATTTTCCATAAATATAGAAATACTTTCTATGGATTTCAAAACTGTAAGTATACTTTCATACATCCCGGAATTTATTTCCTACACTAATATGTTTTTCTTTATTTTTTATTTTCATCCGTAAAATATCAATTTTATTTTTTTAATCTGCGACTTTACCGCATCTTGGGTGTGGGAACACGTGAGCTCAACCACACCGGGCGAAACCCACTTGTTTCTTGGAGCCCAAAACACATACAGTATATGTATGTGTATTAACTCTCAATTTCTCTCACAGTCTCTCATCTTCCTCTACGAATTCAATTCTCTATCAATTTTCTCTCCCTCTCGCAAGAACACAAACACACATACAGTATATATATACACATACTTCTATGAATACATATACATAGTTATATATATAGTTTAAGAGAGAAAGCGGGAAGAAATTCTAACGATGGATTATTCGGCGGAAATTCTCGGTCTCTAATTTATGTCCAATTACCCTCTAGTGAGTAATTCAAACTTACTCTCAACGTATAAATATATATATATATATGTGTGTGTATTGCAGTGTATATATATGTATGTATATATGTATATAGATGACATACACCATTGAAACTTGAAATTAGAGTTTTAGAAAACTTAATCAAAATCAATTCCGTAAATTGAAAATGGAAGATCTTAGTCCCAATGAACTACGGTTCAAATACTATGGCTTAATTCATTCGTGTCGCGACGTATTGTTGTTTTAATGTTTTGTCACTCTCACTTTAATCGCAAAAATTGAGAGATATAATCCGTATTAGTTTAATTCGATTGCGTATTCTTAATCTATGCGAAAAACCGAAGAGATCCATATATTACATGATATGTTTGAAACAAAATTCATAATTGGGTCAATTTCAGTTTTCAAAATCGAAACAAGGGAAAAACGAAGAAGATGAAGATTATGCTTCATCTCGGGCTCGATCGTGCAGCTGGCTCGCGCGATTCCTCACTCACGCAGCCCGCTCGCGCGACCTGTGTAGTTTTGGACAGAAAAGGAGCTTTAACAGATTTTATGAAATCGGCCTGATCGCTCGCGCGGCCCGCTCGCGTGATGGGGTATTTTGGTCAGTTTGTTTATTTTTATATAAGGAATTGTTTGGAAAATGTTTTGGAAGTTTAAGGAACTGTTTGGCAAATACCCTATTTTAAAGGCTTATGTTTAAGAAATTGGATTATTAATAACGATTAAGACTGAGATTCACGTATCTACGATTATTCGACTTTGTGATTTTTTATTAATTTTACTATTCATGACATTGACATGCATGATAGGGTCGAGGTGGAGTCGACATGCATGTTTTGCGAGGAAGTATGAAAAGAGTATGAGAGGTTGTGTGTTGGTATTGGTTGCCTCCATGGACACTCTCTAGTACACGAGTTTCAGATACTGAGCGAGATTATCTCTAGTATGCCGTGGTAGTACTATAGTGTGATGCCATGGATGAGGGCAGTGGATGTCGTGATGGATGTAGTCTTAGGGCACCTTTCGAATATGACGGTGGCAAATTGGACGCTCATTGGCACCCGTGGTAGTGTTATAGTGTGTGACGCCTCCACGGACACTCCCTGATACCCGAGTTTCGGATATTGAGTGAGATTATCTCTGGTATGCAATGGTAGTATTATAGTGGGATGTCATGGGTCAAGGCTGACTAGACATTCCCTGGTACCCGTTGTACTACAGTGTGGCTGCCCGAGTATTTTCAAGGTACCAGAACGAGGAAGTTTCGAATGATGTGATCTTATGTTTTGTCGAGAGAAAAGAGTCAGTAAGATGAGATATTACATTGTTCATGCATGGTCTCATATAGTGGAAAAGTGGTCAGATGAGACTTCATCAGATGATTCATTTGCTTATTGTCTTTCTGTGTTTATAATAGTTAAAGTTAACACCTTGATTTATTGCTTCAAAGTTTAAATAGTAATGTTATATATGCTTATATATACATTGCGAGCATATGTCTATTTTACTCACCAGCTTGCATAAGCTGATGGCGTTATTGTGTCTTGGACTCTATGTCCAAATTTTCCAGGTCAGGAGCAGCCAGAGTATTTTGGCTATACTAGTTAGAGGCAGGAGACTTTCCAGGAGGACTAAATCATATTTCTTATGTCTGTTATTTTAGTGTTGTAATAGACTTTATGATAGATTTGAATAAGGGCGGTTTGTGCCTAAGATTATGATTGATGTAATAGTTTAGTAAGTTTTAATTTACAAGCTTTATGTTTGTTAGTATCCTTTTCTTTAGAAATGTTGTCTAAGTTAATTGTTGCAGGGACAATTGGTCATTCTCACTTGTCACAACCTATGAGTCCATAAAGGAAATTAAATGCTTTCCTGAATTATGCTACTTTGGTGCATGACCGTTTTCATTTTCAGTAACGTTTTTTCAGCGATTGTTCTTGGTTGATGACTCTTGATATGTAAAAAACTATATAGGATTGACTCTAGAATAAGAATTGAGTTTAGTTCTAGTGTGGAATTGGATTCTAGGAGCATAATTGGCTAAGAATCCAGAAGATGAGTGTTCTAATCCCAAAATTGGGTATTTAGATATGTTAATGTAATAATTATTAGCAAAGAGTGTTTAATTCATGCTTATATGGTTATATGATGATGAATTTGTTGAAAAGCATGTCAATTGTGTGGAAGTTGTCATGTTATATGCGTATTTGCTTAATTGCTTATATGGATCAAAGGAAAATCAAGTAGTGGCCATCATTTATAGGTCTCATATGTAAGGGATAGAAAGTCCTCAAGAGAAGGACGTGGTGACGACCACAATAAAATAACGATGATGCCTTCAGGGTCACGAGAGTGTGTGATATGCTATATGCGTCCAAAAGTGAGAAAGGTCTGGGGTGAGAAGGATCTGGAGGTGGTGGCTAGAGTTACTTGGCTTTCCGGAGATCAATTTGTTGATATTTATGATAATTGTTGCTTTTATATATTAAGCATTCCAATAGCATGATTAGTTCTCTCACTAAATGAAGCTTAAACGAATATGTTTTCTGTTTGCAAGTGTCGAACGGAAATGAGAGGAAACGATTCGCACGACAGGTTGGGCGTGGGGGATTGTGAGATGTGTTAATATGTACATATGTCTAAGTGCTTTGGGTTGGTTGTAACTTTTGTTTTGGAAAATGTTATTAACAACTTATGTTGAGAATGATTGTAATATGTTAAGTTGCTTTTGGCACTAGTTGTGTCTTATGGGTGGGTTGATAGAAATGTGGTTTTGATGCATGCTTAAGCTCCCAGTTGGAGCGTTATGAATTTTGTACGTGTGTATTACTAACCAAGTGTTGAAAAAACAATTTTGGAAACTCTTATGAGATTTGGTTGTGGTTTGAAGACACTTAGAAATGTTTTTGAAAGAGTAATACTTGGGACACAACCTCCACACAACTTTCACACAATCTTCCTAAATGATGTGTCTATCTCTCTCTTGTGATGTCACTGAACCCCCACAATGACATAGGAAAGAGATAGACACATCTTTTAAGTTGTGTAGAAAAAATTGTGTGAAGGTTGTGTCCCAAGTATTACTCTTTTTGAAATGATATTTGATGTCTGCAGATGGTTTGGTTTGATTTTGAAGTGTTTTGAACTTGTAAAACAGGGTTTTAGCCGCAGGAAAACAAATTTGCAGAACCCGGATCGATCCGGACATTTTTGGGGACTTTCTGCCAGTTTTTGTCATTCTGGATCGATCCAGGTTTTGTGTTCGAATCGATCCACCTATATATTACTTTGCCCGTCGACTTTTACGAAAACGAACATAACTTTTTCTAGAAAACTCGGATATGTGCACTGTTTTTTGCGTTGGAACCCACACTCAAAGGGCTATCTTTTGATATAAAATTGGCTATACTTTATTAACGACCATTTCGCCCTTGAGTCTGTTTTGTGTCAAGAAAGTTCTTTTATGATGTCTAATTTATGCTTTTTTTAGTAATTTGAGGTTGATTTGGTGTCTTGGCATTGTTACACGTGTCCTAATCCGCCCGAGACGGGTTGGGGTGAGACAATGAATGTACTTTTTCTTTGGGAGCTTTAGCCATAGCCCCCTCAATTAAAACTCTTCAAAGCTAAAACACATACTACTTTTCTTTATCGCATTAGGCCTTTTTTACACTCAAATTGCTATAACTTTTGTTACACAAGTCAATTTCTCTTAAAATTTGATGTTTTAAAATCATCAAAATAAGATCTATCAAACGAGTTCAATATTGACCATGAAATGCTGGGACAAAAAAACTAAACATCAAATAAATATGAAAATTTGCATTTTTCGCATACATATAATAAAAATATATTTCTTTCATACAATTGGCACTATAGATGCATAAATCTTAAAAAAAAAAAAAAAAAAAAAAAAAAAAAAAAAATACACGAAAAAAAAAATCACCCAAAAAACCCAAGAATTGAAAAAGCTATGGTAGTTTAAAGTTGACAGATAATATTATCTGTTAGACACAGATAATAAATAAAACCTCAAAATCAGGTTGCAACTGTAACTTCCCAAGTGGTCCACTAGCCCAACAACTTGACAGGTCTGCCACATTGGCCCTTAAAATGCCTAAGTCCAAGTTGTTAATAGTAGTCCCCTTGGTTCTACATATGTCAGACTAACTTTTTATATTTATCTGATGTGGGACGGGATCTCACAATCTCCTCCACTCAAAGGTGCGGCGTCCTTGTCGCGTAGGCCTAGTTCTCCCATTGGTTGGTCGATGTGAAAGCAGATCATTAGTGACCACAGAGCTGCCCATTAGCGTGCACAAGATATACTACCTCGGGGCCTCCACCCCTCTCCGGAGCCTCTACTCCTCTGCCACACCGCCCACGACGCCCTTACGGGACCAAGGTTGGCTTTGATAGCATTTGCAATGCCCCAAGAGGTCCACTAGCCCAACAACTTGACAGGCCTGCCACATTGGCCATTGAAATGCTTAAGCCCAAGTTGTTAGTAGTAACCCCCTTGGTTCTACATATATCAGACTAACTTTTGATATTTATCCGATATGGGACGGGATCTCACAATCTCCCCCACTCAAAGACGCGGCGTCCTCGTCGCATTGGCCCAGTTCTCGCATTGGCTGGTCGATGTGGAAGCAGATCATTAGTGACCACAGAGCAGCCCATTAGCGTGCACAAGGTATACTACCTCGGGGCCACTACCCCTCTCTGGAGCCTCTACTCCTCTACCACACTGCCCACGGCGCCGTTACGGGACCAGCGTAGACTCTGATACCATTTGTAACGCCTCAAGTGGTCCACTAGCCCAACAACTTGACAGGCCTACTACATTGGCCCTTAAAATGCGTAAGCCCAAGTTGGTAGTAATAGTTCCCTTGGTTTTACATATATCAGACTAACTTTTTATATTTATCCGATGTGGGACAGGATCTCACAGCAACTTAACTTTTTTCGTAAAATTTTCACGTCTGTTGCGTAAATCTCAAAGTAATACATGAAATCAAAAAAAAAAAATCACCCAAAATGTAACGCCCTGTATTTTTATTATCATTAATAAATAAATACGGCATTTCATTTCCATGAGCATCTGTTTTAATTTCTATTTATAAACATTTATCTGGGGTCAAACCGTAATTTCTAAAATATTTTCTGTGGTTTCAAAATCGATATCTATATTTTTGTATAACCGGGAATTTAATTCCTACGTTAATATAATTTTCTGCATTTTATTTTCAACCGTAAAAAAAAATACCAGTTTATGTTTTTATCTGCGTCTATACCGCGTCTTGGGCGAGAGAGCACGTGAGCTCAACCTCACCGGGTATTTTCTACCCCTAACTTGGAGCCCAAACATATCTGTTTATATATATGTAACAGTGTGTCTCTCTCTCACTCACTGTATCTCTCATTCTCTCCATAACTCTCCATTGTTCTCTCTTCCTCTCAAAATCAAACACACACACACATACAGATTATATATATATATATACACTGTCACATACATAGATATATATAGCTATATATATCTCAAAATCAAGAACGGGAAGAATTTCGGAACGACGGAATTCTCGACGGATATTACGGCGGATTTCTCGGTCTCAAATTCTCAGTCTAATTAGCCTCAGTGAGTAATTTAAACTCACTCTCAATGTCTATATAGGTGTATTTCAGTGTATATATATGTGTGTATATGTGTATATATATCAATTCACCATTGAAGCTTGAAAATTGAAGTTTTAGAAATCGTAACCAAAATCGATTCTGTAAATTGGGAATGAAAGATATCGATGCCAATAGGCTACGGTTCGAATCCTACGACTTAATTCATCCGTATCGCGACGAACGGTTGATTTAAAGTTTTGACACCCTCCCTTTAATCGCGAATATTTAGAGATATAATCCGTATTAGTTAAAATTGATCGCGTATTCTTAATCTACGCGGAAAACCGAGGAGAACCATATATCACTTGTCTTGGTACGAACAGATTCTGAAACTGGGTAATTTCAGTCCAGAAACTGAAAACAGGGGAGAAGACGAAGAAGATGGCATTCTGCAAGAACTCGCGCGCGCGACCCGCTCGCGCGAGGTTCGCTCGCGCGGCCCGCTCGCGCGGACCTTTCCCCCACCTAGCGCGCGCGATCCGCTCGCGCGACCTGTCCAGCCCCTTCGCTCGCGCGACCCGCTCGCGCGATCTGGCCTTTCCCTTCGCTCGCGCGACCCGCGCGCGCGATATCACCTCTCTCCCGCTCGCGCGACCCGCTCGCGCGATCTGGCAGTTTGAGCAGTTTCTATGTTTCCTTAGTAGGGACTGTTTGGAAAATGTTTTAAAAGTTTTTAAAGAACTGTTTGGCAAATATATTGTTTTAAAGGTCTATGTTTAAAGAATTGTACGAAACAGAACAACTTAGGCCGAAATTTGATGCTCGTACGATTATCCGGCTTTGTGATTTATTAATGGTGTTATTTATGAAACATTGACATACATATTTGGGGTCAAGGTTGTGTCGACATGCATGTGTGTGAGAAAGCGTGAAAAGAATAAAAGGTGGCGTTTTGGTGTGCGACCTCAATATCGATCGGATAGTATTCCTGGTATTGGAGGCGATAGTGTTGTGTACGACTTAGATATCGATCGGATAGTATTCCTGGTATCTAAGGCGCGTGTTTCGGATATTGATCGGATAGTATTCCTGATATCCGAAGCGATGGTAATAGTGTTGTGTACGACTTAGATATCGATCGGATAGTATTCCTGGTATCTAAGGCGCGCGTTTCGGATATTGATCGGATAGTATTCCTGATATCCGGGGCGATGGTTGGTTGTGTTTGGTCTAAGATATCGATCGGATAGTATTCCTGGTATCTGAGGCAGTAGTGTGGCGTGTGACTTCAATACCGATCGGATAGTATTCCTGGTATTGGAGGCGATAGTGTAGCGTATGAATTGGATGACTGAATACTTATTACTTCTGGTAGCTGAAATAATGTATTGATTTAAGTGGATTGTTCTAAAGGAAAGAATTGGCAAAATAAGATGTTTCACAATTCATGTACAATTTCGTATTTATTTATTACTATATTCCCCCGTGATTATGTTGGAATTGGAACCTTGAATATATTACTGTTAAAATTAAATGGTACCGTTGTTTATTTACTTATATATACATTGCGAGCACTTGTTTATTTTACTCACCAGCTTTCATAAGCTGACGGCGTTGATGCGTCCTGGACTGTATGTCCAGATTTTCAGGGTCAGGAGCAGCCAGAGTTCATTGACTATGCTAGTTAGAGGCAGGAGTCTTTCCAGGAAGCTGCTTTATATTTCTATTGTCTTTTATTTTGGGGTTGTAATAGACTTTATGATAGTTTTGTATAAGGGCGGTTTGTGCCTAAGACTTTGACTTATGTAATAGTTTAGTAAGTTTTAATTTGGAGTTTATATTTATTAGTAACCTCTTGATAGAATGTTGTTTAAGTTATCTGTTTGCAGGGACAATTGGTCATACTCACTTGTCACGACTTACGAGTCCATATAGGAAATTAAATGCTTTCCTGAATTATGCTACGTCGGGGCGTGACACAAAAAGTCCATGAATTGAGAAAGTTATGGTGGTTTAAAGTTGACAAATAATATTATATGTCATGTCAACAGATAATATTATATGTCTGAAAGATAAAAATGAAAAACGAAGTTCCAAATTACTTTTTTTTTTTTTGTACAACTTTCAAGTCCAGTGTGTAGATCTCGAAAAAAATACATGATAAAAAAATAAATAAATAATCACCTAAAAAGGCCGAAAAAACTAGTGAGTTATGATGATTTAAAATTCACAGATAATATAATATTATATGTGAGCGGAGGGACTTTATACCGAATACAAAAAGTAGCGAGAGACTTTTCACAAAACTGCAAAAAAAAAAAAACATGAGTTTTTGGCCAAAACACATAATTTTAAGGTTACCTATCACCTACACAACCTATGCATCTTGCTTTAACTGAGCTAACCCAATGCAAGAAAACGGCAGCCCACTAGAAACAGATCTTGAACCACTCCAACCACATTTAGGCTTAGTTTGGCCGCCACATGGTTTTTTAAAAGTAGTTTATGAAATTTTTTTATTAAGTTATTTGATAATTTTGTACAAGTGACACATTATTCCTCAAAAAAAAACATCTTGAAACAAAATAACAACTTTGAGCTTTTAAAAGCTCCATTCTAGAGCTTTTAAAAGCTCCCCCCAAAAAAGTCCTAACGGCCCGTTTGGTTCATGGATTCTTAGGGTGGATTTTGATTTCACCCTAAGATTACTAGTAATCTTAAAATTTATCCTTATTTGGCTCATGGATTATTCATTGAATTGTGGGTCATATTGGATTTAGAATCCATCCAATTGTGGAAAATAGGATAGATTCTAAATCCTAACTTGGAGGTGGTATTTTAAAAAATTAATGGGGTTTTTATTTTCTAATTTCATACTACCTAAATTAGCCCTTATATTTGTGGAATATATAAGTTAACATCATTCCTATTATGAATAACCTTCAATGGTAGCTTAGGTATTTAACATTATCCTATTTCATTTACCTTGACCCAACCAATCACTAGATACTAAATCCAGCTAGAATTCCGCTCGTTAACCAAACACTTTACAAGGATTCAGATTCCTATAAATTGATTACTAGTATTATGATATCTGATAATCAGAATCCACCTAAAATAATCCATGAACCAAACGGACCGTAAGTTCAATTTTTGCACAGTTCATAAACTAGTACCAAATGAATTAACATGAAATTGTGGTTAAAAAAAAAAAAAAAAACCACCAAAATAGGGACCAAACTAAGCCTTAATGCGGCAGCCCACTAGAAACAGATCTTGAACCAATCCAACCACATATAAGGATGAATACAAAAAAAATTACTAGGGGCAAAATAGTCCAACAAAAAGTTTTAAAACGTGGAACCATGATTTTGATAAATGAATGCAGTTCATCCTGTTTCTTTGGTCTTACTCTTACACAGATGATAATCAAACTAATTTACAAACTTCAAACATGGCATAACAAATTTGATGTATGAGAGTACACGTCCCTTCACAGCTTGTTATATACAGAAGCTGATACAAGATGAAGAATCGAAGTAAAAACTAATGTCCCGGTCACTCCTTCGCCCTAAAGATCCTCTAAGCATCTTGTCCAAAAAAATTCACTTCCCCTCGAATCAGTCCCGGGAACAATCTGATTGAGCTGTCAGCAAACAAATCCTTGAAGCTCCAAAAATAGAAATATGTGCCCTCTTGCCAATTGCAAGTGGGGAAAAAAATGAAAGAATTACAGCATAAATGGAGGGTTAGCAACTCGATGCAATCACAAAATTAGGGGAACTCGAAAGAAGAAGAAAAAAAAAAAACTATGAATGTCTATTCCCGAGTAAATCATGTCACGGATGATGATTTTGGATCTTCTGTTTTATTCGTGCGACACATGCAATCTGGACATGGGAAGGAGTATATGGAGTCATTTGGTCTTTTGAGCTGGAGTCCTTTTGAATCACTATGAGCTCGCATATTTAGCATATGCCGCTTGAAGCTTTTCCACCTACAAACCAATTCGGGTATAATAAAAAAATGTTAAAAAAATAAATAAATAAATAAATATTAAAGCCTACCAACTCGAGAAAAGAAAATAGTATCCAGTAAAATAATCTATCAAACATGGTTATCACTTCTACTAGCTAATAAGGCACTGATCTCTATAGCTGGACATGGTTTCACAGTCCAATTGAAAGGTGACTTCAATCAATTAGTATTACCAAAAGAATATCCAGGATAACTTTTCGTCATTATTGTTTGTCTAACCCAATTACACCAAATATTTGCAAGTTACTCTCCGATTGCTTTGACGTAAAATATTTTTTGGAAAATACTTTCATGTACTATTATAAGGTAAAAATATTTTCCGGAAAATATTTTACATCAAAAGAAACTGAGCTTTAATGAATATTAGATAGAAGCAGGGCTTCGCTGAAGCGGGGCGGGGCGGGGCGGGGGCAGGGGGAGGGTTCACTGAAGCGGGGCGGGGGCGGGGTATGGGGACCCCGTCCCATACCCGCCCCGTTGCCATCCCTACTCATAGCTGGGTAATGAGTCTAATGACCCACCAATATTCAATTTTACTATTAGTTTGTCTATTTGTTCTGTTACATCCTATTTCACCTATAAAATAATGATTTAATTACATTTTACCCCCTTGTGATTAGGTCCATTTCCACTTCACCCCGTGGTTCAAAAGGGGACACTTAGTTGTTTTGGCCTAAAGTCAAACTACTAAGATTTCTCTCAAAATAGCCCCGCATGGGGATTAAGTGCAGAAATTAGCCCCACATAGGAGAGTTTAAGTGTCAAAATTAACTCCACATAGGCAGTTAACCCAAAATTAGCCCCCCAAAGTGGTCAAGTGTTAATAAAATAACCCCGCATGGGGATTAAGTGTTGAAATTAGCCCCCACAGGGGAGAGTTTAAGTGTCAAAATTAACTCCACATAGGCAGTTAACCCAAAATTAGTCCCCCCAAAGTGGTTAAGTGTTAAAAAATAACCCCGCATGGGGATTAAGTGTTGAAATTAGCCCCACATAGGAGAATTTTAAGTGTCAAAATTAACTCCACATAGGCAGTTAACCCAAAAATTAGCCCCCCAAGGTGGTTAAGTGTTAAAAAATGCGTTAAATGGTAGAATTACCCACACATAGCGGATTGCCGGATTAACTCCGAAGTTAACCTCACAATGGGGGTTAAGTGTTAAAATATTTTTGGCCAATTTTAAAAATTTTATCTGTTTTGAGAGAAATCTTATCACTTTCACTATAAGTCCGAAACCACAGGGGGACTTTTGAACCACAAGGGGGGAGGGGGGAGGGTAAAGTGAAAATGGGCCTAACCACAGGGGCAAAAATGTATTTAACCTAAAATAAATTCAGTAAGGCCTCTGTTTATTCCCATGTGGTTCTGTTTCAGCTAACTTATATGTGGTGCACTTATTTCAGCCTATACCCACAACCACATATTGGTCACTGAGGCTCCGTTTGGTTTGCCGATTTAGAGAAGGGAAGAAGGAAAGTCATTTCTCTAGCATTTTTTTTTCCTCATGCTTACATAATATTAGAAACTAAAAATTTCTCAAGTTTAGTAGGAAATCAATGAAAGATTGTAAATGGAAGTTACTCATAACATAAAATACTTTACATGTACTTTCATCCCAAATTGTCTTCCTAATTTTTTCACTGATTTCTTTAGGCTTTGTTTAGTTTTCAGCTTCATTTAGGCTTTGTTTGATTCTTGGATTTAGTGAGGGAAAAGAAAGAAAAACATAGAGGAAAACCTTTTACTTTGTTTGGTTAATAAGGAAAATGATGAGGAGAATAGGAAAGAAAAGAGAATAACTTGAGAAATAAATTAAACATTAGTGAGAGTCATTTCCCTTCCTTTACTCATATATTACAATTATATTTTAGAAAAATTTTAATCTTTAATGTTATTTAAGCATGAAGGAAAACACAAGGGAAAACAAGGGGGAACTAGTTTTCCTTCTTGAGTTTTCCTTTCCTTTCTCTTTTCTCTCACGAAATCCATGAACCAAACACTAATTGGTTCATGGATTTCGTGAGGGAAAAGAGAGGGGAAAGGAAAACAAGATGGAAACCTAGTTTCTTTTACCTTACGGATGAGACTACTTTTCCATCTTGTTTTCCTTCCCCTCTCTTTTGAAATCCATGAACCAAACAAAGCCTTAAGGAAAAGAAATGGGAAAGGAAAAGGAAAAGGAAAACTAGTTCCCTTATGTTTTCCTCCATTTTAATTTAACATTAAAAATTTAAAAATAAAAAATAAAAATATAAAATATAAAATTTCTCGAATTATTGTAACTGCGGGAAATTGACTCACAGAAATCAAAATTTTGAATTTTGTTTCCCACTATATTTTCTTTTCCTCCCTATTTCCTTGGTAGCCAAACAAAGGAAAACATAATCCTTTCCTTTCTTTTGTTTTCTTTTCTTTTTCCTCACTAAATGACACAACAACAATGCGATGAAAGGCATACCCAATTTTGGGATTGTCCAGATACAATGCTAGCTTCCGCTTGTCGGGACGTATAGTCTTAGAATGTCCGCCAAACAAGTATCTTCGGTGTCCCAACAGGAAATGGGGAAAGTTTCCACCTTGAGTTGTCACAAATACCTCACTATGAAGACAAACAGTATAGTCTATTGCAGCCATCCTGGAAGAATAGTTCTAGAAGCAATAACTCAAATTAAAAGTAATGATCTTGAATTGGACCTCAACAATGGAAGTACAATTGAAAGAACTCGCAAATCATTCAAACCTTAAATGGAGCAAGCTCCTCAGCAGAAGCTAGCATATCTTTAGTTTGTAAAAGGGGAAACATTTCAAAAAGCGGAGCCATGTTTCTGTCAGAGTCGTATATCTGTCCGGATGCTAAATAGATTGATGTGCTTTTGTCAAAACCCATTCCTCTGAGCATCAAACCAACCTGATGACGTACATGAAAACAAAGACTTAGATATTCGTTTGTATCCATGTATACAAGTTTGTTTAGAGAAAACAATTTACAAAACACCGTTAATTTCCTTTTTTTAAATGATCACACCCTTGGCTCTTTATCTGACTGATTTTGGAAGGCCTACTAAATTAAGGTTGCCTCTTTGAAATCACAGCTAAAGCAAACCATTGTTATTGCTGTCAAAGCTAGAATAATTAAGATTTAAGAAGTTTTAATTGGCAGAGCAACAGTCTAGGCTAATTTTCACAATTTCTCTTACTATTGAGTAAGAGGTGGAGACCGTGCACCAGAAGAAATGATTTTTTCCAGCACTGAAGACTCTGGGCTAATTTTCACAATTTCTCTTATTTATCAGCAAGAGGTGGAGGCAGTGTACCAGAAGAAATGATTTTTACCAGCATTGGAAGACCCTCTATTTTTTGCTCTTTCATTAAATGGCAACCACATGAACAAGGAATTGTAGCCAAACAAGAAAGAGAGAACCAAATCGCAGAAGGCGCTCTGTCATAGGGAGAGGGGGGCAATTAATCATCTATCTGGCTTGCACATAATGAGGGAGATAGATAAGATATAATCCATAATATGCTTCCAAAGAATAAGGGCTCGCATGGTAACGTTTCAGACTTTCAGTGTTAAGTTTTTTTAAAACGGAAAACCACTTTCTGTTTTTTTTATTTATTTTTCTTTAAATGAAAATAGAAAACTTGTTTGACAACCACCGTAACATTGTTGATTTTTTGTTTTAAAAAAAAAAAAACACAACGCGTTTGGTAACGACCTCAATGTCAAATTCAATATCCACATAGCCAGCCGTAGTGTTCCATTACGCCCATCATTCCGAAGATAGTCCCCGCATAGCGAATCATACACAACACACATGAAACCTATGAATCACAAACACGTCAACACGGATACAGTACGACAGACACATTGACACGACAAATCCTAGAAAATGTGCACATGGACACTGCAAGAAAACTGTCTGCGAAGAGTTCGTGTGTGGGACACCATGCGACATGTTACCTTCTTAGAAATTCCGTTGCTTCCTAGCATGAAACCATAGACACCATAACCCATGGCATTGTGACCGCCTTCCCCAAACAGGTCGAGGAAACTCTTTCACAAACATCTTGCATTGTGATACCCTATGTTTTCGAATTCATATATATAACCCTAGTACCTTTCCTAGCTTTGGTGAGTTTGTGATCCCAATCGATTGCCAGATTCCCAATCGATTGCCACTTTTTGATACCCAATCGATTGCCATTCTTTCCCAATCGATTGTCTTTCCTGCCGACCTAAATTCATGACGTGTCCCCATCCCAATCGATTGCCCTTCATTCCAATCGATTGCCATAGAATATCTAATACCAATCAATTGCCACCTGGTCCCAATCGATTGGCCCCCTCCTCTATATATACTCCTCCCCATATACATATATATATATATATATATGTATGTTTGTTGTGTGTGTGTTTGGGAGGGAGAGAGAGAGGGGTATACTCTTATATATATACACACTCATATACATATATATATCCGCATATATACACACACACACACTCTCGGGAAGAAGAAGAAGAAGAAGAAGCAGAAGAGAGAGCAGAGAGAAGGAGAGAGACAGAGAAGAAGGAGAGGAGAGAGAGAGCTCACCATAGCCGCCGCCGCGGAGCTCGGGACACTGTCACCGGAACGCCGAGACAAGGTGAGTTCATTAACTCATTGAAGAGGGGTGTTTTGGGATATTTATGTGTGCTTATTAATGTGCATGAGAAAAGAAGGAACCACCAACATTTGTATATATAAAACCAGACTGTTTTGAGGAAGAAGACGAAGTCCAATAGATTGCCATTGATACCAATCGATTGGATAATTTCCCAATCGATTGCCATGGTTTCCAATCGATTGCTATGCCAATGGATTGCCATTTTGTCCAATCGATTGTCATTATTTTCAATCGATTGCCTTGTTTGGCTAATCTTTGTTAGATATTAGCTTTTATTTTATTTTATGTGCCAAGGACACTATTGTAATTTTATGTCTTGCTCTCTTAATAATACACATACCTGGCTAATCAATTGATTAACCTAAGTTTTGACAAAAACATCTTGTTGGCATTGTTGGCATGGTATCAGAGCCATGTAAATCCACCATCACCAACCTTCAACGCTATCACCACCAGTGCTACCCAACCCCACCATCCACCACCACCACCTGCACCGCACACTCCACCACTTGCACCGCACACTCCTACCCGTCCCCAGCCTGCGCCGCATCTTCCTACCCTCACCCAGCCTGCGCCGCACACACGCCGCACCCTCCTAGCCTCACCCAGCCTGCGCCGAACCCCTATATCTCATTACACTGTCCAGCCGAGCCCTACATACCACCAACCCTGTCTAACCAAGCCCCATACACCACAACCCTAGACCATCCGAGTCCTCTACATCATATCCCACCCTCTCAGATTGTTCTATGTTGATCTGATTCTGTTTCACCACTTATATATCATCCTTTCTTATTCTGTTTTTCCCTTTCTCACCCTCACATCATTACGAGGTTCTCGTTTTGATTGAAGTATAGTTTCAATTTTTTTGGGGGTTCTATTATGAACCCTAGATCAGCCTATTGCTGATCTGTATGTCTTAAAAGTCCCAAGTCTGCCCCCTTCCTTCGTTTTGTGGTGTGATTAGTGTGGGTGTTTCCTTTGTTGACACCATGGTTAATGATAAAATTACGTCACCCAGAGATCCTCAACAGCCTCAGATGAGCAAGTTAGTTGCTCCCCAGGACAACCCAACTCTTAAAATCACGACCTCTTTATTCAATGGCCAAAATTATGTACCTTGGTCATAATCTGTTCTTCTCTACTTGGAAAGAAAAGCGAAGGAGGGATATATTGATGGGACTATCCAAGCACCGAATGTTGCTGATGCTAGTTATGCTAAATGGAAGGTTGAGAATGCTCTTGTTAGGGCATGGCTAATTCATTCTATGGTACCTGAAATCGGTGAAGGCTTTCTGGGCATGACTACAACCCGCGATATTTGGGATACAGTTGCTCATACCTACTCCCGTAAGAGAAATTATGCGCAGGAGTTTGAGCTGTCTAGGGTGATTGATAGCTCAGAGCAGGGGACCATGACGGTTATTCAGTACTACACTTTTCTCACTACACAGTGTAAACGTGTTGATCATATTCAGGACTATCATCCGGCTTGCCCTCAAGACGTTATTGGATATCAGAAACTTTTAGAGAAGCAACGGGTATTCAAGTTCCTTCAAGGGCTTAATTCCGAGTATGATTCTGTTCGCAGTAGGGTTCTTGGGATGGATACTCTTCCCACGCTTCGGGAAGCATTTACTTTTGTTTAGAACGAGGAGAGTCGTCGCTCTGCTATGCTTCCGGTTACCTCTACTGAACGCTCAGCAGCCTCGCGGTACACCAGATGGCCTCCTCCAGATGGCCCTCAGCAGCCTCGCGGTACACCTTCTCTGAGTGGGTCCGACTCTTTCGAGAAATTGCAGAAATGGTGTGATTATTGCAATCGTCGTGGACATGTTAGGACTACTTGTTGGAGTCTTCGGTCGTCCACTGGGACGCGTGGAGGTCGCTCTGGCGATCGTGGAGGACGTGGCGGTCGTGGAGGGCAATCTAGTGCTCATCATACTGAGGTCATTGATGTTACAGACTTCGGGTCCACAGCTCAGCCTGGGATACCTCCATATGCCCCTTTATCTACCACAGAGTATGAGGATGCTTTCCAGGGTTTAGATGCTCTTCGCAACCTGATGACTCGTCGCTCTCCGTCTACTCCCACAAGTGCTTCCACCTCATTTGCCCAGACAGGTAACCTAGCACACTCTACCACAGCATGTTTGTCTCACTCATCGCTCCCTTAAATTATTGATTCTGGTGCTTTAGATCATTCGTCTAGTTCATCTGATTTGTTTTCTGTGTATACTCCTTCAGGTCAAGAGAGAATTCGTATTGCCGATGGCACTTTTTCCTCTGTTTCAGGAAAGGGTGTCATTCATGCCACACCATCTCTACCCCTGTCTCCTGTATTACATGATCCGAGTTTCACTTCTAACCTTTGATCTATTAGTCGTATCACTCGTGATCTTAATTGTAGTGTAACTTTTTTCCCTTCCCATTGTGTTTTTCAGGGCGTCATCACACGGAGAACGATTGGCAGTGGTAGAGAGGAGCATGGTCTTTACCTGTTGGATGTTGGAACCAAAGGAGCACATCACCCTATAGTTTTTCGGAATAATTTATGTGAGTCATGTGAACTTGGGAAACATCACCGGGCATCTTTTGCACCGAGTATTAATAAAAGTTTAGCTCCTTTTACCTTGGTTCATTCTGATGTATGGGGTTCTTCTCGTATTTTGTCTTTAAAAGGTTATCGTTGGTTTGTTAGCTTTGTTGATGATTATTCACGTACCACATGGATTTACCTGATGAAAAACAAAAATGAAGTTGTTTCCGTTTTCAAAAACTTCTATCAAATGGTGTTGACACAATTTGGAAAGGGTATTCAGATACCCCATTCTGACCGAGGAGAGTACATAAATTCAGGCCTAAGAGATTTTTTTTCTTCAAAAGGGATTATTCATCAGACGTCTTGTACTGACACCCCACAACAAATGGGGTAGCAAAACGCAAGAATCGTCACTTGCTTAATGTTTCTCGTTCTATACTTTTCACGGTTAATGCCCCCAAATCATATTGGGGCGATGCGGTCCTTACGACTGCATATCTCATTAATAGACTGCCCACTCAAGTTCTCCAAAAAAGAGCTCCCATTGATCTCTTATCCGAGTCTTCGTCTTCACTGTTTTCTATTCCTCCTCGGGTCTTTGGGTGTGTCTGTTTTGTCCACAATCGCTCTCCTACTCGTGGGAAGTTAGATCCTCGGGCTCTTAAGTGTGTATTTGTGGGATACTCGCCTACCCAAAAAGGCTACAAATGTTATCATCCTGAGTCTAGGAAGTGGTATGTGCCTATGGATGTCACATTTCATGTTCCTTTTTTTGGGCATTCCAAGACACCTCTTCAGGGGGAGAGGCAGAGTGAAGAGATTCTTGGTACTTTACCGGAATTCCTGTTATTCCTGTTCCTGTTGTTGTGCCACCTCAGAAAGAGAAGGAAACAGGAAATGTGGCGGTAGTTGAAGTGATGGAAGTAGAGCCAAGTACTCCTAAACAAGGATTGCGAAAGGAAAAGGAATTGTTGGTTTATTCCAAAGGTACATGGAGTAAGAGAAGAAGCAAAAAGGCTGAGACCAATACTCCTATTCCTCTATTGCCATCTACTCCAACTGGTGAGGCTCCAACTGACCCAAGAGCCTATTACAGCCGTTACTTCTTCGTCATCCTCACCCCCGATTGGTTACTTGATTTATTTCTTTCCAGAAGTGGAGACCGAACTCATATTCATTTCATATGTCAATGTCAAGCCGCTTCCTTGACAACTCACGTTTGGAGGCCTCAGCCTCAATAGGGTCATTTTCCTATCTTAAACCGAAGACTGGATTGGCCTGACGGATCAGTGAATAAGGCTAAAGGACAGCAAAGGCAGATTTAAGTGTTGCACGCAAGATGCCTACTTCTAAAGTCAGTCTGAATAGAGATTGAGCTTTACGGAACAACAACAGAAAGAATCTTTATTTAATAATACAACTTCGCGAAACTAGAAAACTCAAACTTCCGGTTGTGCGAGGCGGAGGACCTACTGGATGCTCCTCATATTTCTCCTTGATTGTGATCCAGGTAATTTAAATAACTCCTTACCTCTTCAGTCTAGTGATCTTGATGTTCCTATTACTTTCCATAAGGGTGTGAGATCTAATACTCAACACCCTATTTCAAATTTTGTGTCCTACTCTCACTTATCTCCTGCTTACCGTGTCTTTCTTTCAACTATTGCCTCTGTTGCTGTACCTAATCATGTTCAGAATGCTCTCAATGATCCCAAGTGGAAATATGCCGTGGATGAGGAGATGAATGCTCTTCACAAGAATGGTACTTGGGAGTTGACTAAGTTACCTATGGGCAAAAGAACTGTGGGGTGCAAGTGGGTGTATACAGTGAAGCATAGAGCAGATGGCTTTATTGAGACGTTTAAAGCTCGCCTCGTTGCCAAAGGATTCACCCAGACATATAGAGTGGATTATCATAAGACATTTGCACCGGTAGCTAAGATGAATTCTGTTAGGATCCTTCTGTCTCTAGCAGCTAACCGGGAATGGCCACTTCATCAGTTTGACGTTAAAAATGCCTTTTTGCATGGTGACTTGGAAGAAGAGGTGTACATGGACATTCCTCTTGGATTTGAGAACCACGGAACAGAAGGAAAGGTGTGCAGGTTAAAGAAGGCCTTGTACGGTCTCAAGCAATCTCCAAGGGCATGGTTTCAGAGATTCACACAGGCTATGTGCAGGTATGGCTTTAGACAAAGTCAAGTTGACCACACCTTATTCATCAAACACTCCTTACAACGTAAGATTACAGCACTCATGTGTGTACGTGGATGATATTGTCCTTACAGGCACTGACTTGGAGGAAATGCAGCGTCTCAAGGGATATATGGCAACGGAGTTTGAAATAAAGGATCTAGGAGAACTGAAATACTTTCTAGGGATTGAAGTTGCGAGGTCTAAACATGGGATCATCATATCTCAAAGGAAGTATATTCTTGATCTCCTAAGTGAGACTGGAATGCTTGGAAGCAGAGTATGTGATACTCCCTTGGAGTTCAACCAAAAACTAAGTGATGACAACAGTGGAGCAATAGTTGACGGGGGGAGATATCAGAGACTTATTGGGAAGCTCATTTATCTCTCCCATATACGTCCTGATATTGCCTTTGCTGTAAGTGTTGTAAGTTAGTTCATGCATACACCTCGAGAATCACATATAGATGCAGTTTACAGGATCCTAAGGTATCTTAAGTCTGCTCCTAGTAAAGGCTTATACTTCGGGAAACATGATCATCTCAGAGTTGAGGTATACACTGATGCCGATTGGGCAGGTTCTGTGACAGACAGACGGTCTACTTCGGGTTACTGCACATTTGTGGGAGGCAACCTTGTTAGTTGGAGCAGTAAGAAACAAAATGTGGTTGCTAGATTGAGTGCCGAAACTGAATTTAGAGCCATGGCCCATGGTGTATGTGAACTTCTATGGGTTAAGTTGTTGAAAGACTTAAAACTAGAGGTTAGTGATTCAATGAAGTTGTACTGTGATGGTAAGGCTGCTATTAGTATTGCTCATAATCCGGAACAACATGACAGAACTAAACATGTTGAGATTGACAGGCATTTTATTAAAGAGAATCTAAATAATGGGAATAGATGCACTCCGTTTGTGAAAAGCTGTGATCAACTGGCGGATATTCTCACTAAAGGAGTTGGTTCTAGACAGTTTCATGATGTGTTAAGCAAGCAGGGATTGAGAGATATCTTTGTACCAGCTTGAGAGAGAGTGTTAGAAATTAGCATTCATCTTATTTTATAAGTGTCAAGGACACTATTGTAATTTTATGTCTTGCTCTCTTAATAATATATATACATGGTTAATCAATTGATTTACCTAAGTTTTGACAAAAACATCTTGTTGACAGAATAGAATGTTGTTTATATATTGTTATATAGCATGAGTTAGTTGTGATATACCTAACTTGTAAATAGTTGTACCATATGTGATATTGTGACAGTTATGTGAATAATCAACACGATGTACGTTAGCTGTTTTATGTTGATCAAAATGAATTGTTGTTAATTGCGGATATAAGATGAACTGCCATATGTTATTACTATAGAACTGTATAGTAGACGGAACATGACTGCATATTAATAACCAGTTAAAGAGTATATATGATAAATACAGAGCATGTGATAGTCTTGTTATCTAGAGTAATGCACTTCACGACATGTGGTCAGATGCATGGGATAGTGGTATGAAGAGAGAAGATAATATGACGAGGAATGGGATATATGCCTATGTGGAATCTGAGGTATGTGTACTTTGGATCCGTGGGATCAACAACTGACGAGCCGGGTGGACGTGGGAGGGTTAGAGTTCCTAGTGTGCCTCTCGGTGTTGAAGACGTCTAGTGATGCGTATGCACTATTGAAGACGTCCAGTGTACCGTTGACGATTACGTCCGGCTAGTGCCCCTAATGTATTCTCACCGTGTAGACGACCAGTATGGGTATACACATCGTTGAAGACGTCCAATGTGCCGTTTTCATCGTTTACAGCTAGGATGTACTGTGTAGACGACCAGTAACCTATCAAGGGATCGTATGATGTAGGACACCACCGGGTAGCGACCGGTGTAGCCTGCTAGCTCAAGGCCGGCCTGGGTATAGGCGACGTAGGCGGTCGCCTAGGGCACCCAATTTTTGGTTTTTAATTAGGGCCCCAATTTGATCAAGGAAAATTATAAGGTCCCAATTTTGGAAGAAAAAAAAACTATATGTAATATGTTGGTCCAAAAGACCAACCCCACAATTTAGAAAAAATAATTACATTTAAAATATTGGCCCAACTGTAATCCAACACACCCTAAACATTTGTCCCAACTCATTTTCATCTCATCTCTTAGTTTAGCCCACTACCATCAGACCAAACTGTACAAATTTCAATCAACAATCAACCCTTATTACTATTAGGCTTTATTTGGTTCATGGATTTAGTGAGGGAAAGAAAAGAAGAAAGGAAATCGAAAAAGAAAAATAATTCTCAGGTATTTTCTCTTGTGTTTCATCCATGATTAATAATATCGAAACTAATAATATTTAAAATATGAGTAATGCTATGCTTATCAAATTTTGTATCCTAAGTGGTTCTCAAACACATGGTAGTAAGCCCACCTAATTTTGATTGGAGGATGTTGAAGTCCTCCCACGGTGGTCCTGCCGTCACATGTATTTGGGAATCATTTGAGATACAAAATTTGAGAAGCATTGCATTACTCTTTCCTTCCTATTTTTCATAAGTTTCTTTATTAAATAACAAAAGTGTTTTTCTTACCAACACCAAATCTCACAACTTTTAAAACGATTGTAAAGCATCACCAAAAAAAAACTGTAATATTTTTAATGCAGAAAATCTTGCCTCAAAAAATAGGTAAATCATTCCAAAAAAAAAAAAAACACCTCGTGGTCACTGCCGTGAGTATTGGTCCGTTACAAAGCGGCCTCGCTTGAAGAGCTCGCCTACGGCCCCTAAATGGTCAGGGTCGGACCTGTGCTGGCTTAGTTATGAGGTATCAATGTATGAAAATCAGATTGGTATTATTGTATCGATGTATGGATACGGATGAGAATAAGAATATGGATACGAGTATGAATATGCATATGGGTATAGATAGAATAGATGATGGTTTAGTCGTAGATTCAGCGTCCCGACGTAGAGATAGATGCATGGATTGCATGCATGGATTTGGTGAATAGCGTGACAAGATATTATACCATGATATGTATCTTTATTATTACTTAATATGTTTCCTATTATCTCTGATTAAATGTATAGTTTAATGAGACCTCTGTTATGTCCGTGAGTAACGTCATTGATAAGAGATTAACCGCATTTTAAGATGCTGAACAGGGTGAGGAGTGAGTTTGATCTACTCACTCAGCTTTATATTCAAAGTTGATGGCGTTTGTGCCCTGGACATTCCAATGTCTAGAGCTTTGCAGGTCTTGAGGATGTAAGACTGATGTTCCGCCGGACTTGGAGCTGAAAGCTTAAAGACGAAGATGTGTCGCTTTGTAACAGTTAGTTTGTATATCTGTTGTACTTCTGTTAATATTTGTTGTAGGCCTCAGACTCTTAAGTCAGCTGTTGTAATAGATTTAGTAAACTTTTATAATTGGTACTCAGGCATATGTTGCTTCCAAACCTTTTATATTTCCGTTGTAGCCTCTGATTATGTTAATAAGATATGTTCTATGAATAGCATCCTCCCTATCGTTGTGGTGGTTAGTTTGAGTAGATGACAATGCGGTTATTCACCAGTCATGAACCTACGAGACCAAAAAGGAACTTGTTTTCTCTATTTTTGCTTCTCCAAGGTGTGACATGCACACACTCAAGTAGTGATAACTGACCTTGCTCCAAGGGTACCCATAAATGCAACCAAACCAATCTCAACAAATAGAAAAAATCTGCCCATAAATACTGTCTAACTCAAATCCCTCGAACCTTAAAATCAAAGTGTCACCCATGCATCAATCAATCCCAATGGTCAAGAAAGAAATTCCTATTCAATTGTTAAAAATAGCTCCCAAATCTATTGAAACAATCACTTCCGTATAGAATCAACCAAAGATCACTTGACAGTTCAAATCATGCTTAGAATAATCGTTCAAATTTCAGCAAGGCGTAGTATCCGCGTTGCAGGAAGTTTGCTGTGGACAGTAGTGTCACTCCTAGCCGGTGATAGCGAAGAAGCAGCAGCGCTAGAGAGGACTGAGATTTGCTCTGGTCGGCTCTCTCTCTCTCTCTCTCTCTCTCTCTCTCTCTCTCTCTCTCTCTCTCTCTTCTTCTTCTTCTTCTTCTAAATGTAACTCCTGAAGCTTTCTTTTCTTTTTTCCTTTTCCGATCAACGGACGTTTTCATTTTTTAAAAATTATGAAAACACTTTTTTCGTTTTCTGTTTTGCCCCAAATTTTAAAAACATTTTTTGTATAAGAACAAAAACAGAAACGTTACCAACTGTGTTTCTAGTTTTCGTTTTCTGAAGAAAAAAAATATGAACAAAAAAATGAAAACAAAAACAGAAAACCGCAATGTTACCAAACGAGCCCTAAGGGAACAAGTTATTTTGAAGTCTTTATTTAGCAGCATTACTCAACAAACTGACATGCGAGGTCAGTAATATTGTCAACAATACAAGGGAGAACCTGAAATTTTAAGGGATGTCATTGTAATTCACCCAAAAATTGTGGACCAACAAAAAGATTACATCGTAATTTACCCAAAAACATTCACAAACAAATAGATTGCAAGATAATATTACAGATAAGAAAAAATTAAAAGATGATAACTAGAAGGCCAAGTAATACTACAATACATGAACTACCGATCAAAACAAAATACTACAATACATGAATCGAAATTACCTGCAGTAAAACCTAATAGTGGTATATAAGCGGGAAATATTACCTCCAAAGGAGTAAGTGGGCATTTCCCATTGACCCTGAATGCTCCAGGACGAATAACTCGACCAGGTTTCGTGAATTTTCCCTTCCAACCTCTCTCCCTTGCAGCGTCCATGTCCTCTTTTTCTTGTTTACCACCATCAAAAACACAACAAGAAAAAGCAACCATATCCTACAAATGACAAGAAGAGAGAGTAGAGCACTTTACCAACATTGTGACTATGAAATCACTATATGTGGTTGTAATCCTGGTTGTTAGAATCACTCGATTCATATTCGAGTTTCATCCAAGTATACAACCCAATCACAAGCTATAACTTTGAACTTTGAGTAAGTACATATAAATCATTTTTATTTCTTACGATCCTCAATTCATAATTTTGGCAAACCAATTCACGATTTAATTCACGATTTAACAAAGTTATAATATAAAAGAGCTAGAATAAATCACTTCCCACTCAATGAAAACTAACCTCCTCAAAGCGAAGATGCACAGAAACATATTTGCCACTATTATTTGCACTGTGCTCTATCATTCTTGCAACCAAAGTATCACCCATAGTTAATATAGGATTTGAAAACCTCAAAGCTTTATAGTTTGCCAAACATCTAAGACGCTGCACCACCGGAGGAGCATCAAATGATAACCGGTTTGCAAAAGGTGAAATCCGTATGACCCTGGGTTTACCATTTATAGAACAGGCACATTTAGGGGGGAATAGAACACTAATAAGCTCACTTCACAAATCAACACTGAAACAAGTAAAAGTACATACATGACTTCAAATTAATACATCGGAAATGATAATCACTAACCCGCATGTACAATATCAAATAGACATAGTCATTGAAACCCACAGGCAGTTAAGAATGTAAATCTGAAGGTCAAATCCCAAGCCTATTTGATATTGTATGCAAGACCTACATTCACCAAGAGAATAAGCATTTTAAAGAAAAAATCAACTCCAATTCTCTAATCACCAAGTTTAACCCAATATTAAAGAGTATACTCTTACAGGTAGCTGGCAAGTCAATAGCACTTATTTACTTGGTACCAAACCAAAGTCTTCAATCACTTTCTTCTCCTGTGTTTGTTTGTGGTGAATGGGATTATAGGATAGCGTCAAAAAATTTCTTTTCAGTAAAAAATTTAACCCCGATGCAAAGATTTCTCGTCCTGAACATATTTACAGAAAAGGATATACTGACAGTACACTCCAACATTTTGATTTCTCGCATTAACTACGCACGAAAAAAAGAATAAAAGAAAATGCTAGAATTTCAATATGGCTTTATAAAATTAAATAAATAAATTCCTGCATTTTGGTGCTGATTGCGTGATTAGTTGAGTAAATACCAAACTAGTCTCGGAAATAACATATTTTCTGGAGAAAAAAAAGGACACCTAAAAACCAAAAGGAAAAATTATCAACAATTCCACCTCGTATTCTCATGGCTCTACATAATTCATGAATTCAGTGGGAGAAAGAAAAAGAAAACACTGATGAAAATACTTTTTCTTAGTTTGGTCAATAAGTAAAACAGCGGGGAAAATAGACGAAAAGAAAACATGGGGAAAATAAAATTTCCGTAAGTCAATCCCTTTCTCTTTTCTTGAATGTCTACTATATTGTGAAAATATTCAATTCCTAATGTTATTTGAGTAGAGAGTAAAAACTAGGAAAACACTAAGGAATTAGTTTTCCTTCTCATTTTCCTTTCCTTATCCTTTTCCTTCTCTAAATCTTGAAACAAACAAAGTATAAGTGATTTTTAGATAGCAAGTTTAACTCACTTCTCTTCAAGTAGCCTTGGGAGAACCGTATCTCTGTAGAACTGAATAGGCGACCACGCTTTTACCCTGAAGTTGTAAACATTGGTCAGATTGCGGTCAAATCGTTCCATTAGGTATTCAGGAATCTTGTCAACCACCCGCACATCATTTTTCAACATATCTACAAAATAGTCTTCATCATATATTTCGTTGAATTTGCTGCACAAAGTACATGTCAACAATTTTATCACATAAATAAAATTAGTATTGAAATACTACTACACAATTGTGAAGGAGCAATATTCCGCAGTTAATGTTTTTAAAAAAATTAATTGATTTCTCAGAACAGTAAAATAATGGTGAGAAAAGGTCAATTCTTTGCTTCGCATGCATTCTCTTACTTCTAAGTAATGATAGCCAGTCATAAGGCAAAAGTTCCATTAGAAGACAGTAATATTTATTATAAGAAGTAGATTCCAAAAATATATATATATATATATATTGAAATCATTCTCTCTAGCAAATCATCCCACCAGTGTCATCATGCCTTGAAGTTTCTAAAATTTATACAGTCGGTTTCAAGCCCAGAGTTCTTTTAGGTAGGTAATGGCGAGCGTAAAACCTTAGTCAGATTTCTTATGAACATGAATCATGAAATGTTAATGAAAAATTCAACTAGCCAGCCCCAATTACTTTTGAACAAGGCAAATAAGTGCTAAACATTCTGCAATAATTTCATTTCCCCAACCAATAGACATAGGGCATGTTTGGTATGCTGGATAAGGAGACGGAATAGGATAAGCCATATCCTATCATGCATTTGGTGCATCCTATCCACCGGACAAAGAAACCCAGAACTCCCTTTTATCCCAAATTTGTGGGATAAAATTATGATAAGGAGCATGGGATAAGAAAAAGGACCAAAATAATATTAAAAAAATAAACATTCATAACATTTAATTCTCAAAGGTCATAATCTAATTAAAGAATCATAAAAGTAACATTTAAAAAATAAAAATAAGGGTGGTTAGGCCCATTTTCACTTTACCCCCTTGTGGTTCAAAAGTGGACACTTAACCCCCTTGTGGTTTTGGACTAAAGTGAAACTGCTTAGATTTCTCTCAAAATATACCCACATGGGGACTTAAAAGTTAAAATTAGCCCTATATATGAGAGTTTAAGTGTCAAAATTGACCTCACATAGGCAGTTAACCTCAAAATTAGCCTCCCAAAAGGGTTAAAATTAGCGCCACATAGGTGGGTTAAATGGTAGCATTATCCCCACATAGGGGATTAACCCCAAAATTAACCTCACAAAGGGGATAACTGATAATATTTTTGGCCAATTTTACAATTTCATTAGTGTTGATAGAAATCTTAACAATTTCACTTAAGTGTGAAACCACAGGGGGATTAAGTGTCCACTTTTAAAGCATAGGGGGGTAAAGTGAAAATAGGTCTAACCACAGGGAGGTAAAATGTATTAAACCCATAAAAAAAAAAATTTAAAATATTTAAAAAGTCATAAAATTATTATTTCAACCATCAAATTATACTATTATTTTAAAAATAATAACAAACAATTAAATTTAGGGAATTGCTATTCGCACTCCATTGTTGAACCAATGCACTCCAAAGGAATGCATTGACTAAGTCGCATGGTATTACATGGTGTGTCAGTAGTACCATGGAGTGCATTAGTTCAATTTTGGACTAGGAATACCAATTCTCTAAATTTATTACATTAAATATATGAAACATTTAATAAGATCCAGAACTCTTATCCGGCACATTGCCAAACGCGGACTAGTATTTAAGTTTATCCCACAGAATTACTTATCCTATCCGATCCTACCCTATCCTATCCTATCCTATCCAACAGTTTTATCCGACCTCCCCACAAACATGGCAATAGAAAATGATAACGTCCTACACAAGTAAGGTATCTACTTTTAATGGACAATTAAAAGTCCAAATCACCTCAATAGAATGATGGCAATAAAGTAATTTCATAAAGGGCCTAAGAAAAATTACTCCAGTACTCTCAATACAAAATTACGTTGGTACCCTAACTTTTGATGTATGGCGACGATTTTTTCGGTCCATTAACAATGGTCACACTGCTATCCTATTAAACCCGTAAAGCAAGATCGTATGACCCCGTATATTTATATCTTATATATATGCTTCAATTTGGCCATCAAGGGACTATCGTGAGCATGAACTATTGCCAAGATGCCATCAAGGGACTATCGTGAGTATGAACTATTGCCAAGACACTAGATATGAGTTAATTGTCAGTAAGAGCACCAATTGGAAGTAAGAGTCTACTATGTAGCACCGACACTTCAATTTGGTCTACGTGTGTGTCCGACACCGACACATGTCGGACACGCAAAAAAGAGTGTCTTGTTTTATTCTTGACATTGTCATGTGTCGAACACAAGACCAACATGACCGAACACATGTCCGACATGACCAATTTGGGTTATTGAAATTTATGCCTTCTGTTTTTGCATTTATTTTGAAATTCTCACTCTCTTTTTTACCTTCCCCATGGCTCTTCTTTTACGGAATTTTTCTTCACAAACATTGGTATTCTTTTTGTGTCCAGCGGCTTGCAAAATTGGAGAACATGGTTTTCATTTTTGTTATATTGATATCTTAATGATATTGTTGTGATTTATGTATTTTTTATGCCAAACTTAATTGAACTCATGGTACATTATTTTCATCTTCATAAAAAAAAATAAAAAAATAAAAACATATTTAACATATGCATACTCAACGTGTTCCCAACGTATGCGTGTCCTACTTTTTTGAGAAATTGTGTGTCCGAGTGTCAGAGTCAGTGTCGTATTTGTGTCATATGTCTGTGTCCGTGCTGTTTAGAGAGTCTAACATCATCAATAGATGGCCACAATAGAAAGAGAATCATGGAACAAGCATAAAGTTTTCTAGAATCAATTTCAAGCTATGCCATTAAAACGTCTACATTTTTTTTAACCACTGCAACAGGAGGCACCCTAGATTTATAAATTACATTTGAATATAGGAGAGATAAAAATACAAGCTAACCTAGGATCTCTCCAAATGCTGTGGAAATGAAAATTGGGAATGACAAGTGTTGCATTAAGATAGCCAGCTACAGCAACTGCGTTGCAGATCTGCAAAACATAGAAGCAAATCATTCGAAAAAAAATAGAAGTTAACAAGGCTGTCACGTAAGAGTCCTTCCAAAACTAAGATGAGATTTAGAAATGTATTGAAGGGAAAAAAAATGAAGGTGGGGGGGGGGGGGGGGGGGGGGGGGGAGGGGAGAGAGGGGGTGCGGGGTGGACGTACATGGTAATTATGGACATAAATGGTAATTAAAGTAAAACAATTACCGATGTCCTTTGTTGATTCAACCCACCATTTGCCTCAATATATATGTACCCGTTTGACTCGGGTAAGCCTATAACGAAAGTGACATCAAAACAAACTTTAAACAAGCGTACATATATACATGATTACAGCATTACACACGTTCGTACATCCATAGATGTACAATTGCACACATACAAATACGTAGACACAGAAACAAAATTTCTGGGCGCGCTGAATATATGAAAGTGAAAAACAAAAGTTATTCTCAGAAAAAGGCCAATACAAACACAAAATTTTACTGCTGGTGCTCGTAGTGAAGGTGGTGTAGCGTAAAGTAAAATGTTAATTAAAAATTACACTACCAAGCAATAATTTGTAGCGTCTAGCCACTTTAGAAGTTAAAAGCTAAACATGCACTTTAAGTTTTAACTTTGGCTAGTGCTAATACCAAAGCACAATGTGCTAATGCCAAAGCACAAAGTGTCACTAAAAGTTTTAGTGACACATATCTAAGTGTCACTAAAGCTTTTAGTGACACTTTGTGCTTTGGCATTAGCACATTGTGCTTTGGCATTAGCATCACCCATTATTACCAATCTTATTGCTGCTACTTCTCACCTTTTCTCACCAGAAAGTAAAATAGCTTCTCTAGAACTACAGTCTACATTCTTCAATAGGTGCCTTCACTATTCTAGAAGCTCCTTGGCCACACAAGGGTAGGGGCTCCAAATCGGTAAATGATTCTGCAACTTCTTACAAAAACTTCAGTGGCCCAAAACCATGAATGTGGTACCACAATGTGCAACACTCAACAGATATATTGATTTCTTTTCTTTATTCTCGTTTCATCTTTTTTATTTCTTTTTTTTTTCTTTTTAAAGTAAGACTCTTACAGATCTACTGCTTTCTTGATCAAAATGAAGGTCGAATAATATCTACGAACCATGCCATATATTACTACCATTTAATATTGACGTTCACTTGTTTGAATCATGCAAATTTGTATGCATTAGGCTGTTGGGTAGGAAGTGAAATATATCTGCTGGAGCGGGTGGCAATTCCCGACATAATACGCTGACCATCTTACATTGCACCCTTGATGTTTACCACAAATTTCACTTTGGTCCTAGCTCTTTTACTTTGAACAACAAATCCCCATGCTTCCACATGTATTTTGACTTCATTCCTCCCTCAACATCTACCACGAATTTGGATGGAGTTAAAAATTCACTATGGAGCTGAAACTTAGATACAGATATCAAAATGTAATCAGTTACCCTTTCAGTTAAAACCACATGAGATGCACATGAAAATTTTCAGTTCCAGTCAATGACAAAAGTTGATCAAGGAACAAAATTAAAATTTTGGTAACATGTAGGGATAAATTAGAAGTACAAGGACCAAAGTGAGATTCACCATTAACTTGAACGGAAAAACATCAGCTCAGCATAAGAAACATCATAACAAGCTTCCTATGTTCAACATGGGCATTGTTCATACCTCCTGAAGACTTGTTTATACATGGTCTCCAATCGCCGTCTTTAAGGGAATGCTTCCATATCGTTGATATCTGCAAAATTTGATGCCTTATGTCAAATCATGTAAGATAGGAAGGAGTAGGCACTCTTCAAATCAGAACTACAGTCACTATTATATCCATCGGAAACACTTTAGACATAAGATTATACAAAAATATTAAGAAAGCAGAAGAATAGAAAAAGAAAGACAAGGAAAATACAAACCGAAGAGATTAAATTGAAATGTTCTAAAGTTCATCACAATATCACATAAGAGCCATTTTTTGGTGAAAAAATCAATGCAATAATAAACCCATTAAGGCAGCATTCAATCACCAAAAGCATAGTAAAACAAAGTAATTCAGAACCAAATAGTGATATACTACTCGCGACAACAACTTCCATCTCAAAACATCACCCAGATGGTAACTTCAAGTTTAAGATTCTAAGAAATACTCATCAACTCAATATCCCAACATTTACCTCAACCAAAATATACATTTATAAATTTCACTTGCTAATATACTGCAGTATATTCAAACTAAGACAGATGTGAACACAGAAATTACAGTGAATACAATGCAAACTTAAACCATATTAGGGCATGTCACTGCAGTAAGTTTTAACAATGGACGAGGTCCCGTAATGTCCAACAGGCAGATGAGTAACGTGAGCAACGCAAATATAGTATATAAATTGGTGCCTTTGGTGAACATCGATGTCATTGCCATTAAATATTCATCTCAAGCAATGTTTTAAAAGGCGAAAGCACTAGGCGAGGCGTTTCAGCACCCTTGAGGCGAGGCTAAGCCTGAAGGCATGAGGAGTAAGCTTTCGATTTTCATAATTAAAAAAAGACTATACACATAAAAAAACAAATAAATTATTAATAAGTGACGAAAGTGTGAAGCATCAAAAGGAGAGAGAATGATTCATGCATTCTTTATGTGACGAGGGAGCAAGGAAGTCTATCAAAGAGAATCCGATAAATGCCAGAACACTCAAACCAAAATACCAAAAAACAAAAATATATAAAATAAATAAAAAAAGGACCTAGACCGTACCAGAGATCTTCCAGAGTATGACGAGAGAGAGAGAGAGTCCAATATGTACGTGAATGGGTCTTTTGTTGAGGACGAACCAAACGTGTGGTTGTAAGAGATGGGATCAATTCTGGTTAGGGTTTGTTTTTTAGAGGCAAAGCACGAGATATTTGGCTTTTTAGAGAGTTGAATCGGTGGATGTTTGAGGAAAGTATGTTGATACTTAAATCCCTACTTCTGTACTTCAGCAAAACTCTCAAGAGGTGCACGCCTCAGTGCTTAAAGATCAAAATGCGCAACAGGTGAGCTTTTGTTGACACCTCATGGAAGAAGCAACACCTTTGAAGACTACTGCATAATTGTTGCGCCTTAGTGCTTTTTGGCCTCGCCTCGCCTCAAGGCATGCCATTTAAACTTTGATCTCAACACCAAAATGAATAAAACAACACTAGGACGCGTTATTATTTGTTTTATTAAATCGATTGAGCAGAGTGAGGTGAATCGTGAAGAGTTCCCTCTAACTGGTTGTTTGCAAGTACTCAGACGCGTTTCCGAAGGATTCAGCTTGTTTGTCGCCTATCCGTGGCGTCGAGATCAAATAGATCTTGTTGACAGCACGTTACCTATTTCGGTTCCACCTCTCCTAGTGGCACCCGCAGAGTCACGAGAGTTGAAGACCCAGATTGAGAAGCTGCAGAATAAAGAATTTCGTCTGCCCTAGTGTTTCGCCATGGGGAGCACCCGTTGTATGCAAATAAGGAGGAGGATCGCTTCAGTTGTGTACCGACTGCCGCAAGCTAGATTGGACTACGATGAAGATCAAGTATTCACATTCAAGGATTGACGCCCTTTATATCGACTGGGTGGATTGACGTGTTTTCTTAGATCAATTTGAAATCGGACTACCATCAGTTGAGGATTCGGGAGTACGTGTTGAGAAATAGTTTTATTTTTATGGGCCTTGTTTTATTTTATGTTTTTAGTTATGTGTATTTGCCCATAATGTAACTATTCTTCCTTGTTATTATTCTTGATTAATAAAAGAGAGAGGCACACGTTAGTGCTCTCTAAGCTTTCAACAAAATCAACATGGTATCAGAGCTACCCTAAACCTAGGGCTTTATTCCTCACCCCTAAACCTAACCACCGAACCACCCAAACCCACCGAGACCACCCTAGCCCTACCCAGCCACACGCTGACCACCACCACACCTCCGAGCCTCCTTGCGGAAACCCCCTAACTCCCTCGGCGAACCTCCTCTGGCCCCCTAGATCCTCGGCGCACCTCTCCTTTCTCCTACCTTTGGGCTGCAAGCCCCTCCCGACACCCTGATTGCAACACCTCCACCAAAATCCTCCTTCATTCTAGTTTTCCAACCCAAGGACAGATCATTACAAGAAACAGTATTAATCTGATAAGAACTTATCTCTATTTTTTTTTATCCAGATTCGGACCAAATGATTTGTCCATAAATCGGACAATTGCACCAAATTGGAGCTTGTGATTATTAGGTATGCCTTGATTCCATCACCATCTTTCTTGTAAGAGTCCTTTCTCAACATGACGAAGGTCAATTTGGCTCACCGCTGGTACAAATTCTCTTGTATGTAATGAGAGGTTGGTCATTACCGAGAACCCTAGGTCCAAGATCACTACCGTTTATTGAATGGTGAAAATTATTTGTCTTGGTCCCAATCTGCAACGTTATGGCTTTAAAGTAGATCGAAATTTGATAATGTGAATGGCTTAATCAAGGCACCTAGTCCTGAAGATCCTACTTATGGAAGTGGGAAGTTGATAATTTCTTGGTCCTGAGTTGGCTCACTCATTCTATGGAGTCAAAGATTGCTGATGGTTTTTTTTTTGGAATGGAAACTACCGAAGACATCTGGGATACCCTTGCTGAAACTTATTCTCGCAAGGGAAATGTTGCCCAGGTTTATGAGTTACGACGAACAGTTGAAGCCGAGGTCGTACAACTTTGCAATACTTTATTGCTTTGGGTTCCCTTTGGACTAGGATTGATCTAATAACCCATCACCCAGTCTATCCTGTTGATGCTGCTAGCTTTAAAACATATATTGAAAGTGAGAATTTTTAAATTCCTAGCTAGCCTTAATCCATAGCTTTGACCCAGTACGGAGCCGGATACTTGGTATGGAACCTCTACATCACCCCGGGAAGCTTTTTCCTATGTTCAAAACGAGGAAAGTCGCCGATCAGTTATGCTTCCATAGTCCTCTACTGACAGGTTTGCTCTAATTTCCTCTTGCCAATGAAGTGGAAAACTACCTACTCAGCATAAGGAGTCCAGCTCTGAGGTAGGAGATTACAAAGACAAGCTTTGATGTGATTATTACAATCAGCCTAGACATACCCGAGAGACTTCTTGGAGACTTCACGGGCGCCCGCCTATGCCAAAAGGACGGGGTGGTAACCGTGGTGGAGGTCGTGGTGGTCGAGTTAGTGGCCTACGTGCTCACTTGACTACTGGCTATCAGGAGGATTTACCAGTTTCCACATCTTCACCTGCGCCGGCAAGCATTAGTAGCACTGATATCGAGACTTTGAGATGCATTATGGCTCAGTTGGACACTTCTACTTGCGCCTCTACTTCTTTTGCTCATAAAGGTAATTGCGCTAATTTTTCTAGTGATTTAAGTGTTGATTCTCGACAACCATGGATCATTGATTCCGGAGCTTCTGATCAAATGACTGGTCTTTCAACTAATTTTTCAACTTATCATTCATGTTCAGGAAAGGATAAGTTGGAACTGCCGATGGCAACCTTTCCTCTTTTTCTGGTAAAGGTGTTATGAATGTTTCAAATTATCTGGCTTTATCCTCAGTTCTTCATGTTCCAAATTTTTCGACTAATCTTCTTTCAATTACTCGGATTACTCGTGACCTAAGTGTGACTTTCTTTTCATCTCATTGTGTCTTTCAGAATCTCTCCACAAAGAAGATGATTGGCAGTGGTAGAGAGGAGAATGGCCTCTATTTCCTGTAGCCCGATGGAGTATCAAAATAGAGGGTTCACACAAGTTGCTCATCATCACAAAGAGAGAATCTTCCCAGAGACTTGGTTGTGGCATCAGAGATTAGGACATCCTCCTTTCTATTTGCTTCGTTTTTTATTTCCTTCTTTAGTTCCTAATAAATGTATTTCCGAGATATCTTGTGAGGCATGTGAGCTTGGAAAACATCACTATGCTACATTTAATCCTAGTTTCAATCAAAGTACATACCATTTACTCTTATTCATACAGATACAGATGTTTGGGATCCTTCTCCTGTTACTACTTTAAATGGGTATAAATGGTATGACACTTTTATTGATGATTGCACTCGCACAATTTGGGTCTTTTAATGAGAGAAAAAAAAACAATGTTATCTCTATCTTTAAAAACTTTCACAAGTGATATGTACCCAGTTTAGTACAGTTGTTAAGGTTGTTTGTTCAGATAAGGGAGGAGAGTGTATCTATGGTGGTCTAGCTCATTATTTTTCTGAACATGGCATTGTCCATCAAACATCATGGACAAATACTCCACAACAGAATGGAGTTGCTGAGCGAAAGAATCGTCACTTGTTGGAATCTGCTAGGTCTATGTTGTTTTCTATGCAGATTCCAAAGTCTTATTAGGAGAGGCTGTTTTAACCGCTGCTTACCTCATCAATCACCTCCCTACCCGTGTCCTTGGTAAGAAAGCTCTTATTGACCTTTTTACTAATCTATCTTCCATTTTTCCTATTCCTCCTAAAGCTTTTGGGTGCGTTTGTTTTGTTCACAACCACTCTCAGTCCAGACGTAAGTTGGATCCCCGTGCACTTAAATGTGTCTTTGTTGGTCATTCTCCCACACAAAAAGGGTATAAGTGTTACCATCCTCCCTCTCATAAATGGTTCGTGTGTATGGATGTTACCTTCGATGAGTCTTTGTCCTATTTCCAGTCTTCTCAGCCATCTCTTCAGGGGGAGACACAGTCTTGTGAAGAGAAATATGTAGCAACAGTTCCATTTATTATAGGAAGAGAGGAAAGTGGAGAAGAAAAAAGATAGGAAAGTGGAGAAGAAAAACGAGAGGAGAGTTGAAAAAAAAAAAGGAGAGGAAAGTGGGAAAGGTAGAAGAAAGAACTGTTAACTTACTCCAAAAACAAGGGTAGACGACTTTTCGGAGCAACAGAAGATAGGGTCGTTTCTCCAATTCCACTACAGTTGCCTTCTTCAGAGGATGATGGTACAGGTATTCCTAGTCCTTCCACTCCTTCTACTCCTACTCTTGCTTCTTCCACTGATAATGAGTTAGACGTCCCTATTGCTCTTCGCAAGAACACTAGAGAATGTACTAAACACCATCTTTCAAAATTTGTTTCCTACACTCATTCATCTCCATCTTATAGACCTTTTGTGTCCAAACTCGATTATGTTTTGTCCCTAGCAATGTCCAGGAAACTCTTTCTGATCCTAAATGGAAGTCTGCCATGGTTGAAGAGATGAAAACACTTCGGAAAAATGGTACTTGGGAATTATCAGTGTTACCTCGAAGGAAAAGGACAGTAGGATGCAAGTAGGTGTTCACTGTGAAACATAAAGCAGATGAGACAGTTGAGAGATATAAAAGCCAGGTTGGTGGCCAAAGGCTTTACTCAAACGTAAGGAGTGGACTATCAGGAAACGTTTACCCCTGTTGCAAAGATGAACTCCATCCGAATCTTACTGTCTCTAGCAGCAAATTTAGAGTGGCCCTTACAACAATTTGATATTAAAAATGCGTTCTTGAATGGGGACTTAAAAGAAGAAGTTTACATGGACATTGCTCTTGGGTTTGAGGATGACAAAACCAGAGGGAAGGTATGTCGTCTCAAGAAATCCTTGTATGGTCTGAAACAATCTCCTAGAGCTTAGTTTGATAGGTTCTCTCAAGCTATGTTCATGTGTGGTTTTAGACAGAGCCAAGGTGATCACACAAGTTTTATTAAGCACTCGCCACAGGGAAAGGTGACTGCTTTGATTGTCTATGTAAATGATATTGTCTTAACAAACAATGATTTAGAGGAGATGAAGTGTCCGAAATCGTACCTTGCTAAAGAATTTGAAATCAAAGATTTAGGTAATTTAAAGTATTTCTTGGGAATCGAAGTGGCGAGATCTAAGGAAGGAATATTTATATCACAACGGAAATAGGTCTTGGATTTACTCAAGGAGACAGGGATGCTTGGTAGGAAAGCAGTAGATGAACCCATGGATCCTAATCTGAAACTTGGTGATGATCCCAGTGGAGAACCTGTTGATAAGGGTTGATACCAGAGGTTGATAGGTAAACTGATTTACTTGGCACACACTAGACCTGATATTGTTTTTGCTGTCAGTGTGGTTAGTCAATTCATGCATGATCCAAAGCAACTTCATCTTGATGATGTGCTTCGAATTGTGAAGTATTTGAAGTCAGCTCCAGGAAAAGGGTTATGTCATACGTTAGTGGAGGCCTATACTGATGCAGATTAGGCTGGATTCGTTACAACCAGGAGATCTACCACAGGCTATTGCTCATTTGTTGGTGGCAACTTAGTGATGTGGAATAAAAAGCAGTTAATAGTGGCAAAATCTAGCGCAAAGGTAAAGTTTATGGCTATGACACAAGGAGTGTGCGAGTTGTTGTGGGTCCGGATTGTGTTATCAGACTTGGGGTTTGGACCAAAGGACTCAATGAGGTCATGTTGTGATAACAAAGCTGCAATTGATATTGCCCACAACCCAAAACCCAATTCACCGTGACAGAACTAAGCATGTGGAAATTGATAGACATTTCATTCGGGAGAAGCTAAATAATGGAAGCATTTGTACTCCGTTTGTGAGGTCTGGAGAGTAGTCAGCGGATGTTCTAACAAAGAGTCTAGCCGAACGATCGTTTCATGTCATCGTTAGCAAGTTGCGTATGAATATATCTTTGCACCAACTTGAGGGGGAGTGTTAAGAAATAGTTTTATTTTTATGGGCCTTGTTTTATTTTATGCTTTTAGTTATGTGTATGGTGCCTTAATGTAACTATTCTTCCTTCTTATTATTCTTGATTAATAAAAGAGAGAGGCCCGAAGCTTTCAGGAAAATCAACACAACGTCTTGAAGACTGCCTTTGCATCCACGCTTTAGGTACTACGAGTAACTGGTGACACCTTTTATTTGATGAATGCGCTTATAGCTTTTGTGGACTTGACGGATCACATCCTTAGTCCACTTGATCAGTTTGTTGTCATCCTCAGTGATGGCATCCTTGTCTTTTCGCCTACTCGGGAGAAGTACGAGGAGCATCTTCGGATTGTCTGGTAGACATTGCAAGAGCAACAATTCTATGCTAACTTTTCTAAGTGTGATTGTTGGCTACTGGAAGAAAACTTCCTTGGCCTTGTTGTTTCAGGAATCGAGGTCTCCATAGACCCACCGAAGGTTGAAGCCGTTATGGATTGGCACCGCCGTAGAGTGTGTTTGGAGTCCGAAGCTCCTTGAGACTAAAGGACTACCACTGATGTTCACAGAAGACTTTTCACGTCTAGCAATGCGGGTGACGAGGCTTATGAGCTAGCATTCCAAGTTCCAACAGTTGAAGACACGACTGACCGACACGTCTATCTTAGATATCACCGAACGATGAGAGGAGTGCATTGTGTAATTGCGACGTGTTCATGATGTTTTAAGTTACGTTTGATTCCAGGAGGCAACATTACAGAATGTTGCAGCTTACGGTTCACGACAGTCAAGGATCAAAATTTCCTTCTGTTTCCATCGAAACGACCGAAACGTTTCCGTTTCCTAGGTCATGGAAACGAAACAGCCATGGAATCTCGAAATTCCATAGATTCTATCGAAACGACTTTGTTTCTTTTGTTTCCATCGAAACGTAATTGTTTCCATCAAAACAAACCTATGATTCTGCATGGTTTCATTTGCTTCCAACAAAACATAATTGTTTCCATCCTGATAATCATGCGGTTGTGTACTTGTCATATGAACAACCATTTTATTTTAGAGATGGCTTATTAGCTTACTATGTACTTATATGTATCTTTTGCATTCTATGAAGTGTTTTGTGGATTCTATGAAGTATTTGACAGTAGATTGGCGACTTAATCCTCATGTATTTTCAATTTGAACTACACATTTTTAATGCAGCACTACATATATAGACCTCTCAAATGTTCAATTAATCAATTATTAGCTTTATACACGCATATAGTTAAGTTTGAAGTTATGTTTCCCCATGTTTCTCAATGTTTCCAATTTTTGCCACTGTTTCCAAAATGTTTCCGAAACCTTTCCGTTTCTGGGTAGACCGAAACGAAATTTTGATCCTTGACGACAGTTAAAGCCGCAGGAATAGGATCACCCTATCCATGACTTAGAGTTCATCGTCGTTGTTACCACATGGAGACTTGGAGTGTCCTCCGGTCTTGAGAGTCTCGAGATGTTTTTCACGCCACGCGATTGCGACTTCGATTTAAGATATCATTCGGGAAAGGCCAACGTTGTGACCGACGCCCTTAATGGGAACTCGTTTAGCCATTCAAGAGCAAAGGATGTTAGAGCAACTTGAAGATTTTAATGTTCATCTTGCCGATTTCGACCGAGAATAAAGGTCCAGAGGCCGACAGCATTGATGGAAAATGACGAAGCGACACGTCGCCAAGTTAGTCGAACGAGCGATTCAAACTTAGGAGATATGCTTCGAGCGTGCGTGAGGTGTTTCAGGAGCAATTGGGAAGATCGCCTTCCTTCCGTGTAGATCACCTTCCTTGGTGGAGTTCACCTACGACTACCGTTTTGAGCCAGTGTTCAAATGTCACCGTTTGAAGCCTTGTATGGCCGACTGTAGAGCTCGCACTTGTGTTGGACCGACGATGGAGATACATCTGCTTTTAGTCCTTACTTAGTTGGAGGGACGACCGAGAAGATCAAAGTTATTCGGGAGAGATTTACTTACGACTCAGAGTCGCCAGAAGTGTTATGCAGATCATTGTAGACGACCTTTGTCCATTAGCGTTGGACACCGCGTATTTCACAAGTTGCCCCACGATTATGCCTTGGGTAGAACAGGGAGTAAATTTCTCATTTCATGTTTCGCTACAAGTTTTATTAGAGTTAGCAAGGCGGCCTATCACTTGGCCTCCCATCTAAGCATTCGAGTGTGCTTGATGTGTTTCACATTTCTAAGTTATGCATGTACCATCAAGATTCGTCTTACATTTGGACGAGCTAGATGTTGAGTTATCTTCACCTCTTCTCCGATTGAAGCTTGTGGCTTGTGTGATTATATTTTAGCCTGATTGCTTATATACTTGATGCTTGTGAATTCCAGGACGGAATTTTTTTAAGAGGGGTAGATTGTAAAAAACCCATAATTTAAATAAGGGTCTTTTGGTAATTTTGACCAATGTGGATCTTCATTGGGAAAGTGTATTATCCCATTTACTTTTGGTATCACTAGTTGATTATTTGAGCACATGTGGGTACACATGTGTTTTTACTTTTGTGTGTGTGTGTGAGAGAGATACACCAAGTCAAAACCCCCAACCTACCCGATCACTTCGCACATTTGGGACCGCACAACTTTTTCTCTCTCTCCTCCCCTCTTCCCCTTTTGGCCAGATGTTCTCCTCTCTCCCTCTCATTTTTCTTTTGTTCTTTCTCGCTCTATATCTCTTCTCTCTCTTGGTCCATTGGAAATTCAAACTCTATTAAACCCTAGGCTCTCAAGCTCCATTTGAAGACTTTCAAGTAACACTTGGACCAAGACTATTAGAGGCAAAGTTGATCATCTCAACAAGGGCTATCCACCGATGTTCTCGGATCCTCCGTAAGGACTTCAGTTTGGTACTTCTTGTTCAAGAACTCAAGAGGTGGTTTTGATTTTTCTAAATACACCATAGTTATCATTCCTAAAGGTGTTGATTGCTCGGAGATTTTTACTAGTGGAGATGATTTCTCATTTAGATCTTTTTGATGAGAGTATTTGCTCAAATACTCAAGAGGTAGATTTCATTGTCTAAGTGCGCTCCTATTTCTAATTTCCTGCTTAGTGTAGGTTAGACCAATTACTTGATTAATCGGTTTTAGTATTTCCTATATTATCAATTAGGTGCTTACATGCTCTTTATGCCTAAGTGAATCCATGCTTAACCTAAATATTATTTAGTTGTCATGGCTTCTAATGATTATTGATGTTAATAATCTCTTATTTCTCTAAGTTGGTGATTATGCCTTTATATGTTGTCCGCTATTAATTTAGTTTAGGTATCATTATCTAACATGTGTATTTCTCGGCATTGAAATTTTAGAAATACCATTGTATAGGCATAATCACACTTAGTAGCAATTCATAATCACCAAGTCGGCAAAGCAATCAGAGCATTGGCTTGGGAGTATGATAATTGTCAGAATTTCCACAATTGGGAATGTTTTTATGAAATAGGAGTGCACTTAGACAATGAAATATACCTCTTGAGTATTTAAGCAAATACTCTCACAAAAGAGATCCAAATGAGAAATCATCTACACTAGTAAAAATCCCCAAGCAATCAATACCTAGTTAAACAAAAACACATTTAGGAATGATAACTATGGTGTACTAAAAAAAATCAAAAGTGCCTCTTGAGTTCTTGAACTAGAAGTACCAAACCGAAAACCTTACGGAGAATCCGAGAACACCAGTGAATAACCCTTGTTGAGATGATCAACTTTGCCTCTAATAGTCTTGGTCCAAATGTTAATTGAAAGTCTTTATGGAGCTTGAAATACATCCCGTAGCCTATGTTACATGGACTCTTCTAAATAGGAGAAATACTCGTGTCGACACAACTCTTTGCGGACATTGGTATGACACTTGGGTAGGATCCTTCTAGTGTAGTTTAGTGTAATTTTCAGCCAAGAAAGGCAAAGTACCTGTGTCGGATATGGCAATCGTACCCGTGTCCTCCGGACACTTTGAAGAGTCCGTGTAACATAGCCCGTAGCCATGTCCGATTGTCGAGTGCTCGAAGACATAGCATGCTAGTATCACGATGCAACAGTATATAACTCCCATTATAGAAAACATACACCTCCAAAGTCCTAAATCTAAGAAAATTTGCATCCCAAAGTTCTAGCCTAATGCTGCTTAATTTTCATAATAGGTTGCTTCAAATGTACATGCTAGGTTATTAAGAAAAATTCACTATAGGTGTAACACATTGCGATTCAAGTTTTCCTTGGGACTTTTAACAATAGAAATATGACTTTTATTTAAAGCCTCATCATTCAACACGATGTTCTAAATTAGTTTTATTCCCAATCCAGCTTTCTCGATTAGAAATTTCTTAACGTATTCTATCACGAATAAAAACTCCCCCATCACTTGACTCAATTCTAGTCCTCTATAGTACTTATGAGTTGATTCTCGAAGTAAATTGAAACCATATAAACGGACTCTTTACTCCACTCTCTAGTAGTCACCTTGAAATAAACATATACCATAATCACCTACAAACAAAGTTATTTTACACCTTTAGTTATTTCTACAAGTGCTTGCTAAGTGTGAAGATCCTTACAATATCAACCAATTTCTATGGGTAACACAATAATACATTCACACCTATAATGGGTAAAATGTAATAACAATTTTGTATTGAGAATCAATATGACGGTCGCAGATTACGTTATATGGCGTTAACAGATCACGTTCTTGCTTACATGATCCCTGGAAAAACAACATTCCAATACACATTTTAAAAGAAGAAAAACTATGACCATCAAAAAGAAAGCGCAAATTAAAAAGGAAAACAAAAAAAGTTGTAGTCGTCACGGAAATCAAATTCGCCCGTTTGAACAAACAGCAACCTAAGTTTAGTGGAAAGATACATCAATTTATTCTTTAACAGGCACACTTGCCAATGGATCTCCAGACTGGCAGTGCACAAGATCGCATAATGCTTGGATTAATTCGAAGGCAAACGTCAGTGTTTTAGCTTGAAGTGCAAGATATGCATCATTGGCAAAAAAACAAAAACCAAAACAAAAAAAAAACGTTAATTGCTTAAGGTAATCTAAAACTGGACAAACTCAATGCAATTATTGTTCCTCAAGCGTAGCATATCGAATTGCAGCAAATATGTCACAAATGCCTTTTTCAACAATTCTAAGCAAAATGTCAACGAAAATTATTGAAATGTCAACTATTTATCAACCCTAATCATATCAAAAAATCAAATAGATCACATCACAGAATCAAATCGAGATAGTGACAGAGAAATGAGATCGAATCACTAACTGCATCAGCCGAAGAGTTATCCGAGTCCATCTCCGGCCGGAGCTTAGCGTAGAGCTGCGGACTCCGGTAGACGGAGCCCGGTGCAGGACGGTGGCTGATGATCGGAACGACGTCGAACGACACCGTCCCCATGTAGAAGAGCATGCCGGAGATGTACAGTAGAGGCGCGAACAAGAAAATGCCCTGGCGGCGGAGGAGGACGGAGAGTAGGATCCAGGCGAGCCGCTGGGCTAGGGTTCGCGGCGGCTGTCCCGGCGTGAACCGGCCACCCGCCTTGGACCGGCTGTGGCGGAGCCGAGGCGAGCGGAGATGCGACGGCGACGGCGGCGGCGATGGGCTGTTGTGTCCACTGCTCGGTAGCCTGTTGTACGGGTGCATCTCTGTTTTGCGTCACATGACAGGACGCAACACCCTCTCCCTCTCCCTCTCTCTCTCTCCTCTCTCTGTTAATCTGTGATTTAGAGAGAGAAAGTGATAGATATATATATATAGAGAGAGAGAGAGAGAAAGAGGAGGTTGGGAGGGAATAGGAAGAGCCAAGAAGTGTCCGATTTTGTACTGATTATTCGAACAGGCCTGAGAGAGAAGACGTAGCAGAAGCAGCTTAGGAGATGGAGAGAGAGAGAGCGCGTGTGTGTGTTTTTTAATTTTATGTTTTTTAAGAGAGAGAAGAGTTTTATTTTGGGCAAATTACACCCACACTCCCTCGACTATTTTTTCCAATACCCTGAACTAAGAAAAAAAAAACTAAACCAACTGACCCCTCAACTATTATATGAGCTTGTTTGTCTGTGCTTATGTTTATGCGATCTTAATCGTGGTTAGTAGACCTGTTTAAAAGTAGAACTGCTTATTATGGTGTGGGTGTTTGGTTAATATGCTGTGAATTGATCAAATATAGAGATAATTTAAAAAAGCACCCCTCCCACCTGCTTATTGTCAAACTGCTTTTTGGACCAAATCTGCTTATATTTTTGCTGAAACAAACAGATCAATAAGCAGTTTGGACCACCAGAACTGCTTAAAATAGACAAATAAGCAATGACAAACACCTCTATATCTTAACTAACTCCCCTTCCGTTCCAATGCCATCGAAAAAATGAACATTTTTTTTTTTCAAAATAATGTTATATCTCCCAAATCTTGTATCACAATTTCAATAATGGTATGACTACTTTATCATACTCTAATCAAAATTTAGTGAAATCGTTGCCATATGTATTTGGTAAGTATTTGAGATACAAAATTTGAGAAGACTAGCATTACTCTCTTTTTTATCATGTGACCACACATGAATACATGATACAAAAAAAAAAGAGTATTGCTACACACTCTGAAAAGTACACCAAAATGCACAATCTTGCTTAAAAATGTTGGACCTTGTGAAAAATCTGCACACACAAAACATCTCCTTTTGTGTGTGCAGACGTTTCAACACAATGTCCAACCTTTTTAAGCAAAGTTGTACATTTTAGTGTACTTTTCGAAGTGTGTGTAGCATTACTCAAAAAAAAATTAACGAAATAATCTATTTTTATTCCTATTTCTAGCTATTGAGAACTTTAAGATTAAGTTATCATTTGTTGCACCACACAATTGTAATTTATTATACACAATATTTTAGACGAATTTATTTGAAAATTTTCAACACAACTCAAAAGAGGGACAAAAGAATCAAGTTGTTAGCACTAACAAATTCCACTAATACTTACACCCACACTCTATCTCTCTCCTAGTGGCACTGTGGGGTCCACAGTAGACCAAAAGTGCCACTAGGAAAGAGATAGAGTGTGGGTGTAAGTATTAGTGGAATTTGTTAGTGCCCCAAATATTACTCTAATATTTTTGGACGATTTCCTAACTTAAGGGATTTTATTGGATAAAAAAGGTAATAATTGAGGGGTCAAATTAATGCTTTTTTTTTTTTTTTTTTGGGTTTAGGGGGTATTTGAAAAATGATCCTAGTTGAGAGAGTGTTTGTGTAATTCGTAAGGGAGGGGTGCACGTGCTCTGAGATGGGGGAGTGTTGGATTTTAGGGTGTGTTTGGCAAGGAAAGTATTTCTTTTTCGAGTTTGCGTGTAATAGGCGCACATGCTTTAGTCAGAGGGAGAAGTGAGAAAATGATGACCACTGGCAGGAGGCGGTCTGTTTGGATACGACCCTAATTTCGTTCCACGCCAGCCATTTTTTGACTACTACTGCTATGCATTGTGTGTTTCTTCTCATTGAAGATAACAAATATTCAGTATAAGATGTTTGTTTCAACTTTCAAGTTCAAATTATTGTTTCTAAGGACAAATAAAAATTTAGCATTTTTTTTTATTTTTTATTCTTACTTGGATTCGGACTGGATATACACGCACCGGGGCCCACACACACACACATACTCCAACCCAACCCAACCACAAGGTCCTCAATGGCCCCCAGCTAGGACCACTCATTCCGACTATAAAAATTTAGTACTTAATTTTAAGTATTATCGAATGAGGTCTTAATTAGGTTGGAGAATGAATTTTAATAAGAAAAATTCTATTGGCACTCACTTATTTTACTAAGTATATCCACTTTCTAATAAAATTTACTATTACAATTCTATCCATATACAAAATGACATAAAATGACAAACAAATATTAGATATGTCAACAAAAAAAAAAAAAAAACTCTCTACAACTAACTCTACCAAATAGTGTTATACATATCTGTATATGTATGTGAACACATCCTTTGCTTTTTAAAAAAAAAAAATGAGACAATTGGCCTCAAAATGAGACGCAATAGGCTTAGCAGAACTTCATATGTATCTTCTTTTTCATTTTTCAACCATTGGTCACCATGGATTTGTTACTTTCTAGCCAAAAAAAAACTAGTCACGTTTTATTGCATGTATTCCACGAGAGAGAGAGAGAGAGAGAGAGAGAGAGGTTGATTTTTATGAGTTGAGAGAGAGAGAGAGACGATTGATTTTTATGAGTTGTTCCTGTGATGATGATTCAGAATGATCAAACAGTGTTTGGATTTCTTCCCCTTTTGATCAAATTTTTTTATTGCATATTACACGAACACTTGTAGTCTTCACAATTCAGATCATAAGGGAGAAAATTTATTTATTTTACATCGTATGTAGTGAGAAAGATTGAGAGTGAAAGAAGAAGTGTGTTAAACTTTCATTTATCTGGAATGGTGAACCCTTGGAGCCTTTTGCCCTCGGCAGATGTCTTAGACAATGAGATCCGATTTTCCCCTATCTCTTTGTTCTTTGTATGGAACCTTTGTCTCACCTTATCTATGATAAGGTTTCCAATGGTGAATGGGAGGATCTTAAGGCTTCTAGGGAGGGTTCTACTATCACTCTTTTTTGCCGACGATCTCATCTTATTTTCTAAAGCTAACAAGAAGCAGTGTTCGACCATTTTGAATGCTCTGAATCAGTTTTGTTCTCTATCTGGGCAAAAAATTAATTTTGACAAATTCAAGTTGTACATTTCTCCTAATTTCCAAGCTCACAAAGCTACCGAAATTGGTAGAATGTTTAATATGTGGCTCACAAATAACCATGGAAAGTATTTGGGCGTGACTATCTATCATGATCCATCCCGCTACGGGCGAAAATAGAACACGTGACACGCAAGGTTCATTCAATTCAATTAAAAGATTATAGAAGCGAAAAAAAAAAAAAAAAAAACCTTAAAATAACATTGAGTATACAACTATTTGAAAATAATACCCTTCAAGTTGTAAAATCCGTACAAATTTTAAAACGTAATTCTATTTTGAAATGAATAAATTTGTGTTAAAAGGGACCCTAAAGGTACCCTAAGAACCAACAAAAATATTTAAATAATTTCTTAAATTGGTAGAAAAATAAACTATGCAGGGGTTATTTCGACCGATCGAACAACCCCCTTCGACCGGTCAAATGACCCTTTAGCAAAATTTCCTCTAGCAGCAGAATTTTACTAAGGATCCATTCAACCTTTATGTAACAACTTGTCTTTTCATTAATTACTAAATGTAATTTCAAATGTATTTTCTACTATGAAATATGTCTTGAAAAATAAGCACTTGTGTTTGGAATTGGGAACTTGATTTTCAAGGCGATGAAAATATTTACTTTCAATTCAAACTGTATTTTTATATAACCAGAAGATTATTTCCTACGCTAATATAAAATTTCTGTATTTTTGTGGTGATCACCGTGCCGCAAAAATACCAATTTATCAGCAAAAACTGTCCGCGCCGCATATGGACTCTCACAGATTTGGAATCTCTGTCAAATCGTATTTGACATTTTCTTTTAAGTTCATTTAAAACAATCAATGATGGTGTTAGGTTTGTTTCGGAATACTATTAGTCTATGTGTTAATTTTATGCCATAAGTTATTTTCCCAAACATCTTTTAGATTTCTAGACACCTAGCTTATGCTTGTTTGGCAATGCTTACATAATTTGTATTGTATTAGTTCCAAAAGCCAATTTTCCAAACACCCCAATTGACCCCTACTAATCTCAACAACCGCTACAATCTGTTTATAAATCATATACGTATGTATATATCTGTATATGTGTCTAATTATATATTGTAATTATGATAATTAGAATTTGTAGAGTATAGATTAAGGAGCTTAACCTACAAGTAATTGGTTTTCTATATATATATATATACATGTAACTTACATTCACTCTCACACAACTCTCACATACTGAATCTCAAGAGAAAATAGAGATAGTTTCAGATAGAGATAAATTTATAGAAATTTGTAGAGAGAGAAAGCTTGATTTCACCATAGTCAAAGCTTCATTGGGTTGCTTATTTTTATTTCTTTCTTAACCAAACTTCAATCTCCAATCTCAGTGAATGTTTCTAACTCACTTGAAATGTAATCCATGCTTACTTTACTGTTATATAATTAGGATTTATGAATCACCATTGTTGATTTTGTTCTTAAAGCTTAAAGCTTGAAATTGTTGATTTTTCAAACTTAACCAAAATTCGTTTTGTTAGATAAAAATGAAGGATTACAGTCCATAGAAGTTATGTTTAAAGTATTAGAGCTTAATTCATTCGTATTAGAAAGAATATTAGAGATGAAATTTCAACACCTCTCATTTTTTCGTAAAATCCGAGAGCTACAGTTCAAATTAGTTTAATCCGATCGCGTATTCGCGATCCTTGCAGAAAAATGAAGAGAATAATATATTATATGTTATGTTTAAGTTCGGATTGCAAAATGGGCCAAAAATCAGCCCAAAAACTGAAAAAAGGGATCAAATAAGGAAGAAAACGACTATGTTGTTTCTCGAGCTCGCGCGACCTGTCTTATTCTGACTGTTCTGGAGATTTTAAAAGGAATTCAAAAAATGCACGTATTGAGCGTGCACGAGCGACTTTTCGCGCGCACGACTTGGCATTTTTATGCTTTCTGTCTGTTTTCATATAAGGTACTGTTTGGAAGAAGTTTTAAAAGTTTAAGGTACTATTTGGGAGATAAGTTGTTCCAGAATCTTGTTTTGAAAGATTATTTTAAAAAGAAAGATTAAAGGCTCAATTTCTCACGTGCACGTTGACACTGCTTTTAGTAATTTACGTTTCCTGTTATAAAGTCATGTGACATACATGTAAGAGTTGAGTTGACATGAATGATAGTGTCAAGGTTGAGTCAACATGCATAGTATGTGAGAAAATGTTATACTTACACACACATTAATGCATTATTAAGACGACAACTTCTAGTATAAAGTAATGACAAACATGAAACACCGTCTATTCAGATAAAATGGACAAAACATACCTGATGTATCCAACCAATAAACTATCAAATTAACATGAACTATAAGTCCGGTCCCTTCCAACCACTTGCTTAGTTTCACAAAATAAATATATTTTATAAGTTTCTTCTTCTTCTACATTTTTTGCATTGTCATTCCATAATAGGAAATTGCTATTTGCACTCCATGGATGAACCAATACACTTTATATAATACACTAACTGCATGGTGTGTCAGTTTTGGAGTGAGAATAACAATTCCTGAAGAATATTGTAAAAGAAAGTACTTTTATATTCTCTCTTATTTATTTATTTATTTTATTTTTATTTTTTAATATTTTACTAATATGATTAATACTTTTAGAGACCATGAAATAATCCAATGGTAAGGGATTTTATCCCATCTACAAGTGATTATAAGTTCGAGTCTCATGTGGTAAATGATTTATAGATTGCGAGAGCACTACCTCTCTTTTTATTTTTTAGTTTACTTCTTTTAGGCAATTTTTTCATGCAATTGTAAAAGTTTAGGACCAAGTACAATTAAACACGCATTACAAGTAATGGCTTTTTTGTGTTTATACAAAAGTAACTTTTTTTTTTTTTGGTCATAGCACTTGTATACTTTTTTTTAATGTATTTTAAATTATATGTATACATATATATAGAGAGAGAGAGAGAGGTAATATGAAGTTGGAAACATAATAGACTGAGAGCTCTTTGTTATTAAGTTAAGAATTATGGCATTTCAACAAACCCTAACTATGCCCCTATGCTAGATATATTCACCAACTTAAATACATAAGCAATCAAGATTTTTTTATTTTTTATTTTTATTTTTTATTTTAAGAAAATACTATAATAAAATACATCTTATAAATAATTTGAAAATGAAAATAATAATGTAATCAACCCATCATAATAAAATGTCTCAACGTTGATAAGAACATTGTGATGACTTCAAAGATCATCAATTCTTACAAGAAATGACTTCTTTCGCAATTAACCCAAATCAATAACCAGAAACCACAACTACTCTTGAGAAGCTCATCACCAGAAAATTGGGAAGAGTGCAATTTTGCACACCCTAAAATTACTCACCCTTTACTCACCCCTTTCTCATTGGTTAATGCGTGAAACCCAATATTAAATGAAATATTAAATGAGAAATATTGGTGTCCCACTGTATTAACCAATAGGAGAGAAGAATGAACAAATAGTAAACAATTTTGGAGTGGGAAAAATGCATTCAATTGGTAAACAACAATAAAGCATTGGGACCGTCAATCACTCTTCCACAACAAAAAGTCCTTCCAAGTCATTTACTTTCCAAAGAAAATAGTACTAAGTTACTAACAAACGGAACCAAAAAAGAAATTGGTTCAACACAAGAACAGAAAGACAACCCTTTTTCCACCCGTACCACTAACCATAAGTCTACAGAGCACACATGATGTGAGAGGGGGCCCATTTTTTTGCCTTACAATTGCCAGCAAATTGTATGCGAAGAAGTTCACATTGTTAGAGGGTTACAACTTGCAAGTTTACAACAATAAGGTACAAACTCTAATCCAGATGATTGGCTATTCAAGGTTCAAACCATAATTCAGATAGTAGCTATTTTTTTTTTTTGGTCGAGTGTGTCAGAAACAAACCATCTCTGTGACATGAGTGGGGACTGTGGGATTAATGATTAGTGTTAGTAACACACGTACACTCAAGGAGGGGTCATATCCCACTTTAAAGAAATTGTCTCCCTTGTCTCTCCCATAGAGAGGTTCGAACCCACAACCACCCTATTGGGGGGAGGGGCTCTGGCCAGCTCTCCGAGCTGGTTAGATAGTAGCAATTCACTAGCCAAGACTATACACAGTGCACATAAAATCTTGAGTGCTGACATGTGAGGGGGCCAATTTTTTCTTCACATTGCCAGCAAATTGTATGCCAAGATCTTCACATTACTAGTGAGACTTACAAAATTACAACAATAAGGTTCAGAACAGTTATTCAAGGTTCAAAACATCAATTCATATAGTAAGTAAGCTATTCAGCTTTGCAATTACATTAAAAAAAAAATTGTTAAAGAACAAGCTGAGCATATTAATGACATAACAGCCTCATCTCATACCAGCTTAGTAGATAGTTGCTTTGCAACCAACCCAACCTAAAAGCACTTCACACCCATTCTCTTATGGGCATTTCGCAAAAGTTTTCCCACATGCAAATTGCAAAGTACCTACCAGTTCCATATTAATAATCCCACCATTCCAAGATCTAGCAGTACAAAACAAAACAACACTCCATTGCCACCACCTTACTACATTAATGACTTGGAAAAACACACATTATTTTACAAAAATGATGGGCACCAACCTTGATGCCAAAATTGTGATAACTCCCCAATCACATAAATCAAAGTAAGGCTTTCTTAATTTTGAAACTGAAAGTGCTAAGTTTTTAATTTTTGTGCGTTTCTTCAACTAGGATGTCACCAAAATTTGGTAACAAGCTTGTCAACTAATCACCTCTGAATATAAATTGTACACTTTAAATTATGGCTCAAAAAAGGTACTCAGGAAGTTTTTTGCACAAAACATCAAGCCCTTTTGACATCCCCATTCTATTTTCAATAAAACTCCCCCAACATTCACAAAAGAAAATTAACGTTTTCAAGATTAATCAGATTAAGAGCATTAACTTGCATATATGTCTGGTACGAGGGAAGAGAGGAAGGATGCAAAAGGGTGCAACCATTCAATGACATAAACATTTGTTTGGAAGGACGGAAGAGAGGGGCAGGATAAGCGAATGGATGCCTCTCCCCTATGCATACACAAATTTGAATCCCTCCACTTTTAGACAGATTGAAAGAGAGAAAAAACTAGCTCCTCTTTTGACTTTTGTTTGCCCTTCAAAGAAAGTGATAATTCTTTCTTTAGAAATATATAATAGCATTGTTTTAAAAACCGGATTGAACTGTCTGGTTGAACCGTCGACCGGTTAAAGAAACGTCCAGTTTGAACCGGAAAACACTAAAAACCGGTCTATTTTGTGAAAACTGGAAAACCAGGCAGTTGAACCGGTAAAACCGGCAATGAAACCGGAAACCCAAATTTTTTTTTTTTTAATTTTTTTTATATATTTTATATTATTAATAATTATTATTATATAATTATGGCATCATGGTTCAGTTCCGGTTGACCCAACGGTTGAACCAATGACCCGTGACCCGGTCATTTTTCCGGTTTGATGACCGGTCCGAATTTTCAAAACATTGTATAATAGCAAAAGAGACGTGCAATATTTTCTTCTTTTCTACCTCATTTCCTTCTTATCTAACCGAAAAAAAGGAGGGAAGTTATCTAACCAAACAAAAAGAGGAAAGGCTCGCATCCTTTCCCTAATTCTCCTTCCATCCTCCTCCGTTCTCCTCCTCCCATTTGTCCATCCTTCCTACCAGACACAATGTTCATAATCTATCTTCACTAATACTAGAATCCAAATGATCTACAAATCGTTCAAATATCCTTTCAATCAAATAGAGTTCATTAAATGAGCAGAACTTAAATTCCTCTGGTTAGTAACTTCAATTTACCAACATCACTACTTTATTTCAGTGACATATTGCCTCCCTTCATTGCCTTGCTATATGGAAAAAATAGTTTAAAAAACTTCCCAAATTACTACATAAATCAACAGGTAGGTAAAACAACTATACTAGCATCAGATAGGCCCAAACACAGAATAGCAGGAAAGAAATGTTCTTCATTAGCATTATCCAATACCGATTCAAAGTAATATAATAGGCAACAATTCATCAATTGACAGTACCATTTCATAAACTGACTGAACTCACAACCCAACCAAATCCTCCAAAATACAATCTCATTTAACTCACCAAATCAAAGTTGCCCAAAAACAATCTCACTTGGTGACACAACTATTCAAGGAGAGTGCCCAGAATGTCCTCATCCCTATATAAATGAAACCTGTGCAAAACCCAAAAAAAAAAAAAAAAAAAAATCAATAAGAAAACAAATTAAAAATAAAAATAAAATCAATGACATTAAATTGAAATAAGGATATATATGTAGTAACGGGCAGACAATTGTATATATAAACTGATTAAGTTCCTTGTGAAAATGAAATGGGGACCTTCTATGATACAAGGATCGTGGCATTGGCTGCATCATACAGCCCATTTTTGGTGCCAAAAGTCGTATTTTGGTCCCAAAATGTTTTTACCTGATGTCGTAAGCTGCAAAGTTTGAAAACCACTTTCATTTCCACTTTGATTTTAAAACTAAAGAGGTTTTCAAAGTTAATAAAACATTTTGGGACAAAGATACAACAGTTTGAGACAAGACATGACTATTATATTTTGGGACCAAAATCCACTTGGGCTGTGGCTGTAGCCTGTATCATAGAATTTTCCAAATGGAAATACATGTAAATATTTTGCATACTTGTATTATGCAAGTGCTATATATACACACACCTGCATAAATACACATACACACACTCACATAGTCACATGTGTGTGTGAGAGAATATAAAATGCACAGGGAGAGAGAGAGAGAGAGAGAGAGAGGGGCAGGGGCACGTACTCCTTGTCATCGAGCTTAACTTGGGTACCGCCATAATCAGGCAAGAGAACAGTGTCACCTTCCTTGACAGCCACTGGTATCAAATTCCCAGTTTTATCTCGCGTTCCGGGTCCCACAGCCACCACTTTCCCGGAGTTCAGCTGCCATTAAACAAAAACCCCAGAAAATGGAAACGATCAATCACCCACTTCCGACTTTTAGAGAGAGAAAACAGATAAAGGAAGGTGATCCCAAAAAAAAAAAAAAAAAAAAAAAAAAAAAAAAACCAATCAATTTTAGAGAGAGAAAGTACCAAAAAAAAAAAAAAAAAACAGTACCTTGGTGGATTTCTCGGGAAGAAGAATACCGGCGGTGGTCTTCGATGGAGGGACAATCTTCTCCACCAGAATACGATTAAGTGTTGGGATCAAACGTTTCGCCATTGGAATTTTAGTTAGGTATTGGGGCTGTGTTCAGCTGAGAAATTTTAGGGCTTTTCAGAGAGCAGTCTCTGGGTTTTTCTTCTCTTTCTCTCGGTGGTGGAAGCTTCTAGGCTCTAGGGTTTAAGAGGGGTTTTGTGTCCAGACACTGGGGTCGGTCTCATGGGCCGTGAAGTCCACTAATACATGCGTGGGCCTATAGCGGTGAAAAAGCTATCCTACCTTTTCTTGGGCCTGTTTGCGACCATTTTTGCATCTCATAACTGATTTTTTGAACTCCAAAATAGCGGTGTAAAGTCACCCTGCCTGCTACAAGCCCAACTCGTGACTCACTCCATCATATCTGGGATTTAGGTCGAATTCACCTTTCGCGTCTTACGAATTCGCTCCACAATCCGGTTCGTCTAAACCTACAAATTCGCCACTTACCTGTCCCATCTCGTAAACCGACTCCGTTCCATTTCCGCTAATCCGCGAATAAACTATTTTTATTTAACTGTTTTCAAATAGAAAATTTAAAAAACTATTTTTCTAATGATTTTTTTAATACTGTTTTTATTTAACTATTTTAAAATAAACAATTTTTAAATAAAATGTTTTTATTCAACTATTTTATTAGGAAGTAAAAACAGTTTCTAATATTTTATTATACAAAGTGTTTTTTATTAAATATTTTTAAAACAGTTCTTTAATAAACAGTTTTTAAAAAGGAGACTTGGTGTAAGGCCCCTAAGGTTGGGCTAAGTTGGACTAAAGGACAAGTCATAATCAAACACCCATACAAGGACACACTCTAAAAAAAATTTCCCTCCTAAAGTCTTCTAAAATTTAAACTATCCCTCTTAGTCCTATAAAATTTTAAATTTCATTCTAAATGGCAAAAATGCCCATGGAATCCTAAGAGACCACCACCACCATCTCTCTTCTCTCTCTAACTTTCTCTCCCCTCCATAGCCACCACCACCAACATCTCTCTCTCCTCCCTCTCCATAGCCACCACCACCAACATCTCTCTTTCCTCCCTCTCCATAGCCACCACCATCACAACCACCACCACCATAGCCACCATCTTCTCTCCTCCTCCCTCCACCATCTTCTCTCTCCTCCCCCACCATAGCCACCACCACCACCTTCTCTCCTCCTCCCTCCATAGCCACCACCATCACAACCACCACCACCGAAGCTGTCGCCGTCGTCGCCGGAGCTGGAGTCTTCGCCGTCGCCGTCGCCACTACCACCAACTCTCTTCTCTCTCTAACTTTCTCTCTCCTCACCCTCCATAGCCACCACCACCACCATCTCTCTTCTCTCTCTAGCTTTCTCTCCTCCTCCCTCCATAGCCACCACCAACACAGCCACCACCACCAGAGCCACTACTGGAGCAGTTCTCGTCGTCGCCGGAGTCGTCGCCGGAGCCATCGCCTGAGCCATCACCACTACCCCAACTCTCTTCTCTCTCTAACTTTCTCTCTCCTCCCCCTCCATAGCCACCACCACCACCATCTCTCTGTCTTCCCCCTCCATTGCCACCACCACCGCCGGCCACACAAAAATCATGGCCAAACTGATCTCAGTCATCCTAAGAGAAATTTCTCTTACGATGACTAATCTCAGTCCACCTCCACCACCGACACTTCCACCTCCACCACCACCACTACCTCTACCGCCACCGTCCCTAATCCACCACCACCACCACCAGTCTCCACCGCCACCACCACCACCATCACCACCGTCCCATTTGAATAGAGAAATTTGTAAGACAAATTTCACTTAGGATATATCCTAAGTCAAATTTGACTTACTGAGTGGTCGTTGGAGATTGAGAGGGTGGTGGTCGCCGGAGATGGCGAGGGTGGTGGCTGGAGGTCAATCGAGTGGTAGGGAATGGTCACTAGTGGTTAGGAGTGGCGTTGTGGTGGTCAAAAAGTGCAATGGAGGTGGTCGCCGGAGATGGCCATGTGGTGGTCGCCGGAGATGAGGGTGGTGGTCGCCGGAGATGGCGAGGGTGGTGGCCGGAGGTGGCAGGGGTGGTGGTCGGAGGTGGTGTGGAGTAGTGGTAATGGTGGCTAGGGTTTGTTTAGGGTTAGAGGTTGAAGGTGAGGGTATTTTTATCTATGGACATTGGGAGGACTCATACCCAATGTGTATTTTAAGTTGTCCTTGATCCCAATAAAGCCCTTCTTAATGACCTTTTAACCAATTTTCCCTTTTTAAAACTGCTTTTCTAATAAATTTTTAAATAAACTATTTCTTAAGAAATTATTTTATTACAATTAAAAACATATTTTGGGGATCAACCGGTAGGCTCGTGGGCCAATTCGCCAACCAACCCACGAGTTAGCCTCTCCGCCCCGCCTTACCCAGTAGACCAACCAATTAGTAGGCTAGGTCGAGTTACCCTATTTCCCTTAGCGAGTCAACCCGCCCCGCCTCACCCCTGCTCCGTCTACCTCACCAACCTCGGCACGTGGCTCGCCAAAATTCGCCAAAGTTGCCGCCCAGGGCTCCCGTTTTACACCTCTATCCAAAAAACTACAATGAGACTTTTCGACAAACTAACTTTCACGTGTGTCAATTACTTAATTTTATGACGGCCTAATTAAAGCTCCCTTGGGCGGCTTTTCACCCAAAAAAAAATTTCGCTTACGAAATCGCTTTTTAGACAATAGGAGTTCGTATGTGATTTAAAAATAATCTAATAATAAAAAAAATAAAAATTTATCAGATCAACCTGACAAAAAACAAGAATGAGATCAAGTCTAATACAATGGAACCAATCAAAATTCAATTGGTCCCATTGTATTAGACCTGGTCGTACGGTTACATTATTTGATAAATATCTTTGGGATAGAAATTTGGAAAGCCTAGCATTACTCTTTTTTGTGTATGACAAACCAAACAATTCTATTAGGAGTATTGCTATGCTCCCCAAATCTTAATTCCAAATTTTCATTCAATTGATGTGACAGTGGAGTCTACTAAATTTTAATTGAATGATGTTAAAGTGTTCCATCATCATTGTGAGTGGACTCATTATCATATAATTTTTTATAAAAATTTAAAATTAAGATTTGAGATGCATATCTTTAGTGTTCGTTAAAATGGGCTAATAATCCAAGTTTGGGGTCGTCAAAACACTCAGCTCTGTCCATGTCCGTTTTAGACGAACAAACTACCATAGAGAGAGAGAGTGTGTGTGTGTGTGTGTGTGCAATGGGGCAGAGTAGCAGAAAACCAGACACTCCGAACTGCAATAAGTATGGGGTACCTATCGTACCTCACCTCTCTACGGTGCTTGTTGGGTCCCACACAAGATCATCACATTTGACTCAGACGATGAGGTTTCCGGCGACGTAACTCCAACGTCTCCGACGTCTGTAGCCGCCAAGAACTATCTGGTTCTCATCGGAGGTGGCAGCTAAGGCCGCAGTGGCATCCCTAATGCTATCCTCCTCGCTCACTTCGATTTTGATTCCAATTCTCTCTCTGATCAACCCGTGAGGTCCTTTAATCTCCCTCCATAAATTTGATACATTTATATGAAATGTTACGATTGCGTGCTTATACAAATACAAATATATAAAATGTGCAATTTGTAATTATATAGTTTTGTATAATAATTGCTGATTGGTATATATGTCACAAGCATAGCGAAGTTTATATAGAATGTTCAATTCCAAGTGCAAACCAGTTGTTGGCTTCTACTGTTAAATGTATTGAGTCATAGCAAACAACTCAAGTTTGTCGTTTCCTATCTCAGGTAGTGAAATGTTAATTTACTCCCTTATGCAATTGAGTCATGGTATGAACATTGCTTTGTTGTGCTATGAATTCTTGTCTATTTGGTTATTGCCTATAGTGCCTTACTACCCATTTGGTGACCCAATACAATAACCACCAATTTGATTACTCAAACCCTCAATATTGCACTTCAATAGGGTAATCAAATCAGTAACCAAAATACGGATTGGTGAACAGAGTAATCAAATATACAGACTATGAGGAGTGAGTGAGAGAGAGAGAGAGAGACAGAGAGAGACAGAGACAGAGAAGATCTCGAAGAGATACAGAGATAGTTGTCACGACCCATCCCACTACGCGTGGAAATAGGACACGTGGCACGCCACTAAGGCTCATCCAATCATCCCCTAACAATACGCAGCGGAAAGAACTTTAAAACAACCCTGGGTATTTTAAAACTTAGGAAACATTACCCTCTGAGTTGACAAATCCATTAAAAATTTGAGTTATAAAAAGTTTTGGCCAAGTGAAAACACATTCAAAAGAATCAGTTCTGAAAACAGAGGTTCAGTCGACTGTGCCTAGGGTCCAGTCGACTGTGCCTAGCAGAAACTAAATCCCAAAATTCTCAATAGAGGTCCAGTCAACTGCTCAGGGAACCCAGTCGACTGCACTAGTTACTATATGGATCAGTAGCTAAAATCTACAGTGGTTCAGTCGACTGCTCACTTCCCCAGTCGATTGTGTTATGCAGAATCAAAATGCAACATATTAAAAAGGGGTCCAGTCGACTGACCTGGGGATCCAGTCGACTGGTTTTACCATTATGAGAAGCAGTGGCCAAAAAATCAACAGTGTTCAGTCGACTGATAAAGGGTCCAGTCGACTGCTTCTCTTACTATTCACTTTCAGTGTCTCAATCACACGGGATCCAGTCGACTGACATAGGGTCCAGTCGACTGCTCCCCTGCTGGGCAGCCCTGTTATGAAACTTAACAACTCATGCTTCTCCACACTAACAACAATCACAACCATAATTGAATTACAACATTTAAAACATAACCACAGAAGTTCAAACACAGGATTACCATACTACGGAACTAATCCAAAGATCTATTACAACATATTACATAACCCAATTCCTTGCTACTAGTTTAGGAAATAGAAACAAATGATTCCCCCGGCGTTCTTTAACGGCCTCACTCATCACGCTTCTTCTTGTCTTTCTTCTTACCTGCAATGGAGTACATCTCCACTGCTCAGCTATATGTTGAGCGTACAACTCTAACATGTGTAATATATGACAAAACATGCTTTAATCTCATAAATCATATCAATAGTCTCTAGGGAGAAAAATACGCATTCATCCGGTAGCGGCAAGTCCAAGCCTTAAACTGCGATGTCAATGGCAAGTCCAAGCCTACAACCATTACATCCCCACAAGTGCCATGGCAAGTCCAAGCCTACAACCATGCACAGTAGCCGTCGCTACTCAAATTCTCAAACATCGAGAAGCTTACTCCGGCATGAATTTGTATAAGGCTCCCCTCTGACCCACATAGACAACTCAACGTGCTCGCGTAAATTTAGACATACTTTTCACAATTTAGCTCGTGCATAATTAACGGGCCTACAATTAACACATGGATTTCGCCCGGATCTCAAATTCGTCATCGAAATATAAAACATGTATTTCTCTATATTTCACAAGTTAGAACTTCATACCTCGTGCGATTTCCCTCAAACTTTGAAGGATCGACTAGGAGGTTAAATAAACATCGGATTTCGAATTTGAGAAAATTCCTACAAGTTTATACCTGTTTTTCCCAAAAGTCTAGAATTAAGATTTTTACAAAAAATTGGCCAAACACGGCCTAAGTAGGATCAAAACGTAGATCTTACCTCCACGAGTTCAAATATGAAATCTGGAGAAAATCTGACGGACGGAAGGTCGTCGTATGTCGCCGGCAAGCTCGTGGCAACCAAATCTCCCTTCTTTCTCCTCTCTCTAGATATTTGTGAGTTTGGATGAGAATGAAATCTCATCCACTTCTATATATAGACAAACGTTCTGAAAATTACGTTTACCTCCCCACAAGTTTCTCAAACTTCTAATTAACCCATGAAACTTCGCACACGTCCATTTTATAACTTTACGAGTGAAAACTATAAATTTCAAAAGTTTTCGACTAGGTTTCGTTTGGGTCCAAAAATAACGTCCGAAAACTATATTCTGTGGAATCTCTATACAACCTACCTTTTTAATTAACGTATCACTCACGTTCTCACCACAGTTCTCAAAATGTTAACAAACAATACCGAAAATACCAGAAATTATACTACACAGGTATAATTCACTATACACAAAATACCATATAAGTCAAATAACATTTAAATCATATAAATGCCATTTACTCATGCTCATGCCATATGAACTACCATGTTCCCGTATCCTCACTGACACCTTACCGTTGCCTCACAGTCAACCTCAACTCAAATTATTAATAACATTAATAATTTCAAAATCTCAAATGATGCATTTTCAGAATCATAAATTTCTGGAACGGGTGTGACAATAGTAGATCTCGATCAGAAGCGAGGCAGAGAAAGAGAGGGTTCGGCCCTCTTGTTGTGCTGCGCCACTACATACAATGAGAGAAGATCAAGTTAGTGAGTGTGTGAGAGAGACAGACGAAGCAGATGGAGGGAGAGAGACGAGAGAGATCAGCCTTCTGCCCTAACCAGCCGAGATGAGAGAGAGAGAGAGAGAGAGAGAGAGAGAGGAAGAGGATCGAATGTGTGAGTCTCTAACTTATATTTGCTCTCTTATCTTTTTTATTTGTGTTGTGCACTCACACAAGTTGTCAGAATAATATTAGAAACCCCCGCCACTTAAAATAAAAAAAGAGTTGTTGGCGCACTCAAACATCTCCAGGAACTCTAATGGACTCCACACACACTACACGTGAACTAAGCCACACTCGCACTCCATACGCAGTAAGTGCTCGTGCGACACCATTTTTGAAGCACTCTTGCTTCATTACCTAACACAAGCTATTGTGAAGGGTGAAAGCACATCTGAAGAAGATATTGTAGCCCTCTTTTGGCAAGAATCAATGGAATATGCTGGTTGTATATTGTCTGCGTAATCCTTTTCTCAGCATAATGAAGGTTTTCAATTAGGTTGTTTCTTGGCTCATTTCATTCAAAAAGCAGAGAGACCGAAATCAAGTGAGGATCTCCAAGAAAGAGCAGAGAAAGAACACCCGATTCATTTTTCCCTCTTTAATACTCTTTAGAAGTTTCTGTTTGTTGATCTCCATGGTATTACAATTGTTCCCTGACAAGGAATGAGAACTAGGATTATACCGTATGAAAAGTGATTTTGTTGCAAATTATGTCCCCGTTGAGTCGTTGACAGTGAAGTCTATTTGAGCAGTATATCATTTGGAATCTGAAATGCATTTACATACTTTATGGTCTACGGCTATACGCTAAAAATTAAAGCCACTAATACTTACCCTCCTGTTTAGATGCCATGCGTTAACTGCATTGGCGATACATTACACTTTGAAAGACATGGACTTAAAAGCTATATCAACATGTGCATACTCTAATTGTAGCACTAGAAAAAGTAAACGGTTATACTCTTGCAAGTTGCAGCCATATGGTTTGGTATGGGAAAGATTAAAGGAAAGAGAAGCTTGGAAGTCGAGATGAAGAGTACTGGCACTATTTTTGACATTTTTTGTTACTCGTACAAATTATTTGGAGGACATTCATGGATTATTGTGCCTGTTCTGTGTAGATGGTATGACTGGGATGTTATAAAGGACACTGATATTCATGAAGTTGGTTTAAAATTGTCTGAGAAAGTTCTCAAACTGAAAGATGTTGGACAACAATTGACATTGGATTTCAACAGTGAGGGTGCTGTACTTGCTACTGGTGGCGCGCGATGTAGAGATTATTCTTTTACTAAGTTTGAACAATGTTCTAAAACTCGCTAGGCGCTAGTAGGGCGGCGAGGGGGGCCTAGCACCTAGGGGCCTAGGCGGTTTTTTTTTTTGAATGAATAAAATTAATAATATAGTATATATACATACCAATTATGTGGTGATATTTAAAATAATTACTGATTTTGGGTTTAAATAATTAAAATTTATAACAGTTATGTGGTGTTTTGAAAATACGTAAAGATTATTAGAAGATTTTAATATTTATAAAACTATAAAGATCTATTTTTAATTAACTTAAACCTTAAAGAGACTTTAATATGTTTTTGTGTTTTTTTTTTGAAAAATTTATTGGAAAATCCCATTCTACTAATGTTTATTGTAATAGACCCACCAATTGGTACTTCCCAATAATAGACCCTATAATTGTAAAGATTGTTAGGTATTAGTCCAAATTTTCCTATTATAGAATTAGTAAATGTCCTTTCTACCCCTAACCTATATATACATACATATATTATAGGGTCAGATTTTAAGTTTGAATTACTTACCAAATCTGAACAAATCTCATCAATTCCGAATTTGTCTTGCTAAATAATATCCCAATAGTTTAGGAAGGATATTACTCTTTAAAACACTTACAAAAATGTTTCACCATTTTAGCATTCACAGTGTATCTCATATTCAATCAAGATGTCACATCATCAATGAGTATCATTGTTACGATTTGGATTGAAGGATATGAATTCTGTGAGATCTCATTGAGAAGGCGATAATAGCAGTTCGAAGGGAAACACTTAAGTTGATCAAAACAGGACATTTCGGCTGATCAAAAGTTGTAGTTCAGATCAGGACATTTCAGCTAAATAATGGAAGAGGTGTGTATAGATTGTTTGTATAATACATTTTTACATCTTCAAAATGAATGATTAGTTATACTTGATTAACAAAACATCAAAATGCACAGCGCTGCGTCCATTTATAGTATATAATTTCATACTCGTTTTCAGAAGCTCTTTTTATGGTATTGAATTTTACACTGATATGCGTATTTGAAAATTGATGATTCTGAAAAATGTTTTTGACATGCAGATTGTAACAGAGTCATTGCATAATCATGTTATCCTTATATGCTCGTACGACGGTGATGATGCAGTCATTAGGATAACGGACGATGTGAGATATGGCGAGATTGTACAGCAAATCATTGGAAGGTGGCCTCACATCAAAGAAGTTGATATGTCGTTAACTTACAAACTGCCCGGTTACGGAAAGTGCATGTTGGATAGTGAGATGGATGTTGCTGAGATGATTAGGGTGGCTAGGCAATTGAAAATGACCATTGTTGACGTATGTGTCATGGTCATGGAAACTGATGTTGACTCAAGCGATGATGATGTATGTGGTGATTTCGCATGCAGTCAGGACATGCAAATTGCAATATTGAATGACGTTGAACCATCAGTAAATAGGAAGCGTAAAAAAGTATTGCAGAGCTCGTCATGGAGTCGTGAACTTCAAGATGTTGGTCAGCATTTGAAGGTGGTGCTGAGGAATTTCGTAGGTCACTGTGTAAGTATGAAATTGAGGTTGGATTTAACTTCATGTATTTAAAAAATGAAACAAAGCGGATTACTGCTGAGAGCACCCTTCGCAACGAAAAAGGGTGTCAATGGAGGGTGCATGCAACCAAGCAGCGTATGAATGGTTTTTTCTATACACGCGAGTTCAACAAGATTCACACTTGTGGATCGATTATCCGTACTTCTTCCCATCCTCGAATGAATTCACAGTTAGTCGGGGACTTGATGGAGGATAAAATACGTAGGTAGCCTCTTTATAGACCTATCGACGTTATTGGTGAGGTTAAAGATAGTTATGGTATTGACATTAAATACCATCATGCTTGGCTGGGGTTGAGAATGCAAGGAGGGAGATTTATGGAGACCATGCGCGTTCATTTGATAAACTGAGGTGGTACTTCCATGAGGCAGAGAGGGTTAATCCTGGAAGCCATCTCGTGTTGGACGTGGATCAGTCGTCCAAAAGATTCAACAGATGTTTTGTTTCCTTTGCAGCATGCATACATGGATTCAAATTTTTAAGACCACTGATTTTTTGGATGGAACGTTCTTGAAAGGAAGACACAAGGGTGTCGTACTTGGTGCGACGTGTAAAACTAGGAACCAAGGTGAGTCGGGTGCAATCTGTTTTTATTTTTTTTATTTTTTTCCGTTTTATCATGTCAAAATTTTCCTACTTACATTTGTGAAATTGCTCCCTGTACACTGTGAAATTTCACACTATAAAAGGACTTTTTTTAATCGCTGTTAAGTTCAGAGTAGGTTGACTTCTGATCTAATTATATAGTGTACAATTATGCACTACATATTGCAAATAATTTTACACTGATCTCAATAATGTCTGTATATGTTTTTGTGTGCAGAAGTATATAGTCTTGCGTTTGCAGTAGTCGGGTCGGATGATAAGGATAACTGGTTGTGGTTCCTAACTGAGCTTCGTTTCATATTGGGTACGGAACGGAAGATAACATTTATATCCGATCGACACCCCGGTATTATTGATGGGATAAAAACTGTGTTCCCTGAATGTTTCCATGGATTTTGTATGTTTCACATGAAGTATAACCTGATTGACAAGCTGAAAGGAATCCTGTCATACCCGCTCCCGCGACATTTAATTATATTATTTTAGCATGCATGGTATGCTTACTGTTGTGTTAATGAACACGTGTGAAGTGAGTGATGAATCACTATTGGAGGGTGTCTCTTGAGAACCCGGTATTTGGCCTTGAAGGCAGTCCAGAAGGTGGGCAAGTGAGAATTCCCTACAGTTGGGAAAATGAGTAATAACTCATGGTTATGTGCTTAAATGTTTATTTAGGCATATGTAAATATAATTGATTATTATATTGTTGATAGCGACTCATCGGAGTCATTAGATGCCTGGTGAGGACGGAATTGAACACGCTACGTAATTTGGTAAGCTATTTAGCACTTTCGTAAAATTTGTAGAAACTTGCATTTTAGCAACCAAACGGAACTTAGTCGAAAACCTTTTTAATTTTGATGTTTCACCTGTAGAGCTATGCATTAGCTGTGTAGAAAGTTTAAGAGACTGATTAGAAGTTTTGAAAACTCGTGGGGAGGTAAACACAATTTCTGAAAGTGTTGCCTATATATAGATAGTGATGACTTTCATAAATTTTATAAAACTTAACCTAAATTCAAGAAGAGGCCAAATGGAGGATTTCTTGGCTTAGAGCTTCAAGACTCGAATCGACGGAGTTCTACCCGTTTGTTTTACACCAAATTCCGTATTTAAACTCTACGAGGTAAGGCCGTCGTTTTGATACCTATTCGGCCTTGTTTGGTTAAGTTTTTCTGAAAACTCATTTTCTAGAATTTTCATATAAAGTTGATAATTGGACTTTTGATTAATAGGAATTGTATTAGAAGAGTTACTGCATGTTCCTTGTGCTTGAGTTTTCCTTGGATCGGCGTTTAAGAGCGTAAATCGGAGGTGAGTGATATAAATCTTGAGTTTTGGATGATTCTATGGTTTAATGCATTTGATATGCTAGGAATGTATATAGATACCATGTGTAGTTCATATTGGGCAAAACTCATGTATAAAGTAGGCCCAAAGTATGTTGAAATGAAAAGCATGGTGATATGTGTTAAATGAGCATGTTTATGTGCCTATGTGGGTTAAAGGGGGATTTGTGCTAATTCACCGTGACGTCCTCTCGAAGGGGGAGGATTAGTAGTGACGACGGTCACTTGCCGAGAAAGGCATTTAACGCGACATGTCGAAGGGGCATGGGTCGTGGTTGAGTCTTAAGACTTTGGATCGGTGAATGTGCACTTATTCCCTAGAGACCAATAGTTATGTGTTATGATGGATTGGAACATATTTGTCATCCGTATGCTTGATTCATATTATTCACTAAGCGTTAGCTTAAACAAATCCATATATCTGTGGTTATATAAATAACCATTCAGGGGCAAGGACTGGAGGAGAGAATCGCGGGTAATGAGGCAAGGAGGGACAGGAAGCTCCTCATGTTTATAGAACTTGTATCACGTTTGTAATATATATGTTTAACTCATGCCGGTTGTTTAACCGTGCGGCTTGTAATAGGATTTGTTATAGATGCGAGTATGGCACTTGGTTCACCTTAGGACCTAGTTGCCGAGACGTGTGAAACTTGTTCTTCTGGTACTTATAATCCGGGTAACGGTTGTGGTGGTTGTATAAATGGTTTGTTTTTACAAGTCTTTGGAAGGTTTAACTCGTAATTTAATTGGTTTTGGTTTGAAATAATTTGATTTGAAATGGTTTGGCTTGAATTGATTTGGGTTGGTTCTTTGGGTAAAAGAGGTATTGATTTATTAGCGGCATTTGTCGCGGAAGCGCCGGGAATTAACGGCGTTTATTAGGAAGCGCCGGTAATTAACGGCGTTTGCGGAAAAACGCCGGCAATTGTGAATACAGTCTTTTGGAGGTTTGGATTCTGCACAAACCCCATTCAACCGGTCGAACGGGGCAATTCGACCGGTCGAAATGCCCCCTGCCAGAAATTTCAAACTCCTACTTCCAATGTTCGGAACAACTTCTAATTAGGCATGGAGGTACCTTTTGGGACCCATTGACCTACGAAATTGTTACTTTTGAAAACAAAACTCATAAAGGCGTGTTTGGGCACGCGTTTAATATATCCTTTGAAAAACTATGTGGAAGTTGGTGGTTTTGGAGCAAAACTTTTATTAAGGTCATTTTTGGGAACTTTAATCATTTTGGTAAGCATTGATGGCGTGCCACGTGACCTAGATTCATATGTATCGATCCGGGGCGTGACAAATCCACTCTAGCTTGCGAAGTAGGATCGTGTACAAGTTTTCTCAGTGCGCATCCGCTGTTGATTACGATTAATATATCACAAGATTAGATTCGTTGTTGAAGGAGGGGGGCCAGAGGGTCAGGGACTTCGTGGCTGATATACCAATCCAGAATTGGGTGAATGCAGCTTTTACTGTTCAACGGTATGGAGAGACGTGTTCTAGTTTGGCGGAGTCTTGGAACAAAATGATTGATGTGGCAAGACACATGCCGATCACCAACATGATAGATAGTATAAGGGTGCAATCGATGGAGTCTATGGCTGAAAAGAGGGCGAAATGCAAGTATTGGTATGTTATTCTTTGTCCAAAGATGCACAAGCGATTGCAAGCTGCGTTGGATGAGGGAAGGTGCTGGAATATAAGGACATCGAATGAAAACTTGTACGAAGTACAAAGTGAACCATCAGTTTCAGTTGACATAACACTTAGGTATTGTTTATGTGGTGACTGGCAGCATCATGGGTTCCCCTGCTCACATGCTGCGGCAGTGCTAAAGAATTGTAGTCATATAACTGGGAAGGATATAATGGATTATATAGAGCCGTATTTTTTTATATCTTTCTACAAACAATCATTTGACATGTCGATTAACCCAATTACAACATTCAGGAGGCCGGCTGACGGTATGGAAGAGCCACAAATTTTTCCACCAATTACTAGGAAACTTCCCGGGAGACCGAAGAAGAAGAGAATTCCGTCGAGAGGGGAGAAAGTACGAATGTTCCAATGTAGTAGATGTGGGAAAAAGGCAAGACACAATAGGAAATCTTGCAAAGAAATTATTAGGAACTGATTTACCATGCCATTTGCTTCATTTTGTTTTGTTGGAATAAACTGTTTGCCTTGCTGGTTTGATATTGTGAAAGATGTCATTGATGACGAAAATGAATAAATATTGTGTCCTTGCTATGCATTCTAGGGTTGAACATCATATATTATGTAATGGTGGTTTCTATATTGTTTGTGTGAAATTGTACACAATAATATATTAGGCCAACTATAGTCTGAAATTTCGTTTTTGACAATGTTAAGTTTTTACACTGTCAAGGATCACTCTGAAAATACCCGGATAAGCTGATTGTTGTCTTTACTAGTGTTCAATTTCACACTAATGCAGGGTGAAATTGCACACATACATTGAAACATTGTAGTGTGTAATTTCACACTAAAATTTATGCCGAAAGGTAATACAACAAAAAATAATTAGGCATATGTTACTGGGAAATTTCATCGTGTTTTCGGCAATGTTATGGTTGAGTGCATTACACCTGATACATATCACATTTAAGTTAACCTGAATACCAAAAAGATGTGTGAATTTACATTATTCGGTTCCAAAAAGATATATAAACACAAAACATGAGTGAGCCAACATTTTTTAGACCACCCAGAATATCAAAAATCAGTATGGACACCATAAAGCATAGAGAGCCTAACTAGACGGGAGTGTTTAGAAACGAGTAAGTCAATCGATTTCTAAGTTTTTCCCACCATCAACTCTTCACATCAGATGTGCATCCATTCATTGCATGACTGTCCATTTGGTCCACATCTGCTCCTGTTTGAATTGCAAAAGCTTGTTCCCTGTCAATGTGTTCCTCAAGTGTCCAAGACCTGACGGGAGTGTTTAGAAATTCGTGCACTAAATCGGCCCGGCCCTGGGTTGCATCACATTCGGATGTGACAGGCATGTGTGCAAATATTTGTGACATAATCTGACAAATTATCACACCACAATCTAATGTCCCGGGTGCTTGCTGGGGTGAATCTCGGACGTTTTCAACAGGCGTCTCAATATCTTGGGTGCTTACATCTAGACGCCCATCACCACGCGCCTTTCTCTGCCAATCTTCAACGTATTGTTTCTGTCAAAATGAAAAAACACACAAAAAAAAATGGATATTAATTATGTGTGGATGTTGAAGAAGGAACATAAGAAAATAAAATGAACATGACTAGAGGCAAAGTATTACCATCATATATAAATCACCCTGATATCTGTCTAAGTGTAATGGATTTGTGGGTCGCAACGAGTTATAAAATCTCCACAGAGGTTCGTGAGAATCAAAAACCGCCAGTGTCTAGTGCTTTCTAGATGAAGACGTACTATCAGACAACAATGGGTAAATAAGGTACCTAAAACCTGCTGTGGATTTTCCAAAATGAGGATCAACAAACTCCCCCAAATGTTCTGCATCATTGGTCCGTACCCAATGCTGTTACATACAAAATATGTATGTGAGTGTAACTTATTAAAAAAGAGATTACGGATGATCACTACAGTTGATGGAGATTATATTTTTACCAAACATAAGCTGTTGAAAACGAACGATGAGCCAAGATCATCATCATCAATTTCAGATTCAAAATTTCCAGCAGACTGATCTATTGTAAGTTTTTCCACATGACAAGATATCACCTAAAATATATTGCATTAAATGTAAAATGGAATATGAAATATATTACATTAAGAATTTTACACTTGAAATGAAAAGATAGAAATTATAAATATTGCAGTGTGAAATTGTACATGAAAAGAGATTAATAGTGTTAAATTACTCCCTAGGACGTTATTTTTTACAATTTCACAATAGCAAGACTTTGAAGTGATATTGTGAAATTGAGATTATTAGTGTGAAATTGGGTTTTTTAAGCCATGATAGCAGTGATAATACGAGCAATAAAATAAAAAGAGTGATAAATAGACTTGCATTGTTTGGTATCTCATGCCCCAAAATGATTGAGTATAAGTCCGCCAGCGTAACATATTCATTGCCGCTTTCTGTCGTGTACACCCTCGTACTGCCAGGTAAATAACAAAATTTGTGATACATTGAAATAGTTAACTTTTTTTGCAGATTTGATTAAATTTATACTCACAGAGTGTATGCTCTATCCATAATCAAGCGTATCTTGGCTTTACCGCCCTCACTCAACAGTGTGTATACCGGTGATCGATCCAACAAAGACATTATCAGTTCTGGGTCTTTCAAAGTCTCAAAATTGACTTGGTCCAAGTTGATCATAGCTGGTACTTTCGGAAGTACTAACGATTGATCCAACTCCTCTGTCTCATCCCCCGGGTAAATAAAACTTTTCTTCCGAAGTGGCGGCTTCCTTACTTTATTCTTCACCCTTCTCACCAATGATGTTGTAGCCACCTTCTTCTTTGGATGATTCTTTCTGGTATTCTTATCTTCATGGATTTCTGGAGGAGCCTTAACCATTTTGCTTGCATTTGATGGAACAACGCTCGTTTTTTTTTCATCCTACACAAAGTTGAAGTACTACCATCAGTGTGCATCGTCGTTCGACTGAAGGAGGTGTGTTCTTTACATTTTCGATTACACGAGGTTTCTTTGCCTTTTCAACTGCATAAGGTTTCTTGCCATCTTCTCGCTTTCTTGTAGAGGTATGCTTGGGTGTTGTGGGCTCCTTGAAGAAGTTAAATAAAAAGTATTAGACATGAATTGGTAAAAGAACATATTGTGCACTTTTTATACTGCTGATATTTTGTTTAGTTTAGCCTGAAAATTGATTTATCAATACAAACCTTCTGTGTTAGGTCACGAGTTCTGTAAGACATGACTTCCAGTCGTAGCTGATTATTGAGGGCCTTTTGTCTTTTTATCTCAAGTTTTAATTTCATAATCTCATCATCTTTAAATTTCACATGACCTTGGAGACCCTCAATTATTTCCGCATTATCCTTCCGGTACTTATCAATGTCTTCATTCAAAGCAATGATTTCCGCTGCCATATTCATGTTATCACTTTCAAGTCTTGCCTCAGAAGATTCTTGTTGGTTCTTCAGCTGCCTCTCCAATTTGTTGATCTGAAATGCTTGAAAAGCATTGTCCCTTACCAGCCCTCTCATATATTCTGAAGGGTCATTTGCATCATCCCTCAGCGTGCCTCGTGATTGCTCTGATGTTACATCTACCATTGGTGATGTGCTTTCAATATTAAAATCAAGCCTATGTGGCAGTATATGGGAGTCCTCGGCTGTTCCCTTCCCCTTCCACACAGTTGATGGAGTTTTTTGTGTAGGAGAGTAAAATAGAGCTTTCTGCCACAAAGATTCAACATCCAGGTCTGTCGCGTTCCGAATTTCGCCAAACCCGGGACGCGATGGTCAACCAGTCAATATTCAAAATTGTGGTCCAACTTCGACGCACAGATAAGACATGACAGTCTAATTTTAAAAAAAAATATATATATAATAATAAAAATTCCATTAATTTCATTAATAATAAAATAAAAGGAATTACAGCTGTTACTTCTTCCCACTATTAAATACAAGTACACCTATGCCCCACTCTTAATCATGGTTAGTTGATAAAAGGTCCAACTATGCTACCCGGCTCAACTGCTGCTTCCTTCTCACCTAAAAAAATATTAATAAAAATAATAATGAGACAGGAGCTCAGTGAGTAAAACACATTTTATATAAAAATAGATTTTTGATCTCAAATCTTTGATATAATACTTTATTATATCATTATCAGTAGTCCCAGTTAATTAGTGTCTGAAAATATATAGTTTCTCAAATATCTTTTATTTGCGCCCAATTGCTATCTGCAACACAAATTACATATCACACATTTATTTCACGCACATATATATTAATTTTACACATTCCAATGCGTGCATATGAAGAAATTTATGCATTAATTTTTCTTTGATACTGGTTCTTACCAAATTCACAATAGATTACCAACACAATTGTACACATCAGCCCAGCTCGATATGTATACAATCACATGGCCACAGCACCCCAGCCCAGCTCGAAAGGTGTATACTACCCACCAGCCCAGCTCGAAATGGAGTAGTATATTAGTGCACTAACTGTAGGAGTATCTCAATCCCAGCCACCTCAACATGGACTACCTCAGTCCTTTAATTATCACAAGGCCTTGACCTTAACCAGTATCACTATTAATATCATAATTAATGCATGGTTACATATGGTATGACAATGCAATTAAAAGAGTAATATTAAATACTTAATTCTACATATATATATATATATATATATATGGTACTGAATAATCAAAACTGGCTTTTGGGCCATTTTTAACTAAAATAAATATTTGTAAAGATCCAACATAAGGGACATATTTAATAAATAAATAAAATAGAAGAGATTTACTCACCAACAAAAACACTCTATTTCCCTTACATTTCAACCTTCCTTGATAATCTAGCACATACGTACACCTGTGGTATATACGTGTATATATATATATATATATATATGTATAGACACATAGCAATTACACAAGAGAACTAATCCCACCCACGGTTCCTTCTTCTTCCTCTTTTAACGCCCACTGCCACTATATAGTATATATACATATATTAGATAACTCACAATTAATAATGAGAACTTGGCTTGGCCACCAAGTTCTCTTGGCTTTATCTGACTAGTTTTTTTTATTATTTTTTTCCTAACTTGGCCACCAATTAAGTTTCTCTCTTACTTATCTTCACAATCACACGTGCACTAGCCACTAGCTTAAAGTTATCTATACACACACGTGTATATATATTGATCAAGATTTAGATCTATTCATGTGGGGTGGTCTTTGCCAATGTGGTTTAAATTTTACTCATATATTTCTATTATCTTTTATCTAGAGTTATTTACATAATTATACATACACAGAATAGTCATCTAAATTGATAGTTATCCTATTAATACTACTACTATTAAATGACACTTTATTATAATTAAATGGTACTCTAAAAAGTTACCATTAAATGACACATAGAAAAGTTTCTACCAAATGGCATTTTATAACTATTAACTGGCACCTTAGAATTTTTACTACCCAATAGTACCGATACCAAAGCATTTGGCACTTGTTAATACAATTTGGAATCTAAACTTTAGATGTATCACAACCCCAAAAGTGCATGATTGTATTTTGTGAAAATTTTATAAAAATGTATAGTAATTAACTGTCCATTGATTTATTGTCTTATATATATATATATATATATATATTTATTTCTTTTTGTCAAGTCGTTACATTCTGCCCTCCTTAAAGTGGATTTCGTCCTCGAAATCAACGTTACTAGTAATGTATAAATGACCCATTTCAAAAGCTCCCAGTGACTTTCTCAAGTGCCACCAAAATAATGGAGAAAAAAAATCTGTAAAATTTTTAAATGATACTTAAGTAACTAATTATAAAATATGGTAGTGGTGTGAGTAATTCTATGTAGTATCATGTTACGTTTTTGACAATCAAATTTTGATTCTTACCATAAAAAGAATTAATATCTCTATTTCAAGTGATATTTTAGATTTTAAAGTACACTTCTCCATAATTAGGTCATTTGTTCAATAATTCATAAGGTTGTTAAAATAAACAAATACATTAATTACAGTTCCCTACACAAACAATCAAATCATAATAGATTACACCTTACCTAACAAACAAATAGCACAGAAAATAAAACACATCAAGTGTATTGCATATAAGTTATGATCTAATAATAAAATGGCCACCAAGTACCTTTCCAAAGTTAAAGCTCCTCTTTATACCATCATTATATCATTTCCGTCATTTAATTTAATTTTTTGTTTTAACAAAACTACGAACTACACTTTTGTAGCACTCAGTATACATATAATCCCATAGGCAAAAGCACATAAAGGACAGAAGTAAGTAAGTAGGTAAGGCTGGCTCAATTTGAAGTTCAACGTAATTACCCTTACCAAAGAATACTTAGATGGTTAGTCCCACCAACAAAACCTATCTGAAGTTGATCTCATTTATTAGGGACATGTAGCACCTCATAGATATAATTAGGAATACATATATACAAGTTATTATTCTAATATTTTTGTCATTTTATACGATTGTCAAAACAACACCCAAAAAGGGCAGAAATGTTTTTTTTTTTTTTTTTTTTTTTGTAATTAAATTTTTTTTTTCCTTTGTCATAGGTCAAAACTATCAGCAGGAGAATGAAGCCATCTTATTCTAATAGTGATATTATCTCGCACAGTTCATGGATGTCTATCAATAAAATATTCTTTTCACAATTCATAATTTACTTGATTATTGAAGATTTTTTTTTTTTTTACAGCGATCATATTTCTCTTAGGGCTCTTTAACATTTTTTTTCATGGGACCAATTCGGCTGTATAAGTTTAGTTGACATGAGCTAACTAAGGTCACCTAATTTCACCATGGCAAATTTTTCAAACACTAATTACCTTATGTCCTAAAGTTCTCTAGTCTACCAAAATAGTCACTTTAAACTCTAGAAATATTTCTATTCTTGTAAACAACTAGCTACAAATCACTTAATAAATAATGCCTTAAAGTATATTAAAAAAAACTTACAACATAATTGAACTACGAATTAAACCTCCCAAAAATTTTATATATCTCCATCATATGTCACCTCTTTAAATCCTACAAGACAGATTAGATTAGAAATTAGTGGGTACAAATAATTAGTATGTACAACATAACATAGTCCTGTAAATTATGATCCAAAAGTAAAATAACAGTTAGACCTCCTCTTAAGTCCCTAGGTTCGAACTTTTGCTCTGATACCACTCTGTCGCGTCCCGGGTTTGGCGAAATTCGGGACGCGACAAGGTCTATAAAACTCTTCACACCAGATGTGCCCTCACCCAGTGGTTCCTTGTTAGCTGGTTGTTCACTTTCACAATTAGGAGACTAAACCGATTGTGGGACACCATCAGATTCAAACAGTGAAGTGTCCACTTCAAAAGACTGCTCTACCATAACATTATTGCTGCCAACAATTTTTTTATCCTTCCGAATTTTAGCACCGTAGTCATCTGAATCGGTCCGTTCACTTTCATTTGACTTTGACTTATTACTGTGAATGATTCCCTTATTGAGTTCATGTTTCTTGGAACACTTTTGTACACCACCCAATCTTTCCAATATTGGGCAATAAACTTCCATCTCTTCCTCTATCACCTTTGAAACATAACAAAGGTGTGAAATTTTCATACACATTTATTAAAGTTGACAGTGTGAAATTTATCAGAATTTAAACTTGTAGATTGAAATTTCACACTTTGGTTTTTCCAATAGTAGTGTGAAATTTGTTACATGCCATCTTATAGATGTTGATATTATCAAATATTGGTCATTGGTAGTATGAAATTTAATACACATTTATTAAAGTTGACTGTGAAATTCATTAGAATTTAAACTTGTTAAAGTTGACAAGTTTAAAGTTGACACTGTGAAATTTCACACTTTGATGTTGTCATCTTATTAAAGTTGACAGTGTGAAATTTTACACTTTGGTTTTTCCAATAGTAGTGTGAAATTTGTTACATTTTATCTTACTGATGTTGATATTATGAAATATTGGTCATTGGTAGTGTGAAATTGAATACATGAAATATGGAAACAGAGTATGAACTTCCTCATTTTTAATCTCAATATATTCATACGTCTGTTTGTGACAGACAGTGTTAAATTCCACAGAGTTGAAAATATAGTATGAAATTTTACACATATTTGCTATTACGGAAAAAAAACCACGAATGAGTGTGTTCACCTGATTGGCCCTTAGTGTCGCGAGGCCTGTGTTAAGAATAATCCTATGCAGATTTACTGGATCCCATTTCAGAAACCGTGGTATCATTTTCTTCTTGTAGTCCTTCATTGATGGTTTGATTTCAGATTCCACCAGTGTGGTATGCTCACATAGCCAATACTGCAAATGTGCCAAACAATTGTTGGTTATGTGCTGTGTGTCTATTGTATATAGAATATTCATTAAAGAGTATATAGGATTACCTGTAAAGCAAGGATGCATCCGGTGACCGTATATGGATCTCTGCGTTTTTTTTTCAATCGAAGTCTTTAGATCTCCTAGTATAGATGAACACCAGTCATACTGGCACATATTGTCAATGTTTTCTATATAGTTAACGAACCCCCAACGAACCCTGTCACCTCTATTTGCGTAGAGCAATGTTCCACAAATGTACAAGCATAGTAATATGACAGTATCGGTCACATCTTCTCGAGTATGTCCAGCCACCGCTTTTAGCAATTCTGCCCTAATGATAGGTGTATGAATACTTTCTTCCCCTGGGAATCTACGTTGAACGAATGGTAAGTATATCTTTGGTGATGATTCCTTTGCCGCGTAGTACGTGTCTATGTAACGTGTCCCATTCACTATCCCAAATATAAGCTGAATGTCTGTAGGTTGTATCCTCAACCTTTTTGGACCAATTGAGAAAGTGCCATCCAAACTGTTGTATTGACCAATCATTCGAATTGAACTCTCATCAAATTTCTTCACAAACTTAACCCTCCGTTCAATGAATGCCTCGAACAAATGCCAGAACGGTGTCTTTCTTAACAAAATTATGTGTTCATCCCGGAGTTTAATGATTTCCATAAATGAATCGAATGCAACCAATGTTGACCTAAACCTTGGATTGAGTTGTTTTTGCCTTTTAGGCTTTTTGGGTGAATTAACACTGCACACTGCTGTTCAAATGAATACATTGGCATATTTAACAACACATTGAGTGAAAAATTGTACAATCAACAAATAATAGTTCATACATATGCGATGTACTTTTTAATGCTGTAGTAATCAATTTCACACTATATAACAATTTCTGTTGTAGACAATTTTGATGGATGGGACACGTTAACAAAAAGTATGCAATCAATTGCTCATACTTTTAAATCATACAAATTTGAGTACCAAATTTAACACTATGGTACTAAGCACATTATATCCATGATTGATATTTAAGATGTAGTCATCAATTTCACACTACATTATGAGAATAATCTAAACAGTTAATCGGTTTAGGTGATGAACACGAGTATAAACTTTCACACTCATATTAGACTCAGATTGTCACAGAAAGCCAAATATTGCAGAAACCCAAGGCAATGATTAAACCAAAAACAAAACACCCCCAAAAGGGCTATTTACTACAAGTACACAATTATTTACTCATACTCGCAAACGTGTTCGCCAAGAGTGCAATATTTAGGGCTTCGGCAATTTTTGCACAAATTAATCCATGTTTGATAACTAAAATGTACTCACCAACTTCACACTACTTCATGATTCGATGAACACGAGTATAAAATTTCACACTCATATTAGACTTAGATTCATAGATCTTTGCAGAAACCCTAATATCCAGAAACCCAAAACGAGTAAACCTACAACAAAACATCCACAAAAATCATATTTTATGAGTCTATGGTCCTGATTCTAGAGAGTATTTTGAAAGCAAACAACAAAACGAAAACACAAAAATAAATTAATCTACTATCTGGTGAGTGATTTCAACGTTTTTTTTTTCCCCAAAATTTCAACCCCGATATACTGTTTTGATCAACAATTTTTTAATTGTGATCAACAGCCATACATAGTGTGAAAAACATGTCACTGATTAAGACAATAGTGTTAATTTATACACTTACCTTTTTTCTTCGCCATAAACGACCTTCAAGCTTTGATTTTCGTCGTCGGAGTGGAGCTTGGTCGTCGGAGTCCGAAGAGATGAGAGTTTCCACGAAACGACAGAGAAGATGTGGTATGTTGATCACGCAAGGGCTGCTGATTTGTTCTCTTCCTTTTTTTGATTTTGGAAAACCCTAATTTTTCGGATTATTTGCAAATCACGAAGTCTCATTTTGTTCATAATTGATTTGACGTGATTTATGGGAAAGCCAAATATGGTAGTTGGGGATTTTATTAGCATTTGAAAGGGTGGGGCTAGAATGCGCGCGAGACGAAGAGGGTTATTTTTGTCCATGTTTTTATAAGTGGACCTTTGATTAAAATGTTGCACATACTGGACCAATTGCAGAAAAGGTACAATACTTAGGACTTTCTACTAAATGACTCTTTTTTTTTTTTTTTGCTATGCTTTTTCCCCATCTAGTTTTTGGAAAGGGTGCTGGTAAGGGCAAGTTCAATTTTTAATTTGGGCACTTTTTTTTAAGTAAAAAAAAAAATTACTGCTTCTTTTAAGGGCACCTCCCACAAATTATATATTTAAGAAGGTTAGGTTTTATTTATTTTTGCTTTCTAAGCAAGGGTTCTCTCTTTCTTATTCCTCCTTAACTTTTGATCTTCTTCTTCTTGATTTTTATTCTATGTGAATTTATAACTATGCACTATTTTAGGGTTTATTATAAACAAAAGACTCGTTAATCAGTAAGTTCGACTCTCTGAAATTTTGATTTATGGTTAATTTAGTTTGTATACATAACTGAGAACAAAATATACTACACGAGAAATAGACTAACCCAACTGTTCGAATATGTGTTTACGTGAAACTGTCAAAGAACCATTGCAGTCACGTTTTGTTTTTATTGTTTCATAGTTTTTTTTAGTGTCATAATTTCAATGAATTCATGAACATGGAGTCTGCTAGCATCTGATCACCTTTTGTTTGTGTTAGAATCAGAGTTTGTCTCTTCTCGTTTTGGTTCTGGACATGTTATCTTTCATATTTGGTTCTGTTGAAAATTAAGAATAAAAGATGTTGAAAATTATTTGGTACCTTTACCAAATACAATGGAAAACCAACGTGTAGATATCGATTTAACACTATATTTTTCCATTGATAAGGTGGATATTTTGACATTTTTAATACATTAATAATTAAATTTAAATTATTCTTGCATTGTCTTTTATAATAAATATGTAGGTATTTGACTCGCAATCAGAGCTTGTCTATTGGGCTCAAGATGTTGGTATTAGATTAAAAATGGTTGTCATAATTACAAACTATGATGCAGGGCTTATGTTAAAGAAGCCAAAGTTGAAATGATTAATTTCATATAGAAGTAGTTTCAACTGGGGTGGTTGATCGGGAGAGAACTAATCCTAATTACACGTCTTAATTCACATTTGTTAGTACTTTTTATCCTGTTTTTGTGTAGTTTTACTTCGTTTTCTATTTTCTGACAGGATTTGGAAGAAATCACCTAAACCAGGCTAAACAGGATGAAAAAGCACAAGAAAGAAGCTGAAAAAGCCAGTTCGCGCGCGCGGAAGAACAGAGAATCGCTCGCGCGATCCGCTCGCGCGAGAATCCCAGAATCGCTCGCGCGATCCGCGCGCCCGAGGTACCAAATGTCGCGCTCGCGCGACCCGCTCGCGCGATATGTGTAAAAATCAAAGTTGCGTATTTCAGTATACTGAAGGCTCCTGTGCAAACGAAACTCCTGAACGACGTCTAGACTGTAAATTACATCAGTTTCAGTTCGTTTCGGGTTAGGAAGGCTTCCAAAACTTGTTGTAAATCTATATATACCTTATTTTATTACAATAAAAGGGTTAGACATTGTTAGCAATTAATATACACATATTCTACAACCATACTTCCAGTCATTGAAGGGAGGGAAGCAAGGAGAAGAAGAAGAAGACCAAGGGTTTCCATGGCCTCCTCCATCAACTACTTGCCATCCATCACTTCCATGGACGGCTAGATCATAGATCTAGGGTTTCAATGAAGCCCTAGACGAGTAATAGGGTTTTATTTATGTTTTTATTTTAGTTTTATTATGTATGGATGACAGTCACATGTTTAGAGGATTTTTATAAATAAATCGTACTTCTATTGATTAAATCATTGCTTTCAGAATTTATTCTTGTCTTAGATCTATTTTGACTGTGATGTGCTCAACGATCTATGCTTGCTGTGCTTGTTTAGATTGTTTACATGTGATGGTGCTTTATTGATTTGTGCTATCAAGTATCCGAATAGTCCATGCCTAGGTTATATGGATTAGATCACAACCCTAGTTTAGTGTGGGATAATTCGTGCTAACCGAAGATGGATTATGTTGGTGCTTGAACCATGAATATCTTCTTGTCAGAGGAATTGGGCTTGTAGCTGCAATTCCCCATAATCATCCAACTTAGTAAGCTAAAGTAATTCATAAATATTCCTATTATGAAGCTAGTGGTGGATTTGCAATCCTAGGTTCCTTTAAACATTATTTAAAACACTTTTAATTGCTTTCATAGTTTAGATTTAGTTTTATTGTTATTAGTTTAATTAAAATCAAATCAAAATCCGTTTTCATAATTAACTAAAGTTAGGTTTTAAAATTAAGTCGCTGTAGTTAATCAATCTCTGTGGGTTCGACCTTTACTTCCACACTGCAAATCTTTTGAAAAGTAAAGAACACTTTTTATATCTTGATTCTGACAACATCAGTGGTCTAAGTTTATTTTGCACTGATTTTTGTCAATTGGGATGATTTAAGTTTTTTTGTAAGAGTTAAATACATTTTACGCCATTGTGGTTTGTTACCTGTGTCAATTTGGTCCCTGTAATTTATAAAGTGTTACTTTAGTCCCTGTAGTTTCATATAGCGGTGGCAATTTTCGACACGACACGACAACACGACACAAATACGACACGAATTAAACGGGTTTGGGTTTAGTTTATACGGGTATGGGTCATAAACGGATCGACCCATTTAACACGATTAATAAACGGGTTGGGTCATGTTTTAATTGGGTCAACCCATTTAACACGATTAAAAAGGATATTTTTGGAAATAAATATTTTTTTAATACATTTTTTTTAAAAGAAAGTAATATTTATTATTTTAATACCTGTATAATAGTTAGATATTGTTATTTGCGACTTAATTAACTTAAATTTGGAACAATTGATCATTTACTGTTGTTGACTTGTTGGTAGTTAGTACATTAGGTGGGAAGACTTGTGTTCTTAGAATCGTGCATCTTCATTTTTTTTCCTCTATGTTTGGTTTTTTATTACATGAAGTCAATCTATTAAATAGGTCATGTTATACAAGCAAAAAAAAAAAAAGTTACGAGAAAACGGCTTGTTTATTACACGGGTTGGTGGGTTAAATGGGTGACACGTGAAATGCATTAGACGGGTATGGGTTTAGGTTTTTGACACGTTTAGAAATGACACGATTATTGACACGGCACGATTATAACACGACACGATTATGACACGACACGATTATGACCCAACACGACACGATTGCCACCCCTAGTTTCATAAGTGTGACAAATAAGTCCAATAAGTCCTTTAATGACAAATAATTTTGTCATTGAAAGTAAAAAAAATTTGTCACAAAAAAGTGTTTTGAGTGAGTAATGACACAAGTATGAAACTACAGGGACTAAATGAAAATTTTTAAACTACAGAGACCAAATTAATACAAAGGGCAAACTAGGAGGGTGTAAAATGTAGTTAAGCCTTATTTATAAAATATAATATAATATATAGTACAATAAGTGAGGTGCCCTTACTAATTAAAGTAAAAAAATAAAAATTTAACTTTTTAACTTAAAATTAAGTGCCATAATTTAAAATTGAATGTGCCCTTACCAACTACCTTTTGGAAATGATATGGACGAACAACATGACTAATTTTTATTAATACATATTATATATATGCATATACCTATTACCTAATACAGCCAAGGGAAAAAAACCAGAGGACTGAGATACGAAGGAGAAAGGGGTAAAAAAGAAAAAAGAAACAGGGAGCGAGAGAAGACGAAGAAGGAAGAAGACTGACAGTTGACAGTCGCACACTCCGACACTCGAACACACACACACACACACACACTCGCACAGTCACTAGAGGAGCCTGGAGTCTCTAAGCTAATGCAATATTAATATTTAGTTATTGCTCCTATCATTAAGGTCTAGCAGGGAGCAATGCGGACTCCAGTTAAAGAATATCTGTAGGTTTCCCAAAATTCGGAGCTAAATTTCAATTTAGCCCCTTCCTCAATAGATATATGTTATATATCTGTAGGTTTTGCCATTATTTTTTAGCAGTTGGTGGGAGTCTTGCCTATGATGTTTCCAAAATACTTCTCATGCATTCTCATTATATAGACAGAAATCTGATGCATGTGGGTTTTGGCGAGTCCAAGTGATGGTAATCAATGTGACATGGATTTCATGGTTCATGTGATTATGATGTTCAAGTCTTCTACAGTATGGTTTCGCAGTCCTTTTAATCCCAAGTTAGGATTCTATTAACAATAGTTTCGTTTAGCTCTTACGAAAATTCCAAAAATCCAATTTTTTTCCTTTCGAAATTTAGTGTTAAATCCCCTCTTAGGGAAAAATATTGGTTAAAAGACACAATGAAAACTTTTTTGTTAATTAAGTCCCTCAACCCAAGTTTTTTGTACAAAAATCCCGACAAGTTAGTAAAATTTCACTCAACTTTTTCACTAAAAAGTTTTTAGTGAAATTTCATTAACTTAGGATTTTTGTCCAGTTTTTTATATGTGAGCGACCTATCACTAAAATATTTTTCTTGTTGGACTTGATGCTTAAAAAGTACTCTAAAATGGACTAAATCCTAATTACCCCTTCTTTCTTTTCTTCCAGGATTGAGCTTGTGGGTCATTGTGCTAATCATATTACCAGCAGTAGCGGTGTATTATATGAAGAATGGAGGAATTCTTCCTTAGAAGTTGACATTAAAGTTTTTGAATAATTGTTCAATATTGAGTGCAATTTGTTTTAGTTGAGGAAAGGCCAGATTTGTTCATGACTATATGATGGAGGCTTGTTTCTTGGGATGGCAATGTGGGTCTAGCTGGTTTTCTCTTTACCAAGGCCAGCCCGTTCCCCTTGAATAGGAGGGGTGAAATGGAGGAGCACTGGGTATGGTATTAATTTGTATTTGTGAAGACAGATCTCATAATGGAAGATTAATGATTGGGAATTGTTATTGTCACTCCATCGTTGAACTAAGGCACTCTATGGTACCACTTTTAGAGCATGTGGTACCATGTATGCAATGCATGACATACATGGTACCACATGCTCTAAGAGTGGTACCATGGAGTGTCTTAGTTCAATGATAGAGTGGAAATAGCATCACCCTTAATGATTCTTCGTTAAAATTTATTTCATAGTGGTTGGTTGATGGTTAAATATTCACAATTTATTTTGGGTGGGGCTATGGACACCACTATATTTGTTAGAGACGTCACCTTATTTGTACTTCATTAATTTTTTAAAAACCAAACCAGACATATTCCTAAAAATCCACACTTTTTATGACATGCCCAAATTACCCTTTCCCTCACACCGGCCAAACTACCCTCTCTTCTCTCTCACATGTGAATCTCTTTTTTTTCCTCCTTTCACCCATGATGCCCCGCGCAACCATTTCCTTGAATTCTAGACAGCATGATAGAGGCATAGAGCCCACTACCCATTACAATGAATAATCCTCTCACTTCCATGCTCCATTTCTTACATGGAAGGCATGTTTGGATGAACATAACCCAAACCCAACAAAATCATTTGCTTTCAAATTTCCCACCATCAACCGTACACATAACCTTTCCAAAAAAAAAAAAACCCTTAACGGACATGAACGAATTCCCAATTTCTAGGCAATAAGACGCTAAAATCCTACATAGACATGGGTTTAGAGAAATTCGCTACAAATATGGCTTTCCTAGTGGTACTTCTTGAGAGAGAGAGAGAGAGAGAGAGAGAGAGAGAGAGAGAGAGAGAGAGAGAGAGAGAGAGAGAGAAGGCTTTGGGGATGGGAAATTGCGGTTGGGAAATTAGGGTTTTCCAAAAGAGGGGTTGTGGCGGTGGCGATGGAAAATAGGGGTTGAAAGAGAGACGGTGGTCTGGTCCCCGGTGGGTGGACTGGGAGAGAAAATGTGGTGGGTGGTGCCCTAGTGTGAGCCCTTGAGAGAGGCGAGAGAAGAGAGAAAGGGTAATTTGGGCATGTCATAAAGAGTGAGTTTTTAGGAATGTGTCTGGTTTGATTTTTAAAAAATTAATAAAGTATAGATCAAGTGGTGTCCCTAGCAAATATGGTGGTGTCATAGCCCCACCCTTTATTTTTTATTTTTTATAATCAGATTTATATTTTTTAAGCTTCAGTTCTTTATACAAGGGATATTTAGTATTTGAGAATGTATTTCAAGGGAAAAAAAATTGTGATAATTGCTTCTAAGGTTATATCTTTGTACTAATGATATGTTTGGTTTGAGAGATGAAAAAGTCGAAGGAAGGTGAGGAGGGAGGGAGGGAGGGAAAAGGTAACCCCTAAAAAAAAAGGGGGAGTCAGCCCTCTTTCTCCTTTTGTTTGGCTAAATAAGGAAAGGGGTGAGGGAGGGAAATAGGGAAAAGGAATCCCTAGAAAAAAAGAGGGCGGCTCTCTCTTTTTCTCCTTTTGTTTGGCTAAATGAGAAGGAAAGGGCGAATGAACAAATTGAATATTGTTTATTTTACGAGTGTACTATTATGGGCCAAAAAAATAAAATGAAAAGACGAGAAAAGGTTCTTTCCTCTCCCAATCTGGGAGGATAAGAAATGGTGAGCCTAGAGGGAAGTCTGTTTCCTCCTCCCCTATTCCAAACAAGGATTTTTTTTTTCTTCTTTTTCCCTACACATTTTCTTATCTTTTTTTTTTTTTTTTTTTTCCATACCTTGCATTTCTGCCAGAGCCCTTCTTTAGTTGATGATCATGTAAGGATTTAATCACTCCAGAAAAACTAGAAATTCAATTAGATGAGAACAACTCACAAGAAGATTACACTATGACTTGAAGTTTTAAATGTTGTAAAATGTGAGTAGTTCAGGATACATCCGAAGACCATGGGGAGACAAGATGTATTTTACTCATGTAGGACCCATTGTCTTGTTGTCCATACTTCATTTATTTTATTTTTGAAGGAAAAAAAAAATGCTAAACAAAAATTGCAGTAAGAACACCCACTGTATATAGCATTACTGAACTCTATTATCAGATTGGATTCATTGAATCAAACATTCAATAACTACTTCTCATATGTCAAAAGGTTCTCATATATTTACAAAACAAGATTGCTATAACTGTGAAATTTGTTCTTTATACAAGACAAAAAAAATGCTAAACAAAATTTGCAGTAAGAACACCCACTGTACATAGCATTACTGAACTCTATTATCAGATTGGATTCATTGAATCAAACATTCAATAACTACTTCTCATATGCCAAAAGGTTCTCATATATTTACAAAACAAGATTGCTATAACTGTCAAATTTGTTCTTTATACAAGACAAATCCACAATTGACAAGGCTCTCTCAACTTTTAGTTCACATTTGTAAATTGGCCATCAATTGCCAACGGCACAAACATTAGGCTCTAAAATGACAAAAAAATTAAAAATTAAAAAATATATATATAAAATAAATCAGTTCTATGTGGTTTACGTCAATTCCCGAAAAAGACTGTAAAAAATACCCGGGTAGATTTTGTTAGGGTCAGCATTTCCAAGAGTTACTTTAAACCAGCTGCAGAACGAGGTTAAGGAGTTCCCCGATAAAGACACAGTGAGACTGTCAAAAAATCATCATAATGAAGAATTCTGTTGTAAATTGGCCAAACATGGCATTCATTGGCGCTTCCTCTGATAAAGCGAATAACCAACAAGGGCAGACATCAGAAATGTCCATAAAACCTGCATAAAAGTCGATCAAGAATTTCTCTTAAAATGTAATAGAGAAAGATAATGAAGCTATCTTATGGCCTGTTTGGAAATTTCTTAAAATATGATCGGGTTCAGAGTCTTTAGACCCAGTCTCACTTTTATCTAATCTTTATGAAAACTAGTATTATGTTGGTTGGATAAAGAACCCATTCTTTGGGTATTTAAGTTACTGTAACCAATAAGCAGCAGCGCAAACAATGAACAATTTGGAACTGATCTAAACAAACAGAACCGGTTTTGTACAATCCAGTATCCAAACAGCCCCTAATGCAGAAAGGTGTTGGAAGTACCGTATTGATTGTGTGCCAGCGCTCCAGTCTCTTTATTCTTGACTGCATATCTTCAATCACGCCGTCCAATGGAGAAACTTCTCTACTTGGTGAGGACTCTGAAGACGAGCTGCTGCCCTGTTTGTTCAACATAATACGACACTGGAACATGAGAAAATGAAAAAGACCATAATAGTCATGTTAATTATCCATGCTGTTCCAATTGCAATAAACATTTTTATAGTGACAATCAGGAGGAAATTTTATTGACAAAGATAAGGAGGAAATACAAGAAAAAAGGATGAGCTTTCCATTCAAAAGAATGAACAAAAAAAAAAGGCAAATATAATTGAAAAGCTAGATGCCTCAAAAGGAAAATATCCCCCAAACAGCTACCAAGCTTCAGAGAGGATAAGAATGGTTCCTTGGAGGAACTACAAAAAGCCTTTAGCAAAGAGTCCACTTTCTCACTTGCTTAAGATGCCGTCTATCCATGATTCCTCGTCTACAAAGATTCTGTAGTTCCTTTTAATTCAAATAGCCCAAACCAACCAGAATGTAAATAACATTAATGAGCATCCACAAGTTCTTGGAGAATTCATCCAGTTGCATGTCTCCCTAGTTGGTGGCTTTATCATAACTTAACACGAAAAAGCGAGTCTCGATCTCTTTTGTCGGCAAGTATATCTGTCATGGTATTACAGCCGTGTTGAGCCATTTCAGTAGTGTGTCTGAACTGGTAGTTACGAGAGGGGAAGTGAGAAAAGGTAAACAAAGACCATAGCGAAAAGCAAGGAAGTTGTTGAATTGGAGCATCCAACCCAAAACCAATTGGCAATGGGTGGAGTAGCCCCATAATCTTATATATTGAGTAGCAAGGCTTTAATTCCCGATGTGGGATAATAATCTCAACACGCCCCCACACGTGTGGCATGACTGAGAGCTAAACACGTGGATTACTGAGATAGGGTAATATGGAGCATATGAGGCCAAACTGGGCCAGACAATAACATGCTCTGATACCATGTTGAATTGGAGCATCCAACGCAAAACCAATTGGCAATGGGTGGAGTAGCCCCCTGGTCTTAAATATTGAGTAGCAAGACTTTAAATTCCCGATGCGGGGTTATAATCTCAACAGAAGTCTCAACAGAAATATCAAATCTTGAAGATGGCGGAGGAGGCAAGTACTCTCATAATGGAGAAAGGAGAAAAGGCAGGGGGTAAGAGCGATTAAGACAAGGTTATAGCAACACAATTGGTTTAGACAACTATCATTGGAGGAAGCGATTTGAAGTCACTCGTCCCTTATGTAGCACAAATACGAACATGGGACACGGAAATGACACGTTCGGACACAAAGGCAAGAGTCCGGTATAAAAAAGATAAGAACACATTCTAGAGGTCGACATGCCGCAACACTTCAAGTGACATGGAGGAAAACTCCTTTTTTGCCAAAATGTGCGCTTTGGTACTCTATTTTACATGTTTAAAACACAATTGGCATAGATAAACATTACATCACTTATCTCCTCATTTGTCAAGACAGTACTCAAGACCCTTCCGTTCCATCTCTCCCTCCGATCGTCTCTCTTTCTTTTCTGATTGTCTCCCTCTCTCCGGTTTGTTAATGGTAAACAATAACTTTTGGCAAATAAAACATGAAATATGTAATGATAGCATTTCATTTTCTAAAAAAACTTAAGTACTTAAAAGTGCAACATAATTTTTTCTTAAAAAATGGCGTATCCTTGCCGTGTCGTGTCCTCGTCTCTTAGGATTTGCCGTGTCAACGTACCCGTGTCGTATCGTACTCGTTTCGTCAAATCCGGGTCCATGCTTCATAGCTCCTAGTACAATCCTTTAGATCTATCTTTCGAATTTTCCCTTGATCTGGTTGGCCACGTCAAACTGACATCCTACAAACGATCATGTAAGAATTTAACTCCCAATGACAAACAAACCTATGGCTGGAGGATCTCCAGGGAATAGTGCTTCCCTTCTCAATAGGAAATTTCTAGCACATAATTAAAGGAGCCATTGAAAGGTGCCTAAACTCCAGGAGCGGACACTTCTGAGCCAATAATGGTGCAAGAACACTTCCCGCCAGGTCTTACTAAAAGAAACCTTACATATTCATTTTTTTTTGTTTTTTTTTAGGGACAAGCCTCACATATTCATCTCTATCTTTTATGCCGATGTATCCTACTTATCATAAGAAAAAACAGTAAAATCTTTCCGAAGTGAGACGAGAGAGCACGTAAAAACTAACATAGCGGCATGCTGAAAAACATTAGCAAGCTGGCTAATGGGCAATTTAGATTGCACTAAAACTGTAACCACTTGAGCGAGCGAAGAACTCCAGCATTTCTTAGAAGACTACTTGTAGCACTGAGACACAATAACCCCAACAACCATAACAATTTAATTTATTGATCTGGGTAAAATGAGGAATTATCGTTGAAAGCCACCGCCCTCAGCCAGATATTGCAAATTTCAAGTAAGGAGAGTAATACTTGGGACACAACCATTCACACAACTTTTTCTACATAACCCAATAAATGTGTCTATCTCTCTCCAGTGATGTCACTGGACCCCACAGTAATACAGGAGTGACACAGGAGAGAGATAGACACATTTATTGGATTGTGTAGAAAAAGTTGTGTGAATGGTTGTGTCCCAAATATTACTCTTCAAGTAAATCAAGATTATGGGAATTGAGTTATTGGTGTTGCTTTTAAGGTTACAATTGACTCAACTCTTTTTGCAGATCCAGTTCAGAGTTTATAAAACACCGAATTGATAAGTATTTGAGCGACCATTGGATTTATCAAATAACCGATATCCATTGAACAGAGGCGTAAGAACCTATATAGACAGTAAAGAAATTACCTGAGATTGTATATATTCCACAAGTTCCTGCAACCTTGCAGCTTGGTGGGTGTGAATTCCATTGGAACTTCTTTCCATTGCCGGTAATCTTTCGATTATTATTTGCAGATAGCTCTAAGAAGAACAATGTAAAAGTGAGCTATGAAGTTAAAGGCTGTTTCAAACACTCTCAAAATTTAAATGATTCAGATGCTAGTTCACATGCTGCAAAGATTCTAAGGCTGCCAAACAGCGAAATAGGTGCAAGCATGGTTGTCAGAATTGATCGGTTCACAAGTTGTTGGAATTATCGGAATTTATGTTGTCGTGATTTACGGATCACGTTGTTTATGTTAATTAAGATTTGACATATTTGATCTTATTTGTAATTTTCCTTTCTTAGTTTTTCTTTTCCTTTTCTTTTTCCTCTCTTAGTTGTATAAATATTGTACATACTAGTGGAATAAAATCAAGACATCACTGTCTTCTTGGTATCAGAGCCAAAAGTATAAACCCTAGCCCCCTTCCTCCTTCCGCCGCACATCAGCCACCACCACCAGACCTTCGCCACCTCACCCAGCCCCTCGCCGCCTCACGCAGGCCCTCCTCATTTGGCCGCAGCCCATGGGCCCTTTGGCTCTTCCTTGGTTAGCTTCGGCTAACCCTTGCGCAATCTATAAGCTGCGCCTTGCCCTGTTTTTGGGTCTTTTGATGATTTAGAGCTTTTCAATGCTCTTTCTCCTTTTCTGTTGGGTTGTCCGTTCCTTTTGGTAGCCCTGACGTTTGTGCCTTGCTGATAGTTCTATTTGGTTGGTCCCTTTTTCTTCAGCCACTATGACTACTCCTGACAAAAGTTTGGATATTCAGCAGACTACTCCTATGTCTCAATCTCGTTCGAATCTCTCCTTCTCTCAGCATATTCCTGCGCAACGTGTTACGAGTGTCCTATTGGATGGGAACAGTTTTGCCGCATGGTCTCATTCTCTTCGTCTTTTCCTTGGTGCCAAAGGAAGACTAGTTGGCTATTTGGCCAAGTGCCTAAGCCTTCTGCTACTGATCCCACATTCGATCAATGGACTAAGGATAATTGTGCTATCTTGGGATGGTTCCTTAACTCTATGGAAACTCATATCTATTAACTGTTTATGTATCACACCTCTGTTCATGGTCTTTGGGATGCATTAACCAAGATGTATACACATAAGCGGAACGAGTCCTGTATTTATCAGCTTCATCAGGAGGTCTCTCATGCCTCCCGGTACTCTCTCCGGCTTAGTGTCTCTGATTTTTTCGGTAATCTTCAGTCCCGTTGGGAGGAGTTAGCTCAGTATGAGCCTATTGATGATATTGTTGCTGAAGCTGCTACTGTTATTATTCAGCGTCTTGATGGTTTACACATTTTCAGTTCTTGATGGGTTTGAAATCTGAGTTTGAATTTCTTCGCACTCAGATTTTAAACACATCCCCTGTGCCTTCGCTTTATGAGGCCTTTGCTACAATTGATGGTGATGAGCGTCGACGACGACGCTTGATTCAGGCTTCTCCTGCTCCTGTTCCTGATCCTCCTACTGTTCCTGGTCAAATGGCCTTTGCAGCTAATTCTGGAGCTCACCACGGTGGTTGGCCACCACCTATTCGTAAGTATTGTAATGTTGTTGGTCATACCAAAAACTGGTGTTTTAAACGCAATCCTGGATCTTCCCGCGTTGCTGCCATAGCTGATTCTGGCCCCGACTCTGCTACTCTGGATATTGGTTAACTTCATCAAAATCAAAGTTTGCTTCAGTCCCAGATTGGTCAGATATAGATTCAACTTGGCTCTCCTCTTCAGCAGGCTCAACCTAGCTCCTCTTCCGCTGTCGCCCTTGCTACAGGTACTTCCACTGCTTTACAGGTTAAATCAGGATCTCCAAGGTGGGTTCTGGACTCGGGAGCCACTGATCACAGGTGGTGAGTTGTCACTTTTTTCAACCCCTCTTATACCTATTAACCAAACTGTGAGTATCGCTGATAGTTCAACCACTTGTGTCCATAGTCAGGGTGACATATGTTTATCCTCAGATAACTCTGTCCTCTGTTCTTCATGTCCCTCATTTCTCCCTTAATCTCGTCTGTTAGTCGTCTTGCCAAGAGTTATAATTGTGCTGTCATTTTCTTACTCGATTGTCGTCTCTTGCAGGGCCTGACTTCGAAGATGATTTTTTGTCCAAGCCATGACCATGATGGACTTTATTTCTTTGGGGAACCACCACCACCACCTGTGTCTTCCAATCTGCAAGCGCTTGCCTGTTTTACCCGGTTCATCTTCTAGTTCTTTTTCTAATAAGATTTTAGAGTTATAGCATGCTCTCCTAGGACATGTTAATTTTCAATACATTTGTTTACTTTTTCCAGCATTAATAAAAGCTTATAAGACTCATAAATTTCATTGTGTGGTGTGTGAACTTTCTAAGCATACTCATCCTACTTATATTCCTCGCATGTCTCGTGCCCCTTGTGTTTTTGATATTGTACATTCGGATGCGTGGGGACCTTCCCCTGTTACTGCTTTGAACGGGTACTGATATTATGTTACGTTCATAGATGATTTTTCACGTTGCACATAGGTTTATCTTCTTAAGAAAAAATCTGAGGTTTTTCCATTGTTTGTTCAATTTTTACAAATGATCAAAACCCAGTTTCAAACTACTGTTCGCAAACTCCAGTCTGATAATGGTCGTGAATACATCTCTAATGAGTTTTGTTATGAACTAAATACCTTAAGAAAAAATCTGAGGTTTTTCCATTGTTTGTTCAGTTTTTACAAATGATCAAAACCCAGTCTCAAACTGCTGTTCACACACTCCGATCTGATAATGGTCGTGAATACATCTCTAATGAGTTTTGTTCTGAACTAAATAAACAAGGTATCCTCCAACAATTTAGTTGTACATATACCCCGGAACAGAAGAGTGTGGCGGAACGAAAAAACTGTCACATTATGTCTGTTGTCCGATGTCTCCTTCGAGGAATGGAGGTGCCTAAATACTTCTGGCACTTTGCTGTCCTCACAGCCACTTATCTCATAAATCGTACCCCGAGTCGTGTCTTAAATGGAAAGGCTCCACTGCATATTCTTCAGCCCAATTGTACTCTTTTTCATGTTTTACCCCGTGTTTTTGGTTGCACGTGTTTTGTTCAGGACCGCAGTCCTCTTCGCACTAAACTAGATGATAAGGCTATTAGTTGTGTCTTCCTTGGGTATTCCCCCATGTCTAAAGGTTATTGATGCTATGATCTTGTTTCTCGTCGTTCTTATAATTCTATGGATGTTACTTTTTTGGAAGATGTTCCCTTTTTTGCAGGTCCTCGTCATTCCCCTGCCTCGGTCGCTCAGGAAACTTCCCATGTAACGGATGAACTTCCCCGTCCTATTCCTGTTTTTGACTCTCCTACTCCTGAGGTTTCCCTCCCATTAGTTATCACATCTTCTCCTGAATTCCGTTACTTTCGATGTCCATAGGCTCATGCTCCGCTACCCGATACTCCTCCGGATCCAGGTCCTCCTTCTCCACCATTAAGACAATCCACCAGTGTTTCTCGCCCGGTAAATCGGTATGGTTACTCTTGTTCTACTAATCACCCTCTTTCCCAGTATATATCTTATTATGCTCTTTCAGGTCCCTACCATGCTTTTCTTAGTCAGGTTGATTTCGTTTCAATTCCCCAGTCTATATTTGAGGCTCTCCAGAACTCACACTGGGCCAATGCGATGCAAGCAGAAATGGATGCTCTTCAGCGAAACAAAGCTTAGGAGCTTGTTTCTCTACCTCCAGGGGAAAAGACAAATGGGCTTTCACCATTAAGTATCTTCCCGATGGCACTATTGATCGGTATAAAGCTCGACTGGTTGCCAAAGGATTTACCCAAATTCCAGGCAAAGATTTCAATGCCACATTTGCCCCCGTGGCCAAGCTCACTACTGTTCGCCTTATTATGTCTTTGGCTGCCTCTTACTCTTAGCCTCGTCATCAACTTGACGTCAAAAATGCTTTTTTGAATGGGGATCTTCAGGGAACTATTTATATGGACCCCCCTCCGAGTTTTCGGACCGAGGGGGAGTGTTCAGGGAAAGTTTGTCGATTGGATAAGTCACTTTATGGGTTGAAACAGTCTCCTCGGGCATGGTTCAGTCCTAAGTTGCATGAAGCGGGAGAGGGGGTGGGGCGGGAGCGAAAGCAGGTTTGGGAGCGGGGGGAGCGTGATCACTTTTAAAGATTCCTGCTTTTAAGGTTCAGTCGCTTTAGTGATGTGATTCTATCTATTGGGTTCACCAGATGCCATTCCGATCACACTTGCTTCATTAGACGTCGTCCGGATGGTCGATGTATCATCTTATCTGTCTATGTCGATGATATTATTATTACTGGTGATGACACTACAGAAATCACAGGGGTAAAGAACTAAAGAAGAAACTCGGACCTGTTTTTGATGTTAAAGATTTGGGTCTCCTTCGATACTTCCTTGGTATTGAGATTGCCCAATATCGTCATGGGATCTCAATGACCTAAAGAAAGTACATATTGGATCTCCTTAGTGATACAGGTAGGATGGGGTGTCGCCCTGCTTCTACACCTATGGACCCGAATCTCAAATTATCACGTGAGTTAGGAGAGCTTTTGCATGATCCATCTTCTTATCAGTGTCTGATTGGTCGTCTTATTTATTCGACCAACACACGACCTGATCTCACATTTTCTGTTAGCGTTGTGAGTTAGTGTATGCATGCCCCACGTACTTCTCATATGACACAATTCAGCATATTCTTCGGTATTTAAAAACTTGCCCGGGGTTGGGTCTTTTCTTCACTGCAGGAAAACATTATGGGGTCTCATATTTTACAGATGCCGACTATGCTGGTTCCAAGAGTGATAGACGCTCAACTTCAGGTTTTGTACCTTCTATGGTAAACACCTTATCTCTTGGAAAAGCAAGAAACAAGCAGTTGTCTCAAGATCATCAGCTGTGGCTGAATATCGTGCTATGGCACAAGGTTCCTGTGAACTATGGCTCAGATCCCTTTTACAAGAATTAGGATTCCCTGTAAGTGAGCCCTCTACACTGTTTTGTGACAATAAGTCTGCTAGTATGGTCACTTCCAACTTTGTTCTTCATGAGCGTACCAAACATATTGAAGTCGACATCCATTTTAGTCGTGAGAAATTTGGTGCTGGGATTGTTACTCCATGTTTTGTTCCCTCTTCAGATCAGATAGCCGATGTGTTTACTAAGTCCGTTAGACCTTCTCTTTTGAAGTCCTATGTTTTCAAGCTTGGCCTCATGAATATATTCGCTCCAGCTTGAGGGAGAGTGTTGGAATTATCAGAATTAATGTTGTCGTGATTTACGAATCACGTTCTTTATGTTAATTAGGATTTGACAGATTTGATTTTATCTGTAATTTTCCTTTCTTAGTTTTTTCCTCTCCTTTTCCTTTTTCCTCTTAGTTGTATAAATATTGTACATACTAGTGGAATAAAATCAAAAAATTACTTTCTTCTCAAGTCAATTCATACACAAGGGTGTACCAAGGTTTTTTGGTCAAGGGGGACCTAAATTATACGGGGGTTCAGGGGCAGCGCCCCTGAGGCGAATTTTTTTAGGTCTACTTATACACAATTATGTGTAAAACTGTAAACTTAGTTTAACATCCCTAGTTTGGGGTAAATCATGTAATTTTAGGGGGTCTATCTCTAAAACTTGTAATATAACCAAACCAAACCAAACCAAGCCTTGTGTCCCAATCAATTGGGGTCGGCTGTATGAATCCTTTTTCTCCATTCTGCACGATCAAGAGCTATATGCTCATTTAAATTATATATATTCATATCTTGTTGCACTACATATTCCCAAGTCAGTTTAGGTCTGCCTCTCCCTCTAACCATTCCAGGCACTACGATCTTATCACTCTTTCGCACAGGTGCATCTACAGGTATTCGTTGCACATGGCCGAACCATCTAAGTCTATTCTCCCTCAACTTATCCTCAATATGCGTCAATCCTACAGTCTCTCGGATGTACTCATTTCTAATTCTATCTTTCCTAGTCTTACCACACATCCATCTTAGCATCCTCATCTCCGCTACACTCACTTTGCTAATGTGTTGTTTCTTAGTTGCCCAACACTCTGTCTCATAGAGCATAGCTAGCCTAATAGCTGTCCTATAAAATTTTCCTTTCAATTTTGCTGGTATTCTTTGGTCACATAATACTCCAGAAGCACTCCTCCACTTAAGCCAGCCCACTTTAATTCTATGGGTCACGTCATCACCAATCTCTCCGTCTCTACTGATCATTGAACCTAGATAGCGAAAGTGTTCCCTCTTTGGGATCTCCTGATCTTCGATCTTCACTGCGTCGTTGTCTCTACTTCCACTGTTGCTAAAAGTACATTCCATGTATTCTGTTTTCGTTCTTCTTATCTTTAGCCCCTTAGTCTCCAGTGCTTCTCTCCAAGCTTCTAGTTTAGTGTTGAGTACCCTTTTAGTCTCATCAACCAAGACAATATCATCTGCGAACAACATGGGACCTCATTTTGAATGTGTCTAGTCAATTCATCCATAATTAGGGCGAACAAATAAGGGCTCAAGGCCGATCCTGGTGCAGGCCTACGGTAAGCGAATTCCCAATTACTGTAGGCTTGCACCAGGGGTATGTTGTTCGCAGATTATATATGTCTTGAATGTGTCTAGTCAATTCATCCATAATTAGGGTGAACAAATAAGGGCTCAAGGCCGACCCTGGTGCAGGTCTACGGTAAGCGAATTCCCAATTACTGTAGGCCTGCACCAGGGGTATGTTGTTCGCAGATGATATATGTTGTTTCCATGGTGTATGTTGTTCGCAGATGATATTGTCTTGGTTGATGAGACTAAAAGGGGACTCAACACTAAACTAGAAGCTTGGAGAGTAGCACTGGAGACTAAGGGGCTAACTACATATAAATCTATAATTTTCAAAAATCCAGGGCGGCCCGTGAATAAAACCTATAAAATATTGTACGTAAATCTACAATTTTTTAAAGTCTAGGGGGGTGCTGTGTGAATTTTAGGAGGGCCTGTTTGTAAAATCTAAAAAATATTACATGTAATTATATAATTTCTAAAAGACCAGGGGGGCCTATGCCACCCCTGGATATAGTGTAGGTCCGCCACTGTTCATACAAGTCGACTCGAGCTTTGTAAGACTCAATATGATTGGGGAAGTGGGGATTCGTGATATTGAACGTAGTAGTTTTAAATTGTAAGTGGAAAAATTTCAATACAACGAGCGGAACTTCTATTATGTTGTAATTATGTTAATTGGAAGCACTATACTATACATGTGTTTACAGCAGATAAATAAATACTAATCCCTCCATCCCATTTCATTTGTCCTCCTTTCCTTTTTCTGGCCGTCCCAAAACTATTGTCCATTAAAAACAATTAATGTTAACCTTCCAAGCGGGAAAAAACAAGAAATGGGCTGTTTTATAAGATGCCATTACTTTTATGCAAGTGAATGCAATCATTAGCGCTACCTTAACAAGTTCAAGCCCCAAGGATGGACACATAAGAGACAGAGGGAGTGTTATATTCTGAAAAATAGTGAATCTTACCATTCACGATTCAAAACGACACACAAATCATAAATTTTGGCAAACTGATGCATGATTTGACAACGATGTGTGCAAGCAAAGAAGCAAAAACCTTGGTGGTATATGAACCATCCAGCATAAGAGTTGAACCAGCAGCAGCCACGGCTTCTTTCTCAACTCCTTTGATTTGTAGGTAAGGACTTGGGGCATCTTGTAGATGATCAACCTCGATAAGAATCTAAAAAAGGACAATGAACTTCCAATTTAAAAGCAATTTAAGGTTGAAGGTGAAGCATGGCTACTTTAATTTTAGAATATTGAACAATTAAAATAATCATTCATGAAAAGAACAATTATGGAAGGATGTACATACATTGGTTAAAAAATACATATATGATAAATCACTTGACCAATGTATGTATATCATCTAACCAAACATGATGACAACAGGGCCAATATATTGTAAGAGATGACTAACAACTATGACCAACATGATATCGAACAATATGAGTAATCATTTAGTACCTTGAACATTCGAAATAACCAAACATGGGAGATATGGAATACTGACAAGAACGACCCCAGAGATTGATTACAGAACCAAAATCACCAATTATATATCTCTCCTACCAATTTCAAAATTAGGAACCAGATTTCAAATTGGTTATAAAACTTGTAATATATAACTAACAGACTAACATTAGACCTGCAGTGTTCAACATCATAACGGCCTTTGACCCGACAAAAGAGAGAAGAAAACATCATAATGGCTAGTCATGCTTGACCTCTTGTAAGACTTGTTAAAGTTACACTCCTCTCCCAATCACTGAACCCTACCCTCCAAAGGAAAAATGACACACTCAAATGCCCCATCAATGTTATATTACCTTTCCATCTTGGTAAATATAAGCAGATGCTTCAATGTAAGCTACTGCTTGATACCTGAAATTACAGAAGGATCCAACATACAGTATCAACTAAAAGGAACTAAATTTCTAGGCTATCAGCAGACGAAGGATTAAAAAAAAAAAACAGAAATGGCACACAAATAGTGCAAGATAAAGTTCTATTTAAGGAATGCTACAAGTACAAGAGCATTTTGTGAAGCCAAAAGACTAAAAATTAGTGGTCATTACAGTTGAGAGGTTTTAAAAAGATCAGAAATTTAGAAGTAATAGCAAAGAGAATGGAAGAGGAGAATAATCTACGTCCCTCCCTCTAAATTAATTTTCACGAACACGAAAACTAACTGTGAAGACCTGCATGACAGCTCCCTCAATGATAAGTGAAAACACAACATGCCTCAAACTCACTCACCATCAAGTTAAGGCCAGTTTGAATTGGCTGTGGCTTTTGCGTTTAGGCAGAAGCACAAGCAGAACTAGAACCCGGAATCACAAGGGCAGGGTGGGAATTAAGAAAAATTCAGCAAAACCCATAATACGCTACCAGCATCACGTTTGGGCTCTCTAGACGGCTTAAGCCAAAACGGACTTTTGCAGCTCAACAGTGCTTCGTAAACCTAACCCAAACCGACTGATATACGCGTCTTGGGTCCCAGAAGCACGTTTGAGCCCAAACATGAGGATGAGAAGTGATTCCAAACAGGCCCCAAACGAGACAGATATCACACAGTTCCAACTTGCCCATACATTATGTAGTGCTGTGGAACATCCTTCAGTTAAAATGCCTACAAGGGTTCGGTCTCCACAGATGGGCAGTGTGTTGTTTGGCAATGGTTTTTTCTCTCAATAAGGTTGTCAATCCTAAGACTGAAAGACATATCTTCATGCTTAACAATTCAAGATTTTACCTATCACCAAACAATGGCCCCATGCTAGAAAATGTACCATATCCTGTGTCAATATGCATCCATGAAAGTGTCACATACTATTGACATTTTTTTAAGAGAGAGACAGAGGAAAGGAGAGTGATGCATGTCATACATCATTTTCTAACTTTCCAACCATTTAAAGTCTAGAAGTAATAGCTCATTACCCTCACAAGTCAAAAAAAAAGTATTATGGCCCGAATTTCTTCCTTTGGCTTTAGAAACGAGGTGACAATTTTTTATGTTTATTTTTTTAATTTTCGTTGTAGCACACTTAATACATCTTCATGAAGTTGCCAAAGTACTAGAGCAGTGAAAGAGAAACTTATCAAAACCAATTACAAAGAGAATTTGAATTTGCAAATGCGGCTCGGTTATCAAAACATTCATGTTCATTTGTTAACCTAAGGAACCCAGCCCGAGGGCCATTTTAGAGCTTGTTTCATAAACGAGCAAGCCTGAAGAATCCCATATTCAGCTCAGTTAGGCTCATGAACATAAAAAGCCATGATGGCTCATATGCAATTAGGTCAATATTTCATGTCTTTTATTCATCGTTTAAATTAACATTGAGCCCAACAGGTTATGATGCCAATATGCCAATAGCTTCCAAATAGTGGAAATGCAACGTAACTGCACCAAAAGCTGACACCTCTTAAATGAGCAGTCGGTACATATTTCATGTTTAGTCTTTAAATTTTCAACTTTTCAACTTCTCATTCAATGCAGCCACGACAAATGTACGATTTTACAGTAAAATCGAGCGTTTTGAATCAAGCCGCTCTTGTTCTTTATCAGCTGAGTATTTGGCGAGCCCGAGCCCGAGCCAAGGCTTTTAAGGCTAGTACAACATGAGCCGAGCTTGAACAATTACTATTTATTACTTTGTATCAAATGCAAGATTCAACAAAAAGCTCCAAAATAAGAGTAAAACAAAAGCAAAATTTATGATCTTAACACATCTAAAAACACAACTAAAGCCTCTAAAGATCCAGCACTTCCCCTTCAAAAGATCTGCTACTTGAAAATCTCGACCCAGCTGAGCTTGAACATCTTAGGGGCCAGTTTGGGAATGCCTAAAATGGGATCTGATTCAGTCCCGGTATCACTTTGACACTTTCTATGTGGTTTTTACGAGTACCAATGTTGTGTTGGTATGACAAAAAACCCATTTTAGGAGACAGATTATGGTGTAGTATTTTCGGACAAGGGAAATATGCTTCATTGCATTATTTTTGTTAGTTGCTGTTTTTGTTGTACAGGGTTCTTAATAGGTTGTACCTTTGTAAACAAGTTGCAAGTGGGCTATCATATAGTATGGTTCACTCCATATAATGGTAACATAACCCATCAGGTCTCCAGCTTGGTTAAGTCCATGTAACTGTAACAGATTGTTTGCCTAGAGCTCTCTTAATCACAAACCAAACACCCAATGTTCAGCTCGGCTGTTCAATTGCAGCCAGATACTTAAATAAATCGTTTCTGCCTCAATAACTAGGGACTAAAATAAGAATGACTGAATCTGCAAGAAAATACCAATGACATCAGCCTTCAAAGATTGAAGCATATACAGCGTACCCAAGGTTAAGAAGGCCAGCAACTGTGCTTATGCTGATATCAAAATCCACTTTCGGTTGAATGATAAAATTCCCCTCTCTTATAGGCTAGCAAAACAATTCAAAAGCAAATAAAGATCCAGTAGACTGTGTAATATAAGGCTCTGTTTGGCTCACGGATTTAGTGAGGGAAATGAAAGAAAACAGATTCCATTGTTTGGTACAAAAGAAAAATAGGAGGGAAAAGAAAATACAACAGGGAAGTAAATTAATTTTTTTAAACTTTGTGAGTCACTTCCCTCCCTTTGTTTTCTTAAGTTATGAGTATAAATTGTAAAATTTAACGCTATTTAAGCAGGAAGGAAAACACGAGAAAACACAAGGAAACTACATTTCTTTCTTGTTTTCCGTCCCTTTTTCCTTGTCCTATTCTAAATCCGCAAAACCGAGATCATCGCCTAACAGGGACAGAAAATGTAGATTGAAGAAGAAAATATGTCAAATCATTCAAGTTACTAACCTCCCGTATCAGCAATGCAAATCTTCCCTCGCAAATTCTGACGCGTATGCAGTCACTCTCTTCTAATTGGCCATTAGCCGGCATTCCGGGAAGCTTGAAATATATGTCAATGAAATTCTGAACAGAACTACAGATCTTTGTAGAGTCAAGGATTTTCAAAATATCCTGATACACCACCTGTCATTGATAGTATCAAAAGAAGTATGTCAAGAGAAAGCAAAATTATCCAATACTGGGTTTGTTTAGATGTAAATCATTTTCCGGAAAATGGTTTCTGAATTTTTTGGTGTTTGGTTGTTCGTAAAACGTCTTACAATTGTTTTCAGTAAATTAAAAGTAGCTCAAAATGCTGAAAATTTTATGAAAAAAATTTCTGCAAGTCATTTCCGGAACAATACTTAAAAGTGAATTAATCAATAAGTTCTCAATTTAATATATGTATAATGGACTTACTTGTTTGATACTTTTCAACACAAACAGTGAGCTCTCAGGGGACAGGACAGGATCAAAATCATTTCGAATTTTGAGCTACAATAAGATACAACACAACATGACAATTACTGCAGAATGATTCTAAAAGTAAACTAAAACAGAAAATATATACGTTCATATATGTCAAGAAATTATATTTCAATTGGCAGTAATCAGTATGCTCCATGTTTTATACTGTGTTCACAACCACTATTATCCAGATTAAATCCAATTGATTTACAAATTAATATTTGAAAGTCTAGGAATGTCATGGAAGTTCATCATCAAATATTGATATTGAAATATCAAATTGGATTCTATATAAGAAGACTGCTGAAAAATTTCAACATTGTCCAAATCCTAGGGCCTGTTTGGAAATGCTTAAAACAAGGATCAGGTTCAGACCCCGTCTCACTTGTATCTGGTTTTTATGAAAACCAGTGTTGTCTTGGTTATGGTTTGATGAAGAAAAAGGTCTTTGGATATGTTTTAAATCAGGTATGAACCAAAACGTAGCTAAAAACAAATCCAACTATTTAGAACCGGTTTTTGTATTACCCAAACATCCTCTTAATGCCAAAGCTAATCTAATAATATTTCTTCAATCTGAAACTTAAAACGATTATAATAGTTGCCAAGAGGTTGCCAATCTACTAACATGTGCGTGAACAAGATGTGGTTCAATCTGCTGCTGGAACATTGGAAACACTGTCATCATAATCTCATTTTGGGACATAAAGCACCCAACTTTACTTTTGTCCCGTTGAACTCGAGAAAGCAGATGTGAGTGAACGCCTCCGATCTGTTTCCAAACAGGCAATCAGTTCACCACTATTATTTATGCTCATCAATTGACACAGACCCAAGAAAACAAGAAACAGGGGACTGTTTGGGAAGGCAAAGAACCGGTTTTTTTGTTCGTAAATAAACCAAAACCTACTTTAAGCATTCCCAAACAGGCCCATAATTACAGGGAAAATAGAAACAGAAAGCAGATGAATTTAGAGAGAAGTCGTTCTTACAACAGCAATCCACAAGTCAAGTGATTTTCTGATATCAGGGTGCAAAGCATAAACTCCTTCAAAAATGACCTGATAAAAATAAACATCAATGATCGTCCATCAATCAGATCATAAAACCCAAATCCTGTGGGCAAAAGTTCAACTCGAATAGGTATTAGCTGCTCTATTGATCAGAAAAACACAACAGATAATAGGTAAAAGGCATTTTTCACCGCTGAACTATACACCAAGTTGCAGTGTGATCCCTACTATTTCAATTGTGGCAAACTGGCAATTTTTGGTCCTTCAACTTCCATGTCAATTGCAATGTCAACCTTACATCAGAAAAAAGTGATGGAAAGTAATCAAGTGGTACCATGTGGCGCAATGTCAACATTCCAAGTGATGAGTTTCTTTCACCTTTTTAGACGGAAAGTTGACAGAAGGTTCACATTGCAATAGGCCTAAAAAGTTCAAGGATCAAATTTCTACAAATGAATGATGAGGGATCAATCTGCGAATTGGTATATAGTTCAAGGGTGTAAAATGCATTTTACACAAAATATATTAGGCAATGAAAAAAAGGATACATAAATCCTCTAGCTCTATTGCTTCCGCAAATAAAAGTTCTAACCAATTTGCATTCAACATCACAAAAGAAATTATAGAATCGAACAGTAAATGAGACTCAGCTCTCAATATGCTGAATCCATGTGATATCAATGCCAAACAACATAAACATCACTACATTAGGTACCCTAATGCCTTAAAGGTTAAGGAAATTAATTTCCCTACTGTAGTTTCTTTTCTCATTCCATTTCTACCCCTAATTGTTAACCTTTGTATTCATGAAAACTACTGACAGCAAGGTACATCAATTGTGATACTGTACCACTCCACAATCTTCAGAAACTTCAAGTTGCTTGAAGCCACTCCGAGCACCGGTCTCCAGATCAAATATGGGAACTTTTGTCCTGCGACAGTTCCTTATGTCATCAATATTCTGCAAAAGGTCACAGAATAATATTGTTGGTACATCAAAGGGTCAAATATCTGCTTGATACTAGACATGGCTGAACTTAAGAGAAGATATATAGCATGCATATTCTTTCTACAATTCTTGCCTTCATAAACTTAAAATTACAGTTTGCAATTCACTAGCCATTTCAATTTGTTAAAAAAGCTAATACACATTATCCTCATGATTGCCGAATAGCATCATGGTTACAAAGTGGATATATGACTGAAAAATATTCTTAAAATTTAAATATGACAGAAAACTAATTGTTGCAGGCAATAAAAACAGAAAAAATAAATAAGTTACCACCTATTTTAGTTCCCTAACATGTTCAGGGAAATTGGAAAGCAGTCATACTTCCCACAATATAAGAAAGTAACAGGCAGACGGTAGAAAAGTTGCAGAATAACTCGAAAAGAGGATACTATATTGACGCAAAGTAATTTGCATGTATATGAGGAAATTAGAGAATTAAAGAACTAGGGTTTTGGGAAGATAACCTCCATTAAAGAGCTTCAAAGCTCACTTGGTTTACAAACCCATATCACAAAATATCCCAAAGGGCCAAAACCAATTTACCCTAACCCTAGCCCACTATTTATAGCCTATTTAACCCTTACTAATGTCACATGCTTGTGACAAAACTATAATAACAACTAAAGGAAATATTATAGGCCAAGTACAATTATTTAAATATAAAGTACTACAAATTACTGCATTAGACTCTCCCTCTAAAGAAAAATTGTCCTCAAGTTTAAGAACTAGCTTCATCATTTTCACTTCAACGGCGGCTTTCCTCTTGATATTAATCTTTGAAAACATGATGGTTGCCACTCTATGTTCAATTGCATCTTTAACACTTGAAATCGGAAACAAGATGTAGCTCTCTTCTTCAAAAGTCCAATCCTCTTTAATTTGACCATCAATTGCATCCATAAGCTTTCCCACAGACTCATTAACTTCAAACCTACTCTCGCTTCCACTATTAAACCACTTAAATTCATATTCATCACCTAATGTGAACGTCTTGAATCTATCACCCTTCTCCTTGTCAAAAGAAGTTTTCAAATCATCCTCCTCCTCATCATCAATACGAAGAAGGCCGTTAAGAGAGTCAATGACATGGTCTTGTCGATGCTCACATTAGTAGCCATACTCCTCTTCATAATTTATTGAAGCAACATCACCCTTCTTTGGAGACAAAAGAAGTTCAATAAAGTCAACTTCCTTGCCCTCAAATCCGCTATCATAACAAACATCAAATATTGGTCCCTTATTCAAGTCCTTGCCATCTACTAACTAAGTTTTCTTCAACCGCATTTGCATAGAAATAATCAATTGTCAGTTCCTCACATAACTCCTTGTATTCATCTTGGTTTAGTTTTTCCTCAAACTCACTTTCATACCATTCGTCGAATATTGGATCTTCACCCGATTCTTTATCATCTTCTTCGCATAGTACTACATCAAACATCCGTTCATCATTAAAGCCCAACTTAAAGGAATTGTGTGGCAACTCCACCCATTTGGTTGGACAACAACTAATGGGTACAAACTTTTCTTCCAACTTCTTCCTAAATTTGTTCCAAGACTTGATTTTAGGTTTTCCAATTCTATTTCTAACAAATTTGATGTGTTGCCACCAAACCTCAACACTCCCTTTCAAACACTTTTCCACCAATTTCACTTTTGTTTCTTCAATTACATTATAATAATTGAAGAGGTTTTTGACTTCTTTCAACCAATCATCAAACTCCATTTGATAACCATAGAATTCCGGAATTCGGACCCTATTACAAGGAGGTTGCAAACGCCTCACCTTAACGGTTAAGGTGGCGATTTGCCTTCGTAACTCCTCTATTTCATTTCGTTGGGTACCCTTAGGTCCCACGGGATGTACTAAATCAAATTCAGAACTATCCCCAAAATTTATGGCGTTTACTCGCCCTCCACCCGTTCTCTCTCCCTCCTTGAGCCATAGCAAATTAAAATCAAGTTGATATCAAAATTATGGTAAAATAGAATCGAATCTCAAACCACAAGCCAAGAATTACCCAACAAAAGACAAACCTCACCCAAATAGAGGCCCACTTCAAATCAACAACCAGTAACAAGCCACATCCAACAAGAAGCCAATACACAAAACCCCATACAAAATCACTTGCTGAAAATTCAACCTCAAGCCAAAAATTACCTCGAACCAAAGTCGGAAGTGGAAGCGAAATCAAAATCAAAATCCAAGTGACACCAGGTCACCCAATTTCAGTGTCGCGAGGAAATGTGTCCCGTGAGTTGGCCGTGAATCCAAAATCTTGTGTACAGATGCTTCGCAAGGCTCTGATTGGTGCGCAACTCTGGTCACAATGCACTGGCTAGGCCTAACTGCAGGTTCAAACCTCACGCTATGTCCTGTTTGGTTTGAAGTTGCAAAAATCTCCCTTCGATCGAGATTAACTACCAGTTCCTGATGGTCCAATGGCTGTTTCGAACTGAAGCGTGGCCTGGATTAGCCTATTTAACCCTTACTAATGTCACATGCTTGTGACTAAAGTACTAAACTAAAATAAGAACTACAGGAAATGTTATAGGCTAAGTACAATTATTTAAATATAAAGTACTACAAATTATTGCATCATATATAGATCCTAAAGATCTAAAAGACCAGGGCAGGTTGAGGAGGAAATTTTATATATATATATATATATTAAAACAAGCATAAATTTTAGCAGGTATGAATATATGCAGTGAAATCAATAAATCGACCAAGAGCATAACACTTTGTTCTTGAAAAGTGGTTGAATATGTTTAACTTCAACACCCACATAAAGTCCATCTATTGCTATTCTAACATACTACGACTACCAAAAGCCCTTTGAAATTAGTACATAGTATCAAACTCTTCCTGACCCACCATAATGTTAAGAATGACTACATAAATATCCCTTCAGAACATGTAATATCAAAGTAAAAATATTATAAGCCCATTTGGAAAAAGAAAAACATTAAACTGGAGAAAGGAAATAAGAGGAGTTTGAAAGCTCCAAGTTCCAAACAACAAGTGGCATCGTATTGGGTAAAGGTTGAGCCCCATCATGCTATCCTAAACCGTTAAAGACATATGCACAAACTTTAAATAAGATACAATAGTCAGATAAACAAGCTCACGTTTTTCACATGCAGTTAGATTGGATTAAGATTATTTGCACTACATACTCCATGTTGTCAAAAAGATAATTAGAGTTTTTTACTACGTTACGTCTAACCAGATATAACCCGAGCAATGCACAGAATAGGTGTATTTGAGGTGGCCTAAACTCTCCTAACAATGAAATGTCTCTTACATTTTTTCGAAGAATGTGACTTTTCTTATGTATACTACTAATGTCATTTGCATCCCTGATTGAACTAACCCACAAATATATGCATATAGGTAGTAAGAGTATATGCACAGAAATTAATTTAAGCATAAGATATAGAGTAACAATCACTTAAATTTTACTCTGTGCATACTGAAATGTAAAATCTTGCCTCTTATAGTCTTTGAAGACGAATAAAGCTACACATAGATAAATAAATGGGTACCACTATAACAAGTGCTATGTAAATAAAAGTCTCTTCTATAGTGCCATGTAAATAAAACTATAAAAAGTCTCTTCCAAGGATGTGCCACATATGAGCTAAGGTGGCAAACTAAAAGCTTCTGCCTTCATTTATATAGATAAGACTCCAAAAACTTATAGAAAAAAATATGGTCAAATATACATTACAGATGCTGGAGAATAAAACTGAAGTGGGTAAAGTTCTGATTGGATGTTGATAATAAGTAAACAGAAACATACTCAAAGCTATAGAAAAATAGGTTGGCCGCTGCAGATCCTGATTTAACAAACAACTATAGTAAGGTCTACAAGTTCAGAAGACAGCATATCTAACTGACCATTTAATTCAACCAAAATTTTGAACACTCCATAAGAAACTAGACAGAACACTCATATAATTGGAACACAAATACAATGCCTTACCTTTGAAAGCAAAGTAAGATCAAGAGAGCTGAAGTCATCATACTTAAAGTCCTTTACATGTTCAGATTTGTAGTAGCTTTCAAGAGAAACAACTTCACAACCAACAATATTTGCCATCTTACGGGCCAAACTAGTTTTCCCAGATCCACTTGGACCTCCTACAACAACATAAAAGAGAAATTGTTTCAATGCTCCAACCGTCTGTATCACTAAATGATGAATCGGTTAAACCAAAATTATGAATCGTGAACAGTTTGAATTGTAAGATCCATTTTCTTTGGAAAATATACAATAATGTATATGCATACATAGCATTCAACAAAAACACATGTACAATGCTTAAGATAACAATTTAACATAAGGTTCATGCAATATGAAGGATCAAAATGAAAGTTTTCCACATATGACTTAAAATTTCAAAGTTCAAAATTATGAATCATGAATCGCATCGGATTGTATGAAACTCAAATCGAGTATGTTTCAGCTATTTTTTTCCTAATGAAAATAGTTCCACTAGCTTAAAAGAAGCTAATTTGAAGCAGATTGCAAAGTTGGTATTCAACACTTCAAATGGCTGAAGATTAGCCACATCTAAGTTGCATGAAGCGGGAGAGGGGGCGGGAAAGCGTTAAACTTTACGAGATTTCAAAGGTTTCTTCCTGAGCGGGCCGGCAACGGAAGCGGGGGTGGGATCGGGGGCGGGGAGCGTGACTACTTTTAAAGATTCCTGCTTCTAATAGCCAAAATATATTTCTAAGTTAAATGTTAGACAATCCCTTACCATTTTCCTCCAAGAAATAGATCCTCTAATATCCAATTATCGTTATAGAAAAAAATTAAGATACAATCCTCGGTGACACCCAATTGTTTGGCACAGTTTAGACTTTCCATATGCTGTTAGAACTTGATATCCACTATTTGCCCATTCTCTTCCAGTTTAAGCTATTGGAGCAAATAATGAGGAATGACGTAACAATTTCTGCTTGTCACGATAACTATAATATATATATATATATGGGTGAAAAGCAATTTGCACCCCTAATGTATACATCATTTTGGACTTTGCACCCTAATGTTTCAATTTGGCCCTTAATGTATTTTTTTTTGGTAATGTGGCCCCTCCGTTAGACTTTTCTGTTTAAATTGACAGAACTACCTCACATGCTTGTCACGTGACTCACATAAAGGGTCACTTTTGTCATTTTACCCCACAAACAACTTCAGACTAAAAATTCTAACCTCTTAAAGATCAAACTAGGAAAAAATTAGGGATTTTGGAAAAAATATTGGGAAAGAGATTTGAAAAAATTTGATATGAGAGAGAGAGAGAGGGGACATCCAGCCACCATCGGACCACCACCACCACCAACATCGGACCACTCATCACCACCACCACCACCACCACCACCACGATTGGACCACCTCCACCATCAAACTACCACCCCCAATCACCACCACCACCACGATCGGACCACCTCCACCATCAGACTATCACTACCACCCATCACCACCATCAGACTACCATCGGACCACCATCACCACCACCAACACCCAGCACACATCACACTGGGAGAAATAGAGAAGTAGACCACTGCCCCTTTGTGCCTGACCTCCACCACCACCATCTCTTCCTCGCGCCCCACCCCCCACCAGACCACTGCCCAAACCAAACCCCAATTGCAGAAACCCAATTAAGCTTTGATGTTCTTGAAATTTTTTTTTCTTTTGTTTTATTTTTTATTTTTTATTTTTTTTTTGATAAAGCAAACTAATGTTCTGAAAGATGTCGTTTGATTTTTTTTTTTAATAAAAAACTGAAAGATGTGATTAGATTTTAAAGGGGGGGAAAAAAAGTTGACCAAGATGTCATTTAATTTAAAACAAAAAATAATAATAATTTTAAAAATAAAAAGCATACTTTAAGTGACAAAATTTCTCATTAGTTTGATCTGTATAAGATTAGATTTTTAATCTGAAATTGTTTGTGGTGTAAAAAGACAAAAATATTTAAGTGGGTCATCTGACAAACATGTGAGCTATTTCCGTCCATTTTAACAGAAATGGCTAACGGAGGGGCCACATTGCGCAAAAAAAAATACATTAAGGGCCAAATTGCGAAAATTGAAACATCATGGTGCAAAGTCCAAAACGGTGTATACATTAGGGGTGCAAATTGCTTTTTACCCTATATATAAATATATATATATATATATATAAAGAAGCAATTGTTAGCACTTCACACTTAAAGCCCGTTTGGGATTTAGTCTTAAAATAATGTAACAAGAGATTTTTAAAAAGCTACAAAGTGGACATTTTCAAAACAGTCGATTTTTTGATTTAAAAGGAATCATGTTTTTTTAAAAGCTGTGAAAAGCTATTCAATCAGGCTCTTAATAATGTCATTGAACTTGCTAAAATAGCATGGAGTAACCGTAGCATAGTTAACCCCGGCCAAACCTGGTACGTGAAGGCATTGGGGAGATAGATAGATAGATAGATAGATAGATAGATAGATAGATAGATAGATAGATAGAGAGAGAGAGAGAGAGAGAGAGAGAGAGAGAGAGAGAAATCTAGGCTATTTTACCAATTCCAACTATAACTGGAAGACCTTTATTCTCCAACAGAGTCTGCACAGGGGAAAAAATATCAATAATGCATCATATGTTGATCTGAATTAGACCCAATAGACTTCTTATTATGAACATTCCACAAGGGTGATCTCCACAACATTTTGCAGTCAACATATCTCATAATCCTTACTTGTATCGCTTGAACGGAAAGAAGCAATCCTCTATCCAAGTCATACGAATCAGGCATTGGAGCAAGCTGCAGGGTATCCCTGAAAGAAGAAGGGTCTGCGGTTGTTTCATGAGAGGAGCCGAGACATATGGAGCACGGATGATACGGTGTGTTTGGAATGATATATTCAGAATGCATTCACGCCAATTGTATTTTCATTGTCATCGTCACTTTCAACGTATTCTAAAGATGCATTCTAGTACACTTTTTACTCTCTCAAAAAAGCAAGTCTTACTTGCTATTGCTTTTAACTTGGAGATGCCATTTGATCTAAGAGAACTTGAGTTGGGGGTTGACGAAACTCCATGATCCTCATCTTCAAACTCTCTTTATCATGAGCTATCTTTGAGCCAATTTGGTGTAGTTTTTTCAGGCCCAGTTACTTGAAAGTGATTGTTTAAAAAGTTGCGACCATTTGAATTAGCTTTTTTCACAATTTTTAAGAGAATCGGATTCCATTTTAAAGCTAAGAAACAGTTTTTAAAATGCTCCAATTTTGTAGATTTTCATAAAATATCTTATTCCAAAATGTGATTATTGAAAACTAACCCAAATGGCTCTTCATCTCTACCTCCCTCTTTTGGTTTTTCGTCTCTATATCCATTGTATATCTATATTGATACATGTACTAACAAAAAAAAGTTAAATCAAAGAATACTACAAAGAAATTTTACTTTCTCCCGGTAGAAGAAACATACCACTGATAGAGCCGTCAGAAAGTGCGGGATCCGAAGAGATGAAATGCCAACTTGCGAGAATAGGTTCCATTTTGGATTTTGTCGGGGATCGTGTCCATGGTTGAGATAAATCCTCGAAGCGATTAACAAGGTGTGGAGTGATCCGAAGTGGTTTTGGCGCAGTGATTGGCCTTTCTTGATTACTAGTCAAGGATGTGCTAGACAAAGGGGGTGGTGTATTAAGGCGTGGAACACCTACAATTTGGATTAATTTTAACCGAGGAAGAAGAAGAAAGAACAATCCTCACGTACAGACTATGGATATGAGAAGCGCAATTAAAAATATCTCAGTTCCCACCTTTCGTCTCAAGATTCATTTCAAGATATGATTTAGTGATCCATGGTCCGTTTATTCCCATCCTTGATGCCTCATGACCAACTGTCTACACAAGTAGGTCAAGATAAAAAGTAAACGCTAGGCCAGAACAAACCTTCTAGTTACAATAAACAAAACATTACAAGTTCCAACTTAGATGATCACACTCTACTCAGTATGCCTTGTCCCAAAATATTTGGGTTATCGGGTAAACTAAAAACTATTCTCATTTCTGCTTTGTCAGAGACCTTATCACCAAACCATCTTCTTCGGTTTTCTCGTATTTTATCTCGTACCTTCAACAAATAAATTATTTGCTGATTCTACCTTTCTTGTTTTAACATATCTATTAAAACACATTCTTGCTGGACCTACACCGTAAATCATAGATAGCCCAATACTTATGGTACAATCCTTTTCTTTTAGTTTTAGAGATATGACAGTCGCACCATATACCAGAAGCAGTCTTCTACTTGATCCATCTTGATTTAATTGTATAACTACATCATCACTAGTCTCACAGTCCCTATGTAATTGAACCTAGATAATGGCAGTGATCTTAACCCTCAATTTTCACCAACCTGCCATTTGACTTGTTGGTTTTACTAAAATCACATTTCAAAATGATCCAAGCCATAAGTCCACCAAAAACTTTGGGTCTGTTTGACCATTTTGTGTTTCTATTTTCTGTGTTGGTTTTCATATTTTTGGAAACCGCAGTGAAAAATGTGTGGGGTAACGTCATTTTTGTTTTTATTTTTCTGAAAGTCTTTCCAAAAACAATAAATAAATAAATAAAAAGGGCCAAAATCAAAAACAGAAAAAAGCTGTGTTGGAAAAACTCAAAACTGAATCCAAAAAAAAAGGACATGCATGGTATTTAAAATTTGTTAATGAGACACATGTGTCGAATCTCGTCCTGTAAAACTTCCCCCCCCCCCCCTTATTTGTCATTTCCCCAATATCAGCCAAATAACTCTCTCTCATCCTCCTCGCAACTACAGCGACAAGTACTCTTTGTCCCCTCGTGTTCTCTTTTCTTTCATCTTCTCCAAACATCATCTTCCCCTGTATCTATCCCTTCTCTTATCGCACATTCAGAACCCTAACGAACTCTCTCTCTTTTCTTTTGGTTTCAGATTTGATGTTAGAGAGTGGTCATGCATAATAAGAAAACGAAACGATTGGAAGAATTACCATAGAGGGGCCACTTCAATGGAGATTGTTCAGACCCTAATCAAGCATAGAGTGTTAAGTCTGTGGTTAGGGAGGAGGATGTGTGTTTGTCACTGTGAATTTTTTTTTTGAAATTTTTGGTTTTGTTGTGATATATATTTTGGTACGATTACCGGTTGCCTATGTTGGGTATACTAGTTTTCTTGTATGATCTGAATGTATCGGGCAGGGGAAGTGAAGATGCGGTGTTTGTGTTATGGTCCAAGATGGCGCATTGCGGGGGCTGTTTATTAGGCAGGGTATAGGGGTTCTTGAGCCTTAATCAGGTGATATAGAGGTGTAAAGATGTATTTGGGTGGTTGGCTTAAAGCCTTATACAGTTGTTATGGTGGTGGGAATAATCTCAGGAATCTTCAATTTCACGACCAATTGATTTGAACATAGGCCACTCATGTTGTTTCTTGGTGATGAAAAGCTTGTATTTTTATTTTTGGGGGGCTCTGTTTTTTAGGGGTGGTATTTAACTTGATGTCTTTTTGCACCTAAGATGTTTGATGCTTTGATTGTTAGAGTTGGGAATCAAAGTACATGGGGTATAAAGGTTGTGATGAATTTTGAATCCTTTTTTAGTACAATAAATATAATCTTTTCTTTCAATAAAGTAGTATTTTTCATCAAATAGAGTTTACCAAGCGCGTTTTATTGTTTTCATTTTTCTTTTTTCAAAAACAGTCAAATTTTACCACACACATTTTCTGTTTTCGTTTCTAAAAATTGAACACAAAAACTTCTTAAACAAATACTGAAAAATGAAAACAGAAAAACAAAATGGTTATCAAACGCCACCTTAATAAGTGGGTTTTGTTGACAAAATTGTGGAATATCACTATCTTGTTCAACACGATAGAGCAACTCCAGCAGGGTAGCTAAAATGCATTGCTAGCCTAAATTGCTAGCGAGATTCATCAAAACAAACAAGCCCCAACAGCAAATTTTCTCAAAATTTAAACTAGCACAATCTCAACGATTAAACAATATCTAAGCATAACAGATGGCTAAAATGGAGAGCACTGATGCAGTATATACTCTACAAAAGAGGCTATCTTAAATATACTAGTAGAGTTGTTAGCAAAATTTTAGGAAGTGGTGTTGGAGTTGCTCCAAAAAAGAACTAGGATGACTTATATTAAATATGAAAATAAGATATTTCACCCAGTATTGGAATAATCTACGCTATAATCTAATCCAAATTTCAGTACGCAGTTATGTGTGACCAGCACCACACCACATAATTTTTTATCCCATACCAAAGAGATTAAAATTTACGAACACTCTCTCTTTTATGGAACCTAACAAAATCATGTGAAAAAAAATGAACCTTTAATTTCTAACGCATTATTACTAGTAATTCACCAAAAATGTCTAGATCAACATTGAATTGTAAATGGACTATTCTAGCAGGACAAATGAGTACGTACTTTTCTCTCTGAGCCCCTAAGCACCATATACGTTTCACCAAGAGTATCAATAGCTTCCAGTGAAAAGGAAAGATTCCCATTGCTGACAGATGTGGATGCCCGTTTATAACTGGCTACAACAGAGTACCCCAAATCCAGCAACCCGCCCAGAGTCATTCGACCAACCTGTTACAGTTGTAAGAAGAGAAATACGATGAGCGAAAACATCCAATCCGAAAGCATGTTCAGAATGTGATCATGTAAATCTACGGTGTGACTTGTCATTTCCAGCTGCAAGAAATCTGTCCAAATATGATGCAAATTAAAGCTCAAATGCACAAGGAAATCAAGAGGAACAAGAAGATAATTGAGAGCATTTTTGCTCACCCAAAAATGGTCTCACCCATTGCTCACCCAGGCCACCCATTCCAGTAAGTATGCTGATGATGCAGGGGCAAAATGGGAATGGAAAGGGACACATATCACCCAGTAGAGGCCTGGGTGAGCAGTGGGTGACCATTTTTGGGTGAGTAAAAATGCTCTCAAGATAATTAGGGTTTTCAGGTCTGAATTACAAGAAAAGAGAGCAAAAGCTCTGTTTTCCAAAAGAGAATTCGGTTATGACTGTCAATAAATACTCCAAAGAGCCCTTAGCCCCTTCAATTATACACCTAATGTAGTTATCCTACTCTATAACCTTCGGAGGTTCTGGTGCTGGATGGACGGGCAGAGGTAACATTACAGCTAGCCCCCGGAGATTGAGGGGACCTTGACCTTGTTAGAACTAGAAATAAGGAAAACAAATCCCGCAGCTGCAACCATTGGAACCAATGAAGTAAATGATTGACCCACCATAATCAACCGAACAAACGGAAAACACCAAAAAGTTCGAATCGCACACAAAAATATTGATCAACATGTAGTGGTCACAAACCAAAAAACAATCAAATCACAACTTCAAAGACAAGGTAAAGCAACTTGAGCATGCAATACAGCAGTATACTGTGTAAGAACAACAAAATACTGCATAAATAATAAGGGTAGTATTGAAAGATAGTGATAATGATTATTAGTGAGCATGCTGATATTCAGGAGCATGTCTAGAACCTTGATAGACTCTAACAGCTAGGACATCCTTCCTTATTATTGGAGCAAATCACTCGTACATTTGTTGACTGACACGATCAAATTCTTTCCCAATTTAATGTAATATTTCCTCTGCAATATCTTTACATTCTTTTTAAAATTTAATCCTGCATATAAAAGGATAGCAGTACAAAGAACTCTCTCACATTTTGAGAGTTTACTATCTCCGCATAGTTCTTCTTTAGTAGGTTCTATTTACAAACTGGAGGTGTAGGCACAAACAGTGATAGCTCAAAAGGTTACAACTAAAAAGGCAGTTCAACTCCATCAAGAATTGCACAAGAAACAATCATTTTGGAAATACATTATTCAGGTAGACTAAGAACATGCTTGGGTTAGCTTTTAGAATTATCACTTTTTGAAAGAAGATTTTTTTCTAAAAACCTACAAATTGAAGCTTTTTTAAAAAGCTGTTTTTAGCTTTAAAAATGAATCAATTTTTTTAAAAAGATGTGAAAAATCTATTCCAAAGTTCACAGTTTTGTAAGTGATTGTTGCTGTTGGCTACAAAACGGGCTCTAAGCAGTTCTGCTGAAGCACGTTGGCAATATAAGAGTAGCCTAATCTGTGGGATTAAGTCTCAGTCGAGTTGAGTTAGTATTAACTTCATTTTAAATTAGTAAGAAAGAAATAAAGGATTATTCAAAAGGCACCAAATTGGGGGTGCATCACTGTACACAGGAAGTATGAAAAGCTACCCAATGCTACATCTTTAAATCATCCATAAACTCTTCGAAAGTGTCAAAAACATAGTTGACCTCCCGATAATCCAAAACAAAGGGATTTCCATATAGATTTAACACAAAGTATAGAAGTTCCCACCCCATACAAAGATCTCCTATTTCTCTCTCCCCATTATAAACCAGGGCACATAACATGCTTTATAACACCAATTACAATGATCAGCATGGGCCATAAATCAATTATCATAGGCAATATAAACATTTTTACTCACACGATGGAAGAAGCAGATGTAAGACTGATTTACGGTACTAGAGATTGCATGGAAACTACTTCCGAATAGTAATTTCAATATCAGAACACCAATATATGAGCAAGGATTAAATTTCTGATTTATAGAGTTGTTTCGATCTGCCAGGAAATGGAAAAGCAGTTTAACAGAGAGAAAGAATTAAACAATGAAAAGTCGAAAATCGTAAAACATAAAGAGAAAAATATAAAATATGAATAAGCCAAAAATGAACTAATTAGGTTTTACGCTCCTATGGAAAAAGGTAGATTTATACCCAATTTTAACTCACAATAGAGAATATTAGAGTGGATTTAGGTATAAACGTAATTGTGAGCCATTCATCATTAACATCAAACAACTTGTTACTAGTAGCTGCACGTATAATGCACTTTAAAGTTAGTTTCTCATGTTATATTCAATTATAATTTAAGCATGGACACTCTTTTTTGGCCGGCATATCATCGTCAAACACGTTTGGGACACGAACATGTGAAAAAGATGTCCACTATTGTTTGTATTCTGATTTTCGGAGACGCCCCCGACATTTTGGGGACAGATTTAGGACACGTTAAAAAAAAAAAATTCCCTCTTGAAAATGCAGTTCCTTTTATTGTTGGTGTATATGCTAGTTCCTAGACGTGTATGTGTAAATATTCAATTCATGATTTACAATAGGCTTTTCTGGTGAATTACATGTGATGGTGTGATTTTTTATTAATTAAAAACGGTGATTTTATGCTTTTTGTTTTAACTTGGATCTGTCTCCGCATTTATTTTCAAATTCTCTCTCTCTCTCTCTCTCTCTTTTTCCCATCATCACATCTCTTTGTTTTTGGAAATTTCTTCATAAATGTAGATTTCCTTCTTTTCCCCAGCGATTGAGGCTTGTAGCATCACAGAACATGTTTTCTTCGTTGTTACATTGGTATCTCTATTATGTTGTGATTTGTGTATTTTTATGCCAATTTTGATTGAAACAATGTTACATATATTTTTTTAAATAATTAAAAATATACATTATTCAACGTATCCCCGACATATCCGTGGCCCTACTTTTTTTAGAAATTGTCGTGTCGTGCCGTATCCATGTCCATGCTTCTTAGTTACCGCATAACAATCACACAATATAAGTTGTATACAAAGTATATGTTTATGCTCAAGTTATCTGAGATGTTATTTCTCAAACAACATCAAAGTTGTCATCTTTAAATATGTGAATATTTCAATTCTTATAGAACAAAAAAGATATAGGTATCACACTTTATCATTTCACAAGATTTTCGACACCAAGCGAACATTTCGATCATTTCGTATGCTTCAACTATGATTCGGCGCAAAACAACTTTGTTTCTGCGAAACAATGTCAATTTCGATTTTCCAGACAAGTTTCATCACAGTTCTCTAGGCAATGAAAGCGTCTAATAGGAATATCTCACCTCAAACTCAGCTTTTGGCCGGATAATGTAATTTTTGTCGACAATCCTTTGGTCACCTAGTGAGAGATAGTAGCGGATGCCAGATTGCCGCACCTTAATCCAATCATTTATACGTGCTTCTTCACTTGCAGACGGAGGCCTTAGATACATCTCAATAAAACTGAAAGCAAATTAACGTTTTCAACACACTCGGTTGTAAATAAAGCTTATTAGAGAGAGAGAGAGAGAGAGAGAGAGAGAGAGAATGTGAAAAAACAAAACAGAATGTCAAAGCAAGGAAATTCCATTTCAATAACTCACTTGTCTGTTTGTGTGTCCTTTCCATGAAAAAAGTATGCCGAATGCCCACTTGATGACTGCTAAGAATTTTTCCAAACAATGAGGCACAAATTTACACGGGAAAAAAGGAAGAAAACATCAACAGAATCAACAAGGGGAAAAAAAACAGCATAAATGAAATAGTTTCAGAGTAACCATAGTCTTGTATAAAAAGAGATGTAAACAAAATTAAAAAAATGGTGACTCGAATGTATCATTAAGAGAAGGAAATATGAGTTGATACTTGAAGCAGGAAACATTTGAAGTCGTATAGGCTGCAAAACCAGCATTTTTTCCCTGAACATAAACTGTTCAACCCATGTTACACTTCTGGATACCATTGTCAAATTACAGGGCATTTAATCTAGATCAGCCAGTTAGCTCTAAATACTAATTATTTCAGTTCCAACTACTTTTTCTTTAAAAGTCATGGAAGATTTTAACTGAATAATGGACAACTTAAAGGGCTTCTGGTCATATAATATTCTTTTCACTAGACATATTATCAGCCCTTAGATTAAATTTCAATAAAGGGCTGAGATAAAACTTTTTTGGGCATCTAACAAGTTACAAATGGTGGTGGTACACATCAATTCCTAGAAAGATGTATGAAGCATTAAAGTCCATTCCCAAGTGTCTATTTTTTTTTTTTGGGTAAGTGCATATACCAGTTTTGGAGCCTACTTTGACTTCAGATAACGGGACAAAAATGCTTCAATTCCATCCTATATAAGGCTACAAGTAGTGTTGTACACGCAAGAAACCACAAGTTATATCTACCGTCGAGAGTATTGAGGCCTGCTATACATTGCTGACCTCATTCTCTAATAGCTTAAGCTTTTGGAGTAACTGAATACTTAACATCGCATAGAGCCTTGCTTTTGCAAGGTCTTGGGTTCAAGTCTGTCCCCCACTTGCTTTAATAGTAGTATTATACAAAATATAAGAAATAATAATAATAATAAATAAAACATGAAGTTCGAATCACAAACCTCACTTTTGCATTTGAGCTTGTAGATTGGCTCTCTAAATGATGAAACAAAGCTGTTGTTAATTCTAATCTGTGCATGATGAAGGTCCGGCTCAATGTGCTTTCTAAACAAAGGGAAGATACTATCAATAAGGTAGTCCAACGAACAAGATTCCCCAATGTCATACTGGACTTTGGAAAGTAGACTGAAATGAACGCCACCAACCTGTCCATACACACACACGCACACACATATATTCAGAAATTAAACAACTAATTACCTTACCAAAGAGGATGTTAAATAAACCAAATTTATAAGAGAGAGAACATGAGACGAGAGAGAGATTTGTATTAACTAAAGGAAATCAAAACATCTATCATGAGAAACCCTACACCTCACTAAGAGCCCATTTGGGATATCACTTATATAAGTTATTGTTTAAAAATGTGAGACAACTTGGATTAGCCTTTTCACAACTACTAAATAATCTGATTCCTTTTTAAAGCTAAATAATAGCTTTTCTAAAAAGCTCTGAATCATAGCCTTTTAAAATCTCTTATACCAAAAGGTGATTATTTTAAGAGCTAACCCAATGGGCTCTAGACGTATCTAGGAAGCACCGACACTTTTAGAAGGTAACGTGTCGCATGTCGTATCGTGTCCGAAGCACGGACACGGCACTTCATGAACACTTTTCTTTCAATTTTTTAGGATTTGTCGTGTCGGTGTCATGTCGCATTTTTTCGGAGTGTCCGTATCCGTGCTTCATAGAGACATATAATAGAGAATTTTAAAATGCAATAATTCTCTTAATGACATATGTCTACAATCTCAAAAATAGAATGCCTCAGAAAATCCATATGTGAAACACAGTATAACTTTACCACTGCAACTCGAATATCTAGCAAAGAGCGCAATCTTGCATGTAGAGCATAAGTACCATCAACTATTACCTATAGACAAAGTGCAAAGTAAAACACTTAATAGAGGTTCTGTTTAATCATGCAAAAAATGTAACTTCACGCTTACTTACCACCCCAGATGAAGTGCTCTTAATTGCTTTAGAACCAACACGTTTTCTTTCTTGGAAATCGAAGACCGGGGTCAAAGTATCTTTACCATTTACCAAATCCTATTTCAACATAAAACCATGCTTTAAAATGAATGAACACAAGAACGGTTCTACATGTATTTATATAGGGTAACACTATCAAGAGTTATACATGCAGTGAGTAATTCCTCAAAATCCCAAACAAAGGCCGCTTTTACCTACGAAGCACAGACACTCGTAAAAGGGTCATGAATCCATGTCCGAAACAGTATTAGACACCAAATACATCCAACCTTAACACGTTTCAGACATACCAAAATTTGTACTCTACTCTTTTATTAATTTTTTATTTGGACATAGAACCACCTCATGTATAGTTTAACACCAAGTACAATATTGTTGAAAATTTGATAAACAAAGTAAAAGTTGGAAGTGGTTACGGCCTCTTAATAATAATAATAATTCGGATTCTTTGAGCTCATAATTTGTGGTATCTGAGTTCAGGAAAAAAATAGGAACTGTGGAAGACCAAAAGAGAGACAAATTGCGAGAGAGATTTACAAATTGAGAATCCGTAAGAGTTATGAAATCAAAATAAGGCTTTCAAAATTAGTAAAAATTAGGACCTTTGAAACAATAGAAAATTAGAAATTTTAGTTTTTAGTTATGAAGCAAGTACTATTAGAAAAGGCCGCCGCTCCCGCACTGGGTGCGCCGGGAATTCTTCTAAGTTCTTTTGCAGTTCAATTTGGATTTTGAGTGCGCAAGGGTATACACTAATGCACTGATAGATTTGTAAACATTAATGCACGAACATTGTTTTCCTGTTATTTCTTTGCATTGCGTATTAGTAGACCGTTAGTTTATGGTTTCTTACTTGCTTATGTAGCGTTTATGCTTGTTAATTATTATTCATGTCTTAATTACAAAGAACGAAAAAGAAATTTAAAAATAAGACAATCTAGTAATAGAATAATGTATATATACTATTATGTAAAAATATATTTTTAATATTTTATACAAGTATTCCCGCCGCAACCGCACCCTTGCATTTTGGAAAATTGGCGAATCCTTTGCACCCACGTCCCCGAATCCCCGCATCTGTACCGGTGCATCCTAGGTTTTTACCATAGATCATTTGACATTCTTCTCACACATCATCAGGTACTTCAGAATATATATTCATCATTTTGCAATGTACTCTCTATATCTGTCCTAATATTTAAAACTTTTCTGGCACGCCTTATCATGTCATATCGGGTACATGCTCCCTATTGGTCGTTGCGCTGCTTGTGCATCGTAGACTTTTAACACCACCACCCAGCCCAATACTCATGGAAGAATACACATCCATAACTGTTAAGCCTTTTAATATGGTGGTTGAAAAATAGAAACAAAAAACCACTCAATTTACAATTAGTAAATCCCATCCTAGTAATAGTTCAATACTTATTACCACCTTAAGATCCAGTTACATTTTTGGGGATTTAGCCAAGTGTTCTGACATGATTTAAACCAAAGATGAAAATGGAAGTTCAGCTTCGAAATACAAAAACTGAGAATTGCTTCATACCTCAAGATTTTGAACCAAAGCATCAAAATCTATTGAGTCCAAATCATTCCCATCATCAACTCCAACACGATAGTTCTCCATCAATACCACAGTACAACCAATCACCGATGCTACCTTTTCTGCTAGGCTTCAGGGACCATTAAATTTACGCATTACTTATAACAATACCCAAAAAAAAAAAACAAGCACTAAGAGCCATTTGGATCAGCTCATTTTGGGACCCCCAACAATCACTTATTTGCACTTACTAAGAGATTGGAATCCCCGGCAACAGTTCCACTTTAAAGCCAAAAAAAACAACCTAACTCAGAATCACCAATTTGCTGCTTTTTCGAACATCTCTATTAAAGGAAAAATCTCTTATTCCCACATTAAAACCAAATGGCTCTTAGTATATATATATGGCCACCAACTTCTACAGGTTCCTACCTAGTTATTCCATTATAGAATGGTGAACAAGACCATAATAGCATCTATACCTCGTTTTACCCGATCCGCTAGGACCTCCAATGCCGACTGTCACGAGACCCTCTTTTTTCTCCCTAAGTTCCTGAATAGATTTGACCAGCAAGTAATACCCATGATCAAAAGACTGCAGAAATTCAAAGCCCACATTTTGGTTAGACATTTGAAATAAAATGTTAAAGACCAAATGATCCAAAAATCATTGGCATCACATATAGAAATTAATTTGTCCCACCATATTAATTTGACAATGCTGTTTTCAAATTGCATGACATACAGATATCACTTACAAGTCCAGTAGTAACATCCAAATTCAAGATAACCCAACATCAACAAAAATTTATATTAGTGGGTGATGCTGATTTCCCAGGATAAGTAAAATTTAATCACAATCAACCACTGGAATATACACAAATTTAAACAAAACAGATACAATATTCAAATATACAAATACAACACATACATAAACATGAGCATGAAAGCAAGCCCTTATGCAAAATATTAAGCCTTCCATTTGCAAATCAAATATTTGAAGAGTTGAATAAACCAAAGAAAGAGAAAGTTAGAGAGAGAGAGAGAGAGAGATTTTGCATACCACATGGAGAGGGAGGGATTGGAGGATTGAAGAGGAAGAGGAAGAAGTGGAGGGTTGTTGGTAGTAATCTCGACCCCCTTCTTGAAATACTCTCTGCACCACATTATCGTCCATGGGCACACGGCCACCCAAACTCCAAAAATTCTGCAATTTCTTCTCAGAACTCAATCAAACAAGATAGAGAGAAGAGAGAGAATCTTGATTGCTTAATGGGTATTCAACTTTTCATATATATATATATATATATATATATTACATAGACTCTTCTACTCCAATAAATTGAATAAAATCTTCCGCTAGTGTTGTGTTACTTTACTTTTTTGTTTTGGGTCTCTCTCTCTCTCTCTCTCTCTCTCGTGCTGCTTACGAAATGGGAATTCTGGGGGAATTGTTTTGCTCTTTTCACCCGTACTGATGACAATCCGGTGGGTTCAATTTGGTGACCTTTATTTTCTTTTCCTTTTTTAATTTTAGGGTAAATTATGTAAACACCCCACCCCCTATACTATCTCCGGTTTCATTAACACCCCTATACTATCTCCGGTTTCATTAACACCCCCTCATCTATTTTTTGAACAAACAGTATTTGAGGGGTTATTTAACGGATGAGTGTTAACAGATGGCACAAAATGACCGAACTGCCCATCAACTTGTAAAATAATTACACCTTTAAATCTCTCTCTCTTTGTGCATTCGTTACATTCACTCATCCCAAAGTGAGATTTGAAGATCGATAGAGAGAGCGGACAAACAGGAGTGAGAGAGAACAATGGCACTGACAGAGCGTTAGAGAGAGAGGACGAACAGACAGAGGGAGAGGACGAACAGGAGAGAGAGAAATATGAAGACCACTTTATCCAAAGTGAGAGATTGCAAATTCAAGAAATACACAAGTTCACTACAGATTTCTGTAAGTATTGGTTTCATTCCAATAATTTTTAGGGCTTTAAAATTTCGAAAATGAAATGGAAAATTTCTAGGGTTTTTTGGTTTTTTTTTTCGATTTCAAAACAGTGATCTAAAGAGGGTTTGTGATAGTTCTTCTGAAAAAATCTAAAGAATGTTTGAATATATTCTCATATTTGCATGTCTTCCTACGTATTGAAAGTATCTTGTGATACCGAATATGGTCCCAAGATTTTGAAAAAGCAAGCATTATTTTTTGTTTTATTTGTGATCCCAACCACATTGTTCTCTGGAAATCATCAATTTTTTTAGTGGACGAACAAGAGAGAGAGAGAGCTGTGATTTAGTGGTCTCTTTCAGAGAGAGAGAACTACACAATTTAGAGAAAGAGAGATGTGATTTAGTGGTCTCTTTCAGAGAGAGAGAGAAAGAAAAAACTTCACAATTTAGAGAGAGAGAGAGTTGTGATTTAGTGGTCTCTTTTATAGAGAGAGAGAACACCACAATTTAGAAAGAGAGAGGGAGAGAGAGAATGGCCTGAAAGGCTTCTTTTATAAGCCAGGGGGCAAAATGGGTAGGAGAATTAAGGGCAAGTGGCCTTCCCGTTAAGTTTCACGGTAATAATAACAGAGGGGTGTAAGTGGTGAACAAGAAAACATAAGGGGTCTGTTTGTTAAAAAAAAATAGATGAGGGGGTGTTAGTGAAAATTGGAGATAGTACAAGGGGTGTTTACATAATTTACTCTTAATTTTATTTTAAAAAAATTCTTTGATTAACCTGTAACAACCTGCATTTTCATGTAATTTTAATTTCATTTCCATATTTAATATGTATATGTATTCCCGGTGTTATTTTAAGTTGCAATTCTCATGTTTCGATTCATATTACTGAATTTACTTCTTTATCGAAATTCTTGTTGGGGTCAAACTGCAATTTTTGTAAATTTAGTATTACCTGTGTTGGATTTAAAAATATGTATTTCAAAACGGTGGAAATATTTATTTCTGACTCAAACTGTATTTTTTTTATAAAATCGGAAAATCATTCCTTACATTAAAATGAATTTTCTATATTTTTGTGGTGATCACCGTGCCGCGAAAATACCAGTTTATGTGCAAAACTGTCTGCGCTGCGTGGGACTCCCACAGTTTGGGAATCTCCACCAATCAAGAGGTGACACTTGTTTTTTGATCATTAATGCATCTAATCATTGATTAGGTTTTGTTTGGGAATTCATTTTTGTATGTGTGTTAACTATGTGCCTTAAGCCTTTTTTCCAAACACACAATTATTTCCTAGACAACTAACTTGGGTTTTGTTTGGGAGTGTTGATTGAGTGTGTGTCGTCTTGTGCCTAGAAGCTCCATTTCCCAAATGCCTTTGAGTTGGCCCCTATGAACCTATATGTGTGACCCTTCAATCTGTATAACTCATACGTATTATCTATCTGTGTTTATATGCTGAGCATTTTGGGTAGTAATAGAAATTGAAAAACAAATTTCTTTTGTTGAGTGATATTGAGAGTTCTTGGCCCCCAAGTGTCACGCCCTGACGTAGCATAAATATGGAAAGCGTTTAATTTCTTTTATGGACCCGTAGGTCACGACAGTTTGAAGGATCGATTCCGTCTCAGACGTTGAACAGCAATAAGCAACAATCAGAGTAGAGCAATCAAACCTTACAAATATTTTTCTAACTTATTACATATTACAATACGGGGGCAACTAAAGCACAAGCCGCCTTAAAATAAAACAATATCTATCGCCTATTACAGTCATCCTTATTACAGAATTCAGTTTAACTTAAAACATATAAAGGTAAACTCTTCATCAGACAGTTGTTCTCAGTTTGCATAGTCATAAGGCCCCGCGTAGTCATAACCTGAAAAGCTTGAACACGAATGTCCAGGACGCATCAACATAGTCAGCTTCAAGAAGCTGGTGAGTATTAAAAACATAACTTTGAATGTAACACATTCTCATTTACCATTTTTCAATTCCCATTTAATTGAACAACTTTATATTAAAGTAAAGAGTTCATTTTAGAAAACAATCACAATATCATTTGAAAGATATAATTCATATATGTGACCGTGTATGAAAACAATGCACCATCTCATCTTACCGACTCTTTTCTCTCGACAAACACAACAACCCACTATTTCACACCAGTATCTTTAAAATACTCCGATAGCCACACTTTAGCACAGGGGTGCCAGGGAATGTCCAGTTTGCCTCACACTTTAGCACTAGGTGCCAGGGAATGTCCAATGCCTCACACTTTGGTACCTAATCCGCCTCGCAAATACATCACACAGTATCCAGACTCGAGTACCAAGGAGTATCCGTAGGCCACACTTTAGTACTACCATGGGTGCCAGGGAATGTCTAAGTTCGGTGTCACACACTCTAACGCTTCCATGGGCGTCAGGGAGTGTCTAGTTTTGCCACCGTCGCATTTCAAAGACACTCTCGCCATAATCTCAACCACAACACACTTTGGTAGTCACTTACCAGGGAGTGTCCACAACACAATCTCAACCACACTCTCTTTACCACACTGACCATTACTCTTTTCCACACTGACCAACACTCATACTCACCATGCATGTACAACTGACACCATATGAATGTTGTGCAACTATAAACAGAACATATGAAATGCCGGGATTGATAACCACGTATATTTGAAAAGAATCGATATTATAATCGTTCCTAAATGACCAATCATACCCAAAATATAATATGTTTTAATATTATTCGCAAACGGAGCTTTAAAGACCCACAAGTTAACAACCAAACAGTTCTTTAACATGAAATAAGCAAAAACTAGAAACTGTCAGAAGTCGTGCGCGCTGGCCGCTCGGGCGAAGGTCGCTCGCGCGATATGCGCAATTTTCGTTTTCTTATTAAAACCTTTTCTGTCTGCCTGAGTTCACGGAGATCGCGCGCGCGGATCGCTCGCGCCATTCGCTTGCGCGGTCCGCTCGTGCGATCTGCCTAATTTTTATTTTTCTTATTGAGAACTTTTCTATCTGCCTGAAACCACACGGCTCACGCGCGCGGGCTGCTCGCGCGATCGCGCGCGCGAGTTCAGGCAGTGTCTTTGTCTTCTTCGCTGAACTTTCCTTGTTTTAGTTTTAAGGGGTCTTTTTGACCCATTTTGCAAACTGTAACTATATATTTCATACAATATATGAATCTTTTCGTTTTTCGACAAGGATTAAGAATCCACAACCAATTTAACATGAATCAAACCGTGTTTCTCTAATTTTATGAAAAACTAAAAGATGTCAAAATTTGATTTCTTATATACTTTTTCATATGAACAAATTAGACTTTAATACTTTAAACATAACATCTAGAGCATGTAATCTTCCATATTTATCAATAAAAACAGATTTAGGTTGAGTTTGAAAAGTTATGATTCTTCAACCTATGGAACTTCAATCGTAAATTCATAAATGGTGATCACAATTTAAGCTACATAAGACAGTAAATACAATATGAATTACATTTTAAGTGAGTTGATAATACTCACTGAGATATAGATAGAAGAGATTGTTGAGAAAGGAAACCAAGTGAAGAAGTTTAAACCCAAGCTTTGGCTATGGGGATTAAGAGCTCTTCTTCTACAAAATATGCAAGTGAAATTCCCTGTGCTTCTCTCTAATATCTTTGTGTATTACCAGATTAGGTGTGTGTAATGAAAGGGAGTAAAGTGTATATATAGAAACCAATAGATAGAACTTGGGCTCCAAGTCCCTTAACATATACTCTACAAATTGAGTTTAGTTTTCCAGTTATATAAACTGTGAACTAAACACATATATAGATATATACATAAATGATCTTACCCAATCTGAAGAGGTGCTCTAGACTAATAGGGGTCAAAATTATGTGTTTGGGTAGTATAGCTTATGGCCTTAGGATTAAGCACACACCAAAAGCATTCCCAAACAAGCCCAACCTAATGATTACATGCCATAAATGGAAAAGTATGTGTCACATCTTGATTGGTGGAGTTTTTCAAACTGTGGGAGATCAACGCGGCGCAGACAGTTTTGCACATAAACTGGTATTTTTGTGTCGCGGTGGCCACCACAAAATTACAGAAAATTCATTTTAGCGTAAGAAATGGTTTTCTGCTTTTATAAAAATATTGATTGAGTCAAAAGCAAACATTTCTACTATTTTGAAATACAGTTTTAAAATCCAACACAGGTATTGCTAAATTTGTAAAATTACAGTTTGACCCCAACAAGAATTTTAAATATAAAATAAAACTAATAACATGGTTTAAAACATAAGTATAGAAATTGAATAAAAGCAGGCAATCCCAATTAAATTTTAAATGCGACAAATGCCATTACAATTTATGTGCAAATGCAGGTTGTTACACCCTTCCTCCCTTAAACAGGATTTCGTCCCCGAAATCAAGACTAACTAGTCCTGAAATAACTCCGGGTACTTCTTCCTCATATCAGCTTCGACTTCCCATGAGGCTTCATTCTCGTCATGGTGATTCCACTGAACCTTCACCAACGGAATATCCTTATTCCTCAACTTCTTGATACTCTGATCTAGAATCTTCACAGGCCTCTCATTGTAAGAAATTTTATGACTCGTCTCAATATCATCATAACTGACCACATGCGAGGGGTCTCGTATGTACTTTCTCAGCATACTCACATAAAATACATTGTGAACTCCATACATCTTCGGTGGTAGTGCCAGTCGATATGCCACTTTCCCGACACGTTCCAAATCTCGAACGGTCCGATGAAACGCGAAGCCAATTTTCCTCTTTTGAGACCGCAACGTACTACTCCTCGGGTCGGTAAAACCTTAAGAAGTACGTGATCTCCAACACTAAATTCCAAATCTTTTCGGCGTCGATCAGCATAACTCTTCCACCTGCTTTGAGCGGTTCTCATCCTTTCCTTAACCAAAGAAATCTTTTCGTCGGTTTCTCTAACCAAATCTGGTCCCAACAATTCTGTATCTCCCACCTTTGCCCAATACAATGGAGAACGACATGGTCGTCCGTACAATGCTTCGAACGGAGCCATCCCGATACTCGTGTGATAACTATTGTTATAGGCAAATTCGACCAAAGGTAAGTGTGTCTCCCAAGATTCTTCAAAATCGATGACACAAGCCCTAAGCATATCCTCCATGATCTGATTAACGCGCTCGGTCTGCCCATCTGTCTGAGGGTGAAAAGCAGTACTCATCTTGAGCGAGGTTCCCATAGCTTCTTGCAGACTTTCCCAAAATCCAGAAGTAAAACGCGCGACACGGTCTGACACAATCGACACAGGTACCCATGAAGTCGCACAACTTGTTGTATGTACATCCAGCTCATCTTTTCTACCGGGTATGTCATACTATAAGCGATGAAATGTGCCGACTTAGTCAGTCGATCCACGATTACCCAAATGGTGTCATGATTCTGTTGTGATCGAGGCAATCCTACTACAAAATCCATCGTGATGTGCTCCCACTTCCAACCAGGAATAAGCAGTGGTTGCAACAATCCTGACGGTCTCTGATGTTCAGCTTTGACTTGTTGACACGTCAAACACTTGGATACAAATTCGGCCACGTCTTTCTTCATACCTTCCCACCAGAAATTTCTCTTCAAGTCTTTGTACATTTTCATTCCTCCTGGGTGAACTGTATATTTTGACTTATGTGCTTCTTCCAGGATATCCTTCCTTAGCTCTCCATTACCTGGCACACATAATCTATTCCTGCACCGATATCCTCCATCGATTCCCACCTTCCATTCTGTCGGATCTTTCTCAGATATCTTCGCAAACCATGTTCGAAATTTCTCATCTCCTTTTTGTGCTTCAATAATGCGGTCGATAAGAACGGGCTGTAGGATAAGACATCCGAACAATTGTCCTTCTCCTTCTTAAGCACTCTGTACGTCAAACTCCGCCAACGCCTCCAATGCTCGCCATTCTCTAACCATTAAAGAAGCGATCATCTCACGAGTCTGCCGACTCAAAGCATCAGCGACCACATTAGCTTTACCAGGGTGGTACTCTAACGTGAAGTCGTAATCTTTGATCAGCTCCATCCATCTGCGTTGCCTCATGTTCAACTCTTTCTGTGTGAACAAATATTTTAAATTCTTGTGATCGGAGAATAAATCAAACTTCTCACCGTAGAGATAGTGTCTCCAAATCTTGAGTGCAAATACCACTACCGCCAATTCCAAATCATGAATGGGATAGTTCAACTCGTTCGGCTTCAACTATCTAGATCCATAGGTGATAACTCTACCATCTTGCATAAGTACACACCCTAGTCCTTGATATGACGCGTCACTAAAGATATTGAACTTCTCATCAGGCTTGGGTATGACTAGTACCGGTGCGGTAGTGAGTCTCTCTTTCAACTCTAGAAAGGCGCGATTATGCTTCTCTGTCCAGTCGAACTTCAAATTCTTCTTCGTCAACCCAGTTAATGGTGCAGCTATTTTTTAAAACCCTTCAACAAATCTTCTGTAATAGCCTGCGAGTCCTAGAAAACTCCTAACTTCTGTAGGGTTACTCGGCCTAACCCAGTTCGATACAGCATATGTCTTGGACGAATCCACTGAAATTCCCTGAGACGACACCTTGTGTCCCAAAAATTTCACTTCTTGTAACCAGAACTCACACTTACTGAACTTAGCATACAAGTGGTGGTCCTTGAGTGTCTGCATCGCAATCCGTAGGTGTTGCTCGTGTTCTTCTGCTGACTTAGAATAGATCAAAATATCATCAATGAAGACGATGACAAACCGATCCAAATAAGGCTTGAACACTCTGTTCATCAGATCCATGAACACTGTCGGGGCATTCGTCATTCCAAACGGCATCACCAAAAATTCATAGTGACCATATCGGGTTCTGAATGCAGTCTTAGGTATGTCTTCCTTCCGTACCCTCAACTGATGATATCCCGACCTTAGGTCTATCTTGAAGAATGTCGTAGCTCCTTATAGTTGATCAAACAAATCGTCAATCCGAGGTAAGGGATACTTATTCTTGATAGTCATTCGGTTCAATTTTCTATAGTCGATACACAGCCAAAGTGTTCCATCCTTCTTCTTCATAAATAATACCAGTGCTCCCCAAGGCGATGTACTTGGACGTACAAAACCTAGGTTCTCGAGCTCTTGAACTTATTCCTTCAATTCCAACAATTCGGTGGGGGCCATTCTATAGGGAACCTTGGTGATCGGTACGGTACCCGGTATAAGCTCAATACAAAACTCTATACTTTTCTCGGGCGGCAAACCAGAAACATCTTGAAATACTTCTTTGAAGTCCTTGACTACAGGTATAGACGACGCTGTCACTTCTGTACTGACGACTTCGACATTTTCTAAACATCTCGTGAGGAACATATCTCTCGAAGGGCTACATTGAAAATCAAAGGGTTGATTCTCATTGTCAGGGAATGTGATTCTCTTCCTCTCACAGTGCAACTTCACTTAATTTTGAGAGAGCCAATCCATTCCTAGGATTATGTCAAACTCCTTCATCGATAGGACAATCAGCCTTGCAGGGATTTTACGGTTTCCTAGCCGTAAGGAACAATCCTTGCATACGTGTCCTAACTTGACTGCGGCTCCTAATGGCGAGGTAGCCCTCAAAGCTTTCTCTAAACGATGAGGTAAGATACCCAATCTCCGAATCGTATTAACAGATATGAATGAAAGAGCAGCACCCGTATCAAATAACACTTTAACATGGGAGTTAAACAGAGTCAAGGTACCTTCTACCGCTTGCTGATCAGGTTGAGCTTCTTCATAACCTCCTCTTTCGTACATAGTCCCATCATATCTAACGGCATCAGGAATAACAGCACTCACGCGAGTCTGACCTTGCTGACCATAAGTCACTTGCTTAGGGGCAGTACAGAACTTGTTGATGTGACCAGGTTCACCAGAGTTGTAGCAGACTATGCCTTGCTGAGCAGCACGCCTTGGTGCCTTGCAATCTCGAGCCAGATGTCTGTGGTTGCCACAGTTAAAACATTTTCCAGCATTACTACCTTCTCCCACTCGAGGTTGAGTCGGATAGGTGATAGCTTGGGTTCTTTTGCTTCCATCAAAATTTCTCTTCTGTCCCTGGGTACGAGTCATTGGTGGTCTATTTCCAAAATTACCCCTTTGAGGCGGTCGGAATTCGAATTGCTTACGGTTCACCCGAGCATCCTCTTCTAGATCAGTAGCCAAGCCAACCAATCCCTCAAACGACTTATCTAGGTGACCGAGAGTCAGGCGGCGAATTTGCGGTGTCAACCTTGGTTATACTTCCGTATCCTCTTTTCTTTAGTATCAACCAGGTGTGGAGCAAACCGAGATAGTCTCTCGAACTGTGTGGTGTACTCTTGCACCGACTTGGTTCCTTGCGTTAAATCCATGAACTCCTTCTCTCTTCTGTGCCTCTCCGTAGCCGGGAAGTACTTCTCTAAAAATCTCCCCTTAGTCCATGTCATTCCCGTTGCAGCTTCATTCCCGATGGTAGCTGTGACTGAATCCCACCAATCTGTGGCGGCATCAGTCAATTGAAAAGTAGCTAACCTTCTCTTGTCCATCTCATTGCACTGGATAGCCTCGAACATGTGGTCTATTTGTCTTAACCACTATTCCACTTTCTATGGTTCTGCAGTACCCGCAAACTGCTCGACCTTAGCGCATGGAATCTCTCCAGCAGCTTATCTCCAGTCTGATGGCCTCGTCGGTTGTCATTCGTATTACTGATTCTTTCCAAACGTCTGGCAAATGCTTCAAACATCCCTGTAGGATCGGCAGCCTCAGGTGCTCCCTCGATCAAATTCATGTCCCTCCTGGGTCTCCCAGCCATTCTATGCATGATAGTGATAGTAGAATGAGGAAAATGCATGAAGCAAAGATGTAAAGTAGTTTAAGCAGCGACAATATCAAAAAGGGTATTTCTATATATACAACTTCTCGATCAAGTTGATACAAAAAGCGTGTATGATCAAGTCAAAGCCTACCCTATCTATATGGGTTAGGGCGCATTTGTCCATGCAAGAGTTAATGCCAAAAATGAGGTTATTGCCCTATACTCGAATGCATGTAAATACAGTTTGCAAAAAGATAATAGAGTTACTAGTAAAAAAATAGTCAATATATACAAGGTGATATCTAAACGATCAGTCATCGCCATAGGTAGCCATCAAAAGGTCAAGCGAGTCGGCCTGATGAAGTCGCTAAACATGAGAGGGGCCTGCCCTAAAATTACATCTATGTGAGGCCAACAATGAAGCAGGTCCAGGGGTATCTGCCTCTGGCAAAGCTAGCTCAAGTACTAGTGCCTCCTCAAGGTCAACTACGAAGTCGTCCCAACCTATGCAATCCTCCTCATCAATACCCTCCCCACCTATAGGAGCCAAATGAACCACTTCAGCATCGTCCTCAACAGCGGGGACGACTGGTGGAGGCATCTCCAGCTGTGCAAGGTGAGCCTGCACAACCTGAACCTCAAGAGGTAAATAGAAGGCATCGCTGTTAACCAAGCGAACCATCTCTACAAGCACTAAGCGCTGGATCTCAATAAAGTAAAGAATCTTGAGGCGAGCACGGGATAAATCAACCAATCCTAACACGTGAATCTGGTGCCAGAGATCTAACTTGATGGTAGCAACTGCACGCTGCCCAATAGCTGTGAAATAAAGTGTCGCCGAAGCCAGCACTATCGCTCCCAAGGTAACCCAATGCCCTCCAAAAGCATCAAGTACAAAAAGGGGCTGAGTTGGTGTGGACACGCAGAATTCCACTTCTTTTTGTTTTGTTTGAGATTGAAATTGATTTGGAAGGAAAAGAAAGAAAATAGTCTATTGAAAACAGATACAGAGTCGCCACTTGGTCTCTAAGGAACCAAGAAACCTAATTTTGACTCACCCAAATGGATAAAGGGCACCGGCCCTTCATAACCAAAGAACTTGGCTCGGGGTTTTGGTACGAGAGAGGAAGGAGCCTTTGTCACGACTAAAACACCCTCAACTCGCCCCGTCTTTCGACGGGCCTCAATTAGCATCCAAATAATCATCTTATACTATGTATGATTCGACAATTAATACTATGATAGTATATTACATCACATAAGAAAATTTGAAATGGAAGATCAAAAGATAAGATATCATTCATAAGATCTAAGTCAAATACCATACAATGTAAAATGAAAGATCACACAAATAAACCTAGGAAAAATCGTCTAATCATGTATCAAGTAATTAAGTTTCCCTAATCTAAAGGGGGACATGAATTGTTCTTGAAACAAATAATCAAAGAAATCAAAATATACTTAGCAATCTAGTATGATGCATGTTAATCTTTGAGAAAAGAAGATCTCTCAATCCCCGGGACGGATGAAAAAGGAGGATTAGATCGAGGGGAAGCATGAAAGTGTGATCAAGTTCATTCCTTATAATCTTCTTAGATTGGGAGTCACAAAGCCCCAAATCTTTGCATGGATGCAATGTATGTACCTAGAATGTGCCAAGGTTGTAGTGTGCTTTGTGTTCATGGATTCCTAGAATGACTTAAAAGTCTGGAATGTGTATGAATGAATGAAGGAAATCATCATGGGATATGTACAAATGTAGTATGAACTACTTCCTAAGACATGATCTAATTTGGAGTGCATGTAAGCATCAAATCAAAGGGGGGAAGTAAAAGTGTGCTTGCTGTGAATAATGGACGGAACAATAACATGATCTTTTGGAAATTGAAAAGAGGGGTTGGGAATTTTTTCAATGCATGATTTTTTATGCAGATCTTCCTTATTGTGTCTAAAACACAACTCAATAATCCAATCTTTAATAACTATCACAGATTGAGAGTCATCATATAAACAATGGAGGTCACTCAGAAACAGAGTCCGTACTATCGACTGAAATGTTAAAAGTCTTAGAAAATGAAAACAAATGATCTAGATGCCCATTTTATACATAAAGTTCCCTAAGACATTGAAGTTTAAGGGAAAAATAAGTTAGGACCACCCCTTTTGGAAATGTTTTCTGAAAAAGAAGTTGGAAGTCAACAAAGCTGCTGTGACATCAGAGGCAGAATGTCTGGAAGGAATGTTTGGGTCCAAATGGACCATTTTCAAGTGTTTCCAAGTCAAACCAAAAATCATGGGTGTTCTCTAATGAGTTAGGAAGACTTTCCAAGTGGTCATGCATCTATACATTGAGTATTGAGTTCTAGAGAAATCTTTGAACTCAGATCATTCACTGTTTGTCTCACTGTTTTGAAGATTTTGGGAAAAACTAGAGTTTTCTTTCTTGAGATCAAAATGAGGGGTTTTAAGAGGGGTTTTGAAATAGAGGTTTTGAGAGTATATTTTCAACATCAAATAGAGATTATAACCACTTAAAATGTCAACATCAGACTCATCATCAAGAACCTCCAAGATTGTTGGAAAGATTTATTTTTATTTGAATATAACTTCAAGGATAGCTTGGAGGTATTGAAGTTATAATCATCATCTATCGAACATGTTTTTGAGGTCAAGAGCTACTATCCATAAGGACTCACTCACCTCAAACTTCATGTCATCATCTAGATGATGATGGACTAGTAAGTAAATAAAGAAAATAAAAAAGAAATGGGGTAAGAAGAGATGAACATCATATAAACAAGCAATCAAATAATAATCAATAGATGATGATCAATGTGATATTGGACTTGTAGTTTGATGTTTCACTCATATGTGATGACATTGGACATGGAAGTAGCTTCCTCTCTCTTAAATGCTCACTAAAATGGTGGTTGGGTGTATTGAATGAGAAGTAAATAGGAGTAATGAAGTAAAAAAAAAAACAAAGTTTGGAACTCACTTTTGTTTTGAAATCAAAGAAGAAAGCTTCTTTTCTCTCTATCCTTACCTTATCTCTACAACTTTCTCTCCCAAAACTTTTCAAAGCTTACATTTGACACCCCCTAAATGAGAAGTCAAGGGGGGTTTATATAGGCCAATTTGGGGTAGTTTTGGGGTTTTAGAAGTGTTCCCATTGGCTCCAAACATCTGAAAACATAGAACTACGTCGTTTTGGTTTTTAATTAATCAAAATGGAACCCCAAAAATATTTGCAAAAACATACTGTTCTGGAGGAGAGTGCCGCGGTGGCACTGGGTCTGTGCTGCGGCGGCACTACTCCTCAATCGTCTGGATAATCCTGTTTAGGCCCCCAGAGGTTCCGGTATTCGCGAAAAGGCCCTATTTCATCCAAAATTCACAGAAAATGCATACGAACTCCAAATTGAGGTTGTAATATACCGTTGGAAAGGTAATGGAGTCTATTTTTCATAAAAAAAAAATAATTCGGGGATAGGTCACTTTGAAAAGTTTTGCGGTATTTGTGATAAAAGCCGATTTGATCGCCTTTTCCGCCTTCGGAAATTCGCAATAAACTCATTTTAAATCCAAAAATTATGCGCGATATATCGTTGGAAAGCTATTGGCCTCTAGTATCCATGAAAAATACTTGAAAATTTTTACGGTGCCCCGGTTCTAAAGTCAAATTCTGGTCCAACTGGTCAAACCTAGGATTCCCGGGAAGTTCTGGAAACCTCTGGGAACTCCCAGGAGTCGACGTTTTCGCTCGATTTTCTTTTAAAACTCATTTTAATACTTTCCACATGATCTAGAATGATCCAGGAAAATTTGGACTTTTTGGTCAAACTTAGTCAAACTTTGGTCAAACCGGTCAACGCGGACTTTTCGAGAACTTCCGGGTCTTCCGTGGGTCTCTGGGAGCTGACGATTTCATCTGATTTTACTTAAAAACTCACTTTATCATTTTTCTTATGACTTAGCTTGTTTCTAGGAGTTTTAGTCCAAATCTGGGAGTTTTCAGGCTTTCAGGGGGCATTTTGGTCATTCTGAGCATTCTGAGAGATAGAACTGACTTCCAGGAGTCCTTTTGAGTCTTTTACGATCATTGTGAACCACCAAGCTATGGGTCTCCTAAATCTGATAGCGGACAAAATGGGGTGTCTACAGTTGGATCCATACCTGAAAAGGTACTAACTTAAATCAGAACAGAGATAATCTTAGGCGTTTGGGTAACTGAGTCTATCCTCCCTGTCGTATCATCGGGTGTGTGAAGCTTAAGCTAACAGATCGTGGAATTAGGTCTAAACTGGTAAACTCTAAACTGGCTAAACTATCTTGAGATAAATAATCTGGCTCTGATACCACTAAATCCTGTCACGCCCCCGCGTAGCATAAATATGAAAAGCGTTTAATTTCCTTTATGGACCCGTAGATCGCGACAGTTTGAAGGATCGATTACGTACCAAACGTCGAACATCAATAAGCAACAATCAGAGTAGAGCAATCAAACCTTACAAATATTTTTCTAACTTATTACATATTACAATACAGGGTCAACTAAGGCACAAGCCGCCTTAAAATAAAACAATATCTATCGCCTATTACAGTCATCCTTATTACAGAATTCAGTTTAACTTAAAACATATATAGGTAAACTCTTCATTAGACAGTTGTTCTCAGTTTGCGTAGTCATAAGGCCCCGCGTAGTCATAACCTGAAAAGCTTGAACACGAATGTCCAGGATGCATCAACACAGTCAGCTTCAAGAAGCTGGTGAGTATTAAAAACATAACTTTAAATGTAACACATTCTCATTTACCAATTTCCAATTCACATTTAATTGAACAACTTTATATTAAAGTAAAGAGTTCATTTAGAAAACAATTACAATATCATTTGAAAGATATAATTCATTTATGTGACCGTGTATGAAAACAATGCACCATCTCATCTTACCGACTCTTTTCTCTCGACAAACACAACAGCCCACTATCTCACACCAGTATCTTTGAAATACTCCGATAGCCACTTTAGCACAAGGGTGCCAGGGAATGTTCAGTTTGCCTCACACTTTAGCACGGGGTGCCAGGGAATGTCCAATGCCTCATACTTTGGTACCTAATCTGCCTCGCAAATACATCACACAGTATCCAGACTCGGGTACCAGGGAGTGTCTGTAGGCCGCACTTTAGCACTACCATGGGTACCAGGGAATGTCCAAGTTCGGCGTCACACACTTTAACGCTTCCATGGGCGTCAGGGAGTGTCTAGTTTTGCCACCGTCGCATTTCAAAGACACTCTCGCCGCAATCTCAACCGCAACACACTTTGGTACTCACTTACCAGGGAGTGTTCACAACACAATCTCAACCACACTCTCTTTACCACACTGACCATTACTCTTTTCCACACTGACCAACACTCATACTCACCATGCATGTACAACTGACACCATATGAATGTTGTGCAACTATAAACAGAACAAATGAAATGCCAGGATCGATAACCGCATATACTTGAAAAGAATCGATATCATAATCATTCCTAAATGACTAATCATACCAAAATATAATCTGTTTTAACATTTTTCGCAAACAGAGCTTTAAAGACCCACAAGTTAACAACCAAACAGTTCCTTAACATGAAATAAGCAAAAACTAAAAACTGTCAGAAGTCGCGCCCGTGGGCCGCTCGCGTGAAGATCGCTCGCACGACCCTCGCTCGCGAGTTTGCGCGCGCGAGTTCAGGCAGTGTCTTTGTCTTCTTCGCTGAACTTTCCTTGTTTCAATTTTAAGGGGTCTTTTTGACCCATTTTGCAAACTGTAACTATATATTTCATACAATATATGAATCTCTTCGTTTTTCGACAAGGATTAAGAATCCACAACCAATTTAACATGAATCAAACCGTGTTTCTCTAATTTTATGAAAAACTAAAAGATGTCAAAATTTGATTTCTTATATACTTTTTCATATGAACAAATTAGACTCTAATACTTTCAACATAAACATCTAGGGCATGTAATCTTCCATATTTATCTATAAAAATAGATTTTGGTTGAGTTTGAAAAGTTATGATTCTTCATTCTATGGAACTCCAATCGTAAATTCATAAATGGTGATCACAATTTAAGCTACACAAAATAGTAAATACAATATGAATTACATTTTAAGTGAGTTGATAATACTCACTGAGATATAGATAGAAGAGATTGTTGAGAAAGGAAACCAAGTGAAGAAGTTCAAACCCAAGCTTTGGCTATGGGGATTAAGAGCTCTTCTTCTACAAAATATGCAAGTGAAATTCCCTGTGCTTCTCTCTAATCTCTTTGTGTATTACCAGATTAGGTGTATGTAATGAAAGGGAGTGAAGTGTATATATAGAAACCAATAGAGAGAACTTGAGCTCCAAGTCCCTTAACATCTATATTATAAATTAGATCTTTGTCCTATAAGGACAAGTGACTAGGACACACAAAATATGATTAGGATGGAGTTTGTATGATTAGGATGGTGATTAGGATGGTTGGGGTCAAAATTAGGTTAATTAGGATAGTCTCTCTCTTGCAAAATTCACTCTCTCTCTCTCAAACCCCCAGATTAACTCACCAGTCTCTCTCTCTCTCTGTCCATCGCCCTCTCTCTCTCTCTATCTCTCTCTCAAATCCCCATACCCACGGCCTCCGACTCCCACCCATAGCCTTCTCCTACAATCGCAGGCCTTCACCGACCACCGATCTAGCTCCGACACTACGCCTTGCGCCACCGCCTCCCATTCAGTTAGAAGTTTTGGGTAAGTGGGTTTCATGTCACCAATAAAAAAATAAAATAGAACCCATTTTCTCTCTCAAAACCATGCATCAATATGTGTTTTTTTGATCTCAAAAGTATAGTTTCGCTTCATTGTGTCCTCATTATAGTACCAAAGCCATGCAAGTCAGAATGAAGGCTATTCCGAGTAAGTTATACATACATTTATGTAAATTTAATATGAATTGAATACCTTTTAATGAAGATGAATGTTATTTGGGTATGATTTGGGTACGATCTATACGAAAAAATGGAACTGTCATTTGGTTTTTTTTCAAAAGCCTTGATTTGGAATTGTTATTTGGGTTATTGTTTTTAAAAAAAAATTAGGTATCAACATTATTTGGTTTGATCTCTCCGAAAAAAAAAATTTGGAACTATTATCTGGGTTTTTTTTTTCGAAAAAAAAAGTAGTGATCAACATTATTTGGTTTGATCTATCCGGGAAAAGTTTTTTAAAATATGGAACTATTTTTCTCAAAAAAAAAAATGTTTGGGTTTTTTATATCGGAATATATATAGATATTTATATTTTTTTTACAAGGTTTTTTTTAAAGTAAAATTTGGAACTGTTATTTGGGTTTTTTTTTCAAAAAAAAAAAAAAATTAGTGATCAACATTATTTGGTTTGATCTATCAAGGAAAAGTTATTTTAAATATGAAACTATTTTTCTAAAAAAAAAAATGTTTGGGTTTTTTATCGGAATATAATTAAATATTTATATTTTTTATAAGGTTTTTTTTAAACTTAATTGATCAACACAAGTCTTGCTAAAATCTCCCTCCTATTTTGTTGCATTCCTAATATCTCTCCTAATTATATCATTTTTTTTATTTTACTGTGTGTGTATAAATTAGTCTTGAGTATTGATAGTCAACACCATTAAATTTGATTTTCCTTTCCAAAATTATTACCTTCCTTAAATCTATTTAAACCATGAAGATTTTCCTATTTTAATGTCTGTTATCCGGTTCAAAGGTCTCCTACTTTAATGTCTGTGATCAATCTCTCCTATTTTACCTATGTATCTCTCCTATTTTGTTATCATCCTTAAATCGTTTTATTTCCTTTTTATCTAGGGCCCATTCCTAAATTGTATTCATATTCACCATCATAAAAAAAAGCAATTAGTCATTGTCACATTTTCTCTCCCTATAATTGCTCTTTCAAAAAAGTCTAATATTTCTGTCAACACCTTCTATAGATGCCACATTTCTTATACATATACACTTCAATCTCTCCATTTTCCATTCACTTACATAATCCAATTGTTGTTTGGCTTTACAAAATATACAGTAGCAAAGGTTGTAACTTTGGTCTTCTTAGTCTACATACATGTCTTCCTCAAGGACCTCAACCCTTAACTTTTTGCTTTTGCTGAATTTTTTTTCATGCAGATTTAGAAGACTGTACTACGAGATTCTCGAGGTCTCTGTTGAAGTTTTCCCCCAAAGTTGCAGGTTTTATTTATTTATTTATTAAAGGATCTATGTATATTTCATATGACAACTCTCAATGATTTCATGTTTTTGTTTTTGGCAGCTGAACCATAGATGATTTCTTCAGGTCATGAACAAGTTGTAACAATTGACACTTTCTATTTTCCATTTCCAGATCTATTTTCTTTACTGGATTTACTTTGACAATCATATAACATGTTTTTTTTAGTCATTATATAGCGTTTATCCATTTAAAAAAAAAGAGTAGGGTTCTTTGCTTTTGGTCTCCATATGTGTTGGTGTGCAAAAAAGCAAATGTGGCTTCATATAGTTTTAGCGTAACTGAATTTAGCACAAACGTAGATTTGTGATTTGGATTTGGAAAGCATAGCATTACTCAAAGAAAAAAAATATTTGTTCACTTCAGAAAAAGAAAGAAAACAAAAACAAAAGGCAGATTTTTTATTTTTTATTATTTTTTTTTTTTTAGAAACAACCCTTATTATGGATTTTAATACCCAAAGCCCAAATAATCCCTTATTATGGTATTGAGAAAATAATAAGAAGAAAATAGTAAAAAAGAAAATAGCCTAGGAAGAGACCCATAAAACTCTCATGTTTAGTGGTATGAATTAAATTATATTCCATGGTTTGATCTATTCCACATGTCAACCACTAAGTTGCCTTTTATGTTTGTTAGTTTGGTTGAAGGACTACTGTTTGATTGTTATATACATATTTAATCATTTTCAAAGTTTGGTTATGCATTTTGGTTGGAATAAATTCTATTTGGTTACACATTGGTGGATGATTAGGTTGGTGTTATCAAGTCATGCACACCAAATGGTTTTAAGTCTATGCAAAATTTATATTATTAGTTGGGACTTGACCTGACTACTTATCCGGACAGTAACTCATTTTTATTATTTTTTCAATTTGGAAGAAGGTGGAGATCAAGGGAAGAACCACATACAGTACTGCTATGAAAAAAAAAAAAGAAGAAGCGAGGAACCACATACACCCGCACCCTCATTCATATCCGCTCTCGCTTTGCGTATTTGTGATTTGTGTCGGGGATTGAACTGTGGATTGTGTATACTATATGACACATAAGTTTGCTAGAGTTGTTGATGTGTTTATTTAGTCTTTTTCTTCTATGGTTTCACTTCTCTCTGCTTAGATGAGTTGGGTTTTAGTTGATGTAAAATTATGTTATTGTGTTCTAATAGGTTAAAAAAATTGCATGTTAACAGGGTCAAATGTGGAAATAAGAAAGGAGATTGTCTTTGTTTTTTTTTAAATAGTTTTTGTACACGTTACACAGTTTTAGTTTCAAACCAGTTTTTAAACCCTTTCTTTTTTGTTTTGGGTAGTGCCCTCGAGCACAGGCAATACCTAGTATACTCTACAAATTGAGTTTAGTTTTCCAATTATATAAACTGTGAACTAAACACATATATAGATATATACGTAAATGATCTTACCCAATCTGAAGAGGTGCTCTAGACTAATAGGGGTCAAAATTATGTGTTTGGGTAGTATAGCTTATGGCCTTAGGATTAAGCACACACCAAAAGCATTCCCAAACAAGCCCAACAATGATTACATGCCATAAATGGAAAAGTATGTGTCACATCTTGATTGGTGGAGTTTTTCAAACTGTGGGAGATCAACGCGGCGCAGACAGTTTTGCACATAAATTGGTATTTTTGTGTCGCGGTGGCCACCACAAAATTACAGAAAATTCATTTTAGCGTAAGAAATGGTTTTCTGCTTTTATAAAAATATTGATTGAGTCAAAAGCAAACATTTCTACTATTTTGAAATACAGTTTTAAAATCCAACACAGGTATTGCTAAATTTATAAAATTACAGTTTGACCCCAACAAGAATTTTAAATATAAAATAAAACTAATAACATGGTTTAAAACATGAGTATAGAAATTGAATAAAAGCAGGCAATCCCAATTAAATTTTAAATGCGACAAATGCCATTACAATTTATGTGCAAATGCAGGTTGTTACACCAAGTATATCATTTTGGTTTCTATAAATATGCACTCACACAACTGTCACGACCCGATTTTTGGAAAGACAAATATTCAATCAAGTGCATACCCTAATCAATATTCAACTGCCCAAAAATCCAAGGGTGACAACCTATACCCAATTTTAAAAGACCATTTTAAGATAAACTGAATTTTAATTGCTTTCATAAACCACATGATTTCTATTTAAACAAAACTCATTTATCATCAAATTCATTCCCAAAAACTTTACAAGAAAAATTCACGTTTCAAACTTTCCCCATTCTTATTTATTACAAAATGAAAACCAAACGTTTCCCTTTACATAAAAAATAATATAATTTCCTCCATAGAATCATAATAAAAGTATCTAGTTATAATAATAAACGGAATAATTTCAACACTACACTATCTCAGGTCAAATCTGCTATAAACGTCCCCAAAAGTCCAATAATACAACTGAAATATAACTACATCTAATACAAGTTCTCAACCATGGCTCACAATGCCAACTAAAAAAAAAGAGTATCATATAGTAATTAAAGAATAAAAAGAAGGTATCTTCAACTTCATGAAAAAAATCGGCTGCTCCACAATGAACTCCAACTATACTATCCTGCACATGTCATCTGACTACGTTTCAAACAGAAACGCACCCGAATGTATAACACACTCGGGTCAATCACATGACTGGTATGAGTTAAACAAAACACAAGTCTTAGGGATCCAACTTGAACCCGTAGACTACAAATCATACTACAACATTCTTGGGCAAAGACAGGTAGTTCCACACACATATCTGGACAATAGAGTAGTTTCCATTTATGTGGTGGCAAGTAGTTTCTTGCCCGAATAAAAACATTTAAATACTTACCTTTCTTAACTATGGTAGGCCGATACCTGCAAACCATTAGTAGGCCTACCATCCTGTACAAATAGAACTTAACACAATAATATAAGCCAATAATAAGGTGTTATTAATTAAAATGATTTTATCTCTAACAAAGAACTGGAATTAGACAAAACTTAAACCACGAAAAATGTCAAGAATAAAATTTTGAAGGAATGACATACGTCCTCGTTCATAAATTCTAAGTAGATAATTCAAAAATTAATTATTAAAATTCCGCTCTTACATAGACGATGTTCAGCAGATTCTGAAAATCGATGATAATAGTGTCAAGATGATGTTTTTAGAAAAAGTGTAAAACACGAAAGTTGTTCGGATCGTCGTTTTACTTCAGTTTACGCGAAACGGCCATAAACTATGAATCTAAGTATCCAAAATATTCAATTTACTAATCTGGTCCAGTTTATTATCAAATTATTACGTTCCCAAAAATGGTACGTTACACATAGAATGCTAGGTTTCAGCTAACGGGCACAACACCGAAATTATTTAAAATCCTGAAAACTACACGACTACTAATTCCTAGAATTTCATATAACTGAAAATCATAAACCACATTACAACTGTAAATCCGCAAATAAAAAAAAACACATAATATTCGATCCAAATTACACCTTATGTTCACCACCTCAGCCACCCATCCATGGTTCAGCCTACACATATATCCCATGTGTCTCCTAACGTAATACTAACTCCCACTCCGGTCCCAACTCCCATGGGGTATCACTGGGATTTGAGTATCCACCGAAAGGCTAGTCCTTACGTTCTTCACGTCAATAAAACAATGTCTAAATACACATGAAATAGACCAACAAGCCGGGCATAAGGCTTAAAAATTAAGAGACGGGTCATCCACGTAGTCGCCGTCTAATCACACAAGAACGGGTCATCCACGTAGTCGCCGTCTAATCACACAAGGACGGGTCATCCACGAAGTCGCCGCCTAAAATCATAAGGAGCAGTGGTGAACTCTAAGGACTTTTCTAACGTTCAAACATCCACATTTTTCACAAAACTCAATTTTGTAAGAGATTCATGTATCTCAAATCAAATATCCGTTAACATCATATTAACAGCTACATGTTCACACAGATTCATAACCCACACAAAATCACACAGTCACAATGTCACAAAGCTCAACTATACATGAGAACTCATATCTCTCTAAGTACAAACAAATTAATTCATATTAACGAGCACGAAATCACACAAAAATATGATGTAGCAAATACGCTTATTTTAACTTTCATAAACTGCTACTGTAATATGCGTTTTCTGCCCAAACGGTGCAGAATCGGGAAAAACACCATTAGACGAAAGTTGTCCAAAATTTCATTTCCTACAGGCCTTCGTGGACAGAATCACGAAAACTATAACGTATGATTTATTATGAATTTTCTACTCAAATATGATCCGTGAAAACACCAAATCCGAAAATTGAATAATTGCTCAAATGCATATCCAATGCTCATCTATAAATCTCAAATCACAACTTCAATCATTGTAAAAAAAAAAAATACTTAAATCTCATAATCCATAACCATGCTAATTTAATATTCTATCTATTTAAATTTCAATCAAACGAGATTGAAAGAAAATAACAAGTTAGCTCACCAATTTAGGGCTTCAAGGTTGATGATGATTACACAAACCAAAGGTTGAGGTTCCTCTCTTCTTCTTCTTCTTCTTCTTCTTCTTCTTCTTCTTCTTCTTCCTCCCTCTCTCTCTCTCTCTCTCTCTCTCTCTCTCTCTCTCACATACGTCTGTTCTCTAGTTTCTTCTCTCCTCTTCCTTTTTTTTTTTTTAATATGGGGGCTAGGGTTTAATATATGTGTATATATATTTCACACACAACACTTATAAATAAAACACACATAAACATGTAAATCCCGTTTTTTATCTAAGGGCCTCACAAAAAGGCTTTATATGGACCCGAAAATGCATTTTAAAGTAGTAAATGATTAGCTCAATGGGTACCCATGACCCTAGGCACTAAATTTCTATGTTAAGCACACTACTTAACATACTAATTACCCGTACAGGTTACTTCAACATTTTTATTAGGTGTCACTAAGATACATACACACAGTTAATGTCTAATACTTGAAAATAATAATATAAAAATTATTAAAAGCACTTATAAAATTAGGGTTGTTACAACAACTCTCTCATTACACATTCTGTAGAAACAATTCAGAAAGAGTTCAGAGAGATAGAAAATTACTTAATAGTTTAGAGAGAGAGCTTCACACCATAGCCAAACCTTGAAGCTTAGACTCCTTATTTGATTCTCTTTCTCAACAAACTCTCCACCTTTGATTTCTGTGAGTATTCTTAACTCACTTAATATGTAATACATACTTCAATTATGTATGTATGCTTAGAATTGTATATAACCATTGCTATGTTCATCCATGGAATCTTGAGCTTGAAAAAGATGATTTTTCAACCTTAACAAAAGTTCGTTTTTAGAGATGGATATGAAAGATTATAGTACGTAGAGACTACGGTTCAAGTATTAGAGCCTAATTCATTCGTATCGTGATGTATATTAAAAATGAAATTTTGTCACCTCTCGGTTTTTCATAAAATTTGAGAGCTACATTTCAAATTAGTTAAATCCGATCACATATTCATAATTCTTGCGGAAAAATAGAGAAAACTATATATTACAAGTCATGTTTGCATTCGGATTCCAAAATGGGTCAAAAATAAGCCTTAAATTTGTAACAGGGGAAAAACTGCTGACGAAGACGCAGTGGCAATCGATTGGCATGTTTACCAATCGATTGTCATGTATACCAATCGATTGGCATGTTTTAGTATTGACGACTGTTAGTAAAACAGCCATAACTTCCTCTTGAAAATCAAAAATGCGCACCGTTCGAAGTGTTGGAAACTAGACTCAAAGATATTTCTTTTGATATGTAATTCATCCACAAATATTATAACTCGTTTTTAAGGGCATTGCTTCCAAGCGGACCCACTTGTGTTCTAGTAGCTGTAAAAGCATATTAAAGTATTCTTTGATGAATTCACCGGTTGTTTCATATAAGATTTGATTTCTTCTCGTATATCCATAGTTATCATTCCTAGTACTTTATATTTCCTGTATAAAGTTACATGACATACATGTGGGGTCAAGTGTACATGCATGGTGAGTGATGGTTAGTGTGAAAAGAGTATGTGATTGAGATGTGTGTATTGGACACTCCTTGGTAATTGTACCAAAGTGTGATGTTTTGAGAATTACGGTTAGAGTATCTTTGAAATCCGACGGTGACAAAATGGACACTCCCGAACGCCCATGGTAGCGCTAAAGTGTGTGACGTCGACTTAGACATTCACTGGCAACCATGATAGTGCTAAAGTGTGGCCTACTGGACACTATCTGACATGCGTGGTATGGTTAAAGTATGAGGCATTGAACACTCCCTGGTACCCCGTACTAAAGTGTGAGGTAAACTGGACACTCCCTAGTACCCCCTGTACTAAAGTGTGGTCATCTTAGTGTTTCAAAGATTTTGGAGTGAGAGAGTTGGGTGTTGTGTTGTCGAGAGAAAAGAGTTGGTGAGATGAGATTTGTAGTATTGGTCTCATGCACGGTCACATGTTTTTATGAATGGAAGATTATAATTCACCCTTACTGTTTCATAAGTGAATTCATTTCTTTGTTATTTAATCTGTTGAGTAATGAGACTGTGAATTGGAAAATAGTACATGAGTATGTTTTACAATCAAGCATATATTTTTAATACTCACCAGCTTCATAAAGTTGACGGCGCATCAGGCCCTGGACATTCGTGTCTATGCTTTTCAGGTTATGATCATGCTGGACCCTATGATTATGTGAACTGAGAATAACTACTCGAAGAAGAATTTGTTATCTTATGTATGTTTTAAGTTATGAACTGATTTTGTAATAAGGTGACTGTATTAGATAATCGATATTATTTTATTTCAAGGCAGGTTGTGTCTTTAGTTAACCACGTGATGTAATAATTATTAATTTGGAAAAAATTTGTAAGCCTTGATTGCTCTTACTCTGATTTAATTATTGTGTTGTTCAACGTTTGGGACAGAATCGATCGTTCAAACTGTCGCGACCTACGGGTCCATAAAGGAAATTAAATGCTTTCCATATTTATGCTACGTCGGGGCGTGACATAACCGATTTGAAATTTTGAATCTCATCATTGATTTTCAAATCTTTGATAAGTTGTAGAACGTGCAATAGTATGTGATACCACTAATTATGGTCACAACATGTGATGACTATTTATTTATTTTTTTGATCGAAAAAGACTAAATTTTATTTAATCCTGAGATGATGCAAAATCATTTACCACCAAAACGATGACACTCAGGTGGGTAAGATCCAACCCAAACCTTACAACATTGAAAATTCCTTGCCAAATTGCCTAAAACATGAGCCACACAATTACCATCTCTAGGTGTATGTTTGACATCATTAACCTTCAAGGATCCAGTTGTTGGGTTTATGCCCTCAAACCATTACTTTATGTATGACATTAGCATTTTAATATATGGATATCAGTTTTACATTTCATTATGTATGTTTCTTTCATGAGATGATTTTCAATCCTTAAGTATCATAGTAGGTAATTCGTGTGTGTATGAGATACATACAAGTGAGATATGAATTACCATCCTTTGATACTTAAAGCATGTCACAGTGGATGATGAGACTGAATATCTCATCAGGTATATACTGTAGCATAATTAACTACCATTGGATGGAGTGATTAATCTCAATCACTAGAGTATCACTCTTAGTTAATATGCTAGTGCTTATAGTGCATTGACGGACCTGAGCTTTCCTATTGACACTTAATGCTGTCAAATAGTCAATAGGAACTCATAACTTGTATAAGGTACGTGTTCTCAATCTTGTGATGATTATGAACACAGACTGTGGATATGGCTGCTTTGACTTACCAATCAGTGAGGTCTACAGAAGATCAACACCTGGGTATCTTGGGTATGTCATGTTCATGGGGTTGTGAACATATATTATCAAGACATAATCTACCCTCTGTTTCAGAGTAAGCATTCCCTTGAGAATGTCACAAAGTTGATTACTGAGTACTGCAGTCTTGTTGATAAGAGTTATCAACATGTTTGGTAATCATGAGAGGTAAATGGGACTCAAGGAATACAAGAAGTAATCATGATTCAGGTTGATAGTAACAGTTATCCGACTACCTGAATATGATTACGAATGCTGAAGGTAGAGGGACATTAGTACAACATACAAGTCTAGTTATCGCTTCGGATATGTTTTTTTGCGTTGGAGTTCAGTTATCGTTTTATAGTGGAGTAAACGTTAACTGACCAGTTAGTTAGTTTGCTGATCAAAGAGTTTGGTCATAGTGATTAACAAACTGGTCTGAGCCAACAATAAAGAGCCTAGGAGGTCCCACTCTTAGCTCTGCTAGGAAGCTTGGAAGGGCACACGAGGATCATGTCAAGACAGGTTCGATCGATCGAGGGAGTTTTGATCGATTGAAGTCTAGGCAGGTTCGATCGCTCGAGGGTTGTTCGATCGATCGAATACACTTCGATTGCTCGAAGGTTAGGTCGGTTCTGGGAATATATATAGGGCAGCTGCGTACTGAATGTAAAAAAAAATCATCGTTTTATACGTAGAAGCTGCAGAAACTATTTAGGTTTCCCTAAACCTTTTCAATCCTCTCTATTAGGGTTCCCACCAACCCTAGTCCTTCCTGCGCGCATCCATAGGAGTCATAAGAGTGAAGGCCATCTAGTGGAGGCCGCTAGAAGTTGAAGATTTCAGAATTGGGTTCAAGACACAAAGGTATAATACTTGTCCCCTCAGTGAAGTTAGTACACATCTATGGAATTGATGGGTAGTAGATCCTGGGTTACCAATAAGTTTTTATAACTTGTTTTTTCCACTGCACATTTATACTTTTAATTTAAACCGTTTTTTCCCATCAATTGGTATCAGAGCCACGCTCTTTTGGATCTATAGATGCGTTTTGGAACACTAGTTTTAATTTGCATGTAGATTTTAGGATTGTTTTCAAAACTGCATCGTCACAGATCTATTTCTGTAGCGTTATCGCAGCAGAATACAAATCTGTGATTATATTGGATGTATGTTGGATTCGATTGATCGAAGTAGGTTTGAACGGTCGAAGATGCTCTGTGCTCAAGCGATCGAACAGGATTCAATCGATCGAACATTGGATATGTTCGATCGATCGAATGGCATTCGATCGATCGAGACAGATTCTCTGTCAGGTTGTTCTTTTCACAGTTTTAAATGTTTTAAAAATTACATGCTTTAATTTTAAATTGTTCTATAAAATTTTTCAAATCATTCTGTGAAATAGAAAGTTCAAGTGATTGAACAGTGTTCAATCGATCAAAGGTTTGAGCGATCGAACGATCTTCGATCGATCGAACTGTGACAGTGAAGTTAGATGTTGTTTTAAGTTCTAATTCAGTATATAAAGAGTTTATGTACTGTATGAATCAATTAGCGGTTCCAATTGTTATATATGTGTGGATGCATGTACGACTTTTGCAACAGCTTAGTCGCTATCTCCCATGGAACCAAGACTTTTAAATTTTGTATGTAATTGTTTAAGATTGGTGTATATTATGTTTTATTATTGACTTGGTTTAAGGTATATGTAAAGGGCGCTGCGACTTCAATCCTACGAAAAGGAAAGCCGCACCGGTTTCCCTAGCCTTTTATACTATAGTTATTTTTCTATTTCTAGATAAATTGTAAGCTTCGAAAGAAGCATAGGTTCAATGTAATGGAATTAGAAAATCCATGAAGATGGAGCAAGGAGCCGTTGTCCATGAAGATGGAGCTGGAGGCGATCAAACCAAGAAGAGGTGGTTCTATGGAGATAGAGCCATGGGAGATAGAGGCATTGTTTGAATGCCTATATTTCATTTTAGTTTTTGTTTTATGTGCTTGTTTTGTGATTGGCATTTAATTATATTGTTACTACTCGCATGCACGTAAAACAAGTTTTCTAAAATAAAATTCAAAAACCGTATTCAGCGCATTAGTAAACATTGGATGTTTATGGGTAATGTGTGGAAACACCTTTTCAAAAGCAAAATCCTTTTCTTATTAAATCTAATGGGAGAGGGTCCTATTAATAAACACCCATGATCTTCCATTAACGGTTCACTGTAAGATGAGTGGTGCATTCTGTGTCACCTTACCAGGGGTGATCATTCTATACGGAGGGTGCATTACTCATTGGTTACTAGATGTGAACTTCCTTTGATAGGATTAATCAGACGTGCTAGATGGTGACCACCACACGGAGGCGCTACTTGAGACGGTTGTGATTGGATCCTAGTTAATGGTAGATACTAGCTAAGCTATGGATAAGGGATCCCACACGGGACATTATTCAGAAACTTAGAGATCAAAAGGGATCGGGAGTCATAACTTATTTTGTAAGAGTTGCATAGCAGACAAGTCATGATTAATCGAAAGATCGAACATTGACCACCACACGGAGGCTTTATTCTTTCGTTTCGATATTCCGACAACTTTGTTTTAAAATAAGAGTTTTTAAAGGATTCTTTTATTTCAAACTGTTAAATTCTGATATCCATATTTATTTTGTTTGTTTGTTTGATTTTCAGTAATCATAATGTCTGGATCTGCATTTAGTCCACTTGCCACCATACTCACTCAAAACAAGTTAATTGGAAATAACTACACTGAATGGAAATGAAACCTTGACATCGTATTAACTGCGGAGGATCACATATATGTCCTCACCACCCCATGCCCCGAAGAACCCGTGGTAAACGCTTCGGCAGCTTCCAGACGCGAGTTCGATAAATGGAAGAAGTCGAATGGAATGGCTCGTTGCTACATTTTGGCCTCAATGGCTGGTGTGTTGCAACACCAATTCCAGTCGAACAATTCTGCCAGTGACATTATCAAATCCCTGAAGAAGATGTTTGGGGAGCATGGCAGGCCTGCTAGACAGGTAGCTATGCAGAAGATAATGAGTGCTAAGATGTTGGAAGGGACTCCAGTCAAAGAACATGTTTTAAAAATGATTGGTTATTTGAATGAGCTAGTGACTCTAGGTGCCAACATCGATGCACAGACCCAAGTTGATATGATCCTCAACACGCTGTCACCGTCATTCGCTCAATTTAAACTAAACTATAATATGAATAAAATGGATTTTTCAATGAGCGAATTAATGAGTTCTTTACTGGCAGCGGAAGGGGTAATCAAACTTGGGGTCAACGTTCTGAACGTTGAGGAAAGCGTTTCCTCTTCCCGATCTATGCCAAAAGGAAAGAAAGGGAAGAAAAAAGCTAGAACTGGTGGTTCAAGTGTTGGACCGGTTCCTAAGATTGCAAAATCTAAGGGAAAAGGTAAGGGCAAAGGGAAGGTGGGTGGCCAAGGCAAAGGAAAGTATTTCCAATGTGGTGAGAAGGGCCACTGGAAGAGGAATTGTCCAGAATTCTTAGCTACAAGAGTTCAAGGTATGATTGAGTCACATGTGATTGAAGTAAGTTTTATTATGGATACTTCAAACACTTGATGCATTGATTCTGGTGCGACTAACCATATCTGTAATTCGTTACAGGGGTTCAGATCAACCAGGAAATGTAGTGATAGAAAAATCATGCTGACTCTGGGTTCTAGCGTAACCGTTTCTGCGGTTGCTATAGGAGTAGTAGTTTTAGAGTTTTTGGACAATAAGACAATAGTTTTGTTAGATGTTCTTTACGTCCCTTTGATGAGACGTAATTTAATTTTAGTTTCAAATTTATCGAATAATGGTTATTCTTTTCATTTTGGAACAGAAGTTGTTATTAAAAGAAATAGTTCTTTTATATGTTCTGGTGTTAAAACTAATGGCTTGTATGTGATTACTCCCAATATCTCTAAAGACTCTTGTATGGAACTTAATAACTCAATGGTAATTTTACCATCTAAAAGAAAAGAACCTTCCACTAATCCAACAAGGCTTTGGCACATGAGGCTTGGCCATATCAATCTAAATAGGATTGGCAGACTAGTCAAAGAAGGGGTCTTAGGTGATTTAGTTCTCGAACCAATGGAAGTCTGCGAGTCTTGTTTAGAGGGTAATATGACCAAAAGGCCCTTTCCTGCAAAGGGTAATAGAACCAATGCATTATTGGAATTAGTTCATACTGATGTATGTGGACCAATAAATATTAGAGCAAGGGGTGGTTATGAGTATTTCATAACATTTACTGATGACCACTCTAGGTATGGATATACGTACCTAATGCAGCATAAGTCTGAAGGCTTTGAAAAGTTCAAAGAGTTTAGGTCTGGAGTGGAGAAACAATTGGGCACACATATCAAGGCCTTTTGAACTGATCAAGGTAGCGAGTAGGTCACCTCGTACAGAATGGGATTCTGTCACAGTTGACTGCACCTGGTACGTCTCAACAGAACGGTGTAGCGGAGAGAAGGAATCGAACTCTTTTAGACATGACTAGGTCGATGATGAGTTATTCTAAGTTGCCATTATTCCTTTGGGGTTATGCTTTGGAAACCGTTGCATACATACTAAATCTAGTACCAAGCAAATCTGTTCCTAGGACACCACGAGAGATGTGGATTGGGCGCAAGCCTTCTTTGCAACATCTCCAGATATGGGGGTGTCCAGCACATGTGCTGATAGGAAAGATGAGCAAGTTGGATTTTAGATCAAAAGTATATTACTTCGTAGGGTATCCAAAGGGTACTTATGGATGATATTTTTATGATCCAAGAGAACAGAAAGTGTTTGTTAGTATAAATGCTATTTTCTTGGAAGATGATTATATCATGAACCATAAACCTAATGGAAGGATAGATCTTAGAGAGATAGAAGGAGAGCCCTCAGTCCAACCCGCAATTAATAACGATGTAAATCAAGAAAACACCACTTCTTCTCCCATTTCTGTACCAGTACCTCGTCATAGAGGGAGGATTATCAGTCAGCCTGGTAGATACATGTTCTTAGGGGAAGTTTTTGAAACTGTCTCCATAGAATCTGAATCTGATCTTGCCACATATGAAGAGACAATGGCTGATGTTGATTCAGTTCATTGGGTTAAAGCTATGAAGGGTGAATTAGAATCTATGGATTCTAATCAGGTCTGGGATCTTGTAGAACTTCCAGCCAATATTAAACCCATTGGTTGCAAGTGGTTCTATAAGAGAAAAAGAGGATCTGATGGAAAGGTTGAGACCTTTAAGGCTAGGCATGTAGCGAAAGGTTATACTTAGAGGGAGGGCATTGACTATGAGGAAACCTTCTCACCGGTAGCCATGCTCAAGTCCATCAGAATACTCTTATCCATTGCTGCATGCCTAGATTATGAGATCTGGCAGATGGACATCAAGACAGCATTCTTGAATGGCAATCTTGAGGAGGACATCTTGTCACACCCGTTCCAGAAATTTATGATTATGAAAATGCATCATTTGAGCTTTTGAAATTATTAATGTTATTAATAATTTGAGTTAAGGTTGACTGTGAATCAACGGTAAGGTGTCAGTAAGGACACGAGAACATGGTAGTTCATATGGCATGAGCATGAGTAAATGTCATTTATATGATTTAAATATTATTTGACTTATATGGTATTTTGTGAATAGTGAATTATACATGTGTAGTATAATTTATGGTATTTTCGGTATTGTTTGTTAACATTTTGAGAACTGTGGTGAGAACGTGAGTGATACGTTAATTAAAAAGGTAAGTTGTGTAGAGATTCCACAGAATATAGTTTTCGGACGTTATTTTTTTGGACCCAAACGGAACCTAGTCGAAAACTTTTGAAATTTATAGTTTTCACTCGTAAAGTTATAAAATGGACGTGTGCGAAGTTTCATGGGTTAATTAGAAGTTTGAAAAACTTGCGGGGAGGTAAACGTAATTTCCAGAACGTTTGTCTATATATAGAAGTGGATGAGATTTCATTCTCATCCAAACTTCCAAAATATCTAGAGAGAGGTGAGAGAAGGGAGATTGGAGCCAACGGGCTTTGCGACACCGATCAACGACCGTTCGTCCGTCAGATTTTCTCCAGATTTTAGATTTGAACTTGTGGAGGCAAGATCTACATTTTGATACTACTTAGGCCATGTTTGGCAAATTTTTGTAAAAATCTTAATTCTAGACTTTTGGGAAAAATAGGTATAAACTTGTAGGAATTTTCTCAAATTCAAAATCCGACGATTATTTAGCCTTTTAGTCGATCCTTCAAAGTTTGGGGGAAATCGCACGAGGTATGAAGTTCTAACTTGTGAAATATAGAGAAATACATGTTTTATATTTCGACGACGAAATTGAGATCCGGGCAAAATCCATGTGTTAATTGTAGGCCCGTTAATTATGCACGCGCTAAATTGTGAAAAGCATGTCTAAATTTACGCGAGCACGTTGAGTTGTCTATGTGGGTCAAAGGGGAGTCTTATACAAATTCATGCCGGAGTAAGCTTCTCGTTGTTTGAGAATTTTAGTAGCGACGGCTACTGTGCATGGTTGTAGGCTTGGACTTGCCATGGCACTTGTGGGGATGTAATGGTTGTAGGCTTGGACTTGCCATTGACATCGCGGTTTAAGGCTTGGACTTGCCGCTACCGGATGAATGCGTATTTTTCTCCCTAGAGACTATTGATATGATTTATGAGATTAAAGCATGTTTGTCATATATTGCACATGTTAGACTTGTACGCTCAGCATATAACTGAGCAGTGGAGATGTACTCCATTGTAGGTAAGAAGAAAGACAAGAAGTAGCGTGATGAGTGAGGCCGATGAACGCCGGGGGAATTACCTTTGTATATGTTTTTGTTTTAAATTCTAAAACTTGTGTAAGGATTGAGAATTGTAATAATACGTTGTAATAGATCTTTGGATTAGTTCCGTAGTATGGTAATCCTGTATTTGAACGTCTGTGGTTATGTTTGAAATGTTGTAATTCAGTTATGGTTGTGATTGTTATTGGTATAGAGAATCATGAGTTGTTAATTTTCATAACAGGGCTGCCCAGCAGGGGAACAGTCGACTGGACCCTTGATCAGTCGACTGGATCTTGTGGGATTGAGACACTGAAAGTGAATAGTAAGATAGGCAGTCGACTATACCCATTTATCAGTCGACTGAACACTGTTGATTTTTGGCTACTGCTTCTATAAATGGCAAAACCAGTCGACTGTACCATAACTCAGTCGACTGGACCCCTTTTGAAAATTGATGAATTTTGGTTCTGCATAACACAGTCGACTGGGGTCCCCTGATCAGTCGACTTGACCTCTGTTGAGAATTTTGGGTTTTGGTTTCTGCTAAGTACAGTCGACTGGACCCTAGGCACATTCAACTGAACCTTTGTTTTCAAAACTGATTCTTTTGAATGTGTTTCCACTTGGCCAAAACTTTTTATAACTCTGATTTCAAGGGAATTTCATTTCAAGGGTAATGTTCCCTAAAGTTTTAAAATACTCAGGGTTGTTTTTAAAGTTCTTTCCGCTGCGTATCGTTAGAGGATGTTTGGATGAGCCTTGGTGGCGTGCCACGTGTCCTATTTCCACGCGTAGTGGGATGGGTCGTGACATTTATTGGTATCAGAGCTATAGGTAACAAAACTTTGGGAATGTTCGACGACGAGTGGAGTGTTGAGTGAATTGTTACATGTTCTAGATTGCATCCATACATATTAGAGATGTTTGATGCATATGTATGTTATTTTACATACATGATATTGTTATTGTTGTACATGCATAGTGTTTATGCATTGAGAACTACAGGATTGTAATTATGAGTGACGAAGAGCGAGAACTATCGCCGCACACTCGACATATGAATGACATGGCAGACATGATGGGGAATATGGGTGACATGATCCGAAATATATTCGAACGATTACCTCCAACACCTCCATTGGAACCAGAACCGATAGCTGTGGTGAATGTGCCTGAAAATAGGGGTTTGAGATCAATATCCGAACAGTTTGCGAGGAAGAAACTGATGGAAGTTCATGGGACACCCGATCCAACGCTCGCAGAACATTGGATTATGGACATAGAGAGGATTTTTCGATCTATTCCAATGAACGACAGGGAGAAAATGGAAAATGCAAGTGATGTGCTGAAGGGTGAAGCCCAGAACTGGTGGGTGAATGTCCTAGATCAAGGAGCATCAATTACTTAGGAGGGGTTCAAGGAAGAATTCAATCGCCGGTTCTTTCCGCGAGCCGCCTACAATGCAAAGAAGTGAGAGTTTGATAACTTGAAGCAGGGAGATATGAATGTAACCAAATATACTTCCAAGTACAACGCTTTGTTGAGATTTGGAAAGGGTTCCGTACCAGAGGAGGAAGATAGAGCAAGGAAATTCAAAAAGGGTTTAAGGAAAAATATTTGTCTAAGGGTGGAAACCTACGAGCATTCGACTGTGGCAGCAGTACAACAAACGGTGCTAGTGGCCGAGAGTGGAATGGAAAGGTCGAGGCAGAATCAGCACGGTAAACGAAGCAATGAGAGTAGGGATAGGAACCAAGGCGGATCTTTGAAGAGGCCGTTTCAAAGAGGCTCTGGTTCTAGTTTCAGTGATTTCAGGAGAACGCCAAGTAGCATACCGTTGTGTTCACTTTGCAACCGACCACACTCAGGCCGATGTTTCATGACCAAACCCCAGAACATGAACCAAGGCCGGGGTAGTACTAATTCAACACCCGACATGAGAGGCAAGTGTTATGATTGTGGAGTATTTGGGCACCAAGCCAAGGATTGCCCGAGGAAGTATCCTCAGCAAGGAGCTAGTTCTATGGCTTCTAGTGGGTCGAAGCCTAGGCAATCCAATGATGGGGGACAAAGGACTGAACAACGTCAAGGAAGAGCATATCAGATGAACTCAGGAGATATGACTGCTTCCGAGACAGTAGTCTCAGGTATGGTGCTTGTATGTTCACACTTAGCACTCATACTTGTCGACTCGGGATCTACGCATTCATTTGTATCGCATGCCTTTGTTGAACATTTGAATGTTAAATCGGCATCGTTAGGATATAAATTGTCTATTGTTGTGCCACTTAGTAAATCGATAATGACGTCTACTATATATAAGAACTGTGAGATCAAACTAGGCAAGAAGTTGATGACTGTAGACCTTATACCGATTGTAGTGAACCATTTCGATGTGATACTGGGAATGGATTGGTTAGCTCTTAACCACGCCACAATAGACTGTGAACGGAAAGAGGTTAATTTTCGATCACCGGTATATGGGAACTTTTGTTTCCAAGGGAGTGGGGTTATACCGCCGCCGTATTTGATTTCAGCTATCCGAGCGGGAAGGTTATTGAAAAAGGGATGTCAATGATTCGTATGTTCAGTAACTAATGTCTCAGCGACCGAATTAAAAGTAGAAGACATTCCGATAGTGCGAGAATATCCAGATGTATTTCCTGATGACCTACCAGATATTCTTATTGAGAGAGAGGTTGAATTCACTATTGAGGTTATACCAGACTCAAGACCCGTATCAAAGGCACCGTATAGAATGGCACCCGTAGAATCGAAAGAGCTGAAAATCCAATTACAAGAGCTACTTGACAAGGGTTTCATTCGACCAAGCATTTCGCCATGGGGAGCACCAGTATTGTTTGTGAAGAAGAAAGATGGCTCAATGCGTATGTGTGTTGATTACCGAGAACTGAACAAGTTAACGATTAAGAACAAGTATCCACTGTCGAGAATCGATGACCTATTTGATCAACTTCGTGGGGCTCAAGTATTTTCGAAGATAAATTTGAGATCAGGTTACCATCAGTTGAAAGTGAAGGTCGAAGATGTTAAGAAAACAGCTTTCAGAACGCGCTACGGACATGATGAGTTCTTAGTCATGCCGTTTGGGGTTATGAATGCACCAGCCGCGTTCATGGATCTTATGAATCGAGTATTCAAGGATTATTTGGATGACTTTGTGATTGTATTCAGTGACGATATCCTTATCTATTCACCGAGTGAGATAGAACACGAGAACCACTTAAGATTGATACTTCAGAGATTGCGAGAGAAACAATTATTTGGTAAATTCAAGAAATATGAATTTTGGTTGTCTAGTATTACTTTTCTTGGTCACGTGATTGACAAGAATGGAGTATCAGTTGATCCTCACAAAGTAGAAGCTGTATCTAATTGGCAGAGGCCGATATCCATATCTGAAATTCAAAGTTTCTTGGGATTAGCAGGATATTACCGTCGTTATATTGAGCACTTCTCGAAGATTTCTTTACCTATGACCAAGTTGATGAGGAAAGGGATTACCTTTGAATGGAGTCAAGAATGTGAAGACAGTTTCCAAGAGTTGAAGTCACGGTTGACGGAAGCACCGATATTGACAATACCATCTGGAACCGAAGGATTTGTAATCTATAGTGATGCTTCACACAAAGGGTTGGGATGCGTGTTGATGCAAGGTAGTAAAGTGATTGCTTATGCTTCTAGACAGTTGAAGACACATGAGATTAATTATCCGACTCATGATCTCGAATTGGCCGCGGTAATTCATGCTTTGAAAATTTGGAGACATTATTTGTACGGGGAAAAGTGTGAGATATTCACTGACCACAAGAGTTTGAAATACATTTTCACCCAACGGAACTTGAACATGAGACAGCGAAGATGGTTGGATTTAATGAAGGATTACGATCTTTCGATTGAGTACCATCCGAGAAAGGCAAATGTAGTAGCCGATGCATTAAGCCGGAAGACGCTGAGGAATTTAGTCGACGAGCTAACACAACAATAAGAATTGGTAAAAGAAATGGAACGCTTAGAATTGGATGTGATTCTAGGAACCAATGATGGCTTAATGATGGCGATCATTGCACACCCAGATATTATCGATGAGATCAAGAAGGAACAATTTAACGATGTCTATTTGTGCAAAATGAGGGACGAGATATCTTTGGGGAAACGACCTGGTTTTGTGTTGGAACGAGGAACGTTGAAACTGGAAAATCGATTATGTATACCAAATGTGAAAGACTTGAAAGAGAGGATTCTAGAAGAAGCTCATAGTACGAAATATTCAGTACACCCGGGGAGTAACAAGATGTATCGGAACCTCCGAGAAAACTTCTGGTGGAAGGGTATGAAGCGTGAAGTTGCTAAGTTTGTATCTGAATGTTCGGCATGTCAACAGGTCAAGGCAGAGAGACAAGTACCTCCGGGATTTTTACAACCTTTACCTGTGTTGGAATGGAAATGGGATGAGATTACGATGGATTTTGTTTTAGGATTTCATAGACTCGAAAAAGGTGAAATCGGGCGAAAGAACGACGGCATAGGAATCCAAGGATCAAACCCAATGCGGATAGAACGACAATTGTCGACTCTATATCTCAAACCCAATTTGAGAACATCCAAAACCCCATGGATGTTATGCCATGTAAAGGAAGCATTTTTTCCAACCCTTGAGTTAAGGAGATCCCCATCCGAAAAGTATTTAGCTTCGTACCACGAGAAAAAGAAGTATGCGTTGGTGAGGAGTTGCCAAGCTTTCTTTGCTAATAAAGCCTTATTGAAGCATTCAAAATCGTAGAACCCAACCCCACTATCATCACGAACACAAACGGACGACCAACGAGTCCAATGAATTTTCAGTTTATCTGTAGTTTGCCCCCACCAGAACCGAGAGAGGATTTAGATGAATTCCATGAAGAGGGTCGTAGGAAGGCGAAAACATTACTACTAAGCAGAGCTAAAATTTTAGAATCCAAATTGTGGTGCATATCCTTACTCTTTCTTTTTTTTTTTCCTCTTTTATTTTGAATATTGCTTTGGTTTAGATATTTGAATCCCAAATTTGTTCCCCAAATGTTTTAACAGTTGTGTCACGTGTAAAAATGGTCATGGTACCACAAACTACTGTATCTGGTATCACTCGTATGTATTATTTAGAATATCTCAAATTAATCATAACATTACTCCTTTTATCTGCATACGTCAACAAATTATATGATAGACTTGGACACTCTAAAGCTTTTTCTTAATGCTCTATCAAAAGACGTTTTTAGCTAAAATTTTGGTCTAAAACGTCTTTTGGGGAGAAGTAATTACAATAGTTTGAAAAGCCTCCTATGTTTTTAGTCTTTTGGAACACACTTTCGTAACAAATGCATCTTTCCAAAAGATGCTTTTGTGTCATATACTTCGTGATCTTGAACTTCACTCTAAGTATCTCTCTTTTTTCTCTATTTCTCCCGACATTAATGAAATCGCTCTCTCTCTCTCTCTCTCTCTCACACACACACACACACACACACAGAGCATCTTTGCCCTCTCACTAGCTTGTTTGTTTTCTTCTTGAAATTCTCACTCTCAAGCTAAAGGTATAGCTCTCCCTCTCAACGGGAGTTAGAGCTATGTACACACACATTAATACTTTAATATATAGATATGAAAATACGCACATACTTCTACAACAATATTTGGTTTCCAATTTTGGTTGAATTTGTTTATGTTGTTAGTGATCAACATTGTATATCTAGTGTATAAATACAATGTTGGTAGGCCAACAATGTTGATTGTTGAGTTTTCAACATTGTATATCTAGTCCTACTCCTATTAAAAAGTTGTTTACCAAACCCTCCCTCACCCTATTAGTAGCGGAGGCAGATTTGGTAAGTTTTTTATCGGCGCAGTGACGGTTTTACCATTGGAGTAACTTAAATAGAATTTTAAAACATATATTTTAGTAAATTAATGGATTAAATGATTAATTGACAAGTAACCATGGTGAGTTCTCTTATTTCATGAGTCAAACTTATCACTTTTTGCTCTATATAGTATTTTTATTTCCTTTTTATATGTCATGGACTCATGGTATAAGGTATATATATATATATATAAGTCATGGTATTTTAGCAAATAAAGGAAAAGTATAAGAGTAAATTACTACATTAGACACTTTAATCGGGGCGGGACGGGTTTTAATCAGGGGTATTTTCAATTGCCACATCCGCCCCAACTCCTATAGGGTTTTTACTTTTACTTACCAAACACACTCCTACTCCTATAATACCTCCTCCAAATCTGTTCCATTAGGGGCGGGACGGATCGGGGATTTTTCCATCCCTACCTCCGGTGGCCATTGGAGGTTGAGTTTCCTCCAACAAGATTGTCTGACATAAACATTCAGCCTGGTGTGGGTGGCCGACGACAACAATGGGTGGAGTTTCTGCCGAAGCTGATTTTATATAGCGGCAGCGTGTGGGTGCTTTGAACGGCCTGTAGGCCCACTATAGGTCTCCTTTGGACATGTGTCCAGTTGGGTTTGGTCTGTCTCAGCGAGTGGGACCCACTGGTGGGGACAATGAGAGAAGAAGAGAATATTAAGGCCCTGTTTGGCTTTATTTTTAGTTTCTGTCTGGGTTTATGGCATGTTTGGCTTTAATCTATCTTTCTGGGGTTTCTTAGGTTTTTTATGAGTTGGGACTGAGAGGGTTAGCGGGTAATATGGTGGTGGTAGTGGGTTTCATATGGTGGCTGACAGTGATGGTGTTTGGGTGGTGTTTGACCGTGTATGGTGGTTAGAGTGGTGGTGGTGTTTTGATTCTGAACCAAATAGAGCCCAGTGAGGGGAGAGGGCAGAGTTAGCCCAGCCAAACAGAGCCTTAAGGAGGAGAAGGGGGGAGGCATTTGTGCCTTGCTAGTGGTGGCGGCAGTTGTAACGACCCTGGTGTTGTAGGCAGGCTGCTATAGGTGCCTTTGTGGCTGCAGTAAGTGCTGGCAGGCTACACACTGTAGGAAGTTCGTCCCACATCGCTTGGGTGTGGAAAAGTAATGCGCTATTTATGTGTGGTTCTAAGTCTCCCTAGTAAGAGGCCTTTTGGGTAGTGGTCCAAGAACAAATCCGTTCGGGTTTGGGCCCAAAGCGGACAATATCTTACTGAGCGGGACTTGGGTCGTGACTAAATGGTATCAGAGCTAGATCCAGCTGGAAGTGTGCCAATGCGGACGTTGGGCCCTAAGAGGGGTAGAATGTAATGACCCTGGTGATGTGGGTGGGCTGCTGTAGGTGCCTTTGTGATTGCAGTAAATGCTGGCAGGCTACACACTATGGGAAGTTCATCCCACATCGCATTGGTGTAGACAAGTAATGTGCTATATATGTGTGGTTCCAAGTCTCCCTAGTAAGAGGCCTTTTGGGTAGTGGCCCAAGAACAAATCCGTGCGGGTTTGGGCCTAAAGCGGATAGTATTTTACTGAGCGAGACTTGGGTCGTGACAGAATGGTCTTTTAAAATGGGAGACTTGGTATAAGGTCCCTAAAGTTGGGTTAAGTTGGACTAAAGGACAAGTCATAATCAAACACCCATACAAGGACACACTCTAAAAAAAATTCCCTCCCAAAGTCTTCTAAAATTTTAACTATCCCTCTTAGTCCTATAAAATTTTAAATTTCACTCTAAATGGCAAAATTGCCCATGGAATCCTAAGAGACCACCACCACTATCTCTCTTTTCTCTAACTTTCTCTCTCCCCCCTCCATAGTCACCACCACCAACATTTCTCTCTCCTCCCCCTCCATATCTACCACCATCACAACCACCACCACCATAGCCATCATCTTCTCTCCTCTTCCCTCTACCATTTTCCCTCCTCCCCCTCCATAGCCACTACCACCACCACCATCTTTTCTCCTCCTCCCTCCATAGCCACCACCATCACAACCAGCACCACCGGAGCCGACGTCATCGTCGCCGTCGCCACTACCACCAACTCTCTTCTCTCTCTAACTTTTTCTTTCCTCCCCCTCCACAACCACCACCACCACTATCTCTCTTCTCTCTCTAACTTTCTCTCCTCCTCTCTCTGTAACCGCTACCAACACAAGCACCACTACCACCGTAGCTACCACCAGGGCCATCCTCACTGGAGCCGTCGTCGAAACCATTGCCATTGCCGTCGCCACTACCACCAACTCTCTTCTCTCTCTAACTTTCTCTATCCTCCCTTTCCATAGCCACCACCACCACCATCTCTCTCTCTCATCCCCCTCCACTGCCACCACCACCGCTGGCCACCACCACTACCACCAATACAAATCTCCATGGCCAATTGATCTTAAGAGTATTTCTCTTAAGATCATCTTAAGAGAAAATTCTCTTAATATGACTGATCTTAAGAGCAATTTCTCTTAATATGGTCAGAACTATTGAATGAAGGTAGGATGATATGTGATGGTCGTCAGAGGTACTAGTGGCGGTCATCGGAGGTCTTAGGAGGTCATCAGAGGTAGAAGTAGTGGTGGTAGGAGGTTAGGCATGGGTGATGGAAATGGTGGATGGTCGCCGGAGGTGCTAGTGGAGGTCGTCGAAGGTCGTTAGAGGTCACCGGAGATGGTAATGGTGGTCGCCGGAGGTGGAAGTGGTGGTGACCGAAGGCTAGGCATGTATAGTGGCAATGGTGGCTAGGGTTTGATAGTAAGGTTAGATGATGAAGATGAGGATATTTTGGTCCAAAAAAAAGTTCTGAGTAAAAATCAAGTTGTTTTATTAAATGTCCTTCATTCCAATTTAGCTTGTCTTAATGCCCTTTTCACCAATTTCCCCTTTTAAAATTAAGCATGGGTTAACAACCTTGGATTTTTGGAGTGGTTGAATATTGATCAGGGTATGCACTTGATTGGATATTTGGCTTTCCAAAAATTAGGGTGTGACAGCAGTGATGGTGGTATTGGTGTTTGGCATAGTGGCCAAACAAAGCCTGAATAAGGGGAAAAAAAATCCCAAACAGAACCCTGAGATGGGAGAGGGAGGCGCCTCATTTTTTTTCTGTAGTAGAAGGAGAGAAAGTTTCCTTTTAAAGGAAAACCCTACATGTGCATTAATCCCGTGTAGGTGAGCCGCAAGTCGACCGGTACAACCTCCAATCCTGATCGCCCAATCGTCCGGAACCTTTATTTGTTAATAGTTTTTAAACTGTCCATCTGATCTCTTTGATTCAAGACGATTTGGACTCTTAATGATGCCCTTTTCATATCTGTACGGTAGGATCAGGAATCCCTGAGTCTAGGAAATGATTGTAAACCTATCGATGTTGATCAGGCCGTTAAAACTTCATTCGGATGCCATTTCTTCTCTGATTGTTCGATTGGATTGATTCGAGTCAATGAATCTCTGTTGCTATCATATTTCAGTTAGTCACATCCCTTCGGACTTTCAGTGCCTCTGGATTTATGATCACATCATTTTTCCCTAATTTTGGTGCGTTGAAACTTTGATCAGAGCCCGAAACTCCGTTGGTTGTTAGATTTCGATGACTTGAAGTGTTGTGGGCCCATAGTGATGCTTATTTTGCCATGATGTAATTTGATTCGACCTTCGGTCATCCTGGACTTGATTTCGGTCTTGAATTTTGTGCCAAACTTTGATTCTGATTGAAACATTTTTGATTATCGTAATCGAACGATCCTTGGCTGTGGAACTTCTGGTTGATGAGTTGTCATCTCTGTGTTGACTTTGATTTAATCTCTGAGGTCCCTGTTTAGATTCTGGAGCCCTTTCTTCGATTGGCGTGCCCTGGTGGGCCTCTTGCGATAGTTATTTCTTTTTTGGTGGGTCTAAATGGGGTGTCTACAAATGTCTTTCATGAGTTATGGAAGAGGTGATTTGATTTGATTGAATGAGACTTAGGCAAAATCCACTAAGTTATGAGGGATTCTGCTAGTCGAAGGGGGCAGTTCGACCGGTCGAAAAGACCCTGCATGATTTACTCTTGGCTATCTTTTTCGGAAAATTTTTAAAGGTCTTAATTGATTCTTAGGATACCTTTGGGGTGTTGAAACTAAAGTTGGGAGAGCAGAACAAAATTACGAGGAAGTAGAATTTGGAAAAAAAAAAAATCTTTGGGTTGAATCACCGGTCTCGCTCTCTTTAAGACGTTTCGCAGCTCTGCCCAAAGTATTCAAACAGTTAGTCAAGTTGCCACGCCGTCCGCAGGATAAAACAGTCCAAAAATCACCTCTGTCCCAATTTATTTTTGCACGAAAATAAATTGGAAAACTAAACATCTTCTCGGATTGATTGCTCAGAAACAAGAAATGGAGAGGATATAGACCACTCAAAGAATATATGGAACACAAGAACAAAACTCACTGAATATATATCAAATATGTGCTGGAAGAAGTACTAGTAGTCTAGTACTGACAAGGGTAGGTTTGGTACTTTGGTCTTGTAAGTACCAACTCTTTACTTTAGTTGTTTTTCTTGCCTCAAGTATGAGGCATGCCCAGCCTTTTTATAGGCAAACAATTCTAAACGTTGGGCAGCAAATGTATAAACTTCCCATTGGGAATTTAAAACCAATTGAGTACTGTTTATTCATTGAATGAATAAGACATGTATATACATTGAATATATGACTGTTGCACATTGAACATATGACTGTTGCACATGTTTTAGCAAAAGATAAATGTGGGAAAACAAGGTTTAAAAGGAAAAAAAAAACTGTTTTAGTTTTTTTTTTCAAATGAATATTTCTCAAAAAAAATGTTTTTTCTTATTTTTCTAATACACTCTTAACTATATATACATATTATATTAATATATATATATATATATATATATATAACAATCCCCCACTTGTATTTGGAAAAAAAGTTTTAAAGCTCGTCGAGCAATCGAACATAAGATTGTGCATAAGTAAAGGTGTTTTTCAACTTGAACCTTTACATAGTAATGGTGATTCAGAATATACTAGAGTAACAAGTAATTTTGAACTTTATCTCTGACAACACCCCACACACAATCCTACTAAGGTGTAGCTAAAGTCAGCTCTCTTAAGGCCATGTGCTTCTATCCCAGTATAGAGAATGCTCTAGAGAATTTGCCCAAATTCCATAGGTAGCGGTCCAACTTCTACATTCGCATAGGTGAGTCTTACTCATGTAGCTAGATATCCCACTCAATATAGAGTTTAGATCTCAATAAGTGTTACCAATAACTCATCCGTGTATCACTTCAGGATATCATGCTTCTTAAGGGATGGACTCGGAGAGTAAACCCCATATGTATAAATATATATTTATATATATAATAGCATGATTCAACTCATATCACTTTGTGACTTGTTATTACCCTTTGAACCTCTTTCTTGGGATCTCCAGTCTATAGGTTGGGTTACCATAACAAGTGACTCAACTTCCATGCACTTTTGCCTCTTTGTGTTAAAAAATATCGGACTGAGGACTATGATCTCTCATTGTTTTGTCCATCAGATACTAGAGATGTTGATCTTCTATTTTTTCCTTGATAGATATAGGTGGAGTTCTTTGTTTACACCTATTTAAAACCCAATTAAGAGGAATATTCAAAACTTATCTCTAAAATTGTTCTAGCATACAAAAGACCTCAATTCTTCAAGAAGAACCAGACCATAGGTAGTTCAACATGAAAAGAGGTAATACAAAAAGCTAGTAAACAACATTGAGTCATCTCCAAAGTACTATCCAACAAGTCAACAACTAAAGGTAATTACACACAACAAAAGTAGCAGCTAAAAACCATGGTCATCCGGCAAAACATCATCGACTCCGTATCCTTATCGTTCTTCAGAGATGTAAAGCATCCCTACAACAAAGATTGCACATCTTAGGCTATCCATTCAATAAAATTTGTATGGTCAAATGACATGTACCTGTGGTATTTGGTTTTGAGAGTGGAAGTCATTTTGATTAATTGCTGAAGGAAGGCTTGAAAAAAGATTATGTTGGTTGTACATACATGGTGACACTGAATTTGCTTCAAAAGATTGTGAACCCTGTTAGACAACAATTTGAGAAAAAAATGCTTCAAGTAACTTGAAAGAAATAAAATGATCTAAAAAAAAGATTTGCCAATAGACAATAAATGGCAATACCTGAGTGGTGAGATATTGTCTTTGTATGGAAGTTGGGATTGAGAGAGCAACATTTGTTTTGTTCGGCTCCATATTTTTGCGTTTTTTCTTTATTGTTCTCTTTTCAAGGCCGCTCTTAGGTCAACCTTTACTACGAAATGTATTTCCTCTTGTTTTAATCCCCTTGGCCATGATATGGAGATTATTGCCACCTTGCACATGTTCAATGGGAGACAAGCTTCTTGTACCACCTAAAATTTCATTTACTGCTAAACTACTTTCCCCCTTAAATTTATCTAACTCAACATCTAAATCAATGAACTTTTTTGCTAAAAAAGTACGAGCTTCTTCAGATTCAGCGGCTTTCACTGCTAGTTTAATTGCGCTATGGCACAAGTTCTTGTAATGATTTGATATTGCAATATGATCTTCTTTATCCATGCACCCACGATTGTCCCTCACACATATGGCTCTTGAATTCCTTGCCCACCTCTTCAAGATATATTTTGAAGGAACTAATTTTATATTTCTAAGATCAAGAACCTTTAGTGCGTGGCTAAAAAGAATTCCAACAAACTCGAACTTCATACAACTGTATACAACTGTCTCATTAAATGAATTGTATGTGACCTTTTGCTCATAATTATGCCCATACACACAAACTCTATACTCAAACAATTGTGAAGTTTCAATGCAACCATTGACAACGATTAGTAGAGACTTCTTATATTCATTCTGAAATATATCAAATATTTTGGGTGTAAAATGATCTCTTGCATTCCTCAACATGGGCACATCAATGTCTAAAAATGGCAAACGTTGACTCGTATCAAATCTTGAATCCAATTCATTATAATGCAGATCCTCTAACATTCTATCAAAATGTTTGAAAAATTCCAAAATGTTTGAGTTAGGCTTCAAATAAGTTTTCAAGTGACCATTTAAGCTCTCGCTGAACTATGTGCTTGTCATATCGGCACAAAAAGTATGCCTCCCATACACCATAGTCCATTTTTCTCTTTCCTCAAAGAGAGCATGTAGCCATTGATTTTGCCAAAGATCGTATTTACTGAGCATAGATTCCCATGCGTGGATAAATTCACCTTCATACTCGTTATCATAAATGCAACTGTTCAAATCCTTGGCAAAAGAACTTGAACTTTTAAAAAGATGATTTAGGTGATTGGCTGCATTTTGGAATAGATGCCATAGACATAGTCGATGAAACATTTTTGGTAAAACCCTTGAAATCACTTTAGCCATTGCTCGATCTTGATCTGTGAATATTGTTTTTGGTTTCTTTCCATGCATTGCCTTTAGAAATGTTTCAAATAACCATTCAAATGACTCTATAGTTTCATCAACAACAATGCAGCCCCAAAGAGCACTGTTTCTCTAAAATGATTCACCCCATTCACACACACATGGATATATAGTAAGATACATATATGCATATTCTTGTAGTGGAAATTCAAGCTTTGGACTTTTGGTTTTGGGTAAGCCTCTATAAATTCATGATTTTAATTTCAGTTTATTATAAATTGTTAATATAGGTATATATTTATATGTAGATTTCATATATATATATATATATATATCGTTAAGGGTGTGAAAATAGCGAGCAGAAAAACTGAAAATGTGATTTCTTTATATCAAATGAAAGGTCTCGATCCCACGAGGCTCCCTTTTTAATTTCAAAAGCCATTCATAGCGGTTGCGACGAATGATCGGTCTAAAGTTTTGTCACCATTCGGTTTTTTGATAAAATCGTGAGTTGCATTTGATTTTAATAAGAATTGATTTTACATTTGAAATCTATACGGAAAAAGGAAGAGATTCATATATTGGAAGTCCTGTTTGGATTAAGTTTTTAAAATGGGTAAAAATCAGCCTTTGATTTCAAAACAGAGCAAGAACAAGGAAGATGACGACTCTGTGGTATCTCGCGTGCGCGACCATGCATATTTTTGAAAACTATTTTAAAATAACTGCGTGGCCTTTCTGAGGATAACTTGCTCGAGCGGCTCGCTCGAGCGAGCTGAGGCAGTTTTGTTAAATCTTCTGTTTTGTTGTACTTAAGTCTGTTATGAGCTAAGGGGCCTTGTACCCTAATCTTTAAGAGTTGTACCCTACTTTAATAGTAGTTGTACTTATGCTTAGAGGTGTTGTACCTCACTGATATACACGTATTATTGTATATTGAGATTTGTAGCAGATTGAGCAGTTTCGGTTCTATTTTGATTACTTATTCAGTCAATCCTCGGTGAACGATAGTTCCGTATAACCCTCAATAAAGTTGTATAATATGTTAATAGTGTACTCATATGTTTACATGAGCTGTGATGCCTTAAGTGTTTACTTGAGTTTCTATGCCTTATGTGTTTACCTGGGTGATTTCGGCATGCCCATTTTTAACCTACATATACAATATTAAAACATCATTATCAATTCCATTTTACTCTTTCCATCTGACCAAACTACCCTTAAAGGAATTGTAAAATAGCCAAGTCAAACTTCCCCTAGCACACCATGTCAAACGTCCCCTGACGTGCCCACACGTGCTAATTGTCTCCCCACCGAGCCAACATGCGCAAATTGTCTCCCAAGCCCTCACATGGTGTGAGTATTGTACCGTATAATTTCTAATTTCAAAAAATATTTTTAAACTTTAACCTCTATAACTTTTAATTTACAACTCAATTTTTCGCAAATTTTATACTGCTTGAATCGTGTCGACGAGATTTACAAAACTAGTACCATTGTTGATATGTTTTAAGCAAAAAAAAAAATTCAAGTTTTTACATATATGAATAATAAGTGAAATTTCACTTATTAGAGCGTCTATAGTGGTGTTTCAAAAACTTAGCTAAACTTAAGCTAAGTTGTTGTATATATTTGGTGCGCATTTTAGTGGTGTAAATTGGGAGACGGCACTCACAAAGCCACGAGAATGGTAGACGGCACAGTGTGTGCCGTGTGGATGGTGACCGGCACACACTGTGCCGTGAAGTGTTCTCATACAAAGGTAGAAGGCACAATGTGTGCCGTGAGAATGGTACATGAAGAAGTCGAAGGCACAATGTGTGTTGTGAGAAAGGTAAAAGGCACAGTGTGTGTATTGAGATTGTGGCCGACACAAACACCACTGTGGATGCTCTTAAGTGAAATTTCACTGAGTACATGAAATATTAAGTGAAATTTCACTTAATATTTATGGAGGTTGAAATCTTCTCAATTGTGAGATTTCTTAGTTTAAAAAGGGCAAATTGAGCAGGGTCGCAAATGCTTTAAGTATAGATTAGAACTTAGTTTGGCCCCCACGCGATTTTTAAAAGTAGTTTATGAAATTTATTATTAAGTTGTTTGATAATTTTGTATAAATGGCACATTACTCTTCAAAAACACATCATGAAGCCAAAGAGCAACCTTGAGCTTTTAAAAGCTCCATTCTAGAGTTTTAAAAGCTCCTCCCAAAAAAGCCCTAAGTTCAATTTTTCTATATATGAATAATAAGTTAAATTTCACTTATTAAGTGAAATTTTTTACATATATGAATAATAAGTGAAATTTCACTTATTTAAGTGAAATTATATATGTAAAAAAAATTCAAGTTTTTACATATATGAATAATAAATAAAATTTCACTTATTAAGTGAAATTTTATTGAGTACATGAAATATTAAGTGAAATTTCACTTAATATTTATGGAGGTTGAACTGGTCATGCACTTAATATTTATGTAGTAAACTTGAACTGGACCATTAGATGCTATGATCACTTAATATTTATGGAGGTTGAAATATTAAGTGAAATTTCACTTAATATTTGTGTAGTAAACTTGAATTGGACCATCAGATGCTATGACCACAAGAAAGAAGAAACAAAAGGTCGACTTGAGTAAGATTAAGTTGGTAGTTAGTTCATCAAGTAAGGATCTTGTGGAGTAAAGTTAAATCCTGCAATCTATAAAGTGCCTTCTCAAACATGGTCCATTACTGCTCCAATACCCCCAATGTACCCAATGGACATCCTAACCAACTGAGGTGAAACTCCTGCTAATGCCTTCTCTTCGCTGTTCATTTCACTGCTAGTACTACATTCAGAGCATGACATGAGGGTCTCATAATACCCTAAGCTAACTGTCATGAACCCAAATTGGGTGTGTAACAAATATTGTGGTCAGGTCATACGGGCACCCACATCTATTTGGACTGGGTCCAAAGAGGCCTGGCTTGGACGCCGAATAACGGGCTTTGGAGTCCCAAGCCTATTAGGTTTTCTGTGTGTCTATATATATGTGTATGTATTACACATAAAAAAACCTAAGAGAGAAATAACAATAATAACAGCATCCTCTCTCTCTCACGTTACTCTCTCTCTCTCTCTCATGGTTTCTCTCTCTAGCTAATCACCAAGGAGCTTGGGATTTAGCGTGTAACTGTCATGGGGATGGCTTAATAAGCGTCCTCTATGACCTAGGCGATGCATAAGAGAGTACACGAAGGCAACATGGAGCAGCAGTTCGTGGGTGAAGACGCCGGGCTCGTAATAACACCGTTCGGAGATCCATCGGGCTATTTCGCTAGGTAACGAACCTATGCCCGACTCTTATGCTTGCGTGTATATATAATCAACATTGGTATCAGAGCCTGTAGGTTGTTGATTCGCCCGTAGATCACCCGAATCAATTCTGCCATTAAAGCTTCAAGCAAGCTTTTATCAAAACTTTGAAAATTTTGATTTCCAAGTGGGTCTAGTACAAAACTCCAATGTAGGTCCGATTTTTTAACATGAATGTGTTCCTTATGGTCCCTAGAGTCCTCCCACAAAGTCCCATAGGCAAATTATCTCAAACGAAGAAGAAAATTGAAAACCTAATTTATGGGTTTTATCAAAACTGTTTTTTCCAAAATTTCAGCCTCTTTTCTGGACAATCCACACGTCCAATCAGGCTGTTTTTTGGCTTGAACTTAATCTACTCCGTGAGCTCTTTCCAACCATATATAATACACATTTTTTTAATCAATAATGAAGGAGATATAAGCCAGCAAAGTTAGGGGTTCGCGCAGCCCTGGATTGCGTTTTTAGGGTTTCAGTGAAGATGATGAAGCCAACGACCCACCCCCACGTGCGTCGGTGGCGCGTGCTGCGCGTGCGGCGGCGCTGGTGCTAGTATGGGCCCTACTTTGGCGAGTGAGGGTCCCCCTTGGCCCATACTATTTTAATATTTTTTTTATTAAAATATTCCAAAAAATGTTTTAATTATTTTGTATTTAAAACTGTTTTTATGATTAAAAACTAAATTTAAATAGTTTAAATTTGTTTTAAATGCTTTAAAATTTTGGAAAAATGTGGAAAATTAATTTTTTATTTTTCCTATCTTATGGACACTGAGTGGGATTAGAAGTAATTTTATGATAAATTATTTCATTATTTTTGGTATTTTAGAGCATAAAAGATATGTTTTAAATATGTTTTTAATTGCTTAAAATATCCAAAAATGTATATTAATTTTTGAAATTAATATATAGTGTCTAGTACACTGTAAGGGACTCTAAGATAATTTTTTTGTGTAAATTATTGTGTATTTATGATATTTTAGAGCATATAACTAATGTTTATGGACAATTATTTAATTGCTTAAAATAGCCATAATACATTATTAATTTTTGTAATTAATATGGGACATAAGGGACTCTGTTTTAAGACCATGTAAAATTTTGTGGGACTCATAGATAATTTTTGATAAATTATCTCAATCATATTAATATTTTAGAGCATATATTTGTGTGTATTTGTACACATATTAAATTGCTTAAAATATTTTTATTGATTATTAGTTCAGAGAATTAATACAATGTGTTTAGAACACTAGTGGTAGCTTAAGAAAATTATTTTAGTGGATTTTCTCACTCTTTGGAACATATTTTAGAGAATATATATTGTGTTGAGTATGCAATATAAATTGCTTAAAATATAACCAATTAAAGTTGTTAATTTTTGAATTTAATGTCTAGCATTTTTTACACACTAATTGGAGACTTGAGAAAATTTTATGAATTACCTCATTTTTGTTTTGGTATTTTAGAGCATAAAACTTATGCATATGGGCATTTATTTAATTGCTTAAAATAGCTAAAATAGATTATTAATTTTTGAAATTAATATGGAGTGTTTGGAACACCATATTAGACCACTTGTAATATCCTTGAAAATTTGAAAATACGGAAATAGATTCCTGAGATTATTTCCATAATTATCCTTGTACCTTGTGTAGTAAATTCGTATTTTTTTGTTATATTTTATAACTATAAGTTATATTATATTTCATGTCGCTTGAATAATAACTATAGATTGTGTTTAATAATAATTATTGCTTAAACTCATAATATAAATTATATTCATACGCTAGTAGTTACTTAATGTTATAACTATATGTTATAATATAATTATAGTTGCTAGATATTACAATTATGGGTTATAACCTTTATTTCATATCACCTATTTTATAACTATATATATTATATTATTCGGACCCGATAATTGTGACTACAATCAGAATTATATATTCGACATAATTAGCTCTGTAATTATAAGTTATAGTTATTATATTATTATTGATTTTTCTTAATCCCCTGACAATTACTAAAATTATATTATTATCAATATTTTTATTTTAAACCCCAGACGAAGATTATTAACTTAGACTGTTAGTTAGACCCGGACAGAATAACACTCAAACTCGTAAAATTTGATGTTACCCGGACTGAATGGCACGTGGCTCAAGGCAATGACACATCCCACGATTTTGAGAATCTTACCTAATATAGTTATATGTACTACCTAACCTACTTATATCTATTGAGTAATAATACTACCCAAATACCACCCCCCCCCCCCCCCCCCCCCCCCCTTGGATCCCTACCACTTTACCCCCTCAAACCTTTGGGTAAACTCCCCATGCCACCACTGCCGGCACAAACTTCCACCCCCCTCTCAAACAATCCCTCTCCTTAACCACTAATACACTCCACCGCCACTTCCCTTCTGTGACCCGTAACCACTACCCAAGCACACATACACGTTATGTATGATGATGCCGAAAATTGGTAAGCGAGATTTATGCGGAAAGATAGAGTAGAAAGAGGTTTGTATGTGGTTCGGCCCCGTTAACAAGGTGACCTACGTCCACGTGTGCGTCTATGCGCTTCTTACAAGCAGATCACCGGCAGGCCTGGTGAGCCAACAAAGACGGGTAGCTCTACCAGTAATACCGGCCGGGTGTATGCGTGTAAGTGGTGAGTACTCTTCGTAAGTGCTTGTGTACTTCGAGAGATTATTTTCGGATCCCTCTAGAGAGAATAGGTGGGCCCTTTTATAGATGCAAGAGTCCACCCTTACATGGTAAGTCAATAGGATTAGGAAGCCTAATCTAATCACAATACATTTACATGATTTTTAGGAGAGTTTCCTAAGTGGTTTAGGAAACTAATCATCTTTCCTTGACGGAGTCCGGGTCATACAAGGAAACTGCCTGGAATGTTCCTCCAAGTTGCCTATGCTAGAAAGCCGCCGTATATCACGCCCGGGCCGGCTGATCCTACCCGAGCGGTAGCGTCTAACACGGGGCGCGGACCCCAAGATCTCTTCCCGGTTAGCCCGGATCCTTCTGCCACGTGGCTGACGGACTTTAGCAAGATATTTCTGGACATATCAGCTGCCCCCGATTTTCAAAGTTGATGCGATATCTTGTCGGATGAATTTTGAAAATTAAGAATGTCTTCCAGATACCGTCCGGGAAAAGACCAGGACTATTGTTAGGACGGGGCCGGACGGGAGTGATCCGTCGGGATATCGACCGAGCGGCGACCCTGCATGATCGGGCTCCCTGACGCCACGTGTCCATCGATTAGTGGTCTGGTTCGGATCCAACGTTGCCAGTTCGGAAGCAACCGAATTGTCCATGTAGCAACCGAACCATCACGTCGTGCATTCAATGCTCACACTGTTTGAGGCGATGCCCCAAGTGCTCGAAGTAACAGTTTTGGCGGGAAAGCGTATGAGCCGTCCGATCAAATCTGATCTCAGCCGTTCGCTATGCCTATATAAGGAGCACCTGTTTAATCTATCTCTTACTGCAAGTTAACAGCTGAATCGCCCGAGCAGTTTTTGAAAGCAAAACATCCCCGAACTCCTTCTTTTTCTCCGTCATTTTTGTTCTTCAAGCTTCCCTCAAATGGCCCCTCACATTGATCTGACATCTGATGAAGGACTAAAGACTTTCCGAGAGGACTGCGAACTTCCCGACGATGTCGGAGTTCGCCCTTACACTAAAGGGGAGGAAGTAGCCTTCCCTTTCGTCCTCATCAGCAGCTATCTACTGCTTGTTGTGGGGCTATGCTTCCCTCTCCCAGCCTCCTTCTGCGACCTGCTTCAGGGGTTGTGCATTCCGCTTTCCAAGTGCCGCCCAAACGTGGCCCGCCTCCTCTAGGGGATATCAATCCTGAACTAACGACTTGGGGTGCTCCTCCGTTCTATCGACGTCGTCAGGTGTTATGTCCTGGGGATCGACCACGGGGGCCCTTATTTACGCCCTGGTGCAGAGGGAAGGCACCTTGTCCAGGGCTTGGATTTCCCGAACAAGAGGTGGGGCCAATATCCTTGGGTTGTGGTGTTCGGCAACTGGCTGGTGGACCCTGATCTCCGCCCTCCTGCGGCCTTTGATGCGGAATTGTGCAAGGCGTCCTTTGCTGCCTTCCGCAGTATTGCCCCCTCTGTTGCCGACACAGAGGCCATCGATCGTGCCATCGAAGCCAGCCTCACGTTCTCGGATTTGTCCGGGGGTCCCGCTGGTGAGGTCGGCGGTGAGGATCCGCCTGCGCCCCCTGCTGCTGCAGCCTCCGGGTCTCGTCGCTACACTCGGTCCATGGCTTCTGGTCGGCGTGCCACAAGTAGGGCCGGCCCTCTTGAGGGACCAGTCTCCCTGTCCACCAGCAGCCACTCATCCTCCTCCGGGGATGCGAGCCCGCCACCGGGCCCATCCCAGAAGGGGAAAGAAAAGGCAGTCGGGGAAGAATCTCAACCCCCACCAAAAAGGAGCCGGACGGAATCCCCGACCGGTCTTCAAGTGCCGAGCTCTTGGACGGGCCTTGCCCTCGGTAACCTAGAGGGTCGTCTTCAAGAGTTGGTAAAGCAGACTGCCCGCCTGCAGACTGAATCTGTCATGCAGGAGGTGGATGTTCACACCATAGAGCTCACTGTCAAGGACTTGGTGGCAAGGATGACGGCCCTGGAAGAGGAGGTGAAAGCTCTAAAGGGCAAAGGAACTTGAAGACTCCTTGCTATTTTTTTGCTATTTTTTTTTTCGGGGAGGCTACTATAACTGCCTCCCAACCTCTGTATAGTTCACTCTTTATTGCAATAAAAAGGTCCTTGAGGCCGACACTTTATCTTATTCTGCTTTCGCCGACTGTTCCTTACTTCTGCAAAGCATTTAACCTCCAATACCCGATCGGTTTTCGTTGACCGACCTGGCCTTGGCTTTCTGCTTCTTAGCGAATGATTTTTGGAACTCCGTTTGGCTTTATCGGCACTGCCCCCCATTTTCGGAACTGACTAGATATGTCATCGGGCAAGGATCGAAAATCAATATTGCTCTAAAACACCGTCCGGGTAACTCCCAGGGATCCGGTCGGTGTAGAAAAAGGCTAGGGTGGCGGTATCATGGGCCCGGACCTATTGCTGCCACGTGGCAAACGGTGAGTGGCCAGGTTAGGATCCAATGATGGTGGTACGATCGTAACCGAATCATTGGTTGGCTAACTGAGCCGTCGTGTCACGCATTTAATGAGCGCGCCTTTTGAGGTGACACGTCATGTACCTGAAGCGACAGTTTGGGCGGGAAGTCATATGGGCCATCGGACTCGCTTTGATCTTGGCCGTCCATAGCTCCTATATAAGGAACGTTTGGCCACTTCCTGAACCACTTTCGCCGAGACGAGTATTCCCGGACAAACTCCTACGCTTTAAGCTTTGTAAGTCTCATTCTATCCCGAACTTCTCTTTACTGATTTATCCCCCTTCCCCCCATCTCTCTTCTTGTCGGAGTGAGGCTGGAGAGGACGAGTCCGGTAGGGTTGGAGCGGGAGTGGGATTTCTTCCTTCTCAGATTCTACGCATATTTTAAATCGGGGGGAACCTTGGCTCAGTTGAACCGAGAGGGCATCCCGTGGGTTGTTTTGAGGGAGTGTTACCTATCGTTAAGAAGCATATATTCGTTGCCGTTCAGGTTAGTGGCGTTGCCCCCCACTATATATTAGGTTTGGGGTTTCCAACCCTTACACAGATCGCAGTCAGCTCCCTTACCGTACCGTAGGAATATCAGAGATGGACCACTCTGGGTTCAACTCTGCCTCCCGATCGGAGAGTGAGATGTCCAGGTCGGGCACGCCTGACCCCAGTATAGACATACCGTCAGCTTCCCCCTCAGATCGTTATAGTGAGGGCCGTATCCCAGCCCGAGCATCTACCGACAAGTCCAACCAAGAGACCCCCACTGCATCGGTGTCACGGGGCTCAGGTGACGAAGTTCCTAGGGAACCCGATCCTGAAGTTGCCTTCGCTTGCGAGTTTATTTCCTCAGTCTTGCATTCCGGGGACCTCGATCGGATCAGGGGTAAGTACGCCATCCCCGATGGCAGCTCCTTGTCTGTCCGCCCTGGTGGGGCACACGTCCACCATAGAGGCTTGGTTACCCTATACGAGGACGCCTTCTTAGCTGGCCTTCGCGTCCCCCTCCATCCAGTCGCCCGGGACATTTTGATTTTCCTGGGAATAGCCCCCGATCAGTTAGCCCCAAACGGGTGGAGGTATCTTATGGGGTCCATCTCCTTGTGGCCCCAGGTCTTCGGGTACGAACTCACCCTTCAAGAGTTCTTCTGGATCCACCGGCCCTTCCCCATTCATAGGGAGGCCGGATTCTTTTCTCTAGGGGCTCGGCAGGGGAAGAGAGTTATCGTCAACTGCCCGAGTAACAACAAGGGGTGGAAAAAAAAGTTCTTCCAAGTGTCCACCCCTGGGTTCTGCTAGCCAGCCCCTGGGAGTCAACTGAGGACCTCATGGGCAGAGGAGTTGAGGGGTAACTCCGTCCCATACTCCGTATGTCCCCTTTTGAAGCCTTGCTTTACGGTTTTGAACTGATCGCTTTGGTTTACTTCGCAGTGGGGTCAGTCAACCTCCCACGTGTTCCGGCAGAGTGCGAGGAGAGAATCAGGGGCTTGATTGAACAGCCCGTCAACATCTGGGACGTGCTAACGCGGTCGGGAGATCAGAAAAGCGACCGCCGACCTCGCTATCCTGCTAAGACTCCGGCCCTCATTAACATTCCCCCTAGTAAGAGTTGGTTCACTTATATCAGCCCGGACTATCCTTGTAAGTTTTTCAGACAGCGAAGCTGTCAGATTTTGCCTTGTTATCTTAGTTGCTGACCCCGCGGCTATTTTCCCTTTGCAGAGATGGCCCCCAGGAAAGATCCCGATAGCTTGAGGGCTCTTCAGGCGGCTGCTGCCGAGTGGATGGCGGTGATCGGGAAAAGGCCGGCCGAGGAGGCTTCCGGCAACGTACGTCCATTTAGGCAACTCAGGCATGGCCCTTCAACGGCCCGAGCTCTCGGGGAGGCGCCCAGCCCCTGGGCTGTCATAACGGGCAAAACGTCTGTTCCCCGAGCCAAGATTCCCTCTGGGATTCCCCTGGACGAGACCAGGGAGACCCGGGACAGGGTCAGACCGTGCCTACTTCCCAGTCAAGTGGATAGGTGCGCTGGCATGTCTCCCCAAGTCTTTCAGGCTTGGCTATATAGTATCTCTCATCTGGTAAGTAACTGTTCTGTATCGACTGATTTCTTTGCATCTTCTGCTCTGTTGACAATGGTGGCTGACCATTTCCTCTTTTACCTTGATTGCAGGTTGGCTGCATGGCGGCCGAAGCTGAGTCCTTCATGCCGGCCCTTGCCGGGAGAGCCACTGCCGCCAAGGCCGCCCTTTCCAAAAAAGAGGTTGCACTAGAGACCAAAAAGAGGGCCTTGATCGTGGAGAAAAACAGGGTCAAGGGCCTGATTTCAAGCCTCGGGGCAGCCCAGGAAGACCTACCGGTAGCACTGGCGGAGCTTGAGGCTGAGCGGGCTGGCCGCGCGGCTACAGAAGCTCAGGCGAGGACATTCTCGGAGGCGGCGACTGCCGCCGGTCCTCCGGGGAAAACTTTCGACGACGGCTTCTTCCTTGGGTACGAGGATTTGAAGAGAAGGCTGGCTCAGGACCACCCGGAGTGGGACACCACTCCTTACCAGGGGGTTGACTCTGACTACTGGGACATAGCGCTCGAAGCTACCGAGGATGCTGATGCCGCAGCTGCTGTTGCGGATGAGGGTGCCATTGTCCCGGCTGGCCAAGAGGGAGCTGCCGCCCAGGAAGGGCATCCCGGGGAAGAAGCCGAAGAGGCTGTGGACATTGTTGACGTAGATGACGCCTAGGCTCCCTGCTCCCGGACTGTTGCTATTTTTCTCCTCTTTTTTTTTTTTTGTTGTAGTTTTTTTTTATGGGGGGGCTACTACAACTACCCCCTAGGATCTGTACAATTTTATATTAATAAAAAGGCCCTTCGGGTCAAATCTCCTTTTCATTAATTGTATTTTTTTTGGTACTATGCCTGTTTATAGTTGCTAGTATCCGCTCGGTTTTGGCCGACCTAACACCTGCCTTAGCAAATGCTTTAGGACCGTAACCAACAGAAATGCCTAGTCTTATTACCCTTTCTAAAAGGTAATCGCCCGGAGCGTTGTAGGGACTAGCCCTACCTAGCATCTGGGATCGTCCGGTGTATTATAGGAGTACCCTGTATTACCATCCGGGTTATCCCGGCGTATCATAGGTGTATCCTGTTTTACAACCCGCGACATATCTCTGATCACTGTAAGCGCTTAGGAAGATCTCCCAAGCTCTCGTAATGACCGGTGTGATTCCCTGTTTTGGCCTAATGTTTCCCTGCCCCCCAAGCATTTTGCTAAGGTGGGAGTTCAGGAACTGGTGACCGTAGGGAACCGACCTGGGACATGGGTGGTCGCAGGGGCATTTGAAGCTCACCATTGTCGGCCACCTAGGGGTTCGGCCCCGTTGTTGGCTGGGCCTAGGCGAAGCTTGAAGTAATTTCCTGTTTAGGTCGACAATCCCCTTGCCCTTGGCGTCCTGCTAAGGCGAGGGCGTGCTGGGGAGTGACCATAGGAAACCGACCTGGAACATGGGTGGTTGCAGGATCCTTTTGTGCCTGGGTTCGGAGCCCGAGGTCTTTTCTGCCTTGGGGTTAGGCCCAAGGTCTTTGTTGCCTCGGGGTTAGGCCCGAGGTCTTTTGTGCATTGGACGGTGTACTGACAGAAGGAAATTTTTGAAGTAGAACCATGTAACTTTATTAAAAAATAATAAACTACGTCGAATACCCAATCGGAGCTACAAGAAAGAATTTTGCCTATAATACTAAACTCCCATGGTCCGATGCTGCTGATAGTACTTGCGAAGGTGTTGCACATTCCAAGGATGAGTGAGATCATGCCCGTCCATACTCTGTAACCAGTAGGTTCCCGGTCGGTTAATTCAAGTCACTTTGTAAGGGCCTTCCCAGTTTGTCCCTAGTTTGCCGTGGCTTGGGATTCGGGTTGACTGGTTGACCGCCTTGAGGACGAGGTCTCCAACCTGAAAGCTACGGTGCTTCACCTTGCTATTGTAATACCGCGAGACTCTTTGCTTATAAGCTGCTACCCTCATATAGGCCTGGTCTCTTTTCTCTTCCACCAAGTCCAGCTCTGTCCTGAGGGCTTCTCCATTGTCTGGGTCATTGAAAGTAGCCACCCGGTATGTGGGCAGCCCGAGCTCTGTGGGGGACCACTGCCTCAAAACCATAAGTTAATGAAAATGGGGTTTCGCCTGTAGCCGCTCGGGGTGTGGTGCGGTAGGCCCACAGGAGGGTCGGTAGTTCTTCAGCCTACAGGGCTTTGGCGCCTTCAAGCCTTGTCTTGATCGGCTGCAAAATTGTGCGGTTGGTTACCTCGGCCTGACCATTGGCTTGTGGATGCTCGGGGGAAGAGTAATGATTTAATATCCCATAGCCCGAGCAGAACTGTCTGAAGACTGGTGTGTCGAATTGTCGGCCATTGTCACTGATCAGGACTTGCGGGATACCGAACCGGATGAGGATATTTCTTTCCACGAAGTTCTCCATTTTTCGCTCGGTTATCGTTGCCAAGGGCTCGGTCTCTGCCCATTTGGTGAAGTAGTCAACAGCTATCACGGCAAATCTGACTTGCCCTTTCCCTGTCGGTAAGGGACCAACAATGTCGATTCCCCACTGGGCAAATGTCCAGGGACTGTGGACCGGTGTTTGGAGTTCTCCCGGTTGGTTGATCATGGGAGCATACCGTTGGCACTTATCACAACTTCGAACATACTCCTGTGAATCTCGGGCCATGGTTGGCCAATAGTAACCTTATAACAGGGCCTTTTTGGAAAACGCCCGACCTCCGATGTGGTTTCCACACACACCTTCATGGATTTCGTACAGTATTGCTTGCACTTGCGCAGGATGAACGCAGCGGAGGTACGGGATAGTAAATCCCATTTTATAGAGAATGCCATCTAGGAGGTGATATCGCGCTGCCTGGTACTTGACCCAGCGTGCCTCATCCCTGTCATCTGGTAGCCTTCCTGTCGTTAAGAATGTCACGAGCGGGTCCATCCAGCTAGGTCCCAGAGTGACCGGGTCGACCTCCATGCCCTCCGAGTTGATCACACTCGGCTCGGGTAGGAACTATATCCTTATCCCAGGCAAGTCTGACTCAGAGGACGAGGCGAGGCAAGCAATCCGGTCTGCTCTGGTATTCTCTTCTCTAGGTATCTGGGTAATGGAGAACTCTCGGAGCTTCTTGGAAGCCGTTTGGACAAGGGCCAAGTAGGCTACCATGTTGTCTTCCCGTGCTTCATACTCTTGATTTACTTGGTTGACCATGAGCTGGGAGTCACTATAGCCCTGAACCTGCTGCGCACTCATCGAGATGGCTAATTGTAACCCGACCAAGAGGGCTTCGTACTCGGCCTCGTTGTTGGAAGCGCGAAACCCAAACCTTAGAGCATATTCGAGCTGGATGTCGTCCGGGGTAGTCAAGATAATTCCAGCTCCGCTACCTTGCTGATTGGAGGAACCATCCACGTGCAATACCCAGGTCGGGATATCGGAGTTTAATCCGGGCAGTATGGCCGAAGGCTCGGGCTCTTTGATTGGATCTTCAGGGTATGTAAACTCAACCAGAAAGTCTGCTACAGCCTGCCCCTTGATTGTCGTCCAGGGTCGTTAGACTACTTCGAATTCTTCCAGTTCCAACGCCCACTTGACGAGCCTCCCAAATGTGTCTAGCCGAGAGAGAATTCTGTGGAGAGGCTGGTCGGTCAGGACTATAATGACATGGGCCTGGAAGTACGGGCTGAGGTGATGAGGTCGAAGGCCAGTTTCTCGATCCGGGATTATCGGCTTTCCATTCCCTGCAATGCCCGGCTGGTGTAATACACTGGGAACTGTATCCCGTGCTCTTCTAGAACTAGTGCCGAGCTAACCGCCGACGGCGACACCGCCAAGTACAGGAGCAATTCCTCTCCAGGTGTGGGCGTTGATAGTAGAGGGGGAGAGGCCAGATATTTCTTGAGTTCCTGGAATGCCTCTTCACACTCTTCTGACCATTGAAATGCTTTGCGGAGGATCTTGAAGAATGGCAAGCACCGGTCGGTAGCTCGGGATATAAATCTGTTCAGTGCGGCCACCCGTCCGGCTAAGCTTTGAACTTCCTTCGTTGATTTGGGTGACCGCATGTTGATGATAGCTCTGGTTTTCTCAGGGTTTGCTTCGATTCCCCGTCTGCTGACTAGATGGCCGAGGAACTTCCTGGACGAGACATCGAAGGTGCATTGGCCGAACGGCGTGACTTTGTAGCAATACGTGCCCTGGTCAGTGATGAACACTGTCTTCTCTTCGTCCCCGGGGTACATGCTGATCTGATTATACCCCGAGTAAGCGTCCATGAATGACAGGAGTGAGTGGCCTGCCGTTGAGTCAACAAGGAGGTCTATCCTGGGCAGCGGATAGCAGTCCTTGGGGCAGGCCTTGTTGAGGTCGGTGAAGTCCACACACATTCTCCACTTCCCGTTGCTTTTCTTGACCAGAACGACATTGGCTAGCCAGTCGGGATAGTGGACTTCTCGGATGGACTTCGCCTTCATGAGCTTCTCGACTTCTTCCCCGAATGCCTTTTGTCTTTCGGGGGCCATGCCCCTCCTTTTCTGCTTAACCGGGCGACAATCCGGGCTAACATTGAGATGACGGGACATTACCCGGGGGTCAATCCCAGGCATGTCCTTGTGACTCCAAGCGAAAACATCATGTTCTCGCCTCAGGAACTGGATCAACTCCTCCTTCAAAGCCGGCTCCAATAAGGTCCCTATGCTGACTGTGCGGCCAGGGTGATCAGGGTTCAGCATGATCTGCTCCAGTTCTTCCATCGGTCCTATTATGTCGCTCTGGTCCCGAGGGTCCATCTCTTGGACGTTTAGCGTTTCAGTTATTGCCCCCCGGCGCAATGAGCTAACGTAACAGCTGCGGGCGGTGCTCTGATCCCCACGCAAGGATCCAGGCCCCTGCGGAGTCGGGAACTTTACTGTTAGGCTGTATGTGGAGACAACTGCCCTGGTCCTGTTGAGAGTTGGCCTGCCAAGGATGACGTTGTATGCTGACGGGGCCTCTACAATCACAAAATTGGTGAGCACGGAGGCCTGCTGAGGATATGTCCCCATGAGAACCGGAAGCTCGATTACTCCGAGCGGTTATGTACTTGAGCCGTTGAATCCGACAAGGGGAGTAGCGACCGGCCGGAGCCGATCCCTGGAGATCCCGAGCTGGTCAAACGCCGATGTGAACATAATGTCTGACGAGCTGCCGGTGTCTACCAACACCCTTTGGACCATGTAGTTGGCTATGGAGATGGTTACTACTAGAGGGTCGTCATGGGGGCAGTGGATCCCCTGCAGGTCGTCGGACGTGAATGTGAGAACCTCGGCCGGGGAGGAGCCAGTGGATTGGACTTGCCCGACCTCCGTTCGGGAGGCTCGGGCATGCCTCTTCCGCACCGACTGCGTATCGCCTCCGCCGGATGTTCCTCCAGAAATCACATGGATGTGACCGAGTGGCGGTGGTGGCAACTGGTTAGGAGCCCGGACGTTCTGCCGAGGCCGTCCTTCGGTGACGAACTCGGCAAGATGTTCCTGCTCAATCAGCTTCTCGATTGCTATCTTCAATTTGAAACAATCTTCTGTTTCATGGCCGTGATCCCGATGGTAGCGGCAAAACTTGTCCCGGTTCCTCTTACCGGGCGGGGCCCTGAGTTTAGCTGGCTGCGAAAGCAGCCTCTACGCCTCGGCGGCGGCCATGACCTCGTGGATCGGGCGAGAAAGAGGCGTGAAAGTAGTCTGGGGCTGTTCCCTTGCATCTCTCTGATCCTGCTTTGGCTTCTTTCCCGAAATCTTCTCGAACCCTTCGCGCTTGCGTTTGGCCTTGGGGGATTCGTCCTTCGTTTGGCCAGCGCATTTCGCCTTTAGGAATTCCTCGGTATCTATGTATTTCCCGACCCTCTCCGAGAGTTCCACCAGGGTCGCCGGTCGATTACGATGGAACGACGTAGCGACTTTGGTGTGCTGAACTCCTGAGCAGAAGGCCATGATGGCGGCCGTTTCGTTAAGGTTACGGATCAAGAGCCTTTGCTGATTGAAACGGTCCATATATTTCCTCAAGGATTCCCCTTTGCGCTTTTTGACGGTCAACAGCTGGGTGTCCGACTGCGACCGATCGAGCATCCCGACAAACTGACTAATAAAGAGTTTGCCGAGGGCTTTGAAGTTGTCAACCGTTCGGGGCTTCAATGCGTGGAACCACTGGGCGGCTGACCCCTTTAGGGTACTGGAAAAGGCCAGGCACAGCAACTCGTCTGTCGTGGTGACCAATGCCATCTGCGCCTTGTAGGTGCGGATGTGGTTTACTGGACTCCCCGTGCCATCGTATGAGCTGAGATGCGGGGGTTTGAACTTTTGTGGAATAGGGAACTGGGTCACCCGAGCGGTATAGGGCGACTCCGTTTCCGTATCAATGAGGTCGTGACTGGACTTGCGGTTTAGCCTCTCGATTTACTGCTGTAGTTCCTCGACCTGGGCTTTGACGTCACTCCGCCCTGCTCTCCTATCCGTGTCTGAACGGTAGGTGGGGTCGGACGATGAGGCCTCTTCCTCAAAGTGCGTCAACCTCGGAGATAGTACCCGACTGTTGGTTCGGGTAAGTCTGTGCCTAAGGTCCCCTCGGCTCAGGACGGGAGGATCGTCAACCGATTCCCGGGTTTTCCGTCCGGACTTTTCTGCCCTTGCTGTGCGCCGTCGATCAATGATTATTCTGGCGTCCTCTGCTCGGCGCGCTCGGCGAGGGATGTACCGAGGTACCATTTGAGAGCGCTTAGTGGCCTGGCTGCGCTCTCCACCTGCAGGACGTTCCCGGGCTGGTGGGGACACCGGAGCGGATCGTGCATGCTCTCGCACCCGAGCCGGCTGGCTGACGGGAACGCTTTTCTCAGGTCGACTCTCTGACTTGGGGCGCTTTTCACGTTGGGCCATAAGCACGTCTATCTGCTGTTGTGCTCGACGCTGGCCCTCCAGGAGCTGCTCCAGTGTCGCCGTGACCTGTTCGGTAGTCATGGAGGTGGCCCGCGGCTCGATCTGCAGGTTTTCCTGACCGGCTGAGTCGGCGGGGTTGTCGGTCTTCTTACCCTTTTTTGGCGGCATGTCGATCAGTCAAAGATTTTGTTGATGAGAAGACTGTGTCGTCGTTCCCACAGACGGCGCCAAACTGATGATGCCGAAAATTGGTAAGCGAGATTTATGCGGGAAGATAGAGTAGAAAGAGGTTTGTATATGGTTCGGCCCCGTTAACGAGGTGACTTACGTCCACGTGTGCGTCTGTGCGCTTCTTACTAGCAGATCACCGGCAGGCCTGGTGAGTCAACAAAGACGGGCAGCTCTACCAGTAATACCGGCCGGGTGTATGCGTGTAAGTGGTGAGTACTCTTCATAAGTGCTTGTGTACTTCGAGAGATTATTTTCGGATCCCTCTAGAGAGGATAGGTGGGCCCTTTTATAGATGCAAGAGTCCACCCTTACATGGTAAGTCAATAGGATTAGGAAGCCTAATCTAATCACAATAGATTTACATGATTTTTAAGAGAGTTTCCTAAGTGGTTTAGGAAACTAATCATCTTTCCTTGACGGAGTCCGGGTCATACAAGAAAACTGCCTGGAATGTTCCTCCAAGCTGCCTATGCTGGAAAGCCGCCATATATCACGCCCGGGCCGACTGATCCTACCCGAGCGGTAGTGTCTAACGCGGGGCGTGGACCCCAAGATCTCTTCCCGGTTAGCCCGGATCCTTCTGCCATGTGGCTGACGGACTTTAGCAAGATATTTCTGGACATATCATGTATATTGTATATATTATATGTATATATGTATATGTGTGTGCCGTATATTTAATAGGAGTGTGTGTGGTATATAAATATATAGAGTCAGATTGAGAGAGGGAAGATCCGAGAGAGTGAGAAACCATGGGTAGAGAGAGAGAGAGGGGAAAGAAGAGTAAGATAAGAAAATAAAACCCAAACACCACCCCAACCTCACTGCCCTAACACCACTGCTCCTTCACCCTCTCTGTCTCACCACCACTCTGTCGAAACAGACCGAAGAAGAAGAAGGAGTAGCCATCGCCGAGACCACCCGAGCAACCCGAGACCGCCTCGGAACCCCGACGCGCCACCACCGAACCACCACGAGCCTAGGTGAGCCCACTAACTCACTCGGTAGCATTTTCAGAAGTGATCCGACATAAAATACTGTAACTTTATACGTATATCCATAGATATATTCACGGTGACATATATAGGCGTAAAAATCGGCATTCCGTAAACATTAACGGAAACGCGTTCCGTGAATGAAAAACGGTAGGTTAGGACCCCATTAAGTCCCAGATCGAACCGTTCGCGATGACTATTTCGTATCGCGACGAACGAATCGGTCAAAGTTTAAGTCATTTCTCGATTTTTCCCATTTTTCGTGCAAACCGTTGAGAGTTAGATCATGAGACTAAGACCATTGAATCATGCTCGTCGAGGCACTCAATTTTGACTAAAGGTTTGCTAAATTTCGTTGAAAAATAAGAGAGATATGATTGTTTTAAATTTATGTGATAATATGTATATACATACGTTATATATATATACGGTCCCGCTCAGCAGTGAACCGGGTAAGTGAACAACCCGGTGAACATGGGTCGACCCGGTTCACTTCTGAGTTTGGGTTATTAAGTTTTGGGGGGAAATCAAAATGTTAGGGCTGAAATCATTTCACGAAAATTTGGGGGCTCACTTTCAGTCCCTCTCTCACTCCCTCTCTGCGAGACTGCGACCTCTCACTCTCACTCTCACTCCCTCTTTCTCCCCTCTCTGTGATCTCCCACTCTCACTCTCACTCTCACTCCCTCTTTCTCCCCTCTCTGCGATCTCCCACTCTCACTCTCACGCCCTCTCTGCGTCTCACTCACTCTCACCGATCTCTCACTCTCACTCCCTCTCTCGGAACCCTCACTCTCACCGATCTCTCACTCTCACTCCCTCTCTCGGAACCCTCACTGCTCACCGAGATCAGGTCGCCGCCGCCCCCTCCTCGCCTACACGCCGCAGCTCCGGCGACCTCCAGGTTCAATGTAAGCATTTTTCTTTTTTATTTTTACTCAATAAATACATAATTGTTCTTGTGACCCTGTTTTTGTTGTTTAAAATTATGGGTTGTTTTCAAATCTTAATTTCTTGTAGATGTCCTTTTCTTTTTTTACTTTCCCTTACCATATCCATGAATCAAACAAGGAAAATTGGAGGGTTTAGATTTTCATGTGTTGTTTTTTTTTCTTTCTTTCTTTCTTCTTTAGTTTTTTTTGTTCATTTAGTGATTATTATAGTACCCTGTGTGAATTGTCTGGAGTGTTTTTACAGACATTACAAGTAGATAATGTGAGGTCAGAGAGGTATTGTTCATTGGGGGGTAGGAGCTTTTTTGCCATTGTAAACTGTGGAATTAACCCTACAAAATTGAAACAGTTTGCTGATAATTTTCCATAATTTAGATGCATATTCTTAATTGGTACTCTCTTCCCTTCCAATTTTTAATCATTTTAAACCAATCAATAGACTTTAGTTACACTCCTACAACAACATAGATGCAAATGGGTAAGCAAAATTAGTAATCAAAAGTCCAATGTAGATACAAATTAGTAAGCAAAATTAGTAGATATATGTAGATCAACCTAGAAATGATGATTGTATTTTTCTCACTATTTTCATTATTTAACTTAAGGCATTATGGACAATAACATGGAGGTGGAGAATTCGGCCAGAATTGACAATATGGATAAAGAGGCAGACACTGTTGAATTCTGTCCAGATTATGAAACTGATGAATTGGGGGACACCTCTAGTTGTCGTGATATTTACAATCCTGAAGTGGCTAATGATCTCAAACCTAGTATTGGCCAACAATTTCAAACAATAGAAGATGTTTATCAGTTCTACAATGCATATGCTAAACATTGTGGCTTTAGTATTCGAAGTTGGGTGTCTAAGAAGATGGAAGGAAGTGATGTGGTTTATAGGAAGGAGTTTGTATGTTTTAAACAAGGAAAGGGAATAATGGTTGCGGATGTTGCAAGCCAAAGGCGTCGGGGAACGGTGAAAGAGGGTTGTAAAGCAAAAATAGCTGTGGTGAGATCCAACGCAGGGGTATATGTAGTGACACAATTTTTGGAGGGCCATTGTCACCCATTGGCAACCCCTTCAAAGAAGCATTTTTTGAGATCTCACCGATCCGTTTCGAGTGCCCAAAAGAGTTTGACGCAACAACTTGGACTTGTGAACATACCCGCACATCAGCAATTTAGTTTTCTCGGAGTCCAAGCTGGAGGGTTTGAAAACATTGGATGTACACAAAAAGATTTATATAATCAACAGAGGGATAAGCGTAATGAAAAAAAGGGCCACGATGGAGACATGTTGAGTGAGTATTTAAAATTGGAACAGGCGAAAAATCCATCATTCACATACAAAATTGAGGCAGATCATGAACATAGGATAAAACATTGCTTTTGGGCCGATGGGACATCTAGACGGGCTTATCAATTTTATGGTGATGTAGTCGTCTTCGATACTACATACAACACCAATCGATATGGTATGATTTTTGCACCACTAACGGGGGTTAACAATCATGGTCAAACCATCATTTTTGCTTGTGCATTTTTAAGTGACGAGACCGCAGATTCATTTATTTGGCTATTCAACCAATTTTTGGAGGCTATGCCTGGTGATGCCCCTAAGATGATCATTACTGATCAAGACCCGGCAATGACTAAAGCAATTTCCCATACTCTTCCAGATACATTCCATAGATTTTGTAGTTGGCACATTTTGATGAAGTTTTCTGAAAAGCTAGACTCGGTCAAATATAGTAAGCACTACAATGAGTTCTCCAATTGTATTTGGAATTCGGAGTCTAAGGAAGAGTTTGACGAAATGTGGATAGATCTTATTAGGAGGAGTGAGTTAGATGGCAATAGTTGGTTGAAGTCAATGTTTGATATTCGGTCTAAATGAGTGCCTGTGTATTGTAATCACATTTTCTCTGCCGATATGACAAGTAGTCAAAGAGCCGAAGGCTCTCACGCATTTTTCAAGAAATTTGTGAAGAAGGAAAATTCATTAGTTGATTTCATGATCCAATTTGGTAGGGGCCTACTACGGCAACGGAATGAAGAATTGTTGTGCGATCATAAAGATCGAACTGAGAAGCCAAGGGTAAAGATGCTTCATGACTATTTGTTACAAATGGTTGAGATTTATACGTCTAAAAAGTTTTATGAATTTCAAGATGAGATTTGGGAGTCCTTGAACTATAGATACGAGCTTATGAAGGAGGATGAGAAGCACCGGGTATATAAAGTTCAAAGAAAGTCAGTTCAAAGAGTACGAGAAGTTCTTTATGATAAGGAGTTATGTTTTGCTTCTTGTAGTTGCAAATTGTTTGAGAGCTCAGGTATACCATGTAGACATGTGTTAGGATACTTGCACAAAATGACCAATTTTGAAGAACTGCCAGAACACTACATCTTAAAAAGGTGGAGTAAAACAGCAAAGACTGGGGTGGTGGTTGATAATGACAAGGGCACGGTGATAACTGATGACAAATCATATCTACTAATGCGGAGTGAATTGATTCAATGTTCTTTGGAGGTGATTGACAAGGCCTTAACAAGTCCAGAATCCATTAAGATTTATAAAGACGCTTTGGCTAGTGCAAGTGAAAGAATGGAACATGTTGCTGGTAGTGCTCCAATTTTAGACTGTGGTACAGTTCAAATGAGTTGTAATAATGTCCGTACTTACAATGAACCCAAGCAAGTGAGGGCAAAAGGGTGTGGGAAAAGGCTTAGAGGAGGGAAAGAAAAGGCACTACGGAAGGCGAAGAAGGCTACAGCAAGACGGTGTCATGGTTGTGGTTTAGTTGGACAATCCCATGACAAAAGGAATTGTCCAATGCTTGCAAATCAGTATGAATATTTATTTTATTACTGCTTTATAATAATAATTATTATTATTATTTTAAAATCTCACATTGATTGACGAGTTTGTTTTTGGTTTCACTTTGTGTAGAGCTTCTCAAGTCAATGAAGATGCAACTCCATGTTCAAGTTCAGAGGATGATAGCTATGATTCCGAAAGTCCATCAAGCTTCAATTTCCTTTAATTTTTTTTTTTAAATTATGTTGGCACATGTGTTATGTTTCTATTATGGAAGGATTTTAAAATTATGTTGGCACATAATTTGGGTGAACATGTGGTATGTTTCTAGTATGGAAGGATTTTAAACTATTTTGTGCAGAATTTGTGCTGTGGTTTTGTAGAAGTTGTGCTGTGTTTGTGCAGTAACTGGGTGCAGGATTTGTGTTGTGGTTGTGCAGAAGTTGACCCATGTGTTTGTGCAGTAATTTTGTGCAGTTTGTCAAAATTTTGTGCAGTTTGTTTGCTGTTTGAGCAAAAAACTGTGCAGTTTGTGTGCATTTTTTTTGTGCAGTTTGAGCAAAAAACAGTGCAGTTTTTGTGCAGTTTGTGTGCTGTTTGAGCAAAAAACAGTGCATTTTTTGTGCAGTTTGTGTGCATTTTTTTGTGCAGTTTGAGCAAAAAACTGTGCAGTTTTTGTGCAGTTTGTGTGCTGTTTGAGCAAAAAACTGTGCAGTTTTTGTGCAGTTTGTGTGCTGTCTTTTGTGCTGTGTGACCAAAATTTAGTGCAGTATATGAACATTACAAAATCAAGGATCCAAACACAAATATCAATAACAAATGATTGAGGATGTCTAAATAAACCCACTTTATAAGAAAACTCCCAACATCCATTCTCAGAAAGATCATTACAATATACACCAGCAACATTGACCATGCACTACGCCAAATACATTTTCTTAGACTTAGCACTTCTACCAACACTGGATAACATAAACACGCCAATTATAATACACACCAAAAACATGGACACTCGAAACCAAAATTTCTTCCTTTCGATATGATTTACGATGTCTGCTCTAAGCCTTATCACCTCGGTTTTCATCTCTTCGTTTTCTTTTTTCAATGCTGCATTCTTATTTCGAATCCTTGCAACCTTCTCTGTCAATTTTTCAGTTTCATATTTGCTTTCCAATATGGAGCTTCTCATTTGAGGAATAATTTCAGTAGCTCGAGCACATATGGGTGGGTCAACCCATTGGAAAAACCCACAGTAAGCATCATTCTGCAACAAAAAACATTTGAATTCAATAAAAATAATTGATAGTATATGTCTACATCTACATATTTTTAAGATTCAAAAGTTTTGAATCACCTTGTAGTTACGACACCCAATGAACCTCCTTCCTGGGTTCTTTAAGCTCCATGAAGTCCACATCGGTGCTATTGAACAACATCTACACATCGACCTATTCCCTTTACTTGAATTGCAACTTTCGGTTTCCATTGACACAGAACCATCCCTCTCCATTGAAGTAGCTCTTCAATGTCCCTTCGTCTTCAACCGTCTTCGTGCTCGTCCCCCTTGTTTTTTCACTTGTTACGGGTTGCAACAAATCTAACATGCGGAGACAAAGTTTATATTTTCTTAAATTTGAAGCAACATAGGATGATAGCTATGGATTTTTATGTTTGTTAAAACAATGTGGAACTATCTATTGGTTACTGTGGACTCTTTTTCACCTGGAATTGAACTGTAAGAGAACCAATCCATTGTCTTCGAATAGTGAAGGTATGCCTTTCCAAAGCCAGTTTAGAGATCAACCCTTCGTGGACAAGGCTTTACTTGTATGAAATGTTCAAGTGTTCACATCAGTAAATGAAAAATCATTTCCTACCTAAGTAGTTTATTTTGAAATTCTACATTTTTTTGTCGAAAAATTCCTAAGGACTCACTCAAAGAAAGATCAAAGTTAGCCATTAGACTACCCACTAAGATCAGCAAATCAAAGGTAAGGCCAAATACAATACACAAGTCATGGACTAAAACGAATCAACCATCTAAGACTGAGCAATCTTCTTAAAAGACATTATTTCCAAGAACATGTTAAGAAAAAAAAAACATGAATGAACTTTAAGATATAACAATATGGTATTTTCTGAACCTACTGGAAGAGGTAGTCATAAAATAAGCTACCATATAACAATATGGTAGCAATTCTTACTTAATTAAAGAAATGTAAATGTAAATGGACATTCTGTTTTCTTTATCTTTTTTTTTTTCCTAATTTTCTCAGAAAACAATCAGAGGTTTAGGGTTTAGAATGTTGAAGAAAATCAAGAAAAAGCAATTTCTCAGAAAACAATGAGGATGTAGATGAAAATCAAGAAAAATGGAACGAAAAAGCACCGCAAAACCAGTGTCCACAGTTTGTTTTGAAGGCAATGTTGAAGTTCTGAAAACAGATGGGGTAGCAATCATCAATGGGAGGGGAGTCCATATCTCTCTCTCTCTAACAACCAGGCAAGAAGGGTGTGAGTGTTACCTGGAGTGGTGGTCGGCGCTGCGGCGTGTAGGCGAGGAGGGGGTGGCGGCGACTGTTCCGAGAGAGGGTTCCGAGAGAGGGAGTGAGAGTGAGAGATCGGTGAGAGCAAGAGATCGGTGAGAGTGAGTGTGAGAGAGAGATCGCAGAGAGGGAGTGAGAGTGAGAGTGAGAGGTCGCAGTCTCGCAGAGAGGGAGTGAGAGAGGGACTGAAAGTGAGCCCCCAAATTTTCGTGAAATGATTTCAGCCCTAACATTTTGATTTCCCCCCAAAACTTAATAACCCAAACTCAGAAGTGAACCGGGTCGACCCATGTTCACCGGGTTGTTCACTTACCCGGTTCACTGCTGAGCGGGACCGTATATATATATAACGATCTGTAAAGTCGTGGGAGGTGGAAGAAGATGGTGTAATGGGAATTTTTATGGTACATTTTGTAGTATAAATGTATGGTATGAGTTTGGTAAATGGATTTGGGTTTCTAATTGGGCCAGATTATAGTATTGGGTTTGGACAAATTTTAATTAAAACAAATTCTTAGGCCTGGTGATTCAAATTGGGCTATGGTCCATTAGGGTTTCTTTTATAGGAATATGGGTTGGGCTTCTGGCTTACTTAATTGGGCTAAGGATGTAATCCACTAGGGCTTGATTGGTTTGTTCAAAATTAATTACTAGCTTAGTTAAATTAGGCTTAATCCTATATCTAATATATTTCATAGTATAAACTATTAGGAGATACTGTTTTAGTATATTACTAATTATGTTAAAGATTTAATAATCTGTTTTTGTTAATTAGTATTTATAGGTATTATGTTTACTATTTAAATAAATAGCCATTTATTTAAATGATTTCAAAATAAATTCTGAAGGTTAAACTTTCAAATTCTGAAATAATATTATATGATAATTCTTATATTCTGAATTTTTTTATTATACTTATTATTTATTTGGGTTCAAATAAATAATAAAAGTTAGCTTCAAATTATAATTATTAAGTAATAAATACGCAACGACCAGTTTGAAATATAGGAAAATTGTACGAACTTTCCCTAAGGCCTAATGCCTTTGTTCTATAAATTTTTATTTATAAATCCCGAACTTGAGTATTTTTAATAATATTTAATTATTTATAAAGGATCCGTTTGAGTGTATTTTAAATTATTTAAATATCAAGCGAGTCCCGAAAATTATGAGAAAAATATTACTAGCTCATTTTAATGTCTAGTATTTAATAAAAATATTTATAAGGGCCAAATATCTCCCTAAATCATATTTTATAATTATGGGATCCCACGGTCTATTATTAGACGTTTTAAACTTCAGAAATTCATAATAAATAAACCGTAGCTCAGAAAATACGCGATCAGTTCCCAGAGTCTTAGAATAATGTCTAGAATATTCTCTTAAAGTTTGATGACTTTTCGACACAGTCAAAAATACAACTTTTCTTTAGGGCCCAAACTGGTATACAAAACCCAGCCTTTTATGCGACGGACTCCGATATGAGTCTAGTCAATGGCATTGGACTCAGAATGATGTCTAGATCATCATGTTGAGGTTTAGGAACCCGCCCGGCACAATTACCATTATGCTCCTGATTTTAGTAAGCTTATTAATCAATGTTCCATGTAATCTTAATGCTTTGTAGGAATCGCTACGCTTACTGTTACGCACCCGCATCGAGGTGAGTCGTCCTAACTCACTTGTTATATTATAGAATTATTCCTTGATCATATATGTATGCCCAGTGCGTCCTGTGTGGACGATACTGATAAATATTAGTATTGTAAATGTTGAGATTATTTCTTATATAATGAACGCATGTTAGTTAACTATACTCCATGCTTAGTTAATAATCGCTGATATGCTTGTTTATCATGATTTCTGTTTCTATAGTCACATGAACATTCATATGAACATGGTCGAGTCTTGATGTCAACATTGACGTCTGCATGGTTAGTCACGGGGACTAACCAAATCATATCAATATGTACATTGAATGGACCGCGACGGTCCGAGTAGTATAGTCAAGTAAATGGGAATAACAATGAAACTGCTATAGGGCCCTGTTAGGAGACGATAACCAGAGTTCCATTGAAATCATTAAAGTTATGCATGAATTGATGATTGATACGCTATAGGGCCCTGCTAGGCGACGATAGCAATGTATCCATCAGAATACAATAGTTACCTTTCAAATGCTATAGGGCCCTGCTAGGCGATGATAGCGTTGTAACTATTCTATTCTCCAGGCAAGGTCACGAGGACCTAAGAGTACAATGATTACACTCTTTCTTTTTAAAACCAAAAACTGCTATAGGGCCCTGCTAAGCGACGATAGCAACGTAATCATTCTACTCTGAGCTAACGGCGTTACACTGGTAATGTAACAAGTCACATGAGTCAGTCGTAGTGTCTGTGGTCGAGTAAAGTCAAACATATCGATGGTGTATCGTGTCGTATCTCATTCATATTTCTGTCATACATCATACGTTTGGAGATAATGCTTATCAAATGTTTAGTTCGAGATACCTGTTGTACTTGTATATCATTGTTTGTATTAGGAGTGATTGGTTAGGTCAACTCACTTAGCTTCAAAAGCTAACGGCTCTTCTTCCTGCCCTGGACATATCACGTCTAGATTTCACAGGTGATGACTATCAAGATGAGGTCTACCCACAGGGACACGGCAGATGAACAAGTTGAAGCGAAGGACTCCGATATAGTTATATTTAGTATTACTTAAATTGCTTTACTGTCTCCTATCTGAGGTAATGTTTTAGATATGAATTGTGACCAGTATAGATCGCCCTAGACTGCCTTTATAGATCTTTTATTTAGACTCATGATGTAATAACCAGATTCCAGACATTTGAGTTCTATTGAAGAATACCAGTAGATGTTTTTATGCTTCCGCTTACTCTGTTAATGTGTAGAATGTAGAAAAGACAATCAGTTAATGTAACTCGTCATTCCCTATGGGTCCAGAAAGGAAATTTTAAAATTTTCCCTATTTTTGGCTACTCCGGGGCGTGACAGGATTTTTGGTATCAGAGCACTAGGTTTAGACGTGCTCACTGATTGTTCTACACATTAAGTTGTGAACGTTAGGATATCCCTAACTAGTATTGATACTTATAAGATAGCTTCTGTTGAGCAGATTTGACATAGACATCTTGTCAAGTAGACGAGAAGTGCGATTAGTTACTACGTGCACCTAGTCGGCCCTACTTGAGAATAGAAACAACACAGAACCAATAAGGGTGACCAATTAGAATAGTTTTGTTGAAACTTAGAAAGCTGGAAAAGTGAATTCCATAGCAACTATAAGAAGTAGTAACCTTAATAGTATGTCCCCAGAGCCATTCACCAAAGCCTGATTCGCACGGGTAGATACGCCAAAGCCGTAAGCACCCTAGAATCAGTAGCTGTATTAGGATACATCTAGACTTGGAACCCTTGATTCGAACTCATGAGTTAGTACTAATATAAGATAGCCAATTCGATCAAATTAGTACGAACATTCTATTACAAAGACAAACCATAGATAGATTGCCTAACACTCTTAGATAAGTCCACTTAGCAAGGACCCGTTATAGATGATAAGAAAGGTCTAGCTAAGGATTAGAGGCAAACTATACCGTGGTAGTGGTAGACGAGTACCATAGTAGGTAATCATATCATTTCTACTCATTCAACTCTCTGCAAGTAAATCTATGCCTTCTCTTCTAATGGTCATTTCTTTTGAAGAAGGTACACCTATGCATTTTGTAAAGTGGCTTTGATTTCCATCAATAACTGTTGTGATACACTTCTTGGTGAGTAATTCATTTCCTTGGAAATTTGAAATTCCTCCAGTCATCATTTCTTAAGTATGTACCTTGATCATTCGGATTGTTGATATATCCCTTGAGAATAAAGTTTGATATCTAGTACTATAAAGTCATTCTCTTGACTTATTATTCTTTGAACTAAATCTTACAAGTTCATTATCTTTGAAATTATTCTAAATGAATTTGATTGCTAGAACTGAAAAGTCATTCTTTTTGACTTATTATTCTTTGAATAAATTCTCACAAGTTCATTATCCTCGAAATAATTCTAAATGAGCTCTCTGTCCTTGTTCTTGCTATGAACTTAAAAATGCCGTACTCTCTGTACATCTTGACCTCTTATTGTCTCTCTCATTTGCTACCTTATTCTTTATCAATGAGGTTTCGTTCGGACTATTTCACTTATGAAATACCTAATTCTTATTTCATCCGTTGAAGGCCTTATGCCATCAGTTACTTTCATTTCCTACAAATCTTAAGATACTACGATTACTTCCATAGTAACCAATCATTTAATTATTGTTAGATTTACATTCTATTTTTTAATGGATCACATCCTTTCTACTATTATACTTTTCAAACTCAACTTCAGTTGGGATAAATCCGTTAAAATTATTTCAATCATCACATTCTAGTTACTATGATTACGTTGGATACTATCATGAGAGATGTAATAGGCTGTAATTGTTTTGCATAAGATATGATAGAAACCTTATAGAAACGAACTCTTATGTAGCAACGCAAGAATCTTCTCAACCTCTGCAATGGCTCAATCATCTCCAGCAACAGAGAACCAGTCAGAAAGACTCAGCAACATGAAACCTAAGGAGATCGATCCCACTGGTGTACTTGGAAGACTAATACAGAGCTTATGGAAGACCCGTGACAGTGCCAGCGCGGGGGACTACGGAGACATGTTATTCAGACAACTCCATATTGCCCATTCAGAATCGCTTCTGAGATCACTCAAGCCACAACCAGCTACACTACCAAGGTCAACCCTACTGCAAGGACAACTTGGAATAACGAACAACAATCACAGTGCCTATTTCAATTGTGGAAACCAAGGACATCTGGCCCAGAATTGTCAAGCTCCCAAGACCTATAACCAACCAAACGTTATCTGTTATAACTGTAGCCAGAGAGGACAATTGAACAAGGACTGCAAAGCACCACGAGATGGACACTACGGAGCACCTGCTAAAGGACAGCCTAGAAAAGCCCAGCTCAATACCACCATCTCTAATATGGCTGGATTAGGTAAAGGAGAACAACGAAGAGTGCAAGAACGCATGAAGAACAAGAGGAAGTCCGACACAATGACAGAATCGGTCCGACGCAAAACACGCCAATGTTGTTTCAACTGCGGAATTCGCGGACATCACTTCAACGAATGCCTAGCACCGAAACAAATCAAAGGATACGGATCACGATGTTACAAGTGTGGTGGAATGGACCACATCTGCAAGGATTGTGAGACAATGAAGAACATCAATGAAGTCTCGTTGATGAACTTGGAAGAAGAAGGGAAGGATAACCATTACAAATGTCAAGAGAATGAGACTGTGCCAAACAACCAGTTTGGCATATAACAAGATGAAGAACCACAGATTCGGAGGAGGCTTTTACCTTACGACTTGGACTTAGAAGACGTTTTGTGCTAGACATCTTAAGATCTAGTTTATCTTATATGTTGATCGGGTTAGTAGTCCTGTTTCGTTCGTGTTTTATGTATGTTAGTAGAAGTTGATAAAATTTATGTAATCGACTATATAATATTTTGACTTATTTATGAAACTACTTTTGTGTATCAATATTATTGCAATAATTACTGTCACGATATATATATATATATATATTATAGTAGAGGTACGACCAATCGATAGATATTACCTATAAGTAAACAAAGAGCATCACATTCTATCCTTAGACCGACGGTCAACCAGATACGCTAACCTAACGACAGAAGACGTCTTACAAGCTCACGTCATCAACACATCACCAACAACATCGAAAACACGTGAGAGAATTTACACCATCAACTATGAAAGCTCGTGGCGCATCAGGGACGAAAAACATGAGGGAACCCACCCGTCGCTGATCAATGTTTGCCAACTACGACAAAGTCAAGTACAATCATGACGTCATTCAAGGCCCTATACGAAAGACCATGTCAATCGTCATCACGTTAGACAGATCGAGAATAAAGGTAGCATACAAGCAACCCCCAGAGTTGACAAAAGAAACTACGTAGACCAATGAAGGTCGGACCTACAATTTGAAGTCAGAGATAAAGTACCATTGAAAATATCGATCGCTCGAGGCAACGTGCTATTGGACCCACATAAAGGGAGATACCATTGTGACACATTGGATTATTTACGATCAAATCGCCTACCAACTCGCGTTACCACCAACGATGCTAGAAGATCACGACACTTCTCGAGTGGACACGCTAATTCACAGTATTCTTCATACCAATGTGCTGAAGAATGCATTCACAACCCTTATGGGCTACGGATAATGATAACACAGGAGTCAATTATAACCTCGTTAACAGGAACGATGCAAACTCAACAAACAACGACAACAAAACAGTCAACAAGACCATCGCATGAAACGAGAGGCCAATGAGAATTCACTATATCGCGTCAAGAAGGCTGAAAGATGAAGAGAGATCTCTCTAATAAAGATCTAGCGGAGACACCACGATAAGGATGAAGCGTCTTTGAAGATAAGAGTAAACGACGACACCCCGCCACGATTTAAGACAAGCCTAATGAAGTTGACAAATAGGTTATCTTAGAATCCCTCACATAAGATTCAAACTTTGTACGCTTAAGAACTACCTGCTTCAGATTTCGGGGACGAAATCTTTAATAGGAGGTGGATGATGTAATATCCTTGAAAATTTGAAAATACGGAAATAGATTCCTGAGATTATTTCCATAATTATCCTTGTACCTTGTGTAGTAAATTCGTATTTTTTTGTTATATTTTATAACTATAAGTTATATTATATTTCATGTCGCTTGAATAATAACTATAGATTGTGTTTAATAATAATTATTGCTTAAACTCATAATATAAATTATATTCATACACTAGTAGTTGCTTAATGTTATAACTATATGTTATAATATAATTATAGTCGCTAGATATTACAATTATGGGTTATAACCTTTATTTCATATCACCTATTTTATAACTATATATATTATATTATTCGGACCCGATAATTGTGACTACAATCAGAATTATATATTCGACATTAATTAGCTCTGTAATTATAAGTTATAATTACTATATTATTATTGATTTTTCTTAATCCCCTGACAATTACAAAAATTATATTATTATCAATATTTTTATTTTAAACCCCAGACTAAGATTATTAACTTAGACTGTTAGTTAGACCCGGACAGAATAACACTCAAACTCGTAAAATTTGATGTTACCCGGACTGCATGGCACGTGGCTCAAGGCAACGTCACATCCCACGATTTTGAGAATCTTACCTAATATAGTTATATGTACTCCTTAACCTACTTATATCTATTGAGTAATAATACTACCCAAATGCCGCCCCCCCCCCCACCCCTTGGATCCCTACCACTTTACCCCCTCAAACCTTTGGGTAAACTCCCCATGCCACCACTGCCGGCACAAACTTCCACCCCCTCTCAAACAATCCCTCTCCTTAACCACTAATACACTCCACCACCACTTCCCTTCTGTGACCCGTAACCACTACCCAAGCACACATACACGTTATGTATATTGTATATTATATATATATATATATGTATATGTGTGTGCCGTATATTTAATAGGAGTGTGTGTGGTATATAAATATATAGAGTCAGATTGAGAGAGGGAAGACCCGAGAGAGTGAGAAACCATGGGTAGAGAGAGAGAGAGAGAGAGAGAGAGAGAGAGAGAGGAAAGAAGAGTAAGAAAAGAAAATAAAACCCAAACACCACCCCAACCTCACTGCCCTAACACCACTGCTCCTTCACCCTCTCTGTCTCACCACCACTCTGTCGAAACAGACCGAAGAAGAAGAAGGAGTAGCCATCGTCGAGACCACCCGAGCAACCCGAGACCGCCTCGGAACCCCGACGCGCCACCACCGGACCACCACGAGCCTAGGTGAGCCCACTAACTCACTCGGTAGCATTTTCAGAAGTGATCCGACATAAAATACTGTAGCTTTATACGTATATCCATAGATATATTCACGGTGACATATATAGGCGTAAAAATCGGCATTCCTAAACATTAATGGAAACGCGTTCTGTGAATGAAAAACGGTAGGTTAGGACCCCATTAAGTCCCAGATCGAACCGTTCGCGATGACTATTTCATATCGCGATGAACGAATCAGTCAAAGTTTAAGTCATTTCTCAGTTTTTCCCATTTTTCGTGCAAACCGTTGAGAGTTAGATCATGAGACTAAGACCATTGAATCGGGCTTGTTGAGGCACTCAATTTTGACTAAAGGTTTGCTAAATTTCGTTGCAAAATAAGAGAGATATGATTGTTTTAAATTTATGTGATAATATGTATATACATACGTTATATATATATATATATATATATATAACGATCTGTAAAGTCGTGGGAGGTGGAAGAAGATGGTGTAATGGGAATTTTTATGGTACATTTTGTAGTATAAATGTATGGTATGAGTTTGGTAAATGGATTTGGGTTTCTAATTGGGCCAGATTATAGTATTGGGTTTGGACAAATTTTAATTAAAACAAATTCTTAGGCCTGGTGATTCAAATTGGGCTATGGTCCATTAGGGTTTCTTTTATAGGAATATGGGTTGGGCTTCTGGCTGACTTAATTGGGCTAAGGATGTAATCCACTAGGGCTTGATTGGTTTGTTCAAAATTAATTACTAGCTTATTTAAATTAGGCTTAATCCTATATCCAATATATTTCATAGTGATGATGCCAAAAATTGGTAAGAGTAAAGTAGAGCAATTTTAGGAGAGAGAGAGAGTGAGAGACTATTTTTTGTATGTGGTTCGGCTCTATTAATGAAGGTACCTACGTCCACGGGTGTGTCTGAGCACGTTCACTAGCAGATCACCGGCAGGCCTAGTGAGCCAACAAAGAGGGGCGGCACTACCAGTAATACCGGCCGGGTGTATGCGTATAGTGGTGAATTATAGAGGCGCTGTGTAGACTACAGAATTGGCTGCCCCTTCAATGGGGGGTGAGAGGTCTCTTTTATAGATGTAAGAGACCTACTCTTACATGGATAAGGAAATATAATTCCATTAGGATGTGATTGACACCAATCAAGTAAGTTTCCTAATTGCATTAGGATTGATTGACATTAATTGTGGGGTTTCCTAATTGGATTAGGAAATGGCTTGCACTTTCCATTAGTCTTCTAGCTTGAGTAGGAAACTGCCCGTAATGATCGGGATCATGCCTGCGGGCCCGGACGGGTTGTTGATTTTGAACCGCTTGGTCATATTTTGGGTGTATCACATAGTATAAACTATTAGGTGATACTGTTTTAGTATATTACTAATTATGTTAAAGATTTAATAATCTGTTTTTGTTAATTAGTATTTATAGGTATTATGTTTACTATTTAAATAAATAGCCATTTATTTAAATGATTTCAAAATAAATTCTGAAGGTTAAACTTTCAAATTCTGAAATAATATTATATGATAATTCTTATATTCTGATTTTTTTTTTATTATACTTATTATTTATTTGGGTTCAAATAAATAATAAAAGTTAGCTTCAAATTATAATTATTAAGTAATAAATACGTAACGACCAGTTTGAAATATAGGAAAATTGTACGAACTTTCCCTAAGGTCTAATGCCTTTGTTCTATAAATTTTTATTCATAAAACCCGAACTTGAGTATTTTTAGTAATATTTAATTATTTATAAAGGATCTGTTTGAGTGTATTTTAAATTATTTAAATATCAAGCGAGTCCCGAAAATTATGAGAAAAATATTACTAGCTCATTTTAATGTCTAGTATTTAATAAAAATATTTATAAGGGCCAAATATCTCCCTAAATCATATTTTATAATTATGGGACCCCGCGGTCTATTATTAGACGTTTTAAATTTCAGAAATTCATAATAAATAAACCGTAGCTCAGAAAATACGCGGTCAGTTCCCAGAGTCTTAGAATAATGTCTAGAATATTCTCTTAAAGTTTGATGACTTTTCGACACGGTAAAAAATACAACTTTTCTTTAGGGCCCAAACTGGTATACAAAACCCAGCCTTTTATGCGACGGACTCCGATATGAGTCTAGTCAATGGCATTGGACTCAGAATGATGTCTAGATCATCATGTTGAGGTTTAGGAACCCGCCCGGCACAATTACCATTATGCTCCTGATTTTAGTAAGCTTATTAATCAATGTTCCATGTAATCTTAATGCTTTGTAGGAATCGCTACGCTTACTGTTACGCACCCGCATCGAGGCGAGTCGTCCTAACTCACTTGTTATATTATAGAATTATTCCTTGATCATATATGTATGCCCAGTGCGTCCTGTGTGGACGATACTGATAAATATTAGTATTGTAAATGTTGAGATTATTTCTTATATAATGAACGCATGTTAGTTAACTATACTCCATGCTTAGTTAATAATCGTTGATATGCTTGTTTATCATGATTTCTGTTTCTATAGTCACATGAACATTCATATGAACATGGTCGAGTCTTGATGTCAACATTGACGTCTGCATGGTTAGTCACTGGGACTAACCAAATCATATCAATATGTACATTGAATGGACCGCGGCGGTCCGAGTGGTATAGTCAAGTAAATGGGAATAACAATGAAACTGCTATAGGGCCCTGTTAGGCGACGATAGCCAGAGTTTCCATTGAAATCATTAAAGTTATGCATGAATTGATGATTGATACGCTATAGGGCCCTGCTAGGCGGCGATAGCAATGTATCCATCAGAATACAATAGTTACCTTTCAAATGCTATAGGGCCCTGCTAGGCGACGATAGCGTTGTAACTATTCTATTCTCCAGGCAAGGTCACGAGGACCTAAGAGTACAATGATTACACTCTTTCTTTTTAAAACCAAAAACTGCTATAGGGCCCTGCTAAGCGACGATAGCAACGTAATCATTCTACTCTGAGCTAACGGCGTTACACTGGTAATGTAACAAGTCACATGAGTCAGTCGTAGTGTCTGTGGTCGAGTAAAGTCAAACATATCGATGGTGTATCGTGTCGTATCTCATTCATATTTCTGTCATACATCATACATTTGGAGATAATGCTTATCAAATGTTTAGTTCGAGATACCTGTTGTACTTGTATATCATTGTTTGTATTAGGAGTGATTGGTTAGGTCAACTCACTTAGCTTCAAAAGCTAACGGCTCTTCTTCTTGCCCTGGACATATCACGTCTAGATTTCACAGGTGATGACTATCAAGATGAGGTCTACCCACATGGACACGGCAGATGAACAAGTTGAAGCGAAGGACTCCGATATAGTTATATTTAGTATTACTTAAATTGCTTTACTGTCTCCTATCTGAGGTAATGTTTTAGATATGAATTGTGACCAGTATAGATCGCCCTAGACTGCCTTTATAGATCTTTTATTTAGACTCATGATGTAATAACCAGATTCCAGACATTTGAGTTCTATTGAAGAATACCAGTAGATGTTTTTATGCTTCCGCTTACTCTGTTAATGTGTAGAATGTAGAAAAGACAATCAGTTAATGTAACTCGTCATTCCCTATGGGTCCAGAAAGGAAATTTTAAAATTTTCCCTATTTTTGGCTACTCCGGGGCGTGACACCACTAAAAAATCTTTGGAGAACAAAATCCTCAAAATTTTTGTATTTTTGGGAATTTGTTGCTCAGAGTTAATTTTGTTTAACTAGATCAATTTATTTTGTTAAATTGATTCAAAATATTTTTGGGCCTTGATAAATTTTGGCAAATTCTTTATAATGAAAAGTCAATTTTTCAGTTATTTAAATTTTTTCATGAGATATTAAATTAATTTGTTAATGTAAAAGCCCTTAATGAATTGGTTTTAAATTATGTTTTAAGACCTAAAATTGGGTTAAAATTAATGAAAAATCCAGGATTTTTTCATTGATTTTACTTAGCTTATGGGAGCTATTCGGGCTGTACAATAATCTTTTTATTGTACATTTATTTTTTTTAGAGACTCATTGCATTGTTGGTCACGTTTAATTACTACTGTTTGTGATTGGATGACCCGAGACCTCTAATCTTCCTCCTTAAATGGTGTGATGGATTAGTCCATTCATTTTTAAATAAACTGCATGAGTGCTTGGTGTATGTGATTAATGCATTAATTTGGATTAATGAATGGACAATTAATTGACAATTTATGGAGCTTGTGTCCTCATGATGTATGTTTAAGGCTGTTCTTGTATATGTTTACGAACAAAGCATTCCTATTTTTTATGGGCTATAAATGTAATGTGAGAATGAGGGTTTTATTTCTTGTATTGGAAAAGCCTACTTGTAAAGGGATGGTTTTCTTTGTTCATAAATCATACACTTGAATTACCTTAACATGAGCTCTAAGTTGTCAATTCGGACCCACGTGGGGGTCCATGCGCACTTTTGTTGTATGGCGCACTATATATCTTGTGGATGATCTTAGATTGGTAATTGTACCATCTAATTGATGTTTGTTTAGAAAAATCAATTATAAAAGGTTTTTCTTGATTTACAAAATTAAGATTTGATTAATGAGCAATAGCGAATTTTTTGGTCTTAAATTGTAGAAAGGGGAAAACTCATTTGTAATTGAATTTTAAAAAAACCTTACAAAATGTGCAAGTAATAATGTCAATCCCTTACGCATGTTCTCAAATATTATTCTTCAAGTTTTTTGGATTCTCAAAAACAAATGTTTTCCAAACCACACTTTGTCGATCTTTATAAAAGTAATAAGTTTAAAAGGGACTAATTTTTTGTAATATGGCACTGCAAAGTAACACACCGATGAATGAGTAAGAGCTTATGGGCTTTAGGCTTATTCTATGGTCCAACCCATTAAACCGAATAATGGGCCTCCGACCCAATATCATTATAACCTTAATAGCCTATAATACTTGGTTCGAGAAGGATCATAACACGCTCTTTGTGATAAGCAGCATGCACCATGATCTTGTTGGGAAGTATATGTATTACCCATAGCCAAAGTAATATGAGACTAGCTCAAATTTGTTTTCGATGGCACATTCACTACTAGAATAAGCATCTAGTTATGAAGATCGAGAAAGTAAAGGAAACGTTCCAAGTACACGATGTCTGGACATCTAAGGTCGATGACATGTATGATTCGTGATTTCAGAATACTCGGAACATATTTACTAGCAAACTGCAGTTTCAGGCTATGATTAGTTCTTCACCTGATTCGCGAGTCCATAGAAAATAAATCATGATCCACAACGGAAATGTTAAATTTTTTGTTTTGACATTTTCTAACACGTTGAGCTGGATACGGAGCGCCAAAAGGTAAGGCGAACCGTATAGCTACACTCTTGACCATGACTTTCATAAGTGGAAGTAAGCGCAAGGCCAATGGGCCTAAACGCAATGGTAAGGGTAAACTCGCCTAGAGGCAGGGTGGGGCTAGCAAGTTTGCGCCAAAGGCTAACAAGGTGGAAGAGCGTAATCGAGGGCGTTCTCCAGTTCGGTAAGATGGATACTTTTTGGTGGTAGTGTTACTAGAACATGGTTATCTGGGGATAACTACTTAAGAGTTATTTTATATAATTCTAGTTTACTCTGTTATTCATTTATTCTGAGACATGACATGCTGGACATGAACGCATAGGATGTAATAGGATGACTTGATTAGCTCGAGAAGCCCTTTTGGGCCCACTCGCTGAGGTTAACCTGCCTATGTGTGAGTCTTGCTTAGTTGGCAAAGAATGTTGAAAGCCTTTTAGAGAGGCTATTAGAGCTACTCAAGCATTAGAGCTAGTTCACTCAGATATCTGTGGACCTACGTTTGTAAAGGCACATCATGGCGCCTCTTATTTTCTCATTTTAAGATGATTTCACGCAATATGAGGATCGCGAGTACTTATCTAATCAGTTCTAAGAACTGTGTGAGAAAAAAGGAGAAACGCAGACAACTTCTTATTCCGAAAACTCCGCAAAAACATGGTGTTGTAGAAAGAAGGAATAAGACATTCCTAGATATGGATAGGATTATGATGGCGCAAGTCAACCTCCCAATGTTGTTTTGGGGGGATGTACTCTTGATTACTGCCTACATACGAGAGTGACTCTCCTCAGTCAGTTCCTTCTACCCCCTTATGAACTATGGAAAGGCGGAAAGCTTATTTTGGAGCATTTACGCCCGTGGAGCTTAGGAGGTTATATTCACTACACCTCGCATAAGTGCGAGAAACTACGCTCGAGAGCTAGAAAGTATACCTTTATAAGGTATTCTAATAGCTCGACAGGCTATGTCACGTATAATGAACAAACGGGTATAGGAATGACAGAAATGGTGCCACATGATATTGAGAATGACTTCCCCATATTTGTATTACTAAGAGATATCTTGACCTCTATGAGTTGGAGGATGTTGAAGACAACATACCATCTTTAAGTGAGGGTGGGGAGATTGAGAATCCACATCCAATAATCGCTGTAAAATGGTACTAGTCTCCACCCGAGTGGGAATACACCGCTAGACGCTAGTGGGAGTGTACCAGATAGTGGGAGTGCACCACTAAGCACTCAAGATTCTCAGGTAGTACATTGTATGGTGATGAGGAAAAAGTTCCCTATCGTTGTTTTGAAATTGAGGAAGACATGTTCATAAGTGTGCAAATGTGTGCACAAGTGGATGAGGATGAGCCTGCTTCTTTTATTGAAGCATTTTTCTTCGTCTGCTGAAGGTAAGTGGATAGTTGCCATGCCAGATGAGATGAGCTCTATGGACTCGAATGCGGTCTGGGAGTTAGTTGACATTCCGCTTGTGCGTAGGACTATTGGAGACAAGTGTGTGTTCAAAATCTAACGCAAGGCAGATGGTTCAATTGACAAATATTAGGCGCACCTTGTGGTGATAGTTTGTACCCAGAGAGGGTATAGACCATGGAAACATGTTCTCCCAAAGGGTGAGATCTAACTCCATTCGCCTTATCCTAGCAATTGTCGCATATTTAGTTTTGGAACCGTTTTAGTTGGATGTTTGAATTGTTCTTTTCTCAATCGAGAACAAGACGAAGAGATAAATATAGATCAACCCATTGGTTTAGTGACCAAAGGGAATGAGCGCAAAAGTATGCCGTCTCAAACGATCTGTTTATTATCTCAAGCTAGCAATCGGCTAAGCTATGGTACAATGTGTGTACATTAAACGGTTCAAGAAAAGTGTTCTAATTCTTTGTATGTTGATAGCTGGGAGCGAGATGAGTTCCATTATCGCTGCTTGAGAGTGGTAGTCCTCTCTGTTTGAAATTGAGGATATGGGTGATGCCAACTACGTGTTGGGAGTTTGAATTGTGAGAGATCGTTCTCTGAAGCTTCTCTCGAGGTTTCTTGAACATTTTTCACATGAAAAGCTGTAAATCCATAGACATCCCAATTTTTGGGGACTCACCTTGACCTTAGATCAATGTCTTAAGAATAATGAGAAGAGGAAACAAATGTCCAGTTTGCCATATGCGTCCGCAATAGGGAATCTGAAGTATGCTAATGTGTGTACTCGGTCAGATGTCTGCTATGCGGTTAGTTTAATTAGTCATTGCCGTAACAACCCTGGTCCTATCACTAGAGAGTAGTGAAGAGTATCTTGCGATATGTTCGTAGGACTGTGGACCTTGCCTTATGTTGTCCGCAATGGAAGCATAATATGTGGAGTACTCTATAGCGGTTTGAGGAGCTATTTTGGTTGAAGAGTTTTTGCAGTGGCTAGGCTCTTCACCTCATAGTGATGAGGTTGTGCTCATCTACAGTGATAACACATAAGCCTAAGCATATGCAAAAGATCTCAAAGCCATTCTAGCACGTAGACATTTTTTTTTTGGTCACATTTGAGATGTAGTTTGCGCAAAGGGAAGTTATCTTAAGGCACATCTCCACATGGGATTTGATGTGCTTAGATTTTTTTTTTTTTTTGTATTATTGACATTATTATTCAAGTTTTTATAAACTAGTTAGTTTCCATATATATATATATATTTGTTATAAGTGGAACGGATGCACATTTCTAATATGTCACCGGGCTTAAATCGACCTGCTTACACGGGTGATTCACCTTGGCACCGAGATAGCGAACTAGGACTTGCGTGTCCATGGCGCTTAGATGGCGAGCAAGATGAGACATTTGTGTTCATGGCTCTTAGATAACAAGCTAGGACATGTGTGTCCATAGCGCTTAGGAAGTGAGCTTGAACACTTATATCTACGCAGTATAAGAACAGCAAGCTAGATATAAACCCTCTTATTTCTATATGTCGCCTTAGATGGTTCTAAGATGAGACCTTTATATTTGGTCGAACATAGAGATATCCCACGACTCTATGTAGCATGTTAACAACCGAATGTGAGTTTTCAGACAGGCGCTAAGAGGAGCGACTGTGCTGGGAGACTCAGGTTAGACGTTTTGTGTAACGTCTAGACTAAGATTCGTATGGCGTTACTTGTTTTTCCAAACACAGAGTGACATGCCCATTTTTATAGAAGAACGCCATAACATACATATCATACTGTATGTGCTTTCGCGATCGATTATGGAGCAGTGAATGGATTCCTCTTCATTGCTGTGTGAGCCATGTAGCATATCCAAGACATTAGTTATCCTACAAACTGGATGCCTTCACGACTTGAGACTGTCATGAAGAGGACGCTTGATGACAGTTACTTTAGCATGCTATCCTAGGACGATGAGATCATTCCATTCTATGGGGTGTGTCTGGGCAAGCGGTCAAGTTAGTCGGAATGACATGTGGGCTCAAGGAAGACCATTCAATAACACACCATGTTTTTGTAACTCATTAGCAGGCCTGCGACAATCGTAATTTGTTACTGATATGTCATGAGTACATAACATTGAGACGGTGCAGCAACTCTTTTCACCGAGGGATTGAGACTGCTATGTCCGGTGTGGTTGAATTGTCTAAGGCATACACGAGAAGCTTTCGAGTGATATGTCTTGCTGGTTATGGTGATGATTTAGTATTACACTCCCGTTGCTGTACTTTCTTTTCGTAAGGTCGCACGTTCTATTTTCCTGTATGGAGAGATGAGAAGTTTCGTTGTGTTGAGAGATTGGTTTTTATTACCAACCCTATGTGGGTGAGTGGGAGATCTAACAAATATTGTGGTCGGGCCATACGGGCACCCACATGTAATTGGACTGGGTCCAAAGAGGCCTGACTGGCTTTGGAGTCTCAAGCCTAATAGGTTTTCTGTGTGTCTATATATATGTGTATGTATTACACATAAAAAAAACCTAAGAGAGAAATAACAATAATAACAACAGCCTCTCTCTTTCTCACGTTAGTCTCTCTCTCTCTCTCTCTCTCTCTCTCTCTCTTTTTCATTCGTGGTTTCTCTCTCTAGCTAATCACCAAGGAGCTTGGGATTTAGCACGTGACTGTCATGGGGATGGCTCAAGAAGCGTTCTCTACGACCTAGGCGATGCATAAGAGAGCACATGGAAGCAACATGGAGCAGCAGTTCGTGGGTGAAGACGCCGGGCTCGTAACAATACCGTTCGGCGATCCGTCGGACTATTCCGCTAGGTAACGAACCTATACCCGACTCGTATGCTTGCGTGTATATATAATCAACATGGTGAAATTTTACTTTATATATATATATATATATATTAAGTATGACTCAGTAAAATATGGGTCGTTAATACAAAGTATGACTCAAATTTCTTGTATTAAAAATGTTAACTGAGCCACAACTCATAAGCACCACTCCGCACTTCCAAGTTCTATTGTGTGCATAAATTCGAAGTTAGGGAATTTGACATAATATGCAGTGAAAAGTGGGACATAATATGCAGTCAAGTGAAATTTCATTTAACATTTTATATATTCATATTAAGTGAAACTTTACTTATTATTGATGTATGTAAAAATTTGAAAAATATTTTTGCTCAAAATATATCAACAATGGTACTATTTTTGTAACTCTCGTTGACATGATTCCAACAGTATAAAATTTACAAAAAAAATGGAGTTGTACAACAAAAGTTATGGAGGATTAAAATTTAAAAACATATTTTCGAAATTGAAAATTATATGGTACAATGCTCTTATGGTGCAAGCAGTCTGGGAAGAAAAGCATGCCGGTGAGGCGCATGGGCACGCTTGGGCAGGCGTGGGTCAAGCGCATGTGACGCATGTGGCGAGGGTAGATGCGGTTTTTTTTTAATTTATTTTTTTTGCCTTTTTCTAGCAGGACTAATTTCTAATGTGTATTTTAAATTGTCTTTAATTTCAATAAACCTCCTTTTAATAACCTTTTCACCAATTTTTTTTATTAAAAATTTGAACTTACTCTTACCAACACTCAACTGGTTAAGGTAGCGGGGCGGTGCGGCTCTCCCGTTTGACACCTCTCATTCTTTGTTTTTTGCTGGAAGATTTCCTCTCTCATTCTCGTGGGCTGAAACTGAAAGGTAACGAACAGGCTTGGTGTGTGTTTGGTACCCTTTTGATTTGGGATAGGACCCACTCAACAAAACAGAGTGTTTTGGTGTCTATGGGTCCACCCCAAAAATCAAGCTCATTTGTCTAGGAATTGCTCCATAACACTGTTAAAAAACAGCAGTGGTAGAGACTAATGCCTCTCAGGTGAGTGATCAACTCTTTTTTGACTCTCCCCCAAATATGGACTCCGACCCACCACCAGGTCCACCACCACCACCTGAGTCGCCGAACCCTAACAACAACACCAATGAACCGACTACGACTAGTGTTGAGGAGAGAGAGAAACGAGTCATGGAGAAACTGAGAGCTGCTATATTGAAAATGGCTACTACCTCTGACCCAAACAAAGCACTCACTCCCTACAGCAAGACCCTCATCGAACAACGCCTCCTCCACTTCTTTCCCCACCTTCGCACCCCTCTTCACCCCACCTACTCTGCGGTATGTCTATATATATATGTACTCCCTCTCTCTCTCTCTCTCTCTCTCTCTCTCTCTCTCTCTCTCTCTTCCCCCCTTTATCAACAAACATATTATATATACATATATATATATATATATATATATGCATGCATTTACAGATTTAACATTATCATGTTGAAACTAGCTTTTTAGCAGAAAGAGACGAAACAATTGCTAGAGATTGTTTGGCTAGTGCCTCTTCATATAATCCCTAATCTGCATATTCCAACACTCATACTAGGCTGCACTTTGTGATCAATTTTAGGGTAGTAGGGTCCACATCTTCTATCTTACCAAAACTTTGATTCCAGTGAGAGCTAATTAATCTTTTCATTTTTACACTCATTTTTTTTTTAATATTAATTGTAGCAGCATGTAATTAACTATGCCAGAGTGTATTCAACTAATGTTATTTATCGAAATAATTGCTGCCGATAATACCTAAATTTTGGCCTTAATTGCGTATTGGAAGTCAGAGATAATTTGCATTGTAATGTGCAAAGGAAGTTGCAATTTTTCATTGTTGAATTAATTAAAAAAAAAAAAATTCATTGTTTAAAGATATGACTGGCCTAAACATTCTTGCTCTGGCATTTGTGTTTAATTATGACCGTTCGATTACCAGGAAGCTCCATGTTCTTGTCAATTTTACGCTGGTTGTTTCAAAATCTACTAAATATTTTAATAATATAAGTTAATAACCACCAAAAAAAAAAAAACTTTTAGTTTAACATCATTATTAATTGAAGCACTCTGTAAATGAGGGATCTCTAGATGAATTTGAAATTTGGTGGATATGATATGACGGTCATAGAAGGATCGTGTAATTCATGTTGAGTTTTGGTACTTACTGGTCCAACAAATTTTTTTTTGAAACAATTCCTCTCCTTTTATAGTAAGCATATGTCTTATACAGCTAAGTTTATCTGTTAAAAAAGTGCACTCCAGTTTTTGTCAAGGTATGAATAAATAGCATTGCACTTAAAATGTTATGTTGTGAAAAATGTTTGACAGGGTATGTGTACTTAATTTCATACAGAGTCTTAACATAGATAGTAATACCAAAAAAAATTGTAGACAAACTGTGTGTATAGATTTGCTCTTTATGTGCATGCGTATAAGTAGGAATGTTAGAGTTATGTACACATGTCTTTGTCGGCATTTTTATCTTTACCTGGTTATACGTGTGTTTGTAAACTCGGGTGAGGCCATGCTTATTAATTGTTTATGCGTACATTGTTTTAAGGTACAATTTTGGAGAAACTTTGTGTTAGTTAATTAAAGACTTTGAAGTCAACAAAGACCATATCTAGGAAGAGAAAAGAACTTAGTTAATTGATTCAGTTACATAAACTCTGAAACACCGTCTTAAAAAGATTTTAAAAATTAGTTTTACGATTGAAGGTCAATGAGGCCTTCTTTTTTTTTCCCGCCCTGCCTTCTGTTAGGAGGTGTAAGTATGTCCCTTTGCCAAGATTTGTTGTGTACTGTTTTTGGTTTTGGTTATATTGAGTTTTTTTTTTTTTTTGTGCGCTCTGATTTTACGCAGATGATACGTAGGGCAATTGAAAAGCTGGATGAGGAAGGGGATGCTACTGAGGATTCGATATCGAAGTACATTAAGGAAGAGTATGATGATTTACCGTGGGCCCATTCTACATTGTTGAAGCATCATCTGAAAAAGCTGTGTGAGAGTGGTGAGATTGTCTTGACTCCTGATAATTTCTATCTTCTTGCTGATCCAATCACTAACCAAAACACAAGTCCCCCTCGCTCTACCTTCAGTCCTAGCCCTAGCTTTAGCCCTAGTCCTAGTTCTAGCTCTAGCTCTTGCACTAGCTTGAGCTCTAGGCGTAGGTCCCACGACAGGGGGCTGAAGAGAAAGTCGAGACAGTTTCTAGGGAGGGGACTGGTTAGGCCATGGAAGGAGGAGAGTGACGAAGAATATCAACCAGAGGATCACAGAAGGAAGAAGCAAAGGAAGGGGCGGGGAAGGAAACGGGGTAGGCCAAGGAAAGAGGAGATCGAAGAAGAAAATCAACCAGGGGAGCACCGGAGGAGGAAGCGAAGTAAGGGGCGGGGAGGGAAATGGGGTAGGTCATGTGGGAAAGATGAAATTGAAGATGAATACGAACCGGAAGAAGAAGAAATGGAAGTTATTAAAGAGCAAAATGAAGCAGTGGAAGGTCAAATTGAAGTGGCTGAAAAACTAAATCAAGCGGATGAAGAACAAATTGAAGTTGTTGAAAACCAAAATCAAGTGAAAGAAGAAGAGATGGAAGTGATTAAAGAGCAAAATCAAGTAGGGGACGATCAAATTGAAGTGGCTGAAAAACAAAATCAAGTGAATGAAGAACAAACTGAAGTCGTTGAAAACCAAAATCAAGTGAAAGAAGAAGATATGGAAGTGATTAAAGATCAACTTGAAGAGGCTGAAAAACAAAATCAAGTGAATGAAGAGCAGATTGAAGTGGTTGAAAACCAAAATCTAGTGAAAGAAGGAGAGATGAAAGTGATTAAAGGGCAAAATCAAGCAATGGAAGATCAAATTGAAGTGTTTGAAAAACAAAATCAAGTGAATGAAGAGCAAATTGAAGTAGTTGAAAACCAAAATCCAGTGAAAGAAGAAGAGATGGAAGTGGCTAAAGAGCAAAATCAAGCAATGCAGTATCAAATTGAAGTGGTTGAAAAACAAAATCAAGTGAATGAAGAACAAATTGAAGATCAAATTGTCGTAGTTGAAAAACATAAGCAAGTGAGAGAAGAACAAAGGCTAGTGATTAAAGACCAAAATCAAGCAATGGAAGATGAATTTGTGGTGGTGGAAAAACAAAATGAACTGAATGAACAACAAATTGACGTGCTTGACGAGCCAAACCGAGCAATGGAAAAGCAAACTAAGGTGATTCAAGTGCAAAATCAACAGAAAAAAGAACAAGATGTGGTTGAAGAACAAATTCAATTACAAGCTCAACCTAGAGAAATGGTGGAAGAACAAAATCAAAACAAAGAACATATCTCAGTGATTGATAGTGAAAGCCAAGAACAATATGAAGTTAGTGGGGAATGTACTCAAAAACGAAATCAATTACAAGCTGAACCAAGTGAAGTGATGGTAGAACAAAATCAAGAAGACGAAGAAGAAGAAGTAGATATCATGTTGAGTGATAGTGAACGCCAAGAACACAATGGAGCTAATGGAGAACTTCCTGAGCCACAAAAGCAAGAAAATGGAGTAAATGGATGGAATCAACCTCAAGAGCAACAGCATGGTGTGAGTGAAGAAGAAAAACAGGAGAAAGAGCAGATTGTAGTGTTTGACAAACAAAATCAACTGAATGAAGAACAAATTGAAGTGGTTGACGAAATAAATCAAGTAACAGAAGAGCAGACTGTAGTGGTTCACGTGCACAATCAACAGGACAAAGAACAAGATGAAGTTGCTGAAGAACAAATTCAATTACATGGTCCACTTAAGGATACGATGGAAGAACAAAATCACGAAGAAGAAGAACATGCAGTGGTGATTGATAGTAAATGCCAAGAACAAGGTGGAGTTAGTGAAGAATGTCCTCAACAACAAAATCAAGTACAAGCTCAATCTAGTGAAGTGATTGAAGAACAAAATCAAAAAGAAGAAGAACAAATCATGGCGATTGATAGTGAGTGCGGTGAACAAGATGAAGTTAGTGGGGAACGTACTCAAAAACAAAAACCAGAAAATGGAGTGAATGGAGGCAATCAACCTCAGGAGCAAAATCATGATGTGGGCGAAGAACAAAATCATCAAAAGCAACGAGAAATTGAAGGGATTTTAGTGACCCAGAAGCCATTGGAAAATCAGGAAGGAGTAATTGCAGTACAAGGTCAGCAACAAGAAGAGCTTGAAGTGGCTGAAGGACAGAATCAACAGGAAGAGCAACAAAATGTAGAAGCAATCAAAGAACAATTTAATGAGGTGCTGACAGAGATGTCACAGGTGTCTCATGACGATGAGAATGGTGTCCATAGTTACTCAACCGTGGGGCCCAGTGAATCCGGGCCGATGATGAAGCAAAAATCAAAAGAAGATGTTCAATTTGAAGCTCAACCTTGTGAAACAATGGAAGAACAAAACAAAAAAGAACATGTCCTGATGATGGGTAGTGAACAACAAGAACAATGTGATCAGCAGGAACAGCGACAAAATGAAGCAATCAAAGGACAATATAATGAGGTGGGGACGGAGATATTGCAGTTATCTCATGGTGATGAAAGTGGTGTCGAAAACCGGTCAGCGGTGGGGCCTAGTGAATCTGGCCCATTGACGGGAAAAAAGGAGGATTTTCTTGAGGAGAAGAAGAAGCAGAAGGTGAAGGTGCAGGAAAAACCGCAGCCTAGGCAATTACGGCCCCGACCACTCAAATCCGTAGCTAGTACAGATCGGACTATCAAGGACTTGTCAACTAAAGATCATCAGCGTCATCAGGAGCAGAAGCTGCCTCGGCGAGGTCGAAGCCGAGGGAGGTGTTCTTAGCCCAAACCAGCTGTTCAAATATAGAAAATTTTCCCAAAAATAGAAACTCGAGGGTCAGGTTCAGTAAAGGAGCTACTTCAGTATTCTACGAAATGGGTACTTTCCTCTTCACTTCCTTGTACGTTTCTGACTTGTAAAGCTGTTGGAGTTTAGAAAATTTTCTTTGCTTTGTAAATAGATGAACCTGAGAATTTGGGTAGTTGCTTAAATTTCCATGTGATGCTTGTGCTTGTGCATTTCATTCATGATTTTGTCTGCAAAAAGTGTCCCCCCTGAAGTAAAAAAAAAAAAAAAAGAAGTACATGCTTGAATTTGCAGCAACTGTTGTAACAATTGTACCACATGTAATGATATGTGGTACCATTAATCACTGCTTCAAAACATTTTACAACCAAATTTGACATTTAAATTTGAGAAGCATAGAATTATTCTAGATAATTTAGGAGAAATTCTAGCCAAGTTGTCAATTAGTGAATACCCACACATTGCATTTGGAAATTGCTTTTTCCAAGTAGAAAAAAACCCAGCCTAATACATTCCAAGTTCCATCATAATTTCAATTCAACTTGAGATTTAAAGACTGTGTGATTGTTAACAGTTTTTTTGGATTTCACAACACCTAGCAAAACAGTAACGAATGGCTGATTGTTACTCATTACAAATTTAGAACACTTGGAGCATCTTCAACTCTGAGGGATATGCCAAATTTTGGTATGCCAAATAAATTTGAGGGCTTTATTATGTGGCAATTTGGCATATATTAGAATTTGGCATTTTGGTTGGAGTACATGATACCCAATATGTCAAATTTATTATTTTATAATTGAGTAGAGATTGGGACACATCCAAAGACACAACTTTTGGGACACTATCCAAAAGATGTGTCTATATCTCTCTTGCGATGTCACTAGATCCCAATTTTTGTGACACTACCCAAAAGATGTGTCTATATCTCTCTTGCGATGTCACTAGATCCCATAGTGACATAGGAGAGAGATAGACACATCTCTTGAGTTGTGTCCCAAAAGTTGTGTCTTTGGGTGTGTCCTAAGTATTACCTTTTATGATTTATATATATATATATATATTTTAATCATTTAACAAATTAAGTGAGATGTGTCCCAAAAGTTGTCTTTGAGTGTGTCCTAAGTATTACCCTTTATGATTTATATATATATATATTTTTTTTAATGATTTAACAAATTAAGTGATTGGTTTAACAAACAAATGTATAAAAATTTTAATGAAAAAAGTGGAAATGGCATGCCAACTTTTGATAAGTCATTTTTGACATATGAACAAGCAAGTCATTTGCCACATGGGCTTTTGATATTTTGGCTGGAAGAGAACAAAATGTCAAATTTTACTATTTGACATGCCACATTGGAAATGGCATATCCCTTGGGGATACTCTTAATAAAAGAGTCTAGCTATTTTATCAATGAGCCAAAACAAATGACCTTTGAACAACATCCCTTGTTTAGTGCCCAAACTTGGACGAGCCCGGCTGAGCCCAACCCAGATTTTGCTGGGTCTTGGGAAACCCTTTTTTGTATGTTGGGTGTATTGGGCTAGAAAGTTCAAGCCTAACCTGAATTTGAGTTGGGCTGGGGCAGAGAGATTAGAGACCTGAGCCCGTATATGTACATGTATGTCACAATTACAAATATCTCACTTATGTAATACTACCATGTTTAAGCGTAGTAAACAAAATTAGTAGATGATTATTGTTTCCAAGAACTAAACAAAATTACTAGACTTGAGACTTTGTAGAGCATTGTTTCTCCGTCGCAAGCCGGGTTCGGGCTCAGGCTCGAGTTTGGACAGACTCCATTAAAACTCTGACGAAGCCCGGATAGACGTAAAATCAAGCCTCACTCACCCCAGTTGCAGCCCTAACCAAATTCCAAACCATAATTGCGTGAATCATCTTCAAGTTCAGAGGGAGTAAGTACCATTGCACATATACAAGTAAATATAGAATTTGGTTCTATACTGATTACATTGTAAAATCACCATTAAGCAACGCAAAAACACATTTAATTTAAGGGAAACAATGCTGCGCCTTGGTGCAAACAAATAAGAGAGTCAAAAGAGTCTGTAATTGCTGTTGCTGCTGATGCAACACATGAAAACTTGAAAACAGTAACGACCTGTTTGGGAATCCTCGTGTCTCTCTCTCATTTCATTTCTATGAAATCCAACATTACATATGTTCGACAAGAACTAGTTCTAAGAGTGATATCGGACAGGAACTCCTGGACAGTAAATACCACACGTGAAGAGATATAACAGGTCCACTTATGAAGAGCCAGACTAAGCAGCCCCCAAGATTGACAATATAGAACCATTAATCCCGAGACATTGTACCGTCCAGCAAAATACCCAAAAAGGAAAAAAGAAAAAGAAAATAGAACGGTGAGAAAATTGAAAGCAGTTTGATGGGGTTCCTAAATGTCAAAATAGAGGTTCTTTTGAAGTTCAATCATCAGAAGCTTATCTACTTTATCCTTCTGCTATGATAGGCATCAAATAGCTTCAATCATGCTCAGGTGTCTTATACAAGTGAGACTCAGACTACCATGTCTGGTGGAGAACTGTAACCTCCTCCTAACCACTTCCATCAAGTTGTCCATGGGAGACAAGGTGCGCCATGTATTGCTGCAACATCGAAAGGAAATGTACAAAAATTTAGTCCAACTTCTAATAGCTAGGAAAACATATAAACAGTTCGACAATTCTAATTTGTCTACATTTTCACATTAATTTACTTTGAACAATTAATTTTGCCCTAGCATTTACAACTGAGAGACTACAAGACAATATGGATGGATGTCACCACAATATCATCCAAACGCAAGTGTCAGCCAAAGAGGTTCGCCTTGGCGGAATGATAAGGTTGCTCAATTGTGAAATGGGTGTCACTAGTTCAAAGTGTGGAAAACAGCCCAACGTTGGGTAAGATTGCATGCATCTAACCATCCACAGTGGTAAGTTACCAAATACCAATTGCTCCAAAAGCTTAAGTTGTAAGAGATTGGGCCAACAATGTCTATCAAGCTTCAACACCCTCCCTTACATGCGACCCCAACTCGCATGAGGAGAGGCAACAAACTGAACAAATGCAACATGGAATTGGGGACGGAGACTTGAAACCAAGACCTCCCACAACCAAGGCTTTGATACCATGTTAAGTTACCAATTGCTCCAAAAGCTTAAGCTATTCGAGAATGAACCCAACAATGTACATCAAGCTTCAACAAAACCCGCATAGGCAGGAGCCTCGTGTACTCGTTTTCAAACATAGGTCACATTTAATTCACAGCTATAGAAGCTTATATTTTCAAGGTAACATAAGCATATGCTCGTTCAAGGCTCAAGGATTTACCATTAAGTTGGTTCAGTGATCAGTGGCTTGGTTTAGTACCCAATCAATATATTACTGAGAAAATTATACCAGTCATCAAGATTTCACTCTTACAATATTCCTTTTTTTCGAGGAAATCACTCTTTTCAATTACTTAGCACGTTTTTACTTTTCTTATCAATGAACAGATCTCAATTCTAATTTCAATGAAAGGGTTCAGAATTACTTTTCTAATTTCTAGCTCTGAATCTCTGATGCTAGTTGTTAGGTTTTCAGCTAATATTATATGATCCACTAAATGCAATGAAGCCATTCCATCCTCATCCTAAATCCATAAGTTCCATCACTTTTGCAACCAAAAACATATCAATTATGAGACACAAATGAAATGCAAATGTGAAGGCGGGGTAAGTGGGGAAACAATGATTAGTGCTACAAACTTACGGCATGATATGCATATGGTGATTTGCCTTGGCGTTCAAAATGTTTAGCCATGACGGACCATTCGATCGATCCCCATTCTTCCTCTTCAAAGCAATTGGCAAGCGCAGCTTTATACAACTAACAACAAATCAAATCAAGACTTAATGTCACATCCAAATTCAAAGAAAAACCGATCCAATTTGTAAGGACATGTCCAATCCTTATTCCAAACCCACACCAAATCTAAATTTGGGTAAAAATCCTCAAAACCTCATCCAATACTAGACTCAAACCCATGCCAAATAGGATTCATTATGACGGGAGCTTTTGCTCATGGAGCTATATTTTTCATTAGAGATTACTCAAATTTAAACCTAAATGCACAAAATACTATTCCCATACCCTAATTATGATATGGGCTTGAGTTAGGGTTTCTAAAGGTTTTTAACTCAAATTTGATTTATCATGAGTTTGATGTAGGGTTGGAGATGTTCTTACTCATTTTTTTAAACCTTACTAGGTGAATATAAAATTATTGAGAGCCCCATAGTAAATGAAGGTTTTACTCAAATTTTCACTCAAATTTGAGTAATGGGTTGGACATGGCCAAACACCCACATCTAAATCCAATTATTTCTAGCTCCACAATACCCAATTCAACTGACCTTAGCAGTGTCAGTTAAGAGCTCGGTTCCAGCTGGGTAAGATGCGTAGTATTGATCAGCTCTAGAGTACCCAGCTCTAGTCCTAAAATACCCAATTCAAAAAAAAAACAATTAAAATCCATATAAGTTGTAGCATTTTTGCAAGAGACTAATATAGAAATTGACTCACGTATTGCTCGTGTAAGCGTAGCTAATGAGTGTGGCAAAGCAATAAAATCCAGCATAGGACACCATTCTCCTAAACTTTTGGATCTTCAATATTTCTCTACACCCATCATAGAGCCTCATATTTTGTTGATCATACAATCAATGTACATACACAAGAATTCCTGAAAATTAAGAAATTCTTTGTTTAGACAATTAATCGAACACCTTATGTGCTTGGAAAGTTTATAGCTTCCACCATTGGGAATTTGGGAGAACCATATTTTTCTGGTTCTGTTTTGCATATCTAACCTATATCCATCTACATTGTAGAGACACATATTCTACAAATACATATATGCATATATATATACACACACATGTCAGAGAGAAAGAGAGCTTACAATTGTCGTTTATGGAAGGGAAGCGGATAAGAAGAAACAAGTACGAAGCGGAGAGAGAGAGAGAGAGAGAGAGAGAGAGAGAGAGAGAGAGAGAGAGAGAGAGAGAGAGAGAGAGAGAGTAAACGGCGCCGTTCGGATAAGTTCGGTGGACCACTATTCACTACCAGTGCTGTCTTGCAGGGACGACTCTGTTTTGTTCAGTAGTTAGATTCATAGCTCTTTCCTTTGAAATGCTTTAGGATGTTTGGAACCTAGTTTTTCTTTTTTATCTGATTTTTGTACAATTAAGGTTAGTGTAGGTTTAAAGAATCGGTTTTAGGAGAATTATTGACAGACACCTTTTTCTTTCTTTTTTTTTCTTTCAATTGGTGTAGTGATTTCGTGGGAGGACATAAGTCCAGGACCGGTGGAGTGGGGCAACTGGGCAAGGTTCGAAACTTGGCATGAGCATGACATGGAAAACTTCTTTACCAACTAGGCTAAGCAGGGCCGGCCCTGAGTTATCGGAGGCCGCTTCTAAAATGGGGCCCTTCATATATTACCATGAATTAGCTATTATAAGGTACTTTTCTATTATAAACTACAAAAATAACCACGAATCACCATGAGGAATTTTAAATACTTGGCTCAGATAGAACAACCAATACTTTTTTCCTTTTTTTTTTTTTTTTGATTGAGATAGAACAACCGATACTAAACAGACCCAGTTTTTTTTTTTTCTTTCCCTTCTGATGGGCCTGTGGGTAATTAAATCTCATATATCTACTCCATTGAACAACCCCAACATCAGAAATTATAACAAATGCACAAACCACAACTCAACACTTCAAGATTGTAGATTCAAATTCACAAACCAAAAAATGAAACGCAAAGAACAATTGGAGTGATATAAAAGTTAAAACAAGAGAGAGCTTACCGGAGTAGCAGCACCCTGTAGTTATCGCCGTTCGCCGTGGCATTCGCCGTCGCTGTTGTCGATCGGATGTTGCAGCTCAAGATTCTAGGGCTGGCCCGCTGGGGTTATTCTATGGGCTGGGATTTTAACTTTCATGGTGGGAAGAAATTTTGGGGATTTGGTGTTCCTTAAAAAAAGATAGGAGAAGAGATTAGTTTAGATTGTGTTGGTTGGGCTAGGGTCTGTTTGGGGAAGGGTAAAATTTTCAATTGGGCTGAGATATTGGGGTTTTATTACTACTAGTGCTATATTTGCACAGATTTGGGGCCCTAAAATTACAAATGGATTTGGGGCCTTGGCATTGGCCTTGGTGGCCTTTGCCCACGGTCGGGCATGAGGCTAAGTCGTTGCTCATTAACATTTACTAAATACTTAAATTTATAGATTCAGATTACTTATGAATCAAATATCGGTTATTTAGTTTCCCAAAAAATCCTACAATTACTGTGTCAACATTTCAAAAAAAAAAAAAAAAAATTCAAATATTTGTTGGGTGAAATGAAAATAAATTTCCTTTTTTGACTATTAAAAAAATAAGAATAAAATTAAGGGTTAATATCACCTAACACCCCTGAAGATTGACCTAGGAACACCTACTCCTTCACATTTGAAAATTAATGCTTTCCCCCTAAACTTTTATAAGCCATTACAAATCCCTCTTTTTGTTTATTGACCGTTAGTCAAACTAATAAAACAATGGTGGATTTATTAAAATGTACCTAAACTACCATTACCCTGTTTTTTTAGAAGACTGAATGTTTCATCTTCATCCTCGTTATTATTTTTACAATTTCTGTGACATTTGAAAATTACATGAATTAGAAATTTATTTATATTAGAAGACATGAAAAATCATATTTTTAGAAACACACACACCAAAAAAAAAAAAAAAAAACATAGATATATTTTAAGAAATCGTCAAAATGTTAAAACATATTTCACATTCGCGAAAATTTAGAAAATGTTGAAGAGCCGTGAAAATTGTTCAACCAAATTTCAAAAAATAACTTGTGAAAATTGTGAAATTTGTAAAGGGTTAATACATTTTAACTCCTTAGATTAAAAGTAAGAATTTATGAACCATGAAATTACCTATTAAATATAGTATCCAAAGGTTGTTGGACCTACTTCTTGAAGAACTATGAAATTATTTAACGGGTAATACTTGGGACACACTTAAAGACATAATTTTTGGGACACAACTGAAGAGATGTGTCTATCCCTCTCCTGTGTCACTGTGGGGTCTAGTGACATCACATGAGAGACATATATAGACACATCTTTAAGTAATGTCCCAAAAATTATATCTTTGAGTGTGTCTCAATCTTTACTCTTATTGAACGGTATCCAAAGGTTTTAGGCTCTACTTTTGGAAAAAGTAATTCTACAAAGTTACATATATAATTTCAAAGGTTATTGGTTCTTGGAGGTGTAAAAAGGTAACTTGTACAAAACAGTTACAGGCTTTTAGCTATATCATACATACATTTTTTAGATCTTAATGGAGAAGAGTGGTGCTTGGTACACCAGTTTGGAGTCACCGATATAGTTTACCAAACTACGTGTCTTTATTTAGTGGCAATTCATGTTGGCATTTAACATCAATTTGATGACTTTTAACTAAAATTAAAAAAGAAGAAAAGTTGTACAAGGAAACCAATTTCTTCAAGGAATTTGTCACTGCCAAGTCTAATTTGTATGACCTCTCTCTTTTCAGTAGGGAGATTAAGAGTTCAAATCCTCTTAGGGGGATTCCTTTGCTTGCCCCTATTGATCGTCAGTAAGAATGAGTGGCCCTTATTGGGTTTTGTTATGGGTCATTGTAAGATTTAGAGTTGGGTTGGGATAGTGTTTGCTATGTAATTTGATCGGGCGAGCCAGAACCAAATATGGTTCAAGTTGTGCAAACTAATTTCCTAATTGCTTGTGTGAGTGATACACAAGGCTTATTGAACCTAACTTCTAACAGTGCGATTGTGATGGCCAAGTAGGAAAGTACCCTTGGCCTAAGATCCTATGACAGTACTGAAGCGCACAAGCCATACAAGTGATGAGGAAAAAGAGAATTAAATAAAATGCATATTTTATTTAATAGAGAGTAGGAAAGATTACAAGAGATTGTAATAAAACTAAGAAAACCTAAAAATAAAAGGAACACTTTTATTTGCCTAAAAACTAAGAATGCATTGTAGAATGCTTTGGGATGCGTTTTGTCGAAGTGACGCGGAGTGAATTGATTGATTGGCCTGCCTGTTGATTTATAGCGGCCTGAAGGTCTCGTAGATAAGGTAGGAAATAACTGATGAATCATAATCTGGTATAATTTACCAGATTTGTCGCCAAATCTGCTCTTGACTTCCATAATTATCTGGTATAAAATACCAGATTTTACTCTCAATCTGATAAGAGCCTTCCATATCTTGAATAATATATATACATGTGTATATATATTTGCAGCTTGAACGTGGTCCATATTCAGTCTTGGTGCGGCGGACTTATAGCTAGCAAGCAAGAGATATACTTCCCAAAAGATGATATTATCTCCCAATATAATATGATTTCCATAAGTGATAATATTAATATTATCTTTCCAATCAACCTTATCACAATATAGAAATGTTATATATCACTGAGAGTTTGTAGGGTGATACACTTCCCAAAAGTGATTGAATCAGTATCAACTTTCTAAAGTAATTGCCCAAATACATCTTTACCAATTCACATGCCTAGCATTTAAAATAATATTGTGATAAAGGCCAAAGTATCTCACTTGCCAAAGACTTTTTATCAGCCTAAACGTCATTGATTAGTCCCTGGACCCACCATCACGTGACATCATCCATCAAATGAGACCCAAACTGCAAGCCATGCCCGAATAATGACCAATCACCATGGACAGATTCATTAGTTGAAAGGTCATAGACTAAATCATGGTGAGCTCCCCCATTGCTTGCTAGCTACTAGTGTATAACCCATAATCGGTCTCTAAGTCCAGACCGATTGCCAATTGAGGAGGGTCAGCCCGAGAATGACATTTACCAGCTATGGGTGGGCCACCATGTGTCACATGTATAAGTGACGATGATGTCTGGGTCCACTAATGCTTGGTGTGCTACGTGTGCATTACACCATAAGATCGGACTCACGGGTAAGTCCGAATCACATGTAAAGTCCCCAAATTACAAAATGGTCAACAAGTCTGCAGAATTTATAACTAAATGCGAGGCAGAATTATGAGGTCTTCCATTACAGTAGCTAACATAGAGCCATGGCCCATCATGTGATTTTATGCTCATTCCAGCCCGAACAAACCTTGGCCAGTCCGACTGGATTAGTAAGGCCACCTGTATTGCTCAATTTTTCTTGACAATATTGATCACCAAATCCAAATGACTTGGACCCATCATTGACTTATTGAATGCGAAGTATGGCTGAATTATCTGGGGTACACTGAACTATCATATCGGTCTTACGAGTCAGTCCGATTAAAACATATATGTCAGCCTGACTTATAGCAAGATAGTCTAAAAGTCCTCCAGTCTCACCAACTTTGACCCGATCACTTGACCCCTAATTTTGTGCAATCGGTCTCTAAGTCCGATTAACAAATCACAATCGGCCTGTACTGATTTTAGCTTAAAAAATGTATTTTTTAGGTGCAAACAATTGCCCCCCTGGCTGTTTAAAATGAAAAACTTGAATTTTGAATAGCCAAATTTTTCAGACCGATTATCGGGCACCTTGATCATCATAAAACCATCATCAATTACATCAGCCTTAGAGCTTGGCCCGATGAAATCATCAAGTGAGCCTCATTTTATCATGTCCGTTGAAACGAGCCTCATGAGAAAATGCCTTAGGCAGTTAGGCCACAGCCTGTTCCTCGGGCCCACCATATGTATGAAATCCCCACTACCACGTTTCAAGCTTTATTACCTTGGTTAATCAACCATGTCAAATCCATGGCAGACTTGCTGGAACTAGAGCCATCCAAACCATATTGAGGACAAATGTACTTTGGGCCCACCATGTATGAGCTTTTTCATTTCACTTTGTAGCATGCATTGAGACAAGCCCATCAACACTGGTAGCAACTCCTTGTAATCGGACCCCACCACTTGACTCACACAAGCACTTTTGACACTCATTACACCATCGGCCTTTATGTCCGATTTTGCATCCCAAGCTTCTTTATAGCAATATTTTATTTATTATTATTATTCTTGCTTTCGGTCTTGTGAGTCCGAATAGCCTATTGATTGAATTGATTCAGTCCGGTCTTCAGTACCTTTTTAGTCTCTCGACAGTACCATTGCTGCAGAAACAACCACCAAATTACATTTAGCTTTTGGTGGCATCCACACAGCCAACGTGGATGTAAATCAACCCAAGCCATAAAATTAATTGGCTTAAAATAAAAAAAATAATCGGTCATTACAACAAGACCGAATTATTTGAACAATTCCTTAAGGCTGAGTTTCCTCAAGGGAATATGTTCAAAAGCTTCATGGACCGATTTAGTTTCAATCGGTCTCTGCGAAGCTTGCCCCCCGAGCGGTTCATCACCGATTTCTTCGTTAATAATGGGGTCTTCATCATCGTCCTCCTCATCACTAGGAGGCTCTATGGCCGATACGGGATCACTCGGCCTATCACACTCTTCTTCTTCGGTCTCAACAGAATTTTGAGGCTCGTCTTGAATTTGCCCCCCGGGTGCTTCTTCGTCTTCTTCAACGTCGGTGAGGAGCTCTATGGCCGAAATAAGATTATTCGGCTCTTTAATTATTTTTTCGCCGTTTTGCCCCCTGAACGGCTCGGCCAGCGTGGAATCAAGATGACCGGTTACATCGGTCTCTTGATTTAACGTGGTAGCATCGGCCTTCTCGGGCCGTTGTTGTGACTTCAAAAATTGTTCGATCTTTTGCCCTTGAGCCTCTAGTATTGCCAGGCTTGCTTTCGTGTCTTCTTCAAACCGGCTAAGCCTTGCCTACTGTTCTCTCGAGTGCGCCTTCATATCTTCAAGAGCATGAAGAATGTTGTCACAAACTAGATTCTTTCGCCAGTCACTGTATAAAAAATCGTCTAGAGACATGAATGAATTTCCCTCGGGCAGCGGTTCATCAGCTCCACTCAAAGCTTTGAGGAGGCCGATTTCTTGATTAAAAAATCGCATATCGGCCTCAAAACGGTCTATCTCATTGTAAAGATGACCAGTTTCATTCCAATATCCATCGTTGTAGAGACGATAGATTTCTTCGCGAAGTTGGCGTATTGACTCATTCCGCCAACCAATCTGGTTATTGTAGAAGTATAGTCATGCTTCAGTGTATGCATGGCTCATCACTCGGCGGTCCCACCGGGCGTGCCAAATTGTTTGCTATGTAATTTGCTCGGGCGTGCCAGAACCAAATATGGTTCGAGTTGTGCAAACTAATTTCCTAATTGCTTGTGTGAGTGATACACAAGGCTTATTGAACCTAACTTCTAACAGTGCGATTGTGATGGCCAAGTAAGAAAGTACCCTTGGCCTAAGATCCTATAACAGTACTGAAGCGCACAAGCCATACAAGTGATGAGGAAAAAAGAATTAAATAAAATGCATATTTTATTTAATAGAAAGTAGGAAAGATTACAAGAGATTGTAATAAAACTAAGAAAGCCTAAAAATAAAAGGAACGCTTTTATTTGCCTAAAAACTAAGAATGCATTGTAGAATGCTTTGGGATGCGTTTTGTCGAAGTGACGCGGAGTGAATTGATTGCTTGGCCTGCATGTTGATTTATAGCGGCCTGGAGGTCTCCTAGATAAGGTAGGAAATAACTGATGAATCATAATCTGGTATAATTTACCAGATTTGTCGCCCAAATCTGCTCTTGACTTCCATAATTATCTGGTATAAAATACCAGATTTTACTCCCAATCTGATAAGAGCCTTCCATATCTTGAATAATATATATACATGTGTATATATATTTGCAGCTTGAATGTGGTCCATATTCAGTCTTGGTGCGGCTGACTTAGCTAGCAAGCAAGAGATATACTTCCCAAAAGATGATATTATCTCCCAATATAATATGATTTCCATAAGTGATAATATTAATATTATCTTTCCAATCAACCTTATCACAATATAGAAATGTTATATATCACTGAGAGTTTGTAGGGTGATACACTTCCCAAAAGTGATTGAATCAGTATCAACTTTCTAAAGTAATTGCCCAAATACGTCTTTACCAAATCACATGCCTATCATTTAAAATAATATTGTGATAAAGGCCAAAGTATCTCACTTGCCAAAGACTTTTTATCAGCCTAAACATCATTGATTGGTCCCTGGACCCACCATCACGTGACATCATCCATCAAATGAGACCCAAACTGCAAGCCATGCCTGAATAATGACCAATCACCATGGACAGATTCATTAGTTGAAAGGTCATAGACTAAATCATGGTGAGCTCCCCTATTGGTTGCTAGCTACTAGTGTATAACCCATAATCGGTCTCTAAGTCCAGACCGATTGCCAATTGAGGAGGGTCAGCCCGAGAATGACATTTACCAGCTATGGGTGGGCCACCATGTGTCACATGTATAAGTGACGATGATGTCTGGGTCCACTAATGCTTGGTGTGCTACGTGTGCATTACACCATAAGGTCGGACTCACTGGTAAGTCCGAATCACATGTAAAGTCCCCAAAATTACAAAATGGTCAACAAGTCTGCAGAATTTATAACAAAATGCAAGACAGAATTATGAGGTCTTCCATTACAGTAGCCAACATAGAGCCATGGCCCATCATGTGATTTTATGCTCATTCTAGCCCAAACAAACCTTGGCCAGTCCGACTGGATTAGTAAGGCCACCTGTATTGCTCAATTTTTCTTGACAATATTGATCACCAAATCCAAATGACTTGGACCCATCATTGACTTATTGAATGCGAAGTATGGCTGAATTATCTGGGGGTACTCTGAACTATCATATCGGTCTTACGAGTCAGTCCGATTAAAACATATATGTCAGCATGACTTATAGCAAGATAGTCTAAAAGTCCTCCAGTCTCACCAACTTTGACCCGATCACTTGACCCCTAATTTTGTGCAATCAGTCTCTAAGTCTGATTAACAAATCACAATCGGCCTGTACTGATTTTAGCTTAAAAAAATGTAGTTTTTAGGTGCAAACAGATAGATGAGTGTATATGTGGGGGAACCTTTCTCATCTCCTAAGTTTCCAAGTTCCACTCCATTGTCTCTTTTTTATCTTTTAACTTTATCTCTATGAGACTCTAAATTTCATGTAGTCTGTTTGTTTGTTTGTTTTTTTTTTTTTTCTTTTGAGTAAAGATTGGGACACACCCAAAGACACAACTTTTGGGACACAATCCAAAAAATGTGTTTATATATCTCATGTGAAATCACTGGACCCCACAGTGATACAGGAGAGAGATAGACACATCTCTTGGGTTGTGTCCCAAAAGTTGTATCTTTGGGTGTGTCCCAAGTATTACCCTTTCTTTTTAATTTGGGTTAATTATAGATACACCCCTTATACTTAGCCTGTTTTCACTTTCCCATGTACTTCAAATCTTATCACTAATACCCCTGTACTTTGGACTAAAGTGAAACAGTTAGCAATTCCTTTAAAATTAATGGAACAAGAGCTTGAGTAGCGGAGTATTTGCCACTTTGACCCCTTATGGTATTTTTCAATTTGCCCCATTGTACTTCCAAATGGGTCACTAATACCCCGTATGGTCCATTTGATAGCTTTTTTTCTTAAACAATAAAGGAAAAATTACATTGACACCCCCTGAGGTTTGGCACTTTATCACTCACACCCCCTGAGGTTTGGAACATAACACTGACACCCCCTGTCAGAGTTATATGCTTAACATAATTAATTTATCTTGTAAAAAGACCATGTCACCCTTACCCAATATCTACTCTCTCTCTCTTTCTCTCTCTCTCTCTCTCTCTCTCTCTCTCTCTCTCCCCCAAACCCAAATGGAAACCCCCTCTTCTCTCACCATCATTTTCACCATTTAAGCCTACCATCTGTACAATTTACTACCCAATTGTCCACACCCCCATTTTAATTCTCAATGGCACTAAAAGAGAACCAACTTAATATATAAATAGATATATATACATATATATATATATAGAGAGAGAGAATAGTGAGTAGTGAAGTTGTGACTATGGTGAACCAGATAATGGAATTAAGCTCATGTCCCCTTGTCCCTTCGTCTTCACGATCGACAAACCCCGTATTTTCTCAAGGGTTTATAGGTTCAATTGGAATCAACCATCTCACCCCATCTCAAATCCTTCAAATTAAAGCTCAAATTCAACTCCAACAACAATAACTACAGATGCAATATTTAGCTTCTCTCTCATCAATCTACAATAACAACCAAATCCCGAGTCAATTCCGACAAGGCTTTGGCTGAGATTAGAGCCTCAATCAGAACCTAGTAATGACAGACCATAATCAGATTTTGTTGAAATCTGAACCAAACAAAGCCAAATAGAGCCTTGAGTTGAACTTGGACTTGCGCTTGGACTGCCTAGCTGGGGACTGGAGTCGCAAACAACTCAAACCCTCTTTGGAGCTTTCGATCGACGTGGCTGTGGGAAAACACCAATCGAAGCCTTCTTTGGAGTTTACGATCAGCTGCGACTTGTTCAGGCCTTCGATTTGAGAGTACCCATTTGGTAAACACCAAATCGAAAGCCCTGAGTTAATTGCTTTGGTTTGATTTGATTGGGTAAGTCAATTTGAGCTCCAATTGGTTTTGTGGATTTCAAATTTTGATTTCTATTGGTTTTAAATTATTTCGATTGGCTTGAGATTGAAATTTTTTAGAGTACCCATGCCTCCATTGACGCGAAGCTTCAAGCTATTTGCCAAAGCTTATTAGCTAGTAATTATTCAGATTTGAAGCCAATAAATGTGTTTGATAATCCAATTCGAAGCCACTAATTTGGGTTCTAATTTGGGATTTTTCAAAGCCCTAATCTTTTATTGTCATGGGGTTTTTCTAATTTGGGTTCTAATTTGGGGCAGTCATGGTGATTGAAGGTTTTTGATGTGTACCTGTTTATGTGTGTATGTACATCTATATACATATATATATATATGTGTGTGTGTGTGTGTGTGTGTGTGTGTATGTATAGAAACCTAGTTGATTATGGTGGGGGTAATGGTGAGGCTGACAGTGGTATGGAGAGAGGGGGGATAGATGGAAAGAAAAAGAAGAAGAAGAAGAAGAAGAAGTAGTAGTGAAGGGTATTTTGGGCATTAGAGAGAATTTAACTTGCTTGTGTCAGTCATTTTTAATGGCGGGGGGTGTCAGTGTTACCAACCCACAAACCTGAAGGGAGGTCAATGTAACCTAAGATACCTCAGGGGGTACTGTGAGTGATAAAGTGACAAACCTCAGGGGGTATCAGTGTAATTTTCCCAACAATAAAATCAAAAAAAAAAAATGTGATTGGTATAAAGTTATCCAATGTAGCTTTTGGCCCACTACAAGTACAAAGACTATTTTGCTAAACAATTTATTTTAGCTTTTGGAGATCATCATTATTAACAAACTTCAAAAGTTGTTGCCAAACATGGCGTATGCCTGATAATTTTAACGAACTTGCTAATTGTTTCACTTTAGTCCAAAGTGCAAGGGATTTTAGTGACACGATTTGAAGTTCAGGGTACAAAGTAAAAACGGGCTAGTACAGGGGGTGCATCTGTAATTAACCCTTTAAATTTCCAAACTAGTCTAAATTTCATGTAGGGTGTGTTTGATAACCATATTAAGTGCTAAAATTTTCCATTTTCAGCCCTTATTTTTTTTTCAGTGCATTTGATAATGTACTACTTAATTGAAAAAAAAGGGCAAAAAAATTCACTGAAAACTTTAAGTGGAAATATTCTACTGAAAATAACCACTGAATGCAGTCTATTTCAATATTTGAAACACTATTTTTGGTATTGCAAACTCAATAACTTAAAATTTAGCACTTAATTTTTAGTTTTTAATTTTCAGTTTTATCGAACAACCCCATAGTCTCTCTGTTTTTTAATTTTTCAGACTAATTTTTTAAGTTTTCAGGCAAAGTAGCTAGTTGGAGAGAGTTTTATGTGCCAAACATGCTACCTACATGACTAGCCATTTTGTTGGGATAATTAAAAATCAGTCAATAATTTGTTGACAATTTAAAAGCCAGTCATGTGCATTTTGAAAAAATAAAAGGAAGTCTATATAGAGTGATGATGCCAAAAATTGGTAAGAGAGATATGAGGACACAAGAGCTTGTATGTGGTTAGGTCCCGTTAACGAGGTGACCTATGTCCACGGTTACGTCAGTGCGCTTCACTAGTAGATCACCGACGGGCCTGGTGAGCCAACAGTTGGGCAGCACTACCAGTAAAATCGACCGGGTTTATGCGTATAAGTGAAAATTATATGCTATTCTTTTTGTTCGAATGTGATCCCCCTTTAATGGGGATGAATGGCCTCTTTTATAGGTGCAAGAGACCACCCGTACATGGTAAGTTTGTAGATTAGGAAGCCTAATCTATTTACAGCCTGATTTACATGAATCTAGGGATGTTTCATAAGTAGTTTAGGAAACTGTTTGCTCCTTCCATTTAGTCTTCTAACTGGGCTAGGAAACTGCCTGGAGGCTTGCTGACCAAGCAACCATGCCTACTGGGGGCATGCCCATGTGGGGTCAATCAGGAAAGAATGACTGAGCTTACGGCCATCCCGGGCGGTTTTGTGTCACAGCCCGGGATGCTGTGTAGTCAGTCCAAATTCAAGATGATTTGGCTTCTCAAGGCTGAGTTGGCGATGCCTAACTTTGACCTAATATTTTTGTGCGTATCAGCTGTCCCCCATTTTCAAAACTAATGGGATGCTCTATCGGCTGAGGTTTGAAAATTAAGACTGCTTTTAACAGAAAATCGTTCGGGTGAAGGCACCGGGTTGTTACCCGGGTCGTGACCGATCGGACTGGTCTTCCGGGGTCAGGACCGAGCGGTGGCTATGTGGACCCGGGATCAACTTCTGCCACGTGTCAATCGCTGGTTGGCCTGGTTTGGATCCAGCGAGGTCGGTCTGAAAGTAACTGAACAGTTATGTGATAATTGAACCGTCTGATCGAGCATTTAATGTGCGCGCCTTTTGAGGCGACGCTTCATGTACCCGAGGTGACAGCTGTCAGGCAGTTTCGGCGAAAAAATGCCTAAACCGTTGGATCTGCTTTGATCTTGGCCGTTTGTGCCCCTTATATAAGGAACACTTGTCCATTTCTTGAATTCCTGCTGCCAAGACGTATATTCCCGAGCAGTTTGAGAGCAGAGAAAGTGTCCGGTAAAGCTTACCGAGCTCTTCTTCTGCGATAACCCTTGTAAGTGTTCCCTTTTCAATTTCAGTTCATCATCCTCTTCCTCTTCCTTTTTTTCTTCTTGTCTGAGCGAGGCTAGAGAGAGCGAACCTTCTTAGGTTGGAACGGGAGTGGGACTTTTTCATTCTAAGGTTCTGCTCTTTCTTCAAGTCGGGAGGTACGTTAGATAGGTTGAACCGAGCGGGCTGTCCCTGGGTAGTTCTGACTGAGTGTCACCTTGTCTTTAAAATCGTATACTTTCTGCCCTTTAGGTTGATAACCCTGCCTCCTTTGTACCTCAGACTTGGAGTTCCTGACCCATACCTGGGTCGTCCTTGATGTTGTCAATATCAAGATATAAAAGTATACTTTACTTTTCTAAAGATTTATAGTGTGGAAGTAAAGGTCGAACCCACAGAGATTGATTAACTACCGCGCTTTAATTTTAAAACCTAAATTTAGCTAATTTAAGAAAAATAGATTTTGATTTGATTTTAATTAAACTAATAAAAATATAAGTAAATCTAAATTATGAAAGCAATTAACTAGTTGTTTTTATAATAAGTTTAAAGAACCTAGGATTGCAAATCCACCACTAGCTTCATAATAAGGGTATTTATGAATTACTTTAGCTTATTAAGTTGGATGATAATGGGGAATTGTAGCTACAAGCCCAATTCCTCCGTCAAGAAAATAACTATGGTTGAAGCACCAATATAATCCATCTTCGGTTAGCACGAATTATCCCACACTAAACTAGGGTTGTGGTATAATCCGTCTAATCTAGACATGGACTATTCGGGTACTTGATAGCACAATTCAATTTAAGCACCATTCAATTTAAGCACCATTACATGTAAATAATCTAAACAAGCACAGAAAGCATAGATCATTGAGCACACTACAGTCAAAATAGATCTAAGACAAGAATAAACTTTGAAAGTAATGATTTTAATCAATAGAAGCACGATTTATTTATAAAAATCCTCAGAACATGTAATTGTCATCCATACATAATACAACTAAAATAAAAACATAAATAAAACCCTATTACTTGGCTAGGGTTTCATTGAAACCCTAGATCTAGAGTCTAGTTGTCCATAGAAGTGGTAGATGGCAAGAGGTTGATGGAGGAGGCCATGGAAATTCTTGGTCTTCTTCTTCTTCTCCTTGCTTTCCCCTCTTTAATGGCTGAAAGTATGGTTTTATATTGTGTGTATATTAATTGTCCAACCCCTAAATTGAAGTAAAATAGGGTATATATAGATTTATAACAAGTTTTTGGAAGCCTTTTTTAACCCGAAACACACTAAAACTGCTTTATTTAACTTTCCAGACGTAATTAGGCAGTTTCGTTTGCGTAGGAATCATCAGTAGAGTGAAATACGCAACTTTGATTTTTGTATGGATCGTGCGAGCGCGATATTGGGACCTCGTGCGAGCGATTTCTGGGATTTTCGCGCCAGCGGGTCGCACGCGCGATGTGGTTTTTTCAGCTTCTTTTGCTCTGCTTTTTCACCCCATTTTAACTTGGTTAACTTGATTTCTTCCAAAACCTGTTAGAAAATAGAAAAAGAAGTAAAAATATACAAAAACAGATTAAAAAGATACTAACAAACGTATGTTAAGGCGTATAAATAAGCTCTGTTCTCTCCCGATCACACCCCCAAACCTACATTTTGCTAGTCCTCGAGTAAAACTAAATAAAAACTAAACTACTTATAAAATACTACTCCATTTTCGCATGGATCACGATTGCATTTAGCATATGCAACAAGCCTTTTAAACCTCTAGGTGTCCCTAGTCGGATGAGTGAAGTCTCGTGAGGGTTCTCATCAACAAGTCACCCACAACCATCTTTATTAACTTGTAAATTTTAAAACAACTTTTATTAAGAACAAAAAACTAATAGTCAATACTCCTTATTATAAAATAATGATTTGAAATAGAATAACAAACAAAAGAAACATGATGAAACATCCACCTAAGTCATGAAAAACAATCCCAAGCACATGCATCGTATAAATCAATAGAGTTTCTCATAAAATCGCACGTGTGTGATATGGTAGTCAAATGAACACGAGTATGTCATGAACATGGAATATACTTCGGTAACCATTTAACTATGTCACGACTACGAATCTCACAATGTCAATTACACTATAAAATGAAACACTCATAAACAGGTGTAATTTTTCTAAAATATGTGAGTAAAGGAAATATGTTTTCAAAACGAGAAATGCTCACATATGACTGGAAAAAAAACGCATGACACGAAAGAACAGTAGTCTCATGGATAGGATGCCAACAATCAAGAAAAATTAGTCATTACCATGTTTTAATCACCCTCCCATCGTTTTCATATCCAAACCATGTTTTCTAGGATCAAATAGGACTTTTCAAAAGTTGTAATGTGGCTCAGACAATGGAAAAGGATAGAAAGGATTTGTTAGGTAGTTTTAGAATGGCATGTTCGATTTCTTTCATTCATCTCTTCTACCAACTTTCATCTTTTCATTCTCTTCTTTCATTTTTCTTTTTCTTTTTTTTTTTTCAATATCAACCTTATATTCTTTCCTTCTCTTTATATTTCTTTTTTAATTTCTTTCCTCTTCTTTTTTTTTCAACCTTTTTTTTTTATTGTCGGATGATTATTCATTGATTTCTAAGCAACCACCCCAATAGCATCTTGTCTTCTTCTTCTCAATCACAAATCGCCTTAACACCATTAAAAGTTGACAAATCTCTCAGTGGTGAACTCCAAGTTTGTCAAGTCGGAGCAAAAACAAGGATAATGGTAATTAAAGAAAAATAAATGGCATTTTAACGGTTCAAAGGGCGAACTAAGGAAATTTTTATCATTTTTCTGGATAGTGGTAAACAAAGAGGGCCTAAAATCATGTCCTATAGTCATATGGTTTTCTAATATTTACAACGAAAGATTATTTAGCATGGTAACAAATATTTTTAACTTGACTATCAACCAAAACAAGAATAATGAGACTAAACAACAAGTTAATGCGCTATTTCAATGAAATTCGACAAACACAAGATGTATTTATAACCCTCTAAAAAGAAAAGATAGGCTCAAAAGCTCACCGGGTCTAGTCTCCACCTTGTGTTAACTAGAAATTCGAATCATATTATAGTTCACATCCAACATGTATTCAAATTACTACGTGCAGTGCATAAGTTTGTGTGCAAATTTATAATATAAAACTACGATTCAAACGATACATGACCTAAAACGTCTCATCATGACTTCAGCAAATATTTAATCGCATCTTCTCTTGTTCATCATTCTATAACAATCCAAGTTACAAAACAAGAAGTATCAAATCAAGATTGCAAAAACGTCGGTAACATCGTTTATTTAAGCACAAGAATCAAATTTTTTTTAAAAAAAGTAGTGCATAATAATGTGCCTGTGTGTGCATACCCCCCAAACCTAAACCTTTCATTGTCCCCAATGAAACAATAAAATGAAATAATGAAGAGTAGGTAAGAAAGGAACGATATTACCTCGATCTCGGCACTCGCAAACAGGTGAACACAAAGGAATATGTCAATAAAATTCAATGTTACCTGTTACTTCTAGATAAAAGAAAACAAACAAAGTAATAACAGTAGCTAAAAGAATTATAACTAAACTAAACGAAATGAAATAAACTATAAGACCGAACAAAATTATGAAAATAAAAAGATAATAACTATAAAAGGAAAGAAAAGATAACCAGAATTATGAAAATAACAAATGACTCGATCTAAAAGGACCTAAGAAACAAAAACAGAAAATGTCAAAACTATGTAACAGGTGGGGGAGAAGGATATAGAAAACAAAAGAAAAAAAATCAGGAAAATGGGGGATCACGCGAGCGGTCCGCGCGCGAATTCCAAAATTTTTTTTTTCGCTCGAGCGAAAGACCTCGCGCGCGCGAAACCAGGCGCGAGGAGAACCTGAGAGCTCATCAAAAAGGTAAATCAAAATTTCACTAAGGCACATTCTCGCGCCAGCAGGCCGCGTGAGCGGGCCGCGCGCGCGAGAATGGTATTTTCTCTCGGTTTACTTATTTTATGTATATAAATTAAAAATAACTTTACTCCAACCTCCCATACCTGTCCAAAAAACTCAAAAACTGACCAAAACGACCCAAAATCATGCAAAAATAAAAGAAACGGACGAAATCAAGCTTGGGTTGCCTCCCAAGAAGCGCTATCTTTTACGTCTTTAGCTAGACCGTTCTAGCTCAAGATTTATGGAGGCCGTAACTCAGATTTTGTACCCCTGAGGATATCAGGAAGAGCTCGGTGGTAAGCAGAAACCATATTGCTATGTATCAATTCATTCAACGGTTCTTCCTTTTCGGTTTCAAATCGATTTCGTACCTTCGAAGTAAATTCGGCATTAGGGTCCAGGTTATTCAAATCCATCCGCGTATTACTAACCATAATATTTTCCTCACATGTATTTATTCCTATATTAGGTTCAATACTCCGTCTTACCTCACTTTTCGCCTCACATAGGTAATCGTCGTCTTTGGGAGGTTGATCCATAGCATTAAAAACGTTCAATTTCAAGTTCATGTTCCCAAACGACACTTTCATTACCCCCGTTCTACAGTTAACATGAGCATTAGCGATTCCTAAGAATGGACGACCTAGAATGACCGGAGTGTGTTTCCTAGCATCTAGCACCGGTTCAGTGTCAAGGACCATGAAGTCGATAAGATAATAACATTTATCAACTTTAACCAAGACGTCCTCGACGATTCCTCTAGGGATTTTAATAGAACGATCCGCTAATTGTATTGTAGCGGCCGTAGGTTTAAGTTCACCTAAACCTAGTTGTTTGTAGACGTGATAAGGTAAGAGATTAACACTCGCACCTAAGTCAAGGAGAGCCCTATGAATGACAGTGTCACCGATGACACATGAAATTGTAGGCGTACCTAGATATTTATACTTCGGAGTAGCGTGTTGGAATATAGAGCTTACTTTTTCGGTGAGGAAGACCTTTTTCGGAGTATGATTGCGTATTTTGCGCTTTTGAGTACAAAGGTCTTTAAGACATTTAGCGTAAGCGGAAATTTGTTTAATCGCATCGAGGAATGGAATATAAATTTTTACTTGTCTAAACACCTCGAGTATATCTTCCGTTTTTTACCCTTTCTTAGACAAATGTGACGGTCCCTCAATGTTTGGTGGATATGGCATCCTTGGAATATAATTCGCTGGGACCAGTTCCTTTTCTTTTCTACTTTGATTCACGTCCTCACCCTTCTCTTTATTCGAGTTAACGTTTGCATCCCTCATAACCTCCCTCGGAATCTCAACAACTTATTCCTCTCGAGTAGTTGTCCTAGTTGACACAGCGTTCACTTGCTCACTCGTACCACCCACCTCGTATTGTCCCTTAGGGTTCGGAATAGGTTGACTTGGCAACTTACTCTCGGTTAAACGATTTAGCGTGTTAACTATTTGTCCCACTTGGGACTCCAGTTTTTCAATGGACTGGGTGTGGGAATGTACTAACTGGATCACCGGACCAAAACTTTCAAGTGACGCCAACACCTTCTCCTCAAATGCATTATTACGTGGAGGTGGAGGAGGATGTTGTTGATATTGACATTGTTGAGGTCTATAAGCGTTAGGGAAATTACTCATCTCATTATTATTATTATTATTATTATTTTTCATGAGAAATTAGGATGGTTTCTCCATGGCACGTCCGGATTATTAGTAGTTGAATTATAATTATTTCGTGGGTATTGTTGAATAGAATTAATGTGTTGCTCCACGAATTCCGGAAATTGACTCGCCGATGGACATACTAGGATAGAATGTGACGGATTAGAACATAATGCACAAATTTCATGAGCGGGTGGGGCTTTCGTTTGGTTCATTGTTAAAAGTCGATCAAGTTTTTTAGAGAGTTCTTTTATTTCAATTGAATGACTTGACTCGAACTTTTCCTCTCTCTTAGGTTGTGAATGATACCCCTCAGGACATACTGACACAGCCTGATGCATCAAATTTTCGCTTAATGTTTCAAAGATTTTCCAGGCCTCGTCGGCACTTTTGTGTAGGAAGGTACCCGCACAAACAGCGTCGACGGTATTACGGACTGAGGGAATAAGTCCCTCATAAAAGACCTATACCAACTACCACTTAGGAACCTGATGATGTGGACACGAGCGTAATAATTCTTTAAATTTTTCCCACGTATCATAAAGCGTTTCCCCATCTTGCATCACAAAATTTGTTATAGATTTCCTTATCTGATTCGTACGTATAATAGGGAAAAACTTTTGTAAAAATGCGGTGTGTAAGGCTTCCCATGTTCTAATTGTGTTTGGCTCCAAAGATTGGAGCCAGAATTTAGCTTTATCTTTTAAAGAGAATGGAAAGAGCCGTAATTTCAATTCATCATCAGTTAAGTTTTGAATTTTTAAAGTAGAGCATATATCCTGAAAATCTTCTAAGTGTTGATATGGATCTTCATTTAGACGGCCATGGAAAGATGGAAGTAGCGAGATGGTAGACGACTTTATCTCAAAGTGAGATGTCGTCGCCTCAGGTAATTCAATACATATTTGTGGCGTGTAAGTCGTCAAAATAAAATAATCTTTAAGCGGAGGAGGTGGCGGTATATTAAGATTATTCATATTATTTCCGTTGTTTCCGATGTCGGCCATTTCAATCGGTTCGATTTTAAAAGTTTGAGTTCTCCTTAACCGTTTAAGGGTACTTTGAATTTCGGCCTCAAACAACGACGATGGTTTTGGAGTCGAATCGTCGTCTTGCAACCTAGCTCTAGAAGCTTGGGTTGAAGACTTACTAATTCTAAGGGTACGTTCAAGTTCAAGATCGAAAGAATGTTAATTCAGGTTTATTTGAACGCGTACCAAACATAAACTTAAAAAGAAAAGAAATTAAAATAAGGACTGACTCAACAAATTCAAAAATGATCACGCAAATCAGACAACAAACAAGCACACAGTACTACTATGATGCATGTAATTATCCTTATGCAGTGATTCGCGTCAAAGCCCAGCGCCCCGGGTTTCCTAGCTAATGCAGTGCTCACTCCACAACTAACCTGATGCAAGTAATTACGTCTCAGCGCCCTGACTTACAGTGATTTGATGCGAAGTTTCAAAGAAAGCAATTTACTTGAATTTTATTTATTTATTTTTCCTGCGTAAGCTCCTTTGACATGCTCAGCTGCTCCACTCGAAACGCTAGAATTTTGAGTTCCTAAGAATTTACAAAAAGAAAAAGAAAAGTTAGTAACTCAAAATAAAACGGAAAAATAAGAAAAGAAAACTTAATCTAATATTTACGAATTAACTAAACTAAGATTCTAAAACTAAAGGTAGTAATGCAATCCCCGGCAACGGCGCCAAAAATTGATGTTGTCAATATCAAGATATAAAAGTATACTTTACTTTTCTAAAGATTTGTAGTGTGGAAGTAAAGGTCGAACCCACAGAGATTGATTAACTACTGCGCTTTAATTTTAAAACCTAAATTTAGCTAATTTAAGAAAAACACATTTTGATTTGATTTTAATTAAACTAATAACAATAGAAGTAAATCTAAATTATTAAAGCAATTAACTAGTTGTTTTTATAATAAGTTTAAGGAACCTAGGATTGCAAATCCACCACTAGCTTCATAATAAGGCTATTTATGAATTACTTTAGCTTATTAAGTTGGATGATAATGGGGAATTGTAGCTACAAGCCCAATTCCTCTGTCAAGAAAATAACTATGGTTGAAGAACCAACATAATCCATCTTCGGTTAGCATGAATTATCCCACACTAAACTATGGTTGTGGTATAATCCGTCTAATCTAGACATGGACTATTTGGGTACTTGATAGCACAATTCAATTTAAGCACCATTATATGTAAATAATCTAAACAAACACAGCAAGCATAGATCATTGAGCACACTACAGTCAAAATAGATCTAAGACAAGAATAAACTTTGAAAGTACTGATTTTAATCAATAGAAGCACGATTTATTTATAAAAATCCTCGGAACATGTAACTGTCATCCATACATAATACAACTAAAATAAAAAACATAAATAAAATCCTATTACTTGGCTAGGGTTTCATTGAAACCCTAGATCTAGAATCTAGTTGTCCATAGAAGTGGTAGATGGCAAGAGGTTGATGGAGGAGGCCATGGAAATCCTTGGTCTTCTTCTTCTTCTCCTTGCTTTCCCCTCTTCAATGGCTGAAAGTATGGTTGTATATTGTGTGTATATTAATTGTCCAACCCCTAAATTGAAGTAAAATAGGGTATATATAGATTTACAACAATTTTTGGAAGCTTTTTTAACCCGAAACGCACTAAAACTGCTTTATTTAGCTTTCCAGACGTAATTAGGCAGTTTCGTTCGCGTAGGAATCATCAGTAGAGTGAAATACGCAACTTTGATTTTTGTACGGATCGTGCGAGCGCGATATTGGGACCTCGTGCGAGGGATTTCTGGGATTTTCGCGCGAGCGGGTCGCGCGCGCGATGTGGTTTTTTCAGCTTCTTTTGCTCTGTTTTTTTACCCCATTTTAACTTGGTTAACTTGATTACTTCCAAAACCTATTAAAAATAGAAAACGAAGTAAAAATATACAAAAATAGGATAAAAAGGTACTAACAAACGTATGTTAAGGCGTATAAATAGGTTCTGTTCTCTCCCGATCAGTCCTCTTTTTCCCGGCCTAGTCACTGAACCCCTAAGGATGTGTCACTCTGGTTTTGACTCGTCCTCCTGGTCGGAGGATGAGCGGTCCGGTTCAGAGACGCTGGACACAAGTCTGAGTCCACCGTCTGTGTCCCCCTCCGATCACCATAGTAAAGGCATAATCCCAATCTATCTCTCTGACGATGAGTCGGACCTAGAAGCCCCCGTTGCTTCCGTTTCCCGGGGTTCGGGTGATGAAACACCAAGGGAACCCAACCCCGAGGTAGCCTTCGCCAGTGAGTTCATACCGTCCACCTTGCGTACTGAAGATCTCAGCCGCATTAGGAACAGGTATATCCTTCCCGATTATTGTTCCCTAGCCGTGAATGTCGGTGGATCCCAAATCTGTCAGCAGGGTTTCACCACCTTATATGAGGACATCCTCATGGCTGGGTTCCGCATCCCCCTCCATCCGGTCGCTCGGGACATCGTTATATACCTGGGGATCGCCTCAGGGCAGTTGGACCCGAACGGTTTGAGATTCCTCATGGGGTCCATCTCCCTTTGGCCCCAAGTTTTTGGGTATAAGCTTACCGTCTAGGAGTTTTTCTGGACACAGCGACCGTTTCCCGTACATGGGGAGACCGGATTCTTTTCTCTCGGGGCTCGTCAGGGGAGAAAGATTATAATGAATTTCCCGAGCAACAACAAGGGTTGGAAGAATAGATTCTTCCAAGTGTCCACCCTTGGACTCTGTGAGCGGACCCCGGGGATCCAGATGAGGACTTCCTGAGTGGGAGAACTAAGGGGTAAGTTAGTGTAGTAACTCTCCGCTCGTTTTCTTTACTTTGCTTTGACACTAACTGCATTACATTTTTACATTACAGCAGGGTCACCTGGCCCACCTAGTATTCCCGGGGAGTGCCAGGAGTGAATCATAAGCTTGGCGGACCATCCTGTCAATATTTGGGATGTTCTAACCCTCTCAGGAGATCAGAGAGGCGATCACCGACCAGAACACCTCGTCAAGGCCCCTATCCTACCCGCAATCATCCTGGGTAAGAGTTTGATCGGCAACTTAATTTTGGTTATCCTCCCTTGTCCTATTGCCCTGATTACTAACTTCGTGGCTGCTTTCCTTTTGTAGAAATGGCTCCAAAGAGGAATTTGGAGCAGCTGAGGGAGAGACAGGCCGCTGTTGTCGCCCGATTGGCAGTGGCACAAGGAAAAAGGCTTGCCACGGAAGCCTTGGGCAACGAACGCCCACTGAGGCGAATCCGGCACGGGATTGCAGACCGTCCGGAACCCGCTGGGACTTCAGCTCCCCACGTGGTGGTGGTAGAGACTTCCCTTCGGGAATACCGTCCGGGGTACCGGTTGAAGAATCGACAGTGATCAGGGAGAGGGTCAAGTCGGCCCTTCTCCCCAGCGAGGTGGAGACATGTGCAAACATGTCTCCCGAGACGTTTCAGGGATGGCTATACAGTCTTTTCCATATGGTAAATACTTATCACCTCTGCTACTCTTTACCACAACTTCTCATGTGTTTCACTTGTTATCTGACCATCTTAGATTCTTTGCAGGTCGACTGTATGGCCGCAGGGGCTGAGTCCTTCCTACCCTTTTTAGCCAGGAGAGTCGCTGCTGTAGAAGCCGCTCTGTCTGAGGAGCGAGCGACCTCGGAAGCCAGGCAAAATGCCCTGAATTTGGAGAAGGATAAGGTGAAGGGCTTGGCCCTAAGCCTTGGTGCCGCCCAGGCGGAGCTAGTGACTGCCCTGGCGGATCTGGAGGCTTCCTGAGCCCTACAGCAGCGGCTGAGGCTCGAGCAAAGGCCGCAGCTGAGGTAACGACCGTTGGGGCCACGGAAAAGGCATTTGATGATGACTTCTTCCAGGGCTACGAGGATCTAAAGTGGCGGGATGCTCGAGATCACCCCGAATAGCGGCCATACAGCCGACCTGTAAAGAATCCAAGATGGTTAAATAACAAGTGAAACATAGGAGAAGTTATGGTAAAGAGTAGCAGAGGTGATAAGTACTTACCATATGGGAAAGACTGTATAGCCATCCCTGAAACGTCTCAGGAGACATGTTCACACATGTCTCCACTTGGCTAGGGAGAAGGATAAGGTGAAGGGCTTGGCCCTGAGCCTTGGTACCGCCTAGGCGGAGCTAGTGAGTGCCCTAGCGGATCTAGAGGCTTCCCGAGCCCTTACAACGGTGGCTGAGGCTCAAGCAAAGGCCGCAGCTGAGGTAACGCCCATCGAGGCCACAGAAGAGGTATTTGATAACGACTTCTTCCAAGGCTACGAGGATCTGAAGTGACGGGTTACCCGGGATCACCCCGAATGGTACATCTCGTCCTATGAGGGGATTGATTTGGACTACTGGGACATCAGCCCCGTGGCTGGTGAGGAGCCTGTTGCTGGTGTTGAAGCTGCTAAGCCTGCCCTAGGAGGGGGCTCGGGAACTAGGGATGGAGCTACCCCGGAAGAAGAGGCTGGGGAGAATGAAGATGTGGTCGTGATGGACGATTTGGGTCCCCGGCCTGCTTTCTTCTATATTTTTCATTTTTTTTGGGAGGCTACTGTAACTGCCCCCCAGGTCCTGTAAAATTGTCTTTAATTAATGAAAAGGTCCTCGAGACCAACTTTCTAATTGTTTACTGTTTCTGCACTTGTGCATGTTTGTGATTGCCTATGACTGACCGGTTGTAAATCCCGTAGGAACCTTGCCTGAGCAAAAGTTAGGACTATAATCGGCAGAGAATACTTGGTCTTTTAGGGACCTGATATAGGGATCCCGCTCGGGTATGGTACAATTTTGTGACTGTTTACTACCCGAGCAGTTTCTCTAGGTACTATAGGTACTTTAGGAATGTTAGAATTGTTCTAGGATTCTGAGTCCTGTTAGTATCCGATGTGATTTCCTATTTAGTCTACCCTTCCCCCCAAGCTTTTGCCAAGGCAAGTGCATAGAAGGGATGACTATAGGAAACTGACCTGAAACGTGGGTGGTTGCAGGGTCTTTTGGGACTTGCCATCATCAGCCACCTAGGGGGCATTGCCCCCCTTGTAGGTTGGGACTAAACGAAGTCTGTGCCTCGGGTTTTGGACCCGGGGTCTGTTAAATACCTGGGGTCTGACCCCGAGGTCTTTTTAAGTGCCTGGGGTCTAACTCTGAGGTCTTTTTAGTGAGCAAGCATGGAGAAGAGTTGTTTGGCAAAAGAAACTTTATTACTATATGAATAGATATGCTCAGGTCGAGCTACATAATTCCTAGCCAACATTATTGTCATGCTTCATTGGAATTACTTGCGGAGGTGTTGTACGTTCCAAGGATGAAAGAGGTCATGCCCGTCTAGAGTTTATAACCAATAGGTGTCCGGGCGATTAACTTGGCTAACAAGGTATGGACCTTCCCAGTTTGGCCCCAACTTCCCATGGCTCAGGACTTTTGTGGACTGGTTGACTGCCTTCAGGACCAGATCTCCTATCTGAAAACTGCGATGCTTCACCTTGCTGTTATAGTATCTGGAGGTTCTCTGCTTGTAGGCTGCCACTTTAAGATACGTCCGGTCTCTTTTCTCCTCTACCAAATCGAGTTCCGCCCTTAGGGCATCTTTATTGTCTAGCTTGCTGAAATTGGCCTCCCGATATGTAGGTAACCCAAGCTCTGTGGAAACCACCGCCTCAAAGCCGTAGGTTAGGGAGAACGGCATTTCACCTATTGTCGTTCTGGGCATAGTGCGGTAAGCCCATAGGAGGGTTGGTAGTTCCTCTGCCCATAGTCCTTTAGCACTTTCAAGCCTTGTTTTGATTGACTGAAGAATTATCCTATTGGTCACTTTGGCTTGGCCATTGGCTTGGGGGTGCTCGGGGGATGAGTAGTGATTGGATATCCCGTAGCCCAAGCAGAACTGCATGAATACCGGGGTGTCAAATTGTCTACCGTTGTCACTAACTAGAACCCGGGGGACGCCGAACCTGCTGAGGATGTTCCTATCCACGAAGTTTTCCATCTTCTTCTCAGTAGTTGTTGCCAAGGACTCGACTTCCGCCCACTTGGTGAAGTAGTCCACGGCTATGACGGCGAACTTGACTTCTCCTTTTCCCATCGGGAGAGGGCGGACAATGTCAATGCCCCACTGAGAAAACGGCCAGGGGCTGAGGATGGGCGTCTAAAATTCTCCCGGACAGTTGATCATGGGGGAAAATCTTTGGCACGTATCACACCTCTTGACGTATTCTTGAGAGTCTTTGGCCATGGTCGGCCAATAATAACCTTGCAGCAGGGCTTTGCATGAAAGTGCCCAGCCTCCGATGTGGTTCCTGCACACCCCTTCATGGATTTCATACAGTATTGCTTAGACCTGTGCAGGATGGACACAGCGGAGGTACGGTATAAAAAATCCCCTTTTGTAGAGGATGTCGTCGATGATGAGGTACCTTGCCACTCGGTATTTAACCCGGTGGGCTTCTTCCTTTCCGTTTGGTAACACGCATGTTGTAAGAAATTCAATGATTGGGTCCATCCAGCTAGGTTCTATGGAGGCCAGTTCGACCTCCATGCATTCTGAGTTGAACACACTTGTACCAATCGATTGCTTGTACCAATTGATTGACGCTTATACCAATCGATTGGAGGAAGCTGGGCAGATTCTTTTGCTCTGGCTGGGGTTTGTCCACGTGAACACTTTCTCCCTATATATATGAGCCCTTTTCCTGCGTTTTTCTTTTTAGAAAAATCGGAGAGGAGAGAGGGAATGTGTGTGTGTGTGTTTATATATATACACTCATATATATAAACACACATATATACATATATACATACACCCACACACACACATCCATGGATTGAGAGAAGAGAAGAAGACCAGAGAAGGAAGAAAGAAGAAGACAGAGGAGATACAGAGCAGAGGAGAGAGAAATGAGCCACCATTGAAGCTCCAAGCTTTAATACTCATTCCCACACACCCTAGACAGCTAAGGTGAGTTCTAAACTCACTGGATAACTTGTCATTGATGTTATGACTCGTTTAAATGAAGAAATGGAGAAGAAACCATGTATTCCCGTTTATATGTTGCTGTACAGTCTTCACTGCAAAGAAGACGAAGTTCCAATCGATTGAACCTATTACCAATCAATTGACATCTTTCAGGTCCCAATCGATTAACACTTTATGCAATCGATTGGCATGGATTATGATCCAATCGATTGAACCTTTTTCCAATCGATTGATACTACTTTTATACCAATCGATTGAACCTTTTACCAATCGATTGGAAGTTTCAGAATACCATTTTCTTATGATAACTGTTAGTTGTTTCTTTACTGTTCAGTATTTCCCAGCATGCTTTATTATTATAATACAGATGTGATGATGAGTTAATGCAACGTAGGATCGTAGTAACGATAATATTAACGGATAATGTTGTGACGATAGATAACGTAATAGTCGTAAATCCTTTGGAGTTATCGTTCATTTCATTCAGAGTAGTCAGGCCACATTGGGGTTGTCATGTATCGATGATAGAGTTGAACTTAAGTAGGTTTGCTAAGATTCGGGAACCTTGCGTGGGCGGGCTTTGGTCGATCATATGTTCTTAAAAGCGGTAGACAGACGTAGGTGTCTATGACTTACAGTGAACCGGACCATTTTCCCTAAGATAGCTAGATGATCTAATCATATATTCTTAAAAGCAGTAGACAGACGAAGGTGTCTACGACTGCGGTGGACCGTGATCACTGGTAGACGTCGCTAAGTCGTGGCATAGGATGATGTACTGTTGCTTAAAACGTGGTATCCATGACATGCGGTGGACTGTGCATATGTTCTTAAAAGCGGGGGATGGACTAACGTGGTATCCGTGATATGTGGTGGACTGTGCATATGTTATTAAAAGCGGTGGATGATCAATGGTGTATTTATAGAGTTGAACTACTGTCGAGTCTGTTCCCCTATCAAGACTTGTTATCGGTCTTAAAATGAGTAAGACGTTAGTAATCGAATAATCGGTTTGATTTAAAGGAGTTACCCTCACTGAATATAATGATTATCGTGTTATAACTTGTAATAACTTCAATAGTTGATACCCTGTTAGTATCTAACTCACTCAGCTTTCATTAAGCTGACGGCGTTTATGCCGCTGGACATTTCTATGTTCCAGCGCACCCTGGTTATGACTATACAGGTGAAGGACCTGCAGGCGAGGACTATGATGTCGGTTGTGATGTCCCTGCTAATAACTACCCTGACGGAGGTCAGACCGGAGAAGACTACTACGCCGAGGACTACCTTTACGCCAACTGAAGACTAGACTAGAATTGTAGTTAATTGTCTTACTGTTTTAGAACCCTTTTGTAGTCAGGCATATATTGCCTTGACATTTGTACTTCCGCTGTGGTACATTTGATTCGAGACTCTGATGTGTAATAGTTAGTAACTTCTGTTGACTTTATGTTACGTTGTGATCAGAACCTAGATTACATTCTTGTTACACTATTACTTCTTGTTGCTTAGCACTGCGTGGTGTGGACAATCATGTGACTTCACCCGTCGCTGCCTTTGGACCCAAAAAGGAAATTTATTTTTCTCTATTTTTGCCATTCCGGGGCGTGATAGCTTCTTTGGAACTGCTCGGATAAGGGCTAGTTAAGCTACCATATTATGCTCTCGAGCCTCACCTGAGCTAGGAGTCGCTGTAACCTTGAATTTACAGTGCGCCCATTGAGGTGGCCATTTGTAATCCAACCAACAAGGCTTCATATTCGGCCTCGTTATTGGAGGCTTTGAATCTGAACTTGAGCGCATACTCGAGCTGGATCCCATCGGGCGTGGTTAAGATGATCCTTGCTCCGCTACCCTGTTTGTTGGAAGAACCATCCACGTAAAGTACCCAGGTCAGGATATCTGGCTGTAGCTAGGGCGGTAAGGTCAGTGGGGCAGTTTCTTCAACTGGGTCTTCTTGGTATATGAATTCAACAATGAAGTCAGCCATTGCCTGTCCTTGATTGTTGTGCGGGGTCTGTAGACCACTTCAAATTCCTCTAGCACCAAGGCCCATTTGACGAGCCTCCTAGACGTTTCAGGCTTACTCAAGATCTTATGGAGGGGCTGATCTGTAAGGACCACAATAATGTGGGCCTGGAAATACGATAAAAGTCTCCGGGCTGAAGTGATGAGGGCGAAGGTAAGCTTTTCAATGCGGGAGTATCTACTTTCTGTGCCTTGAAGTGCCCGGCTTATGTAATAGACCAGGAATTGTATCCCGTGCTATTCCCGAATGAGTGCCGAGCTGACCACCGAGCATAACACCGCTAAGTATAAGAACAATTCTTCGCCTGGCATGGGCGTTGAAAGTAGAGGGTGCGATGCCAAGTACTTCTTGAGTTCCTGGAACACTTCCTCGCACTCTTTAGACCACTGAAAAACTTTACGAAGGATCTTGAAGAATGGCAGACACCAGTCGGTAGCTCGGGACACAAATCTATTTAATGCAGCCACCCGTCTGACCAAACTCTGTACCTCTTTGGTTGACCTAGGTGACCGCATGTTTATGATGACTTGAATTTTTTTGGGGTTTGCCTCAATCCCCCGCTTGCTGACTAGGTGCCCATGGAACTTCCCAGACGAGACACCAAATGTGCACTTGGCCGGGTTCAACCTCACCCCGAACTTTCTCAAAATGTTGAAGGCCCTGGCTAAATGCTCAAGATGATCAGACTCGTCTCGGCTTTTAACCAGCAAATCATCAACGTAGACCTCTATGGATTTCCCGATCAAGTCCTTAAACATGTGATTGACCAGGCATTGATAGGTTGCCCCAGCATTTTTGAGGCCGAACTGCATGACTTTGTAGCAGTAGGTCCCCTGATCCATGATGAACGAGATTTTTTCTTCGTCCCTGGGGTACATGCTAATCTGATTGTACCCAGAGTAGGCGTCCATGAATGAGAAGAGCGAATGATCGGCTGTGGAGTCCATAAGGAGATCTATCCTGGGGAGTAGATAGCAGTCCTTGGGGCAGGCTTTGTTCAAATCAGTGAAGTCCACATACATCCTCCACTTCCTATTGCTTTTCTTGACCAGTACTACGTTCGCTAACCAGTCAGGATAGTGGAGCTCTTAGATAGATTTCGCTTTGAGGAATTTATCGACCTCCTCGTGTGTTACCGTCTGACTCTCGGGGGCCACGCCCCGTCTCTTCTTCTTCACAGGCCAAGAATCTGGGTTGACATTGAGTCGGTGAGACATTACCTAGGGATCAATCCCGGGCATGTCTTTATGACACCAAGCAAACACATCTTGACTCTGTCGCTTTGATCCCTCGGGTCCATCTCTTAGACATTCAGTGTATCAGCGATGGCCTTCTGGCGTAGAGAGCTGCCGTAGCAACTCCGAGCGACGGCTTGGTCTCCGCGTAGGCTCCCGAGCCCTTTGGGGGTTGGGAATTTAACCAACAGGCTGTGCGTTGATATGACCGCCCTGGCCTGGTTGAGGGTTGGCCTTCCAAAGATGACGTTATACGCAGATAGAGCTTTCACGACCACAAAGCTCGCCATTACAGATGCCTGCTGAGGGTAGGCTCCTATGAGGACCAAGAACTTGATGGTATCGAGCGGTTGGGTGCTGGATCCGTTAAACCCTACCAGGGGAGTGGCCACTGGTCAGAGCCGATCCCTGGATATCCTGAGCTGATCGAAGGCTGAGACAAACATGATGTCGAAGGAACTGCCCGTGTCTACCAACACCCTTTTAACCGTATAGTTTGCTAAGGAGAGCGTCACTACCAGCGGATCATCATAAGGGTGATGTAGGTCTAGCATGTCTTCGGATGAGAACGTCAACATTGATTGGGGGAGAGCGGGTGGATGGGACATGCCAGACATCCGATCGAGACGCCCGAGCATGCCTCTTCTTTGCCGACCGTGAATCTCCTCTGCCTGAAATGCCTCCGGAGATTACATTGATCTGCCCAAAGGGTCGTGGTTGCTCGAAGGCCCGGGTTTCTTGCCGGGGTCGCCTGTCAGCTGCCACGAATTCAGCTAAGTGGCCCTGCTCTATCAACTTCTTAATGTTAATCTTAAGCTTAAAACAATCCTCGGTGTCATGCCCATGGTCTTTGTGGAAGTGGCAAAACTTGTCCCGGTTCCTCTTACCAAGCGGGCTTTTCAACTTGGCGGGCTCCTGGAGTAGCCTCTGGATCTCTGCGTTAGCCATAACTTCGTGGATTAGCCGGGAAAGTGAGGTGAAGGTAATCGGGGCCTGGTCCCGAGTACCTCTCTGTTGATCTTGTCTGGGTTTCTTTCTCGGACCCTTCTCGAAGCCCTCCCATTTTCGTTTAGCTTTCGGGGGCTCTTCTCCCGTAAAGCTGGCGCGCTTGAACTACAGAAACTCCTCCGTATCGATGTACTTCCCTACTCTCTTTGAGAGTTTCACCAGGGTTGCCAGTCGATCACGATGGAATGACGTTACAACTTTGGTGTGTTGAACCCCCGAGCAGAAAGCCATGATTACGGCCATTTCGTTCAGGTTGCGAATCTGGAGCCTCTACTGATTGAAATGGTCCACGTCCTCCCTCAGGGACTCTTCCTTTCGCTGCTTGACTGTAAGCAGTTGGGTGTCCAGTTGTGACCGGTCGAGCATCCCCACGAACTGGCTAATGAAGAGCTTGCTCAATGTCTTAAAGTCATCAACCGTTTGGGATTTCAGAGCATGGAACCACTACGCGGCTGGGCCTTTAAGGGTACTAGGGAAGGACAAGCACAACAATTCATCAACAGTGGTGACCAGCGCCATTTGGGCCTTATAAGTGCGGACATGATCTACTAGGCTCCCTGAACCGTCATAAAAGCTGAGATGTGGCAGTTTGAACTCCCGCGGGATGGGGAACGCGGTGATCTGATCGATGTAGGCCGACTCGATCTCTGTATTACTGTGATCATTGAGCTGCTTGCGGCTCAGTTTTTCAATTTGCTACTATAAATCCTCGATCTGGGCCTTTACATCTTGCCCGGTTCTCCTTTCCATATCCGAGCGATAAGTCGGGTCTGATGATGATGCTTCTTCCTAGAAGTGCGTCGTCCTCGGGGATAGAACCCGGCTCCGGCTCTGGGTAATCGTATGCCTAAGATCTCCCCGGCTTCAGGACAGAGGGTCTTTGGCTGATTCTGGGGGATTTGGCCCTGATTCCTCCCTCCTGGTGGCGCGTCACCTGTTGATGATGTCTCTAGCATCTTCTACCCGGCGAGGATTGATCGGAGCTTGCCACCTGGTGCACCTGGGCACTCTGCTACAGTCACCATCCTGGGTGTGTTCCCAATCCGACAGGGATACCGGCTCAGAGTGGGTATGGTTTCGGACTCTTGCGGGTTCTCGGTCGGGGGCACTCTTCCTGGTCTGGTTCTCGGATTGAGGGTGATTTTCTTGCAAAGCCAACAACGCTTCGATTTGCTGTTGGGTTTGCCGCTAACCTTCCAGAAGTTGCACGAGCGTCGCCGTCATTTTCTCGGAGGTCATGGAGGCGGCCTGCTGCTCGAGCTGCAAGTTCTCCTAACCGGTCGGAGCATTATTTTTCTTACCCGTCTTCGGTGGCATGTTGATCAGTCAAGAAATTTGTTAGTGAAAAACTTATCGTTTCCCATAGACGGCGCCAAACTGATGATGCCGAAAATTGGAAAGAGAGATTAAAAGAGAGATATGAGGACACAAGAGCTTGTATGTGGTTCGGTCCCGTTAACGAGGTGACCTACATCCACGGTTGCGTCACTGCACTTCACTAGCAGATCACCGGCGGGCCTGGTGAGCCAATAGTTGGGCGGCACTACCAGTAAAATCGACCGGGTTTATGCGTATGAGTGAAAATTATATGCTATTCTTTTTGTTCGAATGTGATCCCCCTTTAATGGGGATGAGCGGCCTCTTTTATAGGTGCAAGAGACCACCCGTACATGGTAAGTTTGTAGATTAGGAAGCATAATCTATTTATAGCCTGATTTACATGAATCTAGGGATGTTTCCTAAGTAGTTTAGGAAACTGCTTGCTCCTTCCATTTAGTCTTCCAACTGGGCTAGAAAATTGCCTGGAGGCTTGCTGACCAAGCAACCATGCCTACTGGGGACATGCCCATGTGGGGGTTCATCTGGAAAGAATGACCGAGCTTACGGCTATCCCAGGCAGTTTTGTGTCACAGCCCGGGATGCTGTGTAGTCAATCCAAATTCAAGATGACTTGGCTTCTCTAGGTTGAGTTGGCGATGCCTAACTTTGACCTGATATTTTTGTGCATATCATAAAGTATATAAATTAGAAATTAGTCAACTTTTTTTCTTAAATGTCTAAATTGTCAATCTCTCTCTCTCTCTCTCTCTCTCTCTCTTTGGTCTCTTCTCTCTCCTCATATGGCCACCAACACCACCACCACCACCACCGTCAAAGGGCCACCACCACCAAACCCAACCCAAACCCCAACCTCTCTCTTTGATCTCCTCTCTCTCTATCTCTCTCTCTCTCTCTCTCTCTAGGAGGAAGAGAAAGCCATAGCCAGCCACTACCACCACCACTACCAAACCCAACCTAAACCCCAAACTCTCTCTATCTCTTCTCTCTCTTTGATCTCCTCTCTCTCTCTCTTATTATTAATATGCCCTAAAAGCCAATTAGATTGGAGTAGTGCTTTAGGAATATTACCTTGTGATAACAATTTCATATTAATAAAGGGTAAGTTTATTATTTATCACTATTGTTGTTTAACATTTATATGATAGGTCCATAGAATTAAAGTTGAGAAGGTAAATACTTAAAGAGTTAAGGAACAAGACCATTTACTTTTCGGTTGCTTTATTCTAAAATTGTTCTTAGTCGTAGGATTATTAAATTAGAAATTTTATAATCCGATTAGACTAACACGTGCTATATTTATTTTATTTGATATAATATGTCTAGTCTTAAGTTATCAGTGTGAGAACACTAGAATAGACATGTGGGTGCTTGTTATAGAACAAGTTTACTGAACTTGATCAACTATTAGGAACATCCAAATGGAGTTTTACTTATCTATCAATGGATTGCTCGTAGTTACAATGGTACGAGTAATCCTTAGACTTGAGACATTACTATTGTCTTGTGTATGAGTTATTATGCTTTAACGTGCATGGTGTTAAGTGTTAATCAAAGGCATATTCATATACTGTTGGGTATAGCAAGTCATACATGGGAGACATGTTAATGTGCAACAAGGAATCTATTACTCTCAATTAAGAAAGAGAATGTCCTATGTGATCTTCTATGATATAGCTCAAGTAAAGCTCCCTGGCCAGGGCAGGGTGAGATTTAAAAAAACAAGTTTTCTAATTCACCAAACAGAGTAATATCAATTAGATTGAGAACATATAATTAAATCAGGATTGAACATATAATTAAATTAGATTGATAAATATGTCCATTGCCCAAAAGATTTAATTGTGACATAGTGTGATAGAAGGATTGAATTGTACGATAATTGTTAACGGAAAGGGAAAGGTTCACTATTTTTAGACTGTTTGGAGTGTGTCATGATACACTGCTAGGTGTCACTCATGACTAGTAGCAGCCCGAAAATAATAAATATTAATATTAATTATGTCTACAAGGGAGAATTAGAAGATGTTCTAATTTAAATTAATTAGAAAGGGTTCTAATTTAATACTTTAAAGTATTAGTACCTGCTACCAGATTAGTATTGTCATACCCGCTCTCGCAGTATTTAATTAATATTACTTTAGCATGCATGGTATGCTCACTGTTGTGTTAATTAACACGTGTGAGGTGAGTTTTGACTCACGAATCAATTTGGATGTCTGTGTTAAAGACCCTTTGAGACTGTGTTGAATGAGTGTTGTGATGTTATGACATCTCTCCGAGTTTGAGACGATCATGGTAGAATACCTCAAATGTTTATCTGGAAATAAATGTTTACTTGTGTATTTCACTATTTGTATTATTTTTCTGGTTTAGAATATATTTCTGATGTTAATTTTAGTATCCTTGTGAAGACAAATTAACACGCTGCATAATTGATAGGCTAACTAGCAATTTCATAAAACCATGTAGAAACTTGCATTTTCGCAACCAAATGGAATTTAGTCAAAAAATTTTATAATTTTTAGTTTTCACTCGTGCAACTATGCATTAGCTGTGTAGAAAGTTTCGGAGACTGATTAGGAGTTTTGAGAACTTGTGGGAAGGTAAATGTAATTCCCGAGAGTCGTGCCTATATATAGAAAGAGGTGAGATATTTTCATAAGTCTAACCTAAATTTAGAAACTCGAGAAAGGGAATATTGGGGATTCCTTGGCTTAGAGCTTCAAGACACAAATCGACGGATTTCTACCCGTTTGCTTTTCCCCATATTTCATATTCGAACTCCTCGAGGTATGAGCTTCATTTTGATACCCACTAGGGCTTGTTTAGTTAAGTTTTTTGAAAACTCATTTTTCTAGAATTTTCATAAAAAGATGAAAATCGGATTTTTGATCGATAGGAATTCTATTAAACGAATTACTGCACGTTCTTTGTGCTTGGGTTTTCTTTGGATCAATGTTTTGGAGCGTAAATCGGAGGTGAGTGATATTATTCTTGTTTTTTTTGGATGGTTCTATGGTTTAATGCATTTGATATGCTAGGGACTGTATATAGATACCATGTGTAGTTCATATTGAGAAAAACTAAAGTGTAAAGTAGGCCCAAAGTATGTTGGAATGAAAAGCACGGTGATATGTGTTAAATAAGCATATTTATATGCCTATGTGGATTAAAGGGGGATTTGTGCTAATTCACCGTGAGATGTCCTCTGGAAGGGGGAGAATTAGTAGTGACGATGGTCACTTGCCAAGAAAGACATTAACGCGACATGTCAAAGGGGCATGGGTCGTGATTGAGTCTTGAGACCTTGGATCAGTGAATGTGCACTTATTCCCTCGAGACCAAATAGTTATATGTTATGATGGATTAAAACATAATTGTCATCCGTGTGCTTAATTTATATTATTCATTAAGTGTTAGCTTAAACAAATCCATATATCTGTGGTTATACAAGTAACCATTCAAAGGCAAGGATTGGCGGAGAGAATTGCGGGTAATGAGGCGAGGAATGACTGGGAGCTCCTAATGTTTATAGAACTTGTATCATGTTTGTAATATATGTGTAACTCATGCCGGTTGTTTAATCATGCAACTTATAGTAAGACTTGTTATGTATGCGAGTACGGCACTTGGTTCACCTTAGGACCTAGTTTGCCGAGGCATGTAAAGCTTGTACTTTGGATACTCGTTATTCGGGGGTCTATGGTTTATTATATAAATGGTTGGTATGTTTTACTAGTTCTTAGAATGGTTATCAAAGCTTTTTGAAATGATTTGGTTTGAAATGAGTTGGTTTGAAATAGTTTTGTTTGGTTTGGTTTCTTTTGGTAAAATTAGTATTAATTTATTAGCGGCGTTTGTCGCTGAAGTGCCAGGAATTAACGATGTTTATTAGAGAAGCGCTGGTAATTAACGACATTTGCGACAAATGCCGGCAATTGTGAATATGATCTTTTAGAGGTTGGGTTCTGCCCAGACCCCATTCGACCAGTCGAACGGGGCAGTTCGACCGGTCGAAATACCCCCTAAAAGAAACTTTGAACTCCTACTTCTAATGTTCAGAATAACTTCTAATTAGGTATGGAGGTACCTTTGGGAACCCTTTGACCTACGAAACTCTTACTTTTAAAAATGAAAATCGATAAGACGTGTTTGGGCACGTGTTTAATATAACCTTTGAAAAACTATCTGGAAGTTGGTTATCTTGGAGCAAAACTTTTATTAAGGTCATTTTGGGAACTTCAATCACTGTTGATAAGCCTTGATGGCGTGCCACGTGACCTGGGACCACCTTGTTGATTCCGGGTCATGACAATTATGAATCAAGGGTTCACACACAAAAGGGCAATGTGTAATTGGAAGAAGCTGTGAGGGTCTACTTGATATTAAGTTGTTAATATGGAAGTAGTATAATAATACTATTAGTTTATACTTGATTTAAAAAAGTCTTCTAATCAAATATAGTTTCCTAATTAGATTAGGAAAGGGTCTTATATTATTATTATGTATATGAGATATGGCCGTATGGGAAACTAATATGTTGGTAGCACACCCAAGTTTCTCCCAAAAAACCACCCTACACCAATTCGTACGGTCACATAGGGTGACTTTTAGTATTCTTCAATTGTTGAAGATGACCGCGTTTCTAAATGTGTGTGCCTTAAGCTACGTCCAAGTGTAGACGGTCGCGGAAGTAATAAAACCGGTAAGACCGGGTCGTGTCCCTAGAGACGGTTTGAGTTGGAATTCTCTAGATTTTTATCCTAAAAGAAGCAAAAAGATGATGATTGAGGAGAGGTGGAGGTACTTACAAGTCTTACTGATTCTATAAATTAAAAAAAAAATTACAAAAGACAAAATAACAAGATGTTGGGAATATATGAATCCTTGGTGTCCACACTATTGCCATGAATTATCAATGTAGTACATTTGTGATATCCTCTTTCTCACATTTCTTACTTTCGAAAGATAACAAGTTATGGATTCTTGCAAAAATCATGTGAATGGCATGACTAGTGCTTGAAACACAAAACTTAATTTAAGTATCAAAGTATGTAAGGTGTGTTTAACTCGATTGTTCAAAAGAGACAAGGGAGAGAAATAGCCTTAGGGCTTTAACATTTAAAATCGGTTTTTGCAATTCAGACCATGAGGAACTGAATTGGGGTGCTGATTTTCAAAGTAAAAATCTCAAGAATGTAGAAAAGAAGATGCCACAGGAGAGCCCATGGCAATCGATTGATAGTGACATCAATCGATTGCCAAAGTCCTAACCAATCGATTGGATGTCACTATCATTCGATTGATCAAGAGTCTCCCACCAATCGATTGCTTGTCACTGGCAATCGATTGGTTGAAGGAGTCTATGGGAATCGATTTTTGATAGAGGGGAATTGATTCCAACAAACTGTTTTGCAGTTTCCATGGCAGAAGCAAGGATTGACCATTTCATCATATTTTCCCAACTGGAGGACTAATTTAACATGCTAAGGAATACAAAAAACATAATATAAATCAAAACTATATTAAGCACGAATTAAAACATGAAATGCATGAAATCCAAATATAAAACAATGAAACATAAATGAAAGAAACAAAAGAAACTTATAGAAAGAACCTGAAATCGATGGTTAACTAATGTAAACTTGAGCAGTAACATTCGAACTATTGAAATCCTCTCTAACCTACTCATAATCTACATGAATTCATCCTAAGACTAAGAGAAAAGATTGAGAGAGAATGAATTGTGGAAGAAGCCCCCCTTTCTCTTAGTCAATCCCCCTTTAAATAGATGCTAAAAGATAGTTTGTAACTCCCCATCATCGCACAATTGAAGCAATCAAGCATTAATGAGAGTTTGACTGAACAGGTTCATCCAATCGATTGACCAAGGGGGCAATCGATTGCTTAGTCAGCAATCGATTGCTCGTGGTTGGCAATCGATTGCTTCCTCTTTTCTACATCCTCTTTGTTTTCTCTTGCATTACTTCACTCCATATCATCCAAGCTTGATATTATCTGTTAAAACACACAAATGCACATGTTTTAATACAATTATCATAAAACTACATTATTCTGAAAACATGTGTAAAACTAGGGAATTGAGGCATAAAGTATACAATAATGCATATGTGATTATGCTATGAATATTCTATTTTGCCCTTTAATCAGAAGAAAACTGTGACTTTCTTCCAATTTGTGATTTGCTCGTGTGGATACTTTTAGAGATCAGACGCTTAGACGATTTGGCGATTGTTCGTGGGACGAATCGGAATTAATATTTTGTAAAGTACGCTTCAAGGGTAACCATTCGATTAACTCCCTATGGATGTTGCATGTATTTTGTATATATCATAGACTTGATCATGGGTTTAGGAAATCATTAAAATTTTGTTTTTAGCTGTGTGAGCCTTTAAAGGGTCCACATGATTTTTTTTCAGTGGTGTCAGAACCTTAGTCAATGATTAATACAAAATATCTAATTATTTTATAGTATGGGTTTATTTTGAACAAATATGGTATTTTGGGACTATTGATTTTGTATGAGATACAAAAATTAAAATTCTTATAAATTGATATATATATATATATATATTGTGAATATATCAAATAATCAAGAGAACAACAAAGGGAAAAGAGAAAAGAGAGCTAGAGTTTCTCATAACATGAAATCAAAATAAACGAATACAAATGAAAAGAGACAAATAAGAATATAACTAGGTATACAATATTACCCTAAATAAAGTAAAAGACTAAACTATCCTAAAGCTAAAAGGCTAAATATCAATACTCTAAAAAATGAAAACGCTGAATCGGATGTGACTTTGTAAACAAATCAACAATTTGCACGGAAGAAGAAACCAAAGGCAAAGTGATAGCTCCATACTTAAGGTGATGACGAGTAATATGACAATTAATCTCTATATGCTTGGTCCTTTCATGAAAAACTGAATTGTGAGCAATATGAAGAGTACTCTTATTCTCACAATACATAGGTGAAGGGAGAGGAAGAGAGACATCTATATCTGTAAGTAGTCGGCGTAACCAAACAATCTCACGGGTAGTCGAAGCCATAGCACGATACTCAACTTCTGTAGAAGACACAGCAACAACATCTTATTTTTGCTCTTCCACGAAATTAGATAATCACCCAAAAATATACAAAATCCAATAATAGACTGACGATATGTAGGGTCACCGACCCAATCAGCATCAGAGTATCCACGTAGCTCCAAGGAAGAAGATGAAAAAAGTAAAAGACTTTGAAACCGAATGCCCCTCAAGTACCTCAAAATATGAAGAACAGCGGCCCAATGAACTGTAGTAGGGGAAATAACAAACTGACTAACAACATGAACAAAATGAGCAATATTCGAACGAGCAATAGTAAGATAAACTAAGCCACCAACAAGAATGCGATATAAGTAGGGGTGTAAGAAAAAACCGCAAACCACAAACCGACCGCAAACCGACCAAACCGAAAACCAATTGGTCGGTTTTTCTAAATCCATGTACAAGCTAAAACCGACCGCAAAACCGACCGAACCCCTAAAAAATTGACCGACCGACCGCTTTACACTCCTATTGGTCGGTTTTTACACACCAAAAAAACCGAAAAAAACCGACCGACCGACCGATTTACACCCCTAGATATAAGGTAGGATCGGGCAAAGGAATGCCATCAGAAGAGGAAAGACAAACATTAAGCTCCAAAGGGATATCAACAATCTTATTATCAGTGAGGCGAGTACGCTCAAGAATGTCACATGTATACTTGGACTGAGAGAGAAGATAACCTTTTGGAGAAAATGCTACTTCAATCCCCAAAAAAATATGTAGTGGATCTAAGTCCTTCATTTCAAATCAACGACTTAATTCAGACTTCAACACTATAATCCCATCAATATCATCACCAGTAATAATCATGTCATCAACATACATAGAAAGCATAATACGAGCAACAGTGGTATACCTGATAAAGAGAACTAAATCATACTCACTCGAGGAAAACCTAAATGAGGTAATAGTGGAAAACTTCTCAAACCAAGCTCGAGGGCTTGTTTAAGACCATATAAGGCTTTCTTAAGCCTGCAAACTTCACCAGGACCATGAAGAACACCCGGAGGAGAAACCATATTAACCTCCTCTTGGAGGTCTCCATTCAAGAAAGCATTTTTAACATCTGTCTGAGTTATATGCCACTGACGAATAGAAGCAACTGCGATAAGAGTACGAATAGTAGTCATTTTAGCAACAAGAGTAAAAGTCTCCTTGCAATCCATACCATACTGCTAAGAAAAACCCTTGGCAACCAATCTTGCTTTGCACCGCTCAACAGACCCATTTGACTTGGTTTTGATTTTATAAACCCAACAAGAACCAATAGCACTCTTACCAGAAGGTATGGAAACCAAACTCCAAATGTTTGTCTTTGTAACACCAGCTCCCGCTGGCAGTATTTAATAGCAGTTAGCATACATCATTAGCATTATATTGATGACATGATTATATGTGTTACGTGGGTAGTAACTCACTAAAATGATTAGGGTGTCCAATTGGAACCCCAGATATTGGCCAATGTGGCAGTCCCAGTATGGGACAGTTATGAAAGGTTCCCGTGTGATGGGACGGATATGGTAAATAATTCTTATGTGCTTAAATGTTTATTAAGGCATATGTGAATATAATATTATATTGTTTAGATAACATGTTAATTGCTAGAGACCATCTCTGTGGTCCGTTAGGGATACCTTTGTGAAAGCGAATTTGACACGTTGCATAATTAGAAGGTTAATTAGCAACTTTATAATATTATGTGGGACCCCTTATGGGACCCATACATGACATAGACAAACACCTATTTAAGTTTGGGATAATTTTAATAAGTTTTATTAACTAGCAGGGGTATAAATGCAAAACTGATAAAACTTGGGGAGGCTAGTATAGAAACCCAACTTGCAACTTACATGTTGCATGACACTTGGACTATGACTCATCACATGAGTCTTCTTCTCCAAAGCAACAAAACATTTACTGAGAATGATACGAAAAACTCAACGAAAATTCGGTGACGCTAACGATGACAAATGACGTGCCATTTGACGTTCAATTTTGAAACATGGTACATATTCATACTCCTAGAGGTGAGTCTAACGCGATAGTACTAATATTATTAAATTTTGAGACAATTTTTCCATGACCCAATTTGGGGGCTTAGCTCATAACTCGTATTTGAATATAAGAATTGCACCCGGAACTTGTTAGGATCTTAATTCGGCGATTAGGAGCGAAATCTCATAGGTGAGTGGCAACGATTATGAAATACGAATAATTGAATGTTTGAGATGATCTTTGTGATAGTAAGCATGTCTATTTGGCTCTAATTCCTATGTTTAGAGTATTATCGTTAGCTTATGTATTTTTGGTGAAATTGTACGGTGATATGAATACTTGAGCATGTTGAGTTGTTAATGTGGGTCAATGTCTCGACCCATCCCACTACGCGTGGAAATAGGACATATGGCACGCCACCAAGTCTCAACCAATCATTAAATAACTACACGCAGCAGAAAAGAACTTTAAAACAACCTTGAGTATTTAAAACTTTAGGAAATATTACCCTTCGAGTTGTAAAATCTATATAAAATTGAAAACATAATTATATTTCAAATCGGATGAATATATGTTAAAAGGGGTCCCAAAGATAACCTACGAACCAACTAAAACATTTAAATTAATTCCGGAAGGGGTATAAAAAGTTTTCTAGTAGGGATCATTTCGACCAGTCGAACGACCCCATTCAACCGGTCGAATGACCCTTTAGCAGAATCCAACCCAAAGCTGCAGAATTTTGCTAAGGATCAAACAACCTTCACTCCTATCCTTTCACCAAGTATGTTTATATTATTTAAAACTTCACCATCTATGCTAGGCTTTCAAGAACATCATTAAGACATGATAATCCACAAAAAGAAATGATGATAGAACAAGCGAAGGCTTGTTTGGATTAAAACATAAAAGTACTATTACATTTCTCCCAAAATCCAAGTTTGACAAGTTAAGCATTCAAAACACGAATCCATGAGTTCGGATTCATTACAACATAACCAAAAAGAGTTTTATGACATATTACAACCTTCTAAGCCATTCCAAATCTTCCAAGTTGAAGTTAATAGTTTTAACTTCTCAAAATTACATTTTACAGCATTTGGAATTGAAAACAAAAAAGATATACAAGAGAAGGATCCCCATCGCTCCCGCGGTCTCACTCTTCATGCTTCTTCTTTTCTTTCTTTCGTTCACTTGCAATGGAGTAAATCTCTACTGCTCAGCTATATGCTAAGTGCAAAATTCTAAACATATGCTTATATAACAATTCGTGCTTTAAACATCTAAACCACATCAAATAGTCTCTAGGGAGAGAGACACGCATTCATCCGGTATATCGGCAAGCCCAAAGTCTATCAATCGTGATGCCAATGGCAAGCCCAGAGTCTATCAACCATTGCACCCAACTACTCTGGTAGGGCCGATTCCCAAACCAAGCATGTGGTCGTCGCTAATATAACTCTGAAACATCGAGAGGCGTACCCCGGCATGAACTTGTATCAAACCCCCTTTTGACCAACATAGACACATAGCATGCTCATATAATCATATATACGTGCTTTCATGGCATTTTCATGTACATAATTAATGGGCCTCCTTAATACATGAATTTCTCCCGGATCCAGAATATCAAGTCCGATAATCAAAACATGAAATTTCCTATAATTCATAGGCTTAGAATTCATAAATCGTGCGATTTTCCTATAACTTTTAAGGATTGACTAGGGGACCAATTAAACATCGGATCTTGAATTTCAAGCGATTCCCATAAGTTTACATGTGTTTTCTCCAAAATTCCAACATTAGGATTTTTATAAAAACTTAACCAAACGAGCCCTAAGAGATATCAAAATGAAGCTCTTACCTCGAGGAGCTCGAATATGAAATTTGGTTGAAATTAAATGGACAAAAATTCGTCGATTTGTCTCTTGAAGCTCTAAGCAACTATATCACCTCTTGAATTTCAACTATATCACTATATATAGGCACGAGACTTGGGAATTACGATTACCTCCCCAAATGTTCTCAAAACTGCTAATTAATCTCTTAAACGTTGCACACGACCATTTTATTACTCCACGAGTGAAAACTATAAGTTACAAAACTTTTCGAATAGGTTCCGTTTGTTTCCGTAATTACACTCCGAAAATTAATTTCGTGGAATCTATAGATAACCTACTTTTTTATGCAACACATCCTATTGGTTATCGCTAAAATAATCAAAATGATCTTAAACAAGATCGAGTCTAACAGAAAATGTACTAGATAGTCAAATAATATTTAAATCATATAAATGTCATTTAATCATACGAATGCCTCATGATTCTCCGATTACCGTGTCCTCAACCGACACTTCATCGTTGACCACAGTCAACCACTTAACTCAATTATCAAATAACATTGATAATTTGCAAAATCTCAAATATGCATTAAAATGAAAGAAACTTCCGGGACGGGTGTGACGGTCAAAGGGGAACTTGTACTTGCCATCGAGAATGTGACTAGGTGCCAAAATGGCCATAAGGTCGCACGTCTGAATGAGAGAGGGGTGGGTCTTGGTTAGTCGCGCGGACTAATGGAGTAGTCGCGGGCTAACGTAAATGGGTGGCCGGTACTTGCGTTCCCGGAGACCATAGTGTAGACACCCCGATTTTGACCAACCATCGAATCTAGGGGTTGGTTACCTCTAAAGACCGATGACGACAACGACCGATGAAGTTCGAAGATTTTCCAAAGAATTCAAGTCTTTGAAAGTTTTTTTTTAATTAAGTTTTCAAAATTGAAAATGGAAAAGAGAAAGAATTGGGTGATTCAGGGAAAACCTGGGTATCAAAGTACGTATGAGAAAGGCAGTCTGGAAAATAATTTCAAAAAAATGACGTATAAGGATTTTGAAAAAAAAAATAAAAAGGAAAAAGAAAAAAAGAAAATGCAATAAAGAAAAGAAAATAAAATAAAATAAAAAATAAAAAAACAAAAAACACAAAAAATATGAAGTATATAGATATACATTTGGTATATTAGTATAATATACTAAAGTATATAAGTATATTGGCATGTAGATACATTAGTAATTACGTATAAGTCAAGAAATAATTTGAAAATTTAAAGAAGGTGAAAATTCTGTTAGCTGCGACACGCGAGAATGCTGGCGGCACTCTCTGAGAGAGTGCCACATCAGTAGTCACTGAGTGCCCCTGCGGCAGTCACTAAGTGCCGGAATGGCACTCACTGAGTGTCGCGGACAACTCAGTGAGTGCCACTCCCTGTAATAGATTGTTTTCTCTTAAATACGTATAGAATATTCTTGTACATGGGTTTTCACCCAAAATTACCCAATTAACCCTTGGATGAGAGGTCTATATAAGCAGGCCTTCATCTCCATTGTGAGAAACTTGAAACATTTTCATATATACAAGAGTTATTCATTGAAATCTAGAGAGAGAATTGAGAGAAAACAAGAATTTCTTGAAGAAAACTTTGAAGAATTGGAAGAATTTGAAGAAGGATTGAAGAATTTGGAAGATTTTCATCCAACAATCAAGAATTCCCTGAGGTAATGAGAGGCAACCTCCCAATCTTATAGAAAATTAGGCTAATTCAATCACAAATTCATAGTTCTAGGATTTTTACACATTTTCAAAATCTCTCTTCTTACCTCATTTCATCACACACCACATAGAATTTGTGATTGAATTTTTTTATGTGTTATTCTCATTGATTTTGATCTAAATAGAGTTTTGGATTTAAGATTAAAAGAAGTTTTGACTTGAATTTCTTTTAAATAACTTTTGATTTCATTTCTTTTGTTTGTCTCATAGAATTTATGAGATTTTCAATATCTCATTAAATCTCTTTGAGCTTGATCCTCTAGTCTCCTATAATCCTATGATTTATATGGGGAGTAGGTTGATCATTGTTACATCCACACAAGCTAAGGAGGGTTTAAGTCTCATTCCATGACTTAGAGCTTTTAAACTTGAGAATCTAATAGAGTTTCCTTTATACTCTATGAAGGTTCATGTGGATCCAATCATATTTAGTCCTCAAGGATCATGCATTTGAGAGAGGAATTAAAACAAATTAGTTTATGATGAGATTTTACTTGGGACTAAGCTTAAATAAACTTTGATTTTATTCCATTTCATTAGTTCTTTCCTTGGAAACCTATGAGATCTCTAATACCTCATGAGGTTTCTTTGGAGTTGATCCCTTAGTCTCCCATAATTTCATGATTTATGTGGAGACTAAGTGTAGACACCCCATTTTGTCGGCTATCAGATTTAGGAGACCCATAGCTTGGTGGTTCACAATGATCGTAAAAGACTCAAAAGGACTCTTGGAAGTCAGCTCTATCTCTCAGAATGCTCAGATTGACCAAAATGCCCCTGAAAGCCCAAAAAACTCCCAGATTTGGTCCTGAAGTTCTGAAAACATGTTATGTCGTAAGAAAAATGATAAAATGAGTTTTTAAGTAAAACCGGAAGAAATCGTCAGCTCCCAGAGACCCCCGGAAGTCCCGGAAGTTTCCCGAAAGTCCCCGTTGACCGGTTTGACCAAAGTTTGACTAGGTTTGACCAAGGTTTGACCATGTTTGACCAAATTTGACCAAGTTCGACCGAAATCGTCCGAATTCACCAGAATCATTTTAAATCATGAGAAAAGTGTTAAAACAAGTTCCAAAAGAAAATCGAGCGAAAACATCAACTCCCGGGAACTCCCGGAGGTTTCTAGAACTTCCCGGGAATCCCAGGTTTGACCAGTTTGACCGAAATTTGACTTTGGAACCGGGGCGCCGAAACAATTTTCAAACATTTTTCATGGATACTAGAGGTCAATATCTTTCCAACGGTATATCGCACATAATTTCTAGATTTAAAACGAATTTATTATGAATTTCCAAAGGCGAAAAAGGCGATCAAATCGGCTTTTATCGCAAATACCGCAAAATTTTTCAAAGTGACCTATCCCCAAACTATTTTTTATGTAAATTAGACTCCATTACCTTTCCAACGGTATATCACAATCCCAATTTGGAGTTCGTACGCATTTTCTGTGAATTTCGGACGAAATAGGGCCTTTTCGCGAATACCGGAACTTCAGGGGGCCTAAACAGCATTATCTGGATGAAGGGAGGAGCAGTGCCGCCGCGGCACTCCCCTCCAGCAGAGTCCATTTTTGTAATATTTTTGGGGGGTCCAATTTGATTAATTGAAAGCCAAAACGACGTAGTTTTATGTTCACAGATGTTTGGGACCAATGGGAACACTTCTAAAATCCCAAAACTACCCCAAATTGGCCTATTTAAACCCCCCATTGCTCTTCATTTGGGGGGGGGGGGCAAGTGCAAAGCTAAGAAAAGTTGTAGAGAGGAAGAGAGATAGAGATAAGTATAGAAGAGAGAAAGGGAGCTTCTCCCATTGATTTTCTATAGAAAGTGAGTTCCAATCTTATTTTCCTCCACTATTCTTCTATATACTTCACATCCAAATCACCCCCAATCACCATTCTTGAGCATTCTTGAGTTAGGAAGCTACTTCCATGTCCAAATATCAAAATCTATGAGTGAAACACCAAGCTACAAGTTCAATACTTCATGAATATCATCTATTGATCATTATCTACTTGCTTATTCATATTATGTTCATCTCTTCTTACCTCATTTCTTTTTATTTTCTTTATTTACTTACTAGTTCATCATCATCTAGATGATGACATGAAGTTTGAGGTGAGTGGATCCTTATGGATAGTAGCTCTTGACCTCAAAAACATGTTTGATAGATGATGATCATAACCTCAATACTTCCAAGGTATTCTTGAAATGTATTGAAGTTATGTTCAAATAAAAATAAACTTCTCCAACAATCTTGGAGGTTCTTGATGATGAGTTTAATGTTGGCATTCTAAGTGGCTATAGTCCTTATTGAGTATTGAAAATATGCTTTCAAAACATCTATTTCAAAACCCCTCTCAATCCCTCTCATTTTGGTTTCAAGAAATAAAACCTTGTTTTCTCCAAAATCTTCAAAACAATGAGTCAAAACAGTGAGTGAGCCGAGTTCAAAGATTTCTCTAGAACTCAATACTCAACATATGGATGCAAGGCCACTTGGAAAGTCTTCCTAACTCATTAGAGAACACCCATGATTTTTGGTTTGACTTGGAAGTACTTGGAAATGGTCCATTTGGGTCCCAACATTCCTTCCAAACATTCTGTTTTTGCTGTCACAGCAGCTAGGTCAACTTACGACCTCTTTTCCAGAAAACTTTTCCAAAAGGGGTGGTCCTAACTTATTTTTCCCTTAAAATTCAATGTCTTAGGAAACGTTCTGTATAAAATGGGCCTCTAGATCATTCGTTTTCATTTTCTAAGATTTTTCAACATTTCAGTCGACAGTACGAACTCTGTTTCTGAGTGACCTCTGTTGTTTATATGATTTCTATCAATCTGTGATAGCTATTCAAGATTGGCCTTTTGTGTTGTGTTCTAGACACATTAAGGAATATCTCCATAAAAAATCATGCATTGAAAACATTCCTAACCCCTCTTTTCAATTTCCAAAAGATCATGCTACTATTCTGTCCACTATTCACAGCAAGCACATTTCAACTTTCATTCTTTGATTTGATGCTCATATGCATTCCAAATTAGTTCATATCTTAGGAAGTAGTTCATACTACATTTGTACACATCCCATGTTAATTTCATCCATCCATTCATACACATTTTAGACTTCTAGGTCACTCTAGGAATCCATGAACACAAAGCACACTACAACCTTGGCACATTCTAGATACATACATTGCATCCATGCAAAGATTTGGGGTTTTTGTAACTCTTAATCTAAGGAGATTATAAGGAATGAACTCGATCACCCGTTCATGCTTCCCTTTGATCTAATCATCCTTTCTCATCCGTCCCGGGGATTGAGAGATCTTCTTTTCTCAAAGATTAACATGCATCATACTAGCTTGCTAAGCATATTTTACTCTCTTTGATTTATTTGTTTCAAGAACAATTCATGTCCCCTTTTAGATTAGGAAGTCTTGATTACTTGATACATGATTAGACGATTTTTCCTAGGTTTATTTGTGTGATCTTTCACTTTACATTGCATGATATTTGGCTTAGATCTTATGAATGATATATTATCTTTAGATCTTCCATTTTCAAGTTTCTTATATGATGTAATATACTATCATAGTATTAATTGCCAAACCATACATAGTATAAGATGATTATTTGGATGCTAATTGAGGCCCGTCGAGAGACGGGGCGAGTTGAGGGTGTTTTAGTCGCGACAAAGGCTCCTTCCTCTCTCGTACCAAAACCCCGAGCCAAGTTCTTTGGTTATAAAGGACCGGTGCCCTTTATCCATTTGGGTGAGTCAAATTAGGTTTCTTGGTTCCTTAAAGACCAAGTGGCGACTCTGTATCTGTTTTCAACAGACCTATTTTCTTTCTTTGATTCAAATCAATTTCCAAACAATTCCAAACAACAGAAGTGGTCCACTTCCGGTGTCCACACTAAGATGGGTCATGATTGCATCCATATGTTCTTGTGAGTCCAAGTTTTGAACCATAACATGAATCCTTCAAGTTGAATCTCATAGAATTATTTCAATATTCTATGAAGTTCAAATAATTTTGAGTCATGTCCTATTAACTTGGTAGGGGAATTGATAAGTGAACTCTCACTCCTCAAGAACCATATATTTGGGAGATGAATTAAGTGTTATTCAAGTTTGTTCAAAACCATGGACATTATTTTATTAGTAGTGCAGTGAACTCACTAACCAACTATGATCAAGGATTTTTAATTAAATTATGGTCCATAAGAATTGAGTGAGACCAACTGGAGGGTATTCATAACTTATATGTCTATTACCATACTTTTAGTTTTTGAAGAAATCTTATACTTAGGATGTTTAGCCTTCATGATTTGTGAGAATGTTACTCTCTGTACAAAGTTTCAGAACAAAAAGTTCATTGTAAAATGAGCAAATCAGAGCCTTAATTAAGTTTTCTTAACCTCAAATACTTTTTTCTAAGCATTTCAATGTGTTAGGAAGATACCCTAAAAAGATCAAAGTGTTTCTAATGTTTTTACTATTTTTAGAAAATCGTACAAAAGCTCTGGACAGAGAGTTGCATATTCCTGAGTGATGTCGAATGTTTTCCTTATTCCCGGAGACCTAACTGTTGGATCTTTGATTTTCTTTTTGGGTTAGAAACTAGACTCATAGAGGATTAACATACTCAAAAATCATTAAGATCCAACAGTTGGAAATTTTATTTCGATTTTTGAAAGTCTGGTCTGCTCTCTGTAATTTCTAAAAAAACTGTCACTGTTTTGCCTAAATCTTATCAACTTTAATTTAAATGGTCTCTAATGACCTAAGACTCAAACCATGTTTTGAATAAGGTCAATCAAGCTTAAATCCAGAGGCTAAGTGATTCAAGTTAATGAAAAGTTCATAGCTCATTCATGTTTATGTCCATGCATTCATCCATGCATATTGGTACTTGTAGTTAGGATCTAGCTTTAGGTTAATTTGTCTCACATTGAACCTAGTCATGAGTTCCTTATAATCATGTTGGGATTATAATACCTCTATATGGACATTGCATTGGCTCTTAGTTGAAACTTGCATATCTATAGAGGTGATATGTTTTCAACTAATTAGAAGGAATCCATAAATAGGTCAATTCCCCCTCCACTTGATAGATTTAAGCTAAAAGTTTAGGATTGACTATTTGATATCTTGTTTGAAGCATGTGGACTAATAATTATTTTGTAGCGCTTTTGAGTTACAATTTCTTAACCCCTCTTTAGTTTATTTATCTCTTGATTTTATTGATTTTCAACTTCATGCGCGACACCTTAGAATTAGGTCTTGCATTATGTGTATAAATGTGATTCTTAGGATTTCTATTTTGTGTGCATTACACGTATAATAATCGTGGCAAGGATCCCGGGTAAGTTTCCTAGTTCCCTATTTGCATATCATTTTGCTTGCTAATTGAACTATGTGATTTTATATGCCTATTATCGTTAACAATTTTGCACCCTTTTGACATGCTTGTGCTATGGATACTTATATATATATATATATATATTAGTTGAGGGTATGCTTAGATTAATAATTTGATTAAAAAAGATGTTGAGTAGAGGTCAATCACGAGATAGGATGAAAGGGGGTGTTTTAGTCCGCTGGGCTCCTTCCCCTTTTATTCCATAATCCCCGGACTCGGTTTATCTTTGGTTTCGCAGAAGACGCTTGCTTTTAAAATGGTTTCTTAATTTTCCTTAAAAAAATTAAGTGGAAACTCTTTGTTTTGAAAAATTGTTTTAAAATTTAAAAAAAAAAAAAAAAAAAAAAAAAAAAAAGTGGGCCCAAATGCCGGTATCCACACATAGTTATGTGTCAAAGATGAGATTGAGCATATTTGTTATTCATGTTTATAATTATTATTATCCACAAGATATAGCTGATATAGTATGGTGGTTACTGAATAACTATAGTAGGTGAGAAAGACAGAGCATCAAAGAAATGAAATTGGTAGTCAGCAAGAAAACGGGGGACTTTGGGAATGGTTATAGTTAATATCGTTAACTTTTTTAATTTGGGACGTAAACTTATACTATGGTTGGGTTTGGTTTGTACTTGGGATGATCATGTTAATAACTTAGCTTGCTAGTTTATGTAAAGCTAGTATGTGAATTTTAAGTCTATGCTTGTATAGTTGGTGGTTATATAATTTGGACAATGGGATCATGTAATGACTTGCTAGTAGGTTAATGATTGTAACATGAGAATTATGTTTATTAGTTTAGTTTGGGAATGTTGCGACTTGTCCAATCTTGTTTGGTATGGTTTGGACGACAAACTTGGAGTCTTACTCCAAGAGTTCTCTTTGAAATGGATTTTACCTTTAAACTTCCTTTTATTTGCTTTAATGGTGGATATGAACTCAAGATGCCTAGGTTTATGTTACAATGGTGTTTTTACATGTTTATGGATTAAACTCAATGCTTTGAATGTTTTAAAGTTGGTTAAACTCAAAATGGTTTAGTGACTCTAGGCAAAATTCTGCAGCAGGGGAAGGATTATGCCCAGGGGTCATTCAACCGATCGAAGGGGGCAGTTCGACCGGTCGAAAACCCCACTGATCCTCTTTTGGTTTGACAACTTCGGGTGTTTTGTTTTACTATAATTAAGTATGAGGGTACCTTTGGGACCCCTTTGAACTATAAAAGTGGTACTTTTGAAAAAGATCTTTGTTAGGGTGTGTTTGGAAATGTATTTGTAAAATCTCTTTGAGAATGTTTGAAATGTGTTGAGTTCATGAGTCAAAACCTTTCCTAATGGTTTTTATGGAACCGCACGTCCCATATTAATGATATATGGGACGTGCCTTGGTGGAATGCCACGTATTCTAGAATAGTATGTGCGGTTTCGGGGCGTGACAGTCTTATATAATGCAGAGAGTTTCTCTGTTATAGCCTACTGCCAAAGAGGATCAAGAGGTGCCTCTTTATAGGACAGAGGCTCAAAAGATCATGAATTGAAGCTAAAAAAGATGAAAAAGAATCTAAATAACAAGAATAAACAAAACCTGGTGATTGAGTGAACTTACTAGTGTGAGGAGAATAGCGAGAAGGTTCCACAGCCTTAGTAGGTGCTTGAGTGGCCTCTGGAAAGGAGGTAGCATCAGGTGGCAAGGTAACAGTGTCAGCAGAAGTAGAACCATGTGGTGAGACAATATCAATGGTGTATGGGGCTCAAGAGGGCAAACTATCAGTATCATCAAAGAATGGGTCAAGATGGATGAGATTAGATTTAGTCAACTCATGATGATTACCACGAATAGAAAAGAAGGATGTGTGCCCAAGAAACACAATATGGCGAGAGACATATAGTTTCTTAGTAATTGGATCATAGCAATGATATCCCTTCTGACCCTCACCATAACCTAGAAAAACACAAATAGCAGACTTTGGTAACAATTTGGTACACTCTACACGAGGTCGAAGGACAAAACAAGTACAACCAAACACCTTTAAGGAAGAATAATCAGGAGTATACCCATACAATTTTTCAAAAGGTGACAGACCTGAGCAGTGAGAGGACGGAATTTTATTAATCAGATTGATAGCAGTAAGGACAGAATCTCCCCAAAAATCACTAGGGACATATACAGATAATAAAAGATAGTGAGTAGTTTCAACAATATGTCGATGTTGCCTTTCAGCAATGCCATTTTGCTCAGGAGTGTCAGTATAAGAGGACTGGTGAATAGTTCCATCTAAAGCAAGCAACTCACAAAATTTATAACAGGTAGACTCTCCACCTAAATCACATCTAAAACATTTTATGATAGCAGAGAGTTTTGACAAAATCCCGAAAGGTATTGTAAATATCAAAGAAGTCTGAACGATATTTCATAAGATAAACCCAACAGTAACGAATGGAATCATCAATAAATGATACATAATATCGAGACCCTCCTCTTGTAGTAACAAGAGAAGGTCCCCACACATCAGAATGAACTAAATCAAATAGTGCAAGAGAATCAAAAATACTTCTATTAAAAGGTAAAGATAAAAAAATTTCCAGCTTGCAACCACCATAATTAGAAATGTCATGAGTTTGTAAATCTCCTAATTTTTCTATAGAAGCTAAATATTTAAAATGAGAGGCTGAAACATGACAAAGGTGATAATGCCATAAATAAAAATTAGACGAAGATGAACTCCAACGAAAGGATGACAAGTCAACACTAGAAGCTGCAACCACTAGTACATTGAACTTATCCAAGATGGAAAATCCTCCTCACCTATGGCATGTCCCAATCAGCGTCTGAGACTGCGAATTATGTACATAACAAAAAGCAGAAGAAAAATAGACTAAGTAACCTGCATCACAAAGCTGACTAACAGAAACACGATTCATAGTAAGATTGGGAATGTGGTTAACACTAGAGAGAGATACGTGAGGTGTGACAACAGACCCAGCATCTGTTAATGGCATGGGAGTACCATCAGCAGTCATAATAGGTAAAGCGAAAGTATAATATAAGGAAGCAAAAAAGTACAAGTTAGGTGATGTATGATTAGATGCTCCACAAAAATACCTGAGGACATACCTGAAGACATACCAAGTGAAGAGGTGGCCATAGTATGTGCTTGTGTGGTAAGGAACTTCTGAAATTGCTCAGAAAGAGAGGTCATGGACAGAGTGGATGGGGAAGGGAAACCCGGTCCAAATGAGTCTGATGGTGGTACAACTGCAACAGTGTTTGGCGATGGATGCCTATACGATTGCTGCTAAGATTGGTTGTCAGATTTGCAATGAGAAGGCTGAGGTTGCTACTATTGTGGTGGTCGACTGTACGAGGGCTGGTTGCTGCTGTTGAGTTGATTTGCTCGACTCAACCTAGGACACTGAGTCGTCCAATGACCCTTCTCCTTATAGTAGTTGCATACATCACTACCAGCTCTCGAGTAAGGCTTATTCTTATTGTTGGACGGTGGCCAACAAGGACATGCTAAAACAGAAGGAGTTGAGTCGGGAAGAATTCCCTTTTTGAACTGGGTCTTAAGACGTATTTCCTAGGCTACTAACTCATGGACAATAGAATGAACAGACGAAAGTAGGCTATGATGGAGAATAGGCCCACGAAGGCCCTCAAAATCATCACGTAGAGCCATCAAAAACTGAACCAGAGTTGTTCCTCCCTACTAGTGATATATGGTGCAAATGCTCGTAATTCGGGCGACTCCATAAGAGCCAACTAATCCCATAGATCTATCATTGTAGAATAGAACTCCTAAATACTCAAATTTTTTTGTTCGAAGGCACGAATATCACACTCTAATCAGTACCTTTTCGCAAAATTGGACTATGTAAATAATTTAGCCAAATGATCCCACACCTCCTTTGCATATTCAAACTTTGCCAATTGCATACCTATCAAGATAGCAACGGAGTTGTTGATCCAAGTAATGATTTTTGAATTATTTGTTTTCCAAATATCTAGCAACTCTACAAATTCATCAGCCTTTTCATTCTTAGGTTTACTAAAATCCCCATTGATGTAACCTCATATCTTCTTCCTCTTCAGAAAATTTTTCATCACATAATTCCAATATGCAAATTCTTTCCATTGAGTTTAACACTAATCACTTGAAGCGAATCATCTTTTTCAATAGCCATTACGAAAACAAAGCAATCAAATAACACAAAACAAACAAACCAAAATCAAAAACATATCAAAAAAAAAAAAGACAAACCAGAATCAGTGACAGATCCAAAAAACGAACGCGGATCAGTGTGAGATACAAAAATGAATCTGAATTAGCGAGAAATCCAAAAACAAACCAGAATCATCCAAAAAATATATATCTAATTAAAATTTTATTTTCCGGTGCGTGACCCTTTAAGGGTTCCACATGGTTTTCTTTCAGTGGTGTCAGAGCCTTAGTCAATGATTAATACAAAATATCTAATTATTTTATAGTATGGATTTATTTTGAATAAATCTGGTATTTTGGGACTATTGATTTTGTATGAGATACAAAATTTAAAATTCTTATAAATTGATATATATATATATATATATATATTTATATGTATTGTGAATATATCAAATAATAAAGAGAATAACAAAGGATATAAAAAAAATAAAAAAAAAAAGAGAGAAGCTAGAGTTCTCATAATATGAAATCAGAATGAATGAATACAAAAGAAAAGAGACAAATATGAACATGACTAGGAATACAAAATTACCCTAAATAAAGTAAAAGACTTAACTATCCTAAAGTTAAAAAGCTAAATATCAATACTCTAATAAATAAATATATATGATATGTATATCGGGATTAGTCTTGATATGTGTACAGAGGTTGTAAATATTTGACTATTGTAACAGTTTGTCTACTTGTTAAATCCATAGGAGATGATGACATCGGCCCGAAAGAACAAAAAAAAAAAGGTGTTGACTAAGTTTTCAATCTGTACGGACTGTCAATTCGTACAGTTGCTTACTGTTGGGAAAACTATGTTGAATTTGATTATTGACTATTAAGTTTAATCACATTTAATTCTAATGTGATTAGGATAAGTCCCAAAATAAAATACTGTAATAAAAATTTATTATTTTATTTGTATGAGATGTGAATAGTTAATAAGGATGATTATTGATCAGACCAAATAATTGAGCTATGTGATTGGTTTATTAATTCAATGTGATTGAATGTTTTATTAAGTTTGGGTTTGTAATTTTTTAAATGGGGCTTGCATGCCTTCCTCCCTCCTTCTTGATGTAATTTCTATCTCCCTCCTATGTACCTCCCCCTTGATCATGGATCAAGGTTTTCTTTTTTGAAGCCTTGTAAAATTAGGTCTAGAGAAGAAGATGAGAAGACTACTAGAAAGAAAAAAGGCATAATCTACTTGGAGAAGACAAGGTGTCCAAGGAAAGCACGAAAACTATTTATTGTTATTGTTTCAAGCCTAGAGCTTAAAAGCATGTGATGTTTAATAATAAATACAACCCCATAGACCTAGATTCAACTTAAAGGCTCAAATTGAATCACCTGAAAAGTCCATAAATCATCCATTACCCCTTTTTATGTGATAATTGTAGGAGCGGTTTTACCATATATTTTATATGTCCATATTTTAAAATTATTTTAAAACTTAATCCAATTGTTGTGTCATCAGGATACTCTTTTAAATTAAAATTTTTAAATTGTTTTCTAAATTTAATTAGTGGGATCATTGTATGGACATATTAAAATATAAATGATGAAATATTTACTTTATGCTTTTGATGCATGCATAAGTGACGAGACCATAAAATTCCCTTATTGATATGATATTAAGTTGTAAGTGAAGAGACATTATGAATGTCTTATCGTAGCCTTCCACCATTATAGGTGACTGTATTTTCTTATTTGGGTTTGTCAGCTGCAGATATGTGAGGACTGCTCATTCTAAGAAAAGCCACTCCTACTATTTAAATATATGACATTATGAGGTGAGGGGCTAGTGGGATCCAAGAAACTGTTATGTGAGGATCTCATTAGTGACTCATACTTGTATGAATAGCGGGTTTAACTTAACTAAAATATATGGATCAAGAAACTACTATGTGAGGTTCATAATTTTAGAGACTAAATGATATTGGGAACTTGCTTAAGAAGCAATAGGTAAGAAGTTACCTTCTTATCAAAGTTAGTATGGCCAAAAAACTATTATGTGAGGTTGTACTAGTTTTGGTGGGACCACAATCCCCACTAGAAATTTTTATAAATAAAGATTTTCAAATTTCTTTGAAGGGATGAGAAATTTGAAAAGAATAGTGGGAAGTACCATTATGATTTAAAGATCCAAAATCTAATGGATAATAAAATTGAATTTTATTTTAAGTTCATAAATTGCTATTTATCTTCTGTAGATCACCGCTAAAATGTCAAACTTCAACCCCCTTGATAAAATTCTGGATACCAACCGTTTGACTAGACCAAACTTTGATGATTGGTTAAGGAACCTAAAAATCATTCTTGCTTCTGATAAAATTGCCTATGTCTTGGATGGGCCAATGCCGAAATCTCTTCCGGTGGGATCCACTGAGGAAAAGTATGACACTTCAAGAAAGTGGCGAGAAGATGAAATAAATGTGAGATGCTACATGTTAGCATCCATGAGCAATGAGCTTCAAAAGCAACATGATTCATATAAAAGCTCAACCTATATTCTTCTTCGCCTACAAGAGTTATATGGGGGACAAAGTAGATCTGCAAGGTTTAATGTTTCAAAAGAACTTTTCCAAACCAAAATGGGAGGGGGGGTCATCAGTAAATAAGCATGTGCTTAAGATGATCGGTTACATTGAGCAACTTAAAAAGCTTGATGTTGGCATGGATACAGATTTGCAGATAGATTTTGATCTTACAATCCATGTTTTAAATGCGTATTCAATTTCTAAAAATTATTAATATTGAGATGAGGTTGATTATGGGTCAACGGTGAGAGTCAATCAAGGACATGGTAATCAGAGAATCAAAGAGGCATTCATATGATTTAAATGACATTTATGTGATTAAATGTTATTTGACTTTATTTGGTAATTATGAATAGTAATTTTACTTGTATAGTGTACTTTCTGATAATTTTGATCTTGATTTAGATCACTTGGAATGTTATAGTGAGAACGTAAGTGATACATTGCATGAAAGGTATGTTATCTAGAAATTCTACAAAAATAGTTTCGGAACATAATTATAGACCCAAACGAAACATAGACGAAAACTTTTATCAATCATAGATCTTCACTCGTGGATCGATAACTTAAACGTTTAAGACGTTTCGAAGAATAATTAGAAGTTTTGAAAGCTCAAGGGGAGGTAAACATAATTTCCAAGAGTCAAGGCTATATATAGCAAGTGTTGAGATATTTTCATTTTACAACTTTTCTAAAAAATATCCTAAGTGAGACCAAGAGGGAGATTTTGGAGCTTAGAGCTTTCCGATGGCAATCGACGGCCTTCTGTCTATTTGTTGTCAACCAAATTTCATATTCGGACTCCTCGATGTAAGAGCTACATTTTGATACCTCTTAGGCCTTGTTTGGCTAAGTTTTTATGAAAAGCTAATTTTGAAAATTTGGAGAAAACGTATAAATACTTGTAGGTTGCTCTTGTAATCGAAAATCTAGCTCAATATCGATGTTCTTAGGCTTCCTTTATAGTTATAGAATCGTAGCCTAAGGTATGAATTCTAGACGTATGTTTGATAGAAAATTTCCATGTTTTAATTATTCGATTTGATGTATTGGGCCGGGCAAAATTCATGTATTAATTAGGTCGTTAATTATGCATATGAAAATACAAGAAAAACACGTATATGTAGCATTTGAGCATGTTATATGTCTATGTGGGTCAAAGGGGAGATTACTACAATTTCAAGTCAGGGTAAGCTTCTCGATGGTTGAGAATTTCAGTAGCGATGGCTACTTGTTTGGTTTGGGAACTAGCCCTGCCAGAGTAGTTGGGTGTAATGGTTGATAGACTTTGGACTTACCATTGGCATCGCGATTTAAGACTTAGGACTTGCCGATATACCAGATGAATGCATATCACTTTCCCTAGAGACTATTTTGACATATTTTGGATGTTTGCGTATCACTTTCCCTAGAGACTATTTTGACATGTTTTTGATGTTTTAAAGCATGAACTATCGTATATGTATATGTTTAGAATTGTGCACTCAACATATATCTGAGCAGTGGAGCTTTACTCCATTGCAAGTGATAAGAAGAAAGGAAAGAAGAAGCGAGAAGAGTGAGACCGATGGGACGACACGATCGTTCTTGTTTATATGTTTTGTTGTCCATTCCAATATTGTAATAATGAATTTTGTGAAGTTCGGACTATGATCAAAACATAGAACCTTCAGAATGGATTTGTAGTATTGTTATATGTCGTGAAACTTTTTTGGTTAAGTTTGAATGGATCCGAACTCTTGAGTTCGTGTGTTGTATCCGTAACTTGTCAAACTCATGTTTTGAATGAAAGATTAGTAGTACTTTTGTGAATTGAGCCAAACAAGCCTTAGCTTGTTTCATTATCGCTTATTTTCAAGGCTTAGTAAGATTAATGTATATTCTTGTAGTCTTGGTATGGTTGGGAAAGATTGGAATCATGTTTGGATGGTTGGGAGTGAGGTTGTTTGATCCTTAGGCAAAATTCTGCCAAAAGAGGAGAGTTCTGCTAGGAGGTCATTCGACCGTTCGAATGGGGCAGTTTGACCGGTCGAAAATGGTGCTGCACATCTCCTTTTTGTACCCTTTTTGAAAAATATTTAAATGTTATAATTGGTTCTTAGGGTCCCTTTTAGCATATTTATTTTTGTTTTGAAATATAATTAACTTTTCAAATTTATAAGGATTTCACAACTTAGAGTGTATTGTTTTCAAAGGAGTTGAACACTTATTGTTATATTTAGGTTTCTTTTCTGCTGCTATAGTTATTTGATGAATTGGATGAGCCTTGGTGGTGTGCCACATGTCCTATTTTTCCCCGTAGTGGGATAGGTTGTGACAAGTTATTGTTTTTAACATGTACAATATTTATATTTTAATCAAATGCATATTCATGTACTGTTGGGTATAGTAAGTCATACATGGAGACATGTTAATGTACAACTAGGAATCTATCACTCTCAAGTAAGAGAAAGAATGTCCTATATGATCTTCTATGATATAGCTCAAGTAAAGCTCCCTGACCAAGGCATGGTGAGATTTAGAAAAGAGTTTTCTAATTTCACCAAATAGAGATTGAGAACATGTAATTAAATCTGGATTTGATAAATATGTCCTTTACCCAAAAGATTTAATTGAGACATGGTGTGATAGAAGGATTGAATTGTACTGTAACTGTTAATAGAAAGGTTCACTATTTTTTAGACTATTGGGGGTGTCTCATGATACACTGTTAGGTGTCACTCATGACTAGTAGAAGCCCGATAAAAATAAATATTAATATTAATTATTTCTACAACAGAGAATTAGAAGGTGTTCTAATTTAAATTAATTGGAAAGGATTCTAATTGTAATACTTTAAAGTATTAGTACCTACTACCAGATTAGTATCAACCTAATGGGTCACACAGAAAAGGGCTATGTGTAATTGGAAGAAAATGTGTGCGTCTACTTAATATTAAGTTGTTAATATGGAAGTAGTATATTTTATTTAAGAAAGTCTTCCAATCAAATATAGTTTTCTAATTAGATTAGAAAATAGTCTTATAGTATTATTATATATATGAGATATGACCATATGGGAAACTAAATAAGTTGCTAGCACACCCAAGTTTCTCACAAAAATCCACCTTACACCAATTCATACGGTCACATAGGGTGATTCTTAGTATTCTTCAATTGTTGAAGGAAATTGTAACTTTCTTCCAATTCGTGATTTGCTCGTGTGGATACTTTTAGAGATCTGACGCTTGGACGATTTGGTGAACTGTTTGAAGGACGAAACCAAAATTAATATTTTGTAAGCACGGTTCATGGGTAACTATTCGACTAATCTCCTATGGATGTTGTATGTATTTTGTATATATCATAAACTTGATCATGGGATTAGGAAACTATTAAATTTTGTTTTTTGCTGCGTGACCTTTAAGGGTTCCACCACCACTGGCCGCCACCGCTACCACCACCACCAAACCCAACCCAAACCCTAACCCCAATCCCTCTTTATCTATTCTCTCTCTTTGATCTCCTCTCTCTCTCTCTCTCTCTCTCTCTCTCTCTCTCTCTAGGAGGAAGAGAAGGACATAGCCGGCCACCACCACCACTGACCGCCGTCATTGCAGAAAAAAAAATTACAGGTTTTCTGGAGCAATAGTCCAAACATAAGGAGCAACTCATCAAACGGTATTGGGAGCAACTATCCAAACATCAAGAGCAATTCACCAAATGGTATCAGGAACAACTATCCAAACACAAGGAGCAATTTTCCAAACGTAAGGAACAACTCACCAAATGGTATTAAGAGCAACACACCAAATGGTATCTGAAGTAACTAACCAAACTGTATCGAGAGCAACTCACCAAATCGTTTGGACAGTTGCTCCTTATGTTTGGACAGTTACTCCCAATACCATTTGGTGAGTTGCTCCTTATGTTTGGATAGTTGATCCGAATACCGTTTGGTGAGTTGCTCCTTACATTTGGGCAATTGATCCAAAGACCTGCAACCATTTTTATTTTCTGCAATGGCGGCGGTTAGTGGTGGTGGTGGCCGGCTATGGCCTTCTCTTCCTCCTAGAGAGAGAGAGGAGATCAAAGAGAGAGAGAGAGAGAATAGAAGAGAAGAGATAGAGAGAGGTTGGGGTTTGGGTTGGGTTTGGTAGTGGTGGCCTTTTGAGGGTGTGGTCATGGCAACCAGTAGTGGTAGTGGCCGGCTATGACTTTCTCTTGATCTTAGAAAGAGAGAGAATATATAGAGAGGTTGGGGTTTGAGTTGGGTTTGGTAGTAGTGGTGGTGGTGTTGTTGGCCCTTTGAGGGTGGTGGTGGCGGCAGCAGGTGGTGGTGGTAGTGGTGGCTAGTGAGAAGAGAGAGAAGAGACCAAAGAGAGGGGTATTTTTTGTATTTTACACAATAGTTGATGTGTATTTAATTTCCAAAAAGCACATAACTACCTTTTAAATTGTCAACAAATTGTTGACTAATTTTTAATTCTCCCCTTTTTTTCTTTTTTTCTTTTTTCTTTTTTATCTTTTTTTTTATTTTGTTGACTAGCCAAATTTATCTAGCCAGAAGTAGGTTGTTCATCGGTCGGTTGTGTCGATTTTTTTTAGTTTTTTCATGTCTAAAAACCGACCGAATGGCTCGGTTCGGTTGGGTTTTTTGGTATTTCGATCGATCGGTCAGTTCGGTTTTCTTCTGTGACTGTACTTTTGAAAACCAACCAAATAGACTTAGTTCGGTCGGTCAGTTCAGTCGATGATTTTTCTTGAACATCTCTAGCCAAATGTGGACTCTCCATATTCTCTTTCAAAATATTAACCTTTGGATCTTCTTCCAATATTTAATTGGCACAAATTTAAACCATAAAATATTGGTGCAAATACACTTACACTCCCTCCCTGTACTAAGGCGCGTTTTTCATTGTGACCCCTTCAACTTTAAAACGTAACACTAATACCCCTTAACTTTTGGAATAAAAAAAAAAAGTAAATGCTACTTTTCTTAGCAGATCCTAACATAAGTTTCAAAAAGACTTTACTGCCCTCAAGTAAAAAGGTGTTAACCATGTTATATTGTGTGGGACTAATTCTCTCCCTATACTTATGTGTGTTATATATAGTTTCTTTTCTTTTCTTTTTCTTTTTCTACTCTGCATCATTTTCATTACATTAAAAACCCATTACTTCTGGCAAAAATTCATATTTTTTACTGTTGAATAAATAGTAGTAGTATATTAAAGAAATAATAATAATAAAAAATGCACTAAATATACGACCAAAGGCAAAGTTTAGTATATACTAATACACACAAGTAAATCTTCTAGCATCCAATAATATCACAGGACATTCAAATTATTCACACAGGAGCACCAAATATAAATTTCACCCAAATAAATCTCACACTAACACTCGCACTTACACCACAAGAATGATGCACCCAACAAACACAAAGTTCTGCATAGGTTAGTTTAGTTCAAGTGGTAAAGAGTTTGGCATATATAAGTCTCCTTCAATACATAGGTTCGATGTTCAAACCTCACCCCCCTCCCCAATATATATATATATATATATATATATATATAAACAAACAAACACAAAGCTCTCACAACAAATAACTCTCGGAATTAAATAGAATCCACAACAAAATCATTGGTTATACGATGCACACACACGAAAAAAAAAATATTGGTTGTAATAGGGATATATAGAGATGACATGGTATCCTAATTCAACCAAATCACTTTATTAATTCATTTGGGCCCGCATTTTTAGGGGCAACTATTAATTTTAAACTGTCATAACTCACTCATTTTTTACCCTTTTGAGTGAAATTTTTTTTTTATATTATGTATTTTTTTTTTTTTTTTTGAGATTTATGCAAGAGTAATTCTTTGGTGGCAACTTTGGTACAACTTTCATACAACCTCCTAAAAAGATGTGTCTATCTCTCTCCTGTGTCATTGTGGGGTCCAGTGACATCACAGGAGAGAGATAGACACAACTTTTAAGAGGTTGTGTGAAAGTTGTATGAAAGTTGTCACCAAAGAATTACTCTTTATGTAATGGAGCTGAAAATTGTACAAAAGAAAGTAATTTGGAACCTATTTTTTTGATTTTATCTATCAAAACAGATGATATTACGATCCAAAAATTTTCAATTTTGGCACCAAAAAAATTGAATTCCGAAATTCCGAGAAGTAAAATAAAATTAAAAAAATATTTTAAAAAAATAAAATTAACCAGATCGGAATCGAAATTGCTTTGAGAATTCCGAAAATTTCACAAATATTTCTGAATATTTTTTGAAAATTTGGAAGAATGTGGACTTGTTTGTCCCACACCAAAAATAGAGAAAAAGGAGAGAGTATGGGGGCTCTCTGTAAAAGTATGATTTACCCTTTCAATAGTACTTGTATTCCTATAATTCCAAAAATTATGAAATTTTCGATTCCAATTCCGAAAAAATTCCGAACATTTTCGAAGAATTCCGATTCTGAAATTCCAAAATCAGAAAGAAAAGGAAATTCTGAAGAAAAAAATTTTATAATAATAATAAAATTAAATTAAAAATTTCAGAACGGAAATCGAAACACCTATTTAATTTTTGAAATTTTTGGAATTTTTCCCGAAAGATAGTATTCCGATACGTTCAGGCCGAAACACACCCCTAGTTTATTGACAGATAATATTAATATTATTTGTTAACTTTAAACCATCATAACTCACTCGTTTTTCTAAATCCACGCAATGGGCGTGGAAATTTTGCAAAAAAAAGATAAGTTGCAGCTTGATTTTGAGATTTTATTTGTCTAACATATAATACTACCTGTTTATATTAACGACAATAACTTTTTCATTTCTTTTGGCTTTATGGGTGATTTTTTTTATTTCCTATTTTTTTTTTCGAGGTCTATGCACCTATGATATCAATTTTATGAAAAGAATTATGTTTTTGTTATATTTATACAAAAAAAAATTGCAGTTTTTCATATTTGGCTTAGTTTTTAGTGTTTTTTTCCCTAGTATTTCATGGTCAATGTTGATTTTGGTTGATAGATCTCATTTTGCTGATTCCAAAATATCAAATTTTAGGGGGGAGGGGGGTAAAAAAAAGGACTTGTACAACAAATGTTATAACAATTTAAAGTTGTTTAGGCATCAAAAGGACCTAATGAGTTAAAGAAAAGTAACATGAGGTTTAGCTTGAAAGAGTTTTATTTGAAGGGGCCATGACCGAAGTCCCCAATAAAAAGCACTGTTGTAATTAAAGTTATTATACTGGATATCTAAAGTAGCTAGCTAAAAAAAAACAAATTGCTGGAGATGCTCATATTTTCAATTGTGGAAACTTTAGCATTTTTTGTGTCAAATATTTTTGTAGAGTAGTGCTACATACATACATTTTTTGACACCCATCTTTAAATACATGTTCCATGTGCTACGTAAGTGGTGCATAGAAAAGTATAAAAAAAAGAGTAATATTTGGGGCACTAACAACTTCCACTAACACTTACTAACACACTCTATCTCTCTCCTAGTGGTACTGTGGGGTCCGCAGTGGACCCCACAGTACCACTAGGAGAGAGATAGAGTGTGTTAGTAAGTGTTAGTGGAAGTTGTTAGTGCCCCTAGCATTGTCCTAAAAAAAATTCAGACAGCACAAAATGCATGTGTTTAAAGCATAGTATGTCAAAAAGTATGTGTACCAAACATTCTCCATTTTTGTATGCCACTTGGTAATAATTTTTAAAGGTGTCGTTTGATGCGTAGAAAGTCTCGTTTGATAGTATCTTTTCTCATGTCCACTTGTGAGCAAAAAAATTATAATCAGGGCAAATTATATTTCGTACCCTTGTAGTTTAAATGTAATGTTATTTAGGACCTTGTAATTTCAATTTTGTCAATTTGGCTCTTACAGTTTCAGTTTAGGTTCAATGTAGTCTGTTCATCAATTTTTCTTATAATTTTTTTTTTTATAGATTTAGGTTCAATATAGGTGTATAAAGTATAATTTCTCTTAGTAAATTTATCATTTTGCCCCTAATGATACCTCACTTATGCATCACATGACCTATTTCTGTCAAAAATTATATAAAAAAAAAAATTATGGACTATATTAAGCCCAAAGTAAAACTGTAAGGACCAAATTGACAAAATTAAAACTGCAGGACCAAAATGACATTACATCTAAACTACAAGGATATAAAGTGTAATTTACCCTTATAAGCAAGTGCAAATATGTACTACTTTTAGTACATGTCTTGTACGAATTTTTGACCCAGCTCATCACTTTTAAAGTGATATTTTCCTAACCCATCATGTTTTCAACTTATTTCCCAAACCATCACTTTTTTAAAGTTGCTAGTTCAAGTAGTGACTTCATATAATTTTTTTTTTTTAAAAGTCGCTAGTCCAACTCGCGATTTTTGGCCGCAACGAGAAGTCGCTAGCGACTTTTGTTGATATGCATGCTAGAATCTCTCAAGGAAGAAATTGAAACTAGAGACTTCTCGTTGCGGTCAATAGTTGCGAGTTGGTCTAACGACTTCTACAAATTTTTTTTTGATAAAATCGCTACTTGAACTAGCGACTTTAAAAATTGATGGGTTTGGAAAATGGGTTGAAAATGTGATGGGTCAGGTAATTATCACTCCAAAAGTGATGGACTGGGTCAAAAACTCTGTCTTATATAACCAAAACAGTCAGGTGTACCATAGAAAAAGTTGCATTTTACAATATCAATAGTTATCATAGAAAGACCCAAAAGTTGTTGGGATTGTGCCCACAAACCATTACTTTATGTATGAGATATTGGCATTTTAATATATGGATATCAGCTTTACATTTTATTATGTCTGTTTCTTTCATGAGATGATTGTTAATCCTAAAGTATCATAGTAAGTAATTCATGTGTGTATGAGATACATACAAGTGAGAGACGAATTACTATCCTTTGATACTTAGAATTTGTCAGAGTGGATGATGAGACTGGATATCTCTTCAGGTTTACACTGTAGTATGATTAACTACCATTGATGGAGTGATGAATCTCAATCACTAGATTATGACTCTTATTTAATGTGCTAGTGCTTATAGTGTATTGATGGACCATGAACTTTTCGATTGACACTTAATACCGTCAATAGTCGATAGGAACTCATAACTTGTATACGCTACATGTTCTTAATCTTGAGACGGTTATGGACACGGACTGTAGATGTGGCTGATTTGACTTACCAATCAGTGAGGTCTATAAAAGATCAACACCTGGGTATCTTAGGTACATCATGTTTATAGGGTTGTGAACATATATTTCAAGATAGAATCTAATGTTGCAATTTTTGATATTGAACAGATTTAGGGTTAATAGCATGCACAAAGCGTAGAAGAGAAGAAGAGAGAGATATAGGCAGGAGATTTGTATGTGGTTCGACCCTGTTAATGAAAGAACCTACGTCCACGTGTATGTCTAAGCATGTTCACTACACTGTTAAAAAGTCGAGGACCTTTGTTGAATCAACAATAGTTTGGAGCTACCAGATATCGGCCACACATGATTATGATTGCTATAGAGGTGCTATGCAGATAGAAAAGTCGATCCCCTTCTATGGGAGAGTGAGTGGTCACTTTTTTAGATGCAAGAGACCTACTTGTACAAGGAAATTATACAGATTAGGTAATACAATCTGATTTAGGATTGATTGGCATCAATCGTGTGGGTTTCCTAATTGGATTATGAAATAATTTGCACTTTCCATTAGTCTTCTAGCTGAGATAGGAAGCTAGCTGGAATATTCTGGATCATACCTCGCGACCCAGGTGAGCTATCTCTGTGACGGGTCATGCCTGCATGGTCTTTCTGACTAGTTGGTCGGGCCTCATGCATATACCGCTCGGGTAGTCCAGACCGCTCAAGATGGTCACTATCCAAGCAGTAGTTTATAACCTGGTCGGAATAAGGACCAGTCACTGTGCGGAACTGCTCGGTCGTAGAAGAAGGCCAATTTTGGGCGTATCAGTTGTCCCACATTTCCAAGGTTGACTTGATGCTATATCGGAACAAGTTTAGAAATCTATTGACTGCTCGGGAAAGTTGTCTTAAAACTTTTGAGCTTAGCAAATTCTCGGGAATTGGCTAAGAGTCTAGACCTAGCCTAATTCGGAGTCTTTAGGTGCTCGGGAATTGGCCAAGAGTTGAGACTCAGCCTAATTCAAGTTTTTTGCTTAAGTTAGCTCCCGAGATGGTTATCTTCTACTCGTAAACCTTCTTCAAGGTTGTGGGTAAAAGAATTTGACTATGTTGGAAAAGCCGACCTAAAGCGAGCTGCTTTAGATCCTTTCTTTAGCTCCCAGGATGGTAATCTTCTTCCCTTAGGCCTTCATCAAGACTGTTGGGAGAAGAGTGTGACCATGTTAGTAGAGCCGACCTAAAGCCTGTTGCTTTAGGGTCTTTTTTTGCTCCTCTATCGTGGACCATCCTAAGAGGATTTAGTCACCTCTATCGTCGGTTTGGACCTAAGCAGAGACCCAAAATTGTATGAATTTTTGGGATTTCTTTTACCCCTCTATTGAGGGCCAACCTAAGAGAATAACCTCTATCGTCAGTTTGGGCCTAAGTGGAGTTGGTACCACTGAGTATTGTAGGCTCTCGGGTTATCTAAGAGTTTTGCTCAGTTAACCCCAAGGCCTGTAATTACTCGGTGTGACCTCCTATAGTTTTTATTCCCTCTTGCACCCAAGCTTTTGTTGAGTTAGGTATTGCAGGAACAATTGATGTAGGTGGCCGACCTAGAACGTTGGTAGTTATAGGGTCTTTTGATGCCTCGAGTGTGATTCTGAGGTCCTTTGGTGGTACCTCAGGTGTGATCCCGAGGTCATTTGGTAGTGCCTCGGGTGTGATCCCGAGGTCTTTTCAGGAGCTCTCTGACAGTTTGTGGAGCCTTGTGCTATAATTAGGCAAAAGTACCACGGTAGCTGGTCTCGCCTAGACTATTGGAGACAGGGGGTCGGGGACACCGAGCTCCTGGTTACTCTGAGCTGGAGGCAAGGTCAGGATTACTGGACCTTGACTGCCATGAACTGGAGGTAAGGTCAGGGCTGCTGGACTGAGACCACTGTGAGCTGGAGGTCTAGTCAGGGCTGGTGGACTCAAACCACTATTGGACACTTAATGAACTACTAGAACCACCGGGCTTTCTTTTTTTTGAACAAAGGAACTTCACTTCTGGTAGGCTCGTTACTTTGTTGCCCAAGATTTTTTGTCTTGAAAAATTCTTCAGTGTCAATATATTTTCCAGCCCTCTCTGCGAGTTCAGCCAAGATTGCCGGATAGTTTCTATGAAATGGTGTGGCGCACTTGGTGTGTCAAACTCCTGAGCAGAAGGATGTAATGGCGACTATCTTATTCAGGTTGTGGACTTGAAGCTTCTGTTGGTTGAACCGATTGGTGTAACCTTTTAATGACTCTCCACTCCGCTGCCTGATAATGGGTAGCTGGGTGTCAGGATGCGGTCGGTCGATCATGCCTATGAACTGGCTAGTGAATTGTTTGCTGAGCTTCTTGAAATCTTGGACCGATCGGGGCTTCAAGTAGTAAAACCATTAAGCGGTTGGGCCTTTCAAAGTGCTGGGAAAGGCCAGACAATATAGGTCGTCGGCATTGGTGGCCAGGGCCATCTGAGCCTTATAGGTCTGGACATGGTCGACCGGGGTTCCGGAGCCTTCACAAGAATCTAGATGAGGTTGTTTAAATTTGCGCGGGATGGCAAACCTTGTAATTCGGCTAGAGAACGGTGACTCGGTCCTGACACTGGCGTGATCCTGAGTAGGGTTTTGGCCTAGCTTTTTGGCCATTCCGTCCATCTATTTCTCTAAATCCTTGGTACATGTACCCAGAACGTAGGTCGGGTCGGTGGAAAAGGCTTCCTTCTCATGGCAGTGCGCTTTCCCCAGGAATCGGGCTCGGCTATAATTCCAGTTAATCGTGTGCCTAAGGATACCTCGACTCTTGACCGAGTAACACTGGACCGATTCTCGGGTCATACGCTCCTGTTTCTCCTCTCGGGCAGCACCCCTACCATTGATGTCTCTAGCGTCCTCAATGCAGGACGGGTTGGCTCGGGCACGTTGTCAGGTCAAGATCAGTTCTCGGCCGTATGCAACGTTACCAGGCTATTTCCCGACCACTGGAAGATTGCTTTGTTGGGCCAGCAGGGCTTCGATCTGCTACTGGGTTTGACGTCGGACCTTCAAGAGCTGTGTGAGGGTCGTGGTGATCTGCTCTAGTGTTAGGACCGCCAAAGCCGCATGATAGCCTGGTCAGCTTGCTGCGCAGCCTTCTTACCCTTTTTCGGAGGCATGACTGTCAATTAAGAGATTTGTGTTTTGAGAAATCTGTCAATTCCTACAGATGGAGCCAAGCTGAAGTTATAATTTTTGGTATTGAACAAATTTAGGGTTTAATAGCATGCACAAAGCGTATAAGAGAGAGAGATATAGGCAGTAGATTTGTTTATGGTTTAGCCCTGTTAATGAAGGAACCTATGTCTATATGTATGTCTGAGCACGTTCACTACACTGTTAAAAAGCGAGGAACCATTGGTGAACCAACAACAGTTTGGAGCTACTAGAGGTCGGCCGAGCACGATTATGATTGCTATAAAGGTACTATGTAGATAGAAAAGTTGATCCCCTTCTATGGGGATGAGTGATCTCTTTTATAGATACAAGAGACCTACACGTACAAGGAAATTATACAGATTAGGTAATACAATCTGATTTAGGATTGATTGGCATCAATCGTGGGAGTTTTCTAATTGGATTAGGAAATAATTTGCACTTTTCATTAGTCTTATAGTTGAGATAGGAAACTGGCTGAATCATTCTGGATCATGCCTTAAGGCCCAGTTGAGTTGTCTCTATGACGGGCCATGCTTGTCTTTCTGACCTGTTGGTCGGGCCTTATGTATATACCACTTGGGTAGTCCAGACTACTCGGGATGGTCATTATCCAAGTAGCAGTTTATGACCTGGTCGGGATAAGGACCGGTCACTGTGCAGAACCGCTCAGTCGTAGAAGAGGGCCAATTTTGTGCATATCAGAATCTACCTTTTGATAAAGTTTAAGCATTCCCTTGAGAATGTCACCAATTTGATTACTGAGAATTGTAGTCTTGTTGATAAGAGTTATCAACATATTTGTTAATCATGAGGGGTGAAGGGACTCAAGGAATGGATGATGTAATCACTATTCAGGTTGACAGTAACAGTTTATCCGACTACCTGAATATGATTATGAATGCTAACAGTAAAGGGACATTAGTACACCATACAAGTCTAGACATCGCTTCGGATTTTTTCTTTTGCATTAGAGTTCAGTTATCGTTTTATAGTGGAGTAAACGTCAACTGATCAGTTTGTTAATTTGCTAATCAAAGAGTTTGGTCATGGGAATTAACAACTAGTCTGAGTCAACAATAAAGACCCTAGGAGGTCCCACTCTTAGCTCCACCAGGATGCTTGGAAAGGCACATGAAGATCTTGTCAAAAAAAAAGTCAATCGATCAAAAGAGTTTCAATCGATTGAAGTCAAGACAGGTTCGATCGATCGAAAAGCTTGGATCGATCGAAGGTTCGATCGATCAAAATAACATCGATCGATTGCATGTGAAAGTCGGTTTAGGAATCTATAAATAGGGCAATTGAGTCCAGAATTATTTTGATCGACGTTTCTTCACTCGAGCAGCTGCAGAAACTGTTTTAGTGTTTCTCAAACCTTTTCTATCCTCCCTATTAGAGATCCCACCGTCTCTAGCCTCTCTAGAAGTGTTCAAAGGAGACATCAGAGTGAAGATCATCTAGTGGAGGTTGTTGGACCATCAAGGAAGAAGTGTCAGAATTAGGTTCAAGATCGTTAGGTATAAACTCTTCTCCCTCTTGTTTTACACATCTATGGAATTGATAAGTAGTAGATCTGGGCATACCAAAAAGTTTTGAATTTTACTTTTCCGCTGTGCATATAAATAAGTTTTCGAAACTTATTTTCCCATCAATTAGTATCAGAGCCTCGCCTTAGATCTATAGATGCATTTTAGAACACTAGTTTGATTTATATGATGTTTTAAGAACTATTTTTTTTAAGCTGCATCGTCATTCACATATCTGTTTCTGTAGTATTTTGCAGCAGAAAACAAATTTGTGATTGCATTGGATGCATGGCTATTTCAATCGATCGAAAGCGTTTCGATTGATCGAAACTGTGTTGGTAAGAACAATTGAAAGTGATTCGATCGATTGAACTTATGTTAATCGATCAAGAGTTCGATCGATTGAAGCTTCTTTAATCGATCGAAGTGTGACAGAGAACCAGAGATACAGTTTTATAGCTCTAATTATTTCCATAAAGTGTTTATGGTGCATGCGAATCAATTAGTAGTTTTAATGGTTATATATTTTGCGTGTTTGTGTGTATGACTAACCCTTTTGCAGCAAGATTAGTCTGTTATCTCCCATGGCACCGATAATTTAAATTTTGTATTTAAGTTTGTGATTGGTGTACATTTAATTTTGCTTTGGTTTTAAGGCATGTGCAAAGGGCACTGTGACTTCAATCCTGCGAATAGAAAAGTCGCACCGGTTTCCCTAGCCTTTTATTTTATTATTATTTTCTATCGTTAGATAAATTGTAAGCTTCAAAAGAAGCATAGGACCAATGTAATAGAATTAGAAAATCCATAATGATGGAAGAACAAGCCGAAGTCCATGAAGATGGAGCCGGAGGTGTATAAACCAAGAAGGAGGTTTTATGGGGATAGAGCCATGGGAGATAAAGGCATCGTTTAGATGCTTTTATTTTAATTTTAGTCTTTTGTTTTCTGTGCTTAGTTGTGATTGGCATATTACATATTGTTACTACTTACACGCACGTAAAACAAGTTTTTCTAAAATAAAATTCAAAAATCGTTTCAATGCATTAGTAAAAATTGGATGTTTATGGGCAATGGGTAGAAACAATTGTTTCAAAAGCAAAATCCTTAATTATTAAATCTAGTGGGAATGGGTCTAATTAATAATACCCACGATCTTCCATTAACGGTTCATTGTAAGATGAATGGAGTATTCTGTGTCATCCAGCCATGGGTGATCATTCCATACGAAGGATATAATACTCATTTGGTTACTAGATGTGAACATCCTATGGTTAGGATCAATCAGACGTGTTAGAGGGTGACCACCATACGGAGGAACTACTTGAGGCGGTTGTGATTGGATCCTAGTTAATGGTACACACTAGCTAAGCTATGGATAAGGGATTCCTTTCGGGGCATTAATCAGAAACTTAGAGATCAAATAGGTTCGGGAGTCATAACTTGTTTTGTAAGAGTTGCATGGCGGACAAGCCATGATTAATTCAAAGATCAAGTATTGACCACAACATGGAGGCTTTACTCTTTCGTTTTGATATTCCAGCGACTTTGTTTTTAAAATAAGAGTTTTAATGATTCTTTTATTCCAAACTGTCAAATTCTGATATCCATATTTATTTTGTATGTTCGATTTTTTAGTAATCATAATGTTTGGATCTGCATTTAGTCCACTTGTTACTATACTCACTCAAAACAAGTTAATTGGAAATAAGTACACAGAATGGAAACGTAACCGAGGCATCATTTTAACTGCAGAGGACCATATATATGTCCTCACCACCCCATGCCCCGAAGAGCCCGCTGCAAATGCTTCTGCAGCTATTAGACGCGAGTTCGATAAATGGAAGAAATAGAATGGAATGGCCCGTTGCTACATTCTGGCCTCTATGGCTGGTGTGTTGCAACACCAATTCTAATCGAATAATTCTGCCAGTGCCATTATCAAAAGATTCAAAGAAATGTTTGGGGAACATGGTAGACCTACTAAACAACTTACTATGCAAAAGAGAATGAGTGCGAAGATGTCGGAAGGGACTCCAGTCAAAGAACATGTTTTAAAAATGATTAGTTATTTAAACGAACTGGAGACCTTGGGTGCCAACATCGACGCACAGACTAATCTCGTCAAAATCAAGATAAAAAGTATGCTTTACTTTCTAAGATTTGCAATGCGAAAGTAAAGGTCGAACCCACAGAAATTGATTATTTTTATCCTTTAATTAATAAAACCTAAATCTATTTAGTTATAGAATACAGAAGTTTGATTGATTGTTGCTTTAACTACTATTATGAACTAAACGATGAAATTGTGGAAATAAAATACTAAAATTAACACTAAGTAAATGAATGCAAGATTTAAGATTGTTTTGATATAAGTGAATTCACCACTAACTATGCATCGGGGGTCTATACTTCCTACTTTAAGATATATGATTGGATAGTTAAGTTCTATCGTAGCTACAAGCCCGATAGTATCAACAAGAGATATTACTAGTTTAACCTAAGCATAACTCATCTTCGGATGACATGAATTGTCTACCTATAACTAGGGTATAGCACAACCCATCTTTCCTAAGCATGAATCATAAAAGATATCAACATTGCAATCATATAAGCACTATTGTATATAAATATTCCTATCAATCACAGAAATCAAGGAATGTTGGGTTCAATAAATACAAGGAAGAATCTAAGACAAGAATAAATCCAAAGTATTATTGATTATTTAACATTCAAAATCTGATTATATATTCATAATCTTCAAACATTCAATTACTATCCAAATACATTAAATCCTAAAGAAATAAAGCAATGAATCCCCCTTTACATAGCTAGGGTTTCATTGAAACCCTAGAATAGGTGTTTAGCTGCGCATAGTTGATGAAAACAAGTAGATAGAGATGATTGTCGCCATTACAGACCTTCAAGCTAGATCTTTTCTTCTCTTCCTTTCCTCTTCCAAGCTACCTCCAAAAGTTGTATATTGTGATATGTAACCCCAAAAGTGAATTAAAATGATGTATATATAGTTGTAGAGGGATTAGAAAGCTTTTGTAAACCTAATCCGTCTGAAACTGCTATATTTCACTTTCTGGATGTAATTAAGCAATTTTGTTTGCATAAAGGTCTTCAGTACTTTAAAATATGCATTTTTACTTTTTCTATAGGTCGCATAAGGGGGCCGCATGAGCGCGGTTCTGAAAAGTCGTGCGAAAGGGCCGTGCGCGCGATATAGGTTTTTCTGCTTGGTTAACTCTATTTTCACACACTTTTTATCCTGGAACTCTCGCTTTCTTCCAAAACCTGACAGAAAATGAAAAACGAAGTAAAAGTACACAAAAATATGATAAAAAGTGCTAACAAATGTGAATTAAGGCGTGTCATTAGGACTTGTTCACTCCCGATCACAGACCCAAGTTGAAATGATCATCAATTCGTTGTCACCGTCATTCACTCAATTTAAACTTAACTATAAAATGAATCAAATTAATTTCTCAATGAGCGAATTAATGAGTTCTTAATTGGCAGCAAAAGGGGTGATCAAGCCTGGGGGCAACGTTTTGAACATTGAGAAAAGCTCTTCCTCATCCCAATCTACGCCGAAAGGTACGAAAGGGAAGAATAAGGCTGACATTGGTGGTCCAAGTGTTGGACCAGACCCTAAGATTGCAAAATCTAAGAGAAAAGGTAAGGGCAAAGGAAAGGTGGGTGACCAGGGCAAAGGAAAGGTATAGTGTTTCCAATGTGGTGAGAAGGACCACTGGAAGAGGAACTGTCCAGAATTCTTAGCTACAAGAGTTTAAGGTATGATTGAATCACATGTGATTGAAGTAAGTTTTATAACGGATACTTCAAACACTTGGTGCATTGATTCTGGCGCGACTAACCATATTTGTAATTCGTTGCAAGGGTTTAGATCAACCAGGAAATGCAGTGATGGAGAGATTATGCTTACTCTAGGTTCTAGCGCAACTGTTTCTGCGGTTGCAATAGGAGTGGTAGCTTTAGAATTTTTAGACAATAAAGTTTTGATTTTATCAAATGTACTTTACATCCCTTCAATGAGACGTAATTTAATTTCAGTTTCTAATTTATCAAATATGGTTATTATTTTCATTTCGAAACTGAAGTTGTGATCAAAAGAAATGGTTTTTTTGTGTGTTTTGGTGTCAAATTAAATGGTTTGTATGTGATTACTCCAAATATTTCTAAAGACTCTAACATGGAACGTAATAACTTAATGGTAACTGTACCATCAAAAAGAAAGGAACCTTTCACTAATTCTACAAGGCTTTGGCATATGAGGCTTGTCTATATTAATCTAAATAGGATTGACAGACTAGTCAAAGGAGGGGTCTTAGGCGATTTGATTCTCAAAACAATGGAAGTCTACGAATCTTGTTTAGAGGGTAAGATGACCAAAAGGCCCTTTCTCGCAAAGGGCAATAGGACCAATCCATTGTTGGAATTAGTTCATACTGATATGTGTGGACCAATAAATATTAGAGTAAGGAGTGGTTATGAGTATTTCATAACATTTACTGATGACCACTCTAGGTATGGATATATCACAAGTTTGATGCCTTTGAAAAGTTTAAAAAGTTTAGGGTTGAAGTTGAGAAGTAATTGGGCACACATATCAAAGTCATTCGATCTGATCGAGGTGGCGAGTACCTCTCTACTGAGTTTATTGATCACCTCGTACAAAATGGGATTCTGTCACAGTAGACTGCACCTGGTATGCCTCAGTAGAACGATGTAGCAAAGAAAAGGAACCAGACTATTTTAGACTTGACTAGGTCGATGATACTAAATCTAGTACCAAGGACACCACAAGAGATGCATATTGGGTGCAAGCCTTCTTTGCAACATCTCTGGATATGGGGGTGTCTGGCACATGTGCTGAAAGGAAAGATAAGCAAGTTGGATTCTAGATCAGAAGAATGTTACTTTGTAGGGTATCCAAAGGGTACTTATGGATGGTATTTCTATGAACCAAGAGAACAAAAAGTGTTTGTTAGTACAAATGTTGTTTTCTTAGAGGATGATTATATCATGAACCATAAACCTAAGGGAAGGATAGATATGAAAGAGATAAAAGGAGAGCCCTCAGTCCTACCCACAGTTGATAACGATGTAGGACAAGAAAATACCACTTATTCACCCATTTTTGCACCAGTACCTCGTCGTAGTGGGAGGATAGTCAGCCAGCCTGACAGATACATGTTCTTAGGAGAAGTTTTTAAGCAGTCTCCATAGAATCTGAATCTGTTCCTACCATATATGAAGAGGCAATGGCTAATATTGAGTCAGCTCACTGGGTTAAAGCTATAAAGGCTGAATTGGAATCTATGGATTCCAATCAGGTTTGGGATCTTGTAAAGCTTCCAGCTAATATTAAACCCATTGGTTGTAAGTGGGTCTACAAGAGGAAAAGAGGATCTGATGAAAAGGTTGAGACCTTTAAGGCAAGACTTGTAGCAAAAGGTTATACTCAAAGGGAGGGCATTGACTATGAGGAAACCTTCTCGCCGATAGTCATGCTCAAGTCCATCAGAATACTCTTGTCCATTGTTGCGTACCTTGATTATGAGATCTGGTAGATGGACGTCAAGATTGTATTCTTGAATGGCAATCTTAAAGAGGACATCTATATGCAGCAACCAAAAGGATTCATAGCTGGTGTGAAGGGTAACTTGGTTTACAAGTTGCAAAAGTCCATTTATGGGCTTAAGCAGGCATCCAGGAGTTGGAGCATTCACTTTGACCAAGCGGTCAAGTTATTTGGTTTCATACAGAATATGGACGAACCTTGTGAATACAAGAAGTGTGAAGGAAAAGTGGTGGCTTTTCTTGTGCTTTATGTTGATGACATTCTACTCATTGGGAATGATGTAGGGGCATTGTCATCAATTAAGGTTTAGCTAGCTAGTACTTTCGATGTGAAGGATCTAGGAGAGGCGAGTTATATCCTTGGGATAAAACTCTTTCAGTTTCATAAGCAAAAGATAATGGGATTATCTCAAGCTGGTTATATCGAGAAGGTGCTAAATAGGTTTTCCATGGATAATTCAAATAAAGGTTTGTTACCTTTCAAGCATGGTTTAGCGTTTTCCAAGGACCAGTGTCCAAAGACACAGGAGGAAAGGAATCGCATGGCAGAAATTCCCTATGCTTTGGCAGTGGGAAGTCTCATGTATGTGATGTTATACACTAGACCAAATATCTGCTTTGTTATTGGCATGGTCAGCAGGTATTAATCGAATCCAGGTTCAGAGCACTGGACATCCATTAAGCACATTTTTAAGTACTTGAGAAGGACTAAAGATTACATACTTATGTACATCGGTGATGAGTTGATTCCAGTGGGATACACTGACTCAAACTTTATGTTAGATAAAGACTCAAGGAAGTTAACGTCCGGACATCTCTTTACCCTGGGAGGTGATGATGTCAGTTGGAGGAGCATTAAACATAAATGCATTGTAGACTCAATTATAGAAGCTGAGTATGTGGCTGCTTGTGAAGCTGCAAAGGAAGCTGTTTGACTCAAAAAGTTCCTCATGGAACTCGATGTGCTGCCAGCGTCATTGTCACCTATTATACTATACTGCGATAATAGTTAGTGGCTCAATCTAAGGAGCCAAGGAACCATGAAAAAGGAAAGCACGTAGAGCGGAAATATCATCTAATTCGAGATATTTTTCAACGTGGAGATGTGACTGTCACCAAGATTGCCACCGCTGACAATCTTGCGGATCCGTTTACAAAGGCCTTACCACAGAAGGTCTTTGATCGTCATCTAGATAGTCTAGGTCTCGGATGTAGTCTTGGATGGTTATGAGTGTAAGTGAGTGATTGTTGAGATTGTGCCCTTAAACCATTACTTTATGTATGAGACATTGGCATTTTAATTTATGGATATTAGCTTTACATTTCATCATGTATGTTTCTTTCATGAGATGACTGTTAATCCTTAATTATCATACTCCCTCTGTCCCATTTTGTGAGTTCATCTTTGGGAACTCAACTTATTAAAGGGACAAGAAGAATCTACACCTACTTTCCACAATTGCCCCTAATCATTACAACAACTTTTTTAGTTTTGTCTTGGTGTAGATTTTGATGAAGGGTAGTTTTGGAAAGTTGATCAAAATTATACCTAATTAGGAAAGTGAACACTAATTTTAGGACATCCCAAAATGGAATACAGGACTCACAAAATTGGACGGAGGGAGTAGTAAGTAATTTGTGTGTATATGAGATACATACAAACAAGATACGAATTACTATCCTTTGATACTTAGAATTTGTCAGATTGGATGATGAGACTGGATATCTCTTTAGGTTTACACTATAGCATGATTAACTACCATTGGATGGAGTGATGAATCTCAAATCACTAGAGTATGACTCTTAGTTAATGTGCTAGTGCTTACAGTGCATTGACGGACCATGAGCTTTCCTATTGACACTTAATACTATCAACAGTCGATAGGAACTCATAACTTGTATAAGGTACGTGTTCTTAATTTTGAGAAGATTATGGACACAGACTGTGGATGTGGCTGCTTTGACTTACCAATCAGTGAGGTCTATAAAAGATCAACACCTGGATATCTAGGGTATGTCATGTTCATAGGGTTGTGAACATATATTGTCAAGATAGAATCTATCCTCTGATAAAGAGTAAGTTTTTCCTTAAGATTGTCACCAAGTTGATTACTGACAATTACAGTCTTGTTGATAAGAGTTATCAACATGTTTGGTAATCATGAGGGGTGAACGTGACTCAAGGAATAGAAGATGTAATCATTATTGAGGTTGACAGTAACAGTTTATCTGACTACCTGAATACCTGAATATGATTATGAATGCTGACGATAAAGGGACATTAGTACACCATACAAGTCTAGACATCGCTTCGAATTTGTTCTTTTGTGTTGGAATTCAGTTATCGTTTTATAGTGGAGTAAACGTCAACTGATCAGTTGGTTAATTTGTTGACCAAAGAGTTTGGTCATGGGAATTAACAACTGGTCTGAACCAACAATAAAGAACCTAGGAGGTCCTACTCTTAGCTCCACCAGGATGCTTGGAATGACACATGAGGATCTTTTCAAGACAGGTTCGATCGATCGAAGGAGTTTCAATCGATTGAAGTTAAGACAGGTTCGATCTACCGAACAGCTTCGATCAATCGAAACAACTTTGATCGATTAAATGTGAAAGTCGGTTTGCGAATCTATAAATAGGGCAGCTTCATGCAGAATTATTTTGATCGACGCTTCTTCACTCCAGCAACTACAGAAATGATTTAGGGTTTCTCAAACCTTTTCTATCCTCCCTATTAGAGATCCCACCATCTCTAGCCTCTCCGAAAGTGTTCAAAGGAGACAAAGAAGTGAAGACATCTAGTGGAGGTTGCTGCACCATCAAGGAAGAAGAGTGTCAGAATTTGGTTCAAGACCATTAGGTATAAACTCTTATACCTCTTGTTTTACACATCTATGGAATTGATAAGTAGTATATCCGGGCATACCAAAAAGTTTTGAACTTTATTTTTTCGATGTGCATATAAATAAGTTTTCGAAACATGTTTTCCCATCAAAAGTTACATAGCAACCAAACGGGCCTAGCGCAACTGATATGACTTCTCTCTCCTCAGTGGGGGGATTGAGGGTTCGAATCCTCTTAGGGGGATTTATTTGTTTGCCCCCTTTTGTTCGTTAGTTGAAATGAGTGGCCCTATAACACCCGTGTGCATTTTTCTCGTATTTTATTACATTTGTCATGCATGAAAATGTGATTTGATGTATTTTATGACACATGTATGAGTGAGTTGTGACTCACGAGTTGAATTGAGTGTCTGTGTAAGAGAACCCTTTGAGACTGTGTGAAATGAATGTTCTGATATCGTAAAGTCTCTACGAGATTGAGACGTTCATTGTGGAATTCCCTAAATGTTTATTTGAAAATAAAAGTTTATCTGTGTATTTCACTATCTGTATTATTATGTGGTTTATAATAGGTTTCTATTGTTAATTTTAGTATCCTTGTGAGGACGCATTAACACACTACATAATTGGTAGGTTGATTAGTAATTTCGTAAAATCATGTGAAATCGCATTTTAGTAACCAAACGAAACTTAGATGAAAACTTTTATAATGTATAGTTTTCACTCGTGAAGCAATGAATTAGACGTGTAAGACGTTTCGAAGAATAATTACGAGTTTTGAGAACTCGTGGAGATGTAATTGTAATTTTTCAAGAGTCGTGCCTATATATAGAAAGAGGTGAGATATCTTCATTTACAAAAAGTTTCTAACCTAAAAGCTAGAGAGGCCAAAAGGGAGATTTGGAAGCTTTGATCTTTACGACGTCAAACGACGATCGTTCGTCCGTTGGTTTTAAACCAAAATCATATTTTCGAACTCATAGAGTTAAGAGCTTCGTTTTGATATCCACTAGGACTTGTTTGGCTAAGTTTTCCAAAAATTTGTTTTCTAGAATCTTCCTAAAAAGTTGTTAATCGAACTTTTGATCCATAGGAATTGTACTATATGAACTTCTGCATGATCTTTGTGCTCGGGTTTTCTTTGGAACTAATTTTAGGAGCGTTAAACGGAGGTGAGTGATTCAACTATGTGGTTTGGAATGATTTCTTGACAAATATTCATGTTTTGTATGAAAAGCATGTGTTAGTCCATATATATATTGTTTAGTTCATATTGGGCAACTATATTGATAAGTATGCCCAATTCCATGGTGAAATGTTTGGATTATGTCGAAAGCATAGTGAAATGTATTTGAGCATGTTTAGTTGCTATTTGGGTCAAAGGAGCACATGGTACCAATCTATTTTGTGGAGTCGTTATAGGCATAAGGTCGCACGTTTGAAGAAAAGAAACGTGGGTCTTACCATGTCGTGTGGACTTATTGGCAAGAAGTCGCGAATTAAGAGTATGGAACGTACACGTGAGACTTCGAAGACTAGTATGAATTGTAGAGAATGTGAATGCGAGCATGTTTATCATTCATGTGCATTGCTGCTTTATTCACTAAGCATTAACTTAAACGAATCGAAATATGTGTGGTTATTTAAATAACCATTGCAGGTGTGAATACCAGCGAGGAATCGGGAAAGTGATCAAGAGATTGCAGGAGTTCACTTAGAAGGCGACTTATCATGTCTATCTCATTGTTTTGTAATAGAAATGATTGTTTAATTTGTTTTCGTAAGTAACTTGTAATAGAATTTGATAACATCTTGTAATTATGATTTGGGTCGGTTGTTATACAATAAAACCACTTTGGATTAGGGTTTGATGTGTATAATTAGTCCCTGAATGGGTGGGAATAGCCTTAACTTAGAGAATTTTGCAGAATGCTCTGCTGCAATGAAACCATTCGACTGGTTCGTGATAACAGTCGACTGGATCTTTTTGTTAAGCGAGACACTGTATCATTTTGTGAAAAGCATTCGACTGGGTCCCCCGACACAGTCGCCTGGTTTGTATTTCAGAATCAGATTTTTCTGCTTGGACTGGAATTCAGTCGACTAGACAGTGCAGTCGACTGGAAATTTGACACCCCAATCGACTGGACTTGGGAGGCAGTCGACTGGATTGAGTACCTGAGGGATTGGGACTCCCTGGGACTCAAAGCAGTCGACTAGTTCGTGATAACAGTCGACTGGATTATGTTTCAAAATCAGACTTCCTACTAGACCAAGGCTCAGTTGACTGGGCTTGAGAAGCAGTCGACTGGATTGCTAATTTACAAATAAATTATTTTCTTTTCCGCTGCGTGTTCTTAAACTAATTCTTTCGGAAATGTTAATGAATGAATTGAGCCTCGATGACGTGCCATAGGCTTCGGTTTCACTATTGAAGGACCAGGCTGTGACAGGCCCTTATGGGGCTATGTTGTGGGACTTTGGAGTTGGATTTGGGCAAGATGTATGTGTATGTGTAGTGTGTGTATGTCCGCCATAATCCAAGTAAGTATAAAAAAAAAATTAAAAAAACGAATAAATTAAGTAAATAAATACTTAGTTCTTGCCTCTCGGAGATTGTGTTAGGAAGATATTTTTATTTAGGGTAAATTACACTTACCTCCCCTGAGGTATTATCTGATTACACGGATCTCCCTCGTGTTTTGAAAAATTACACTAACCCCTTTATCAAAATTGTTAGTAGACGGCAATAACGGATTACTTAAAGTTACTCTTTTGCCATTGTTAAGTCCGTTGTATATTTCATTGTCTATTTTCATACCCCAAAAGATATTGTTTGGTGTTGACTGTTGAGGGTTAGAAACCCTTGCATTCTTGGCTTCCTCATGCGACCCAAAAGCATAAGTCACCATGACCTATCCTCCGGCCCAAAATTCCATCATCACCTACAATCAGTCCCAAATTAAAGCCCCAAATCAAGCAAATATACACGTATAAACAAATTAGGAGACAAGCTGTTCTAGAACAACCCCCCACAATACATTATATACCCTTGATTGTCGATCCCCTTCTTTTCTGCAGTTGAAATCACATGTCTAATTTTGTGTCATCTCACAATTTAATTAAATTATTACGCACATGTTGAGTGGTCTTGATGCCTTGCACAGTAGTGGCCATGAAGATGGATTTTTAAATTAATTAATATGGCTTAGGTTTGAGACGAAAAATGGTAAAATTAAGGTGGGTGTAAATTTCTTCCAAACTTGTATCCTTGCGTCTATATATTGTATAGATATGGATAATAACACTGTGAATTGTTAGGTTAAATTTCAATAGGAATTGGTTGATCGATTTCTGTAATTTTGAGCTTGGTGAAATCATGAGTTTTAAATCATAGATCCTGACATATAGCCACGGTTTTGCACATGTCCACATGGTGCTATATAGATGTATACACACATATAGAAAGAGAAAGGATATCTATAAATATATAGATAGTAATATAGGTATGATGTGGTATTACCAATGGAATTCATATGCCATGTGTCATGCTATAATAGTCTAGGATAGATATAGATATATATATATATATATTTTTTTTTTCGAAAAAAAAGATATAGATATATATATAGCTGTACATATTACAATATAGGGCAAATTACACTTTAGTCCATTAAACTATAACATGTTTTCAATTAGGTCGATAAACAATTTTTTTTTTTTTTTTTTTTTTTGCTATTGGGTTCTTGAACTTCAAAAATTCATTCAATCAGACTCAAATTCTGACACTGTTAGCTTAAACTATTTGAAATTATCACGTTCGTTGCACGTAATGCTTACCTGTCACATGTTAGGTTAAGACAAACACGGTAGATTGTGAATAATGCAAAAATTCGCATTCAATTAGATCTGAAATCGCCTTCAATCAAATTCGAAAACACATTCGACTAGATCCAAAATTGCATTAATCATACCCAAAATCACATCATTTTTTAACCATTCACAGTCTCCTATGTTTGTCTTAACCTAACATGTGACGTGTAAGCATTACGTGCAATGTACGCAACAATTTCTAATAATTTAAGCTAACAGTATCAGAATTTGGGTCTGATTGAATGAATTTTTGAAGTTCAAGGACCCAATTGCAAAAAAAAAAAAAAAAAAATTATGATCCAATTAAAAATAAGTGTATAGTTTAATAGACTAAAGTGTAATTTGCCCTACAATATACCCCACATCTGCCACACAATTCAAAACCAGTGAAAAACATCTTTATTCATGCCTCTTTCCCCCATTTTTCCTCTTAATCGTCTCCCCTACGTCCTAAATTAACCTCCCCAACCTATATCCTCCTCATCTCCACCCATGACTCTTCTACTAGTTATTTATTTAATAATTAGCTTTGTTATCCAGTTGTTGTCACTGCCGATTCATGTATGCTTCTCCCTCTCCAAATGTTCTTAATTATTACCAACTCATGTATGTTTCTCCCTTTTCCATCCTCCCACTTTTTGTTACTCTTTTCTCTTTATCTATCTTATGAGTAATATTTGGGACACAACCTTCATACAATTTTCATATAACCTCCCCAAAAGATGTGTCTATCTCTCTCCTGTGATGTCACTGGACCCACAATGACACAGGAAAGAGATAGACACATCTTTTGAAAATGTTGTATGAAAGTTGTATGAAGGTTGTGTCCCAAGTATTACCCCTATCTTATATTAGAATTGCCGAGTCACTCTTTTATGCAAAAAAAAACCGACAGGGATTACACCTTCGGGCTTGGTGCCTTAAAGCTCGCTGGATTTTGGAGACGCCAGAAAATCAGCCATATCAGTTTTGATCAGCCACCGCACCCCCCCCCCCCCCCCCCCAAAAAAAAAATAATAATAATAATAATAATAATAATAAATAAATAAATAATTGAACTCTTACCTCATATTATTCTATCTACAATATGTATAATCTACCTTCGTCATTTGTGTGGTCATTATTGATTCTTTTTACCTTTTACCAAACAGCCGCCACTGTAGTATCCATTTTTGTTTTTGCAAAATTGTGCTCTATCAATTTATGTAATTCGTGATGAATAATGCTTTGGGCACTAACATCCACTAACACCATCAACTAACTGAGTGGAAAATCCACATGGCAATGGTGGGACCCACCAACACTAACCACACCATATACCCTAACCTAACCAAGCTCCTAAACTTTTAACCATCGTCTCTCTCTCTATATTGAGACTGATGAAGACCAAAACCCAGATCCCCTTTTGGTCTTCATTCCTCCCTCTTTCTCTCTCTCTCTCTCCCTCTCCATCTCTCCAACCATACTACCACCACCACTACCCACCGAAACACCATAGCCGGCGACCACAAAGATCCAGGCCGAGCTCCCTTCACCGGCGACCTCTCTTGTCCCGAGCTCCCATCTCCACCCGTCCACCACCACCGCGCCGGATCTCCACCCGTCCACTACCACAGTGCCGGATTCTTGGAGGCCAATAGTGGAGCCAACCAACACTCTACCTTCCCCTGCTTCAACTCGAGGTCGCCGGCGATTCCAATCCACACTCAGTAAGTTTCCACTAAGTATCTCTCTTATGTAGGTGAACATAATTTAGGGTTTGTGAAAAAAAATTTGGACAATTATCTGTCTTATGCATGTAATTAATTGATGATTTTTACAGGTTCTTTTCAACTTAAATTTGTAATTCCTTTGAAATTCTTGTCTCCAATTAAATTTTCTATGTTGATGTAGGAGAGGAGATTATTTTGGTCCAACACAATTTTGTAGATGCAATGTATCTCTCTTATGTAGGTGAACATAATTTAGGGTTTGTGAAAAAAATTTAGGACAATTATCTCTCTTAGACATGTAATTGATTGATTGCCCATTTGGAATAATTGAAGTAATTGATTGATGATTTTTACAGGTTCTTTTCAACTTAACTATGAAATTCCTTTGAAATGCTTGTGTCTCCAATTAAATTTTCTATGTTGATGTAGGAGAGGAGATTATTTGGGTCCAACATAATTTTGTAGATGCAATGTATCTCTCTTATGTATGTGAACATAATTTAGGGTTTGTGAAAAAATTTAGGACAATTATCTCTCTTAGACATGTAATTGATTGATTGCCCATTTGGAATAATTGAAGTAATTGATTGATTGAAAGTAGGATCATTATAAGAAATTGTACACTAACTTAGATATCTTTGTGTTTAATTAGTATATTAAAATTTGTCCTAAACTACTAGCAAATTGTGTTTGTGGGGAGTGATACTCAAAGAAAAGGTTTATTCAACCTACAACTTCATATTTAATATACAAGTGAAGGGGTAGCTAGTGATACTTAAAGAAAATAAAAACAATTGATCATGATACACCATGAATTTTGGCTTTAGAAGGTCAAAAATACCATGTTCACTCTCGAATGTACTAATCTCATTATTCAGTTTACCCTTGATTGTGGTCTGGAATGTTTTTTCATGTCTGTTGTCTTAATCTATATGGCATGTAATTGATTGATTGTAACAGAAAAGGTTTATTATTGTAGGTATAAATCATGCCATATTACGTTGTTACCCGGGGCCGCAACTGTGGTATATTTAACACTTGGGATGAGTGTGAAGCTCAGGTAAAGTATTACCCCTCCGCAAAACATAAGAGATACAATTCTCTTGTCGAGGCAGAAGCAGCTTGGCTCGAGTCTGTTGATAAGTTGACTGATGTGGCTTCAATGACTGGCCAATGCTCGAGATCTACGTTAGAGAGTCCCGCACCCACTCATCATCCCACTGCACCATCTACCAAACAAACCAACAAGGCTTGGCAATATTTTGTGTGTTTTATTTTGGGTTGCTTGTTCACTAAAGCTTTTTTGTGTAAGGCTTGTGGCTAGTGTTGTAACACTAAGACATTGTCATTGAAGTACTTTCAACTCTTTGATGTGCTATGTGCTATGTTCTTTGTTGTTTGTTTTTTATTTTTGTGCAAGGCTTGTGGCTAGTGTTGTATTACTAAGACATTTTGTTTCATTTTCATTGTGGCTAGTGTTGGTTATGACATTCCACCAACAATTTCATCAACATTTCCCATAAAGTCCAAAATCCAACATCAAATTTTTGAAAACAGTCACAATTGGTAGCCAACAAAAGCTCAAACAACAATCACAATTTTTTGCAATTTCCTTTAGAACTCTTGCATTAAAAAAGAAAGCAACTAATACCCAACATAGAACTGATAGTGCATTGGGAAATCATTCAAACAACAATCACAATTTTTTGCAATTTCCTTTAGAACTCTTGCATTAAAAAAGAAAGCAACTAATACCCACATAGAACTGATAGTGCATTGGGAAATCATTCAAACAACAATCACAATTTTTTGCAATTTCCTTTAGAACTCTTGCATTAAAAAAGAAAGCAACTAATACCCAACATAGAACTGATAGTGCATTGGGAAATCATTCAAACAACAATCACAATTTTTTGCAATTTCCTTTAGAACTCTTGCATTAAAAAAGAAAGCAACTAATACCCACATAGAACTGATAGTGCATTGGGAAATCATTCAAACAACAATCACAATTGGTAGCAACAAACCAGCTTCCCCTAAACCAATAGAAACTGAAGGATATATGACATTCCACCAACTCCCAAAACTATCCATATTACAACAACAACCAATCATTTCCACCAACATAATACCATCTCATGTCCTTACATTACAAAACTATCCATATTACATTAGAAAACCCAACACTATCCATATTACATTACAAAATCCACATTAGGAATCCACATTAAACTCCAGTTGTTCCTGCGGCAGAAAAAACCAATTTCAGTACATTAAAATTTCAAAACACAATTTGTATTTATATATTTATCAAAGTAATACCTTGAACCACGACATCCACAGTTTGCTCAGAACACATCTTCAAAGAAGTCTATAAAATTATAACATTGAATTAGTATAGAATATCCAAAAATATGTACACAAAAGTAAAAGAATATCAAACATAATGTTACCTGCTTCCCTTTTTTTTTCCTTTTAACTATTGTTTCAACTGTAGATTGCTTCCTTTTAAACGATGGACGCCCCTTGCGACGTACTACCAATGGAGTGAGTATGTTTTTACTACCCTGTGACTTGGTTTTATCCAACCACGTGGACAAAGGGTTTTGTATAGATTGGCTACTAGTACTTCCACAAACACCATCATTATTAGATACACAAATCCTTAAGTCACCCAACTTATGCATTATAAAATCACACTTCTCTTGAAATTCAGAGGCGATGTCTGCAATGTCATAAAAGGTCGTACACATTTGATTATAGCGACGTCCTTCAACCGTTACACTCCAATCACTATAACTGACTCGTACTTTTGTGTGACGCCTCTTTACGTCTTTCCTCCATATCCTTACTATGTATTTATTTGGAATGGAATAAATATCTTCTGAAATTAGCACGGCAAGTGCATGCCGACATAATATTCCTCTAAACTCAAACAAACGACAAATACACTTTATTTCACATTCTTCCCCTTCTTCTTTCACTAAACAAACATTGAACTTTACCTTCCGCATACACTCTCCAAGTAAGAGATCCTCCAATACCTCATACTCCGCAATGGCACCACTAATCCTTAATTTAAATACTTGACAATACATCTTTCCTATTAACTCCTCCTGAAACTCCTTAAACTTTGCGGTTGTATAAACTTCTTGAAGTTGTTTTTCCATGGCATATCGACTAACAGTTGGGATCCATGAATTGTAACATATGTAATCCGCATCTTTTTCCTTTTTAACCTTATCAGCTAGTGCATTCTCGTATTGATCCACAAACTGCTTCAAAGATGTTTCCGAATTGACATACTTATCAAAAAAAGCATTCATGCTCTCACTCCGTTGCGTGGTGGACATTCCAGCCCAAAAACAATCTTTCACAAAACATGGGACCCATCTATGCCTTTCACTGTACAACCCATTCAACCAATCATTTCTATGCAGTTCAAACTTCTCCATCATTTTTACCCATCCAGTTTCAAACTCATCAAATGTCAAAGAATCATACACAACTGTGGCAAGAACATACTTAATCTGCTCATATTGCTTGAAACCACTTAATTTTTCTGGTATTTTCTTCATTATGTGCCACAAGCACCACCTATGGCGAGCATTTGGAAACACTATTTCTATTGCTTTTCGCATGGCTTGGTCTTGGTCAGTGATTATAGCAGGTGGAGCACGACCAGACATACAAGCAAGCCATGACCTAAAAATCCATGTAAATGTTTCTGTGTCTTCATTTGAGAGTAATCCACAACCCAACAATGTAGATTGGCCATGGTGATTAACTCCTACAAAAGGAGCAAATGGCATGTCATACTTATTAGTCAAGTATGTTGTGTCGAACGTTATGACATCACCAAACTCCTCGTATACTGCCCTTTGTCTCCCATCTGCCCAAAATAAGTTCTTAAGTCGATTATCGTCATCCAAATCCAACACATAAAAAAAATTAGAATCGGTCGCTTGTACATGCATGAAATAATTCTGTATTGCACTTGCATCACCCTCCCCCAACCTTAACCGCCTGACTTTATCAATATAGTTTCGACAATCTTTTTTCGAAAAGTCCAAATTTTCATATCCCCCGGCTTCAACCGCTATTGATTGATAACTCTTGTTCGGTCTTATCCCAGACCTATCGTTAAGTTCAAGTCTTCTCTTTACCCCCTTACTTATTTTCCTATTGCTCCTATGAAAGCGAGTTTTTTCTGGACTTAACAAATGATTATGTGTAAGCAAAACTTTGCTCACCACCCACTTTCCATCTTCTAGCAATGCGGTGATCCTTGCTTCACAATTTGTTTTTGTAATCGGATATGGTTTCAAAGCATTCTTTGACGTGTGCTTTGAAGTGCCATTCCTACTACATACAACTGTAATATACTTTTGGACCCCTTCACTGTCCTTCCTTGAACTTCTTTTCGACACAGCAAAGCCTATTTGATTACCATATCTCCTATAGTATTCAATCAACTCATCCACACTATCAAAAATCATATTTACCTTAGGCTCCTCAACCCTCTCTTCTATATTCTCCCCAAGCACATTGTTTGTATTATCAATTTCTAAATCATTTTCGGTATCAATTATGTCCATACTTGAGCACGTATTGAGAGTGAATTCTTCCATTCCTACAGTATACATATATATATATATATATATATTTATCAATTTCAGCATAAAAATATAATCTGCCTTCAATTTTAGAGAACAATGTGAACAACTATAATGTCTACTCTATTATTGTTGACAACAATCTGCCTTCAATCTAATAGGGGCATCAAAATTTTTTTTTTTTTTTGGGACAATCTGCCTTCAATTTCAGTACACAATGTGATCAAATAATATCTCTAATCTACTAGTTGTTGAGAACAATCTGCCTTCAATCTATTAGGGGCATCAAAAAATTTTTTTTTTTTTTGGGACAATCTGCCTTCTTCAATTTCATTACACAATGTGAATAAATAATATCTCTAATCTAGTAGTTGTTGATACCAATTTGCCTATCAAAATTTTTTTTTTTTTTTTGTTTGGGGGAGGGGGGGGGGGACAAGACAACCTGCCTTCAATCTATATGTTCTATTCAGTCATGGAATTTCAGTCATGGAAAAAGAAGCATTACCTGAGGGGAGTGTCTCCGGATCCGGAGAGGGGGCGGGTGTTTCTTCGGACATGTTGGCTCCACTATTGGCCTCCAAGAATCCGGCACTGTGGTAGTGGACGGGTGGAGATCCGGCGCGGTGGTGGTGGACGGGTGGAGATGGGAGCTCGGGACAAGAGAGGTCGCCGGTGAAGGGAGCTCGGCCTGGATCTTTGTGGTCGCCGGCTATGGTGTTTCGGTGGGTAGTGGTGGTGGTAGTATGGTTGGAGAGATGGAGAGGGAGAGAGAGAGAGAGAAAGAGGGAGGAATGAAGACCAAAAGGGGATCTGGGTTTTGGTCTTCATCAGTCTCAATATAGAGAGAGAGACGATGGTTAAAAGTTTAGGAGCTTGGTTAGGTTAGGGTATATGGTGTGGTTAGTGTTGGTGGGTCCCACCATTGCCATGTGGATTTTCCACTCAGTTAGTGGATGGTGTTAGTGGATGTTAGTGCCCAAAGCATTATTCATTTGTGATTTTGAACAATGATGATATGCTTACAAATCTATTTGGTTCGGCAAGCATATAACTGGGGCCTTAGAATAGGATGTCCTCAATTCAGTTTGGTATTTGCACGTTTTAACAATAATATTACTGTGTTCATCGAAATTCTATAAATCAACAATTCAAATGGGTGTTAGAAGAAGAAACAATCTAGTGGTAATAAAAAAAAATGGGTGCATTCTTATTTTTTAAAAAATGGGTATCTACGCTGTCGAATTATCATTACCAATTTTCATACACATGAAGAAAATGGGTCCACTGTAGGGCCCATGGCTTAAAACAATCTCTTATGCTCACTTCTTTTAATATTAAAAATAGAATTACAAAAAAAAAAAAATTAATCATAAAACAAATATCTTGGTCCACTGTAGGGCCCATCACTTACAAACAATCTCTTATGCTCACTTCTTCTAACTCCCTAATATTAAAAATAGAATTTAAAAAAAAAAAGAAAAAAAAAAGAAAAGAAAAAGAAAGACAACAATCATGAAACAAATATCTTATGTAGTTAGTCAAATTCAAATTTTTTTTTGTGAAGTGCGGAAGTGGAGTTATAGACTATTAAGTATTTTGTATGCTATTGTGATATTATTTGGGAATTGTTATTGCCACTCCATTATTGAACTAAGGCACTTTATAGTACCACTCTCAGATCATGTGGTACCATGCATGCAATGCATGGTACCATGGAGTGTCTTGATTCAATAATGGAGTGGCAATAACATCACCCTATTATTTTACCTTACAATCTGATGATGCTGAAAACTGGTAAGAAAGATTTGGACAAGAACTAGAGCAAGAAAGGGTTTGTATGTGGTTCGGTCCCGTTAACAAGGTGACCTACATCCACAGTTGCGTCTGGGCGCTTCTCACTAGCAGATCACCGGTGGGCCTGGTGAGCCAACAAGGATGGGCGGCACTACCAGTAATACCGCCCGGGTATATGCGTGTAGATGGTGAGTTCTCTAGTAAATGCTTGTATGCTTAGAGAAGTGATTTCCGGATCCCTTTTGATAGGGTAGGTGGGCTCTTTTATAGATGCAAGAGTCCATCTTTACATCTTAAGTTAATAAGATAAGAAAGCCCAATCTGATTACAACGTGATTTGCATGATCTTTGGAGAGTTTCCTAAGTGGTTTAGGAAACTGCCATTTCTCCCTCTGCAGACATGCAACTGATTTAGGAAACTGCTGGTTGGACGGGATCCCGAGCGTCCACGACCGTCATGCCCGGTCAACCGAACCGTCCGGTCCCGAGGTTGCCTCGGGAATGCTTGGCTGTGGGCGCCCTCACAAGAAGAATCGACCCCTCCTGGCGACGTGGCACTATTCCATTGGCCAGATTATTTTGGACATATCAGCTGCCCCCCATTTTCGGAACTGACTGGATGCATCATCGAGTGAGGATTCAAAAATCAGTATTGTCTCAGAAACCGTTCGGATATCATCCGGGGGTGCGGCTCGAGATGGGGTCCACACTCCAGGTCGCTCGGTGGATTTACTGACTGGTTCAAGTGGGAGCTCGGATGTGAGTATTACCATGTGTCAGGGAGCAATTGGCCTGGTCAGGGTCCAGCAAAATCAGTTCAGAAGTAACCAAACAGTCGCGTGGTAACCGGACCGTCATGTCACGCATTTAATGCGCGCGCTGTTTTAGGCGACCTTTCACATTCCCGAGTTGATAGCTGTCGACAACTCTTGGCGGGAGAGCGTCTGAGCCGTCGGATCAGTTTCCATCCGAGCCGTTCATGACTTCTATATAAGTGTACGCGCTCATTCAAAATATCCCCACTGTTTGAGATTGAGTATACCGTGCGGTTTCCGAGAACACAGCTTTCCTCGAGCTCATTTCCTCTACTTTCTTACAATCCAAGCTTCCCTCTATTGGCTTCTCATGTCAATTTGAACTCCGACGAAGGACTCGGAGCTTTCCGGAGGGACTGCCAAATCCCTGACGATGTCGGGGTCTGCCCTTACGTCAAAGGGGAAGAGGTGGCCTTATAACACCAACATTTGTGTTATTGCATTTGCATTACATTGTCATGCATGATAATGTGATGTGGCGTGTCTTATGACACATGGTTGAGTGAGTTTGGACTCACGAGTTGATTTGGGTGTCTGTATTAGAGAACCCTTTGAAACTGTGGTGATTGAGAATTTGTTGTTGTGACGTCTCTCTGAGTGTGAGATGGTCACTGTGGAACATTTTAAATGTTTATCTGAAAATAGATGTTTACTTGTGTATTTCAATATCTGTATTATTTTCTGTTTTAGAATTTATTTCTGTTGTTAGATTTAGTATCCTGGTGAGGACGAATTAACACGCTATTAATTTGGTAGGCTAATTAGCAACTTCGGAAACGTCATGTAGAAATTCGCGTTTTAGCGACCAAACGAAACTTAGTCGAAGACTTTTATAATTTGGAAGGTTCACTTATAATGTTGTGAATAAGCTGTATAGAAAGTTTCAGAGACTGAATAGGAGTTTTGAAAACTCGTGGGGAGGTAAACGTAATTCCCAAAAGAGTTGCCTATATATAGATAGAGATGGATCTTTAGATTTTTGTAAGTTTAACCTAAAGCTCAAGGAGGAGGCCAAAAGGGGGCTAGAGGAAGATTTAGTTGCTTAGAGCTTTGCGACGCCAAACGACGACCTTCTGTCAGTTTGTTTTCTCCCAGATTACATATTCGAGCTCCTCGAGGTAAGAGCTTCGTTTTGATACCTATTAGGGCCTGTTTGGCTAAGTTTTCCGAAAAGTTATTTTCTAGAATTTTTCATAAAAGTTGATAAATGGAATTTTGATTCATAGGAATTTTACTAGACGGACTTCTGCACGTTCTTTGTGCACGGGTTTTCTTCAGATTGAATTATAGGAGCGTTATTCGGAGGTGAGTGATTCAACTATGTCTTTAGAATGATTTCTTGACATGTATTCATGTTTTGTGTGAATAGTATGTATTAATTCTTAGAGATATATTGTGTAGTTCATATTGGGCATTTATATTGATAAGTAGGCTCAATAGCACGGTGATATGTTTTGATTACAACGAGTATGGTGATATGTATTTGAGCATATTAAGTTGCTTATTTGGGTCAGAAGGAGCACATGGTCACCGTACCATTTTGTGGAGCCGATATAGGCATTAAGGTCGCACGATTGAAGAGAAGAATCGTGGGTCTTACCCTTTCGCGTGGACTTATTGGCGAGGAGTCGCGGATTGGGAGTATGGACGGGCACGTGAGTCTCCGGCGACTAGTATGAAATGTAGAGATGTGAATGCGGACATGTTTATCATTCATGTACATATGTTGATTTATTCACTAAGCATTAGCTTAAACAAATCGAAATATCTGTGGTTATTCAAATAACCATTTCAGGTGTAAATACTGGTGAGGAATTGAAGAAGTGAGTACGTGGGTTGGGAGTTCTTTTGGAAGGCAACTTGAATGTTAATCTTGTAGTTTTGGGATAATAGGAATGTTGTAATAAGAATTTGGTTGTTTTAAACCATGTTTAACTTCGTATGATAGAATGGATTTTAAATCGTTGTAATAGTTAGTGACATGTTGTAATCCTGCTTTAGAAATGTTTTAATACAGCTAGGATTACTTTGGTTTGAGTTTGGATTGAGTGGTTGATCCTTGGTGAAAGTTAGGAAGCTTTTAAAACTTGAAAATTCTACAGATTGGGCTGCTGCCAGGGGAGCAGTCGACTGGTTTAGTGTTCAGTCGACTGAACCCCTGTGCCAGCTAGCTACTGCTTGTTATTATGGTAAAAGCAGTCGACTGGGCCCTGCCTCAGCCGACTAGACCTCTGTAGGATAATGTGTTCTTTTTTATTCTGCTTGATTCAGTCGACTGGTCCCTGATTCAGTCGACTGAAAGCTGGAGACCCCAGTCGACTGACCCTAGTCTCAGTCGACTGGAATTGCTATTAAACCCTTTTGAAAACTCTCTGCCTTCTTCAGTCGACAGAGCAGTCGACTGAGCAGTCGACTGAACCTCTGGTTTCAAAATGTGTTTTGTTTTTCCGCTGCGTGTGTTCTTCAAACTAAATTTTGGGAACGTTAATGAATTGGGTTAGCCTCGGTGGCGTGCCACGGGCTCCGGTTCCGCTTTTGTGGGACCGGGCTGTGACATTTAGTGGTATCAGAGCCTAAGTTTAGAGCCTTGGGAACGAGTGACGTTATGTATATGCTGATTGACGTCGAGTGGAGTGTGTAATTGTGAAGATAATGGTTATCATTGTAGAAATGCTTCATGTGTTAGCATTTGTTGATTGTGATGAACTGTGCACATATATCTATATTGTGGCATAGCATGCATGGTCATTATGCATTGAACTCAACAGGGGAAATATTTAAAACATTATGACTGATCCACCAAGAGAATTATCACCGCATTCGCGGATGGACCAAATAGTGAATATGGTGGGAAATTTCATACAAGCGGTAAGTGAAAGAGAACAGATCAACGTTCAGCCTCCACAAGTGGAAATTCGTTATGTCAATGCACCACTGGCACCGCGACCTCAACACACAATCGTAGAACAGTTTCATAAGCGGAAACCGACCTTGTATCATGGACAGGTTGACATAGACTTGCCCGATCATTGGATGATGGACATGGAAAGACATTTTCGTCAGGTAAAATGTACCGATGAGGAGAAAATTTTATGCGCATCCGATACGTTGATGGGCGAAGCATTGGATTGGTGGAACAACGTGCTTGAACAAGGGAAGCCGACCACATGGGAAGCATTTAAAGAAGAATTCAACAAACGTTTCTTTCCGCAATCTGCTTATACTCAAAAACGCCAAGAGTTTGCAAGTCTGGTTCAGGGAGACATGACTGTGAGTGAGTATGTTTCTCGTTTCAATGCCTTGTTACGATTTGGGAAAACTACCGTTCCGACTGATAGGGATCAAGCTTGTTAGTTTGAGGAAGGGCTTAGAGAGAATATCCGTGGCCGTGTGGACATGTTGCAACACCCGACTATTTCTCTCGTTGAGGAAGCCGCTCGTATTGCTGAGAAAAGTGTCGACAGATATCGACAGGGACAACAAGGGAAGAGAGCAAATGACATTCGGGGTAAGAGTCAAGGGAATGCGAAGAAACTGTTTACGCAAGGTTCAGGATCATATATGAGTAACCAAGGAGGGAGTACGTTCATGGGGGACTAGAGACCGTTGTGTCCAACATGTAACCTGCGACACAAAGGAACTTGCTACCAATTGAACACCTGTTACCTTTGCAAGCAGTTAGGACACATATCCCGAAATTGTCCTTTGAATGCAAACTCGACCACACCAAATACCTTTCCGAATACGAAGAGCTACAACCCCGAAACGAGAGGAAAATGTTTTGAGTGTGGACAACCGGGACACATAGCAAAGAACTGTCCGAGTAAGAGACAACCGAGAATGAGTACAGAGGCATCGAGTGTGCCAAGCGGGTCAAGAGTAGAACCTTGAGTGGATAAAGGGAAAGGAGTCGCGCAACAACAAGGACGATACTTCCAGCTCAGGCCGGGGAATACGGATGATACCGTCGTATCAGGTATTCTTCCTATTTGTTCGTATCCTGCACGTATACTTATGGATTCTGGTTCAACGCATTCATTCGTATCACGTGATTTTGTTAAGCATTTAACTGTTAAGTCAGAACCGCTAGGATATGACTTGTGTGTATCATTGCCTAGTAGTGAACCGCTAGTTACTTCTTCGATATTCAAGTCATGTGAGATCAAGATAGGTGATAAAGTCTTGAGCGTTAATTTGATTCCGTTGACGGTGAATTACTTTGATGTTATCTTGGGTATGGATTGGTTGTCGGTTAATCAAGCCAGAATCGATTGTGAGCAGAAACGGGTTAGTTTCTATCCGTCAGGGCGAGAAGAGTTTACTTTTCAGGGTAAGGGAGTAATCGTACCGCCGTACTTGATATCGGCGATTCAAGCAAGTAAGATGTTGAAGAAAGGTTGTTCGGGTTTCTTATGTTCAATTATCGACACACGAGTTCTTGGACCACTAATAGAAAAAATTTTAGTAGTTCGAGAATTTCCAGATGTTTTTCCCGATGAGTTACCCGACGAATTGATTGAAAGAGAGCTTGAGTTCACAATAGAAGTAGTACCAGGGTCACAACCGATATCTAAAGCGCCGTACCGAATGGCACCGATAGAGTTGAAAGAATTGAAAGTTCAGTTAGAAGAACTGTTGGAGAAGGGTTTTTTCCGATCGAGTGTTTCGCCGTGGGGAGCTCCAGTCTTGTTTGTGAAGAAGAAAGATAGAACAATGTGTATGTGCATCAACTACCGAGAGTTAAATAAGTTGACCGTCAAGGACAAGTATCCGTTGCCACGAATAGATGACTTGTTTGATCAGTTACAAGGGGCTCAGGTATTTTCGAAGATCGACTTGAGATCCGGTTACCATCAGTTGAAAGTCAAAGAGGAAGATGTTGAGAAGACAGCTTTCAGGACTCGATATGGTCACTTTGAATTTTTGGTTATGCCATTTGGAGTGACTAATGCACCAGCTGCTTTCATGGACTTGATGAACCGTGTTTTCAAGGATTATTTAGATGAGTTCATTATCGTGTTCATAGATGACATCCTAATCTACTCCAAAAGCGTTGAAGATCACGAGCATCATTTGCGATTAGCTTTACAACGATTGCGTGAAAAGAGATTATTCGGTAAATTGAAGAAGTGTGAGTTTTGGTTGACCGAGATAGCTTTTCTTGGACATATAGTGTCGGCCAAGGGAATTTCTATAGACCCTCAGAAGATAGAAGCAGTTACCAACTGGGCGAGACCAACGAATGTGACAGACATCAGAAGTTTCCTAGGATTAGCTGGGTATTATCGGAGATTTGTAAAAGACTTTTCGCGTATAGCAATGCCGATGACACAGTTAATGAGGAAAGATATTGCTTTTGTTTGGAGTCTAGAATGTGAAGAAAGTTTCCAAGAGTTGAAGGGTCGACTAGTGAAAGCACCAATATTAGCAGTTCTGTCAGGGACTAAAGGGTTTATCATTTACAGTGGCTTCATATAGAGGTTTAGGTTGCGTTCTTATGCAAAGTGATAAGGTTATTTCATATGCGTCGAGACAACTTAGACCGCACGAGAAGAATTATCCAACTCATGATCTAGAATTGGCCGCCGTGATTTTTGCATTGAAGATTTGGCGTCATTATCTATACAGGGAGAAATGTGAGATATACACAGATCATAAGAGTTTGAAGTACTTGTTTACACAACGAGATTTGAACATGAGGCAAAGGAGATGGTTAGAGTTGATGAAGGACTATGATTTGTCGATTCAATATCATCCGGGCAAGGCGAATGTAGTCGCCGATGCTCTTAGTCGTAAGGCACCAACCAATACCGTATCAGATTTGACTTCTCAGAAAGAATTGATAAGAGATATGGAGAACTTAGAACTTGAAGTGATTCCAAGGATTGAAAGTGGTTTTATGTCGATGATAGTGGCACAACCACTCTTGATTCATGAGATCACAGAGAAACAACTTCAAGACGTGGCTTTGAAGAAGATTTGTGATGAGATTCCAATGGGCAAACAACCGGGATTCACGTTTGAGAACAATGTGTTGAGACTGAGGGGTAGAATTTGTGTACCTAGTGAGGAAGAGTTAAAGCGAAACATCCTAGAGGAAGCACACAACACAAAGTATACCGTTCACCTGGGAAGCACCAAGATGTATAGAGACTTGAGATATGTTTATTGGTGGCCGGAAATGAAGAGAGAAATAGCACGTTACGTTTCGCGTTGTACGAGTTGTCAACAAGTAAAGGCCGAACGCCAAGTACCTTCGGGATTGTTACAACCGTTACCGATAGCCGAGTGGAAATGGGAGCACATAACAATGGATTTTGTTAGTGGATTTCTGAGGTCGAAGAGATCGAACACTATTATTTGGGTGATTGTTGATCGTTTTACGAAGTCGTCGCACTTCCTACCAATCCGAACAACTAAGCCAATGACGTTAGCTAAGTTATATATTCGCAAAATTGTGAGACTACATGGTATCCCAGTTTCTATCATTTCGGACAGGGATAGTAGTTTTACAACAAAGTTTTGGAGAGCCTTGCAAGAAGCAATGGGTACCAAATTACACTTTAGTACCGCTTTTCATCCTCAGACGATGGTCAATCAGAAAGAGTAATCCAGATTTTGGAAGACATGCTTCGTTTATGTGTACTTGATTTTCAAGGTGATTGGGAAGACCACCTACCGTTAATTGAGTTCGCATATAACAACAGTTTTCAGTCGAATATTGGAATGGCTCCTTATGAAGCTTTATATGGTCGTGTATGTAGTTCACCGATTAGTTGGACGAAAGTCGGAGAAAGAATGATTGAAGGGCCGCAAATTGTACAAGAGACGACGAATAAGATAAAGGTAATTAGACAACGGTTACTGACAGCCCAGAGTAGATATAAGAGTTATGCCGACAAGCGCAGACGGCCATTGGAATTCGATGTAGGAGACTTGGTGTATTTGAAGGTGTCACCTTCAAAGGGAATAACCAGATTTGGTAGATACGGGAAACTCAATCCGAGATATGTAGGACCTTTTGAAATCATTGAAAAGGTTGGACCCGTAGCTTATCGTTTGAACTTGTCGAGCGAGTATGCTCAAGTTCATAACGTGTTTCATGTATCGTTGTTACGCAAACAATTAGTGGAAGATAGAGATCAAGTGATGACTCCGACATCGAATGAGATTCAGAGTGATTTAACGTATGCCGCATATCCGGTAGAGATCTTAGACTGGAAGGATCAAGTCTTACGAAATAAAGTAATATCGAAAGTGAAAGTATTATGGCGTAGCCAAACTACGGAAGAGATGACTTGGGAGATAGAAGATGAGATGCGTACTCAGTATCCGCACCTTTTCGAGACATGAGGTACAAGTTTGGGGACAAACTTCTTTTGAGGGGGAAAGTATTATAACACCCACATTTGTGTTATTGCATTTGCATTACATTGTCATGCATGATAATGTGATGTGGCGTGTCTTATGACACATAGTTGAGTGAATTTGGACTCACGAGTTGATTTGGGTGTCTGTATTAGAGAACCCTTTGAAACTGTGGTGATTGAGAATTTGTTGTTGTGACGTCTCTCCGAGTGTGAGACGGTCAATGTGGAACATTTTAAATGTTTATCTGAAAATAAATGTTTACCTGTGTATTTCAATATCTGTATTATTTTCTGTTTTAGAATTTATTTCTGTTGTTAGATTTAGTATCCTGGTGAGGACGAATTAACACGCTATTAATTTGGTAGGCTAATTAGCAACTTCGGAAACGTCATGTAGAAATTCGCGTTTTAGCGACCAAACGAAACTTAGTCGAAGACTTTTATAATTTGGAAGGTTCACTTATAATGCTGTGAATAAGCTGTATAGAAAGTTTCAGAGACTGATTAGGAGTTTTGAAAACTCGTGGGGAGGTAAACGTAATTCCCAAAAGAGTTGCCTATATATAGATAGAGATGGATCTTTAGATTTTTGTAAGTTTAACCTAAAGCTCAAGGAGGAGGCCAAAAGGGGGCTAGAGGGAGATTTAGTTGCTTAGAGCTTTGCGACGCCAAACAACGACCTTCTGTCAGTCTGTTTTCTCCCAGATTTCATATTCGAGCTCCTCGAGGTAAGAGCTTCGTTTTGATACCTATTAGGGCCTGTTTGGCTAAGTTTTCCGAAAAGTTATTTTCTAGAATTTTTCATAAAAGTTGATAAATGGAATTTTGATTCATAGGAATTTTACTAGACGGACTTCTGCACGTTCTTTGTGCACGGGTTTTCTTCAGATTGAATTATAGGAGCGTTATTCGGAGGTGAGTGATTCAACTATGTCTTTAGAATGATTTCTTGACATGTATTCATGTTTTGTGTGAATAGCATGTATTAATTCTTAGAGATATATTGTGTAGTTCATATTGGGCATTTATATTGATAAGTAGGCTCAATAGCACGGTGATATGTTTTGATTACAACGAGTATGGTGATATGTATTTGAGCATGTTAAGTTGCTTATTTGGGTCAGAAGGAGCACGTGGTCACCGTGCCATTTTGTGGAGCCGATATAGGCATTAAGGTCGCACGATTGAAGAGAAGAATCGTGGGTCTTACCCTTTCGCGTGGACTTATTGGCGAGGAGTCGTGGATTGGGAGTATGGACGGGCACGTGAGTCTCCGGCGACTAGTATGAAATGTAAAGATGTGAATGCGGACATGTTTATCATTCATGTACATATGTTGATTTATTCACTAAGCATTAGCTTAAACAAATCGAAATATCTGTGGTTATTCAAATAACCATTTCAGGTGTAAATGCTGGTGAGGAATTGGAGAAGTGAGTACGTGGGTTAGGAGTTCTTTTAGAAGGCAACTTGAATGTTAATCTTGTAGTTTTGGGATAATAGGAATGTTGTAATAAGAATTTGGTTATTTTAAACCATGTTTAACTTCGTATGATAGAATGGATTTTAAATCGTTGTAATAGTTAGTGACATGTTGTAATCCTGCATTAGAAATGTTTTAATACAGCTAGGATTACATTGGTTTGAGTTTGGATTGAGTGGTTGATCCTTGGTGAAAGTTAGGAAGTTTTTAAAACTTGAAAATTCTGCAGATTGGGCTGTTGCCAGGGGAGCAGTCGACTGGTTTAGTGTTCAGTCGACTGAACCCCTGTGCCTGCTAGCTACTGCTTGTTATTATGGTAAAAGCAGTCGACTGGGCCCTGCCTCAGTCGACTGGGCCCTGCCTCAGTCGACTGGACCTCTGTAGGATAATGTGTTCTTTTTTATTCTGCTTGATTCAGTCGACTGGTCCCTGATTCAGTCGACTGAAAGCTGGAGACCCCAGTCGACTGACCCTAGTCTCAGTCGACTGGAATTGCTATTAAACCCTTTTGAAAATTCTCTGCCTTCTTCAGTCGACGGAGCAGTCGACTGAGCAGTCGACTGAACCTCTGGTTTCAAAATGTGTTTTGTTTTTCCGCTGCGTGTGTTCTCCAAACTAAATTTTGGGAACATTAATGAATTGGGTTAGCCTCGGTGGCGTGCCACGGGCTCCGGCTCCGCTATTGTGGGACCGGGCTGTGACATGCCTTCCCCTCAGTCATCATTAGCAGTTATCTGCTGCTAATAGTGGGGCTACGCTTTCCTTTTCCCGCTTCCTTCTGCAACCTGTTACAGGGGTTGCGCTTTTCGTTGTCCAGATGCTGCCCGAATGTCGCCCGCCTTCTCTGGGGTATATCGGTGCTGAACCAGCGACTTGGGTTGCTCCTTCGCTCGGTGGACGTCACCAGGTGCTACGTTTTGGGCATCGACCGCGGGGGTCCTTACTTACGCCCCGGGGCCGAGGGAAGAAACTTAATCCGGGGCCTGGACTTCCCAAATAACGACTGGCGGCAATATCCTTGGGTCGTTGTCTCCGGCAACTGGCTGGTGGACCCCTCTCTCTGCCCCCCTGCGAACTTCAATCCCGAACTTTGCAAGATGTCCTTCGCCGCTTTCCGCGATGTTGCTTCCTCTGTGGCTGATATGGAGGCGATCAACCGAGCGGTAGAAGCCGACTTCAGTTTTTCCGATTTGATCGGGGAACCTGCTGGTGAGACTGGCGGCGAAGCTCCCCTTACAGCTCCTATTGCGGCTACCTCCGAATTGCGCCGTTACACACGGTCCATGGCATCCGACCCGCACACCGTGAGAGAGGTCGCCCCATCTGAAGGACCAATCGCTCTGACCACCAGCTCTGGTTCATCCTCGTCCGAGGACACAGGTCCACAACCGGGCCTGACCAGGAAGGGCAAAGAAAAAGTGGTTGAGGAAGAGTCTCCGCCCCCACTAAAAAGGAGTCGGCCGGAAGTGCACACCGGTCTTCATATGCCTAGCTCCTGGACGGGCCTCTCCCTAGGTAATCTGGAAAGTCGTCTACAGGAGGTGGAAAAGCAAAGCGCTCTCCTGCGGACGGACTCGGTCATGCGGGAGGTGGACTTTCATGCACTGGAGCTCACCGTCAAAGAGCTGGTGGCCAAGGTAGCTGCCCTGGAGGAGCAGATTCAGGCTCTGAAGGGAAAGGATACCTAAAGATTTTTTTTCTTTTTTTTTCTTATGTTTTGTCGGGGAGGCTACTAAAACTACCCCCTGTTGTTCAAAATATTGTAATCAATGAGAAGGTACTCTGAGGCCACTTTTTTCCCTCAACTGTGTCATTTGTGATTGCCAATGCCCGGCCCGTGATGGCTTGTTTCCCCGTGCCGGTCCGACACTTCGTCCGATGCAGATTTCAAAATTAAGACCGCCTCGGACGAACCGTTCGGTAATAGGTCGGAACCCTGGCCGGACGATACTGGTCAAGGTGAACAGTCGAGGTACGAGCCGAGCGGTGACCGGGCGAGCCCGGGCCCTTGTTATGCCACATGTCAGCCGGTCATTAGTCTCGTCAGGATCCAACGATACCAGCTTGAGAGTAACCGAACCATCTCCGTGGTAACCGAAACGTCTTCGTCGTGCATTTAATGCACGCGCCTTTTGAGGCAGTGTTTTACGTGCCCGAGGTGACAACTGTCTGCCATTTTGAGCGGGAAAATGTATAAGCCGTTGGATTTGCTTTGATCCGGGCCATCCCTGGTTTCTATATAAAGGACTTTCGCCCATTTCTCCAACTCTTTACTGCCGAGCTTAGACTACCGAACGCCTTAAGAGCGAGAGCAATCCCGAGCAAGATCCCCGAGCCCCTTTTCTGCGCCAAACTTTGTAAGTTCCTCTTTTTATTCTTTCTCTGTCTCCTTCTTTCCTCTTTTCTGAGCGAGACTGGAGAGAGCGAACCTCCTTAAGTTAGAACAAGAGTGGGACTTTTTCTTCCTCAGGTTCTGCTTCTTCCTCCGGGCAGGAGGCACTTTAGGGTTGTTAGAGCGATCGAGTGTCTCCGGAGTAGTCTTGAGAGAGTGCCACTTGGTGTTCAGGACTCTTTATTCTCTGCCCCTTAGGTTAGCAGTCCTTCCCCCTCTATACGTCCGGTTCAGAGTCCCTGACCCGTACTCAGGCCGTGTCCTTCTTCTCCCCCCTTCTGCGGGAATACGAGAGATGGAACATTCCGATTTCAACTCCTCTTCCCGGTCAGAGATTGAGATGTTCCGATCGGGCTCGACCAATACCAGCTTAGACCTACCTTCAAGTTCCCCTTCTGATCATCACAACGAGGGCCGGATTCCAGCCAGAGTATCCAGCGGTGAATCTAACCAGGAGGCCCCCGTTGCCTCGGTGTCGCGGGGTTCTGGTGATGAGGCGCCCAGGGAGTCTGCTCCCGAGGTAGCATTCGCCTGCGAGCTTATCCCCTCGGCCTTGCATGCTGGGGAATTTGATCGAATCAGGGATAGGTACGCCATTCCTGATAACAGTTCTTTGTCCGTCCACCCCGGCGGGGCTCATATTTACCATAGAGGTTTTGTTACCTTATATGAGGACGCCTTCATGGTCAGCCTTCGTGTCCCCCTCCATCCGGTCGCTCAGCACGTTTTGATCTTCTTGGGGATAGCTCCCGGGCAGTTAGCCCCGAACGGGTAGAGGTTTCTCATGGGGTCCATCTCATTGTGGCCCCAGATCTTTGGGTACAAACTCACCCTTCAAGAGTTCTTCTGGATCCACCGGCCGTTCCTAGTTCATGGGGAGGTCGAATTCTTTTCCCTAGGGGCTCGGCAGGGGAAGAAGATTATCGTCAACTGCCCGAGCAACAACAAAGGGTGGAAGAAAAAGTTCTTCTAAGTGTCCACCCCTGGGTTTTGTGAGCCAGCCCCCTGGGAGTCAACTGAGGACTTCCTGGGCAGAGGAGTTGAGGGGTAAGCCCGTCCCCTATCTTCTCTTGCCTCTTTTCAGGCTTTGTTGTATGGTTCCGAACTGATCGTCTTGGTCTGCTTTGCAGCAGGGTCCGTCGATCTCCCAAGTGTTCTGTAGGATTGTGAGGAGAGAATCAGGGGTTTGATTGAGCTGCCTGTCAACGTCTGGGATGTGCTGACCCGCACAGGAGACCAGAAAGGCAACTGCCGACCCCGTCATTCTACCGTAGCACCAACTTTCCCCAACATCCCAAGTATGAATTTTATCATTTGCTTTAGCTTCGGCTACTCTTTGTCGCCTTATCATCCCGGTTGCTGAAATCATGGCTGTTTTCCTTTTGCAGTGATGACCCCCAGGAGAGATCCCGAGTGGCTGAGGGCTCTGCAGGCTGCTGCTGCCGAGCGGATGGCGGCGACAGGAAAGAGGCCGGCCGTTGAGGCCTCGGGCAGCGTGCGCCCATTCAGGCGACTCAGGCATGGTCCATCAGCGGCCCAGGCTCCCGGGGAGACAGCAACCCCCTGGGTGGTGGTAGTGGGGGAAACGTCTGCCACACGAGCTGAGACTCCCGCCGGGATGCCCCTGGATGAATCTAGGGAGACCCGGGAAAGGGTCAGACTGTGCCTACTCCCCAGTCAGGTGGAGAGGTGTGCCGGCATGTCTCCCCAAGTTTTTCAAGCTTGGCTATACAGCATCTCCCATCTGGTAAGTAACTTTTCTGCATTTTTTGCATTCTCTGCTTTGCTGGTAATAGTGACCGACCATTTTCCTTTTTACTTTGGTTGCAGGTTGGCTGCATGGCTGTCGGATCTGAATCCTTCATGCCGACCCTTGCCGGGAGGGCCACCGCTGTCGAGACTGCCCTGGCCAAGAAAGAAGTTGCCCTGGAGACCAAAGAGAGGGCCTTGACCGTGGAGAAAAACAGGGTCAAGGGCTTGGCTTCGAGCCTCGGGACAGCCCAGGAAGAACTGGCGGTGGCTCTGGTGGAGCTAGAGGCCGAGCGCGCTTGCCGCGCGGCAATGAAATCTCGGGAGAGGGCACTCTTGGAGGCAGCAGCGGCCAGTACCCCGGGGGAAACTTTCGATGACGGCTTCTTCCTCGGGTACGAAGACTTGAAGAGGAGGCTAGCTCGGGACCACCCAGAGTTGGACACCACTCCCTACCAGGGGGTGGATTCTGACTACTGGGACATGGTCCCCGAGGCCACTGAGGATGCTGCTACCGAGGCCCAAGGGGCCGCTGCCGCGGCTGAGGGTGCCATTGCTCCGGCTAGCCAAGAGGGAGATATTGCACCGAAGGAGCAGGCTGGGGGAGAGGTCGATGAGAATGTGGACATTGTTGATGTAGACGACCCCTAGGCTCCCGTCTCAAGGACTCTTCTTCTTCTTTTTTTTTTTTGGGAGGCTACTACAACTGCCCCCCAGGCTTTGTACATTTTGTTTCAATTAATGAAAAGGCCTCTGAGGTCAGATTTCCCTTCCATTAACTGTCTTCTTTTTCTGCACTATGCCTCTGTAATTGATAGTATTCGTTTGGTTTTGGCCGACCTAACACCTGTCTTAGCAAATGTTTTAGGACCGTAACCAACAGAGCACCTAGTCTTACTGACCTCTCTAAAAGGTAATTGCCCGGAGTGCTGTAGGGACAAGCCCTACTTAGCATCCAGGATCGTCGGTGTACTATAGGAATACCCTGTATTATCGTCCGGGTTGTCCCGGCGTATCATAGGTGTATCCTGTTTTACAATCCGGGATATATCTCTGATCACTGTAAGTGCTTAGGAAGATTTCCCCAGCTCTTGTAGCGACCGGTGTGATTTCCTGTTTTGGCCTAATATTCCCCTGCCCCCCAAGCATTTGCTAAGGCGGGAGTACAGGAGTAAGTGGCCGTAGGAAACCGACCTAGAACATGGGTGGTTGCAAGGGCATTTGAAGCTCACCATCGTCGGTCACCTAGGGGTTTAGCCCTGTCGTCGGCTGGGCCTAAGCGAAGCTTTAAGTAATTTCCTGTTTAGGTCTAGAATCTCCTTGCCCCCAGGCTTCCTGGAGCGGCCATAGGAAACCGACCTGGAACATGGGTGGTTGCAGGGTCCTTTTGTGCCTGGGTTCGGAGCCCGAGGTCTTCTTTTTTTTTTTTTTGCCTTGGGGTTAGGCCCAAGGTTTTGCTGCCTTGGGGTTAGGCCCGAGGTCTTTTTTCTTGCATTGCACGGGGTACTGACAGGAATAAATTTTCCAAAGCAAACTACTCGATTTTATTTGAAAAATAATAATCTATAATGGTTGCCCAATCAGAGCTACAATGAAGAAATTTCCCTATAGTACTAAATTACCGTGGTCAGATGCTACTGATAGTACTTGCGGAGGTGTTGCACGTTCCAAGGATGAGTGAGATCATGCCCGTCCATGCTCTGTAGCCAGTAGGTTCCCGGTCGATTGACCCAGGTTACTTTATATGGGCCTTCCCAGTTTGCTCCCAGCTTTCCGTGGCTCAGGACTCGGGTAGACTGGTTCACTGCCTTGAGGACGAGGCCTCCCACTTGAAAACTTTGGTGCTTTACCTTGTTATTGTAATACCGCGAGACCCTTTGCTTGTAAGCTGCCACCTTCAGATAGGCCTGGTCCTTTTTTCCTCCACTAGGTCCAGTTATATTCTGAGGGTTTCTCCGTTGTCTGGGTTACTGAAGTTGGCCACCCGGTATGTTGGCAGCCCGAGCTCTGTGGGGACCACTGCCTCAAAATCATAGGTTAAGGAGAATGGGGTCTCGCCTGTAGCCGCTCGGGATGTAGTGCGGTAGGCCGACATGAGGGTTGGTAACTCTTCAGCCCACAGCCCTTTGGCACCTTCAAGTCTTGTCTTGATTGATTGTAAGATTGTCCGGTTGGTTACCTCAGCTTGATCGTTGGCTTGTGGGTGCTCGGGGGAAGAGTAATGATTAAGTATCCCGTACCCCGACCAGAACTGTCTGAAGATGGGTGTGTCGAATTGTCTGCCATTATCGCTGATCAAGACCCGGGGAATACCGAACCGGCTGAGGATATTTCTTTCCACAAAGCTCTCCATTTTTTGCTCGGTGATCGTTGCCAAGGGTTCGGCCTCCACCCATTTGGTGAAGTAGTCAATAGCTATTACGGCAAACTTGACTTGACCTTTCCCTATTGGTAAAGGACCAACAATGTCAATTCCCCACTGGGCAAATGGCCAGGGACTGAGGATCGGTGTCTGGAGTTCTCCCGGTCGGTTGATCATGGGGGAATACTTTTGGCACTTGTCACATCTTCGAACATACTCCTGCGAATCTTGGGCCATGGTTGGCCAGTAGTAACCTTGCAGTAGGGCCTTTTTGGAGAGTGCCCGACCTCCGATGTGGTTCCCGCACACACCTTCATGAATTTCAAACAGTATTGCCGGCACTAGCGCAGGGTGAACGCAGCGGAGGTACGGAATAGTGAATCCCCTCTTGTAGAGGATGCCATCGAGAAGGTGATACCGCGCTGCCCGGTACTTGACCCGGCGTGCCTCATCTTTGTCACCTGGTAGCCTCCCTGTTGTCGTCACGAGCGGGTCCATCCAACTGGGCCCTAGAGTGACCGGGTCGACCTCCATGCCCTCTGAGTTAATCACACTAGGCTCGGGTAGGAATTGTATCCTTATCCCAGACAAGTCTGACTCAGAAGACGAGGCGAGGCGAGCCAACCGGTCGGCTCTGGTGTTTTCTTCTCTGGGTATCTGAGTGATGGAGAATCCTCGGAGCTGTTTGGAAATCGTTCGGACAAGGGCCAAGTAGGCTACCATGTTGTCCTCCCTCGCCTCGTACTCTTGGTTAACCTGATTAACCACGAGCTGGGAGTCACTGTAGCCCTGAACCTGTTGCGCACTCATCGAGATGGCCAACTGTAATCCGACCAAGAGGGCTTCGTATTCGGCTTCATTGTTGGAGGCCCGGAACCCAAACCTTAGCGCATATTCGAGTTGAATACTGTCAGGGGTAGTCAGGATGATTCCTGCCCCACTACCTTACTAATTGGAAGAGCCATCCACATGCAGTACCCAGGTCGGGATGTCGGAGTGTAGTCCGGGCGGTAAGGACGGAGGCTCAGACTCTTCGACCGGGTCCTCTTTTATGCTTAGAGAAGTGATTTCAATCCCTTTTGATAGGGTAGGTGGGCTCTTTTATAGATGCAAGAGTCCATCTTTACATGTTAAGTTAATAAGATAAGAAAGCCCAATCTGATTACAACGTGATTTGCATGATCTTTGGAGAGTTTCCTAAGTGGTTTAGGAAACTGCCATATCTCCCTCTGCAGACATGAAACTAATTTAGGAAACTGCTAGTTGGACGGGATCCCGAGCGTCAGCGACCGTCATGCCCGGCCAACCGAACCATCCGGTCTCGAGGTTGCCTCGGGAATGCATGGCTGTGGGCGCCCTCACAAGAAGAATCGGTCCCTCCTGGCGATGTGGGACTGTTCCATTGGCCAGATTATTTTGGACATATCACAATCTATACATGAGATGTGAACTTTGTTTTTTTTTCTTTGAAAGCTCCAATTGTATACAAAAATTTATACAAAATGATCATGGTCAATCCTAGCAAATCACGTAAGACACAAGCAAAAGTTTGGTTTCAAATCTAGGATTAAGATGGCCTTCCCAAAAATATATACTCGAAGGTTTATAAAATTTACAACAAAAAGTTGTACATTGATGATGAAAGACATACAACCTCACGGCAAGCACTAGATTGATGCATATTTGAGCACAAATTCACACAAGAAGAGATTATTAAAATAGGTTAGAAGATCATAGTCAGAATAGTTCTCAAGGGTCATCAATGTTGCATTCAAATAAGGTGAAACAAAAATTTATACACCTCCTATAGAATATACAATTTATGGGACACTGGTTAATATTGTCTAAGGAATGTAAGAAGATCACAAATCCCATGTTTAATCACATCCTCACCCACAAACTATTATTTCGGATGAAATGAAGTAAATAAATTCAAAAATATCCATAAGTAAACAAAAATGGGATAGAATTCAACTTACTTCGTCATTGTAAATTTAGGAAAGAAAGCACAGTTTGACATCACCAAATATCATCAGAATCCGAGCCACTGGTTATTTATTCCTCTTTTATTCTTTTTCATTTTTTTTTATTTTAAGTATGTAGGTCTTCACATTCAAACCAGATTACCCATACATAAAGCTTATTATTTAAAAAGGTTTGTAAGCTACCAAAAAATATATATATTTATCGAAACACTATAAAGTTCTTGAATAATGTCACCCTTCCAACTAAAAAAACACATCGGTTATTAATTTTCTTTTTTCTTTTTTTAAAAGAATGTAGGTCTTTCACACTCAAAACAAATGACATCATACATAAAGCTTACTTTAAAAAAGTTTGTAAGCTACAAAAAAAAAAAAAAAACAAACAAACAAAAAAAAACAAAAAACAAAACAAAGCAAAAAAAAAAATTATATTGAATCACTCTTTAATATTCTTGAATAATGTAACCAATACTAAATAAAACACCTCAGTGTTTTTTTTTTCTATTTTTTTGTAAGTATGTAGGTGTTTACATTCAATACAAATGACCTCATACATAAACCTTAAATTTAAAAAAGTTAGTAAGCTACAAATAATAATAATAATAATAATAATAATATTAATATTAATAATAATATCGAAACACTATAAAAATCTTCAATAATGTCACCCTGCCTACTAAAAAAATATCATTTTTTTCGTTTAACATTAAGATTATTCTCCGCAAAAAGTTTTAGATCCACTAAGCTTATGAATTTTAAGCTTACGAGTACACAATAATTACCAAATACATTGTTTTGTGTATGCACCATTGTGCTGGACCATGAGGTACACCATCTATTGTACTTTTTTAAACAATTTTTTTATGGCAAAAAATACAGTCCTTTCTATATAACGAGAGACATAACAACCTATTTTGACAAGATTCTATCTTTTTTGTATGCTTTTTGGAGGTTGACTAACTAGATTTTTTAAGGGAAAAAAATTTAATAATCTCGTGCATAGCACGGGTCAATGCTAGTGTGTATATATATGGATACACACACACATATATTGTCACGCCCAGAAAACCGAAGCGCGAGGAAAGAGAAAAGATAGAGAAATAGGGAGAAGAGAATTTAAAATCTTTACATAAAATGCGGAAGCGACTTTGGAAACCCACGGGGATTCCCACAAGGATGACTCACTAATACGTAAATCCTAAATGGACTTACATGCTAATGAGTCCAACAAAGATAGAAGCACTAGAAAATTTAATTAAGAGACTATCCGGACAAGTACTAGTTTCAAGGAGAGAGAAAAATACAATAACTTTGAAAAAGGGCATTTTTTTTTTATAGTTGCTAAATTTTAAAACACCTCTATGTGGTTATATCTTTAAAAATTTCACATTCTGTCCGCGTTGGTCCACGTAAAGTTTAATTCTGAACAACTTTTCTCTAATGACATTTTTTCCAATTCTGCACCATTTGGGCAGAAAATAAAGAAAACAGTAGCAGTTTTTCCTCTTGACGGCAACTTGACAGCATTTTGAAACATTACCAACTATGCCAAATTTTCAAGTTTAAACATTGGTTTAAGACTAAACAAGTCCTAAACAACATATAACACGTGTCTAGCCCAAACGGAACTTGATGTACTCGAAATTTATTAAAAACGAGGAGTGAAAGAGATGAAGAGAGGAAGAATGGGAGAGGGAGAGATTGGGGGAGAGATATTTTAAAACATTTCCTTTAAAAACATTTCCTTTAAAAACAAAATGGACAAATCCGGTAAGGATTTCATACAAATACAATGAGTCCGGTAGGGACAAATCCAAACATAAACTAATCCGGCAAGGATTTCATACAATTACAATTAGTCCGGCAAGGACAAAACCAAACATAAACGAATCTGGCAAGGATTCAAATCAACACACATACATAAAACTTTAAAAGAGATCCTACGGTCTCGGAAACATAATTTACATAACATAGATAAGTTTAACAAGTAGGAAAAACAAGGACTAACATTTGTCCATCAAAATTTCATCAAGGCTTCCCAAATGACAAAAATACGGAAGTCCAAACTCAAGAAGTTTTGTAATAAAACTAGTACAACCATTTTCATTTTATAGCACTAATCTATTACAAACTTCTAAAAAGGCTAAAATTCACATGAGAACTATCCATTTACATATCTAGACATGAGTCCTCAAAATAGAACAAAATACATCAACGTCTATGCGTCGGTCACATGTGCCCTTTGCCTTATCAAGCTCACCTGAAAAATGTTTTGTCGTTTTTATGAGAGCGACGACTCGTAGACAACATTGTAACAAGTCTATATGCTATCCATGACTAAAATGAAATGAGGTGCAATGGATCGCCACCACGGCTACAATGAAATGATTAAAGCCACAAGGCCATACGTGACATATGCACATCTCTCTCATTACCGGACCATGAGCCACCCACGCATGGAGTGTAGCATACCAACTTTCGGGAGCTACCCGAATATAGTTTGGAGTTTGAATGTTTCTAAGGGTCATTCTTCCTGTCTCACATCACAACCCACGTCCGGATTTCTTAAATCAAATTCCCACACATGGGGTTTTTCTCTCTTTTTCAAATAAAATATTTATGTCGTGATACGTGAATGCTTGCCGATTTGGCCTCAATGCATGAAATGTTTAAAATGACATTATAGATGCTCCAACAAAATAGTGAACGCAATAATTCTTGCATGTTGAACATGTATTAAAGACATCAAGAGTTGAATTAAAATTCATAATATAGCACTCCTAACAAGGATATCTAATCTAACGTCCTAACATGCTTTTACACATAAAGGGAGCATCCTAAGCATATCTAGCATCATGTAATCAAGTTAAGTACAACCAAGACATGAAATTCACAATCTAGCATACAATCTCCAAATTACCACTTTGAGGAAAAATAATGCATGTGTCCATATTATTCCCTTAACATTATTTTAATTACATTTAACACCCCAAATTTTACAACTTACACAACCAAGGTTATAATTCCACAACTAGGCATACAACCCTTACATTACAACTTTGGGGAAATACCCATTGCATGTGTCTAAATTATATTTTTAGCATCATTTTGATCACATATAACACAACAACATCACATCTTACACAACCAAATCATATAAATTATGTTTAGGCATAAAACCCTAACATTACAACTTTGGGGAAAATCCTATACATGTGTCTAATTCTCTCCTAACATATAAATATACTCATAGCATCTTAGGCAAGTATAACATATAAAATTGCAACAATGTAAATCTACCTCAATGGATATTTTTCCAAAATAAATGGAAATCACCCAATATGCAAGAAATTCCAAAAAGGCTTCAATTACTCCAAGTAGTGGAAGAGAGAAGTCCAAGATAGCCCAAGGACACCTTCAAAGCAAAAATCCCTTAGGATTTTCCATGGATGAAATCCAGGTTTTCAAACTCTATGAAATTTGGATAGACTAGGTAAATGAACACAAAACGGATTTTTGAGGGTACCTCTAGATATCTCTTGAAATTTTAAGACTATAATGTGAAATAGTCAAACTCCCAAAAATCACTTTTTGAGGGTCTAATGGAAGCTTGAATAAGGAGGATCCATGGAGGTTTTTGGGTGTACCCAATATACATATAGAGAGAAGGAGGAGAAGAAGAGAGAAAAAGAAAGGAAAAAAAAATAAAAAGTCAAGAGGGAGAGAGAGAGAAGTGGCCGGCTCTTTAAGGGGGGTGGGGCCCACTTCCTTTGTTTGGTCTTTATTTTTGTTTAAATGCTTGTAGTGATATGTAGCTTGTGTGTGTGTATGTGTGGTCTAATGTTACACACCCAAATTAAAATATGAACCCACTTTAGCACCAAGGTAATAAAAAAAAATCTTGTAATAAAATAAAATAAGACCAAATAAGATAAGAAAATAAATAAATAAATAAATACCTATAGTGACACAAGTTCGAATAAATTCAAATATTGCCCCAAAATAATTAACAGGCTTGCACATAAGCATTTAATTATAGTTTAACCCTTATTAAAATTTTTGGGTTATGACATATATAGAGAGAGGGTGCAAATTTATTTTAGTTATATATATATATATATATTATATCCTACAAAAAGGATAGTTTGGTCATTTCGCCTACAAAAGGGGCTCTTATAACCCCAGCCCTTTGATCTTCATCAAGTGGTCCACAACTCACTCACACATACTTTCGTTGTCCCACAATCTCACCCTATGGATTGTTCCCCTTTACTCTCTCTCTCTCTCTCTCTCACATCTCTCTCGCTTCTAATCTCATTTTGAAATTCAAACAAATCTCTCTCTCTCTCTCTCTCTCTCAACTCAACCGCCGCCGAGATCAACTGCCGGAATTCTTTGCCCTTCGGTTAGTCCCCTCCATCTCTCTCTCTCTTTAGGTCTGGGAGTGAGTTTATTATAAGGAACTATTGCTCTGTTGTGTGCATTTTTTATTTTTTAAGTTTTTCCTACAAAAGTTGCAGTGCATTTGTAGGGTCTTTGATTTAGGTCTTCTAAGTGTTTAATTTTTGGGATGAGATGTGTAAGGTTTCATTTTTTATTTTTTTTGGGGTTTTTCTTGGAGTTCCAATTTCTATTTGGCTAAAGATATTCCAATTTCTTTCTCAGACCCTCATTTCTTTCACCCTTCTATCTCCTTAGTGGCGAAGTGAAGAATTTTGAAGAAATCCTCCAAGCAGGAAATAGAACCACAAAAACAGGTACACATATCTTCTTATCCTCTCAATTTGATTCTTTAAAAAAATTTCTACGAGACATTTTTGTTGACTTCACAAGTATTACCATTCCCCAATTTTCTATGAGACATTTTTGTTGACTTCAATTTTGTGGTTTCTTTTTCCTTCGGAAACCAAGTTATAGTCTTGGAATTAAAGACTCCTTAAAAATACGAAATGGAAGGGTAAATCATGGTTGGGTTTATTTGCATCTATCAAGAAAAATTACTTTCTAGGTCTTGAATTTTAATTAGAACTTCATTTTAATTAGAAAAATTACTTTCTAGGTCTTCACTTAAACTTCCAAGTCTTAATAAGGTTTATGTTTAAACTTTTCCTTTTGTATTTATTTTACTGATTAAATTTGCAAGTTATAGGACTCATGCTAATGAGACACATTCTTGCTGTGCTCAATGGTGGACTCAAACTGATTTTCTCTTTTCATTTTGTAGGAAAGAAAAGACCCATTGAAACCAAAGCAACCAATGCAAGCATTCTTCCTCTATTTTGGTCGCTAATGAAGATGATAGTGGCTTCCAAATGTTTTAAAGTTGTACTACATGTTTGGTAATCGTTCCCATTTTTCTTATTCTTTTTAAACGTAAACAATTGGATCAGAGAATGTAGTTTGGTAATTGTTGCCACAGATCTCAGTTTACATCAGCTAAGGTTTTTTATAAAGCACCATGTTGTAGCTTTTTAACTGATCTCTTAAATTCATATCATTTTCTATGTCCAAACTAGACAATAGGACATTAAAAAATCAGTATCCATGGCTTGCTGTTTTGCTCTTTCATTGCTTGCATTGATTTTCTTGATCCTTTCACTTTCCTGAATTGGAGCAGAATCTTATTTGTTGTTTTAAAATGGGTTTCAACTGTATTAACCAGCGAAGAAGCCTACTTTTCTTTCTTATTAAAATGTCTTTGTATGTCATTTTTTTGAAACAAATCCGCAACCACCTCTTTTTTTAATAAAAAAAAATGACTATTTTGTTGTTAGTTGTTTTGATTTGTTTAGTGTCTACGTGAATGCCAAAATAGCCCCTTTTGTTTTGATCTTTGATTCTATAAAGAAGTTATATACTTGGTTAATTAAGCATTTGAATTTTTGAAATTCAAATTCATTTTAGCTTTTAAAAAAAAAAAGTAACTGATTTTTTTTTGTTTAAAAAGTAGTATAAATGGGATTGTGGTGATTTTTGCTAAAGCAATTGTGTGTGCTACCAGCCACTTGGGACTTGGGAGGATCACAATAATGGAGACAACATCAATTTAATCAAGGATTTATGTTGCAATTGTCTTAGCTTAGTATTAAAAAGAACCTTTTTGTTGTTACAACTAAAATAAAGTGAGAAAATTGGTTTTTTAAGTGTTATAACATAGCAAAATTCAGGTTTCTCTGTGTTGTCTTTTCTTGCCTTTATGTGGTGACATTACTTCACTTTCAAATTCCTTTCCGTGCCTTAATTCCTTATGCAAAAGGTTTATAATATTTGATTTGTTCACAAATTTTGCATGTAGAAAATATACCCATCTATTTATGCATGTAGAAATTCTGAATTCAAGGGTTCATGTTTTCGGTTTTGAATCTACTTCAAATTTCTCCCAAAGGCGTGTTTGTTCATAGCACATTTTTTAATTTTTTTTTTCCTGGTTATGTTCTTCAAAACAGATTGAAGAGGAAAAGTGGAGCTGATGTTTAGTGATTTGAATTCTTAGTAGCCAGTCGGTTTTGTGAGGAAAAGTGGTGCAGCAAGACATCGTAAAAACAAGGTCTGTTTGGATGGCTTTTTTTGAGCCAACAATTTATACGGACATCTCCCTTGGTTTTAATGTAATTGGTTCTGATCCTATTGTAATTTATGTGTTTGCATATTTGTATCGCGGAGTTTCTTTGTCGTTAGGTGAAGAGCATGCGGTTGAAGCAAAGAATGGGGTAATTAGTCTTTTATGTTCTATATTTGGATTTAGGACATGAATGTCTTTGCTTTTGCAGATTTTTTTTTGAACTGACAATTTAGGGTAACTGTGCGATTAGTATCAAGGTCAAATTGAACCTTTTTAACTACTAAAAAGAAACGATTACACTTGGAGTGGAGCCTGGGATCAACTGTCCCTCATAGCCTTTAGTTGCCACAACTTCTATCTTATCTCTGTAGATTTGTTATTTTCAGAGTAATAAGGCAGGTAAAAGAGAAGAAAAGCGAGAATCTCATTTATTTTTCAGTACCAACATTTTCTGTTTTATGACTCCCTAGCACTCTTCCTTTTTGTTTTTCTTTTTGTTTCCCTGTTTACTATGCAGTATTTTTCTAATTTTTTATTTTTCTAATTTATATATATATATTTTTTTATATATGCTTTTAGGTAGCGATGGATTGCAAAGAGGGAATGCAAGAGAGAGAGAGAGAGAGAGAGAGAGAGAGAGAGACGAGTTCAAAGAAGCTCCTTTGTGGAATGAGGCGTATGGACAAGAAACTGAAGAAATCCGGTGGTGTTGTCTCTATTTATTTATTTCTTTTCCTATCAAATCAAGATTTACATGATGGGTAACTTTCTTCTACAATTTTCTTTTTAGTTCTAAATCAAAAATTTACTCTAAACTATTTGCGATCACAACAATGGGATCAAAGCCTTATTGTGGCAGCAAATATATAACTCGAGTCATGGTCATGTACGAAGAAAGAATAAAAACAAATGTCATATGATCGGATTTTACATAAGATTTTTGCAGTAGTTCTCATTGAACATGTGTTTGTGTTTGTGAGAACTCTATTATTGTGAAAAGAAATGGTAGTTGGGTTCGTTAGGCCGTGATTGTGTTTTAATTATGTTATGTATACATTATTAAAGCAAATGAATATATCTTTGCAACAATGCATGGGTTAATATACAAAACAATAATGGTTATGTGATTTGTGATTAATTCAGTTATCGTAGCATCGTTTACCTTTTTTTGTATGTTGTCCTTTTCTTTGCGTCGTGGCCACGAGCACGGACAATTATTACCAGGGGGATTTATGACTTTATCGTTTAATTTGTATCAGGGGGATTTGCATACCAGGAAGTAGTCTCCACAAAGCACTTTAAAGAATCGCATAAGGTAAAACTCAAGCTTTCTTTTCCAGTGATATGGGATATGGATTTGTTTAATTTGTTGATATGCACATAAATCAATTAAGATTTTGGTGTCTTTTCTAATGCCTTTATATATTTGGGTCCCAATTTCCGTGGTATTTTGGTACCATGGAACTGGATTCTATCTGGACGGAATTGGGCTAATGAGGCATCCAATTTAAGTGCCTTTGCTTTCTTAAGTCTCTAGGCCAATGAGGTTTTCTTTTCCATGTTTAGTAACAAAAACCCACTCTCTGTTTGGTTGCCTACTAAATAGTCTAAGAAAAAAGAAACAAAGTGTGGTGCTACGGTTCCGAAATTGGAATTCCAAACTTGGTTCCCACATGATAGTGGGGAACATTGAATTTTCGTTGGAAGTTATTTAAGGTGATACAACTATCAAAACATTTTGGAACTAAATTTTGGGAACATAGTAATTGTCAAAATGCTATAACAGAATTTTACATACTTATCGTGTTACTGATAAAGTGCAGGGAAGTATAAACAACTGTGGTTTAAAATAGAATGATGCTTATTGCTTTTGGAATTAGAGGCTAGAAGAGATCGTTTTAATTTAAGTATATTATGTAGCTTATTGATTGAATGCTCATATGCTATCTTCCTAAGGAAGCCTTCTCCCTAATTAGGTTCATTGATTTGATAGTGCAGTAAATATTTTCTCATATCCTGTTTGGGTAATAGGGTTGCTTTCCAAAAAACATTCCCCCAATTTTGGGCTTTTAGAAAGTACGTACAGATGTAAACTTAGTATAGACAAATCAGTGACATAGTTGTCAAGCAATGTATTCTTATGAACCAATAACATCCCAAGTTTCTAGCCAAAAAAAAAAAAAGATTACATCCCAAGGAAAAAGCTTCTAATATTGCTACAGCCACAACACACTAGCTGAGTAAATTACTTGAATTGGTTCTACTTTATGGCTTGACAGATAATCATTTTTTTGTTATTTGACTGGGTTTATCTTTTTACCTTCTTTAGTATTATTATTTTTTTTAAATGTTATGGTTTGAGGGATATATAATATAAATATTCAAAGATTGTCTAACTTATTCTGATTCATGGAAAATCAGTTTGGATGTACCTGGAACTTTAACAACCACTACAGGCAAATTTGGCATGAAGGTTTTTTTAGAAATTCATCATGTAGAATGGATCACACTTGCTTTGTGAATTTTGTTATATTTCATTTCATCTTTCTTTCTAGATAACTCCGTTAATGTAGCCAATCTCAACCTTCATTGGGAGATATTTCTTTTTCAAAACTATCTAGATTAGCTGCAATAAGCTGCAATAACCATTGGAGCTTAATAGACCATTTGAAAATTTCCTTAGTCTAATGATTTTCTTCTACTTTGCAGGGAAGCAATTCGATCTGAACAGTTCAGTCTGGTCACTTTCTAATGTTAATGCTGAGATTGAGTTTCACCCAGTTCAATTTGGTCCCTTCGAATACACATCAATTCGCAAGCCTCGCTGTTGTCCGCTACATTCAAATGGGTCCGATGTTGAATAATATCTTCTATTTTTTATTTTTTTGGTAAAACATAAAGCGTGTACTTGGGGATTACTTTTTATTTTCTACTATGGACATTACTTTTTATATTCAATTCTTGGGGCATTCCACTTCTAGAAGTGAAAATCATTATGCAAGAATATTATTTTATCTACCATCGGTCCTTCGTTATTTTCAATCCATTCAATTGTTTTACCTTTTTAGATTGATTTCATCGAGCCACTCTACAAAATCCATTCATTAGTTAGTAAACTCACCACTCTTAATGCTTTGTTTTGAGTTTTTTTTATGGTTTTCTTTGATTCGACAGCTTTTGGGATTTTTACAAATTGACATTATTTGGAATTGTGGAAGAGCACTTGAACCTACTGAGTTCTCTGCACTCACCGAAACAAACAGCAAAAGAATAAATAAATACTCCGTACTAGACTGAAGTTAAAATGGATAGAACTTTTGCCTTCTTTGTGGAGTTTGAAGGCATGCAGGAATGGGTATGTAAAGTTCTGTTCAAGTGGTTTAGTCCCATGACTCCCATCTGTGCCACAAAGTTCAAACACTAAGTTAATGCTTGATGCTGCATGCTTGAGCAATAAAACTGATCATTCAACACAGGTTATGTGCAAATTCTTCAAATAATTCCCCATTAATTGTAGCTTCATTCATCTGGTTATTTTTTATTTTATTTTTTTTCGCCGTGCCCCACGGGCACGGGCACGTACTAGTATATATATATATATATATATTTGAATAGTCTTAACCAAGAAGGGCAAGTAAGTCATTCTGAAAAAGTTTTAACACATTTAACTTTACAGTTTGGTCAACTAACAGTTGACTAATGAGAGGGGAGGATGAGTACTCAACTACAAACTTCAAGGGAGGTCGGTGTAATTTTTCAAAATACAAGAGAGATCTGTGTAATTAAGTCATATATCAAAAGAGGTGAGTGTAATTTACTCTTTTATTTATGATTATTATTATTTGTGTGTGTGTTGAAACTTCTTGTCACTCGAAATTTCCAACATGACCACTTTGCTTTTATCGATGCCTTTTTGTCCACGAATCCAACCCTAAAGTCCAAATCCAAAATGATTCCTTTTCTCACAAAATTGTTTCCCAATCATATTATAAATTCATTTACTGTAGTCTGAAGCCAGTATTAAAGTGGAGTAATCAAAACTCACTCAAATCAAAAAGAGTCAAAACACCAAAATGGAGACAACGAAACCACTCCCCAACTTCCTCAAGCTCACCCTCTTCCTCTTCATCATCCACCATTGCCCCACCGAATCATCAGTCCCTCCAACCCCTCTCTTCCCCAACCAAGCCCTCCCCACAAAGTCCGGCTACCTACCAGTGAACTCCACCACCGGTTCTGCCATTTTCTACGCTTTTTATGAAGCCCAACACCCCAATTCATCTCTCTCCGAAACCCCACTTCTCATTTGGCTCCAAGGTGGCCCTGGTTGCTCCTCCTTGCTCGGAAACTTCTACGAGCTTGGCCCCTGGCGGGTTTCTTCTCAGAGGCAAAACGTCGAACACCTTGAACTCGAGCCCAATTCTGGTTCTTGGAATCGATTATTCGGCCTCATTTTTCTTGATAATCCAATTGGAGTTGGATTTAGTATTGCCTCAACACCAGAAGAAATTCCGACAGATCAACATGGTGTTGCAAAGCATCTTTTTACCGCGATCAACGCTTTTATCGCCTTAGACCCATCGTTTAAATCGCGGCCGATCTATGTCACCGGTGAGAGTTATGCCGGAAAATATGTTCCGGCCATCGGGTACTACATTCTGAAGAAGAATGCCCAGTTGCCCGTATCGAGTCGGTTGAATTTGGGTGGTGTTGCTATAGGTAATGGGCTGACTGACCCAATCACTCAAGTGGGTACTCATGCTTTGAATGCTTACTTTCTTGGATTGATCAATGAAAAGCAAAGATCCCAATTGAAGAAACTTCAAAAGGAAGCTGTTAAGTTGACCAAGATTGGTAATTGGAGTGAAGCAACAGATTCAAGAATTAGACTCTTGAATGTTTTGCAAAACATGACAGGACTAGCCACTTTGTATGACTTTAGAAGGCTAATTCCTTATGAAACTAGTTTGGTGTCCAAATTTTTGAGCAATGCAGCAGTAAAAAAGGCGTTGGGCGTGAACGAATCGATGGTTTACGAGGAATGTAGCGATGCGGTTGGCGAGGCATTACACGCGGACGTGATGAAGAGTGTGAAGTACATGGTGGAATTTTTGGTGCAGAATAGTAAAGTGTTGTTGTATCAAGGGCAGTGTGATTTGAGAGACGGGGTGGTTTCGACTGAGGCATGGGTGAAGAAGATGAAGTGGGCAGGACTTGGGATGTTTTTGGATGCAGAGAGGAAGATTTGGGAGGTAAATGGTAAGCTTGCTGGGTATGTGCAGAAATGGGGGAGTTTGAGCCATGTTGTAGTCTTGGGGGCTGGACATCTTGTGCCTACTGATCAATCTGTGAATTCTCAGGCTATGATGGAAGATTGGGTTTTGGAAAAGGGTTTGTTTGGCAATGATGATATTGAGACTCACCACGCAAATTTTCGGGGTTCGCTCTGAGAAATTGTGCAGTGAATTATCGAGCAATGGTAGATGAGGAGATGGTTGGCAATGAACAGATTGAGACTTGTCTACAAATTCTTGGGTTTACTTTGGAAATCTACTGCTGCTTTTTTGGTTATGCAACTTACAAGCAATTCCTAGTTATTGGTATAGTCAAGAACTTGGGCATTTACAAGGAATTCCTAGTTATTGGTATACTAATATTACTGGGAGAGAATAAATTATTGATTGGTCATTGAACATCATATTGTTTATGAACTACTTAGTGATTTTCAGAATTTTTCTTTTTTCCTTTTAAAAGTCATCCATTATAAGATTGGGTTTTGGAGACCAGGTTGTTTAGCAGCTAAGAGATTGAGAATCTGGCCACAGATTTTCGGGGTTCGATTTGATCTTTTCTTTTGTTGTTGCTGTAATGTAACTTACTAGCAATTCTTAGTTATGGTTTTAATTAGGAATTTTGGCATTTGTACTCACTTACTGAGAGAGAATAAATGAATGCTTAATGCTAATGAAATGCTTTTCTTTTAATCATCCATTTTGAATGACCATATTCAGAAGTCACATAGTTTTAGCTTCTTCTTCTAAATCACCATTTAAAAGATTGGGTTCTTGAGAAAAGAGGTTGTTTGCCAATGAACATATTGAGAATCTGCCCAGTAATTTCTGGGAATCTAGCAACTTGTAGTTGTGGCTAGTTGTGGGCATGGTCAAGTGCTTTAGCATTTTGTACTCAATTTATTTACTTAGAGCTAATAAATCAATGTTTGATAATTGGACATCATATTGTCTATGTACTACTTGGTAATTCTCACAAAAGTTAAGCTTCTTTCTTTGAAATCATTCAATTTGATAATCCATCTTATTATTTGTTTCATCATCAATGTTCCCATTTCAGGGTGACTTTGGCAATTACACTTCACTCATAGGAGGTATATTCGCTCTCCATTTTTGCACTTGCATCCGTTTGGTTCATGGATTTAGGAAAGGAAGGGGGAAAAAATAAACAAATAAACTAAGCATTTTCCTTTATTTGCATTTCAATTCCTTTTTCTTTTTTCTTTTTCCAACTATTTTTTTAGAATTTTAATAGTTTCTAGTGTCATTGGAGTATAGGGGAGAATACTAGGAATTTTCTCTGAATTTTAAACTAGTCTCATTTTTCTCTTAAATTTTAGCTGAAAGATTTGTTATTATTATTATTTTAGTTTCTGGCCAAAAATTTTGGAAAAGCGCATGAAAGTCGTGCTTTATTTTATTCTTCAAATTTCTATTTAGCCAAAAATTAACTCGGTAATTTGGTAAAGTTTTGAAAAGAGGCTACATATTAAATTGGTTATGCAATTAAGACTTAAAAACAATGTACTCTCGATAAAGATTATCATAATTCTAACATGCCCTCTTTTTCTTTTTTTTTTCTTTTTTTTTTTTTGACAGGTGTCTCATAAACGAATTACCTCTGTGACATAAGTGGGGTTAATAGTTAGTGTTAGTAACACACGCACACCGGGGGGCATACCTCACTTTAAAAAAATTGGCTCCCTTAATCACCTCTTAGGAGCACCTAAAGAGACTCGCCCTCTCAAGTTTTGAGAATTTATCTACCATAACCGTCACACCTGCACACATAACTCGATATATTTGTACGGAATAGTGTTAGGGTTCTCAACTGATGTGTCCATGACGAGTGATACTATATATTAAGGAAAAATTGGTGAAAAGGTCATTAAGATGAGTTTTATTGAACTAAGAACAATTTAAAATACACATTGGGGATAAGTCTTCCCAATGTCCGTAGACCAAAATACCCTCATCTTCAACTTTTGACCCTAACCAAACCCTAGTCACCATTACCACTACTCCACACTACCTCCGACCACCACCCCTACCACCTCTGGCCTCCACCCTTGCCATCTCCGACGTCTACTACCTTGCCATCTCCGGCGACCACCACCTCGTTGTCTCTCTCTCTCTCACTCTCTCTCTCTCTCTCTCTCTCTCTCTCTCTCTCTCTCTCTCTCTGCTAGATCTAAGAAGAAGTGGAATACCTTTCAGCGTGGTTGACAGACATGGATGGCGGTGGTCAAAAGGTGGACGGCGGCAGTCAAAAGGTGGACGGCGAATGTGGCCGATTTGTCATTTTTTGGTCGTGAAATTGGAGATATCTTAAGTCAAATTTGACTTCGGATATCTTAAGTCAAATATGACTTAGGATAATTCTGAACTGAAATTACATTTAGTACTGTATTTTTTCACTAAGAAAAATTATACAACCTCTTCCAACCCTGAACACTTCCCCCCACTAAAAGAATTAAATGAAATTTCACTGAGAAAGTTAAGTGAAATTTCACTTATGACAAATCAAAGTTAAGTAAAATTTACTCATCTTAAGTCAAATTTGACTTAGGATAATTCTGAACTGAAATTACATTCAATATTGTATTTTTTCACTAAGAAAATTTGCAGAAGCTCTTCTGAACCTAAACACTTCCCCCCACTAAAAAATTAAGTGAAATTTCACTGAGAAAGTCAAGTGAAATTTCACTTATGACAAATCAAAGTTAAGTAAAATTTTACTCATTAAGTCAAATTTGACTTAGGATAATTCTGAACTGAAAATACATTCAATATTGTATTTTTTTCACTAAGAAAATTTACAGATGCTCTTCTGAACCTGAACACTTTCCTCCACTAAAAGAATTAAGTGAAATTTCACCGAGAAAGTTTAGTGAAATTTCACTTATGACAAATCAAAGTCAAGTAAAATTTTACTCATCTTAAGTCAAATTTGACTTAGGATTAGGGGTGTAATCGGTTCGGTTCGGTCGGTTTTAGAGTCAAAACTTCCACCGAACCGACCAAATCGGTTTTGCTAATCATACAATCAGACCGACCGAAATGTTCTAAAGCTGGTGCGAAATCGACTAAAATAGGGGCGGTCGGTTTTCGGTGGAAAACTGAAATACACAAATGGAAAAACAAAAATATGAAGTTCAACAGATCTAGAACAAAAAAATATTATCAAACCAAATCTCTTAATGAATAGATAAAGAACAGATCCAAGTTTCCAATAGATCAAAAACACAAATTTGAAATCAATACACCCGGCAACAAAGAACAAATACACAGCAAATTACATTGTTTTGACACACACAGATAGATGAGATCAAGAAATACCTCGATCATAGATGGCTAGAGATTGAGATTTGAAATTTGATATCACCAGTTTTTTTATGACTTTTCTTCCAAATCAAAATCGAGAAGTGGACTGCGACTCCATGTAAGAGAGATCGAAAGGGGGGTTTAGGGTTTGGGACAATGCCACGATGGTGAGTGGAGGGTTTGTAATCGGAGGGGGTTAGGGTTTATAATCCCAGATCTAGATCGAAAAGGTTGGAGTCTTCATTGGTTTATAAATAGAGAGAGAAGAGATGCAGAGAAGAGAGAGGCAACTGGCAAGGATATCGATCTATTTGACAAGAGAGAGAGAGAGAGAGAGAGAAAGAGAGAGAGAGAATAAAAATAAAAAAGAAAGAAATGCTATACATTGAAAAGAGCTCTCTGTTTGAGTAGAAAGAGAGACAGACTGAGAGAGAGAGAGAGAGAGAGAGAAGTAACGACAGAAAAAAAGAAGAAAAAAAATCGTACACATTAAATGAGCTCTCTGTTTGAGGAGAAAAAAAAAAGAAAAGAAAAAAGAAAGGCTATACGAGAGAGAGAGAGAGAGAGAGTACATTAATTGAAGGCTTGAAGCTCTCTGTTTCAGAAGAGAGAGAGAGGGCTATACATTAATGAGTTGCAGCCTTTAGTCAAGTCATCCAGCTATTGTATACTTAATATATCTATATATATGTTGTTTACGTATGTATCCAAAGCATAAGTAATGATACATGTTATATAATCGGTTCGATTCGGTTTTTATCGGTTCAACAAAATATTATACCAAAATTGAATCGAAAACAGATTTTTATACTTAATAAAAATTGAAACTGACCAAAGTATGACTCACACCGAACCAAATCAGTCGGTTCGGTCGGTTGCTTCTGTTTTTTCGGTTTAGCTTTTACCCCTACTTAGGATAATTCTTAACTAAAATTACATTCAATACTATATTTTTTCACTAATAAAATTTACACAACCTCTTTTGATCCTGAACACTTTCCCCCACTAAAAGAGTTAAGTAAAATTTAACTGAGAAAGTAAAATGAAATATCACTTATGATAAATCAAAGTTAAGTAAAATTTTACTCATCTGAAGTCAAATTTGACTTAGGATAATTCTGAACTGAAATTACATTTGCGAAAAAACCACTTTAAACTATAAATGGTCATCGGAGTTCATTGTGATGGCCATGGCAACAACATTTGAATCTCGATCTAGATCTTGACTGGTGAAGGAGATCTAGATCGACGCCGGCGATGGCGACGATGGTGGTGCTTGTTGTTAATGATGATGACGGTGCTAGTGGTGGTGGCCATAGCAGCGGGATGTTTGGTGGCTATGGCAGAGGGTGGTGGCGGTGGTCTATGGTGACAGTGGTGATGGTGGTGGTGGCCGGCAGTAGAGACCAGTGGTGGCGGTAGAGACTGGTGGTGGTGGTGGCAGTGGTGGAGGTGGACTGGTGGTGGTTGTGAAAGAGAAAGAGATCTTAGAGAGAGAGAGGGAGGGAGAATAAAACTGACAGTGGTGATGGTGGTGGTGGTGGTGGGTGGCCGTAGAGATCGGTGGTGGTGGTGGACTAATTGTGGCGGTAGAGACCAGTGGTGGTGGTGGTGGTGGTGGTGGTAGCGATGTCAGTGGTGGAGGTGGACTGGTGGTGGTTGTGAGAGAAAGATAGAGATCTTAGAGAGAGAGAGAGAGGGGGGGAGAGAATGAAACTGATTTCTAAATTAACAAGGGCAATTTTGTCTCTAATAGGACTTAAGAAGTGAATTATTAGTGGTGTGGACTGAAGTGAAAAAATGGGCTTGGACTTTAGTCCTTGTTGGGTTTATTATTAATGGGTTGTCCTTTAAACCAACAAGGGCCAAGCTTAGGGAGCTTAGATCAAGTCTCCCTATATTTAGTTGGTAAGTAGTATATATAAAAAAATTCATTAAGTGATCTAGCTACCCCTAAGCAAATTTAGTACATGAAATTTGAAACAAAAGACCTACATATAGTTTTAATAAGATATAATATACTCATTGAGGAAGAGCTCTTTGGTTATTCTCTGAAACCTAATTGTCTAAGACCATATCGAAGAGATACATCAAATATGTTGTAGCCTCTTATAATTCGATAGTCACATATAAGCAAATAAGACTCTAACATCCCCTTTTATCTGCGAGCCTTTGTAATTTCTTTCACTCAATAGCTTCAACAATAATGCTAAGTTACCAACTACTCAAAAGCTTAAGCTGTTAGAGAATGGGCCCAACAATTAATGTATATCAAGCTCCAACACCCTCCCTCACATGCCACTCTGACTTGCACGTGGAAAGCAAACAAACCAAACTTCATCATAGTGGAGACAAATAATAAAGTGCAAATATGCACAACAAAGTGGGTTTTGCTCCAACTAAAATCCCCCCCTCTCTCTCTCTAAAATCTCTCTCAAGGGATGACTATAGGATAATTTCTGTATGTTGTAGATTTGTATATTGTGACACCGAGACCCCTGTTCGTCTCTGCCCAGTTTTTGGTTAGAAGATGATTCTCAAGCGATTGAACCTTGTTCGATCGATCGAACTCTATGTTCCTTTATCGATTGAAAGGACTTCAATCGATCGAACTTACTATTTCTTCAATCGATCGAAGGATCGAAACTACTTTTTCGCAATCGATTGAAAAGAGTTCAATCGATCAAACCTTACAGAACATGATTAATTCATGTTGATTATAATATGAACTGTTTAGTTGATTAAATATTGTACCATTATTCTATATGTTGATGTTGATGTTGTTGTTGAACTAAATAGTATAATGGAACATAACTACATGTTAACAATCAGTAATGAGTAGCTATGTTGAATACAGAGCATGTACTAGTCTGGTTATCTAGAGCATGAGCATTGCTCAACATGTGGTCAGCATGCATGGGATAGTGTGATGAAGAGATAAGAGAATATGATGAGAATCGAAAATTGTGCCTTAATGTGGAATATGAGGTATGTGTACTTTGGATCCATGGGATCAACGTCTGGTGAGTCTGGTGGACGTGGGATGCTTAGAGTTCCTAGTGCGTCTCTCGTTGTTGAAGACGTCTAGTGATTCTTATGCACTGTTGAAGACGTCCAGTGTACCATTGAAGACGTCTGGCTAGTGCTCTAATGTATTCTCAGCTGTATAGACAACCAGTGAGGATATACACATCGTTGAAGACGTTCGATGTGTCGTTCCCATTATTTATAGATAGGATGTACCATATTGACGATCGGTAACCTGTCAAGGGATCGTGTGAAGTAGGACACCACCGAGTAAGTGACTGGTGTGGCCAACTGGCTATATTATGTGGTATCGATGAATGGATACAGAATTGTATTATGGTATCGATTAATGGATACGAATTGGATCGTGTGAAGTAGGACACCACCAGGTAAGCGACCGGTGTGGCGTGCTGGCTATATTATATGGTATCGACGATGGATACAGAATTTGTGTGGCATAGGACACCATGGCCGGCCCTGGCCACAAGCGAGCCAAGCGGCCGCTTGGGGCCTCAAAAAATAAGGGCCTGTTTGGGGCCTAAAAAAAATGCCCTTATATATGTATATGAATGTATATACATGTATTATATATAAAATTAGGGTCTAAATTTGATAATGTTCAGGTTTATAAAATATATGGCCTAAATTTGATTCTATTCAGGTTTCTTAAAGGCCCATTTCGTGGCCAAATTTTTTTTTACCTTGCCAAAAAAAAAATTTTATTGGTAATATGTGTATATAGACCCCCAAATGTTGAAAAAACATTTGTGGGTACCATATTTACTAAATTTTAATTCAACTAACCTTGAATATTTGTCCCATTACCTTAAAAAGTAAAACACTAACACATTTATTTGCAAACATGTATGAATAAACTAAAAAAAAATTCACCTCGAGGACCTCCTGTATAGTTCCTCCACTATAGAGGCCCCGCCTTAAAAGTTCGCTTAGAGCCCCCACAAAGATTTAACAATCTCAGGGCCGGCCCTATAGGACACCATCGAGTAAGCAATCGGTGTGACCTGCTAGCTATATTATATGTTATCAGTATGTATACAGAATTTGTGTGGCGTAGGACACCATCGGGTAATCGATCGATGTGGCATGCTAGCTCATTTATGTGATATCCGATTTGTATTATTGCATCAACATATGAATACAGAATTATATTATTGTATCAACGTATGGATAGAGATTGGTATTGTTGTATCGACGACTGGATACGGAAATGGATATGAATGGTTAGTAAGATGATTATTCAATTGGGAATTCAGCGTCCTATCATAAAGGTAGATGCATGGGGTAGTTGCATGGGTTACATGCATGTATTTAGTAATGCTAGACAGTGAGTAGCATAAGGAGATGTTATACCATGATCTTTATTATTGCTTTCTCTTAATATGCCTCCTATGATCGCTGTTATCATTTATTAAATGCATAGTTTAATGAGACCTCTACTATGTCTGTGAGTGACGTCATTGACAAGAGATTAACCGCATTTTAAGATGCTGAACAGTAACGGGTGAGGAGTGTGTTTGATGTACTCACTCAGCTTTGTATTCAAAGCTAATGGCGTTTATGCCCTGGACATTCCAATGTCTAGAGCTTCGCATGACTTGAGGATGCAAGACTAATGTTCTGTCACACCCCAACCCACCCCCGATGGATTAGGACACGTGTAACAAGAGTAACCGCACCCAAAACACACACTAATTAGAAAGAAAATGTGAATAAACCACTTTAAAGAACTCTATGGTGACAAAACAGCCCCCAAGGGCAAAATGGTCATTAAGAAAGTATGTAAAATTTTTATACCAAAAGTTAGATTTTTGAGTCCCGGTTCCAACGCAACAAACGGTGCGTGAATCCGAATTTTTTTGAAAAAGTTATGCACGTTTCCGTAAAAGCGGACGTGCTGTGAAAAATTATAAGCGGACCGATCCCTTCATAAGGCCTGGATCGATCCATTTATATGAGCCACAAGCAGAATGTCCCCGATAAAAGTCGGATCGATCCCTTCACAAACGCGGATCGATCCGCGCCCTGCAGAACAGATTCTGCAGCTAGGGGTGATAACAAAAACCGAAAAACCGAAAACCGACCGAAACCGATTGTCCAAAAAACCGATTGGTCGGTTTATACAATGTATGTACAAGCTAAAACCGACCGAAAACCGACCAAAACCGAAAAACCGACCAAAACCGAACCTATTGGTCGGTTTTGAAAACCACAAAAAACCGAAAAAACCGACCGAAACCGACCGCTAACACCCCTATCTGCAGCTAAGTTTTGCTGTCAAAACAAGTTTTAACTTCCAAAACACAACCAATTCACATGGAACCCTTATGAAACTTTGGGAAAACATATCTAACACATTTTCAAACACTTTTAAACTTAAACCAAGCTTGGATCACACAAACACATTCACAATTTGATCAAATCAATCATAAACTCATTTCCTTTGATCCAAAACAAACTTTTCAACTTTGAAACTCAATTCTCATCCAAAGTACTTGGGATTTATTGGGAATCAACTCAAACTACAACCAACACCATTTACACAACCAAACTTGTCCACGACGCTTGCGACACATCCGATTGAGCAAAACAAAAGAGATTATACATAGGTTCTACTTTTCACTTCCAAATACATAGTTATGATCCAAATTCATTTCCAACAACCCAAGTATGAACATTAACATAAAAGAAACCATAAATTTACATCATTTTACAAGTTCAAACGAAATTCACAAGTATGAGGCTCAAATTCCCCCATCTCTCCCATCTCTCCCATCTCTTCCATCCACAAGTCAAGACTTCAAGCCTCAAGTCGAGGACCTCAAGCCACTAGTTACACTGTAACATAAGTTTAAAACATATCTATAAGTTCCAAAACCCTTCTCCCCTTTTCCCGAGCACGTCACTTTCTCTCCGGGTATTGCTCCGTACCTGCGGTGGTTGTTATGTACCACAACAGAAATAGGAAAAACTGTTTTCTTAAGCAATTTGCTTAGTGAGCATTCTAACATAACTGAATGTTTAACACGTGCAATGCTATAATTAACACATTAAAACACAACCGTAGTCGCCGAGTCACCGGTTATACGGTTCATTCAGACCCGAAGACCTCCCTTGGTCCCGTGGCCACTTCTATGCCTTGGACTTCCGTATTTATCGGATTCTTCCTCTTCACCACACTTATTACTCCCAACAATGAACCATTTCCCCGGTGCTCATTGAGTACCACATAGACATATAAGCACATACATGTATCAACACATAATTCTCATAAAATTGATATGAAATTATCAAGCCAACAATCTAATAGCTTCTAAACAAGGATTAATATCTCTAACACCACTTGAAGCCTTGAACACATTAAACACAATCATTTTTAGGCTAGAAAACTCACCTTATTCACAGATTTTTACCCAAATTCAAGCTAGAGGTGTGCTGAATTTCACCAATTCTAGCTCAATTCCAACACCATAATGAATCCTATAAGAATTCGGTAGACGACGTCTCACCATTAAGTATGAACTACCAAAATCCAGCGAATTAAACATAAATTGAGGGTATAGAAATGTTCGTCTCACCTCCACGAGTCCGAAAGTGGTCTCGGATCGTAAATTCGACGAACGGCGGCGACAGAACGGCAAAATTACGGCGTCGGCTTCTCGTCTCCGTCTTTTCTCCTGAGTTCTCTCTTTCTTTCTTTTTTTCTTTGAATTTCTGTGGAGACTCCTTAGTCTCTTGACACACACACATGCAATGCATGTTGTGTTGTCAATCTCTCACAATTCCTCTCTTTTCGTTTGCACCCCTGGATTTTCTTAACTTCTTATTATGAAATCCCCCAAACATTCCATTAACTACCCAATTATCTAATGAGTGTTTGTCTAAGTTCCGTATGGGCCCCAACGTGGGTCTCACATATTTTGTGAAATTGCTATCGCACCTGCAAATTTTAAATTTGTTTTATTTATACCCTTATAACACCAATACTACACATATATCAACATGTAATATGAAAGCATGTAAACACATATTCATATAAACACATAAAATGCATTTAATTATTTAAAATGCAAATTACCATTTTACCCTTCGTTGAGTTCCATTTCAATACCTATCCCACCTCACTGGGGACTTTTCCAACTAGTGTCCCTCTCTGAACACTTTTTTTACATGGGCGAGTCCAAGCCTCCCCTTAATCCATGTATACACTAATTATACTAATTAATGCATATTAACACAATAATTAACCCATTCTCCGGGTACGGGTGTTACATTTCTCCCTCCCTAAAAGGGAGTTTGGTCCCAAAACTTACTCTTACCTCAAGAATTGAAGAGAGGCGGGTACTTGGCTCGGATCTCATCCTCCCACTCCCAAGCAGCCTCTTCCACTGAATGGCTTCGCTATTGAACCATCACCAAGGGAATCACTTTGGTCCTCAATACTTGATCTTTACTATCAAGAATTTGCACTGGATGTTCCACTTAAGTTAAATCTTCCCGAATCTCTAACAGTTCCGGAATGATAACATGTTTCGAATCCGGCACATAACGTCGATGCATCGACACGTGAAACACATTATGAACATTCTCTAATTCTTGTGGAAGCTCTAACCGATAAACTAATGGCCCAACTCGATTAAGAATCAAATACGGTCCAACATATCTCGGACTGAGCTTACCTCGCTTACCAAAACGTGCTATGCCTTTTGAAGGCGATACTTTCAAAAACACATAGTCACCCACCTCAAACTCTAACGGTCTTCTACCCGTATCCGCATAACTTTTATAACGACTCTGAGCCATTTGTAACCGTTGCTTAATCAATCGAATCTTGTCAGTAGTGATTTGCACTATTTCTGGTCCCAAAATTTGTTTTTCACCAACTTCTGTCCAACAAACTGGCGATCTACACTTTCTTCCATATAGTGCCTTATAAGGCGCCATTCAATGCTAGTTTGAAAACTGTTATTGTAAGAGAACTCGATTAAAGGCAAGTGGGTCTCCCAATCGGCCTTGAAGTCCATTACACATACTCTCAACTTGTCTTCTAGAATTTGAATCACTCGCTCCGATTGACCATCGGTCTGGGGATGAAATGCAGTACTAAAATGTAAAGCTGTCCCCATAGCCCTCTGTAAACTCTCCCAAAATCTTGACACGAATCGAGTGTCACGGTCTGACACTATCGACACTGGTGCTCCATGAAGCCGTATAATTTCTCTGATATAAATTTCTGCAAGTTTTGATGGATCTTTGGTCTTAATAGGTAAGAAATGGGCTGACTTAGTCAACCGGTCTACAATCACCCAGATGCTATCATTTGACTTTTGAGATTTTGGAAACCCCGATATGAAATCCATCATAATATGCTCCCACTTCCACTCCGGTATCTCTAGCGGATGTAATTCTCCCTCGGGTCGTTGGTGTTCCATTTTCACTTTTTGACAGGTCATATATTTGGACACAAATTCTGCTACCTCTCGCTTCATACCACTCCACCAGTAAATTTCTCGCAAGTCTCTGTACATTTTGGTACTACCCGGATGTACGGAATATCTTGTAGTATGGGCTTCTTCCATAACTTTGTCTCTCAAATCACCAACTTTAGGAACACGTAACCGATTGATGTATTTCAGAACACTATCTTGGAAACTGAATTCTGGCCTTCTCCCCTCTGGTAATTCATCCACAATCTTCTTGAATTCTGGGTCTAGAAGTTGATTAGTCTTGATTTCACCAATTAAACTCGGCTGTGCCACGATCGCAGCCATTAAACCACCCTTGACTCTAGGAATTACTTCTAGTTCTAATTGTTCAAATTCTTTCACCAGCTCTTCTTACGCTATTAAGGCATAAGCTAAGTTTTTCGACGACTTTCGGCTCAAGGCATCGACCACCACATTGGCTTTCCCCGGGTGATACTGAATTTTCAAGTCATAATCTTTCATAAGTTCTAACCACCTTCTTTGTCGCATATTTAGATCTCTTTGAGTGAACAAATACGTCAAACTTTTGTGATCGGTGAAGATTTCACAAGTTTTCCCGTATAGATAATGTCTCCAAATTTTCAGGGCGAAGATTACCGTTGCTAACTCCAAGTCATGTGTCGGGTAATTTTTCTCGTGAGATCTCAACTGTCACGAAGCATAGGTTATCACCTTGTCATCCTGTGTCAAAACACATCCCAAGCCTTGGTGAGAGCATCATTGTAAATTCTGAAATTCCCAGTACTTGTTGGAATCGAAAGTATCGGTGTTGTAGTTAACTTCTTTTTCAATGCTAGGAAACATTCATCACATTCCTTGTTCCATTCGAACGGTACATCTTTTCTCATTAACCTTGTCATCGGAGTCGCAATTCTAGAAAAATCCTTGAAGAATCTTCTGTAGTATCCAGCTAATCCCAAGAAACTTCGAATCTCTGATACATTTGTCGGCTTTGACCAATTCATAACGGCTTCAATCTTCTGCTGGTCTACTGAGATACCTTCCTTAGAGATCACGGGTCCTAAAAACGTGACACTTGTCAACCAAAACTCGTTTTTCTTCAATTTCCCAAACAACTGCTTTTCTCGTAGTCATTGTAGAACCAACCTCAAGTGTTGTTCATGCTCATCTGGACTCTTAGAATAAATGAGAATATCATCAATGAATACAATAACGAACTCATCCAAATACGATTTGAATACACGGTTCATCAAATCCATGAAGGCGGCAGGTGCATTAGTAACCCCAAATGGCATCACTAGAAATTCATAGTGTGTCCATAGTGAGTCCTAAAGGCTATCTTCTCTACATCCTCAGCTTTAACTTTCAGTTGATGGTACCCAGATCGTAAGTCAATCTTCAAAAATACCTCAGCCCGTTGAAGTTGATCGAATAGATCGTCGATACGTGGCAACGGGTACTTGTTCTTGATTGTTACTTTGTTGATTTCCCGGTAATCAATGTACATTCGCATTGTACCATCCTTCTTCTTCACAAATAATACCGGTGCACCCCACGGAGACACACTTGGCCGAATAAAACCCTTGTCTAGCAATTCTTGTAATTGAACCTTTAACTCCTTCAACTCAACTGGCGCCATTCGATACGGTGCTCGTGAAATTGGTTGGGTTCTCGGCATAATATCAATACTAAATTCAATCTCTCGATCAATTAATACACTAGGTAACTCTTCTGGAAATACATCCGGAAATTCTCTAACAATTGGAATATCTTCAAGTTTTAAATCAAGACCTTTAGTATCAAGAATACTACATAGAAACCCCCGGCAGCCCTTCTTTAACAAACGACAAGCGTCAATAGCTGACACGATATACGGTGGTGATACAACACCCTTACCTTGAAAATAAAACTCATCTTGATTTGGAATACGGAATGCTACTCCTTTAGTGTTACAATCAATATTAGCATGATTAGCTGCTAACCAATCCATACCTAATATAACATCGAAATGCTGGATAACTAATGGTACCAAATCAACAGTTAACTCTTTACTATTCACATTAATCTCACACTTTCTAAACACACCCGAACTAATCAACGGAGCCTCCAATGGTATTGCGACAGATAAATCATAGTGTAGGAACTCTAATGGTTTATCTAGATGTTTAGCAAAGTGATGTGATACGAACGAATGTGTGGATCCCGAATCTATAATTACATTTGCTAGGTGTGAGCAAATGGAAACCATACTTGAGACAACAGTGTCGGCAGAAGCGGTATCTCCCGACCTGAGTTAAAACGATCTTGCCTCTCGCTGCTCTCTCCTCGGAGGTTGAGTAGTCCTTGGTGTGATAGCGCTAGCTGCATATGAACCGGAACCAGAAGCTCCTTGACGCTTGGTTGGACAATCCTTAGCTTGATGTCCCAATTCTTTACAAGTAAAGCATCGACCCCTCATATCCATATTTTGATTCAGACAGTTTCTAGCAATGTGTCCCGGTTGTTGGCAACTGTTGCAAATGATTGGAATTGGAAGTTGATTGCATCGGCCCCAATGAAATTTCTGACATGTCTGACACCTCGGTTTACTTCCACCAGAACCACTACCAATGCTAACTGATGATCCTCCTGAACTTTGCCTTTTTGCGCTCCCTTGACCACTGAACTGACTCGACCTAGGCCTTTTGTTTTGTTGACTCGGTGGTGGTGGTAAGTTTGAAGTAGACCCAAGGTCTCTTTCAGCAATAGAGGCTATATCCAGTGCCGTAGCATAGGTCTCTGGACGGAATACAGTCACTCGTTCTCGGATATCTCCCCGGAGTCCCACTACAAACTTTTTTGCTTTCACTTTTTTAGTTGTTATCATATCCCCCGTAAATCTTCCCAAGCTTGTAAACTGTGTTGAGTACTCTCGGACCGACTTTCCCCCTTGCACCAATTCCATAAACTCCTGAGCCTTTTGATCCCCAAACGATTCTGGAAAGCATATTTCATTAAAATTTTCAAGAATTTGGTCCCAAGTAGTTGGTTGCCCTGGGCCCAGCTTAGTACGCCACCAATATTGCGCTTCATCTTTTAACGTGTCTGCAGCAAATAGCACTTTTTGTTCCTCATTACATGGCAACACTCGGAAGATCTTCTCCATATCTGAGATCTAGAAATTTGCCTTCATCGGATCGGCTTCCCCGCGGAATATGGTCGGCTTTTGTTTATGAATTTTAGAAATAGTGACAACTTCCTCCCTCGGATTTGGATTCGGTTGTCCCGGTCTTTCTTCTACTACATGAGTTTCGGCGACTCGAACTAATCCTTCAATTGCCCTTTCAATACGTTCCATTCAGTTTGAGGTGTCACCTCCAGACATAATGCCTGGCACCCATATATAGTACACACATGCAAGTTACTTTAAAAAAAACACATGACATGCTAATCAATATTTAAAAGCATGCTAAGTAAACGTGTATGCATGTTGATGCAACTACGTGTTGTTGTGTGCGCACTACGCGTCGTATACGTCTCTCATCCCCAAAAGTTCTAGCCTAATGCTCTGATACCAAAAATTGCCACACCCCAACCCACCCCGATGGATTAGGACACGTGTAACAAGAGTAACCGTACCCAAAACACACACTAATTAGAAAGAAAATGTGAATAAACCACTTTAAAGAACTCTATGGTGACAAAACAGCCCCCAAGGGCAAAATGGTTACTAAGAAAGTATGTAAAATTTTTATACCAAAAGTTAGATTTTTGAATCCCGGTTCCAACGCAACAAACGGTGCGCAAATCCGAATTTTTTTGAAAAAGTTATGCACGTTTCCGTAAAAGCGGACGTGTTGTGAAAAATTACAAGTGGACCGATCCCTTCATAAGGCCCGAATCGATCCATTTATATGAGCCACAAGCAGAATGTCCCCGATAAAAGCCAGATCGATCCCTTCACAAACGCGGATCGATCCGCGCCCTGCAAAACAGATTCTGCTGCTAAGTTTTGCAGTCAAAACAAGTTTTAACATCCAAAACACAACCAATTCACATGGAACCCTTATGAAATTTTGGGAAAACATATCCAACACATTTTCAAACACTTTTAAACTTAAACCAAGCTTGGATCACACAAACACATTCACAATTTGATCAAATCAATCATAAACTCATTTCCTTTGATCCAAAACAAACTTTTCAACTTTGAAACTCAATTCTCATCCAAAGTACTTGGGATTTATTGGGAATCAACTCAAACTACAACCAACACCATTTACACAACCAAACTTGTCCACGACGCTTGCGACACATCCGATTGAGCAAAACAAAAGAGATTATACATAGGTTCTACTTTTCACTTCCAAATACATAGTTATGATCCAAATTCATTTCCAACAACCCAAGTATGAACATTAACATAAAAGAAACCATAAATTTACATCATTTTACAAGTTCAAACGAAATTCACAAGTATGAGGCTCAAATCTCCCCCATCTCTCCCATCTCTCCCATCTCTCCCATCCACAAGTCAAGACTTCAAGCCTCAAGTCGAGGACCTCAAGCCACTAGTTACACTGTAACATAAGTTTAAAACATATCTACAAGTTCCAAAACCCTTCTCCCCTTTTCCTCGAGCACGTCACTTTCTCTCCTGGTATTGCTCCGTACCTGCGGTGGTTGTTATGTACCACAACAGAAATAGGAAAAACGGTTTTCTTAAGCAATTTGATTAGTGAGCTGTCACACCCCAACCCGCCCCCGCGGGCTAGGACACGTGTAACAAAGCCAACAAACCAAACAACCATTTTTTTTAACGTTCTAAAAATAACATTATAAACTGAAATACCAGGGGTAAAATAGCTTTTTTGTATCAACCAAAATAATAAAGAGAAATAAAATAAAATTTTTATTTATTATCGAATGGTACTTGGACAGAGTTCCCTCTATTACAGCACCATTCCCCCTGTTAAACAAGAAATTAAAATACCCAAAATATCACCAAAACATTTGAAAAATACTTTAGAACTTCAATCCACAATTTATATTACAGGGATTTAATAAAAAACTAAAACATAAACTTATTCCCGAAAATCCAAACACTAGGAATACAAATACCCATCTAAATCCATTTACATATAAACATATTAAACATTAACCATTGATCTCAAGCTATCCCAGAATCCCCACAGTTCAACACTTCTCACTGTGATGCTCGTCCGTACCTGCGTGGTCATTAGCCACAAAAATTGATTAAGCTTTCGCTTAGTGAGTACGTGGTACTAATCATGCAATTGGAGTATTTAATGTATCATAAACACCAATTAAACATCACAACAATAAATGGTCGCAGGCGTGTCAAGTAATCAATCACCATCGTTCTGGACCCCCGATTCTGGGCCATTCTCACTTTCGTCGCTTTTAAAGCGATATCACTCACTCTCATGTGACCGTAGTCAATTCGTTGTGGTCGTCACCACGTCCCCTTTTCTCTGAGGACTTCATCATCATCCCCCTTTTCTCTGAGGAATGGCGTCCCTTATATATGGGCTAAATAATGGTGATTATCAATTAACACCCTTTGACCCAAATAAGCACATAAGCAATTCAACATGTCAACATGGCAATTTCAACATTTTAGACATGTTAAATAATAATTAATCACATGCTTTTCTACTTAATCACAATTAAGCATTTTAAAACATTCACTAATAAATAATATTAAACATCCAATTTTGGGATTAGGACACTCACCTCACGAAAAGGTCTCAAATAAGCCTAGAAATCCCAAACTCCTTCGCAATACTAGCTCTAGATACTCCCAATGATATTCCTACATATATATTTCACATATATGTATCACCTCTTAAAATGGGTCGCGGAAAAACATTACCAAAATTGAAAAAGAAAGACATAGAAATAACCCTCTCATCTTCACGAGTCCGAATATGGCTTCGGTTCGCGAAATAGAGGTCGAGCGGTGAAGTTACGGTGACGAAACGGCGAACAGTAGCTTTTTCTTTTCTTTCTCTCGTGGACTCTCTGTCCTCTGTATCTATTTTTTTTTTCTTTTTGGTCTAATGACCTTAGCCGCCAAACATATGTATCATATATGTTAAGACTAAAGCTTCCAAAGGAAGCTTGGTCCTATTCTCGATTAACTCCCCTCAAGTTTGATTATCTATTATGAGATCCTTAACTAATTATATTAACTACCCAAATATCAAAAATGGGTATGTGTTTATGTCACGTATGGGTCCTAAATGTGGTCTCACATATTTTATAAAGTTGCTAATTAACCTACTAATTATGAATCATGTTCCTATTCGCTCTCATATGGGTACCCAAACTGGTACCCCAAAAGGTCATAACAAGCAATAAAATATTAAAACAATTAAACAAATATTCATTTAATCATATAAATGCAACTAAATGCAATTTATCTAATCTGGACCTCCCGTGGGTCCCATTTCACATCTATCCAACTGTGCCCTTCTCGAAGCACTTATCACATCGGGGTAACTGGAACTTACCCAAATATCACATGCAATTAATTATACTAATTAATGCATAAAAAATAAATATTACTTCCATTTTCTGGGTACGGGTATTACATGAGCATTCTAACATGACTGAATGTTTAACACGTGCAATGCTATAATTAACACATTAAAACACAACCGTAGTCGCCGAGTCACCGGTTATACGGTTCATTCAGACCCGAAGACCTCCCTTGGTCCCGTGGCCACTTCTATTCCTTGGACTTCCGTATTTATCGGATTCTTCCTCTTCACCACCCTTATTACTCCCAATAATGAACCATTTCCCCGGTGCTCATTGACTACCACATAGATATATAAGCACATATACATGTATCAACACATAATTCTCATAAATTGATATGAAATTATCAAGCCAACAATATAATAGCTTCTAAACAAGGATTAAGATCTCTAACACCACTTGAAGTCTTGAACACATTACACACAATCATTTTTAGGCTAGAAAACTCAACTTATTCACAGATTTTTACCCAAATTCAAGCTAAAGGTGTGCTGAATTTCACCAATTCTAGCTCAATTCCTACACCACAATGAATCCTACATGAATTCGGTAGACGACGTCTCACCGTTAAGTATGAACTACCAAAATCCAGTGAATTAAACATAAATTAAGGGTATAGAAATATTCGTCTCACCTCCACGAGTCCGAAAGTGGTCTCGGATCGTAAATCCGACGAACGGCGACGACGGAACGGCAAAATTACGGCCTCGGCTTCTCGTCTCCGTCTTTTCTCCTGAGTTCTCTCTTTCTTTTTTTTTTTCTTTGAATTTCTGTGGAGACTCCTTAGTCTCTTGACACACACACATGCAATGCATGTTATGTTGTCAATCTCTCACAATTCCTCTCTTTTCGTTTACACTCCCGAATTTTCTTAACTTCTTATTATGAAATCCCCCAAACATTCCATTAACTACCCAATTATCTAATGAGTGTTTGTCTAAGTTCCGTATGGGTCCCAACGTGGGTCCCACATATTTTGTGAAATTGCTATCGCACCTGCAAATTTAAATTTGTTTCATTTATACCATTATAACACCAATACTACACATATATCAACATGTAATATGAAAGCATGTAAACACATATTCATATAAACACATAAAATTCATTTAATCATTTAAAATACAAATTACCATTTTACCCTTCGCTGAGTTCCATTTCAATACCTGTCCCACCTCACTGGGGACTTTTCCAACTAGTGTCCCTCTCTGAACACTTTTTTTACATGGGCGAGTCCAAGCCTCCCCTTAATCCATTTATACACTAATTATACTAATTAATGCATATTAACACAATAATTAACCCGTTCTCCGGGTACGGGTGTTACATGTTCCATCGGACTTGGAGTTGAAGGCTTGAAGACGAAGACGTGTCACTTTGTAATAGTTAGTTTGTATATCTGTTGTACTTATGTTATTATTGTTGTAGGCGTCAAACTCTAAGTTAACTGTTGTAATAGATTTAGTAGACTTTTATAATTAGTACTTGGGCATATGTTGCTTTCAAACCTTTTATATTTCCGCTATAGCCTCTGATTATGTTAATAAGATATATATAGACAACCCGATTTTGACCAGACGTCGGATTAAGGAGAGTGTTACCTCTAGATCCGATGATGACAATGTCCAATTAGTCTAGGACTTCCAAAAGGCGATTCAAGCTCTTTGAAAGGCTCCGCAATTCAAAACACAAAGAAAGAAAGAAGGAAAAGGAATAATAGAGGAAAACAACATACGGAATATCTTGCGACAGTTACGCGTTGCCGCTGCAGCACTCACTAACTGTCGTACGACCATTAGAAAGTGCTACAACGGCAGTGAGTGAGGGCCGCAAATATACATCAAATGCCGTTAAAATCGGAATTCCAGAAAAGACAGCACTCTGCAAAGTTGTCCGCGACATTCATTGAGTGTCGCGCCGGCATTCTTTGAGTGTTGCGCCAGCATTTAGTGAGTGCCGCACCGGCATTTGTTGAGTGTCGCTTCTATCTCCACCAAGTGCCGCACTTTCGTGGTACGTTTGTACCTTCAAAAGGACGTCTGAAATTAGGGTTTTTGCTGTAAAAATACTGAAATACCCTTTCAAAAATTGCCTATATTAGGGGATGAATATCCCATTACAAAGATCTTGATTGGTTAGTATCTTGGCTTAGATTCTAAAATTCCTTTGCTTTTAACCTCTTAAAAGTTTCTAAACACAATTAAGAGTAAGCTTTTAAAGGGAAGGGATAATCCTAAAACAACCAAGAAGTTGAGGATAGTTAGAGGTAATCTCCAAGTCATTAAATCTCTATTTCAAGTTCAATCACAATATATAGGACTCCTTTGGGGGCCTTTATACATACTAATGTTGTGATTGAACTTATATTTTATTAATTTGGATCAAAATGACATTAAGATTAAGTTCAAACAAATCATGAAGTTTACTTAGTTATCATTTGAGTCTTGGCTTCCACTTCTTTATTTTTTTTATTTTTTTTTATATTGCATTTATCTCTTAGAATTCATAAGACTTTCCTATTGATTTGAAATCCTTTAGCTCCCTTGTAAGCTCATGTTTTAAAAGGAAGTTAATGTTGATGATAGCATATTTGGTCAATGAATCCAAACCTACCCCTATGGTTTAGGTTTATTACTTAGAGATTTCATGAAGTTCCTTTCATACTTCATTGAGGTCTATAAATACAAGTGTCATTAGTTTCTAAGGACCACCAAGTGGGAGGAAAAGTAACTTAGGTTAAGCCAAACTTGATGGCTTGATAGCTAAAGTTAACAAATAAAAGATACATTTGACAAAAGGTGCAGTGAGTTCATTAACCACTTTTTATCAAAAATTTTTAGTTAAATAATGAACCGTTGAAATCAAGTGAAACCAACTGGATAATGTCAATAACTCGAAGTTTCACCATTGTGATTTTTGTTTTAATGAGATTTCATGTTTAAAGTGGTTTGGTCATGAGTTTTGTGAAGCAACTCTAATCTGTCCAGAGTTTCAGAACAGTAACACCTTCTTGAAATGAATGAATTAGAGCTTTAATCAAGTATTCTTGACCTCAAATAATTTGTTCTGGGTAGTTTAATGTGTTAGGAAAGTACCCTAAAAAGATCAAAGTGTTTCTAATTTTTTTTACTATTTTTAAAAAATCGTACAAGATCTCTGGACAGAGAGTTGTAAATTTCTGAGTGATGTCTAGTGTTTGCCTAATTCCAAGAGATTGAACTGTTGATCTTCGATTTTTCTTTTTTGGTTGGAAACTAGGCTCACAGGGGCATCTTGTGTGTCCAAAATTCGTTGACATCAAACCATGGGAACTATGCTTTTCCAATTTTTAAAGCCTTGATTTGGTCTCTGTAATTTTTGGAATTTTGGGACAGATTTGACGAACTTTGTAAATAACGGTTCAAATGACTTTTTATGACCTAAGGCTTAAACCATATCTTAATAATGATTAGATAAGCTTAAGTCCAAATGTCAAATGGTCCAAATCAAGGAACAATTCATAACTCATCTTTGTTTATGTTCATACATCTATATACATTCACCCATGTAACTTTGTACTTGTGATTAGAATTCATTTAAGACTCAACGTTATATCTTATCTAAAGTATGTGGACTAACATTTTGTTTTGTAGCGCTATTAAGGTATGATTTCTCAAACCCCTCTTTAGTTTATTTAATTTTTTCTATCGATTTTTCGACCTCATATGCGACACCTTAGAATTAGGACTAGCTTTATGTGTATATATGTGATTAGAGACCCAAGGTAAGTTCTCTAGTTCCTTAAATGCACATCATACTACTTGCTAATTGAAATATATGATTTTGAGTGATATTTTCTCATTTGCAATCTTACACATTTTTAGACATGCTTTGTAATGTATATGTATATATATAATTATGTGTTTGTGTAGTAGTTGAGGGCATATTTAGATAATTAATTCGATTAAAAGGATGTTGAGTAGAGGCCTATCACGAGATAGGATGAGAGGGGGTGTTTTAGTCCGCCGGACTCCTTCCTCTCTCATTCCATAATCCCCGGACCCAGTTTATCTTTGATTTCGTAAAAGATCGGTTTGTTTTTGAATTGGTTTCTTAATTTTCCTTTTAAAAATTAAGTGGCGACGCGTTTTGAATTTGAACTTATTTGTTTTAAAATTAAAAGTGGGCTCAAATGCCGGTATCCATAATATGTTCTATGAATAGCATCCTCCCTATCGTTGTGTTTATTGGTTTGAGTAGATGACAATGCGGTTATTCACCTGTCACGAAGGTATGAGACCAAAAAGAAACTTATTTTCTCTATTTTTGCTTCTTCAGAGCGTGACACATTCTAATATAAGCACTTTTATTAATGTGTATGGTAACGAAACCTTACGATTGTTCACAATAGTTTGCAACGATGGAAAACTTATTTTCTAAAAAACTAATGAAACCAATCAATTTAACATGCAAGGAAAGGAATAGTATACAGGAGGAAAATCAACCCAATCATTGTTGTTTACAAATAATTGGAGTATTTATTTAGTTTGCAAAAAAAAAACTTTATTTAATCGGACTACACAAACCTTAGCTATTGTTACTAAAACAGTCACTATACATAATTATGATTGTTAAATCGTGAATCGTATTGCCAAAATTTTAAATCGTGAATTGTAAGATTCTTTTTTTTAGTGAATTGTGTAATAATATATATACACACACATATGATAGGGAGATGATTCAAAGTGAATTGGGTTGGGTGAACTTATCCAGTGAACTGAATTTTAAGCTTAAAAGAACCCGTGGGTTATTGGGGCGCGCGGGTCAGTGGGGCAGCCCACGAGTTCTTTTAGGCTTAAAATCCAGTTCACTGGATAAGATTACTCAACCCAGTTCACTTTAGATACTCTCCCCACATATGTATGTTTAAAATGGATTAAATAATTATTTCACACAAGTTTTATGCATGCAACTGGACACAAAGGGGGTTATTTTGAAATTATTTTAAAACTCTTGGGATGAAAGTCTTAATATACTAAAGTATGAGACAAGTTAGGGTTTCTTTTGAACTGTTAGAAAATTGCCATGGGTAAAAGGACAAAATACGCAAAACTAAAGGATTTAAAATTGAAAAAGATTTAAATACACAAAAACTAAAGGGTAAGGCCATCTCCAAAGGAGGAGCCATCACCCTAGCCAAAACCTTCAACTACCAAAATGCCTAGCCAAAACCTCAAATTTGGTCTCCAATGCAAAGAGCCATCACATGAGCCAAAATGGCTCTTTTCCAATTGGAGAGCCAAAATGCCTAGGATGATGGAGGTGAGCTAAAAAAATGGTGCCAATGATCATGGTGGTTGGCCTATGTGCTTCAATTTGATTGGGTTTGGGATGTGGGCCAAGTCATTGATTGAATGAAAAAATGGCAAAACAAATAAATGGCTAGTCATTTGGCTATTGTGGTTGGAGTGGCTTCCATATATTGGCTAGGCATTTTCCTATTCAACTAGCCAAATTGATATTTTGCCTAGCCCATTTGCCTAATCCCATTGGAGTTGCTCTAACACTAACCATCGTCCATTCGGAGAGAGAGAGAGAGAGTGGAGAGAGAGGAAGAGGTGAAAAGGTGGAGACGAAGACCACTTATCTGAAGAGGAAGAGAGAGCGAGGGTGAAGTAGACGAAGATCGTCTGTGCTGTGCAATGGCATTAGGGTTTTCTCGAAGAGGCCATCCCACAAATCCATACAAATCGTGCGATGTGGTTCTGTGATACTGCCATTGGTATGCTGGCTCACTGAAACGACGCTGTTTGGCTTTTTATTTTATTTTATTTTTTAAATAGCTCAACTGTTTTGGCAACAACAATAGCTAAGGTTTAATAGCTTAAGCTTTTGATACCAAGTGTAGTATTGTTGGAATTTTGAACCATAATTTAGAAGTTGAAAGTGATTATACCCTCTTTAATGATGAGGATGAGTGGGATACGTTGAATACATGCTTTGGGTATTTGGAGATAGGAATAAATAGGTCTATGGGATGCTATATAGGGCTCCTAAATTGAGAGTACTCGGAGTTGTAAAATCAAATAGGTCTATGGTAACTTTGTGGGTTTTGTATATTTACCTTTTGTATTGATCACAGTCAACTCCCAATACAAAAAATGGAAATAAAAATTGAAAACCAAAAACCACAACATTACCATGCGAGGCCTTAGGAAATGTAGTGTTACCTTATGGTGTTAGTGTTCCATCTCGTATCTATGCTTCTAGGGGAAAACTGGATTTACAAATGAGTAAGTTAAACCACTAATAAGTCTTAAAGAAGAAGAAGTGGCAACATTAGAAAAAGATCAAGAGGAGAAGAGTGAAGGGAGGAAGAAGAAGATGTGAGGCAGAGAGAGAAACAACCCTTCTTAGGCTTCAAAAGTTCCATTGAAAAACAATAAGAGCCCCGTTGTTTAGTGCCAATTCCTTGTTTGTTGTAAGCGCCATCGCACCTACTTGACTTCGTTATGTATGACACGTGAACTAAAAAAAGTCCTTACATGGTATAGTCAAAAGTTGGTCCTTAATCTTGATTGCATATCTATTGAAAAGTTTTGTATGTGTGAACTCTTTACCCATCTAAGACTTTTTGACTTATCTGAATTCCTTACTGTTTTTGTAGTTTTATAAGATTTGTCTATCTTCTTGACCTCATTTTATGCCAAGATTTTGTAATTTCCAGCAAATTAACTTTGTCGTTTGTGTATTTTATTGTTGTGGTCTTTAATTTCTTTATGGTTCCAGCCTACCCATCTTAGCACTCTACCTTAGCTAGATATCAGTGGGCGATGGCTCCTTTAAACTGGCTTATATAACATATTTACACGGTTGCTTAATTAATTAGAAGATGTGGTTTTGCAGTTTGATGCCTATGACGTCCATACGCGCCTCGTTCATCAAGTAGTCCATAAGCACATGGCATTCTCAATCTCAGTTGTACAATCGTGTGGCATGGTAAAACATATATGTACCCACCTTTTACCTCTGTGCTTGCATCATTTTTATTGATTATTCCCGGTTGTTTGCATGTTTAGCCAGACTTAATCGTAGAGTAATGTCGTTTCACGTGGTGTAATACATATAGTATTAGAGATATAACCATGCTAAGTCCGTCCTGCTTTAATTCTATGGAGTACATCATCTCTAGACTCTAATCTTACCATCTTTTTGGAGAGTTGAGCTTAAGTAATGGAAATGTTTTTTTTTTTTTGGTATCTATTGACCTGCAATCTAACTACACGATTTCTAATCTTGCTAAAGGTACATTTATATATATTTATATATATTTTGTTCTAATCTTTCTAACGACCCTTTTGCAGTGTTTCAGTGAGAAATGCTTACGGAGTGTGATAGTGTTCGAAGGTGAGAGAGGATATAGAAATGTTTTCGGAGGAACAATGAGGTATTGTTGGTCAATCATTTTGGAGTGATTGAATATATGACAAAGAACATGATGATAACGCAAGTATATTATGTATTTAATCTATTTCAGGTTTAATAATTTCGTCTTCTCGAAGATTTCAAAATTATGGTTTCGATCAAAGCACAAGTTTGCGAATAAGTTATTGGACGAAGTAGATAGTTATCACATTGCAAGCATCTCAGATGGGTCGAAATCGCTTAATAAGGTTTGTGAACTGTGAACAATGTTATACTTCTTCCAAAAAAAGTTTCTCTTCATTTACGTAAAGTATGTATTTAGTTTCCTAATTCAATTTACTATGCTCAACCTTAATCGGTGGCCAAAAGAAATTTTCCTCGACTCTGCTTATTAGATCAGTTTGTTGCGTCTTGGACATGAAAAATACTAAGAGTACTTACAGAGATGGATATTTGATTCGTAGGTTAGAGAAGCAATGTTTTGAATCTATTGTTTTGTTGTGCATTGGAAGGATAAATCCTTTTTTTTTCTTAGTACTTTTTTTTGTAGTTAAACTTAAAACTTAAAAGGTAACTTGGTTGCTCGAGTTGTGTTATCTTTTCCTTTAGAAGAAGTATAAATTTAGGAAGAGATTAATTCGTACTAGAGTAGATATTTTGTGAGAGTATAGTTAAAGATTCTCGAGGATAAGTGGGTCATGTAAGGAAGAGCGAGCTAGATATTGTGGAGTGGGGCAAGTGTTCCACAAAAATTAAATGTGCAATGATGGAGCTCGAACCTATTGAAGGAAAATCTAGAGTGAGCTTTTGCACAGATTTTGCAGAACAACTGGATGAAACATGTTGTCCGTTGTCACGAAACACTGTTTCTATTTATAAGCTTAGGGTCACGTGGAGAGCACGGTTGAATTCTGTACTCGAAAATCCACGTGTCGACATAGCTGAGATCCCTGTGTCAACCTATGACGATAAAGGGAATATGCCTTCATAGCGAATCACAAGAACTCTGGTAAACTATCGTGTTTCGTGGAAAATAACCTCCCTACCACCCTCGGTGAACCTCTTCCTTAAGCCATCTGAACCACGTAATCCCGAGAATCCCTTAAAACTTTAGCGCAACTAAGCTAGGAATGTGTTTGTGAGACAAAGTGGAACCCAAGACCAAGTCTTTACCCCTAAAGTCTTTCTCTGCCATGAGAAGTGAGACACCTCTCTTCATATGGTGAGTAACCCAACCGTAATTTCCTTCCGGAAATTTAGTGGTGAAGTGGAGTTCATGAATTACCCATGATGAAGTAAGATCACCATGCGCCCCTGTGCCCTTAGTGAAGTAAGGATCATCGCGCACCCATGGTGTGACGATGCGACCGTCGTGCCATTCTTGCAAATGAAATAATCTTGGAAGTATACGTGGCACCATTGGCAAGGTAAATCAAGTACCTACACCTTTATTGGCTAACCATTTCCTTAGTGGTCGAGTTGTAGATCTTTGGGAGTACTCCTCAGAAGTCTTGTTTCCTATTGGGGTGGCCACCCACCCAAGGCGTAAGCCTTGCGATTTACTCGGCGCACTGGGTTAGTAGGGTATTTGTTGGAATATTTAGTCAAAGCCTATATCTTGTGGATCACGGGCTTTTAGGGATTTAAATCATGATTGTAATCATTCCTTTTATTTTCTTTGATTGTCTTTCCTTATCTTGTTTACTAGCTTGTATATAAATATATGATTGAATAAAATCATCTTTTCCCAAATCCTTTTTGGTATCAGAGCAAACAAACCCTAACCTCTCCTCCTCCATCAACTTTAGCCAGCCACCACCACCTCTACTCCCTGTGCCGCTAACCCCAGCCCCACACCAGCCCTCATCGACACCCCACCCACCTTCGCCGACACCTCCAACACACTCCACCACCCTCGGCGACCTCCACCAGGCCCTCCGCCTACCTCGCAGCCACCACAGCCCCTAGCCGACCCTTGGCTTTATTGCGACAGCTTCTCCTGCTGCCGCTTGCCCTTTGTGGGCCTCCCTTGCATCCGTGTAATGCGTTAGAGCCTTAATGATCTCTTCTCTCTCTTTTTGGGCTACCAATTTTCTCTGGTTGCCCCGTTTGTGCTCCGATTATTCCGGGCAACTCTTGATCTTCCATTATTTCTTGTGCTCAACCATATTTAACCACTTCATGACTACCTCTGAAATCACCGATAAGGAACCTGCCCTCGTTCCTGCTGCTGTCGCTCGTCCGAATCTCTCTTTCTCTCTCAACACACCCCTGCTCACCGGGTTACTAGTGTGTTGTTGAGCAGATGTAATTTTGCTACATTGTCTTGTTCCTTTCGCCTTTATCTTGAGGGTAAAGGCAATTTATGTTGGATTTTGGGCACTGAACCGAAGCCCACATAGTCGGGTCATGCCTTTGCTCAGTGGGATATTGACAATCAGTGGGATATTGACAATCGTACCATTCTGGGATGGTTGTTCAACTCCATGGAAGATTGTATCTATCACATGTTCATGTTCCATGATACTATTCACAGTCTATGGATATCTTTGACGTAGATGTATGCACATGAGTGCAATGATTCCCGTATCTTCGAACTTTATCGGGAGATTTCTCAAGCTTCTCAGGCAACTTTGGGTTTTTCAGTTGCCAATTACTTTGGCTTCCCGCTTCCTTTAGTCCCGATGGGAGGAACTTGCTCAGCATGAACCACTTAGTGATTTTTCTACTGAGGCTGCCACTATAGCTCTTCGACGCCTCAATCGCTTGCACACCTACCAGTTCCTGATGGGGTTAAAACCTAAGTTTGAATCTCTCTGAACTCAGATTTTAAACACCTCTCCTATACCCTCGTTATTTGAGGCATTTGCTACTATTGATGGTGATGTGCACTGTCGTCACTTGTTTAAACCTCCAACCTTACCCGAGCCATCTCTAGCACCTGATCAGATGGCATTTGCCGCCACCTCTGGCTCCGTCGCTCGCCCTCCAGGTTCTGGTAATTACCCTTTCTACATTCATTGTAATACTCTGGGTCTTGTCCAGGAACGGTGCTTTAAACTTCACCAATTGTGAGAGAAATATGCTCGCAATAAAGGGAAGCCTCCATCTCGCACTGCGGCTATTGTGGAGGCCGGACCTACTCCGAACCTCCTCTAGCTCCAGGCTCAGTGTAATACCTGTAATTTCTCTACGTGCAATAATACGAGTTCTATGAATTTCTATATCTTGTCTATTATTATATTATTATTTTATTTGTGTGACTATATCATTGTAATGTAATTACTAATTAGACTATAATCACTGCACCGACTCGACCGTAATTAGAATTAACTTAGTCCCGTAACCGGACCCGGACGTTAGAAACAACACCCGTTTGCACGTAAGTTAAGACTGACACGTATATCGAAGAACTTATGCACGCAAACCGAGGAAGTGGCACACAACCCAAGGTGGGCCCCACATGGCCGGCCACATGGCAAGTCCCATGCATCATCCCCTACACTTGTCATCCTCTCCCATGACATTTGTCCACTACAAGGACATGTGTCCTAGCTTGCACACATGCAAGGTGACACATAGCACATGTAAGACTCTTTATATACATGCTTGCACACATACATTATATCTTTTAGACACTTACAATCTGCACTTAGAAAGAAAGAGATGGGAGATGAGAGATACATGGAGATGGAGAAGAAGAACTAGGAAGAAGTCTCCACCATTGAAGCTTGTATTCAAGTTTCCTAAGCTCTAATCCAAAGCCCAAGCTCAATTTCAAGTTTAAGTGAGTATTCTAACTCACTTTAGAACCTATATAGTATGTAGTAATATTTATTAAGTGCTTGATGTTGATAGTTTGAGAGATCCATGCCATGCAAGATAAATTTTCAAATCTGGGAAGCAGAAACTTCCAGCAGAATGTTGTTTAGTAAAACAAACATTTCGAGCAGTTAAAAATTGGGAATGAGGCTAGGTTTTTTTGTGGAGGAAGCTAACTCATTTATATACAAATAACTCTTCTATAACTCAGTCTGAAAATCAATTCTTCATAGGTGAAATGTACATGCAACGAAGTACTTTAAATCTGAGAAACAGAAACCTCCAGCAGAATGTAGTTTAGTAAAATGAGTGTTTTAAGCAGCTCCAAAATCTGAATTAAGCTAGGTTTTTTTTTGGAGAAAGGTAACTCATTTATCTACAAATAACTCTTCTATAGCCTGGTCTAAAAATGACTCCTTGATAGGTGAAATGCACATGCAACGCAGTACTATAAATCTGGGACAGAGCAGTCCGAAAATATAGAAATGTCTAAGTAAAATAAATATTTTGAGCAGCTGAAAAATGTAATTGAAGCTTGATTTTTTTGTACATGAAGCTAATCCAATTATCTACAATATTCTAGCTTTGAGTTTGATCTACAAATGAATTTATCATGCCCAAATAAATCATATCAATTCAGTCGACATAGTAAAATTTATTCCTGGCAGATTGTATAACTACTTGTATGATGTGTTTATTAATGATGCTTGCTTACCGGTACCTGTGTGGTTATGGATATCTTGTGCTATGGTAGTGCTATCGAGTAGATGAGTATGTTAGGGGCTTCATCTATATATTATTGGTATTAAATCCACGAGTTACACGCTAGGTTTCCGTTGTTATGAACATAGTGTGATGACCATAGAGAGTTCATACCCAAGCTATAAGTATGTTGTACGGCACGATTATTGCGTTGATAATGATTGGATAAGTTTCCATTGTAAGTATATTATGACATAAAACAGGATGACGGATGTATAAAAGTAACTTCGAAAGTATATTCGAAAGTCCTTTAATGAACTAAATTTCGAAATGAGTGACGAATGCGCGGTCTGGAAAACGTAAGGATCGGTTGTGCTATGTTATAAGCAGATTATGATAAGGATAATTGTCGGATAGGTAATCTGGGCAGCGGAGATCAGGATAGTAAGAAAAAGGGATGTGTTGTTGAGTTGTGACGTGGTGATTCTTTGAGTAAAGACTCCTTTCGGTTCTTCGTGACGAAATGGATGTTCTTGTACTCCGTAACGCTTTCGGTTCTTCGTGACGAAGCGGTGATTCTTTGAGTAAAGACTCCTTTCGGTTCTTCGTGACGAAATGGATGTTCTTGTATTCCGTAACGCTTTCGGTTCTTCGTGACGAAGCGGTGATTCTTTGAGTAAAGACTCCTTTCGTTTCTTCATGACGAAATGGATGTTCTTGTACTCCGTAACGCTTTCGGTTCTTCGTGACGAAGCGGTGATTCTTTGAGTGAAGACTCCTTTCGGTTCTTCGTGACGAAATGGATGTTCTTGCACTCCTTCGGTTCTTTGTGACGAAGTGGTTGATGAAAGATGAAGTGGTTGATGAAAGATGGTTTGGTTAGCAAGAGACACTTTGGGTTTGTAAATGATGTCGGATGTTAGAAATGAATGGTAGTGGCATTAAGAATGTCTAGACGGGTCTCCTGAATTGTTTGTATTCCTATCGAATACGTAGTCGGGTACGCTACTAGTTATAATTCGACGGTGAGAACGTAAAGATCCTAAAAGACATGTTGAAAGGTAGTAAATGTATTCCTATTGTGTTTTACTATATACGTTCCATTCGATTTAGCTTACTCACTCAGCTTTCATAAGCTGACGACGTTCATGTCGCTGGACATTCCCATGTCCAGCTTATCCAGGTAACGATTACACGGGTATGATGCTACGCAAGTGGAGAACGTGGAGGAAGAGTACACCGAAGATGGCTATGGACATACTTGTTAGAGAAAAGACTAGTGGCTGTTTTTTTGTAAATGTCTTTGGTAGAAAACTCTATCAGAAGACTTATTATAGCTTTTGTAAGGCCCTAGAGCCATAAGACTCTGATGTATCTACCATGATGTAATAGTTAACTAGTACTGTGGCCTTTCTTTGTAATATATCTCTGTGAGCAAATGTTGGTTTTATCCTTTTGGTTACGTTGTTTATTATTAGTATTTCGTCATGGACAATTCGGTAATGCAACCAGTCACGTGCCTCAGGGTCCAAGATGAAAATTTTAATTTTTTCCCTATTTTGGCTACGCCGGGGCGTGACACTCAGATGGGATAACTCCAAGCTCCTCAGTTGGGGTCTTTTCTTCAGCAAGGTTCTCGTTCTAGCACCTCCTCCACTGCTACTTTGGCCTCAGGTACTCCTACTACTGCCCTTCTCGTTCTAACATATGATTGGTGAATCATCCTTATTCTCCTTTTCTGCTGCACCCACATTCCGGCCTGTTTGTGTTGCCGATGGGTTTATTCTTAATGTCCGGAGTACAGACGATGTTTGTCTTTCTCCTAATATTACTCGATCATTTGTGCTTCATGTTCCCACTTTCTCTCATAATCTCATATCTATTAGCTGTCTTGCTAAATCTTTTATTATGCCATTATATTCTTATCCAATTGCTGTTTCTTGTAGGACCGAATTTCGAAGAAAATTTTTGTCAAGAGGGTGAGCGGGATGGCCTCTATTACTTTGGTGATCCTCTTGGCGGGAATGTGTCGTCCCCTGGTCTTCAGGCGTCTGTTTTACTTGAATCTGAGTCTTTTAGTTTTTCTTTAGAGTCTTTACATTTGTGGCACGCTCGCTTGGGCCATGCAAATTTTAGATATCTTTGTCAACTTTTGTCATTATTAAATAAAGCCTGCAAGAAGTTTAAATTTCATCGTCTGGTGTGAATTATCAAAACATACTCGGTCTAGTTTTATACCTCGCATGCATCGTGCACCCTATGCTTTTGATATTATTCATTCTGATGTATGGTGGGGCCTTCTCCTGTTAATGCTATTTTGGGCATCGTTTTTATGTCACTTTCATTGATGGCTATTCTATGTGTACTTGGGTTTATCTACTAAAGAAAAAATCCGAAGTGTTTTCCTTGTTTTCCAATATCTTGACCATGGTTAAAACACAATAAAACATTGTTGTTCGCAATCTTCGTTATGATAATGATCGAGAATATATTACTAATGAGTTTCAGGCCGGACTTAATAAGCAAGGTATCCTCCAGCAACTCACATCTCCCGACACTCCAGAGCAGATTGGTGTGGCAGAACGCAAATACCACTCTGTCATGCCTGTTGTTCGGTGTCTCCTATGTGGGATGCATGTTCCTAAATATTTTTGGCATATGGCGGTTCTTACTGCACGTTCCTCCTCAACCGAACTCTTAGTTGTGTCGTGCAAGGAAAAGCACCTCTGCAACTTCTCCAGCCCGAAAAAGCCCTCTTTCCAATTCTACTTCGTGTCTTTGGATTCACATGTTTTGTCCAGAATCGCAGCTCTACTTGCACTAAACAATAAAGCTTTGGGCACAAAAGCTTACAAACAATTTCCACTAACAAGGTGGAATGTCTAGTTGGCTGGGTGGGACCTAGCAGCCCAAAGCTTTATTTTGCGCTAAATTAGACAATAAGGCTGTCCGATGCACTGTTCTTTGCTATTCTACTATATCCAAAGGCTATCAATGTTATGATCCCACCACTCGTCATATGTATCACTCTATGGATGTAACCTTGCTGAAGACACTCTATTTTTCGCATACATTCAATCCTCCTCTATTTGATCCTCCGGAGGATCTAAGTTTGCTTTTGCGCTCGGTTTCTTTGTTTGAATCCTCTCCGGATGCTTCCTCCACTTTTCCTCCTGTTGTCACCACAGCTCCTACCCAGGTGTACTCTGGTTGTCCTCTTGCTCAGACTCCCATGCCGATATCTTCGCTGGAATCTGGTAATGCTTCTTCTACTTTACCTTCTAGATATGCCTTTAGACTCCGTCGGTTTCCTAATCGTTATGGTTTTCCGGATAGTACTAACCATCCCATTGCACAATATGTTTCTTATCAAGGACTTTTAGGTTCCTATTTTTCATTTCTCAGTCAGATTGACTTTACTTCCATCCCTCGGTCTGTTTCTGAGGCCTTTCAGGATCCTCAGTGGGTGGCTGCCATGCAAATGGAGATGGACGCTCTTCAGCGCAACCAGACTTGGGAACTTGTTCCATTGCTTAAAGGCGAGAAAACTGTTGGCTGCAAATGGGTTTTCAGTATTAAATATTAGGCAGACGGTACTATTGAAAGGTACAAGGCTCGACTTGTTGCTAAGGGATTTACTCAGATCCCTGGCAAAGACTCTAGTGCCCCTTTTGCGCCAGTAGCCAAATTGACATCTGTTCGCATTATTATTTCTTTGGCTGCTTCTCATTCATGGCCATTACATCAAATGGATGTAAAAAATGCATTCCTGAATGGCGATTTGGATGAAATTATCTACATGGATCCTCCATCGGGTTTTCGAGTTCAGCGGGAGTATTCAGGGAAGGTCAGTCGTCTGCAGAAATCTTTGTATGGACTGAAGCAATCACCTCAGGCATGGTTTAATCGCTTTAGTGATGTTATTATATCTTTGGGCTTCACTCAGTGTCATTCTGATCACACCGACTTTACACATCGTCGTCCTGATGGCCGATCTGTTATCATTTTAGTATATGTGATGATATCATTATTACAGGTGATGATGCTCCGGGTATTACCAAAGTCGAGAAAGCTCTGGGTCATTCCTTTGATGTTAAGGACTTTGGGCCCTCTTCAGTACTTTCTTGAGATAGAGGTTGCCCGCTCTCGTCAAGGGATCTCATTGCCTCAATGTTCAATACTGAAAGAGTTGGGGTATCAATTCAAGAACGTACTAAGCATATTGAAGTTGATGTTCATTTCATTAGAGAGAAAGTTCGACTTGATATGGTTAAAAGGTCTATTGGTCCTTCTCTCCTGAACATCTTTAGTCAAGCTTGGTCTTCTTGATATTTTCGCTCTAGTTCCAGCTTGAGGGGGAGTGTTGGAATATTTAGTCAAAGCCAATATCTTGTAGATCACGGGCTTTTAGAGATTTAATTCATGGTTGTAATCTTTCCTTTATCTTAGCCAAAAAAAAAAAGAAAGTAATCTTTCCTTTTATTTTCTTTGATTGTCTTTCCTTATCTTGTTTACATAGCTTCTATATAAATAGGTGATATACAGATTGAATAAAATCATCTTTTCCCAAATCCTTTTGTATTCAGTGGACCCTGGGGGGTTTACCATTCGGCTAGGCCGGGCGTTGAGCCTGACAATAAACCGGATGGGTTGCAATGACTCTCGAAAAAAAAAAAAACACCTTTATCGGCTGAGGTTTTCCTTGGAAGGTTTGGTTAGTATACTCTTTGTATCAAGGATTCCCTTTTGATGCTTTAATTATCATTTGCTAAGAGCTATGTATATGTATGTATGTAGGAAAGTTTTTGAAAACAAAAGACCCCGCTACCTCTAAGAAAATTATTTTAGGGGTAACTCTATTTACACCCACTTACTTTACCACCATTTAATGAATTTTTTTCATTACCGTATACCCCTAAAAAAAAAAATGATGTACATGGACAAAATAATTCTAAAAAAGTTACTCTTTACATCCACCTTACTTTAACTAACCCGAATTCATCAACTTTCTCCACAAACAAATTTATATCATATTATATTCAAATACATATATATACATATAATACACAATTTTTTTTTTTTATATATATGAATATTTATACATGGTTCACATCTCTATATATGTATACTAACGTTGACCCGTGCTATGCATAGAATTATTAGTTTTTTTTTTCTTTTTCCAAAAACGTAATTAGTCAGCCTCTAGAAAGCACATCAAAAAGATAGAATCTTATCAAAATAGTTTGTTATGTCTCTCGTTGCATAAAAAAGACAGTTTTTTGCCATAAAATAATTGTTTAAAAAAGTAAAGACAGTTTTTTGCCATAAAATAATTGTGCTTGACCTCGTGGTCAAGCACAATGGTGCATACGCAAAATAGTATATTGTGTATTCATAAGCTCAATGAATCTAAAACTTTTTGTGGAGAATAATCTTATGTTAATTAAATAAAGAAAAAATACATAAATTTACAACACGCATTACAGTAATCCTATCAATAAAAGAACAAATTAATAAACATTTAACCTAATTGCTGAATAATTAAGAAGTCAGTTATGTTGAATTAAGTAATGGAGTGGGAGTGTTTTGGAAAATTTTTTTTGGGTAGCTTACATACTTTTCTAAAATATCATGTCGAAGTCGGGCCTTGCCAACTCAGCCCAGAGTCATCTTGAATTTGGAGCGAGTACCCAGCCAACTCGGGCTGTTACACAAAACCGCCTGGTTTGGTCGTAAATCCGGTCTTTCTTTCCAGGTGAACCCCACAGTGGGCGCTCCCCCAGTAGGCGTGATTACTTGGTCAGCAAGCCTCCAAGTAGTTTCCTATCCCAACTAGAAGATTAAATGGAAGGAGCAGACAGTTTCTTAAACCATTTAGGAAACATCCCTAAATTCATGTAAATCAGGCTCTAAATAAATTAGGCTTCCTAATCCATAAACTTACCTTGTACGGGTGGCCTCTTGCACCTATAAAAGATGCTACCCGCCCCTATTGAAGGGGAATCGCTTTCTGACTCCAAAGGATAGCATATAATTCTCATTCCTACGCATACACCCGTTCGGTTTTACTGGTAGTGCCGCCCAACTGTTGGCTCACCAGGCCCGCCGGTGATCTGCTAGTGAAGCGCACTGACGCAACCGTGGACGTAGGTCCCCTCGTTAACGGAACCGAACCACATACAAGTTCTTGTGTCCCCATATCTCTCTTACCAATTTTTGGCATCATCAGTTTGGCGCCGTCTGTGGGAACTCGACAAGTTTTTCACCAACAAATCTCTTGACTTATCAACATGCCACCGAAGACGGGTAAGAAAAATACTGCCCCGGCCGGTCAGGAGAATTTGCAGCTCGAGCAGCTGGCCGTCTCCATGACCTCCGAGCAAATGACGACGGCGCTCGCGCAACTTCTAGAAGGTTAGCGGCAAACCCAATAGCAAATCGAAGCGCTGTTGGCCTTGCAGGAGAAGCGTCCTCAATCCGAGAACCAGACCAGGAAGAGTGCCCCCGACCGGGAGTCCGCAAGAGTCCGAAACCATACCTACTCTGCGCCGGTATGCCCGTTGGATTGGGAACACGCCCGGGATGGTGACCGTAGCAGAGCGCCCAGGCGCACCAGGCGGCAAGCTCGGACCAATCCTCGCCGTGTGGAAGATGCCAGAGACATCATCAACAGGTGACGCGCCACCAGGAAGGAGGGATCAGGGCCAAAGCCCCGGGAATCAGCCAAAGACCCTCTGGTCCGGAGCCGAGGATATCTTAGGCATACGATTACCCAGAGCCGGGTTCTATCCCCGAGGGCGACGCACTTCGAGGAGGAAGCATCATCATCAGACCCGACGTACCGCTCGAATATGGAAAGGAGAACCGGGCAAGATATAAAGGCCCAGATCGAGGATTTGCAACAGCAAATCGAAAAACTGAGCCGCAAGCAGCTCAATGATCACACAAATACAGAGACCGAGTCGCCCTACACCGCTCGGATCACCGCGTTCCCCATCCTGCGGAAATTCAAACCGCCACATCTCAGTTCTTATGACGGTTTAGGGAGCTCAGTAGATCATGTTCGCACTTATAAGGCCCAGATGGCGCTGGTCACCACGGTTGACGAATTGCTGTGCCTGACCTTCCCTAGTACCCTTAAAGGCCCAGCCGCGCAGTGGTTTCACGCTCTGAAACCCCGAATAGTTGATGACTTTAAGACATTGAGCAAGCTCTTCATTAGCCAGTTCGTGGGGATGCTCGACCGGTCGCAACTGGACACCCAGCTGCTTACCGTCAAGCAGCGAAAGGGAGAGTCCCTGAGGGAGTACGTGGACCGTTTCAATCAGCAGAGGCTCCAGATCCGCAACCTGAATGAAGCGGTCGCAATCATGGCTTTCTGCTCGGGGGTTCAGCACACCAAAGTTGCAACATCATTTCATCGTGACCGACCGACAACCCTGGTGGAACTCTCAGAGAGAGTAGGGAAGTACATCGATACAGAGGAGTTTCTGAAGTCCAAACGCACCAGCTTTACGGGAGAGGAGTCCCTGAAAGCTAAACGGAAACGGGAGGGCTCCGAGAAGGGTCCGGGAAAGAAGCCTAGACAAGATTAGCAGAGAGGATTACCTTCACCCCACTTTCCCGGCCAATCCACGAAGTTATGGCCGCCGCAGAGATCCAGAGGGCACTCCAGGAGCCCGCCAAGTTGAAAAGCCCGCCCGGTAAGAGGAATCGGGACAAGTTTTGCCGCTTCCACAAAGATTATGGGCATGACACGGAGGATTACTTTAAGCTTAAGATTGCCATTGAGGCTGATCGAGCAGGGCCACCTAGCTGAATTCGTGGCAGTTGACAGACGACCCCGACCAGAAACCCGGGCTCCCGAGCAATCACGACCCCTTGGGCAGATCAATGTAATCTCCGGAGGCATTTCAGACAGAGGGGATTCACGGTCGGCCAGGAAGAGGCATGTCCGGGCGTTTCGGTCGAATGTCTGGCATGTCCAATCCACCCGCTCTCCCCCAATCGACGTACTGACGTTCTCATCCGAAGACACGCTAGACCTACACTACCCCCATGATGATCCGTTGGTGGTGACGCTCTCCGTAGCAAACTACGTGGTTAAAAGGGTGTTGGTAGACACGGGCAGTTCCTCCGACATCATGTTTGTCTCAGTATTCGATCAACTCGGGATATCCAGGGATCGGCTCCGACCAGTGGCCACTCCCCTGGTAGGGTTCAACGGATCCAGCACCCAACCGCTCGGTACCATCGAGCTCTCGGTCCTCATGGGAGCCTACCCTCAGCAGGCATCTGTACTGGCGAGCTTTGTGGTTGTGGAAGCTCCATCGGCGTATAACGTCATCTTCGGAAGGCCAACCCTCAACCAGGCCAGGGCGGTTGTATCAACGCACAGCCTGGTAACCTAAATTCCCAACCCCCCAGGGGCCCGAGAGCCTACGCAGAGACCAAGCCGTCGCTCAGAGTTGCTATGTCAGCTCTCCGCGCCGGGAGGCCATTGCTGAAACACTGAATGTCCAGGAGATGGACCCGAGGAACCAAAGTGACAGGGTGGGACCGATCGGGGATTTCGAACAGGTAATGCTGGACCCACAACTCCCGGACCGAACAGTCACCATCGGCACCCAGCTGGAACCCGGCCTCAGGGAGAAGCTAATTCAGTTCCTACGACAAAGTCAAGATGTGTTTACTTTGGTGTCATGAAGACATGCCCGGGATTGACCCCCGGGTAATGTCTCACCGACTCAATGTCAACCCAGATTCCCGGCCTGTGAAGCAGAAGAGACGGGGCATGGCCCCCGAGAGGCAGAATGCAGTACGCGAGGAGGTCGATAAACTCCTCAAAGCGAAATCTATCCGAGAGGTCCACTATCCCGACTGGTTAGCAAACGTGGTACTGGTCAAGAAAAGCAACGGGAAGTGGAGGATGTGTGTGGACTTCACCAATCTGAACGAAGCCTGCCCCAAGGACTGCTATCCACTGCCCAGGATAGATCTCCTTGTGGACTCCACAGCCGGTCATTCGCTCCTCTCGTTCATGGACGCCTACTCCGGGTACAATCAGATTAGCATGTACCCCGGGGACGAAGATAAAACCTCATTCATCACGGATCAGGGGACCTACTGCTACAAAGTCATGCCGTTCGGCTTCAAAAAAGCCGGGGCAACCTATCAGCGCCTGGTCAATTATATGTTTAAGGACTTGATCGGGAAATCCTTGGAGGTTTACGTTGACGATCTGCTGGTTAAAAGCCGGGAAGTGTCTAACCATCTTCAGCATTTAGCCGGGGTTTTCAGCATTTTGAGAAAGTTCGGGATGAGGTTGAACCCGGCCAAGTGCACATTTGGCGTCTCAATCGGGAAGTTTCTTGGGCACCTAGTCAGCAGGCGAGGGATTGAGGCGAATCCTGAAAAAATTCAAGCCATCATAAACATGCGCTCACCCATGTCAACCAAGGAGGTACAGAGCTTGGCCGGACGGGTGGCTGCATTAAATAGATTTGTGTCCTGAGCTACCGACCGGTGTTTGCCATTCTTCAAGATCCTTCGTAAAGCATTTCAGTGGTCAGAAGAGTGCGAGGAAGCGTTCCAAGAACTCAAGAAGTACTTGGCAACGCCCCCTCTACTCTCAACGCCCACACCAGGCGAAGAATTGTTCTTGTACGTGGCCGTGTCACCCTCGGCGGTCAGCTCGGCACTCATTCGAGAGGAGCACTGGGATACAATTCTCGGTATATTACACAAGCCGAGCACTTCAAGCCGCAGAGAGTAGATACTCCCGTATTGAAAAGCTCGCTTTTGCCCTCATCACTTCCGCCCGGAGACTTCGCCCGTATTTCCAAGCCCACGTCATCGTGGTCCTTACAGATCAGCCCCTCCGTAAGATCTTGAGTAAGCCTGAAACGTCCGGGAGGCTCGTCAAAGGGCCTTGGAGTTAGAGGAATTTGAAGTGGTCTACAGACTCCGCACAACAATTAAGGGACAGGCAATGGCAGACTTCATTGTTGAATTCACATACCAAGAAGACCCAACTGAAGAAACCGCCCCACTGACCTTACCGCATGGGATACAGCCAGATATCCCGACCTGGGTACTTTATGTTGATGGTTCTTCCAACACACAGGGTAGCGGAGTAGGGATTATCTTAACCACGCCCGATGGGATCCAGCTCGAGTATGCGCTCAGGTTCGGATTCAAAGCCTCCAATAACGAGGCCGAATACGAAGCCTTGCTGGTCGGATTACAAATGGCAACCTCAATGGGCGCACTGCAAGTTCAAGGTTACAGCGACTCTCAGCTCGTGGTAAATCAAGTCAACCAAGAGTATGAGGCTCGAGAGCATAATATGGTAGCTTATCTAGCCTTTGTCCAAACAGTCTCAAAGAAACTTCAGGGGTTCTCTGTCACGCAGATACCTAATGAGGAAAACACTAGGGCCGATCGGTTAGCCCGCCTCGCTTCATCTTCTGAGTTAGACTTGGCCGGGATAAGGATAGAGTACCTACTCGAGCCAAGTGTGTTCAACTCAGAATGCATGGAGGTCGAACCGGCCACCCTAGAACCTAACTGGATGTACCCAATCATCGAATTTCTTGCAACAGGCGCGTTACCAGACGGAAAGGAAGAAGCCCGCCGGGTTAAATACCGAGCGGCAAGGTACCACATCATTGATGGCATCCTCTACAAAAGGGGATTTTTTATACCGTACCTCTGCTGTGTCCATCCTACACAGGTTCAGGCAATACTGTACAAAATCCATGAAGGGGTGTGCGGGAAGCACATCGGTGGCCGGGCACTCTCACGCACTGCTGCAAGGTTACTATTGACCGACCATGGCCAAAGACTCTCAAGAATACGTCAAGAGGTGTGATACGTGCCAAAGATTTTCTCCCATGATCAACCGTCCGGGAGAACTTCAGACGCCAATCTTTAGCCCTGGCCGTTCGCTCAGTGGGGCATTGACATTGTCGGTACCCTACCAACGGGAAAGGGACAAGTCAAGTTCGCTGTCATTGCTGTGGATTACTTCACCAAATGGGCGGAGGCCGAGCCCTTGGCAACAATCACCGAGAAGAAAATGGAAAACTTCGTGGAGAGCAATATCCTCAGCAGGTTCGGCGTCCCCCTAGTTCTGGTTAGCGACAACGGTAGGCAATTTGACACCGCGGTATTCAGGCAGTTCTGCTCGGGCTACAGGATAGCCAATCACTACTCATCCCCCGAGCACCCCCAGGCCAATGGCCAAGCTGAAGTGACCAACAGGGCAATTCTTCAGTCAATCAAAACGAGGCTTGAAAGTGCCAAAGGACTATGGGCAGAGGAACTATCGACCCTCCTATGGGCCTACCGCACTACACCCCGAGCGGCAACAGACGAAACACCGTTCTCCCTAACCTACTGCTTTGAGGCGGTGATCCCCATGGAGCTTGGGTTACCTACTTACCGGGTGGCAAATTTCAGCGAGCTAGACAATGAAGATGCCCTAAGGGCGGAACTCGATTTGGTAGAGGAGAAAAGAGACCGGGCGTGTCTTAAAGTGGCAGCCTACAAGCAGAGAACCTTTAGATACTCTATAACAGCAAGGTGAAGCATCGCAGTTTTCAGATAGGAGATCTGGTCCTGAAGGCAGTCAACCAGTACACAAAAGTCCCGAGCCATGGAAAGTTGCGGCCAAACTGGGAAGGTCCATACTTAGTTACCCGAGTCAACCGCCCGGGAACCTATTGATTACAAACTCTAGACGGGCACGACCTCTCTCATCCTTGGAACGTGCAACACCTCCGCAAGTACTTCCAGTGAAGCATGACAATAATGTTGGCTAGGAACCATATAGCTCGGCCCGAGCATATCTATTCATATAGTAATAATAGTTTCTTTTTTTTCCCCAAACAACTCTTCTCTGTGCTTGCTCAGTTAAAAGACCTCGGGGTCAGACCCCAGGCACTTAAAAGATCTCGGGGTCAGACCCCAGGCACTAAAAGACCTCGGGGTCAGACTCCAGGCACTCAAACGACCTCGGGTCCAAAACCCGAGGCACAGGCTTCGCTTAGGCCCAACCTACATGGGGGGCAATGCCCCCTAGGTGGCTGACGATGGCAAGTCCTAAAAGACCCTGCAACCACCCACGTTCCAGGTCGGTTTCCTACAGTCATCCCCGCTGTATGCCTGCCTTAGCAAAAGCCTGGGGGGCAGGGTAGGCTAAACAGAAAATCACACCGGATAATAACAGGACATGGAATCCTAGAACACTTCTAACATTCCTAAAGTACCTACAGTACCCAGAGAAATCGCTCGGGTAATAAATGGTCACAAACCTGTACTATACCCGGGCGGGACCCCCATATCAGGTCCCTGAAAGACCAAGTGTTCTCTACCGGTTGCAGTCCTAACTTTTGCTAAGGCAAGGGTCCTACGGGATTAACCAACCGGTCGGTCACAGGCAATCACAAACAGGCATGCAAGTGCAGAAACAAAGTGCAAAAACAATTGATGGAAAGATTGGTCTCAAGGACCCTTTAATTAATCAAGAAAAAACACACTTTGTACAACCTGGGGGGCAGTTATAGTAGCCTTCCCCCCACCCTAAAAAAAAAAAAAAAAACGAAAAATATAGAAGAAAGAAGGCCGGGGACCCTAGTCGTTCACCTCGACCACATCTTCAGTCTCCCCAGCCTCTTCTTCCGGGGCAGCTCCAGCCCAGTTCCCGAGCCCCCTCCTGGGGCAGGCTCAACAGCTTCAGCAGCAGCAACAGGCTCCTCACCATCCGCTGGACCGACGTCCCAGTATTCCGAATCAATCCCCTCGTAGGACGAGATGTCCCATTCGGGGTGATCCCGGGCAACCCGCCGCTTCAGATCCTCGTAGCCCTGAAAGAAGCCGTCATCAAACGCCTCTTCCGTGGCCTCGACGGCCGTTACCTTAGCTGTGGCCTTTGCTCGAGCCTCGCCGCCGCCGTAAGGGCTCGGGAAGCCTCCAGATGCGCCAGGGCAGTGGCTAGCTCCGCCTGGTCGGCACCAAGGCTCCGGGCCAAGCCCTTCACCTTATCCTTCTCCAAAGCCAGGGAGTTTTGCCTGGCTTTCGAGGTCGCTCGCTCCTCAGACAGAGCAGCTTCTGTAGCAGCGGCTCTCCCGGCTAAAGAGGGCAGGAAGGACTCAGCCCCTGCGGCCATGCAGCCGACCTGCAAAGAATCCTAGATGGTCAGATAACAAATGAAACACAGGAGAAGTTGTGGTAAAGAGGAGCAGAGGTGACAAGTACTTACCATATGGGAAAGACTGTATAGCCATCCCTGAAACGTCTCGGGAGATATGTTCGCACATATCTCCACCTAGCTGGGGAGAAGGGCCGACTTGACCCTCTCCCTGATCACTGCCGATTATTCAACCGACGCCTTGGACGGTATTCCCGCTCGGGGGGAAGTCTCTGCCACAACCACGCGGGGAGCTGAAGTCCCGGCGGGTTCCAGACGGTTTACAATCCCGTGCCGGATTCGCCTCAGCGGGCGTTCGCTGCCCAAGGCTTCCGTGGCAGGCATTTTTCCTTGTGCCACCGCCAATCTGGCGGCGGCAGCAGCAGCAACGGCCTGTCTCTCCCTCAGCTGCTTCAAATTCCTCTTTGGAGTCATTTCTACAAAAGGAAAGCAGCCACGAAGTTAGTAATCAGAGCAACGGGACAAGGGAGGATAACCGAAATTAAGTTGCCGATCAAACTCTTACCCGGGATGATTGCGGGAAGGACAGGGGCCTCGACGGGGTGTTCTGGTCGGTGATTGCCTCTCTGATCTCCCGAGCGGGTTAGAACGTCCCAAATATTGACAGGATGGTCCGCCAAGCTTCTGATTCTCTCTTGGCACTCCCCGGGAATACTAGGTGGGCCAGCTGACCCCGCTGCAACGCAAAAATGTAATGCAGTTAGTCTCGAAGGAAAGTAAAGGAAACGAGCTGAGAGTTACCGCGCTAACTTACCCCTTAGCTCTCCCGCCCAGGAAGTCCTCATCTGGATCCCCAGGGCCTGCTCACAGAGTCCAAGGGTGGATACTTGGAAGAATCTGTTCTTCCAACCCTTGTTGTTGCTCGGGCAGTTCATTATGATCTTTCTCCCCTGCCGAGCCCCGAGGGAAAAGAACCCGGTCTCCCCATGAACGGGAAAAGGTCTATGCGTCTAGAGAAACTCCTAGACGGTAAGCTCATACCCAAAAACCTGGGGCCACAGGGAGATGGACCCCATTAGGAATCTCCAACCGTTCGGGGCCAGCTGCCCCGGGGCGATCCCCAAGTAAATAAGGACGTCCCGAGCGGCCGGATGGAGGGGAATGCGGAACCCAGCTATGAGGATGTCCTCAGTGGTGAAACTCCGCTGGTAGATATGGGCTCCTCCGACATTCACGGCTAGGGAACAATAATCGGGAAGGCTGTACCTGTCCCTAATGCGGCTGAGATCTTCAGTACACAGGGTGGACGGGATGAACTCACTGGCGAAGGCTATCTCGGGGTCAGGTTCCCCTGGTGTTTCATCACCCGAACCCCGGGAACGGAAGCAACGGGGGCTCCCTGGTCCGAATCGTCGTCGGATAGACGGATTGTGATTCGGCCCTCGCTATGGTGGTCAGAGGGGGACGCGGACGGGAGGCTCAGACTTGTGTCCGGCGCCTTGGACCCGGACCGCTCATCCTCCGACTGGGAATACGAGTCAAAACTAGAGTGACACATTCTTGCGGGTTCGGTGACTGGACCAGGAAGTAGAGAACGACCTAGGTATGGGTCAGGAACTCTGAGTCTGAGGTACAGAGGAGGCAGGGTTATCAACCTAAAAGGCAAAGAGTATACAGTCTTAAAGACAAGGTGACACTCGGTCAGAACTACCCGGGGATAGCCCGCTCGGTTCAACCTATCTAACGTACCTCCCGACTTGAGGAAAGAGCAGAACCTGAGAAAGAAAAAGTCCCACTCCGGTTCTAGCCTAAGAGGGTTTGCCCTTTCCAGCCTCGCTCAGGCAAGAAGAGAAAAGGGAAGAGGAAGAGGATGATGAACTGAAGCTAAAAAGGGAACACTTACAAGGATTATCGCAGAAGAAGAGCTCGGGAAGCTTTACCGGACACTCTTTCTGCTCTCAAACCGCTCAGTATCTCTATCAATTGGCAGCAAGAATTTGAAAAATGAATAAAGTACTCTTTATATAAGGAGCGTGGGCGGTCCAGATCAAGTTAGATCTAACGGCCATGAAATTTTCCTGCCTAAACCTGCCGACAACTGTCAACTCGGGCACGCGGAACGTCGCCTTAAAAGACGCGCCCAATTAATGCTAGACGTGACGGTTCGGTTAGACGTGACTGTTCGGTTACATTCATACCAGCCTCGCTGGACCCTGACTAGGCCAGTGACAAGGTAACACGTGGCAGAAGTTGGTCCCGGGCCCACATAACCACCGCTCGGTCCTGACCCTGGAAGACTAACCCGATCAGTCACGACCCGGGTAGCAACCCGGGGCCATTTTCTGGACGGTTGTTTGTCAGAAGCAGTCTTAATTTTCAAACCTCATCTGATAGACCATTCCATTAGTTTTGAAAATGGGGGGCAGCTGATATGCACTAAAATATCATGTCGAAGTCGGGCATCGCCAACTCAGCGCAGAGAAGCCAAGTCATCTTGAATTTGGAGTGAGTACCCAGCCAACCCGGGCTGTTACACAAAATTGCCCGGTTTGGTCGTAAGTCCGGTCTTTCTTTCCAGGTGGACCCTACGGTGGGCGCTCCCCCAGTAGGCGTGATTACTTGGTCAGTAAGCCTCCAGGCAGTTTCCTATCCCAACTAGAAGATTAAATGGAAGGAGCAGGCAGTTTCTTAAACTACTTAGGAAACATCCCTAAATTCATGTAAATCAGGCTGTAAATAGATTAGGCTTCCTAATCCATAAGCTTACTTTGTACGGGCGGTCTCTTGCACCTATAAAAGAGGCTACCCTCTGCTATTGAAGGGGGAATCACATTCTGACTCCAAAGGATAACATATAATTCTCGTTCCTATGCATACACCCGTTCGGTTTTACTGGTAGTGCCGCCCAACTGTTGGCTCACCAGGCCCGCCGGCGATCTGCTAGTGAAGCGCACTGACGCAACCGTGGACGTAGGTTGCCTTGTTAACGGGACCGAACCACATACAAGCTCTTGTGTCCCCATATCTCTCTTTTAATCTCTCTTACCAATTTTCGGCATCATCAGATTGTATACCTCGTGGTCAAGCACAATGGTGCATACACAAAATAGTATATTGTGTATTCATAAGCTTAATGAATCTAAAACTTTTTGTGGAGAATAATCTTATGTTAATTAAATAAAGAAAAAATACATAAATTTACAACACGCATTACAGTAATCTTACCAATAAAAGAACAAATTAACAAACATTTAACCTAATTGCTGAATAATTAAGAAGTCAGTTATGTTGAATTAAGTAATGGAGGGAGAGTGTTTTGGAATTTGTTTTTTTTTTTTTTGGTAGCTTACATAGTTTTCTACCTTTAAGCTTTATGTATGATCAGGTCATTTGTGTTGAATGCGAGTACTTGCATACTTATAAATAAAATTGAAATAAATAACAGAGTTGTAGATAATAAATGACTTAACACGTTGCACACCTACAAAATGGAATTTTCACGTTGGAGTAAAATTTTAGATAAATTTTAAGGCTCATTTTATTGTAATAATAAACATAGAAATCTTGAATATTTAAGGAGGTTATGTTGAATTAAGTAATGGAGTTAGAGTGTTTTGTTATTTCAAATTTTATTTATTTATTTATTTGGTTTTGTAGCTTACATAGTTTTTTAAGTTTATTCTTTATCTATGAGGTCATTTGTGTTGAATTTGAATAATACTCCCTCCGTCCCATTTTGTGAGTCCATCTTTGGGAACTCAACTTATTAAGGGGACAAGAAGAATCTACACCTACTTTCCACAATTGCCCTTAATCATTACAACTACTTTTTTAGTTTTGTCTTGGTGTAGATTTCAATGAAGGGTAGTTTTGGAAAGTAGTAAAAATTATGTACCAAATTAGGAAAGTGGACACTAATTTTGGGACATCCCAAAATGGAATACAGGACTCACAAAATGGGACGGAGGGAGTACTTGCATACTTACAAAAAAAAAAAAAAACGACCTAACTAACTAATAAAGAATCTAGGTGCAGATAACATATGTGTAATATGTATCCCTAAAATTTCCCAATAAATAACATTTTGATAGGTGAATGGAGAAATAATGTTGACATCAAAGTATAAAAAAAAAAAAAAAAAAAGGGCAGCCCAGTGCACGAGGCTCTCGCCATTGCGGTGTCTGGGGAGGGTGAGATGTACGCAGCCTTACCCCTGCAAGCAGAGAGGTTGTTTCCATATTCGAACCCGTGACCTCCAGGTCACAATGGAGCAACCTTACCATTGCGCCAGGTCACAATGGAGCAACCTTACTGTTGACATCAAAGTATAAAAATTAAAATTCAAAACTTGCAATTATTCAAGACAAATAATGGATGAGGCATGATGATACTAAGTTAATTCTAATATTCCTTTTGACCCACCATATGGAAAGATAGGACTAAGGCCAATTACATTACAGTACTATTTTTGCTAAATCAAACAACATGTGGGATCACTACATGAGATATCAGAGTTAATTTTGTTCTTTGTAATTGGTTAATTATTACTGTTAATTACATCGTCTATGGCATTATTTTTTTGTCTCAAGCATGGAGTTCATTCTTGTAAAAAAAAAAAAGCAGTGCATGTATAAGTTTATATAAAGAATATTGAAAAATATGGTTAATAATGAAATGTTTCATTGTAGAGATATAAGAAAATAAATTCTAATAGTTGAAGTGACGAAAAGAAATAGGGAACTCCGACAGTTTGCAATTATACTGCTGTCATGATCAGAAATTTAAGCAACTAAACCTAATATTTTACTGTGGACAGACCGTTATCATAGTATGATCAATGCATGGAATCTAACATAGGTGTTTGCAGTGAGAATATATGATCTAAATTGGAAAGCCACATGTGTTACCCCTAGGCAGCAATATCATGGTTCATAAGAGCAGAGAATCTAAGAAACTAGAAAGTACTCCCCCGTCCCCCCCCCCCCAAAAAAAAAAAAAAAAAAAAAAAAAGAGAGAGAGAGAGAGAATCTAAGAAAGTAAAAAATGAAGAGAGAAGACAAAAGTGATAAATTAAATGAAAACTTACTTTCAATGACACAATTCAATTGTCCGTTTCCATGTGCACCTTAGTGTCGAAATTAAAAAATTGTGGTTATCAAAGAAGCCAAAGGTTCAATTGTAAGTGGGTATTAGTGACTGTATAGGTTACCAGAAATTGGAGATTGTGACTGTAAAAGTTGCAGTGCCTGATGGTTACCTTTCTGGCAGTTGATATGACATAAGAAATACCTTTCTGGCAGTTGATATGACATAAGAAAGTGGGTGGTTTTCTCTATCTTTAAATTTAAATAAAAGAAGGAAAAAAGAGATAAAAAGGTTGAGGGACGGTTAAAATTAGATGTGAGATGGTTTTATGTATGTACAGTTGCAGTATCTAGATTATATGCTAAAGCAATGACATGTGTCTTTATACTGAATTGGCAATGCCAAGTGTCTCCTACATTGGTATCTATATATTTATAGATAATACGCAGACACAAATGTTCTTCCACAACTAATGTATTTACTTACGCTACTCTATTTTTATTCATCTTACTTTGCCAGAGAGGGAGAGAGAGGTCTGCAAGAGAGCCATAGAGAGAAAGCAATAGAGAGAAAGGTATGTCATGAAGGGCTAGGTTTAGGGTTAGATCTATGATTTTCAGTTGGCTTATGCACTTCTCTAGATTCTATTAGGTTAGTGTCATTCTGGGATGAAGGGTGGGTGTAGAGAGTAAGTTGTTTTACCTTAAATTAGAGTGGTGTGTGTAAAGAGTCGGTGGGTATGGAGAAGTATGTGGGTATTAATTGAATTGCCCTTACTTTGGTGCCCTACTGCACTTAACCACCCTTTAATGAGCTGGCAATGACTTTTCTTATGCATTTGAAATTGAAGACAATGGTTTGCTGAATTGAAACAGCAGAAGGCTTAAAGTTAACAGTTTTATTAAAGCACTGAAATAATGCACATAAATGTGCTACACACTTAAGGCACTCTTACACCTCACTGTTGAGTTTCATTAGTTATAAATGTTTTATTTATTTTATGATTAGTATAGGGACTTGTGTGTAATTACTTGTTCTCTTGTTATTATAAATAAAGAGGTCTCACAGTTGTGAGATTAAGCCTTCAATAATATTGTGTAATGATATTCAACATGGTATCAGAGCCTCCCTAAATTAGGGTTCTGTCACCACCACCAGCCGCCTACCATCACCACCATCCACCGCCACCCTAACCTTAACCCTAACCCTAGCCGACCCAACGAGAATTTCATCGCAAAGTTACTGTTCATCGCAGCACTATTCATCGGGTTACTGTTCATCGGGTTACTGTTCATCGCAGCACTGTTCATCGAGTTACTGTTCACCGCAGCACTGTTCACGCAGCACTATTCACACCTAGCCGCAATAATTTTTTGAGAACATTATTTGCTCCTAGTTTGTTCGTCTTCGATCCGTAAGCGGATCTATGTTGTTTAATTAGATCGGATCATCTTAGGCTTCCCTTGACCACCATCCCTTGATCATCTGCATCCTTCATCATGTCAAAAGATGATGTGATATCCGAGAAATCTATTGCCGCCTCTTCAGGTTCTTCTATGGGTAACGAAAGACAATCGTACGTTACTGAGAATCCGGGTTCCAAAATCACCACTGCGTTGTTCAATGGTGCTAATTACCTCTCATGGTCCCAGTCGGCAACTTTATGGCTCCGTAGTAGATATAAATTCGGTTATGTGGATGGTTCAGTCAAGGCCCCTACTCGTGATGATCCGACATATCTCAAGTGGGAAGGTGATAATTCTCTTGTTATGAGTTGGCTAGTTCATTCTATGGAACCCGAACTTGCAGATCCATTCTTATCTATGGGCACGACCAAAGATATTTGGGATACTTTAGCTGAAACATATTCCCGTCAAGGGAATGTTGCCCAAGTGTATGAACTTCGAAGAGCAATTCAGGACGAAGTTCAAGGGGATCGCACTACTCTCCAGTATTTCACCGCTCTAGGCTCTCTTTGGAAGCGACTTGATCATTTAATCACATTTCATCCCTCTAATCCAACTGATGCTGCGGGTTTTCAGAAATACATTGAAGGGGAAAGAATCTTCAAGTTTCTAGCCGGTCTTAGGCCCGAGTTTGATCCAGTTCGTGGCCGTATTTTGGGTATTGTTCCCCTTCCATCTCTTCGAGAAGCTTTTTCTATTGTGCAAGATGAAGAAAGTCGCCGCTCTGTTATGTTGCCCTCTTCATCGACAGATAGGTCAGCCTTGGTATCCTCTAATCAACGGGGCGGCAAGGCCTTTACTCCTCCGAGAGAACCCCAGTATATAGGACGTGACACCAACAATAATAGACCTTGGTGTGATCATTGCAATCGTCTCGGACACACTCGCGAGACATGTTGGAAGCTTCATGGGCGTCCTTCCTTTCCCAGGGGACGTGGTGGTGGCCGTCATGGTGGTCGTGGTCCTCCACGAGCTCATTTGACTACTGACTTGTCTCCGTCTGAGGAGAAAGATACTCTTGCCTCAGCTCATCCATCGTCTTCTTCAGCAGTGGAAAACATCAGTAGTGCCGATATAGAAACACTCCGCCGTATTATGACTCAGTTGAACACTCCATCTGCCTCTACTTCCTTTGCCCAGTCAGGTATTTTTGCTAATTTTTCACATGCCTTACATGCTGATTCTAGTCAACCATGGATTATTGACTCCGGAGCTTCCGATCACATGACCGGTCTTTCCTATGTATTCTCTTCTTATACCCCAAGTTCTGGTAAAGAGAAAGTTAAAACTGCAGATGGTTCTCTTTCATCCATCTCTGGTAAAGGTGTCATTAAAATTTCTAATTCATTACCTTTATCTTCAGTACTTCATGTTCCTAATTTCTCTACTAATCTTTTATCCATTGCTAGGATTACTCATGATCTTAACTGTAGTGTTACCTTCTTCCCATCTCATTGTGTCTCCACGAAGAAGGTGATTGGCAGTGGTAGAGAGGAGAATGGCCTATATTTTCTGCTGCCAGAGGAAGCCACACAGGGAAACTTACCACAAGCAGCTCATCATATACAGAGAGAGACTATTCCTAGGGAAGCTTGGATATGGCATCAGAGATTAGGCCACCCTTCGTTTTATTTACTTCGTTTTTTATTTCCTTCTCTTGTCAGTAATAAAAGTGTTTCCAACATTTCTTGTGAGGCTTGTGAGTTGGGAAAACATCATCGTGCAACTTATAATTCTAGTTTTAATAAAAGTACTGTTCCATTTGCTATTATTCACACTGATGTTTGGGGTCCTTCTCCTATTATCACTCTAAATGGCTATAAGTGGTTTGTTACCTTTATTGATGACTGTACTCGCACTACTTGGGTTTATTTGATGAAGGATAAGAATGATGTTTTTTCCATCTTTAAATCCTTTCACAAAATGATATGCACACAGTTTAGCACAGTTGTCAAGGTTGTTCGGTCTGACAAAGGGGGGGAATACATCTTTGGTGGTCTCACTCACTATTTTTCTGAACATGGAATGATCCATCAAACTTCTTGCACTAACACCCCTCAGCAAAATGGTGTTGCAGAGAGAAAAAACCGTCATTTGTTAGAATCAGCCAGGTCTATGCTTTTCTCTATGCATCTTCCCAAGTCTTACTGGGGGGAAGCAGTCCTAACTGCATCCTATCTTATCAACCGTCTTCCTTCTCGTGTCCTTGGTAAGAAATCTCCAATTGAGCTTCTTACTAAGTCATCCTCCATTTTTCCCATTCCTCCTAAAGTGTTTGGTTGTGTGTGTTTTGTCCACAATCATTCTCCTTCTCGTCGGAAGTTAGATCCTCGTTCTATCAAATGTGTCTTTGTTGGTTATTCTCCAACTCAGAAAGGGTACAAGTGTTATCATCCTCCTACTCGTCGGTGGTATGTATCTATGGATGTCACTTTTGATGAAACACTTTCCTACTTTCAGTCCTCTCTTTCTCCTCTTCAGGGGGAGATAGACCAACAAGCAGAGCAGCCTACTTTCATTGTTCCCTTTCCTATATCTAGCGAGGAAGAGGGAGGAAAAAAAGGAAAAAGAGAGAATGAGGGAGAAAAGAGTGAGCAGGAAAAAGGTGAGGAAGAGGGAGAAAAAGGAGAGAAAAAAGGAGAGGAAGAGAGAGAAGGTAAGGAATTGTTAACGTATACCAAGGATAAGAGGAGACAAATTTTTGGGGCAGCAGAAAAAAGGCACATCTCTCCAATCCCGCTTCAATCGCCTTCTAGTGAAGATGATTCAGGTATCTCCTCTCCTTCTATTGCCAATTCTCCAATACATGTTCTTATTGATCCATCTGACGATGATGATTTAAACATGCCTATTGCCCTGCGAAAGGGAACTAGAGCATGTACTAAACATCCTCTTTCAAATTTTGTTTCATACTCCCATCTGTCTCCATCATATAGGGCATTTGTGTCCCAAATCGATTCTGTGTCTATCCCTAACCATGTTCAGGAAGCTTTGTCTAATCCTAATTGGAAGAATGCCATGGTTGAAGAGATAAAAGCTCTTCACAAAAATGGGACGTGGAAATTAGCAGAGTTACCTCGAGGTAAAAAGACGGTAGGATGCAAGTGGGTATTCACCGTGAAACATAATGCGGATGGGACTGTTGAGAGATACAAAGCCAGGCTTGTTGCTAAGGGCTTTACTCAGACATATGGGGTTGATTACCTAGAGACATTTGCCCCGGTTGCAAAAATGAACTCCATCAGGATCCTTCTGTCGCTAGCAGCAAATCTGGAATGGCCCTTGCATCAGTTTGATGTCAAGAATGCATTTCTACATGGTGACTTGGAAGAAGAAGTGTATATGGATATTCCTCCCGGGTTTGAGGACAGTAAGACACAAGGTAAGGTATGTCGCCTCCAGAAATCCTTATATGGCCTCAAGCAATCTCCTAGAGCCTGGTTCGATAGATTTTCTCAAGCTATGATATGATATGGTTTCAGACAAAGCTAAGGCGATCATACTCTCTTTATCAAGCATTCATCACAAGGGAAATTGATTGCTTTGATAGTCTATGTAGACGATATAGTTCTCACAGGCGATGACTTAGTTGAAATGGAACAGTTGAAGACCTATCTTGCCAAGGAGTTTGAAATTAAGGATCTAGGAGATTTGAAATATTTTCTTGGAATAGAAGTGGCACGCTGCAAGGAAGGGCTGTTTATATCCCAACGTAAGTATGTCCTGGATCTCCTAAAGGAGACAGGTTTGCTTGGTTGTAAAGCAGTTGATACTCCCATGGATCCAAATATGAAGCTCAGTGATGCTCCCAGTGGAGAACCGGTTGAAAAGGGAAGATACCAGAGACTAGTGGGCAAACTTATCTATTTGGCTCATACCAGACCGGATATCGCTTTCGCTGTTAGTGTGGTAAGTCAATTTATGCATGCTCCTAGACAACTCCATCTTGATGCTGTGTTTAGAATTATGAGATATCTTAAGTCAGCCCCAGGGAAAGGGCTGTTCTTTGCCAAGAATGGTCATAAACTTGTTGAAGCCTACACCGACGCTGATTGGGCAGGTTCAGTGATGGATAGGAGATCAACTACGGGGTATTGCACATTTGTGGGAGGTAATTTGGTCACATGGAGAAGCAAGAAGCAAGCAGTGGTAGCAAGATCCAGTGCAGAGGCCGAGTTTAGAGCTATGGCACAAGGAGTATGTGAATTATTATGGATTCAGATAGTTTTGATTGATTTGGGGTTTGGGCCAAAGGACTCTATGAAACTGTACTGTGATAGTAAATCAGCCATTAGCATTGCTCATAATCTGGTCCAACATGATAGGACAAAACACGTGGAGATTGACAGACATTTTATAAAGGAGAAGTTAAATTGTGGAAGCATTTGTACTCCATTTGTCAAGTCTGGGGAGCAGCTAGGAGACGTTCTTACCAAGAGTCTAGCAAGTCGTTCGTTTCACTTTATCCTTAGCAAGCTGGGAATGAGAGATATCTTCGCACCAGCTTGAGGGGGAGTGTTGAGTTTCATTAGTTATAAATGTTTTATTTATTTTATGATTAGTATAGGGACTTGTGTGTAATTATTTGTTCTCTTGTTATTATAAATAAAGAGGTCTCACAGTTGTGAGATTAAGCCTTCAATAATATTGTGTAATGATATTCAACACTCACAACACCTTCTGTACATTTATTCTTGTGTTTTGCTTGTGTTGGTGATATCTACTATGGAGGTAATGCCCTTTATTTATACTAAATTTGTGAAGGGAGTTAACTCTTCTTATTCCACTTGTTTAGATGTTGGAATTTTTTCTTTTCGCAAAGAAATTTTCGTGCGTTTACATTTCGGTTTGGCTAGAGGTATCTATCTTGATTTTATGTAATGCATCTACATGAGTTTTTTTTGCTTTTCTTTCTTCATACCAACATTTTCTTGGCTATCATTTTGCTTCGCTCTAGGTATCTGTTTGGATGGGTTACGGTGGTCTTCATGATTTTATCGAGAGTGGAAGATCTCAAGAGGAATCTGATATAGCGGAAGGTCTTGATGTCTCTTTGGAATGGAAAAAGTTTCCTTCAATCATTTTAGGTCGATCTCCTCTAGTGGAGTTGTATGATAGTCTTTCCGAAACATGGCGACCCTCATTGTGTACAAGCGTTTCAAATGTGAACTCTTCGTTATTATTAAGAGAAGAAAATTCTTATACTTCACATGTATATCTTCAGTCCGAAGCGAAATCAGATGTGCATATAGATGGCGAGAAGCCTTTTGCCCGAGCTGGGCTTGAGAAACAACTAGATGCTACATCCGTTCAGTTAAATCTCGATGAAGCTATCAATTGCATACCTGGACTCAGTAAGAGGCTGTGCCGTCAGCTTGAGGACTCTGGCTTTCACACGGTGGGTTTCTTAGGCTCTGTTTGGTTCATGGATTTAGTGAGGGGGAAGGAAAGAAAACTACAAAGCCTGTGTTTGGTTTGCCCATTTAGAGAAGGAAAAGAAAACAGAAAGGAGAACAAGAGGGAGAACTATTTCCATTATGTTTTCCCCAGTGTTCTCCTCCATGTTTAAATGACATTAGTATTTTGAAAATTTCAAAATATGATAGTAACTTAAAAAAAGATGAAGGAAAGTGAAATAGTGGCAACTTAAGAAAAGATGAAGGGATGTGACTCGAAAAATACAAAATTTATGAACCCTGTGTTCTTTTCCTTCCTATGTTACATATTTACCGAACACTGAGAAAATCGCTTTCCTCAGTGGTTTCTTTTCTTTTTCCCTACCTAAATCCATGAACCAATCATGTCCTAAGGAGGACACTTTTCTCTGTTTGGTTAATCAGGAAATATGAAGTGGACAAGAAAATATAATTAGAAACAAATTAAATTTTTTGAAATGTTTTTGAGTCATTTCTTAACTTACAATTGTATTTTGAAAATTTTCAATTTTTGACGTTATTTAAGCATGGACGAAAACACAAGGGAACTAGTTTCCTTTCCCTTATCGTTTTCTTCTCTAAATCCGCAAACCAAACAGCCTTGGAGATTATGCGAAAATATTAATCTCAGCTTCTTTAGATTTCATCGAAATTATTAATCTCAGTTTCTTTAGATTTCGTCGTTTCGACATCTGCGTGGAGACTGGGCGTCACGATTTATTTTTGTTTCCATGTAGTTGCGGAAATTGCTGCATCATTTTCCTCGGACTTATGCTGATTTACAGAATGCTCAGATTGGAATTGATGATGGGCAGTACTTGATTTTTATCGGGACAATCTTATCCTCCAGGTGAATTATAGTTTGTACTGAAAATATTAATTGATCTTCTTTATGAGATTGCTAAATATACAAGTGGATGGATATTTTCATTTTTGGGCTTTAAAAACACCATGTGGTTCATGGACTTTTAGGGCCAATTTGGGTCACTTTGAAGATAATCACTTTTTGGATTGGTAGATTTTTACAAAAGCAACAAATAGGAGCTTTTTAGAAAAAGCTGCTGTTGTTGTTTTATAAGGAATCAGATCTTTTGAAAAGCTGCGTAAAGGTCACAGACTCTTAAACAATTGCTTGTAAGTGATTGCTTGCTCCGGAAAGCTATCCCAAACGGGCTCTTAGTATGAGAAACGAAGATAAACTGAAAAAAGGAGGTAAATGACTTCATATTTTCCGCTGAAGAGGGAACTTGAACTGTTTGGGATTCATTGAGTAATGCCAAGATCAGTCAGCCCTAACTTTGATGTCATGCTGGAATGGGGGTTGTCCATCAAAGAGGGTGGCTAGGATAGGGCGTATTGTTCACATTGTGTGATGTGCGGCATATAGCGGGGTCATTATAGACGAGTTTTTGAGGATACAAGAGTGTTGATTTTTTTAGAGAGAATATTTGTACAGGCTTGAGAGAGAACAATCGTATCTCAGACTATTTTATTAGAATCAGTGAAAGGAGAGAAAATTATAGAATTACATAAAAGACCCCATAATAAACAGAAATAACATAAGCCTATAACATAAAACTAAACAACTTCCAACACTCCCCCTCAAGCTGGTGCGAAGATACTATCATGCCCAACTTGCTAAGAATGAAGTGAAACAGTCAAATAGCGGAACTGTTAGTAAGGACATCAGCTAACTGTTCTCCGGACTTCATAGAAGGAGTACATATACTTCCATTGTTTAACTTCTCTTTGGTGAAGTGTCGATCAATTTCCAAATGCTTGGTCCTATCATGCTGAATCGGATTATGCGCTCTGTCAATGGCGGCTTTGTTATCACAGTACAACCTCATCGAGTCTTGGGGCCCAAAACCAAGATCAGAAAGAACAATCTGTATCCACAATAACTCACACACTCCTTGTGCCATAGCTCTAAACTCTGCCTTTGCACTGGACCTGGCCATTACTGTCCACTTTTTTACTTCTGCAAGTAACCAAGTTACCTCCAACAATGAGCAGTATCCCGTAGTTGACCTCGTCTATAATTGATCCAGCCTAATATGCATCCATATAGGCCTCAACTTGTGTGTGTTCATTCTTAGCAAAAAAACAAACCTTTGCTGCGTTTTGAGATATCTCACGAAAAATAGCATCAACATGAGACATCTCAGAGAATGTATAAACTGACTAACTGCACTCACAGCGAAGGCAATCCTGGGCCTAGTGTGAGATAGATAGATCAGTTTACCAACCATCCTCTAATATCCTCCCTTATCAACTAGTTCTCCACTGGGATCATCGCTAAGTTTCAGATTTGGATCCATTGGTCTATCAACTACCTTACTTCGAAGCATCCCTGTTTCTTTAAGTAAATCTAAGACATATTGTTGCTGTGAGAGGAATATCCCGTCTTTGGACCGTGCAACTTCGATGCCCAAGAAATACTTCAAACTCCCCAAATCCTTAATCTCGAACTCTTTAGCAGGATATTTTTTCAAATGTTCCAGCGCTTCTAAGTCATTTTTGGTGAGAACAATGTCATCTACATAGACAATCAATGCAGTCACTTTACCCTTGAAGAGTGCTTAACAAAGAGAGTATGATCGCCTTGGCTCTGTTTGAAATCATACTTGATCATGGCCTGTGAGAACCTATCAAACCACGCTCTAGGTGATGGTTTGAGTCCATACAAGGGCTTCTGAAGGCGACACACTTTTCCCTTTGTCTTGGTGTCCTCGAAGCTGGAAGGAACATCCATGTACACCTCCTCCTCTAGGTCACCATGCAAGAAGGCATTCTTGACATCAAACTGGTGTAACGGTTAATCTAGATTTGCTGCGAGAGATAACAAATCCTTGTAGAGTTCTTCTTGGCTACAAGAGCAAATGTTTCCTGATAATCTTCTCCATACGTCTGAGTAAATCTCTTGGCCACTAACCTGGCTTTGTACCTCTCAATAGATCCATTGGTTTTGTGTTTCACAGTAAACACCTACTTGCACCCTACCGTCTTCTTCCTTTGAGGTAATTATGTTAATTCCTAAGTGCCATTTTGTTAAGTACTCTCATCTATTCAACCATGGTTGATTTCCATGTAGAATCAAAAAGAGCTTCCGGGGAATGGTTAGGAATAGAAATAGAGGCAAGTTTGGACACGAAAGCTTTGTAAGATGGAGACAAATGAGAGTAGGAATCAAATTTAGAGAGAGGATGTTTAGTACATGTCCTAGTGCCCTTTCGATGAGCAATAGGAATGTCTAAATCATCATTAGAATCAGGATTATGAGAGTCAAGAGTACAAGTAGTGGGACTTGAAATACCTTGACCATCGCCACTAGAAGAGATCGGCTGTAGTGAAGGGAAGGGAACAACTTCCATTTCTGTTGCCCCCAAACCTTTTCCTCTCCTTATTCTTTGAATACGTCAACAACTCTTTCCCCTTTTTCCCTGTTTCTCCCTCTCCCTCATATTTCTCTTTGTTTCTTCCTCACTCTCCCTCCCTTGGCTCTTCTCCTCATTTTCAACCTCTTTTTTGTCTCTGTCTTCCACTCCCTCACTTCTTTCGCTGTCCACAATGAATATAATATTCACCACATGCATCTCTTCCTCACTCACTTGCTCCCCCTGAAGAGGTGGATGTGGAGATTGAAAGTAGGACAACGTCTCATGGAAGGTGACATTGACATAGACAAACCACCTACGAGAGGGAGGGAGATAACACTTGTACCCTTTCTGTGTGGGTGAATAACCCATGAAAATACATTTTAGGGCATGGGCACGGGCACGAGGATCCAACTTTTTGCGAGATGGAGAGTGATTGTGGACAAAACAGACACAACCAAACACTTAAGGAGGAATAGCAAACATAGAATACGGATTGAGGAGAATTTCAACGGGAGCTTTCTTACCTAGGACACGAGTAGGTAACCGATTGATGAGATAGGCAGCTGTTAAGACCGCCTCTCCCATATAGGACTTTGGAACCTGCATTAAAAACAAGGACCGGGCAGTTTCCAACAGATGACGATTCTTGCACTCTGCAACTCCTTTCTGTTTTGGAGTATACGTGCAAGAGGTCTGTTGAATCATGCCATGTGTAGAAAAATAGTCTTTAAGGCCATCCCTCCTCCCCCCCCCCCCCCCCCCCAATCAAATCTATGTAGCATGGATACGGACACGTGCCACGATACGGACACGCCGATACGGCAAACCCGAAAAATGCAGGGTTCGGACACGGCTAGGATACGACTAATAAATAATTATATCTTTGAATTAAATATATAATTCGCAGTCCAAGATTCTCAAAAACATGAGTTGCTTATTCCCAATTTTACTGTATTAAGACTATTGCTCAAAATTTTAAAAGCATTTCTAATGAGAGGCCACCATGCCGAGTTCACTTGCGTGTTCGACACGTGCTCAAGGCGTGTCCAATGTTAAAAAATTTAAGACATGTTTTTTAGCTTGTTTGACATGTGATGAGATGTGATGACATGTGTCCGATGAGTGACGGTGTCTGACGGACACGAACGGAGACGGGACCCAAAGTGAAGTGTCCGTGCTACATAGCATCAAATCGTACAATTTTGACAAAAGTACTAAATTGAGTGAAGATCATTTTGTGAAATGTCTTAAAAATAGCATACACTTCACGCTTCTCTTTCATCAAATACACCTAAGTAGTACGATAACAATCATCAATAAAAGAAACAAACCACTCATAACCATCCAAAGATAAAACAGGAGAGGGACCCAAACATCAGTATATATGATAGCAAAAGGAATAGTACTTTTATTCAAACTCGAATTAAAGGTGGCATGATGGTGTTTGTCAAGTTCACATGCCTCACAAAAAAAATTAGAAACTCTTATTATTTACTAAGGAGGGAAACAAATAATGTAAAAGAAAGAAGGAAGGATTCCCCAGTCTCTGATGGCTACGCCTCTCGAGCAAGAGTCCTCAATGAATGGTGAGCACTCCTGGTTATACTTTCACTCACAACTTCATTGGGCAATAGAAAATAGAGTCCATTCTCCTCTCCACCATTGGCAACGTCTTCTTTGTGGAGAGGTCCTAAAAAACACGAGACGGAAAGAAAGTTACATAGCAATTTAGATCACGAGTGATACGACTAATTGAAAGAAGATTCGTCGAGAAATTAGGGACATGAAGGACCGATGATAGAGGCAATGTATTAGAGACATGAATAACACATTTACTAGAAATTAGAGAAAGATTGCCATCAGCTGTTCTAACTTTATCTTTCCCTGAACAAGGCTCAGTTGCACTTTACCCCCCTGTGATTCAAAACTGGACACTTAACCCCCAGGTGGTTTTGGACTAAAGTGAAACTGTTAAGATTTCCCTCAAAATTGGAAAATTTTAAAATTGGCCAAAAATATTAACACTTAACCCCCTTTGTGAGGTTAATTTTGAGATTAATTCCCTATACGGGGATAATGGTGCCATTTAACCTATGATGCACGGATACTTCAAACATGGTGTTGCAGGGGAACTTAGTGCTTCATGGGTGTGGGTGCGGCCGAGTGCTTCGTGAGTTCTTATGGTGTTTTGGGTGCGGTAGAGGTGTGGTTGAGTGCGGTAGGGCAATTTTTTTTTTTTTTTTTTAATAATAATTTTTGAAAACAGGGGGTCCAATTTCATTTTATTAATATTTTTTTTGGGTCAAAAGATGCACTGAAAGTGAATCAGTGATTAAAAGAAAGATGAAGACAGTGTGTTGTCATGTTATGTGATTGCAATGTGTCTTTTTTTATTGTTAAAAAAAAAGAAAGAAAGATGAAGACAGTGATGTGTGTTGTCATGTTGTGTGATTCTAATGTGTCCATTTTTTTGGTCCTAAACCAATTTAATTTCTATTTTGGTTTTAAAATTTTCAGTTAAAATTTTTGATTTTAAAAACATTGATTATTCTTCTATTTTATCCAGTTAAAATTTTCAGTTAAAATTTCTGATTTTAAAAACATTGAATATTCTTCTTTTTTTCCAGCTATGATTTTTGTACTTGTGATGTGGCAACTTTTGCTTACTTGCATAGTTGCATATGTGGATTTATGTTTATGAGTTTTATAGCTTGTTAATTGTTATTTGTGGTTTAATAGAAAAAAAATTGAAAACTAGAAAAATAATTCATATATAGTAATTTATAAAAATATTTTTTAAATATTTATACAAGTACCAAGCCGCACCCTTACCCTTACCCTTACTTTTGGGAAATTTGCCAAACTCTCCGCACCCGCATCCCCGCACCTACACTGGTGCTTCCTAGCATTTAGCCCATCTACGTGGGTATAATTTTTCACACTTAACCTCTTTGTGGGGCTAATTTTGAGGTTAATTGTCTATGTGGGGTTAATTTTGACACTTAAAACTCTCCCATGTGGGGCTAATTTTAACACTTAATAGTTAATTCCCATGTGGGGCTATTTTGAGAGAAATCTTAGTAATTTCACTTTAGTTCGAGACCACAAGGGGGGTTAAGTGTCCACTTTTAAAGCATAGGAGGGTAAAGTGAAACTGGGCCTAACCATGGGGGGGCTAAAATGTAATTAACCCATGTGGTCGGAAGCCCCAGAGTCAACGATCCATGGATGTCAAGAATTAGCATGTAAGGCACTTGTATAATTACCAAAATTACCTGCGTGAGCAAAAGAAGTAGAAGAGCTCGTGGAAGTGTCTAGTTGTGCCCTAATACGCCTCAGGGTCTCCATATCAGCACCACTTATACTGCCAGTAGCAGGTGAAGGGGATGAGGACTTCTCGGGATAACTAGAATCGGTTCCAGTAGATAAGTGAGCATCACTTCGCCCACCTCCCTGTTCCCCACCCTTCCTTTCGTCAAGGGAGGACGACCGTGAAGCTTCCAACACGTCTCTCGAGTATGATAGTCTATTGCAATAATCACAAAACATCTTACTTTTATCATCCGTACGCTCACTAGTATCCTTGGGTGGCTTTCCCCCTCTTTGATTGGAGGAGTAGGCCAAAGCAGACCTGTCAGTGGAAATAGGAGGGAGCATAGTCAATCGGCGACTCTCCTCATTTTGAACATATGCAAATGCTTCCCTGAAAGAGGGCAAATGTTCCATACCAAGAATGCGGCTTCTGACCTGATCAAACTCTGGATTGTGGCCAGCCAGAAACTTAAAGATATGTTCACTCTCAATATACTCCTTAAAGCTTGTAGCATTAGTCGGACACACCGGACGATAGCTCTTTAAGTGATCAAGCTTCTTCCACTGAGAGCATAAAGCTGAATAGTACTGAATGGTGGAACGATCTCCTTGGACCTCTGCTTCGATACTTCTTCGAAGTTCATAGACCTGGGCCACATTCTCTATCTGGGAGTAAGTATGTGCAAGGGTATCCCAAATATCCTGGGTGGTTTCGATTGAAACAAAGAAATCAACCAATCTGAGGCTCCATCAAATGGATGAGCCAAGTCATAATGAGGTAATTATATGCTACCCATTTTGTGTAGGTGGGATCGTCTGTTCTAGGTGCCTTGTTCGTGCCATTCACATACCTGAATTTTGCTCGACTGCAGAGCCAAAAAGATGCTGACTGGGACCATGATAAATAATTTTCACCATTGAACAGAATAGTGGTGATCTTGGAACCCGAGTTCTCGATAATGGACAACAATCTCTCATTGCCAGTAGGAGAACTCACAGCACCTGCCTTTAGTTGAGATTGCTTGATGTCAAATCTTCTTTTGACATGGTGAAGGCAAATCTCTCACGGGACGAACACACACTCAATCAAGGCAAACCTAGTAATCGCATGCACTGTGCTGGTGCAATTGTCCAATCTATGGACAGATCATGGTCCGACAACGAACCTAAAAAAACGAACTGAAGTGGGTTGTAATCACTAATCAGACCAGAAAAAAATCAAATTTGTGGGTGGTCTAGGGTTGAAGGCCTAGACAAGGGGTAGAAGAAGATTAGGCCAGGGCTAGGCTAGGTGATTATCGGCTGGTCTAAAGGAAGCAACAAGGTAGAGGAGGCTATGGTGGTGTTCGGCTAGGGCCTAGCAGGCATGGAAGGTTGCGCCGAAGGCCAGGGTGGTTCACCGAAGGCTTGGGTGGCATGGGATGGGTTGCCGAAGGCCTGGATGGTCTGTGGTGTGGTGGTGCGGCGAAGGTGGAGGTGGTGGTTGGTGGTGTGGTGTTTGCAAACCCTACTTAGGGTGGCTCTAATCCATGCTGATTTCTTGGAGAGAATATTTTTACAGGCTTGAGAGAGAACAATCCTCTCTTAGACTATTTTATTAGAATTAGTGAAAGAAGGCAAAATTATAGAACTACATAAAAGGCCCCATAATAAACACAAATAACATAAGCCTATAAATAAAACTAAGCAACTTCCAACACAGAGACTAAAGAAAGTGTTACTTGATATGTTTAATTTTTGGTATTATGGGCAGTATCCAATACCTGTTCATGTTTTTCTAGATTGCCTTGGTGATCTTGCTGTATAATAGAGCTTTCCTTGAGCTCTGTGTCATATTTTGTTCTCTCAAAGAAGTAAATGGTTTAGCGTTTTTTGTCTTTCCTTTTCCTCCATGCTAACCAAAGGGAAGGGCATTCCCTATTGGAAACTTTTCTTATTCCCTGCTAAATCCACTAACATACTATTGGATACGTACACATTAAAGTACCTTTTTTTTTTGGTTGTGGTTGTAACACTGGAGAGAGAGGTAGGTTGTACTGAGAAAAAACTTTAACCTCCACTTACCAACTGGAGCCTAAATATGTGACCGTTATCGATCAATTTTCTGGTGGATACGTACACATTAAAGTACCCTTTTATTTATTTATTTATTTAATTAATTAATTTTATTTTACATATTTTTTTTATTGTGGTTGTAACACTGGAGAGAGAGGTAGGTTGTGCTGAGAAAAACTTGAACTTTCATGCAGTTGTGAGGAAAGAATAAATGTAGTCCTAGCTAATGATAGAAAGAAGTTTTGTTTTCCGAAAAAAAAAATATGATAGAAAGAAATAAAAAAAGGTATGTTGCTCCCGTTTTTAAAGGATTACGGATCACCGAAGTAATGTCTAAACCCAATGATTCAAAACAAAATATAAAGGATCCCAGAACAGTCGTCTTTCACTTAGAAAAAAGGGGCAAATTTCATCCACCTCCTTTAGATTTGAACCTGGCACACCCGTTACCCTTTAGTTTGAGAAATCAACTGACCTACCCTGGTAGAGTTTGTTGATGACGAAGTTAGGGTATTTGTTCAATTTCCATTTGGTCCTATATCAATATGACATCTTTTTGATGAACTTAAAATTCCATCTTTTCCCTTTCCACTCTCCCTATTCTGATGCCCTGATTCTCTACCCACTGGCCGCAGCCTGCATTATCACCAGCCACAGCCCCATCCTCGGCATTACAGTCCCTGAACAACCCCTCACTCTCTCCATTATCTGTAGGTATATACATATACACATGTACACATATTCTAGGAGGCTTGGGTTGGATTTTACCCTTCCAAGAATTGTGTTGGTGGCGGCTATATTAGGTGAGAGGATAATGGCACCGGGCATCGGCGTATTAACTACTCACCTCTCATGAAAGTAAACTCAATAGAGCCAACTGTTAAGAATTATATTACTAATTACAACACGAAACATAGGTAAGCAAAAATGCTGAAAAAACAAAGATGATCATAAATATGAAACAATTCTTGTTGTGTGCGTGTGTGTTTGTGTATATATAGACACACATCGCAAAGACATAGTTCACTAGGCCCTCTATTTATTCTTCTTATTGATCTTTTCTTTATTACTTTCTCAGCTGGCCAATCTGCCGTTGACCGAATGATTGACAGCATGGAGTTCGATGCATTTTGGTTAGAAGTCTTTTGGATTGATTTGCACTGTTGTTGTTGTCAGAGAATTTGGGTAAAAAATATTAGAAATGGTGGTTGCGAGGAAGGGATTGAGTGAGAATTTTTTTTTGTTTGAAGGTGAGGTGGATTAGTTTTAGAAAGAGTTTTTGTGTCTGTTTCTTTATATATCAAATTCGCAAAAGTTTTACATCTGTTTATTTTATTTTATTTTTTTAAAAATAGGGACATGTTTTCATTTTGTCAATCATGTTGGGGTATTCTGAAACTCTAAATTAGTAATTTGGTTTGTTATTAGTTATTCCATTGTAATATTGAGTGGTTTTTGGTGGGTGTTGGTGGAAGGAGGGGTGGTTTGATGGGGATTATTGGTTTCGGTGTTTGTTAGGTACCTAGTTACTTTGGATGTTCTGAGTTTATATGCTCTCTTGTCTCTCCTCTATCCACTTTGTAATAGGAAACTTGCAAAAGGTGAAGAACAAAGACACACAAAAAGGATGGGTCAACAAGGGTATTTTGTCATTTCACTAATTAGTATCAGGAATAGTGAAAGGTAGTTTGTGTTGTTTTCCAAGCTTAGGGTTCACAATTGTGACCCTCACTTTTATTAATGAGAGAAAAGAATCAGAAAAGATAAAAATTACATAGAGACCCTTTTACTCAAGATAAATCATAAAGTAGCTATAACAATAAAATAAAGACTATCATTTAACACTCCCCCTCAAGCTGGTGCGAAGATGTCTCTCATGCCCAGCTTGCTCAGAATGAAATGAAACAGTCGACTAGCAAGGCCTTTTGTAAGGATATCAGCTAGCTGCTCCCTTGATTTCACAAAAGGTGTACATATGCTCCCATTTGTTAACTTTTCCTTGATGAAGTGCCTGTCAATCTCCACATGCTTCTTCCTGTCATGCTGAACAGGATTGTGTGCAATACTAATGGCAGATTTGTTATCACAGTACAACTTCATCGAATCTTTTGGTCCAAAACTAAGATCTGATAACACGATCTGAACCCACAATAACTCACATACCCCTTGTGCCATGGCCCTAAACTCTGCCTCTGCACTAGACCTAGCCACTTCTGATTGTTTCTTGCTCCTCCAAGTCACCAAATTACCTCCAACAAACAAGCAATAACCTGTGGTTGACCTTCTGTTAGTAGTCGACCCGGCCCAGTCCGCATCAGTGTAGGCTTCTATTAAAGTATGACCATGTTTAGCAAAGCATAAACCTTTCCCTGGAGCTGACTTCGAATACCTCACAATTCTGAACACAACATCTAGATGGAGTTGTTTGGGATCATGCAACTGAAAAAGCAATGTCAGGTCTTGTATGAGCCAAATAAATTAACTTACCAACCAATCTCTGGTATCTCTCCTTATCAACTGGATCTCCACTGGGATCATCACCAAACTTTACATTAGGGTCCATTGGGGTATCGACTGCCTTATTCCCTAGTATGCAGTTTCTTTGAGAAGGTCCAAAACATACTTTCGTTGTGATATGAAAATTCCATCCTTGGATCTAGCCACCTCAATCCCCAAGAAGTACTTCAAATTTCCCAAATCTTTGATTTCAAATTCTGTAGCAAGATATGATTTCAACCGTTTCATCTCCTCTAAATCATTACCTGTAAGGACAATATCATCTACATAGACAATCAAAGCCGTTACCTTTCCCTGTGATGAATGCTTAAAGAAGAGAGTATGGTCTCCTTGTCTCTGTCTGAACTGTACCTGATCATAGCTTGGGAGTACCCATCAAACCAAGCTCTGGGAGGTTGTTTGAGGCCATATAATGACTTTTTGAGTCGACACACTCTTCCTTTGGTCCTATCATCCTCGAACCCAGGGGGTATGTCCATATAAACCTCTTCCTCTAAATCCCCATGTAGAAACGCATTCTTCACATCGAACTGATGCAAGGGCCATTCCAAATTTGCTGCTAGAGACAACAAGACTCTAATAGAGTTCATCTTTGCAACAGGGGCAAACGTCCCCTGATAGTCCAGCCCATAGGTCTGAGTAAAGCCCTTGGCTACTAACCTGGCTTTGTATCTCTCTATGGTCCCATCTGTTTTGTGTTTCACAGTGAAAACCCACTTGCACCCTACTGTCCTTTTTCCACTGGGTAACTCGGTTAATTCCCAAGTACCATTTTTGCGAAGTGCTTTCATCTCTTCAACCATGGCAAATTTCCACTTAGGATCGGAGAGAGCTTCCTGTACATGGTTAGGGACAGAAACAGAATCGAGTTTGGACACAAAAGCTTTATAAGATGTAGACAATCGAGAGTACGAGACATATTTAGAAAGAGGGTGTTTGGTGCACTCCCTAGTGCCCTTTCGAAGAGCAATAGGAATGTCCAACTCATTTTCAGAAGAAGAAATAGGAATAGGAGTGGAGAGACTAGGAGTAGAGATACCTGGACCTTCATCACTTGAAGAAGCCGATTGTAGTGGGATTGGAGAAATGATCCTCTCATCTGTTGCCCCAAAGATCCTTCTACTTTTATTTTTGGAAAAGGTCAACAGCTCATTCCTTTTATCCTCTGCACTTTCCTCTCTCCCTTTTTTACTTTCATCTCCTATTTTTGTTTCTCCTATTTTTTCTTCACTAATACTTTCTTGTCCTTTTTTTACTTCCTCCTCTTCTTGTCCTTTTGTTACTTCCTCCTCTTCTCCAATAATAAATGGTGGCACTGTTTCTACAGCCTTCTCTTCACCTAACTGTTTCCCCCCCTGAAGAGAGGGCTGGGAAGAATGGAAGTAAGACAATTTTTCATCAAAAGTAACATCCATAGACACGAACCACTTACGAGAGGGTGGATGATAACACTTGTACCCTTTTTGTATAGGAGAATAGCCTACAAAGACACACTTAAGTGCACGAGGGTCCAATTTCCGACGGGACGGAGAGTGATTGTGAACGAAGCAGACACAACCAAACACTTTAGGAGGAATAGGAAACATTGAAGAAGGGTTGGTAAGGAGTTCTATAAGAGCTCGCTTACCAAGAACACGAGTAGGCAAACGATTGATGAGGTAGGCAGCAGTCAAGACTGCCTCCCCCCAGTAGGACTTAGGAATCTCCATAGAGAACAACATAGACCTAGCAGACTCTAACAAGTGACGTTCTTTCTTTCAGCAACTCCGTTTTGTTGTGGAGTATTGGTGCATGACATTTGATGTATCATGCCGTGTTCAGAAAAGTAGTGAGTGAGACCACTGTAAATATATTCACCTCCTTTATCAGACCGAACAATTTTAATAACAGTACTAAATTGGGTGCATATCATTTTATGAAAAGATTTTAAAATAGAGAAAACATCACTCTTTTCTTTCATCAAATATACCCAAGTTGTACGAGTGTAGTCATTAATAAAAGTTACAAACCATCTATAGCCATTCAAAGTAGTAATATGAGATGGACCCCAAACATCAGTATGAATAAGTGCAAAGGGAATATTACTTTTATTGATACTTGAATTAAAAGTTGCACGGTGGTGTTTCCCGAGTTGACAAGCCTCACAAGAAAATCTCGAAAACACAATTATTGGAAACTAAGGAGGGAAATAAATAACGAAGCAAATAAAAGGAGGGATGTCCTAATCTTTTATGCCACAACCACAACTCTTGAGGAATATTCTCTTTCTGTGAAGTATGAGCACCACCAGTCAATGTCCCCTTTTTCACTTCATCGGGCAACAGAAGATCGAGACCACTCTCCTCTTTACCACTGCCAATCACCTTCTTTGTGGAGAGGTCCTGAAATACACAGTGAGATGGAAAGAAAGTTACACAGCAGTTCAAATCACGAGTTAACTGGCTAATTGAAAGAAGATTAGTAGAAAAGTTAGGAACATGAAGAACTAAAGTCAAGGCAAGAGAGTTAGAAACATTAATAACCCCTTTACCAGAAATAGAGGACATGTTGCCATCGACAGTTTTAACTTTATCTTTCCCTGAACATGGATTATATGTGGAAAAAATACTAGGAAGACCGGTCATGTGATCGGATCCAGAATCAATGATCCATGGTTGTGGAGAATGAGCATGCAAAGCACTAGAAAAATTAGCAGAATTACCTTTCTGGGCAAAAGAAGTAGAAGCACTAGTGGATGTGTCTAACTGAGCCATTATGCGTCTCAATGTCTCAATATCGGTACTACTGATGCTACCTGACACAGGCAAGGAAGTAGGAGCTGAGAATTCCTCCTGGTAAGCTGACTCTGATCCCGTGGTCAAGTACGCCCGTGGTCCACCACTACCTCGGCCACCACGACAACCACTACTACGACCACCACTACAGCCACCTCCCCTCCCTTTGGACATAGGAGGACGTCCGTGAAGGCTCCAACAAGTCTCACGGGTATGTCTAGGACGGTTGCAGTGATCACACCAAAGTTTATCTTTATCACCACTTCCTTCATAATTCGAATCCTTACGCTGAGTGGAAGGCTTGCCCCCTCGATGACTAGTGGAAACCAAGGTGGATCTATCCGCAGAAAGATGTGGAAGTATAATAGAGCGACGACTTTCTTCGTTCTGGACATAGGCAAATGCTTCCCTAAGTGATGGTAGAGGTTCCATACCAAGAATTCTACTCCGAACTGGGTCAAATTCAGCATTAAACCCCGCAAGAAATTTGAAAATCCGTTCACTTTCAATGTAAGCTTTAAAGCTAGCAGCATCAGTTGGACACACTGGATGATGAGTAATAAGATGATCAAGACGCTTCCAAAGAGCTCCTAAAGCAGTAAAATATTGCAAGGTGGTACGATCCCCTTGTATCTCGGACTCAATAGCCCGTCTTAACTCATAAACTTGGGCAACATTACCTTTGCGAGAATATGTCTCGGCAAGGGTATCCCATATATCCTGTGCAGTGCCCATTTCAAAAAAAGCATCAGCAATCTCCGGTTCCATAGAATGCGTCAACCAACTTATTACCAAAAAATTATCGACCTCCCACTTTGCATAAGTGGGATCTTCTGTGCTAGGTGCCTGGATTGTGCCATTCACATAACCATACTTTGACCTACTCTTGAGCCAAAACGTAGCCGATTGAGATCAGGACAAATAATTTTCACCATTGAGTAATACTGTGGTGATCTTGGACCCGGGATTCTCACTAATGAGTCTCTCATTACCTGCAGGAGAATTCGTAACAACGACATCCTTTGATGTCTTAGCGTCTTTAGCCATGATGAAGAGAGACACGCAAGCCAAAAAAAAAACAAGGAATGGAATCAAGGCTCACCTAGCAGTGAAGGCATCAATCTGGTGCGATTGTCCCCTTTATGGACAATCATTGTGGTCCAAAGATGGACCCAAAGAGGGATAGAAGGAAGGGTTGGGCTCAGCCGAACCCAATTGTAGAAGCTGTCACTAGGTTAGAAAAAGAACTGATATAAAAAAAAGGAATTATGGAGGGCTGAAATCAATCCAGTGATGCAGAGGATGCACCGAGAGGGTCAGGAGGGAGAACCGAGAGAGTTAGGGTAAGCTAGGAGGTGTGGCGCAGGGGTTAGGGTCTGTTTGAGGCTGTGGTGCAAGGGTTGGTGGCTGTTTGGGGCTGCGGAGCAAGGTGTGGGGCTGTGTGGGTTGCGGCACAGGGTCTGTGTGTCAGAGGTGTGCTGGCGGAGGGTTGGGTTGTGGTGGTGGTGGTGAAGAATCGTATATCCTTGATTAAGGAGGCTCTGATACCATGTTGTTTTCCAAGCTTAGGGTTCACAATTGTGACCCTCACTTTTATTAATGAGAGAAAAGAATCAGAAAAGATAAAAATTACATAGAGACCCTTTTACTTGAGATAAATCATAAAGTAGCTATAACAATAAAATAAAGACTATCACTCAACAGTTTGTGCATTTAGTATTTGTTTCGATTACATCACCATAAATCTGTTAGAATTTGTAACAGTACTTTAATGGGAGGGAGGAATAAGATATTGACAAATTTTGACAAGGGTGGTCGTCATGATTTCTGTAACGTGAGGCGTAGCAGGTTTAATGGGGCGAAACCTCAAGGGAGGTAGTGACCGAAAGAATGAAATGTAGACTTTTTATTTCTTCTTTTTGGATTTCTAAGTTGCTCTTGTTTTCCCTTCGTGGTACATTCTGTTCTTTCCGAGTTCTGTTCTCTTCCCTAAGGAGCTGTCTTCAACCTTTTAGTGTTACTCTATCTTAGAAGAAATAAAATTATATGAACACTGAGAGTTTGACTTAGATTTGTGATTGCTGGCCTTCTGATATTTATATTATCACAAAACATCAAGTGGCTTCACATATTTGTAACTTTTTGAAAATGTGTTGATCTAGTCCATAATGAGTTTGACAAAGCGTATCAAAAGCAAGGATCAAAATTTCGTTTCAGTCTATTGTTTCGGTCTACCCAGAAACGGAAACATTTCGGAAACATGTGGAAATTGCGGAAAAAATTGGAAACATTAAGAAATATGGGGAAACATAACTTCAAACTTAACTATATGCGTGTATAAAGCTATTAATTGATTAATTGAACCTTTGAGACGTCTATATATGTAGAGATACATTAAAAATATGTAGTTCAAATTGAAAATACATGAGGATTAAGTCGTCAATCTACTGTCAAACACTTCATAGAATCCACAAAGCACTTCATAGAACGCAAAAGATACATATAAGTACAGCTAATAAGCCATCTCTAAAATAAAATGGTTGTTCATATAACAAGTACACATCCACATGATTATCTCGATGGAAACAAGTGTGTTTCGTTGGAAGCAAATGAAATGATGCGGAATCATAGGTTTATTTCGATGGAAACAATTACGTTTCGATGGAATCAAAAGAAACAAAGTCTTTTCTATGGAATCCATGGAATTTCGAGATTCCATGGCTGTTTCATTTCCATGATCTATGAAACGGAAACGTTTCGGTCGTTTCGATGGAAACATAAGGAAATTTTGATCCTTGATCAAAAGCCAAAGAAAAATGGAAAATTTTGATAGCAAAAGCTATTAGAACCTCACTATTTTATGGATACAAGTATTCGAAAAATTGTGGCTTTTGTCCACGTAGTGTTTTACAATGAAATTGTCAACCTCCGTCTTCATGTTTTCTTCATCCTTCTTGTTATCTTGGACCCCTCATTCGTTTCCCCCCCTCATTTCTTCCTCATGCAATATCTGAAATTAACTCTTTTTTTTTTTGTGGGGTTTACAAACCAAGGTTGACGGATACGAGATTCTCACAATATCTATGTTCACTGATTCTAAATTTGAAACCACCTTTTTGTTTGTTTGTTACCTGGTTTATTTATCAATCAGTCACAGTTAATAAAATTGCCAATCAACTGAAAACATTTTCTCGTGGACATTATTTATGTAGGAATGAACTGACAGCTGTAAAAGAGTGTGGATGAAAAGAGTATAAAGTAACCTTAGTAAATTCTTGTATTTGCTTCAGGTGGAGCTTGAAATTAATTGTAAAAAGGTTATTCCAAGGCAGAAAAATATGAATTTAGAACTATCCACACACAAACACACACACACACACACACACAGAGTCATATATATTTATATATAGTGTAATCTAATACGTACATATATTACACCTTAGAATGCCCTTGACTTTGAGATAAGCGGTAAAAGCTACTTAGAAAGAAAAAACAGTTTAGATGCCTCAAGTTATTGCCAGTGTCATACACAGAATGCCGAGATTTATAATGAATGATTATAAATTCCATAGCCTATAACTAATGGGATGCTTAGAATATCTCCATTACCTGATTGAATGATCTTCTCACTATCGGTATAAATGATCTTTCCCTCGTGTTCGACTATAGCGAGAGCCCCTGAATCTAGAGCTGCCAGTACCAACAATGCACATCTCGTACTGAGAAAGCGGAACTGCTCGACGTTACACATTAGAACTCATTAAAGCCCAATTTGCATCATTATGCTCGATAAAAGGAATGAGGGAAGCTCCAGTAGAAAAATGTTGGAAGGGAAAAATACTTCGAATATGAATGTGTTCCCATGCAATAGTCATGTTGGCAGTATGTTCATCAAAATTTGAAATCTATGATATGAATTAACTTGAATTTCCTATTATTTTGTAGGGAAATCTTATTGGTGTTTTATGTTATAGAGAGACTCATATGTAATTGTGTTTTAACTTCCAATGAGGGCAATACTCGACTTTTTCCTTATTTGACTATTTTCCTCAAACATGATAGAAGAGGAAAGATGACCTTCACTAGATTGCAGAATATAGTTTGGATTGCGTTTTCTCTTTGTCTAAAACTCTGCTCAACTCAACAACACAAAGTTTTGTCCCAAAATATTTTGTAGGTATTCTTCTTATTGTCAATGTAGCTGTACATGAAAAGTATTCGTAATCACACGTGGAAAAAAGTCTCGGTCCTATTTATTCATGTACTATGGAAAAAAGACACATGAGCATAAGTTTCTAATGCTTGACAGTTCGTGCATTTTTTTTCATGCAGGGGAATTAGAGCTAGTTGTTCTTTCTCTTTTCTTGAGGTGGTTGTGGGTTGTGAGGTTGCAAACGGTGAATCAACTTCTGAATATACAAGTGAAGAATCAGATAGTGGAAGCCAGAGAACAATATACTTGCACTTGAAGAAATTTTTTCGTGGTACTCGTTTTACGTTTCAGCCTTTTCTTAAAAGTCTACAGGAGAAATATAAAGAGGGAGATGCTGTATGTGTTAGTGGTAAGGTGAGATTGGACTCCTTTCTTGTTGGACAACTTACTTGGCATTTATGGCCCGTTTGGATTGGCCGTTACTTTTGCATTTAGGCAGAAGTAGAAGTAATTACAGAGTCTCCATGGGAAGTAAGAAAAAATAACTGGGAATCGAATTTGCTTCTTTCATCACATTGGGGATGAAGCACCTCTGACCTGCTTCAGCGAAAACGTGCTTTTGGGGCTCTAAAGTGCTTCTAAAATTGATCCTAAGTGGCTTATGTATGCGTTTTGGGTTCTGTAAATGTTTGAGCTCAATCGGGCTTTCGGGAGGTGATTCCGACAAGCCTTTAATGCAGTTCTTATTGTCTTGGCACAAGTTGGTTTTGATTGCTTATTCTACGAGCAGTAGCCTCAACATTCGTGAAGATGATATAATTTATTAATTTGTTCTATTTGTGTAAAAATGTCAAAAACTCAGACCGGAAAAATTGTAGGAATGGATATTGGCTTATGCTTTTGCGTTTTTGAGTTTTGACTAAATTGTCCAAATTTGTAAACCTTATCATTGGTTTTAGTGATGGTTTTAATGTTATCATTAAAATGCCATTATGATTTTATGGTCATTATTCTGAGTTACAACTTACAAGAGAATTACCACACATTTATCAAAGTGGTCCGGTAGAACATGAATGTTGTAGTGACCTTAGTGCCAAGTTAGACAAAAATTCACATGGAATTGGAAACAAATATTTGTGCAATTTACCCCTCACTTGTATATAACTAGTTAGGAAACAGAAGTGGACATGAGGTGGTGTAGTGTATATTAATTAAGGCTATAATTTTTATTCTCCGTACTGTATCCTACATGTTAAGGGTTTTTTGTATCGTCAAGTTTGTATCGTGTTGTATATGTGTCCTTTGTGTGTCACATAATGAATGAAGCACGGACACGGACATGCCAAAAAAAGGGAAAAAACTGCACGTCAGCACTACAGGAAAAGTGTATGTGAAGTGTCGTGTCCGTGTGTCGGACAAGATACGACACGCAACAAGGTACCTTATTAGAAGTGCTCATGCTTCCTAGCACATAATGATGATGGTTTTGGTGATGCAATGTGTCAAAGAGAGCAATAGAAGAACCTCTCTATTTCTAGGCTACATTTGGTTCATGTATTTATTGAGAGGGAAAAAACCGTGGAAAGCACTTTTCTTTATTTGGTTAATATGGGAAACAGTGAGGTAAATAGGAAGGAAAAGAAAATGTGGTGAACAAGAAATTAAAAATTGTATAGTTTGTGAATCTATTTTCTTCCTCTTTTCTTGAATTCCCTTTTTTGGCTTTGAATGTTATTTATTGTTAAAGGGTAGTTATGTAACTTTAGTATATTTGTAGATTTGTATTGAATACGTGGTTGTCCCACATCGGTAAACTAGAAAATAGTCTAGGTTAGTCTAAGCCTATATAATACTCCTTGGAACGCCTTTCTCAATGCGTTCAATATTCAGTATATTCACTGTTATATGTTATCAGAGCGGGTCAAACCTGACCTAGAGAGTTTCATTTGCTGACCGCTAGAATAGGTCGAGAATCTTCATGTTCAAGCCCTAGCCAACCTACGTTAAAGGGTCGACAGTTCCCAATCAAGTGCCGGCAGCCCAGGTGACACTCCAACAACCTCTTCCGGTGCCGGCGAACCTCCATCAGCCTCTTCCGGTGTCGGCGAACCTCCAGCTGCCTCCAACCATTGCTGGCGAATCTTTGGCAGTCCTTTTGGTGGTCTATTTCAGCCTTGCAAAGTCCTTCTGGTGGTCTATTTCAGCCTTGCAAACCCTAATCGACCCTAACCGAGACCTAGTGCAACCATCAAACCTCAATCACCACTCCAATTTGGTCGTGATCTTGTCTGGTAGTCTCGATCTTTTGTGATCTCTTGGTTAAGGATCAAAATTTCGTTTCGGTCTATTGTTTCGGTCTACCCAGAAACGGAAACGTTTCGGAAACATTTCGGAAACATGTGGAAACAGTGGAAAAAATTGGAAACATTGAGAAACATGGGGAAACATAACTTCAAACTTAACTATATGCGTGTATAAAGCTAATAATTGATTAATTGAACATTTGAGAGGTCTATATATGTAGTGCTGCATTAAAAATGTGTAGTTCAAATTGAAAATACATGAGGATTAAGTCGCCAATTTACTGTCAAATACTTCATAGAATCCACAAAACACTTCATAGAATTCAAAAGATACATATAAGTACATAGTAAGCTAATAAGCCATCTCTAAAATAAAATGGTTGTTCATATGACAAGTACACAACCGCATGATTATCAGGATGGAAACAAGTATGTTTCGTTGGAAGCAAATGAAACGATGCGGAATCATAGGTTTGTTTCGATGGAAACAAAAGAAACAAAGTCGTTTTGATGGAATCCATGGAATTTCGAGATTCCATGGTTGTTTCGTTTCCATGACCTAGGAAACGGAAACGTTTCTGTCGTTTCGATGGAAACAGAAGGAAATTTTGATCCTTGCTCTTGGTTCCATTTCTCTTTTGAGACTGACTATAGCTTATCCATCTATCTTTTGGATATTTTCAAAAGGGCCCCAAAATCTTATGATATTTTCAGAAAAGCCCTAAACTTTCCTATGTGTTCAGAAATGCTTCAAACTTTCCTATATTTTTAGAACAACCCCAAACTCATTGTGACAAGGATGGCCATACTAGGGAAACATGCTGGGACCTCATTGGTAGCCCAACACTGTTTGCAAATGTCGTTGTTACCGCTTTTGGTGATACTCACTCTCTTGCTCCCGTTGTTGATGATCATTTTTTTGTCTCACGTGAAGAGTACTCTAAGTTCCTTCAGTTCCAGAATCCAGGTATCTCAGCAGGCATTTGCTCCTAGTACCTCACTAGCCGAGAAAGGTACATCCACTACCTGTCTCACCTCTCGTTCTGCACCTTGGGTAATTGACTCTGCTGCCACTGATTATCTAATAGGTATATCCAACCTTTGGCACCTAAATGGGCTTCCGAATCGGACCGAATCATTTGTCAGGCTATTGTTGTCTTGTTCCCTTAAAATTATGGAGTAAAACATCGATTTCTCAATAAGATCAATTCTTTTGATTGCATGATGGAATCCCTTGAATTCTTCGCTTTGCTCGTAGAGCGGCATATCGATAAAAAAGGAGAATTGGATTCAAAAAGGAGAATTGGATTCAAACAATCAAGCTACATTAGACTTATTTTGATATATTTATTCTAAATATGTTCTTATACAAAGAAACTTCTCTTGTTTTCATCTCATCTAGGATTCTTTCTAAAGAAAAGGAATTCTAAATAGAATTCTTCTTGTTTATTCCTGCCTGCCTGGTGGGGGTGGCTCCTCTGTTGTGGGTAAATGGGGAACTAGACTCTACATACTCGAGTTCGTCTCTTGAATCATCATCCTCATTACCCTGTGACATTGGTAGACAGCTCCTCTATGCTAGTTGAAGGAATAGGGACAGTCCAATTATCCCCATCTTTGTTCTTGTCATATGTTCTTTATATTTCTCGTTCGCCTTTTAATTTAATGTCCGTTGGCAAGTTGGCTAAGAATCTTAATGCCTGTGTGTCTTTCTTTCCTAATTCTGTTCTTATTCAGGACTTGACGATTCGGAAGACAATTGACGTAGGCATAAGTCTGATGGTCTCTACTATTTTGATGGTTTGCCTGCACCTTCTGCCTCTCCCACAGCTTGTCCTGGTACTGTGTCTCCTCACCAAATCTACTGCCGCCTTGGACATCCTTCCTTGGCTAATTTGAAGCTGCTAGTCCCTAGTTTGAGTCATATATCTTCCTTAGAGTGTGAGTCGTGTCAATTGGGGAAGTATCACCGTGTCCAAGTTTGCTCCCCGAGTCAATAAACACGCGTCTTAGTCAATTTCGATTAGTGCATTCAAATGTTTGGGGTCCACACTGTATAACCTCCATTAAGGGGTATCGGTACTTTGTTAGTTTTGTTGATGACTTTTCCAGAACTACATGGATTTATTTAATGAAAAATCGTTGTGAGTTGTTTTCTATTTTCTGTGCATTCTGTAATAAAGTTAAAATTCAGTTTAATGTTCCTATTTCACATTCTTCATAGTGACAATGCACAAGAATATTTTTCTCATCCATTCACCACTTATATGGAAGAATGTGGAATGCTTCACCAATCATCATGTGTTCACACACCTCATCAATCATCATGTTTTCACACACCTCATCAAAATGCTGTTGCAGAAAGAAAAAAGCGGCACTTGTTAGAAATTACCCGTACCTTGTTATTTCAAATGCGGGTCCCAAAATGTTTCTAGGGGATGCAGTTCTTATTGCCTTCCATTTGATTAACTGTATACCCTCTTCCATTCTTGACGGGTGCTAATGTAACCTGGCTCTTCAAATGATTTCAACAACACATGGCGGGCGAAATAGTTGAGGCAGAAGTTCAATTAGTGAAGAGAGGGAGAAGAACAGATAAATAGAGGATAATATGTTCCAATCCAGGAACTAGAGAGATAGGATAGATGAAATGTTCCAATCAAGGAACTACAAAGCAGAACAAGAAAAGAAATTTCTCAACGAGAAATATGTATTTCATTCATCAAAAGCTTCCTTTCTCAAATGGAGATTACAATCATTTATAGGACTAGGATACTTGTCCACAAAGAAAAGTAAACTATGGAAATGCAAAAAAAACTAGGAAACTATAATAATGCTAGAAATCTAATCCTATATCCTATCGGGAAATAAACAGAAATTCGTTTTGTCTCTTTCAATGCCTAATTAGACTCCCTAGATGATTTGAAAATCAAATCATATACTTCCCAAAACAAACCTAACCTATAACGTAACATTTTAGAAGTTAAATTCCATCATTAAAGGCCTAAAGCTAGCTAAAAGATAAAAAATAAAGCCTATGGAACTAAAAAACGAAAATTACAACTAAAATAAAAGTACGTAAGAATTTTGTAGTTAATGCAGTCCTCTTGTCCTACATCAGGTGCACACCCCCATACCTTGTTATTTGAAATGCGAGTCCCAAAATGTTTCTGGGGGATGCGGTTCTTACTGCCTGGCGTTTAATTAACCGTATACCCTTTTCCATTCTTGACGGGTGCACACCCCATGCCACCTTGTCCCCTACTGCACCTCCATTCCCAGTTGCTCCCCGTGTTTTCGGGTGTGTATGTTTTGTCCATCAACTTATACCAGGTGTTGATAAGTTGGACCTGCGTGCTATCAAGTGTGTCTTCTTGGGGTACTTCCGAACCAAAAAAGGGTACCGCTATTAGAGTCCTTCCATGCGCCGCTTCTTTGTCTCTACCAATGTTACCTTCTTTGTGTCAACTCCATATTATTCTGAGTCTCACTCCATGACTGATCCTTATTTTATGCTTCCCTTGCCCCTCTTGTTACCTCTAGCATCTGGATTGAATCGACCTGACCTACAGACACATACTTGCTGCCATAAGAATATTGAGACCAGTCCGGATTCCGCTGCTCCGCCTACAGATTCCGCGTCTTCAGATCCGCCTTAGTTAGAAACTGACCTTCCAATTGCTCTCAGGAAGGGTAAGCGTTCTTTTACTTCTCATTCTATTTCCAATTTTGTCTCTTATGGTCATTTGTCTCTTGCTTTCTCTTCGTTCGTTGCCCTTTTTGTCTACTATCTCTGTTCCAAAGTCTACTGTGGATGCTCTTTCCCATTCAGGGTGGAGAGAGGCTATGGAGGATGAGATGCTTGCATTGAGAGACACTGATACTTGGGAGTTAGTACCTCTTCCATATGGAAAGTCTGTAGTTGGTTGTTGTTGGGTTTTTAATGTTAAGATGAATCTCGATGGCACACTTGACTGATTGAAAGTCCGTTTATTTGCCAAGGGATATATTCTGAGACATTTTCTCTAGTTGCCAACATTGCGTCAGTTTGTATTTTCATCGCCCTCGCTGCTACCTATCACAAGCCTTTACATCAGTTGGATGTCAAAAACGCCTTTCTGAATAGCACTTTTTCTAAGGAGGTTTATATGGAGCAACTACCTGGGATTGTTGCTCAGGGGGAGTCTAGTATGGTATGCAGCTTAAGTCCCTATATGGCCTGAAAACAGTCCCCTTGTGCTTGATTTGGAAGATTCAGTGAGGTAGTTGCTGAATTTGGCCTCGGGCAGTGTGGGGTTGACCACTCTGTCACACTTCTCAGCAGGTAAAATCCTACTTGTTGTTTATGTTGATGACATTGTTATAACTGGCGATTCCAGGGGAATTTAAGAGTTGAAATCCTTTTTGCAAAAGAAGTTTGCTGTCTGAGACAGGCATGTTGGGATCCAAGCCCTTGGATGCTTCTATGGATCGCAACACTAAGCTATTACTAGACCAGGGGGAGCTTCTCGATGACCCAGGACAGTACATATGTCTCGTGTAGGGATGCTTAATTACCTAACAATGACTAGACCCGATGTTGCATTCGGAGTCAATGTGATTAGCCAGTTTATGGATTGTCCACGAACAACCCATTGGGATGCTGTGATACGTGGGCTGTTGTATAGGGACCATGGTCACATACGTGTTGAGGGTTATAGCGATGCAGATTGGGCAGGTTCTCCTGGTGATAGGAGGTGCACTATTGCTACTGTGTTATGGTTGGAGGCAATCTTATGCCGTGGAAGAGTAAGAAGCAAACTGTGGTTGCCCGATCTAGTGCGGAGTCAGAGTACAGGGCTATGGCTCACACCACTTGTGAGCTAGTGTGGCTAAAACATTTGTTAGAGGAACTTGGGTTTACTCAGTCCACTTCGATGAATTTGCTATGTGATAATCAAGCTGCTATTCACATCGCTTCTAATCTTGTATTTCATGGAAGGATGAAGCACATTGAAGTCGATTAATGTTATTCATACAGTTCATGTGAAATCCGCAAATCAGTTAGCCGACTTGTTTACTAAAGCGTTGGGTGGGATTCGAGTGAAATACATTTGTGGCAAGCTTGGTGCATTGATATGTATGCTCCAGCTTGAGGGGGGAGTGTTAAAGAGTAGTTATGGAACTTTAGTATATTAGTATATGTGTACTGAATATGTGGTGGTCCCAAATCGGTAAACTAGAAAATAGTCTAGGTTAGTCTAAGCCTATATATACTCCTTGTAACTCCTTTTTCAATTCAGTCAATATTCAATATATTCACTGTGACATTTATGAATGGAGGAAAACACTCGGGTAAGAACTTTTCTTGTCACATTATTTTTTTCCTTCCTCCTCTTTCCTTCTGTAAATCTGCAAACCAAGCGATGCTTTAGATGACCAAGATGTACTTAACAATAACACTTGACATGCCAAAGTTAAGTCATAGTATAAGAGCCACACCACCAAGCTAGATAGTTCCCATAGGGCTCGCCTCTGACTCTATTTCATTATTTAGTGGTAGGTTAGGTTGAACTATGTAAGGTAAAATAACTACGAGTCTATAAGAAATGGATGGCAAGAATGTGTGCTCACATCAGCTAGGGAAGGTAAAGTAATAAAATCCAACTCTAGCATGGAGCTTGTTTGGGTGTTCCTTTGAGGAGCACTGTGTGGTCTATATTTTGGTCATTTTATATTGAAGCCTGGAGGAATTACTAGTGAAAGCAATTGGGAAGTCTGAAGAGTTTCCTTTCCCTTTTCTTTTCCTTCTATAACTACGCAAATCAATGAAGCTTTAATAGGTGCTCAATCCAATTGGTGGTTGTGATGATGAATTGTCTGTGTGGTAAATGCAAAGTAGTAATGGGCTGTCGATATGAACTGAGTGCATGAACACGTCGAATATTTTCCAAGGGCTGTCGATATGAACTGAGTGCATGAACACGTCGAATATTTTCCAAGAGGTATTTTCTTCCAAACTATCGTTGATGTCATCTTAGAGGCTTTAATTGTTTCATCCCCACATCTATGTTAGAAATTCGAAGAATTGAACTTGTTGCTAGCTTAATAGCTGGAAAAAAGTCGTATTAATGATGTTTAGGAGAATTGTGTTTATGTAACTTGAAAGTTTTTTTTCTTCTTTTTATTTTTTATTTTTACGGAAGATAAATAGAGAGTTTGGAGTAGTGATTTGCTTATCTTCTAATTTGTATCTATTTATTGATATTGTGCTAGTATTTACTCTTCTAGTATTATACCACATTCTCGCGGGGTCATTTAGTAGGCTCACTTGGTAAGTTTCGCCCAAGCTTCATCCTGGTCATAGATAGATCACCCAGGTTCGGGTCCGTAAGCAGTGAAAATTGCTTTATGAAGACTCGCTTTCGCTATGGCTCCGGTGGGTTCCCTTAACCAATGAGCTGATTGGGGAGTGCCATACTGGAAGCTGACTGGACTATCAAGGATTTTGGGTACTAAGGCTCTGTTAGTAAGTGGATTTAAAGAAGGAAAAGACCAGGAAGAGAAAAACGAGAAGGAAAACTATTTCCCTAGCGTTTTGCTAGTGTTTTACTCCACTCTAAATAACATCAGAATTCAAATATTTTCAAAATACAATAGAATCACAAGAAAAAAAGCAAACTAAGGGAGAAAAGTGACAAACTACAACTAGACAAAGAAAGCTGTTTTTCAATTTTTTTCTTTTCTTTTGCCTCACTACATCCATGAACCAAACAGAGTGTAAAAGAAGCAAGTAGGGTGCACACATTGCTAGATCAGACCCCCTTTGGCTCATTCAGTCAATGTCCAAGAATTGTTGGCGGCCCCATGGACTATGCAACCATTAAATCAGTGCTGAATAGTTAAATTACTGTATTTAGAAAGCATATTGCTCACATTTGAAATCATAACTTGTTTTCTTCTCGAGAAAATTTTCAATGGTTAATGACATTTGACAGGATTAGCATGAGTGAAACAAACTGCTGTAATTGGTGGTTAATATCTATATATTTGGGTGGTCTGAATGAAGGTTAAGAGAAAGATATTCCTTCTCTAAGTTCTGGATGTAAATTGTTTTTCCTTACATCTGAATGAAGGTTAAGGGTCAACCCCTCGATTTTTGAGTTCTTGGCCTCTATTCACACTTACACATTATATGCTTGGCATTGCGTGGATAGCTGCTGAGAGAGTGTATGGCACGATGAAGCATGCCCCCTACCCCCTCTTTTTCCCAACTAATTGAAAATGTTGCTTCTTGGTGACTCAAACAAATACTGATATGTAAGCTATACTAGTTAACTATATTGTTTTCATTTGTTTACGGTATTGTGCGAATTTGACATTTTTTTCCCTCCTAGTGCTATTTCATTTTAAATTTTAAATCGAAAAAATATGTCATTTTCACCCAGGTGAGGACCATGCGTTAAAAAACTCACTATGAAATAAGGGAATAAAATTTGGATAGCCAAAGTATCATTCTTTTTTTTTAGCTGCATGCAACCCTGAAAAAACAAGCTGTTTAATTTTAAACGATCAATTTGATGCTAGCAAATTATATTGCTTTCATTTGTTTACGAGTTTTGCATGATTTCGCCATTTTTTTAGTTTGCCCTAGTGCTATTTAATTTGAAACTTGTATCAGAAAACTTTTGCCTTTTGATCTAGGTGAGGACCATGCGTACAAAAAATCATTACGAAATGAGGGAATATAATTTGGATGTGCTTGAAAGTGTGCAAGATTCATCTGTTCACGCAAAAGGGAGGCCATATCCTATATATCCTTCAAAAGGAGGCCTAAAGCCAAACTTTCTTAGGGATATTATCGCAAGGTTAGTGCCTCTTGTCTCTATTTTTCTGCAAAATGATATTATATGATGCACAGCATACAGCAGGCCTGCTGTATGAATCCCACTTTTTCTTTTCTTTGGATGAGAAATCTCTTTTCAAAGGTAAAATACATTTTGAACCCTTCAACTATGCCTCCATACGCACTATGGTTGCTGAACAAAAAATTAGGCAAAATGGTCCATAAACTAACAGAATAAAGCATTTAGCACCCTCCGTTGTCGGAAGGTGAAAAATGCCTCATTTTATGGACCAATATGCCATTTTGTTGGTTTAGGGACCAAAGTGCAAACGGAGATATAGTTAAAGAGTGGTAGATAGAATTTTACCCTTTTTTAATAAACAATTGGTTTAGCCCTTCCATCCTTTCTTTCTAATTGTTGCTGCCTAATGTTTCTTTCATAGTTTGATGGGTATTTGTTACATATGATTCAAATTCACATGAATTTTTGTTTTATTATAGTTTAATTTTATATCGAGAATTATTTGTTGGATGCTAAGTCCTAAGAGCAATTATTCATCATTGAATTGCATATATTGATGTTTTTTTGAGTTTTGTGTTTGCAAATTTTAATTGTGGATTTGATGTTCAACAATGAGGCAATATTATCTTGTGAAGACATTATTTCTTCTAGACGAATGGCCTATTTGTGAATGCTTAAAACAGGGTCAGGTTCAGACCCAGAATAATATATATATATATATTTATTTATTTATATTTTTTCCCCGGTTCTTATTAGAACTAGTATTGCATTGCTTTGATAAAGAACTAGTCCTTGTGTGTTTTTACGTCAGGCACAAACACCTGTGTAACCTTTTGTCGTCCCACATCGCTTAGATGTGGTGTTGCCTTTGCGGGTTATAAGGCCTTAGTTCCCCTCTCCTTAATACCTGTGTTTTAAGGAATTGAATGGGCTGGGCTTTACAATTTAACCAAAAAACTGTCACACAAACAGTGAACTAGTTAGAAGGGGTTCTGTTTAAACAACTGAATCAATTCTTGTATACCCAAACATCATATAAATGTTGAGAAGTGTTGGGGAATGCCTGATGAGGTTTAGCGTTTTTTAAAACCATTTTATATTCTGCATATAAATTGGCATTCATATTAGGTGTTGGAATATATTTAGTTGTGAGATTCATTCAACTCTAGGACACATTTGAATCATTGAAGCTTCAATTTACATTCAATCTTCGGTTAAAAAAAGATGTTCGTTTATAAAGCATAAAACTCCATTTTAATATTTTCCTTATGTTGAGAGATCCATATGAAGATTGAACGTGTTGGGATAGATATGAGTGGATCTCCTTGTTAAATGGGGTTATATATCCCTCTTGTTAGAATTTATAAAAGATTTGTTAGAGTTGGATCTCATACTCAAACATTACCATGTCATGCCTGCAGAGGGTACTTTTTATATCCCAACTAAAGGGTGTTCTTTAATTGTGTGCATGATGTTTATCTTTCTCTTTGTTTTATTTGGTCAAATTTATTTTTTTCTTTAAAATTCTGATTTTTTTTTTAATTTTTCAATTTTTTTAATTTTTTTTATTGAAGTAAGACATAGATTGCTTACTTATACTGGGGTTTGTTATTTTGTTCTGAATTTACGATATTTTTTTTTGCACATATAACACAAACATGCTGGAAAAAGGTGAACATACAAAGATCAGCATGACTCCACTGTTGCAGTGTTGTGTGCCCTGAATTTATTCTTCACACGTATGTAAATTTGTTAAACATCCTGACTCTAAAGTTAACTCTACTTCATTGTGTTGGCAGATTACAGTTTGTCCTTAAAACATACCAATTATAACTCTAAAAGAGAGAAAAAAAGAAAAAAAGAAAAATGAGGTTAAACATTGTAAACTAAATTTTCCAGTGCATAGATGTCCAGTATATTTTACAGTATGCACTTGTTTATTTTCTTAGGTGTGAGAAATTATGGTGCTACTGCTCTCACTTGCGGGGAAAAGAGGCTTTGACATCAAAAAGTAGAGTGGAGCCTTAGCACAGCCGTACACGTTTTGTGAGAAACCAGACTAAATAACAAAGGTCGGAATGCCTTATGTAGCAAATTGCAATTGAGATGCTTTCAATTGAGACAAGACCTTAACATACACTTTATAGGAGGCTTGGAAATGGCATTCTTATTGTACCTGGCCCAAGAACACTAGTGTCGTAGCTGCCATGGTGGAGATCTTTGAAAGATAGGGCACTTTGGTCCTAGACCCACCAGTTCATTGTAGTGCCTTGCTCGTTTCAGAAAGGATTTATTTGCTGGAAGGCAAATAGGAGATTTTTTAAGGCTCTGTTTGATTCATGGATTTAGTGAGATAGAAAGAATATCTAGACGAAAAACACCTTTCGTTGTTTGGTTAATAAGGAAAATGGTGAGGACAATAGGAAATAAAAGGAAATATGGCGAAAAAAATAGATAGACCAATGGGCCTTGCTTTATGAGGGGAGGAATACCTGGGCTTTTTAGACGCACAGATGGGGGCTATGTCCAGGGCGATTTGGGACAATCCAACACACCCCCTTAACCACATCAACAGGCAAAGCCCAACAAGGGGAGGGAGCCCAACTCAGCCCTGATACCAAATAGAAAGACCAATGGGCTGTCACCCTCAAAAGATGCCTTATGAGGAGAGGATTACCCAAGCTTACTATAAGCACAGATGGGGGCTATGCGCGGGCAATGTGGGACAATCCAACAAAAACCAATTAGTATTTTGTGAATTTTGTGAGTCACTTCCCTTCCTCTTTCTTGAATTCCCATGGTAATTTAAAACTTTTAATGTCTAATGTTATATAACCATGAAGGGGAATGGTTTTCCTAATCATTTTCCTTTTCCTACTCTATATTTGTAGGCCAACAGAGTCCTAGTGTTTTAGAAAATGTGAAAACTTTACTTAATGCATGGTATCGTGTAAATTTCACGTTTCCTAGTAATTGAGCACTGGATTATCAATTTTTGAGCATTAGCACGTTCTTACAAGAGTAATAGATGTGTTGGCCTCTCATCAGCCTCTACTTGACTAATTTCTAATTTATTTTTTTGATTTTGGTTGGGCAATCGACTTTGTTTGGCATTGATTGGAGATGAAATGAACATGTCAAGAGATGATTCTCAACTCTACCACCCAACAAGTTCTCTACTTAAGATGGTTGCATGAAACCAATTTTGCATTAATCTTTATTGAAGGAATATCATGTCTTGTCTCATTGCCTATTGTAGGAGTATGTCACTGTAGATATAAACTGTTAGTATGCCAATCCTAGATGTGTGTAAGTGTAGATGACAAATATTTATTTGAGTTGAAAGAAAGCATTGAAAATTTGGTGATTTTTGGAAGTGGAAGTGAGGTGATATGAGGGTGTCTATTAAAAGAGGATATGGATCAAAAAAGGAGGATGTATGAAATACTATGTGCTGACACAAACATTTACACTTTTTGTGTACTTCCCTGTCCTGACTGTGTCAATAATTCCTATGTTGTCATGTCTATATTGTTAGTTTAGAGAAGAATATTTTTACAGGGTTAGAGAGATCAATTAATCCTCTCTGTTATTATATTAAAACATCCATAAAGAGAAATAAAGAGAATTACAAATAGGTCCCCAAATAATAAAAGAAATAAAGTAATAACTCTCAACACTCCCCCTCAAGCTGGTGCAAAAATATCCCTCATACCCAGCTTGCTAAGGATAAAATGAAAAGGCCTACTAGTGAGACTCTTAGTAAGAACATCAGCCAACTGCTCCCCTGCCTTTACAAATGGAGTACAAATAATTCCACTATTTAACTTCTCCTTAATGAAGTGTCAGTCGATTTCAACATGCTTGGTCCTATCATGTTGAACAGGATTGTGAGCTATACTGAAAGCAGACTTGTCACAGTACAATCTCATTGAATCCTTAGGCCCAAAATCGAGATCAACTAGAATGATTTGTGTTGAATTGAAGCATCCAACCCAAAACCAATTGGCTATGGGTGAAGTGGCCCCTTGAACTTATATATTGAGTAGCTAGGTTATAAGTCCTCGATGTGGGACAAACAATCTGAAGACGCCCCCGCACGTGTGGCATGACTGAGAGCCAAACACGTGGATTACTGAGATAGGGTGACGTGGAGCACATGTGGACAAATTGGGCCCAACAATAACCAGCTCTGATACCATGTTGAATTGAAGCATCCAACCGAAAACCAATTGGCTATGGGTGGAGTGGCCCCTTGAACTTATATATTGAGTAGCTAGGTTAAAAGTCCCCGATGTGGGACAAACAATCTCAACAATTTGAATCCACAGTAACTCGCACACTCCTTGTGCCATGGCTCGAAATTCTGCCTCAGCACTTGATCGAGCTACAACTGACTGTTTTTTGCTTCTCCAAGTAACAAGGTTACCGCCAACAAAAGAGCAATATCCCGTAGTCGATCTCCTATCAGATGCTGACCCAGCCCAATCTGCATCAGTATAGGCTTCTACTCGGGTATGACTATGCTTAGCAAAGAACAACCCTTTTCCTGGAGCTGATTTGACGTACCTCACAATTCGGAAAACGCATTAAGGTGAGTCTGTCTCGGAGAGTGCATAAATTGGCTAACAACACTCATAACAAAGGCAATGTCTGGTCTGGTGTGAGAAAGATAAATCAGTCTATCTAGGAGTCTCTGATAGCTTCCCTTATCAACTAATTCCCCACTTGGATCATCACTCAGTTTCAAATTAGGATTCATTGGAGTATCAACCACCTTACACCCAAGCATTCCCGTCTCCTTCGGCAGATCTAATACGTACTTTCGCTGTGAAATAAACATCCCCTGTTGAGACCGTGCAACTTCGATTGCCAAAAAATACTTTAGGCTCCCCAAATCCTTGATTTCAAATTCCTTAGCTAGATGAACTTTCAACTTTCCCATTTCCTTTAAGTCATTCCCTGTGAGGACTATGTCATCCACATATACTATTAAAGCAGTCAACTTACCTCCTGAAGAGTGTTTTATGAAAAATTTATGATCTCCTTGGCTTTGTTTGAATCCATACCTGATCATGGCTTGTGAAAATCTATCAAACCATGCTCTAGGTGATTGCTTGAGCCCATATAGAGACTTTCTGAGATGACATACCTTCCCTCTTCTCTTAGTGTCCTCAAAGCCTGCAGGAACATCCATGTACACCTCCTCCTCTAACTCACCATGTAGGAAAGCATTTTTTACGTCGAATTGATGTAGAGGTCACTCTAAGTTTGCTGCGAGAGACAACAGGATTCGAATCGAGTTCATCTTGGCCACTGGAGTAAAGGTCTCTTGATAATCTACCCCGTAAGTCTGGGTAAGTCCCTTGGCCACTAACCTTGCTTTGTACCTCTCCACAGTCCCATCGGCTTTGTGTTTTACAGTAAACACCCATTTGCATCCTACCGTCTTCTTCCCCTGAGGCAATTCTATTAATTCCCAAGTGCCATTTTTGGAGAGCGCTTTTATCTCCTCAACCATGGCGGACTTCCACTTATGGTCAGAAAGAGCTTCCTGGACATGAATGGGATAGAAACAGAGGAAAGTTTGGACATAAAAGCTCTATAGGATGGAGACAAACGAGAGTATGAAACAAAGTTAGACAGCGGATGTTTCGTACACTCCCTAATGCCCTTCCGATGAGCAAAAGAAATGTTTAAATCATCACTAGAATCAGGAATAGAAATTTGAGAACTAGAAATACCTGGACCATCATCAGCACTAGAAGTAATTGGCTGTGGTGAGGGAAAAGAAATACCCTCCATCTCTGATGCCCCAAACGTCTCCTTATTCTTTGAGCAGGTCAGTAACTCTTTATGTTTCCCCTTCTCCGTAGCTTGCTCGCTTTCTCTCCGTCACTCTTCTTACCCTTCTCTTCCTCACTCTTCCTCTCTCATTTTCAACTCCTCCCTCATTCTCAACTCCTTCAATGCATACGATAGCACCAGGCATCTCTTCCTCACTCTCTTTCTCCCCCTGAAGAGGTGACTGTGGCGATTGAAATTAGGAGTGTGTCTCATGGAACATAACATCCATAGAGACATACCACGTACGGGAAGGAGGATGATAGCACTTATATTCCTTTTGAGTGGGAGAATAACCCATGAAATCACACTTATTAGCACGGGGTTCTAATTTTTTCCAAGATGGAGAGTGGTTGTGTACGAAACAGACACATCCAAAGACTTTGGGAGAAATACCAAACAAGGAGGGCGGTTTAAGAAGAACTTCAATAGGAGATTTCTTACCGAGGACACGAGTGGGTAACCAATTGATAAGGTAGGCAACAGTTAAAACAGCCTCCACCCAATAGAGCTTTGGAACATGCATTGAAAACATCATGAACCTAGCAATTTCTAACAAATGGCGATTCTTTCACTTAGCAACTCCATTCTGTTGGGGAATATTTTTGTAGGAAGTTTGGTGGATCATCCCATGCTCAGAAAAATAGTCTTGAAGACCACCATGAATATACTTTCCTCCTTTGTCAGAACGTACCTTTTTGATAACAGTGCTAAATTGAGTGCATATCATTTTGTGAAATGTTTTAAAAATAGAAAACACGTCATTCTTGTTTTTCATCAGATACACCCAAGTAGTACGAGAAAAATCGTCATTAAAAGTAACAAACCACTTAAAACCATTCAATGAAGAGATATGAGAAGGACCCCACACATCAGTATGAATAAGTTGGAAAGGAGAAGTGCTTTTATTCAAACTCAAATTAAAGGTGGCACGATGATGCTTGCCAAGTTCACAAGCCTCACAGAAAACACTAGAAATATTCTTATTGTTTATTAATGAAGGAAACAAATAACTAAGAAGGAAAAAAGATGGATGTCCTAGTCTTTGGTGCCACAGCCACGCCTCCTCTGGAAGAGTCTCCCTCGATGAATGATGGGCACTTTGATTCTCACTTCCAACTTCCAGCTTCATTGGGTGTTAGAAAATTGAGTCCATTCGCTTCCCTGCCACTGCCAATCATCTTCTTTGTGGAGAGGTCCTGAAAAACACAGTGAGAGGGAAAAAAAGTTGCGCAACAATTAAGATCGCGCGTAAGTCGACTAATGGAAAGAAGATTAGTTGAAAAATTTGGAACATGATGGACCGACGACAAAGCCAGTGAATCAGAAGCATAAACGACCTTTACAAGAAATGGAGGAAAAATTACCATCAGTTGTTCTAACTTTATCTTTACAAGAACAGGGATCATAAGTAGGAAAGAGAGTGGACAACCCAGTCATGTGATCGGAAGGCCATGAGTCTATAATCCATGGTTGGTGAGAATGAGCATGTAAAGTACTCGAAAAATTAACAACATTACTTGCATGAGCAAAAGAGGTAGAAGAGCTCGTGGGAGTGCAAGCTGTGCCATAATATGCCTCAATGTCTCCATATCAGTACTACTTATGCTCCCGCCAGCAGGTGAAGGAGATGCTGATTCCTCCGAGTAATTCAGATCGGAGCTACTGGATAAGTTAGCATGAGGTTCGTTCCCCCTGCCACCATTTCGACCTCCGCCCCGTCCACCCCCCTCCCTTTAGTCGAAGGAGGACGACCATGAAGCTTCCAGCAAGTGTGTCGAGTATGATAAGGTCTATCGCAGTAATCACAGAACTGTTTACTCTTATCTTCTGTTACCTCATCAGGTGGAGTCTTGAAAGGATAAGGACCCTTAGCCACCCTTTGGCTGGAAGAGACTAAAGCAGACTTGTCAGTAGCAGCACTAGAGGCAAGCATGGCTGAACGACGACTTTCTTCATTCTGAACATAAGCAAATGCTTCCCTGAGAGAGGTAAAGGTTCCATCCCGAGGACTCGACTCCTCACCTGATCAAACTCTGTATTGAGGCCAACCAAGAATTTAAAAATTCTCTCACTCTCAATATATTCCTTAAAGCTAGTTGCATCCGGCAGACTGGATGATAATTCTTCAAATGATCCAAACGTTTCCACATCGTGGATAGAGAGGTATAATACTGCAGAATCGTACGCTCACCTTGAACCTCCGCCTCAATACCCTTGCGAAGTTCATAAACCTAAGCCACATTCCCTTTCCGGGCATAAGTCTGAGCAAGGGTATCCTAGATATCCTGTGCAGTCTCCATCTCCAAGAAAAATTCAGCAATTGAAGGCTCCATAGAGTGAACGAGCCAATTCATAACAAGATAATTGTCCGTCTCTCACTTGGCATAAGTAGGATCCTCACGACTAGGTGCCTTGCGTGCTCCATCAACATAGCCAAACTTTGCTCTACTACGGAGCCACAAGGTGGCAAACTGAGACGAAGAGATATAATTTTCACCATTGAATAGGGTTGTGGTGATTTTTGTACCTGGGTTCTCGGTAATGAGGGAATGCTTCTCATTACCTATGGGAGAACTCACGACACCAGTGACTGGGGATGTTTCGGTTGTCAAATCTTCTTTTGACATCTTGTAGAGAACTCTTGGTTTGAACAATCACACGCGGCAATGAAGGTAACCTAGTTGTCACATGCACCATCTTGTGCAATTATCCAATTTATGGACAGATCATTGGTCAAACACATGCCTAAACCTTTTGAAGAGATGAAGTTTGTGGTTTGTTGAGTACCCATTGATCTAGGGTTGAAGAAAGAGAAGAGGAAGGATTAGGTGTGGTTTGGTTAGGCCAGATTATGCTGTATGAGTTGACCCAAAGAATCTAGGGTTGCCGAAACAAGGAGAAGGGGCTGGGAGAGGTCCGACGCAGCCTAGGGAGCCAGGATGAGGTCCGGCGCAGGTTGGGTGTGTGGGTGTTGGTTCGTCGCAGGATAGGTGTAGGAGATTTGGTGCGGCGCAGTGGTAGTTGGTGGCTAATGGTAGGGGCGCAGGTGGTGGTGGGTGGCTGATGGTGATAAACCCTATTAGGGTGGCTCTGATACCATGTTAGTTTAGAGAGAAGAATATTTTTACAGGCTTAGAGAGATCAATTGATCCTCTCTGTTATTATATTGAAACATCCATAAAGAAAAATAAAGAGAATTATAAATAGGTCCCCAAACAATCAAAGAAACAAAGTAATAACTCTCAACATATATTAGCTTTAGAATATTTTTTTTCTATCCATGCGCATGCAAAGTGGTTAGTCAAGTGCTTCATGCAATTTCTGGAGGGGATGGAGAATTGTTTTTGTAGCTGCATCCATGGTGGTTAGAAAGGGTTGATTCACGAGTCAATTTGAGTTTCATACAACCCGGTACAATTCACAATTCAAAACTATTCACAATTTATACTTTTGAACTATGAAGTTTAAAGTGTAAAGCTTTCAAAATTTTGAGCCTTGATATTGTATGAACCTGTAATACATTGTTAATTTTTAATTTTTTAAGCACTGTAGATGTGTTTTTATATGTATACATTATACACATATAATAACGGTCATTTGCTAGAAAAATTAGAATTCACTATTTGATACAATTCACTATTCATAATTTTGTCAAACTGATTCACGATCCGGTTTACGATTTGACAACAATGGTTGCATATGTAATTTTTGAATGGTAGATGGAGGTGGTTAAGATTTTTCTGTCTTCGGTGTATTCAATTATTTGATCAGTTGGTAATTTTGTCTGTAATCATGCGTTTCTTAACATCTTTAACCATTTATCCTTTACATCTTTCAGGACGTTAAAGGACTTGGCTGTCAATATTGATCCTGTTCCAAAAGAGGTTACTCAGGATTTTGGACTTGCATGCCTCCGCGATGTAAGCAAGTTTTTCTATATTTTTCTAGACCCATTCTTGATATATATGTTCCATGTTCTTACTCTCAATTGATGCTGTTTGATTTGTCATTTGGAAGTAAAAGAATGAATGGTTGTTGATCTGGTTTCGATCTCATTGATCTTATTTTGGAAAATGTGTTAATTTCAGCAAAAAAATGTGTTAGTTTCGATCTGGCTTCTGATTTAGATTTTTAAAAAAGCTGTAAAAAGTTTTAGCCAAGTGGATTCAAATCTCTCAATAATCCTAAATAAGTGATTGCTGATCCCAAATTACTAATCCAAAGAGCTTTAACTGGGTGCCTATAAAACTATACCAAGTGATGCAATCACGTTTGCTAGTTTAAGAGGCTGCCTCGATCTGAAATCTAAAATCTGGAGGAAATATATGTTTTCACAGCTGAAATGCTAGTGCAGGAATGGTGTGTTAATGTGCTTTGATGGTAATTTTGACTATAGTAGAATGTATTTGAACTTTTATCTGAATAATTTCGAAGGTTGTTTTGGGGTTCCATATGTACTTTGGCCTTCCCATTGATTTGTTTCCAAATTTTGCAAGTAATTGTCCTTTTAATGTTGTAGTGGACACATCCTTATTGACAATGATTTTCCTTCTTGTCTATTATAGCAGCATTAATAAGTGGTACGGGGGCAGAGAGGCAAATTGTTTAATGTGGCCTGAATTTTTTAAAATAACCTCATATCACAATGATAGGTTGAAAGCCCCTGAATTGCCAATGAAACAACTTTGGATATCTAGGCTCTGTTTGGTTCTTGGATATAGTGCAGGAAAAAAGAAGAAAACACCGAGAAAAATGCTTTTATTTGTTTCCTTTAAAGAAAAATAGTGAGGAAAATAGGAAGAAAAAGAAAATAGGGCAAAAATAAATTTTGAATTTTAAATTATGTGAGTCACTTCTCTTCCTCTTTTCTCAAGTTACTATTATATTTTTACAAATTTTAATTTCTAATGTCCTTTAAACATGTTTGAAAACATAGGGTAACATAAGGGAAATGGATTTTCTTTTTCTTTTCTTTTCCTAAATCTGCAAACCAAACAGAGCCTGAGTTGATCAGATCTGGTTCCGATTGGCGAAGTTTCCAGATTGATCCAGTTCTTGTATATGTCGAGATTAAATAAAAGGATTGGTAAAATGAACTCCGACTCAAATGTAATCTGACTAGTGGATCAAGGACAGAGATGAATATGTCGATGTGATTTATTCCTGCTGACATCATGCACTGATGTCAGCAGCTCTGGACGACTGAAGTCAAGAGCCAACAGTCTCTGAAGAGTTCTTCAACTCTGTTCTTTGATTGATTTTGCTTCAACTTTGATACCTAGTTGAATTTGTAACTTGTAAGTATGGTGGTTAGGATCGGATCATTCATGAGTCAGTTCATACGAGTCAACTCGAGTTTCATATAACCGGATAATATTCAAGATTCAATATGATTCACAATTCATAATTTTGAAAATGGAAGTTTTAAGTGGAAAACGTGCAATATTTTGAGCCTCGATATTGCATGATACTTATGCTAACTTGTTAATTTGTTCATTTTAAGCATTGTGCATATGTTTCTTCGTATACATACAGTGTCTAAAAATCAGGAATATTGCGATTCAAGAGTCATAACTGGGAAATCAATTCACTATTTGACAGTCATGTTTGTAAGTGTTAATCAATGGGAGAGAAAAGGAAGAAGAAAAGAACAGGATAGAGAAAAGATGGGTTACACAACAACTGCTTGAAAGAGAAGCAGGATTCTCGTATTTCTTTCGTTAATTCATACTAAGAGTAAGGAACTTTACATGAATACCCCTGAAACTGACCAACAAGATGTCAAGAACTAACATAAGCCTCTTTGTCAATGAAACCCAATTTTTTTCTACACGTATTTTTCTGCAGAGATAAATATATTTGTCTGCAATGCAGGCATATATTGGAATACACCAGCCAAAGAATTTAAAGGAGGCTGATTTAGCTCGCAGAAGGCTTATATTTGATGAGTTCTTTTATCTTCAGGTGATTATAACTTGAACTGAATATTGTTCTATTCTTATTTTTCCTGAAATCTTGTGAAGACAATAAGAAAGAAGAAAGAAAATGGAGAGAGAATATTATTGCATTGTCATGTTCACAAAAAGAAGTAAACAAGATTACAATGATCGGTCCTTTATAGCAAGGATCAAAATTTCGTTTCGGTCTATTGTTTCGGTCTGCCCAGAAATAGAAACGTTTCGGAAACATTTCTGAAACATGTGGAAACAGCGGAAAAAATTGGAAACATTGATAAACATGGGGAAACATAGCTTCAAACTTAACTATATGCGTGTATAAAGCTAATAATTGATTAATTGAACATTTGAGAGGTCTATATATGTAGAGATGCATTAAAAATGTGTAGTTCGAATTGAAAATACATGAGGATTAAGTCGTCAATCTACTGTCAAACACTTCATAGAATATCAAAACACTTCATAGAATGCAAAAGATACATATAAGTACATAGTAAGCTAATAAGCCATCTCTCAAATAAAATGGTTGTTCATATGACAAGTACACAATCACATGATTATCTCGATGGAAACAAGTATGTTTCGTTGGAAGCAAATGAAACAATGTGGAATCATAGATTTGTTTCGATGGAAACAATTATGTTTCGATGGAAACAAAAGAAACAAAGTCGTTTCGATGGAATCCATGGAATTTCGAGATTCCATAGCTGTTACGTTTCCATGACCTAGGAAACGGAAACGTTTCGGCCGTTTCGATGGAAACAGAAGAAAATTTTGATCCTTGCTTTATAGTAGGGTTAAATAGGAAAATAAAAGGACTAAACTACCCCTACACTAACTACTCTAACACCCCCTGTCAAACTCATGAGGCGACAACTAGAAGCATTAGGAGTTTGTCAAGCAAAAAACGGAAGTGCATAATAGTGTGGGACTTTGTGAAGAAATCAGAAATTGCAAGGTAGAGGGTAGAAACAGAAGTGAGATGGTGCCAAGCTGAAGATGATGGTGCACAAAATGGTAATCAATCTCAATGTGCTTTACGTTCGTGGAAAACAGAGTTGTGTGGAATCTGAATTGCACTATTGTTATCACAATCATGGGAGTAGGAGTAGACAACAAAATGCCAAGATCAACTAGCAACCATCGTAACAAGCACCAAAAAAGGAATCAAAACAACAGCACACGTATGGTTGCTGTCTGAAACCAGCCCCTGTGGGGCTCGAGAACTAGAGGAAAGTTGTGGTGATGTTGCTGAATCAGTCCAGGGTGAGGCTAGGGTGTGTCGCAGATTCTAGGGTGGGTGTATGGTGGGCTGCGCAGGCTGTGGAGTGATGGAGGGTTGCGGTGCAGGCTGTGGAATAGTGTTGGGCTGCGCCGCAGGGTGTGGGGTGGTTGTGATGTGCAGCGAAGGGTGGTGGAGGTCTGTGGACAGTGGCGCAGGGTAGTGGTGGTCAGGCGAAGGCTTGGTGGTGGGTAGTGATGGCTGCGGCACTGGTGGGGTTAGGGTTTGTCATCCTTGGCTCTGATACAATGTGGAAACAATATTATTGAAGCCTTAGGTTAGAAAATTATTTAACCCACTTTATATTAAACAAAGAGAGAGAAAAATAAATTACATGTAGATCCCCACTAATAACTAATTAACACAAAGAAACTATTAATAAAAACAATTACTCTCAACATGACACGGACTGATGCAAAGATAAATTGCAATCACAAGAGGAATTTAAGAGTAATTGAAGAACCATGGTTTTGGGAAGTGAATCTCTATTAAAGAGCTTAAAGCTCGCTTGCTTTACAAGCAAATTCAATACAATACATAATATCCCAAAACTAATTTACCCTAACTCTAGCCTACTATTTATACCCTATACTACCCTTTTATGCTTGTGACTAAACCAAAATAACAACCAAAGGGAATTTTGCAAGCTAAGTACAACTGTACAACTATTAAAATATAAAGCACTACAAATTACTACATCATACTCTCCCTCTATGAAAACTTGGCCTCAAGTTTAAGAACCAACTTCCTGATTTGCATTTCGGAGGTGGATTTCTTCTTAAGATTAACCTTGGAAAACATCATGGTTACGTCCCCATGATAAAGTGGATTTTCAACTCTTAGGATCGGAAACAAGACATAGCTTTCTTCTTCAAATATCCCATTCCCTTTGATGCTCATCAACTCTTCCATAGACTCATCAACTTCAAATACATTCTCAATTCCACCCTTATACAACTCAATTTCACATTCATCATCCCATTTAAGCATCTCAAAGTCCACTTTTGACAAACCCCTCAACTAGGCCTGTCAATGGACCGGGTCTAGACACGGATCCGGTTTAGATTCGGCTCTGTTAGACGGATCTGAGCATTTTTTAAGATCCATATCCATATCCGGATCCGAATCCGTATTTTATGCTAAAAAAATGGATCGGATATGGTTTTGTAATATCCGGTCCGCCTAAGACCCGGATCCGAATAATACTTATATATATAAATATATTTATATATATCTACATATTATATATATAATATAATAATGTGTATATATAATGTATGTACATACTATAATATAATTGTGTATATATATAATGCATATACATACTGTATTATATTTAATATATTAGTCATGTATATACAAATATATTTATATATATACATATTATATATATATACAAAAATAGTATAGATATACACATTATATATTATTTCGGATCGAATCCGGATCTAGTATATTTTGGCGGATCCGGATATGGACTGACTTATAACAGATCCGTCAGATCCGAATCCGAATCCATATATAGTTTAGCGGATCTGGATGCACTAGATCCAGTCCGGATCCGACCCGTTTACAGGCCTACCCTCAACAAAAGCTTCCAATTCAATCTTTTCTACATGATCAGTGCTAGGACCACCTTCCAAGAGAATTAATGACATTGTCTTTTAGTTCCTTACTTTCATGCACATAGACCTTGTCACAACTTGATAAAGCAACCTTATTCTCCTTTGGAGACCAAAGAAGTTCAATAAAGGCCTTTTCCTTGTCCTCAAACTCATTACTATAGCAATCATCAAATAGTGGCCCCTTTTTCTAGTCCTTGTCATCTACTCCACCTAGGTTTTCTTCACACACATTTTCATTACAATAATCAAATGTCGGTTCCACATGTAATTCCTTGCCATCGTCTTGATTTAGTTATTCTTGATTTCATACCAATCGTCAAAAGATGATTCATTATCCAAGTATTCATCAAATTCCAGTACACCATCAATGCCCAACTCATAAGAATGGTGTGTTAACTTCACAATTTTGGTTGGAGAGTAATTCGCATTTAAAAACTTTCCCTCCAACTTCTTCCGTATTGTGTACCAATCCTTAATTTTAGGTTTCGCTTTTCTCTTTCTAAGAATTTTGATTTGTTTCCACCACTTCGCAACGCTTTCCTTTTAACACTTTTCCACCAACTTTACTTTCCTTTCTTCAATCACATTATAGTAATTGAATATGCCTTCAACTTCTAGCACCTGATCAACAAACTCCGATTCATTACCGTAGAATTCCGAAATTTGACTTCTAGCACAAGAGGGTTGCAAACGCTTTACCTTAAGTGTAAGGGTAGCAATTTACCTTCTTAATTCCTCCACTTCATCCTAAGAATAGGAACTTTCTCATGGCCACCTTGGATCCCATCGGATGCGGCAATTCAGCCCCATCTCCAAATTCATGGCGTTTCCTTGCCCTCGACCCATTCTTTCTCTTCCTCTTTGAGCCATCTTAAATCACAAACCAATACCAAAACAACCAACAATAAATTACCACCGAATAGAGTATAATCTTAACCCCAAAACAACCAACAATGCAAATAACAAACCACAACAAAATACTTGCTGAAAACTTCCCCAACCCAATCGAAACAATTGTAGCCCAAGAAATCTGCATTCAAAATCAAATAAACCAATCAGAACCAAACATGATTCATCAATCAAAGAGAAAAAAATTCGAACACACGCGAATCTGGAAGCCACCCAATTCCAGAAATCAACTTGTGTCCAATTTTGAAATTTGTATTGCGACAGCCATGCATGACCAAATCTGCTTCCCAGATGGTTCGAAGTTCAGATGAACTACTGGTTCAATTTTGGTTCAGATTTGATTGAATTCCCAAATCAGTGCTTGCAATTAGGTTTGAAGTGAAGCCTTCGTGGTGTTGCGACCCACTCTTCTTGGGTTCCACTCAGTCGCAGGTTTCAGGTTTGGTTCGAGCAAGGTTCAGGCTCCGTAAGGCCTGTTTGGCTCAGATTCTGCCGTGATGGTTGAGAACCACAAGCGCAAGATGGTTTAGGCTCCGTCTGACTTAAATTCAGCAAAAACAACCCATTCCATCTAGATAGCTTTGCAATCCGCAAGCCACAAGCTCGAATCAAGGCTTGTCTTGTGTGGATTCGAGAATGCTCTAATCACGTGGACTCTTCACAGTTGTGACTACGAAGCTGGTTTGAAAAATGTTGAAGGCTTTGTTTGGCTTTGTTCTGGGATTTATTTGGTTATTACTGTTAGAGGATAATATTGTAAATAATGTAATGTTATAGTGTCCCACATCGGTTAGATTGTAAAAGTGTAGCTTCTAGCTAAGCCTATATATATTAGGCTCCTCTTGTAATCAATTTTTAATTTGAATTCAATATATCATTTTCCTTTCTTTTACATGGTATCAGAGCAACCCGATCTTAGGGTCCGCTCCTTTTGTTATTGCCGATCATAGTTGATCGAGAGTGTTTCTCGTGTTCTATCAATTGCCGGATCTCTGTCCAAGATCCGAGAAGACTAGCAGCCCCTCAAACCCTAGCCGTTACCCCCTCAAGTACTGTTCATCGGAATCACTGTTCATCCGAAAGTTACTGTTCATCCGAAAGTACTGTTCATCGCAGTTACTATTCATTGCGGGCACTGTTTATCAGAAAGTACTGTTCATCCGAAGCTACTGTTCATCGCAGTTACTATTCATCGCGGGTACTGTTCATCAGAAAGTCACTGTTCATCGCAGTTACTATTCATCGCAGTTACTGTTCATCAGAATCACTATTCATCGCCCAAAAAAAAAATAAAAATAAAAATATTTTATTTATTTATTTATTTTTTGAATCCAAAGTTATCTTTAGGCCTTATCTATGGAATCCAAAGTCCTTCCTATCGGTCGGGGTGGTGGTGGTGCTCCTCGTCGTGGAGGGGGTTATCGTGGTAGACGAGGAGGTCGTGGTCGCGGTCCCATGCGTCATTGTGATAATTGCAACAAGGATGGTCATACTCGGGAGACTTGCTGGGAACTTATTGGCCGTCCTGCTCGGTTTGCCCATGCTGCTGCTACTACTACTCCTGGTGATACTCATTCTTCCTCTCCAGTTGTGGCTGATCAGTTTTCAGTTTCTCGGGATGAGTATACTCAGTTCTTACAGTTCCAGGCATCTCAGCAGGCATCTTCTCCTAGTACCTCTCTTGTTCAGAAAGGTACCTCCACTGCTTGTCTCACCTTTCGTTCTGCTCCTTGGGTAATTGATTCTGGAGCCACTGATCACCTCATAGGTATATCGACCCAATTTTCATGTCTTGAAAAATCATCCTCATTGCCCCCGGTTACATTAGCCGATGGCTCCTCTATTCCTGTTGAAGGAATAGGGACTGTCTCATTGTCTTCATCCTTGTCTTTATCTTCTGTTCTTTACATACCTCGGTCTCCTTTTAATTTAATTTCTGTTAGCAAATTGACAAAGAATCTTAATGCTTGTGTCTCCTTTTCTCCTGATTCTGTTCTTATTCAGGATTTGACGACTCGGAAGACGATTGGCGTAGGGCATGAATCCGATGGTCTCTACTATTTTGATGGTTTATCTCTACCGCCCACTTCTCCCACTGCTTGTTCTGCTACAGTATCTCCTCACCAGATTCATTGCCGCCTTGGACATCCTTCTTTGGCCAACTTGAAGCTGCTAGTACCTAGTTTGAGTCATTTGTCTATTTTAGAGTGTGAGTCGTGTCAGTTGGGGAAACATCACCGTGTCCAATTTGCTCCTCGAGTTAATAAAAGAGTGTCTTGTCCATTTCAATTAGTACATTCAGATGTTTGGGGTCCACATCGTATAACCTCTATTAAGGGGTATCGGTACTTTGTTAGCTTTGTTGATGATTTCTCCAGAATAACGTGGATTTATTTAATGAAAAATCGTTCCGAGTTATTTTCAATATTTTGTGCATTTTGTAATGAAGTTAAAACTCAATTTAATGTTCCTATTCAAATTCTTCGTAGTGATAATGCACAGGAATATTTCTCTCATCCATTCACCACCTACATGAGCAAATGTGGGATGCTCCATCAATCATCGTGTGTGCACACACCTCAGCAAAATGGTGTTGCAGAAAGGAAAAATCGTCACTTGTTAGAAGTCACCCGCACCTTGTTGTTTGAAATGAGGGTTCCAAAACGTTACTGGGGGGATGCAGTTCTTACTGCTTGTCATTTAATTAATCGTATGCCTTCCTCTGTTCTAGATGGATGCACTCCTCATGCTACATTATTTCCTACTGAGTCTCTGTTTCCAGTTAGTCCACGTGTTTTCGGATGTGTTTGTTTTGTCCATCAGCTTACCCCGGGCACTGACAAGTTAGACCCACGTGCTATTAAGTGTGTTTTATTAGGGTACTCGCGTGTTCAGAAAGGCTATCGTTGTTATAGCCCTACCCTGCGTCGTTTCTTTGTGTCAGCAGATGTTACCTTTTTTGAGTCCACTCCATACTATTCAGAGTCCCACTCTATGAGCGATCCTGATTTTATGCTTCCCTTACCTCTTGCAATACCTCCTCCCACATCCCCTGTCCTTCCCACCCCAGAGGTTTCCTCCCGCCTGGATCGCCCACACTTGCAGACATACACTCGCCGCCCTCGGACCGTTCCGGATTCTGCTACTCCGTCAACCGCCTCTGCGTCTTCAGATCCACCTCCATCAGAATCTGACCTTCCCATTGCTCTCCGTAAGGGTAAGCGCTCTTGTACTTCTCATCCTATTTCCAACTTTGTCTCTTACAATCGTCTGTCTCCTAGTTTTTCTTCGTTTGTTACCTCTTTGTCTTCTGTGTTTGTTCCTAACACTGTTGCAGAGGCTCTTACCCACTCCGGATGGAGACAGGCAATGGAGGATGAGATGTCTGCCTTACGAGATACTGGTACTTGGGACTTAGTTCCTCTTCCTTCGGGCAAGACAGTAGTGGGATGCCGTTGGGTTTATACTGTTAAAGTGCACCCTGATGGCACAATAGATCGCCTGAAAGCCCGCCTTGTTGCCAAGGGCTATACGCAGGTTTATGGCCTTGACTATTCCGAGACGTTCTCTCCTGTGGCTAAGATCACCTCTGTTCGTCTCCTCATTTCTCTTGCAGCCATATATCACTGGCCCTTAGATCAGCTTGATGTCAAGAATGCCTTCCTTAATGGCACTTTGTTGGAAGAGGTATATATGGAGCAACCACCCGGGTTTGTTGCTCAGGGGGAGTCGAATATGGTATGTAGATTAAGAAGATCTTTGTATGGCCTGAAACAGTCTCCTCGTGCCTGGTTTGGTAGGTTCAGTGATGTAGTTGCTGAATTTGGACTCCAGAGATGTGGTGTTGATCATTCAGTCTTTTATCGACATACTAAAGCAGGTAAAATCTTCTTGCTTGTATATGTTGATGACATTGTTATAACCGGAGATGACTGCAAGGGTATTTTGGAGTTGAAGTTATTTCTGCAAAACAAATTTCAAACCAAGGACCTCGGGCAGCTTAGATATTTTTTGGGTATTGAGGTTGCCAGGTCAAGTGAAGGAATTTGCTTGTCTCAAAGGAAGTATGTTCTTGATCTCCTATCAGAATCAGGGATGTTAGGATCCAAACCTGTGGAGTCTCCTATGGATCCTAACACCAAGTTACTATCAGGTCAAGGGGAGTTATTGGAGGATCCTGAGCAGTATAGACGTCTGGTTGGTAAGCTTAATTATCTTACTGTTACTAGACCTGACATTGCCTTTTCAGTGAGTGTCATCAGTCAGTTCATGAGTTCTCCTCGTACCACACATTGGGAGGCAGTGATGCGTATTTTGAGGTATCTCAAAGGAGCTCCAGGCCGTGGTTTATTGTACCAGGATCGCGGTCATATACGTATTGAGAGCTACAGTGATGCTGATTGGGCTGGATCTCCTGGTGATAGGAGATCCACTACAGGATACTGTGTTTTGGTTGGTGGTAATCTTGTGTCCTGGAAGAGCAAGAAGCAAACAGTAGTTTCTAGGTCGAGTGCTGAGTCTGAATACAGGGCTATGGCACATACTACGTGTGAATTAGTGTGGATGAAGCATCTACTAGAAGAGCTTGGGTTTACTCTGTCTTGTCCTATGAATTTACTTTATGACAATCAAGCTGCCATTCATATAGCTTCCAATCCAGTATTCCACGAGAGGACAAAACACATTGAGGTTGATTGTCATTTTGTTCGGGAAAAACTTCTAGAGAAAGTAATCAATACCGTTCACGTGAAATCCGCGGATCAGTTAGCCGATTTGTTCACAAAAGCATTAGTTGGGACTCGGGTTAAATATATATGTGACAAGCTTGGTGCATATGATATGTATGCTCCAGCTTGAGGGGGAGTGTTAGAGGATAATATTGTAAATAATGTAATGTTATAGTGTCCCACATCGGTTAGATTGTAAAAGTGTAGCTTCTAGCTAAGCCTATATATATTAGGCTCCTCTTGTAATCAATTTTTAATTTGAATTCAATATATCATTTTCCTTTCTTTTACAATTACCATGTTCGACTAGAAGCTCTGATACCAAATGATGCAAAGATAATTGCAATCAAGAGGAATTTAAGAGTAATTGAAGAACCAGGGTTTTGGGAAGTGAATCTCCATTAAAGAGCTTAAAGCTCACTTGCTTTACAAGCAAATTCAATACAATAATATACCAAAACTAATTTACCCTAACCCTAGCCTACTATTTATACCCTATTTAACATATACTACCCTTACATGCTTGTGACTAAACCAAAATAACAACCAAAGGAAATATTACAAGCTAAGTACAACTATTAAAATATAAAGCACTACAAATTACTGCATCACGGACACGCGAAATGATGTGTCTTTTTTTTTGTTTACACTCGGTTGACATGGCCACATGGCATAGTGGCTACATAGAAATATTTTCAAGATTTTAGGTCAAAATCTTATCTTAATATAATAAATTGGGAAATAAAAGTTATGAGCTTATTTGATAATTGAAGAAACGGGAGTGGACACGCCATGATGTGTTGTATAATTAATTAAAAGTATGATTTTTTATTTGCCGTGTCCTGGTCCTAACTTTATAAAATTTGTGTCGCCGTTGCTTGTAATGTTTCGTATCTGTGTCCGTGTCTAAATCTGCGCTAAATAGTACTCCCTCCGTCTCAAAATAAGTGTCCACATTTCCTTTTTTGGATGTCTCAAAATAAGTGTCCACTTTTGAAAGTCAACTATAAAATTTATTAAACTTCCTATAGTACCCTTACAATAAAGACAAAGTAGCATTTATGTGTGGTCCCAAAATAAGTAGAAAAGTCAAACACCCATCACATCCAAGGGTAAAATAGGAAAGTGACTATGTAATGGACAAAAAAATTAATATAGTACATCTTTCTAAAACAATGCGCAAACTTGAAGTGGACACTTATTTTGGGACGGAGGGAGTATGAAAATGAGTCTGCAATCTCAGCTTGACAGCTTTGACTGATGAAACACATCATAAAGTCCTCTTTGATGCAGTATCTGGGATTGCTGACTAGGCTCTGCATATCCAAAGTGTTTCAAACTTGAAAGTACTCCGTCACTGTGTCTGGGATTGCTGACTAGTCTTTGCATAACCAATCTGCTCAAAGTACTCTTTTTACCTGTCCTATTTTCTGGTAGGACCAAAAGTATGTTAAACTTCATCTTTCATGGTAGAAAAATTTCAACTTCTTTTAATGTCCATTTAGTCTTGATGTAATTACTGAAAAGTGATTTCTAATTATTGATCACGGGAAAGTCATTTTGGATGATAATTAAGTAAATATGGATAGAGTTTTTTAAGGGGTGGTTATTGTTTCAAAGTGATTTCATGTTTGTTTTGATGAATATTTTAAAGAACTGATTATAATAACTAAAATGCTAATTTACACCCTTACTAGTGTTAAACTATTGATCATAATTTAGTATTGGTCTGTTTGCAAAATAGATAATAGATGATAAAAGAAATGCATACTAAATATCTGTACGAATATGCTAGTATTATCATAGTAAAACAATTATAGTAGATTATAAGGTAAATTACCTTTTACCCCCCTTGTGGTTTTCCTTTGTGGCACTTTATCTCCTGTAGTTTAGAATGTAATACATTACCCCCTTGTGGTTTACCTATGTGGCACTTTACCGCCATGTAGTTTGGAATGTAACACATAACCCCCCTCTATGGTTCACCTTTGTGGCACTTTACCTCCCCCGTAGCCAAAACAAATTGTTTAAATGACCAAAATGACCTACTCTTCTTCATCATTCTAATATACATGTTACAGACACAGATGATTGAAAAATCCAGAGCAGCGAGGTCAATTGGAAAAACCAGAGCAGTGATTGTACTAAAAATTTTAAACTATTGAATTTGCAGTTATGCAAACAATATTTCAAAGAATTCAGTGATTTTTCCTTTTTATTTTGAATTTTGAATAGATTTTTGGCTACTTTTCCAATAAAGTAGTACATTATACATGGGTGGGACTCTTATTTTCTCTCTAGAATTGTCTGGATTTTTCATTGACCTCACTGCTTTGATTTGTTATTTGTTTAATTATTTGTGTGTGTAACAGTATATTAGAGTGACGAAGAAGAAGAGGTCATTTAAGCAATTTGTTTTGGCTGCAGGGGGGGGGTGAAGTGCCATAGAGGTAAACCACATGGGGATTACGTGTTACATTCCAAACTACAGGGGGGGTAAAGTGTCCTAGAGGCAAACCACAGGGGGGTTATGTGTTACATTCCAAACTCCGGGGGGGGGGGTGTGTGTGTCTGTGTGTAGGGGATGTAGATGGTAATTTACCCTAAGATTATAAGAAGTTATAAGTTTGGAATAGAGGAATTTTTTGGCTATTGTTGTATAAAAATATAAACATGATGTGGTTTAAGGTAAATTTTTTTTTGCTTGTTCTTTTTTTTTTTTTTTTTTTTTTTTTTTTTTTTTGTTAATAATAAAAATGAGGTCATCAAGTAAATGGGACCAACAAATAGAGAGTATAAGCCATAAGGGCGAAGTTGGGCTGCTGTGACGTGCCCTTTTGCAAACTCTTCTAGTCTTTTTTGAATCCTTTGGACTTAATTGCTTTATTGCCTGTTATGGTTGTATTTCCAGTCACGTGCCTTACTCCACACGATTTAGGGGTTATGCTTGTATGATTGTGTTGTGTGTACAACAAATAAGTAATTAATAATAAGAAGTAATAGGCTTTGGATAAAGGAAATTAATGGCTATTGTAGTAAAAAAATGTGATGTGGATTTTTCCCCTGAAAATATGAGGTCATTGAATAAATAGGACAAAGGATGTAGAGGTATGGAAGTCTGAATTGATCGGGGATCTGTTCCTCAGTTTGTTCATGTGGCCCCCAGGGTTTTCTGTATTTAATGCCAAATTTAACAAAATAAATTAAAAAAGAAGAAGAAGAAGAAGAAGATGAAAAGGATGACATACAAATGTTTGGCCTGTATCTTGAATATAAATATTGCCCATCCACTAGCACTCGACAGTCGACATGAGGTGCAACAGTAAAGATATCTCTCACTTTTAGGATATTTTTGTTGTCCTTTTGGAGTAGCGCTTACATTTCTATCTATGATGATGTGAATTCTCTCATTTGACCTCAGTGCATGTGTTTAGGATGTTTGTGATAGTGGTTTCATGTTTATGATAATGGTTTCATTCTTGGGGATTTGTGGAAGTCGGTATTTAGAGAGTACTGCATCCCTGATTTCTTTATAAACTAAGCATTTCTCTTTTTTTACCGTGCCCTGTGATTACAAATTATATGCATTTGGGCATGTTGCATGGTATGCAGTTAATTGCTTAACCACAATGTATTGATGTTTTGTGTATGCTAAATTCTGTAGTAATTGAAAAATCTTTCCCTTGGGGGGTGGGGGTGGGTTACACCCTGTTTATGCATGTAAAATATTAATTGCAAGTCATCTAATGGCCTGTTTGGGAATTCTTAAAATAGGATCTGCTTCAGTTAGTCTCACTTTATATATGGTTTTTATGCGAACGAAAGTTATGTTGGGTTGACAAAGAACCAATTTAAAGAAGGATATTAGATTGGGCAACCGAGTGCAAGAATTGGACATTCACCAAACACTGGGTTAGATTGGGCAACCGAGTGCAAGAATTAAACATTCACCAAACACTGGGATTTATACAACAAGTTCACTTATGAAATATGGAGCACAAAAAAACAGTTCTCTGCCTTCCCTAACAGCACCTAAGTTTTTCCCTGATACCCTTTTCGGATCCATATTTTAAGTTACTCTACACATTTAAAATATGTTGCACAAAACCTGTCCCTGTCCTAATCTTATTGCTGCAGCTGATACTGGTATTGGAATATGCTTTCCTTACGTGTATTGATCACGTATGAACCTGACTGTTCCAGTTATATTGTCCTGCCAGTTGGGGCGTTTGTTCCAAATGCTTGAAGGTCTTGGTTCACAGATAGAGAAGGATGGGTTTCTGGATAAGTACAGGAAGCCCGAATTGAATGCTGTATTCATTGAGGAATGGTCTAACCTCACCAAGAACTTCTTGAAGGCGCTTCCATACACTCTTACTGCTAGTCAGCTAAGCGCTGTTTCAGAAATTATTTGGGATCTTAAACGGCCAGTTCCTATGAATCGGCTTTTGCAGGTATTGGGTTTCGTTGATTTGTTCTCATTTTCTTTTTAATCTTGTTGTGCCTACCCATTTAACACAAACGTATATAACCCGCTTATATAACATTAAATAATGATAGTCATTAATTACCATTTTAGATTAGTAAATTAATTAATAATATAACATTTTGTGTTTCTGCTATTAAAATTTCTTCTATAAATTTTAAATCATGCATGTATAAAGGAAATACATAATGTAGTATTATGCTATATATATACGTACGACCAGGCTCTAGAGTGAACAGGATAGAGTGAACATACACAGTGAACATTTTTTTTGCTTGAAAAAACCCACGGGCTGCTCCGTTGACCCGCGCGCGCCTCATTGACCCGTGGGTTTTTTCAGGCAAAAATAAAAATGTTCACTGGGTATGTTCACTGTACCCTGTTCACCCTATAGTCTGGCCGTATATACGTATATCTGACAATGGAGTTAAATGTGTCATGTAAATGGGTTCATATGTTTAAATGTGTTGAGCTAAATAAGACTTATTTATCTAAACGGGTTACATGTGTCATGATGTGTTATACGTGCAATAATTGTGTCGTTCTTGAGTTGAGAATTTTGACACGATTAATAATCGGGCCGTGTTCCGGTTGACTCCTATACTTTAGCACCTATGCTTCAGCCGGAACGAATATGACATGACAAAACCTAATTGCCACCCCTAGTTTGTGAGCATAGGTTTAGATTTAACATATTATATTATCTTTTTTGTAAAATTTCCATATGCTATAAGTTGAGAAGGAGAAGGGAATGAGTATTAAGGGGGTTGGGAGGGAAAGAGAGAGAAGGGGAAGGGAATGTGAGAAAAAACTATCGTAGTGTGTTATTGTGCCTACACCGTACTAGTCATTTATAAAATGCTAAAATGCTGAAGGGTTAGAATATTGCCTCAACTAGAATATTCTAGCATATTTCTTTCTAGAATACAGTAAAACGAAACGCAATACTAATAAACTGTAAAAGAAAAAATAAGAGCTCTAACACTCCGCCTCATGGTAGAGCATAGAGATCAAAATGTCTCAAGTTGGAGCATAAACTCCTGAAGACGGATTGACCGAAGGATTTAGTAAAAATATCACCTGGTTAATCTTTACACCGAATGTAAGAATGGTAATTTGCTTCCGCATGAGGAGATTCCTAATAAAATGACAGTAACTCTTTTTGTGTTTAGTTCGTCCATGAAACATGGTATTATTAGCTGTGGAGATAACTGCCTGCCTGACAATGACATAAGAGATGGAAATTCCAAATAAAATGACAGTAAATCTTTTTGTGTTTAGTTCGTCCATGAAACATGGTATTATTAGCAATAGAGATAACTGCCTGCCTGACAATGACATAGGAGATGGAACATCAAGACTTATATCATGAAGTAAAGACGGAATGCGGAACATATCACACACTGGATGAGCCAAAACATGGTACTCAATCTCCGCATGGGAGAATGACACCATAATCTGTCTCTTACTACATGAAGTGACTAGATTATCATTCAGAGATGTATGCCAGAAGTAGATTGCCTATCACTAGAATTGCCTATCCAGTTAGCATCAGAAATCCAGTGAGAGACAAGGAAGATTATGACATATATAGCAACCCTCTACCCTTTTGTCCATGAAGGAACCAAAGGATATGATGATACCCTTCCAATGAGGCTTATGAGGGGTATGCATAAAATGGCTAACCACACCAATGACACAAGTGATATATGAGTCAGTCAATTTGATATAAATCAGCTTACCGACCAACCTACAACAACGCCTTATATATTTTTATATTTCTGATGCCTTGTGTTATGTTTTTAATGAGGTAAGGTAATTGATCGTGGTTTTGATACCAACTTATAGTACGTAAGTTAAAAAAGAATATGAAAAAAGGAGGAAGAGGGAAAAGGATTTGGGGAATAGTGTAGAATGATTATCTCATACCTACACATCTCTATTTATATAACAAAAGGTAAAGATATCCCTTTAACTTATTTTGCGTACCAAGTCTAACAAATATCAAGGTCAGAAGAATGTAAGAAAGGGATAATTTTACATTACTATATGGTCCTGTATATATACAATCCTAGAGAGCAACAAAAAAGGAAAGACAATCAAAGGAAATAAAAACTGCATTAATTGGGTCAACATGACCAATACGGAAATAAATAAATTCTAAATTGTTTCCTAATTCCAACACTCCCCCTCAAGCTGGGGCGAAGATATCAATGAGTCCCAGCTTGCTAAGAGATGACTTAAGCAATCCTGGACCAATGGACTTAGTAAACATATCTGCAGTTTGATTGGATGAGGATACAAAGCTAGGTTTGACAACTCCAGACCGAACTTTCTCACGAATAAAATGAACATCAACTTCTATGTGTTTTGTTCTCTCATGAAGGACTGAGTCGGAGGACAGCATGATAGCAGACTTGTTATCACAAAAAAGGGTAGATGAGTCTGTGACTGGGAAGCCCAACTCGCCAAGGAGTGAACGAAGCCAGAGAAGTTCACATGTGCCCTGAGCCATGGCACGATATTCAGCTCCGGCTGATGAATGCGAGACGACTGCTTCCTTCTTACTTTTTCAGGATATAAGATGATTACCATGAAAAGTACAGAAACCAGAAGTAGACCGTCTATCACTTTTGGAACCCGCGTAATCTGCATCAGTGAAACAGGAGAGACCCGACTGTGCTCCTGATTTAAAGAAGAGTCCAAGACCCGGACAAGTCTTGAGGTATCGAAGAATATGATATACAACATCCAAGTGTGAAGTACGCGGTGAGTGCATAAATTGACTCACAATACTGACAGCAAATGTGAGATCCGGACGTGTATTTGTCAAGTAGATGAGACGACCTACAAGACGCTGGTACACTGAAGGATCCGGCAAACAATCCCCCATTTCTGCAGTTAACTTGAGATTAGGATCCATAGGTGAGGAAGCTGGCCTACACCCAAGCATACCAGTATCCTGAAGAAGATCTAGAGAATACTTTCTTTGTGACAGAGAGATACCGTAACGAGATCTAGCCACCTCAATACCAAGAAAATATTTTAGGGGACCCAAATCCTTAATATCGAATGACATCCCAAGATTTTGCTTCACTTGCACAATACCCGATGAATCGTCACCGGTAATAATAATATCATCGACATAAACAGAGATAATAATGCACTTTCCTTGTGAGTTACGGCGGATAAAGCAAGTATGATCGGAGTGACATCGAATAAATCCCATAGTAAGCACCACATTACTAAATCGGCTGAACCATGCACGAGGCGATTGCTTCAACCCATAGATAGATTTTCGGAGGCGACAAACTTTCCCCAAACACTCCCCCTGAGCCCGAAAACCTGGAGGAGGATCCATGTAAATAACCTCGGACAAATCACCATTAAGAAAAGTGTTCTTGACATCAAGTTGATGAAGAGGCCAAGAATAAGAAGCAGCAAGCGAAACCAGGAGGCGAACTGTAGTGAGCTTAGCAACAGGTGCGAAAGTAGCACCAAAATCCTTCCCCGGAATCTGAGTAAAGCCCTTGGCAACCAAGCGGGCCTTATAACGATCAATAGTCCCATCCGCTAAATACTTCAGGCTGAAGACCCATTTACAATCAACCGTGCGCTCACCTGCTGGTAAATCAACAAGTTCCCATGTCTTATTGCCCTGAAGAGCATCCATTTCCGCTTGCATAGCAGCCACCCACTGAGGATCCTGGAGAGCTTCATGAACCGAACGAGGAATAGGAACTGAATCAACCTGACTCAAATATGACTGATAGATGGGAGACAAACCCTGATAAGAGAGATACTTAGAAATAGGGTGGTTAGTACTATTAGATAGGAGAAAGCGAGCGGGGGGGCGACGAACACGAGTAGGGTAACGGGGAGAAACAATTTCAGGAGCAATATCTGCAGGTAAAGGAGGAGATGAGATACCTGAATCCGGAGAAGAATATGGCAGGGGAGCAGACGAGTGTGGACGGCGAGAGTAAACCTGTGATGGATCGCTGGAGATCACTAGAGGCAGAGGTAGCCCCGAAGGGAGAGATTCACTGACGGAGTCAAGGATGGGAACGGGACGTGGTAGAGCAGCATTATTGTCCTCAACAGGCTCCACAGATACTTGATTTGGTGAGGTAGTACCTGAAAAGAAAGGAACATTTTCCAGAAAGGTAACATCCAAAGAGTGATAGAAGTGACGAGTGGTGGGATCATAACACCGATACCCTTTAGACTTGGATGAATACCCCAAAAAGACACACCGAACCGCCTTATTATCAAGTTTGGTACGGGTAGGACTCCTATTTTGGACAAAACAAGTACAACCAAAGACCCGCGGCAAAATAGGAAAGAGAGTACTATCAGGCTTAAGCACGTGAAGAGGTGCCTTGCCTTGTAGTACTCGACTGGGAGTACGATTAATAAGGTAAGTGGCAGTGAGAACAGCCATGAGCCAAAAATATTTAGGAACGCCCATACCACATAAGAGACATCTAACCACAGACATGATATGACGGTTTTTACGTTCCGCCACACCATTCTGTTCTGGAGTATAAGGACATGTAAGTTGTTGGAGAAATCCCATCTTTGTTAAGGGCAGATCTAAACTCGTCTGTTATATACTCCCTACCATTATCAGACCGAATATTACACACAACAGTATGATATTGGGTTTTGATCATTTGTAAAAAATTTCTAAAATGAGTAAAGACTTCAGATTTTTTCTTCATTAGATAAACCCAAGTGCAACGAGTGTAATCATCAATAAATGTGACATAGTAACGGTGTTGAGAGAGGGCCGTGACAGGTGAAGGCCCCCACACATCAGAATGGATAAGATCAAAGGCACTAGGTGCCCGATGCATGCGAGGAATATAGGTAGTGCGAGTATGTTTTGACAGTTCACACACCACACATTTAAAATTAGAATCCTTGCAAGCTTTAGTTAAAGAAGGAAATAACCAACATAGATATTGAAAATTTGCATGTCCTAGACGAGCATGCCACAACTCTAAGGTGTGAAGAGAAAACACAGTTATTTGAGGCTGGCAAAACATTATTTGAGACTGGCAAAACAGAAGCTTGGAGGCTAGAGGATGACACCTTGGATGATGGAGGATCACCAAAGTAGTAGAGACCGTCTCGCTCATACCCCCTGCCAAAAATCTTCTTCGAAGTCAGATCCTGCAAATAACAACAGTTGGGTAGGAAAACAACGGCACAATTATGACTGTTAGCAAGACGATTAACAGAAAGAAGATTATAGGCAAAGTTTGGGAAATAATAAACAGAAGAAAGAGTGATGTTTGGGGACAAGCGTGCATCACCCTGACTACGGATGGGAATGGACGACCCATCGGCTATACGGACAGACTGATCAATGGAAATAAGAGGAGACGTAAAAATAGAATGCTCACCAGTCATGTGGTTATTGGCACCAGAATCCAGAATCCAAGTGGGGTGGTCTGACTTACCATAAAGAGCGGTAGGAATACCTGCAGCAATAGTGGCCGTGGGGCCAGAAGATGAGGGGAAAGTACTATCTGTTCTTGTATCAGCCATGAAACTAGTAAGGACAAAGAATTAGAAAGAAACCCGAAAAATCACACGGCCCCAGAAGGGAATACGGCGATCAATAAGAACGGCCGGAAACTCGGCAGAAAAACAATAGCAACCGGAAACTCGGTCACGGCCGGAAACTCGGCGAAAGACGAGGGCAACCGGAAACTCGGTCACCCAGACTAAAGACGGAGAGCACGATACGGGCTCTTAGCACATCACGAACAGGCCCTTACAAGGGCACAGGAGCAGCAGAAGGGCTGCAACACCAAGCCGAAGGCTTGGGAAGCTGCGCCGCACAAAGGAGAAGCCCTAGGTGCTGCGGCGCAGTGGCTGAGGGTAGTGGTGTGGTCGCCGAGGGGTGGGTGAGGCTGCGGCGAGTTGTGGTGGTGATAGGAAGGCTGCGGCGCAGGCTGTGGTGGTGGTGGTGGGTTGCGGCGCAGTTGTGGTGGTGGTGGTGGATTGTGTGTGTGGCTCTGATACCAAGAAGAATGTAAGAAAGGGATAATTTTACATTACTATATGGTCCTGTATATATACAATCCTAGAGAGCAACAAAAAAGGAAAGACAATCAAAGGAAATAAAAACTGCATTAATTGGGTCAACATGACCAATACGGAAATAAATAAATTCTAAATTGTTTCCTAATTCCAACAAGGTCAAATGAAACTTCCTGCTGTTGAAATAAAAAAGTCATGCAACTGAGTAATCCACACGTATATGTCTAAGTGTAGCCGTTGGTAATTACATAGACCTTCCGACATTTAACTAAACCATCAAGATGATACTCCCTCAGTCCCAAAATTAGAGTCCACCATTCCATTATGGGATGTCCCAAAATTAAGTCCACTTTTGAAATGTCATTACATACTTCTCACCCCCTTCCTATTTTACCCTCATTTAAATTGAAAATGAAGAAAAGAAGGCTAGATTCTTTTGGGGAGTTGCAAATATTGTGAGGGGCTATTTTGGAAGATTGTAGTCTTGTCAATGCAATAAGGGTTCCCAAAGACGAACTCTAAATATGGGACGGAGGGAGTACTTGACAGAGTATACTCAGCAACCACCACCATGCTGCGTCCCACGAGGAAATGAGAGAGGTTCCAAATCGGATTGTTATGGAGAGTAATAATCTTCTCTTTTGTAGCCAACTTCCATCCGAGAAGATGTCAAGGCATGTTGGAAGGAACCAGGAACAGACACAGAAGAAAGTGATGAAAGAACACAACGAAAAGAGGAGGAACAAACAATGAAAATAGACAAAATTAGAAATGTGGTGGTAAGTATAACTACAATATCTTTTCCTCAACATACTGGGCAACTCAGGTGGAGATGAAATACCTAAGGTACCACAGAAGAACCTTTGTAGAATCAGGTGTTGGATGGGGACCACCCATCGTACAACAGGTTTGTAGAGCGATGATAAACCTTGAGTGGAAGGTTAGCCCGGAGTAGTGGATGGCACATAGTTAGAAAGGATTGACAATGGAAGCTCTGTATGTCGGGAAGAAATCATAAAGGGAGTAAACGTATGTCCCAACCACAAAAAGAAGGGTTCGATAGCATAATGCAACCAAAGACACTAGGAGTTAGATTAGATGGTTTGGCACTGGGATACAGTAGAGAAAAAGGAGACTTGTAGGATGGCACGTGAACAATGAGGACAGCAACAGTAAGGGCAGCATCGGCCCAATGTATTACATTGCACATTCATATCAAACAGTAAAGCACATGCAACATCCACCAAAGACAATGCTTACTTTTATGTCATTTTGCTGAGAGGTCTCTTGACACACAAAGTTTGATGGCAGTGCCATGTTTAAAACAAAAATCACATATAAAGGATTTTTTTTAGTATATTCAAATGCGTTATATTAGTAGTAGTGAGATTGGGCTTTTTGGGTCATCTTATGTTGCGTTCTGGCATTGTTATAAAGTTACCAGTTCTCATTTCCTAGTATTCTGTGATTGATGGCAATATGTATTTCTTCCCAGGGTGATGTTGGATGTGGAAAAACGGTGGTGGCTTTTTTGGCATGCATGGAGGTTATTGGTGCAGGTTATCAGGTTGGCCATTGTTTGGATGCATTTTTGTTCGACATGTGTGCAGTCACTTCGACTTTACACTTAACGTTTTCCATTTGGTAGATTTGATCCAAATTGTGCATGGTTACCTTACTTTGTTCCATCTGTAGGCAGCTTTCATGGTTCCGACTGAGTTGCTTGCTGTCCAGCACTATGAGCACATGTTGAACTTGTTACAGAGTGTGGAGGAGGTCCAACACAAACCACTCGTTGCATTGCTAACGGGCTCAACCCCATCGAAACAATCACGGTTAATCCGTAAGGCATGTATGATAAAGATGTTGCATCAATTTTTTTTCCCTCTCGTCCAATAAACTTTGGCAGTATTTTAAGAGGAGTGCCTTTTTGTGCCTTGAGGCTCACCTCATGGTGAGGCGAGGTAAAAATGCCTCAAGGCTCTTCAATATTCACGCCAGTCCTACAAGGCTTTCATCTTTCTCACGAGCGATTTTTACGCTGAGGAGCATGCTTCTTGTGACTGTCAAGAAATTACAGACTTGCCCATTTTTTAGGGCGTTAAAGGCCTCAACCTTTTGTTGCCTCTCACTCACAAACGAAGCAACTTAACTTACCTTGGAGATGGCTTGGAAGAATTTGACTATCTTGGTTGGTTAATTTGAGACATTTCTATTGTGTACGGTGTTAAATATAATCTTCTTTGTTGTTCCAGTTGTCAATTCTATTTTTTTTTCTCTATTTTATTTTATTTGAAATTAATCTTAAAATTAGAAAATTAGAAGGCTTACGCCTGACCTCAGGAGCAGTGAAACGCTTCGCCTAGCGCTGTCGCCTTTTAAAACATCGTACTTTGGTACCCCTCTATTGTCTCCAAAATCATATTATTGCCCTTTATTATGAATTGCATCGGTTAAGGTCCTTGATTTTTAGTTCGGTTTGCATTGAGGATAATTTCTGCACAAAAATGTGACGATTGAGAGCCCTTAAATAAATTTTCTTTACAGAAATAGATTGTCCTTAATTTCTTAACAGATAGAAAGATTGAGAGCCCTAAATAATTGTCCACAATGGAAATAGATTGTCCTCAATTGAATCGGTTTAAAAATCGAGGGCCTTGATACTATTTATAATGGAGGGATTAATATAAAATTTTAAAGAAAATAGATGGTACTGAAGTGTATATGATCCTTTTTTTGTGTAAGTAAAGAATTTGCGCAAGTTGATTATGATATTTTTAAGATTCTTACCTTCAGTGTCACTGACTCACAGGGTCTCCAAACTGGAGATATCTCATTGGTCATTGGGACCCACAGTTTAATAGCCGAAAAAGTGGAATTCTCAGCTTTACGCATTGCTGTGGTAGATGAACAACATAGATTCGGTGTGATTCAGCGAGGAAGGTTCAACAGCAAGGTGCATTTACTGAAAATTTCCCCAAAAAGAGTTCTTATTTTGCTATTGTCTGATGAATACAATTATACGAGCATTAAAATGACCCAAAAGCAGTTCTTTATCATTCTATGTATGGGTTTTTATTCCATCCTGGATCATAAAAAAGAAAGAAGAAAGAAGGATGGAAGAATAGTTGTTCTCATTCATTCACAATGTGTATGTATATATACAAGCTAGGAAAAACAGAAAAAGGAAATAAGGAATAGAAAAGGAAAGAACGGAAAAGGAAATAGACAACTATAATCAATTACAATAAATCTATTCCTAATCAATTCGTGATTGAGTTTGACTATAATAAATATATATTCCAACACTCCCCCTCAAGCTAGAGATGGAGCAAAGATATCAATAAGACCCAGGTTGACCAGAGACGACTTCAGGAGAGAGGGACCAACAGACTTTGTAAACATATCGGCTGCTTGATTAGAAGAAGGCACAAACTATGGGACAATAATTCTAGAACAAACTCTCTCTAATGAAATGAACATCTACTTCAATATGCTTAGAAGCAAGCATAAGAGTGGATTTGTTGTCACAGAACAAAGTAGATGAGCCATAAACCGGATAACCCAACTCTTTCAGAATAGAACACACCCATAGAAGCTCACATGTTTGTGCTATGACCCGATATTCTGCCTCAGAGGAGGAACGAGAAACTACAGCTTGTTTCTTGCTTTTCCACGAGAGGAGATGATTCCCATAGAAAGTGCATAATCTAGATGTGGACCGATGATCACTCTTAGATCCAGCATAGTCAGCGTCAGTGAAACATGACACTCCAGACTGTGTTTACGCAGAATAAAATAATCCAAGACCTGGACAAGTCGTGAGATACCTGAGTATATGATGAATAGCATCAAGATGAGATGACCGGGGAGCATGCATAAATTGACTCACAACATTGACAGCGAATGTAATGTCGGGTCGGGTGTTGGTTAAATAAATAAGACGGCCAACGAGGCGCTGATATACCGAAGCATCAGGAAGTAGTTCCCCAGACTCGTTAGACAGCTTATGATTAGGATCCATAGGGGTGGAGGTAGGACGACATCCCATCATACCCGTATCCTGCAGAAGATCTAGAGTGTACTTTCGTTGAGACAATGATATACTTTGACGAGAGCGAGCAACTTCTGTCCTGAGAAAGTATTGTAGGGGACTCAAGTCCTTAACATCAAAAGACTGACTAAGGGCCTTCTTGACTTTGGTAATGCCTGGAGCATCGTCCCCTGTAATAATGATATCATCAACATATATCAGAATAATAACTGACCGGCCATCAGGTCGATGATGGGTGAAGCAAGTGTGATCCGAGTGGCACCGAGTGAAGCCCAAAGATAAAATAACCTCACTAAAGCAGTTAAACCAAGTTCGGGGAGATTGCTTAAGCCCGTATAAGGATTTTCGAAGACGACATACCTTCCCTGAATACTCCTCCTTAGCCCGAAAACCCGGTGGAGGATCCATATAGATAGTTTAATCCAAATCTCCATTAAAGAAGGCATTTTTAACATCCATTTGATGAAGGGGCTAGTTGTGAGAAGCAGCCAAAGAGATTATAAGTCAAACAGATGTCAATTTGGCTACAGGATCAAAGGTAGCACTATAGTCCTTGCCTGGGATTTGAGTAAAGCCCTTAGCCACTAGACGGGCTTTATATTGCTCAATAGTACCATCAACTTGGTATTTGATGGTGAAGACCCATTTACACTCAACAATATTCTCACCCGGGGGTAGAGGCACAAGTTCCCAAATCTGTTTACGTTGAAGTGCATCCATTTCCAAGGCCATGGCAGCCACCCATTGTGGATCTTGAAGAGCCTCAGAGATAGACCGAGGGATGGATGTGGAGTCAATCTGACTAAGAAAAGGAGCAATGAGAATCTGAGAGTCCCTGGTAAGAAACATACTGATCAATGGGGTGATTAGTACTAGCAAAAAAACCATAACAATTAGGGGGATGACGAAGTCTAGAGGGATATCTAGGAGAAGCAGTAGGTAAAGGAGTAGAAACATTACCAGATTCCGAGGAAGATAGTGGAAGTGGAGTCTGAGTAGGAGGCCGGCGATAGTACACCTGAGTAGGAGCAGTAGTGATGACCGGAGGAAGGTTGGAAGATGTCTCCAGAGGTTGTTCAAAAAGTGGAACAGGATGCAGAGGTGAATTTAAATCCTCGGAGACTTTGGTAGAAGTAGGATCAGAAGCAGACTGAAGACCTGCAAAAAATGGAGTATCTTCCAGACATGTAACATCCAAAGAATGATACATATGACGAGTGATAGGATCATAACACCTGTAACCTTTATACATAGGTGAATGCCCTAAGAAGATGCAGCGGACGACCTTGTTATCTAATTTAGTTTTGGTTAGACTGCGATCCTGAACAAAGCATGTACAACCAAATACTCGAGGTAGAATAGGAAATAGGGTTTTGTCGGGTTGAAGAAGTTGCATAGGTGCCTTTCCTTGTAAAACACGACTTGGAGTTTGATTAAGTAGAAAAGTGGTAGTAAGAACGGCCACATGCCAGAAGTATTTGGGGACATTCATTCTGCACAGAAAACACCTAACAACAGACATGATGGAGCGGTTTTTCGTTTCGCCACACCATTCTGTTCTGGAGTGTTAGGGCAAGTGAGTTGCGGGAGAATACCCTGTTTATTAAGCTCAGCTCAAAACTCATTAGTAATGTATTCACAACCATTATCAAAACGTAGATTTCGGACAACATTGTTAAATTGGGTTTTAACCATTTGTAAGAAGTTAGAAAACAAGAAGAAAACTTCTGATTTCTTTTTAAGCAGATAAACTTATGTACACCTAGTGTAATCATCAATGAATGTAACATAATAATGGTACCCAGAAACACAGCAGTAATTGGGGAAGGGCCCCACATATCAGTATGGCTAATATCAACAGCAGTTGGTGCACGATGCATGCGAGGTATATAGTGAGAACGAGTATGCTTAGATAACTCACACACCACACAACTAAATTTAAATTTCTGGCAGGCTTTATTTAATAATGGAAAAAGTTGACAAAGATAATGGAAGTTTGCATGGCCCAAGCGGGTGTGCCACAATTTTATTGACTCTAAAGAAAAACTAGAAGACTTAGAAGATTCAGGTAAAACAGACGCCTGAAGACTCGAAGACGACAAGCTTAAGCCCCCGCCAGGTGGATCACCAATATAGTAAAGGCCATCCCGCTCATATCCGCTGCCAAAATTCTTCATCGGAAATCCGGTCCTGCAAATAACAACAATCGGGTAAGAACACAACTTCACAATTGAGAGATTTTGTAAGACGATTAACTAAGAGAAGATTATAAAAACTAGGGACATGAAGACCAGAAGATAAAGAGATGCTAGGAGAGAGGCAAACATCGCCTTTACTTTTGACATAGATAGTGGACCTATCGGCAATATGCACAGACTGGGAGATGGGAACCATAGAGGAAGAAAATAAAGACAACTTACCAGTCATATGATCACTGGCACTAGAATCCAGAATCCACGAGGGGTTGTTAGACCCAGCATGGAGTTCAGTAGAAGGAGCACCTGAGGCCAAAGTAGCAGTGGGAGTGGTGCCAGAGCGAGAACCTTACTGAAGTAATGATTCCAGCTGAGACTGAAGTTGGCCCATTTGAGTCTGGAGTTGAAGATCTGGAGTAGGAGCCGTCTCAACCATAGCAGTAGTGCTATACACACCCTTTCCTTTATTGCGGGAACCTTTCTCACGCAGTTCAGGATGGAGTTTGAAGCAACGATCCTTAACGTGACCAAGATTACCCAGTGAGTGCAAAAAGGGCGGTTACCAGATCCAGGAGGATGGGTGAATGGACCCGAAGGAGCAACAAGAGCCATTTGATCAGGTACTGGAGTTGGCTCAGGCACAGCAGGAGGATGAAGCAAGTGACGATGTCGCTCATCCCCATCAATAGTAGCAAAAGCTTCAAATAATGAGGGCACAGGAGATGTATTTAAAATCTGAGTCCGGAGAGATTCGAACTTAGGTTTTAAACCCATCAAGAACTGGTAGGTGTGATGGCGATTGAGACGTCGGAGAGCAATAGTAGTTGCTTTAGCCGGAAAATCACTGAGAGGCTCAAACTGAGCCAGTTCATCCCAATGGGACTGAAGGTAGCCAAAGTAGTAAGCAACAAAAAGACCTAATGTAGCCTGAGAAGCTTGTGCAACATCCCGATAAAGTTCAAAGATACGAGAATCATTGCACTCATGAGCATACATTTGGGTCAGAGAGGTCCATAAGCTAGAAACAGTATCATGAAACATGAACATATGATAGATCAGATCTTCCATAGAGTTGAATAACCATCCCAAAATGGTTCAGTTATCAATATCCCACTGAGCGAAGGTAGGATTAGAGGGTGCTGGTTTTGGTACAATACCTAGAATCAAGGATCAAAGTTTCGTTTCGGTGTTCCCGGAAACGGAAACTTTTCGGAAACGTTTCGGAAACATGTGGAAACACCGGAAAAAATTGGAAACACTAAGAAACTTGTGGAAACATAACTAAAAACTAAACTGTATATTCATATAAAAGCTTATAATTGATTAATTGAACCTTTGAGAGGTCTATATATATGTAGTTATATCAATAATATATAGTTCAAATTGAAAATATATGATAATTTAGGCGTCAATCTACTACTGTTCATAGAATACTGAAAACACCATTCATAGAAAATAAAAGTTACATATAAGCATGATTGTTAGAATCGTACGATTCATGATTCGATTCATACGATTCGATTCGCTTCAGACATGCCTCGATTCGAATCGCACCTCTGAATCGCAAATCGATATGAATCGTCATGAATCGAACTGAATCATGTGAATCGACCGATATGAATCGAAAGTGAATCGAAAGTGAATCGAACTGAATCACACACAAAAAAACCAAACGACGTGTTTCAGTGAGCCATGTTAGGGCATACCTGTTACTGACGATCTCGTGAAACCTTAACGCCATCGCACAACAGCCGATCTCTTCATCGACTTCACCCTCGTTCTCTCTTTCTCTTCAGGTAAGTACTTGTAAGTCTTCATCTCTTCCTTCTTCGTCTTCTTCTTCTCGTTGCTTGTTCTCTGTCTCTTCGATTTCTCTCTCTCTCTCTCTCTCACTCAGATCTGCGCAAAAAGGGTAAAGTTCTCTCGCTCTCTCTCTCTCTCTCTCTCTCTCTCTCTCATATTTGCGAATAAGGCTAATGGGTATCTGATACCCATTTCTTTACTTTAGGTTAATTTTTTTTTTAAATCCTTTAGTTTTGTGTATTTAAAGCTTTTACCCATAGTAATTTCTAACATTTCAAAACAAACCCCAACTTATCTCACACTTTAATATATTAAGACTTTCACCCCAAAAGTATTAAAATATTTTTCAAAATAACCCTTATGGGTTGACAAAGTCACCAAATGTGCAGGAAACTTGTGTGAAATTATTATTCAGTCACTTTTAAACATACTTGTGTGTATACATATATATATATATTATTATAAGATTCACTAAGAAAAGTGAATCTTACGATTCACGATTCGATTCGATTCACGATTCGATTAAAAGGCCTTCCGATTCACGATTCGATTCACGATTTAACAACCATGCATATAAGCACATAAGGAGCTAATAAGACATCTCTAAAATACAAATGGTTATTCATCCAACAAATTCACATACAAATCATATTTATTTTGTTTTTGTTCTTTTTGGAATTAGTGTACGACGATTATAGGATTGCTAATTAGTAATTAGTATTAATTGCAATTAGTACACTTATAGGACTAAGAAATGAATTTAGTATAACTAATTTTATATTTATAAGAATATTAGTTATATAACTCATATAGGTTTTATAAGTATTACTAATAATATTATAAATTTATAAGTATTACTAAGGGTGTGTTTGATAACCCAATTAAGTGATGAAATTGAAAAGTTTCAGCACTTATTTTTTTCCAGTGCGTTTGATAATATACCACTTAATTGAAAAAGCACTTAAAAATTCGCTGAAAACTTTAAGTGAAAAGTTTCTACTGAAAATAATCACTGAATGTAGTTTATAACAAACTACATTGACAAAATAATTACTGAATGCAGTTTAGAACCTACATTGACATTGATAATTATAACAAACTATTTATCAAATTTTACAATGTTGATCACAGACTCAGTTTTCTGTTACTATTTGAATATAGATGCATCCATTCCAGTTACACTGCTCTTCCTTTCTTCCACTATGGACTAAGATTCTCTAGTTTGTACTTTGATCATCTCAATGCTTTATGTTTTAAGGAATATCTTTTTGAAAGGTGGTCCAATAATTTGTTATGCAATAATATTGTGATCTTTGTGTTTTCATTATATTCATATTATAACAAGCGTTGATTGAAGCTCCAAATCCTTGTAGTTGTACTATAATTCTTTAAGTTCAAGATTGGCCGACACTAATTTGGATGGCTGCTCGAATGGTGATGTGTCCATGGCCCCTCACGTTCTTGCTATGTCAGCCACTCCAATCCCGAGGACACTTGCTCTGGCTCTGTATGGAGATATGTCGCTTACACAAGTATGTATAATTTTCTATCTTGCTTTTAGTTCACTGTCGTGTAGATAGGGATGTACCTAGAGGTCAGACTGTGTACTCTATTTGTCGGACAACTGACTCAGATTTTGCTGGTTATGTGTGTGTGTGTAAGGGAAGGAAGGGGACCATTACTCTATGACCATATATTGAGCTTAGCTTCTGAGTTTGAACTTTTTTTTGTCCCTCGCATGTGAGGAAAATAACAATGAAAAGAAATATTGTTAGAAAAGTTAAAAATTTTGACTTTTTATGAGTTACTTCCCACCCTCTTTATTTAAGTTGCATTATGTTTTGAAGTTTTTATTATAATTTTATTTAAGCATATAGGAAAACACTAAGGGAGCTGGTTTTGCCTAGAATTTTCCTTTCATCTATTATATATATATATATAAAAGACAAGGCCAAAAGCCTTCTCTAAGCTATGCCAAGTGGCACCTCTTTCCTTCCTCCAAATTTCTTATGTGGCACCCTCATATTTCTAAAATCCTATGTGGCAGCTCCATGTGATTTGCTGTACTTCTACATCCAATCTTCTTCTCTTTTCTTCTTTTCACTATGTCCCTTGGTTGTCCCTTTTGTGTAGCCTTTGACCTTCCCCCTCCTCCGCTATGAACATTCATTGCCTCTTCCAAAATCGTCTAGCTACAACCGATTAATCACAGGGAATTCAAAAAGCCTCCCACTATTGTTGAAAAAAAAAAACAAAACAAGAAACTGTAAAAGAAAGGAAAATGATATATTGAATTCAAATTAAAAAATGATTACAAGAGGAGCCTAATATATAGGCTTAACTAGAAGCTACACTTTTACAATCTAACCGATGTGGGACACTATAACATTACACTATTTACAATATTATCCTCTAACACTCCCCCTCAAGCTGGAGCATACATATCATATGCACCAAGCTTGTCACATATATATTTAACCCGAGTCCCAACTAATGCTTTTGTGAACAAATCGGCTAACTGATCCGCGGATTTCACGTGAACGGTATTGATTACTTTCTCTAGAAGTTTTTCCCGAACAAAATGACAATCAACCTCAATGTGTTTTGTCCTCTCGTGGAATACTGGATTGGAAGCTATATGAATGGTAGCTTGATTGTCACAAAGTAAATTCATAGGACAAGACTGAGTAAACCCAAGCTCTTCTAGTAGATGCTTCATCCACACTAATTCACACGTAGTATGTGCCATAGCCCTGTATTCAGACTCAGCACTCGACCTAGAAACTACTGTTTGCTTCTTGCTCTTCCAGGACACAAGATTACCACCAACCAAAACACAGTATCCTGTAGTGGATCTCCTATCACCAGGAGATCCAGCCCAATCAGCATCACTGTAGCTCTCAATACGTATATGACCGCGATCCTGGTACAATAAACCACGGCCTGGAGCTCCTTTGAGATACCTCAAAATACGCATCACTGCCTCCCAATGTGTGGTACGAGGAGAACTCATGAACTGACTGATGACACTCACTGAAAAGGCAATGTCAGGTCTAGTAACAGTAAGATAATTAAGCTTACCAACCAGACGTCTATACTGCTCAGGATCCTCCAATAACTCCCCTTGATCTGATAGTAACTTGGTGTTAGGATCCATAGGAGACTCCACAGGTTTGGATCCTAACATCCCTGATTCTGATAGGAGATCAAGAACATACTTCCTTTGAGATAAGCAAATTCCTTCACTTGACCTGGCAACCTCAATACCCAAAAAATATCTAAGCTGCCCGAGGTCCTTGGTTTGAAATTTGTTTTGCAGAAATAACTTCAACTCCAAAATACCCTTGCAGTCATCTCCGGTTATAACAATGTCATCAACATATACAAGCAAGAAGATTTTACCTGCTTTAGTATGTCGATAAAAGACTGAATGATCAACACCACATCTCTGGAGTCCAAATTCAGCAACTACATCACTGAACCTACCAAACCAGACACGAGGAGACTGTTTCAGGCCATACAAAGATCTTCTTAATCTACATACCATATTCGACTCCCCCTTAGCAACAAACCCAGGTGGTTGCTCCATATATACCTCTTCCAACAAAGTGCCATTAAGGAAGGCATTCTTGACATCAAGCTGATGTAAGGGCCAGTGATATATGGCTGCAAGAGAAATGAGGAGACGAACAGAGGTGATCTTAGCCACAGGAGAGAACGTCTCGGAATAGTCAAGGCCATAAACCTGCGTATAGCCCTTGGCAACAAGGCGGGCTTTCAGGCGATCTATTGTGCCATCAGGGTGCACTTTAACAGTATAAACCCAACGGCATCCCACTACTGTCTTGCCCGAAGGAAGAGGAACTAAGTCCCAAGTACCAGTATCTCGTAAGGCAGACATCTCATCCTCCATTGCCTGTCTCCATCCGGAGTGGGTAAGAGCCTCTGCAACAGTGTTAGGAACAAACACAGAAGACAAAGAGGTAACAAACGAAGAAAAACTAGGAGACAGACGATTGTAAGAGACAAAGTTGGAAATAGGATGAGAAGTACAAGAGCGCTTACCCTTACGGAGAGCAATGGGAAGGTCAGATTCTGATGGAGGTGGATCTGAAGACGCAGAGGCGGTTGACGGAGTAGCAGAATCCAGAACGGTCCGAGGGCGGCGAGTGTATGTCTGCAAGTGTGGGCGATCCAGGCGGGAGGAAACCTCTGGGGTGGGAAGGACAGGGGATGTGGGAGGAGGTATTGCAAGAGGTAAGGGAAGCATAAAATCAGGATCGCTCATAGAGTGGGACTCTGAATAGTATGGAGTGGACTCAAAAAAGGTAACATCTGCTGACACAAAGAAACGACGCAGGGTAGGGCTATAACAACGATAGCCTTTCTGAACACGTGAGTACCCTAAGAAAACACACTTAATAGCACGTGGGTCTAACTTGTCAGTGCCCGGGGTAAGCTGATGGACAAAACAAACACATCCGAAAACACGTGGACTAACTGGAAACAGAGACTCAGTAGGAAATAATGTAGCATGAGGAGTGCATCCATCTAGAACAGAGGAAGGCATACGATTAATTAAATGACATGCAGTAAGAACTGCATCCCCCCAGTAACATTTTGGAACCCTCATTTCAAACAACAAGGTGCGGGTGACTTCTAACAAGTGACGATTTTTCCTTTCTGCAACACTATTTTGCTGAGGTGTGTGCACACACAATGATTGGTGGAGCATCCCACATTTGCTCATGTAGGTGGTGAATGGATGAGAGAAATATTCCTGTGCATTATCACTACGAAGAATTTGAATAGGAACATTAAATTGAGTTTTAACTTCATTACACAATGCACAAAATATTGAAAATAACTCGGAACGATTTTTCATTAAATAAATCCACGTTATTCTGGAGAAATCATCAACAAAGCTAACAAAGTACCGATACCCCTTAATAGAGGTTATACGATGTGGACCCCAAACATCTGAATGTACTAATTGAAATGGACAACACTCTTTTATTAACTCGAGGAGCAAATTGGACACGGTGATGCTTCCCCAACTGACACGACTCACACTCTAAAATAGACAAATGACTCAAACTAGGTACTAGCAGCTTCAAGTTGGCCAAAGAAGGATGTCCAAGGCGACAATGAATCTGGTGAGGAGATACTGTAGCAGAACAAGCAGTGGGAGAAGTGGGCGGTGGAGATGAACCATCAAAATAGTAGAGACCATCGGATTCATGCCCTACGCCAATCGTCTTCCGAGTCGTCAAATCCTGAATAAGAACAGAATCAGGAGAAAAGGAGACACAAGCATTAAGATTCTTTGTCAATTTGCTAACAGAAATTAAATTAAAAGGAGACCGAGGTATGTAAAGAACAGAAGATAAAGACAAGGATGAAGACAATGAGACAGTCCCTATTCCTTCAACAGGAATAGAGGAGCCATCGGCTAATGTAACCGGGGGCAATGAGGATGATTTTTCAAGAGATGAAAATTGGGTCGATATACCTGTGAGGTGATCAGTGGCTCCAGAATCAATTACCCAAGGAGCAGAACGAGAGGTGAGACAAGCAGTGGAGGTACCTTTCTGAACAAGAGAGGTACTAGGAGAAGATGCCTGCTGAGATGCCTGGAACTGTAAGAACTGAGTATACTCGTCCCGAGAAACTGAAAACTGATCAGCCACAACTGGAGAGGAAGAATGAGTATCACCAGGAGTAGTAGTAGCAGCATGGGCAAACCGAGCAGGACGGCCAATAAGTTCCCAGCAAGTCTCCCGAGTATGACCATTCTTGTTGCAATTATCACAATGATGCATGGGACCGGGACCGCGACCACGACCTCCTCGTCCACCACGATAACCCCCTCCACGACGAGGAGCACCACCACTACCCCGACCGATAGGATGTTGCGAAGCCTGAGTAACAAGGGCTGAATGATCGGTAACGGGAGGAACAGGAATAATCGGATCCCGAGAAGTACTCCTCAAAACACGCTGATATGTCTCAGCAAGAGAAGGAAGAGTGGCACCACCAAGAATTTGAGACCGAACTGGCTCAAAATCACTCTTGAGACCTGCGAGAAATTTCATAACGGCCATTTGTTCACGCTGTTTCTGCTGTTCCTTCGCATCAGTAGTGATAGGAAGGACGCTATTCAACTCTTCAACCAACCGTTTAAACGAAGCAAAGTAATCAGTTACAGATAGATCACTCTGTTGCAACTGAAAATACTGAAAAGAGAGATCGTACATCCGAGTCAAATCACTGGAGTACAAGAGATGAGCATACTCCCAAATCTCCTTACATGTGCCCAAATGACCACACATGTCCGCAACCTGCGGTTCCATAGAATTCCAAATAAGTGCAACAATTTGAGCATCCATTTGTCTCCAATGCTTAATCGCCTTCTCATCGGTGGTAGGAGCAGACTCGGTAAGGTGATCACCAAAACCCAAGCCAGTGAGGGCAATATTGACAGCCCGGGACCATTGAAGGAAATTTGAGTCGTTCAACTTTCGTGTAGTTAGTTGGGGAAGGACTTTGGATTCCATAGATAAGGGCTAAAGATAACTTTGGATTAAAAAAAAAATAAAATAAATTTTTTTTTTTTTTTTGGGGCGATGAATAGTGATTCTGATGAACAGTAACTGCGATGAATAGTAACTGCGATGAACAGTAACTTTTTGATGAACAGTACCCGCGATGAATAGTAACTGCGATGAACAGTACTTTCGGATGAACAGTAACTTTCGGATGAACAGTGATTCCGATGAACAGTCTTGAGGGGGTAACGGCTAGGGTTTGAGGGGCTGCTAGTCTTCTCGGATCTTGGACAGAGATCCGGCAATTGATAGAACACGAGAAACACTCTCGATCAACTATGATCGACAATAACAAAAGGAGCGGACCCTAAGATCGGGTTGCTCTGATACCATGTAAAAGAAAGGAAAATGATATATTGAATTCAAATTAAAAAATGATTACAAGAGGAGCCTAATATATATAGGCTTAACTAGAAGCTACACTTTTACAATCTAACCGATGTGGGACACTATAACATTACACTATTTACAATATTATCCTCTAACAGAAACCTTGCTCGGGCTCTATAAATATAGGAGTTGCAGAGGAAAGGCACATGGGGAAAAAAACAAAAGAAGAAGAAGAAGAAGAAAGCTCCCAGTTACTCTCTTGCTCTTTCTTTAATCTTTAGCAACTCTCAATCTTGCTCTATTCTCCTTCTCTCTCCAATTATTTTATTGTGTCTTCTGCATAATGAAATTATTAGTTCTTCCACATTCAATAATTTTATTGTATAAGGTATTGACTGATATGATATATATATACGTATATTTAATGGGTTTGTACATAGATAGATGATTAGGCATATTTGGTTGTTTGTTTTTCTTCATTTATTTTTGTTGGTTTCTCTGTCGGATGTGCTGTCAAAATTTGATTTATGATTCATGTGTGCCCCAATACACTTAAACACAAACGGGTTCTCTCTAATGTGGTGTTGGCATTTGATGATGGTTAGAATCAAGTAAAAATAATAAAACAAGTCAAATAGAATTTGAAATACAAAATGTGATGCATCAGTTCACTCAACATGTGTTTAGAAAGTAATTCAGATACAAAATTTTGAAATTATATCATTATTTGTGATATAGCACTCATCAGTTAATCCCGTCAATTACAATTATTAGCTTTGTAGCCCGTGCAAAGCACGGGTTATCGACTAGTTTATATCTTCATTCTCTAAATCTGCAAACCAAATGGAGCCTAAAGAGGGAAGTGGGGAGTGGATGAAAAAGGTATTAGGGGAATTTTTTTTAATTTTTTTTTTCCATCGTTTTTGGTTCTCTTCCAATTCAGCTGGGTGATTCATGCAATTTTTGGTCACCCTAAGTTATTCAATTGAACTCCATGTTTATTCAGCTAAATTAAGCTGGTGATTCATGCAATTTTTGATCACCCTAAGTTAAAGTACTTACCATAATTTATGTGCTTGTTCTTACTGACTGTTTCTCTTTGGTATCTTACATTGACAGATAACTGATTTACCTCCTGGAAGAATACCAGTTGAAACATACATCATTGAAGGAAACGAAGCTGGATTTGAGAAGGTCTATCAGGTACGTTTCTCCTCTTTCCTTTTTTTATTATTTATTATTTGTTTATATTTTTTTTTCTTTATTTGATAGATAAGTTTTTTATGTACTAAAATGTGGTTGCAGCCTTGACCTCCTTTGACCACATTGTCTATAGCTTTAAAAAGAGCAGCACAGTGCACGTGGCTCCCGCCATTGCGGGGTCTAGGGAGGGTGAGATGTATGCAGCCTTATCCTTGTAAGCAGAGAGGCTGTTTCTAAATTCAAACTTGTGACCTTCAGGTCTCAATGGAGCAACCTTACCGTTGCGCGAAGGCTCCCCTCAGGGGCGGACCCAAGATTTTTGGTCAGGGAGAGCCTAAACTATACGGGGGTTCGGGGGCAGTGCCCTCGTGGCGTTTTTTTTAGGTCTACTTATACACAATTATGTGTAACTGTAAAATTGGTTTAACACCCCCAGTTTGGGGTAAATCGTGTAATTTTAGGGGGCCTATTTCTAAAACATGTAATATATTACATATAAATCTAGAATTTTCAAAAGTCCAGGGGCTGTGTCTAAAATCTATAAAATGTTGTATGTAAATCTAGAATTTTTAAAAGTCCAGGGGGGGCCTGTGTGAATTTTAGGAGGGCCTATTTGTAAAATTTGTAAAATATTACATGTGATTCCGTAATTTCCAAAAGTCCAGGGGGGCCTGTGCCACCCCTGGCTACTATGTAGGTCCGCCATTGGCTCCTCTGATGTCTATTGCTTTAGAGAAAAAAAATATTCGATGATCGTCGGTTGTGTCCTATGCATACACTGTAGTGTCAGAGTAATATTGTCTAAAGTAATGACAGACACAGCCTGTCTTCATTCGGGGGTAAGGCTGCATATATCTAGTGCCTATACATCACGGATAAGGGCACGAGACTTGGATGCGACATGATAGGATCACGGCAACACGGAAAATATAGAAAATACTGTGATACAAACATGGCAAATGATAAGTGTTGGTTAATTGATTATAGAATGTGTCGTGTCCACTCCCGTTTCCTCAAGTTTTACATAGACCCAGTGCTTATCTCTCATCTTATTATATTAGGACTTTTATCTTAAAATTTTATGAACATTCTCAAAGGAGCCTCCGTGCCATTTACGTCCAAATCAGCGTGTGACTGTGTCTAATGCATATTGGACACGGACACAACACCCAAATTGAAGTGTACATGCTACGTAGTCAAGTAGTCCCCATAGTGGCGGGAGCAAGGAAGCACATGTGCGGCGGTCCGACACCCAGTGCGGGTGCGACTGCGGCTGCATTTAATTAGTACACACCCAGTGCGGTTGTGGCTGCCTTTCCGAAGAGTCCGTGATTCCTAGGGCGGGAGACTTGTGCCCTGGGTTTTTCCCTTTTTTTTTAGTGATGGACGTACCTCCTCTGAAGAAGGGTTCATGCTTCATAGTCTTGGTGGCTTACTATTCTTAGAGAAACCGATAAGGCTTGTTTAATCATTATAACCGACAGAGCCCAAAATGCTTTTCTCTTAAATAATCCGTGGACAGTTTTCTAGAAGGTTTCTTTGAAAATTAATTTGCACTTAGGAAGGTTTTAAAAGTTAAACACGAGGCAACTTTTTGCTTATCAACAAACAAGTTTACAAGTTGTTTGTTTACTGAAAGTAAAAGTTGACCGTCAATTTTACGAAATATTGTTTCAGCAGCTTAGACCCATTCTTTGGTACTATGCTAAAAGTATTTTTTTCAGTGTCTTCAAATATTTTTTCCTGGCTGAGTAGCATTGTAATGTGTTCTGTTCTACGAATTATGGCCTGTTTGGGAATGCTAAAAAATAGAATTTGGTTTAGTCCCAATTTCACTTTCTACCTTTTTTATTTGATTTATGAGAACTAAGATTATGTTGGTTTGGCAAAGAACCACTTTTAAGAGAGGTTTTAGGGAGACGACGACTGGGTAATGTCCTTTTTTGATGCGTAGATCACTTTTGATTCGCCCTACTCAGTAGCGTCTTTGCATTTGCATTCTCAAGATATTTTGTTTGTTGGATGACTATCACACTGCCTTGTTAGATATTAGCTTTTATTTTATTTTATAAGTGTCAAGTACACTATTGTAATCTTATGTTTTTTGCTCGCTTAATAATATATATACATGGGTTAATCTGTTGATTAACCTAAGCTTTACCAAATATAGATGTTAACATGGTATCAAAGCCAAAAATATACCTAAAACCCTAACCCTTACCTGCGCCTGCAGCTCCATCACCACCACAGCTTGTGCCGGCCACCTCATCACCACCATAACCTGTGCCACTGAACCCCATCTAGAACCAGACCAGCCGCAACCCTCACCACCAGAACCAGACCAGCCACAGCCCCCACCACCAGATCCAGACCAGCTGCAACCCTAATCTACCTTGCGACTTCATCCTTGTCAACCAACACCTCGCCGACATCACCCAACCCTTCCCCAGGCCTCGCCGACCTCCCATATACACATACAACTCCAGCCGAGCTTTACATACACCTACTCCACCTTTTTCAAACCATACACAATATATTCCAGCCACCCATTTGTCCTATAGTTGCCTAGATCTGCTACACCACCTATATATATTCCTAATTTATTCTCGTTGTCTACATTCATCCTCACATGATTATGAGGCCTTAGTTTTGATCGACATTTAATTTCAACCTACTTTTTGGGTCCCTTCATGGACCCTAGATCAGCCTCGTGCTGATCCGTATGCCTTAAAGTCTCCAGTTTGCTTTTTGGTGTGATTATTGTGGTTATACCCTTTGCTTGTTGGAACCATGGGCTTATCATATGTTTACTGTGGGCTTAGACGTTGATACGTCGTCTGGAGATCTTCAACAGCCTCAGATGAGCTAGTTCGTTGCTCCATTGGATAACCCAACTCTTAAAATCACAACCTCTGTTCAATGGCCAAAATTATGTACCTTGGTCACAGTCTGTTCTTCTTTACTTGGAAGGGAAAGCGAAGGAGGCATATATTGATGGGACTATCCAAGCACCGAGTGTTGATGATGCTAGGTATGCTAAGTGGAAGGTTGAGAATGCTCTTGTTAGGGCATAGCTAATTCATTCTATGGTACCCGAAATTGGTGAAGGCTTTCTGGGTATGACCACAGCCCGCGATATTTGGGATACAGTTGCTCATACCTACTCCCGTAAGGGAAATTATGCTCAGGAGTTTGAGCTGTCTAGGGTGATCGATAGTTCAGTGTAGGGGATTATGACAGTTATTCAGCACTACACTTTTCTCACTACCCAGTGGAAACGTGTTGATCATCTTCAGGACTACCATCCGGCTTGTCCTCAGGACGTCATTGGGTATCAGAAACTTCTAGAGAAGCAACGGGTATTCAAGTTTCTTCAGGGGTTTAATTCAGAGTATGATTCAGTTCGTAGTAGGGTACTTGGGATGGATACTCTTCCCACGCTTAGGGAAGCATTTGCTTTTGTCCAGAACGAGGAGAGTCGCCGTTCTGCTATGATTCCGGCTGCCTCTACCTAGCGCTTTGCCCTTATTTCCGCTCCTTCCCCTCCAAAGGCCCCCTTGTAAGCTTGTGCTACACCTTCTCTGAGTGGATCTGAGTCTTCCGAGAAGTCGCAGAAATGGTGTGATTATTGCAATCGTCGTGGACATGTTAGGATTACTTGTTAGAGTCTTCACGGTCGTCCACCTGGGACCTGTGGAAGTCGCTTTGGTGGTCGTGGAGGATGTGGCGGTCATGGGGGCAATCTTGTGCTAACCATACTGAGGTAATTGATATTACAGACTCCGGTCCACAGCTCACTCCTTCGGCCCCTTTATCTACCACGGAGTATGAAGATGCTTTGCGGGGTTTAGATGCTCTTCGTAGCCTGATGACTCGCCGCTTTCCGTCTACTCCCACAGGTGCTTCCACTTCATTTGCCAGACAGGTAACTTAGTACATTCTGCCATAGCATGTTTGTCTTATTCATCGCTCCCTTGGATTATTGATTCTGGTGCTTCAAACCATTCGTCTAGTTCATCCGAATTGTTTTGTGTATACTCCTTCTTCAGGTCAAGAGAAAATTCATATTGCCGATGGCACCTTTTCTTTTGTTTCAGGAAAGGGTGTCATTCATGCCACTCCATCTCTACCTTTGTCTTCTGTATTACATGTTTCGAGTTTTACTTCTAACCTTTCATCTATTAGTCGCATCACTCGTGATCTTAATTGTAGTGTAACCTTTTTTCCTCCCTATTGTGTTTTTCAGGACCTTATCACTCGGAGGACGATTGACAGTGGTAGAGAGGAGCATGGTCTTTACCTGTTGAATGTAGGAACCAAAGGAGCGCATCACACTATAGTTTCTGAGAATAAGTCTGCAGACATTTGGCTTTGGCATAAGAGATTAGGCCACCCCTCCTTTTATTTACTTAAGCATTTATTTTCGTCTTTACTTGTTAATAAAGATGTTTCAGGATATTTATGCGAGTCATGTGAACTTGGGAAACATCACTGGGCATCTTTTGCACCGAGTATTAATAAAAGTTTAGCTCCTTTTGCTTTGGTTCATTCTAATGTATGTGCTTTGGCATAAGAGATTAGGCCACCCCTCCTTTTATTTACTTAAGCATTTATTTTCGTCTTTACTTGTTAATAAAGATGTTTCAGGATATTTATGCGAGTCATGTGAACTTGGGAAACATCACTGGGCATCTTTTGCACCGAGTATTAATAAAAGTTTAGCTCCTTTTGCTTTGGTTCATTCTAATGTATGGGGTTCTCGTATTTTGTCTTTAAAAGGTTCTCGTTGGTTTGTTAGCTTTGTTGATGATTATTCATGTACCACGTGGATTTACCTGATGAAAAACAAAAATGAAGTTTTATCCATTTTCCAAAACTTCTATTAAATGGTGTTGACACAATTTGGAAAGGGGATTCAGATACTCCGTTCTGATCTAAGGGGGAGAATACACTGATTTGGGTCTAGGAAACTTTTTTTCTTCCAAAGGGATTATTCATCAAACGTCTTGCACTGACACCCCGTAACAAAATAGGGTAGCAGAACGCAAGAATCGTCATTTACTTAATGTTGCTCGTTCTATGCTTTTCACGGCTAATGCTCCCAAATCATATTGGGGTGATGTAGTTCTTACGGCTGCGTACCTCATTAATAGACTGCCCACTCAGGTTCTCCAAAAAAGGCACCCATTGAACTCTTATCTGAATCTTCTTCCCTTTTTTCTATTCCTCGGGTCTTTGGGTATGTCTGTTTTGTCCACAATCACTCTCCTACTCATGGGAAGTTAGACCATCGTGCTCTTAACTGTGTCTTTGTGGGATACTCTACCTCTACTACCCAGAAAAGCTACAAGTGTTATCATTTTGAGTCTAGGAAGTGGTTTGCGTCTATGGATGTCACATTTCATGAGTCTGTTCCTTTTTTTGGGCATTCCAAGACACCTCTTTTGGGGGAGAATCAGAGTGAAGAGATTCTTGGTACTTTATCGGAAATTCCTGTTATCCCCGTTGGTGTATCACCTCAGAAAGATAAGGAAACTGGAAATGTGCAGGTAGAGGAAGTGATGGAAGTAGAGCCAAGTACTCCTAAACAAGGAGAGCTGCTACCAAAGGAAAAAAGAATTGTTGGTGTATTCCAAGGGTACATGGAGTAAGAGAAGAAACAAAGAGGTTGAGACCAATACTCCTGTTCCTCCATTGCCATCTACTCCAACTGGTGAGGCTCCAATTGACCTTGATTGTGATTCAGGTAATTTAAAAAACTCCTTACCTATCGAGTCTAGTGATCTTGATGTTCCTATTGCTGTTCGTAAGGGTTTTAGATCTTGTACTCAACACCCTATTTCAAATTTTGTGTCCTAATCTCATTTATCTCCTACTTACCGTGCCTTTGTTTCAAGTATTGCCTCTATTGCTATACCTAATCATGTTTAGGATGCTCTCAAAGATCCCTAGTGGAACCATGCCATGGATGAGGAGATGAATGTTCTCCACAAGAATGGCACTTGGGAGTTGACTAAGTTACCTATGGGCAAAAGAATTGTGGAGTGCAAGTGGGTGTATACAATGAAGCATAGAGGAAATGGTTCCGTTGAGAGGTTTAAAGCCCGCCTTGTTGCTAAAGGATTCACCTAGACTTATGGGGTAGATTATCAGGAGACATTTGCACCGGTGGCTAAGATGAATTCTGTCAGGATCCTTCTGTCTCTAGCAGCTAATCAGGAATGGCCATTTCATCAGTTTGACATTAAAAATGTTTTTTTGCTTGGTGACTTGGAAGAAGAGGTGTATATGGACATTCCTCTTGTATTTGAGAACCATAAAAACTGAAGGAAAGATGTGCAGGTTAAAGAAGGACTTGTATGGCCTTAAGCAGTTTCCAAGGACATGGTTTGAGAGATTCACACATACTATGTGCAGATATGGCTTTAGACAAAGTCAGGCCGACCACACCCTATTCATCAAACACTCCTTGGAAGAAGAGGTGTATATGGACATTCCTCCTGTATTTGAGAACCATAAAACTAAAGGAAAGGTGTGCAGGTTGAAGAAGGCCTTGTATGGCCTTAAGCAGCCTCTAAGGACACGGTTTGAGAGATTCATACATGCTATGTACAGATATGGCTTTAGACAAAGTTAGGCCTACCACACCCTATTCATCAAACACTCCTTGCAAGGTAACTCTATAGCTCTCATTGTGTACGTGGATGAGATTGTTCTCACAGGCGATGATTTAGAGGAAATGCAGCGCCTCAAGGGATATATGACAAAGGAATTTGAAATCAAGGATCTAGGAGAACCGAAATACTTTCTTGGGATTGAAGTTGCGAGGTCGAAACATGGGAACTTCTTCTCTCAAAGGAAGTATGTTCTTGATCTCCTAAGTGAGACTGGAATGCTTGGAAGTAGCGTATGTGATACTCCTATTGAGTTAAACCAAAAACTAAGTGATGATAGCAGTGGAGCAATGGTTGACAGGGGGAGATATCAAGACTTGTTGGGAAGCTTATTTATCTCTCCCATACACGCCCTGATATTGCCTTTGCTGTAAGTGTGGTAAGTCAGTTCATGTATACACCTCGGGAATCACATATGGATGCAGTTTACAGGATCTTGAGGTATCTTAAGTTTGCTCCTGGTGAAGATTTATACTTCCGGAAACATGATCATCTCAGAGTTGAGGCATACATTGATGCTGATCGGGCAGGTTCTGTGACAGATAAATGATCTACTTTAGGATATTGTACATTTGTGGGAGGCAACCTTGTCAGTTAGAGGAGTAAGAAACAAAATGTGGTAGCTCGATCGAGTGCTAAAGCTGAATTTAGAGCCATGGTTCAAGGTGTGTGTGAGCTCCTATGGGTCAAGTTGTTATTTAAGGATTTGAAACTAGAGATTGGTGATCCAAGAAGTTGTACAGTGATTGTAAGGTAGCTATTAGTATTGCACACAATCCGGTATAACATGACAGGACTAAGCACGTTGAGATTGACAGGCATTTCATCAAAGAGAATCTGAATAACAAAACTATCTGTACTCCGTTTGTGAAAAGCTCTGATCAACTGGCGGATTTTCTTACTAAGGGGAGTTGGTTCTAGATAGTTTCATGATGTCTTAAGCAAGCTGGGTTTGAGGGATATCTTTGTACCAGCTTGAGGGGGAGTGTTAGATGTTAGCTTTTATTTTATTTTATAAGTGTCAAGGACACTATTGTAAACTTATGTTTTTTGCTCTCTTAATAATATATATACATGGGTTACTCTGTTGATTAACCTAAGCTTTACCAAATATTGATGTTAACAAGTCTATCTCTAAAACAAGATTTATTGTATCTTCTTTGGGACAGAAATGGTACAATGTGATCCTATGTAGCATGAGTACTTCATTTAGGCCCTTGTACCTGTACCTGGTACTTACCGGACACCGACATTCGGCGGACACTCCGAAAAACATGATACTTACCTGACACTCCGAAAAACATGTTCGCTTATTTAATTTAACTTTTTGTAAATGATTGTTGCCTTTAGGATTGTGGTTTTGTGCCGTCTATTAGGATGAATCTTTTCTTGTCTTGTTTTGGACTTGTGGTTTTTAGATTTGGTAGTGATATTGATGATCTAATGATATTTAATTATAACGATCTTGTTATGCTTATGGTCCTTGTGAATGATTTTGTTATAGTGAAACAATCTTGCTATAGTGTTCATCTTTAATGGTAAACAATCTTGTTATATACTTATGGTTCTTCTTATGTGACTATTTGGACTTGTTTTTTTATTAGCATTATATTATTAATTAAAAATAATATTTTATTCATCGTACCCTAGCTGTACCTGTACCCAACATTTTTAGGATTAGTCGTACTCCCATACCTGTATCGTGTCGTACTTGTGTCCGCACCCGTGCTACATACATGTGATCAAGCCACCTGCCCACGACTGCAATCGATGACTTCCTTCACTCAGTTCTTCATCACAAGCCGACTTAGAGGACTTCTTGTGATGTTAGCATGGTTGTCAAATTGTGAATTGTATCGAATTGTGAATCGTATGTTCACCTTTTTTGGCAATAAGGAAGAATGTACATGTTTATGTTAGATACAGATAAAAACACATGTACAGTGCTTAAGATGAACAAATAACAGTTTAACATAAGTTCAATGTAAGTTTTTTACTTAAAACTTCAAAGTTCAAAATTAGGAATCATGAAGCGTCATACAACCTTAGACTCGTAGAAGAAAGAGATAGGAGGAATAATTTCTGATATATTATTCATCTAGTGAGTATAGGTTTATATACAAACTAGTAAAACCAAAAAAGGAAAAGACAAAAGGAGGAAATTAAGGGATTACAATCAATCAAAATAAAATTATAATCAATCTACCCTAAGGACCCTTGATTGGGTTTGACCGTAACCAATATATTCCAACACTCCCCCTCAAGCTGGAGCTGGAGTAAAGATATTAATCAGACCCAGCTTGATCAAAGATGACTTCAGGATTGAGGGGCCAACGAACTTTGTGAACATATCGGCAGTTTGATCAGTGGAAGGCACAAACTCTGGGACAATGATTCCAGATCGAACTTTATCTCTAATGAAGTGAACATCAACTTCAATATGGTTCGTACGTTCATGGAGGACCGAGTCAGAGGCAAGCGTGAGGGCAGACTTGTTATCACAGAATAGGGTAGAAGAGCCGCTAACTGGAAAACCCAATTCTTTTTAGTATCGAACGCACCCATAGGAGCTCACATGTTCCCTGGGCCATGGCCCGATACTCTGCCTCAGCGGAAGAATGAGAAACCATAGCTTGTTTCTTACTTTTCCACGAGATAAGATGATTTCCATAAAACGTGCAGAACCCAGACGTGGACCGACGATCACTTTTAGACCCAGCATAGTCAGCATCCGTGAAGTAGGACACTCCAGTCTGTGTCCCTGCAGAGTAAAATAAACCAAGACCTGGACAAGTCTTGAGATACCGAAGAATATGATGAACAATATCTAGGTGAGATGATCGAGGTGCATGCATAAATTGACTCACAACACTAACAAATGTAATGTCTGGTCTAGTGTTGGTCAAATAGATAAGACGGCCAACAAGCCGTTGATAAACCGAAGCATCAGGAAGAAGTTCCCCAAACTCAATGGACAACTTATGATTGGGATCCATGGGGGTGGAGGCAGGACAACACCCCATTATACTCGTATCTTGCAAAAGATCTAGAGTATATTTTCGTTGAGACGGTGAGATTTCCTGACGAGAGCGAGCAACTTCTATCCTGAGAAAATATCAAAGAGGACCCAGGTCCTTAACATCGAAAGATTGACTAAGAGCCTTCTTGACTTTAGTAATACCTGGAACATCATCCCCTGTAATAATAATATCATCTACATATACCAGTATAATAACTGTGCATCCATCAGGTCGACGATGGGTAAAACAAGTATGATTAGAGCGGCACCGAGTGAAACCTAAAGATAAAATAATATTAGTGAATCGGTTAAACCAAGCCCGAGGAGATTGCTTAAGCCCATATAAAGATTTCCGAAGACGACATACCTTCCCTGTATACTCCCCCTCAGCGCGAAAACCAGGTGGAAGATCCATATAGATAGTTTCATCTAAATCCCCATTAAGGAAAGCATTTTTTATATCCATTTGGTGCAAAGGCGAAAAAGAGGCAGTCAGAGAGATAATAAGGCGAGCTGAAGTCAATTTCGCGACAGGAGCAAATGTAGCACTAAAGTCTTTGCCGGAAATCTGAGTAAAGCCTTTAGCCACTAGACGGGCCTTATATCGTTCAACAGTACCATCAGCCTGATATTTAATGGTGAAGACCCACTTGTACCCAAAAGTTTTCTCACCTGGAAGTAAAGACACAAGTTCCCACGTCTGGTTGCGCTGAAGTGCATTCATTTCCAAGGTCATGGCAGCCACCCACTGTGGATCCTGAAGAGCCTCAGACACAGACTGAGGGATGGATGTGGAATCAACCTAACTAAGAAAAGAGCAATAGGAATCTGCAAGTCCCTGGTAAGACACCTACTGAGCAATAGGATGATTAGTACTAGCAGAGAAACCATAACGGTTAGGAGGACGGCGAAGCCGTGTGGAATGTCCAGTAGGTAAAGGAGTAGAAGCATTACCAGATTCCAGGGAAGACCTTGGAAGTGGAGTCTGAGCAGGAGGCCGGCGAGAATACACTTGAGTAGGAGCGGTGGTAATGAACGGAGGAAGAGAGTAGGAAGTCTCCGAAGATGGTTCAAACAGAGGAACAGGACGCGAAAGCAACTCAATATCTTCAGATATAGGAGCAGGAGAAGGAGCAGGAATAGACTCAGGACCTGCAAAAAATGAAGTATCCTCCAGAAACGTAACATCCATAGAATGATACAGATGACGAGTGATTGGGTCATAACACCGGTAACCTTTTGACATCGGTGAGTAGCCAAGGAAGATGCAACGGACAACTTTATTGTCTAATTTGGTCCAAGTGGGACTGCGATTCTGGACAAAACAGGTACAACCTAATACACGGGGTAGAATAGGGAAGAGAGTTTTGTCGGGCTGCAGAAGTTGCATTGGTGCTTTGCCTTGTAGGACACGATTGGGAGTTCGATCGAGGAGAAAGCTGGCAGTAAGAATAGCTAAATGCCAGAAGTATTTGGGTACATTCATCCCACATAGAAGACATCGAACAACAGACATGATGGAGCGATTCTTTCGTTCCGTCACATCATTCTGCTATGGAGTATAAGGGCAGATGAGTTCCTGGAGAATACCATGTTTATTAAGTTCATCCCGAAACTCATTAGTAATATATTCCCGACCATTATCAGAACGCAAATGACGGACAACTGTGCTAAATTGAGTTTTAATCATTTGCAAAAAATTAGAGAACAAGGAAAAAACTTTAGATTTCATTTTAAGCAAATAAACCCATGTGGACCTAGTATAGTCATCAATGAATGTAACATAATAACGGTGCCCAGAAATAGCAGTAACAGGGGAAGGACCCCATACATCCGTATGGATAATATCAAACATAGAGGGTGCACGATACATGCGAGGTATATAACGAGAACGAGTATGTTTAGATAATTCACACACCACACAACTGAATTAGAATTTCTGGCAGACTTTATTTAATAATGGGAAAAGTTGACAAAGATAATTGAAGTTAGCATGGCCCAAGCGGACGTGCCACAATTTTATTGACTCAAAAGAAAAACTAGAAGACTTAAGACGACTCTGAATCAGGCAAAACTTATGCCTGAAGACTCGAAGACGACAAACTTAAACTCCCGCCAGGTGGGTCACCGAAATAGTAGAGGCCATCCCGCTCATATCCCTTGCCAAAAATCTTCTTCAAAATCCGGTCCTGCAAGAGACAACAATCAGGTAAGAACACAACTGCACAATTGAGAGATTTTGCAAGACGATTAACTGAGAAAAGATTTTAAGAAAAAGTAGGGACATGAAGAACATAAGATAAAGAGATACTAGGAGAGAGACAAATATCGCCTTTGCTTTTGACAAAGATTGTACACCCATCAACAATCCGAACAGATTGGGAGATGGGAACCAGAGAAGATGAAAATAAAGACAACTCACCAGTCATATGATCACTGGCATCGGAATCCAGAATCCAAGAGGGGTTGCTAGACCCAACATGGAGTGCAGTAGAAGATGTACCTGAGGCCAGAGTAGCAGTGGGAGTAGTGCCAGATTGGGAACCTTACTGAAGTAATGAGCCCAACTGAGACTGAAGTTAACCTATCTGAGTCTGCAGCTGGAGTAGATCCGGAGTAGGTGTTGTTTCAACAATAGCAGTAGTGCGAGCTGGGGCCTTTCCTTTATTGTGAGGAATCTTCTCCTGAAGTTCAGGATGAAGCTTGAAGTAACGGTCCTTAACATGACCAAGAATACCACAATGAGTGCAGAATGGTCGATTACCAGAACTAGGAGGACGATTGAAAGGCCCAGATGGGGCAGCAAGAGCCATCTGGTCTGGCACGGGAGACGGCTCGGGTAAAGCAGGGGATATCAAGCGTCGACGACGCTCATCACCATCAAGAGTGGCGAAAGCCTCAAATAAAGATGGCAAAGGTGAGGTATCTAAAATTTGAGTACGAAGAGATTCGAACTCAGGTTTTAAACCCATCAGGAACTGGTATGTGTGCTGGCGATTGAGGCGTCGAAGAGCAATGGCGGCTGCCTCGGTGGGAAATTCACTAAGGGGCTCATATTGAGCCAATTCCTCCCAACGTGATTGAAGATAGCTGAAATAATCTGCAACGGAGATACCCAAAGCAAGCTGAGAGGCGTGGGCAACCTCCTGATAGAGCTCAAAGATACGGGAGTCATTGCACTCATGGGCATACATCTGAGTCAAAGAGGTCCACAAATTGTGAACAGTGTCATGAAACATGAACATATGGTAGATCCGATCCTCCATAGAGTTAAACAACCCACCCAATATGGTACAGTTGTCAATATCCCACTGTGCAAATGTGGGATCAGAGATTGCCGGTTTCGGTTCAGTACCCAAAATCCACCCAGACTTGCCACGTCTTCCAAGGTAAAGACGAAAAGAACGTGACTAAGCAGCGAAGTTCCTCCCATTCAACAACACACCCCTAAACCCTATGAGTAGGGGTGTGTTGAGAGAGAGACAGATCTGGACGTACAGGGAGAACAGTTTCCTTATCATTAACCATACTCGGATGTCTGAATCCGGATAAAAGCCAACAGAATCACAGAGAATCGGAAGCGAATGGAAGATAAAGAGCACTAAGGCTCTAATGCATCACACGGATGCGAAGGAGGCCCACGGAGGGGCAGGCGGCAGCAGGACAAGCTGCTGCTGATGGGAGGAGAGCCGACAAGTGTCGGCGAGAGTTGTGAGGGCTGGAGGGACCTTCAGCGAGGGCTGGAAGGTGGTTGGAGGGGGTCGTCGAGAGGTGGGAAGGTGTGGGTGAGCTCGCCGAAGGTGGCTAGGGAGGTGGGGGGGTGGTGCGGCTGGTGATGGGGGTGAGCTAGGTTTAGTGTGTAGGCTCTGATACCAAGAAGAAAGAGATAGGAGGAATAATTTCTGATATATTATTCATCCAGTGAGTATAGGTTTATATACAAACTAGTAAAACCAAAAAAGGAAAAGACAAAAGGAGAATATTAAGGGATTGCAATCAATCAAAATAAAATTATAATCAATCTACCCTAAGAACCCGTGATTGGGTTTGACCGTAACCAATATATTCCAACACTCATAAATCGACCGATTCTACTATTGTCATTAAGACACGAATAACAAGTAGCATAAAGGCTACATAAGGAACACTAGCCTTTAGACGTGTAATTCAACTCTCAGCATTCTTGTACTACCCACAAAGTCTTTAAAATTATGTTAGAGACTCCGTTTTCTTTTAAAACAAATTAGAAGAAATACCCCACTTCACTTGATCAGAATCCTGCGCTAATGCAGGTGCAGGAGCGCACCCGGTGTGGATTCTTCAGCCTTATAGAAAAATCCATTTTTCCTGGTATAAAACTAATCTGCTGCCGTCTCTCGACATCTTATGGAAAGTACGGAAGTCATGGTTAGAATCGGTTGATTCACGAGTTCATTCATACGAGTCAATTCGAGTTTTATGCAACCATCCACTATTCAAAACGATCCACGATCTATAATTTTAAGTTTAAAGTGGTCGACTTTAAGTATCTTGAGCTTTGATATTGCACGGAACTTGTGTTAATTGTTATTTTGTTCACTTTATGCACTGTACATGGTGTTTATATTTATAGAAAACATATCTCTATAGTCTATACATATATGTTAATATTTATTTTCTAATAAAATTGAATCTTACAATTCGCAGTTCATATTTTGGGCAAAGAGAATCATGACTCAGTTCATTCACGATTGAACAACTGCAATAAGTCTAACTTCTAGCAGCATAATTGTATAAATCTAATCATATTCCTTGTCTGATGAAACATGTAATTTTTTTTTCCTTTTCTACAGATGATGCTGGATGAGTTAGAAGCAGGTGGAAAAGTATACCTTGTGTATCCAGTAATTGAGCAATCTGAGCAACTGCCTCAGCTTCGTGCCGCTTCGGCTGAGCTTGAAACTATATCTAGCAAGTTCAAGTCTTACAACTGTGGGTTGTTACATGGAAGAATGAAAAGTGACGAGAAAGAAGAAGCACTGAGACGATTTAGATACGGAGAAACACATATACTTCTCTCTACTCAAGTAATCGAGATCGGTGTTGATATTCCCGATGCATCTATGATGGTTGTTATGAACGCCGAGAGATTCGGAATAGCTCAACTCCACCAACTCAGAGGACGAGTTGGACGTGGAGTAAGAAAGTCAAAGTGTGTATTGTTGACTTCTACTGAAAGTAGTCTAAATCGGTTAAAGGTGCTTGAAAAATCATCGGATGGGTTTTATCTAGCAAACATGGATTTGATTCTCCGTGGGCCCGGTGACTTGCTTGGCAAGAAACAGTCAGGGCATCTTCCGGAGTTTCCCGTTGCCAGATTGGAGGTAGATGGTAATATTCTACAAGAAGCACATCTTGCTGCCCTGGTAAATATTATGTCTCACCTACCTTATCTTTAGATTATAGTACTGGTTGTCTGTTAGGTCGTCTTATATGTATTTTTCAAATTTTGAATGAGGTATATTTGTTGTGTTTCATGTGGACTTTATAGGAACGATATGTATGTCTGACACACGTGCCCATAGTTATTAAATTCGCAAGTCGCGCTTAGGCGCAAATGCCTCCCATGGCCTAGGGCAAGGTGCAAAAAAAAAAATAGGCGTAAGCTTGAGTGAAGTAAGGCCCACTTTAAGAAAATTTATAAATTGAATATATTTAAGCAAATAATGTGCATTTTGACCTATTAGCTCAATTGGCCAATTAGTAAGTTCTCTACTATGTTTCACAAAATAGTCTACCTTAGAATGAAATAAAATTTCAAATTTAATCCCCATGTGGTTTATTTCTACAATTAGGCTTTTTCCTTTCTCTTTTCTTTTCCTTTTTGAAATTTGGGAACCAATAGGAGAGTTCGTTTTGGTCACAAAAGAAGAATATTCTTGTATTTTGAAATGTGACCCTTTTGTTTTGGAAGTTGTAATGGTCTAATGGCTCTTATTATGGGCCCAAAGTTAATAAGAGGAGAGTCATGAGTTGGTCTAAAGAATATGAGTTGTGTCTGAATATGGGCCTTAGTTTCATGCCTAATTAAGAAGTTGATGCATAATTTTATTGAGGCTAGAGCTTTGATCTTTGGGCTTTTAAAAAAGCGCGCTTAGGTGGGGCCTGCTTGAAGGGGCTTCGCTAATGCAAGATGAGGCGCAACGGCTGAGCCTAAGGTGCACATTTACCAACAAAGCACGCGCCCGGTTCGGATACTCTAAGAAGCACCGACACGGAAACGGCGACACGACACGATACGGCGACACGACAAATCCTAAAAAAAGGCCAACACGACACGGCGGCGACACGGAAACTAGTAATTATACTATATATTTTTATATGTAACGATACAACATAAAAATAGCAATGTTCTTAAAATAACTAAAAACTAAGATGTTAAATAAATCACCTCTAAATAACTATTCAACATGAAAATATCATAACAATAATACCAATTAACAACTTTACCATTTAAGCACTAGAAGCAACTATAATATCATAACATTTGAAAAAAAAGAAAAAAAAAAAAAGCAACATGCATATAAGGTAAAGCAACAAGATGCATATAAGATCAACTTTATTGCTTTCTTTTTTAATTTCCAATCCCCCATCTTTCTAGTAATCCTTCTATTTGCCATTACTTGTCTTAACTTTTTAACATAAACCCGTCCTTTTCAACCTTATTTAACACAATAACACTTTTGCCCCCAACATTTAAGATTCCTCTTTTAAAAAACCCATAATATGTCGGAATAAGTGTCGGAGCCGTGTCGATGGTGTGTCGGAGACGTGTCGCAGCCGTGTCGGAGACGTGTCGCTGCCGTGTCGAAAATAAAAAAATATATTAAAAAATCTCGACACGTATTTGGCGTGTCCGACACGTGTCGGAGCCGTGTCGGGGGCGTGTCGGTGTCGGAGGTGTGTCGGACACAAATACGGCACCTCCTTTGGAGTGTCGGTGCTTCCTAGCGGATACTTGGGTAATTCACACGTGATTTTGTGAAACCAGTCGAGATTCATTTTTGTTTCCCACATGAACATATAGATAGAAATCACTTATTTGAATTCTAATCAGGAATATCATTAAATAAGACTGTATGACACACGATGATACTATATATAATATAATAAGTTTTGAATGTCCGAACATGCCCGCTTACCTGTTTCCAACTTTTGGTCACAAGGTTGTCCCTGGCACCTTTATCCTACTTTATATTTGGAGTTTAGAGAGGTCCAACGCCTAGATCCACACTCACACCCAACTTGCATGTCCGAGTCCACATAACATAGTTCACCATTTCTTGTAGGAGTATAGAACAGTTGAACACCTCACTTTTAGTGAGTAGGAGCTAAACTCAAGTCACACGAGAGTAATTATCGATAAAAGGTCATGCTCTCAAATGGTAGTGATCGTTGAGGTTATTTGGTTTATTACCATCAATGGTTGTGGCGTGAGGTGAGCTTCACTGTACTGCCCATGGTTAAATGAGCCTTAAAGAGTTCAAATCAGTTAAAATGACGATCGTAACCATTTTCCAAATCGTAACATTTTATATGGAATTTGGATTCAATGAGCATTTGGTTTGACATAAAATGATCAGTTACTGTATGATTGAAATATAAGAGGTTTACAATGAGAAAAAATATCGTGCAAAAGAAGTGCGGTAGATAAATTACCATACCCAGTTTTGAGTTCCTTTTTGGAGTGGAATGTCATATGCACTTCATTATAAACAGGTTAACGTTTTTAGTGGTCCAAATGTATGCTATCAAATGATGTGATTATGGACAATGTGAATGTTGATTCCTTTTGTTTTGCTCACAAAGTTTTATGGTTCACACTACTAACATATGGAATTGTCATTCTTGTTTATATTTCATGTTACCAGATAGATATAACATATTTTATATTTTGTTATGCATGCAGAAGGTTTTAGGTACTTCTCATGATTTGGAGAAATTCCCAAATCTCAAAGCGGAACTTAGCATGCGACAGCCACTTTGTCTCCTAGGCGACTAAGTATTGGTAATAAAATTCCGATCATATATATATATATATGTGTGTGTGTGTGTGTGTATGTATATCATCTTTAGCTCTCAGTGTTGTGATACACTAAAATTGGTTGTGGTTTCTCTACTCTCTTTTTTTAAGCCCATGTTTCCGTGTTTAGTACATTTATTTCCAAACACTAGTCCCCATTGTTGTATATGTTCTGTAAAATGACTCAAAAACAATGTGTCAATTGTAATCCACTGAGAACAAATGAATTTGTGCTTCCAGAAAGGCATATATGACATTATACCGTTCTCAAAGAAATTGTTTTGGGTGATTCTATTCGCACCCACCTTGTTTACTCACTATACTCACCTTTTAATGAATTTTTTATCTTCCAAACATACCCTCTTTCACAATGACCAAAAATGACAAGTTATTAAAATAGACTTTAAAATAAGTACTCCTTACACCCACCTTTAATCAATATCAAAAGATTATTAAAAAAAAAACTTTATACACACCGACCAATATCAACAAACCCTAGATAGTATTTTAGTTGGTTTGATTCATACATATTCAACATGGAGCGTCATTCGAATACATTGGAGGAAAATATAGAGTTAAGAGGTATGATTTGTAACCATTTTTTTTTTTTGCGCGTTTTTTAACATTTTTTTCGAACCTTGAGCATTGAAGAAATCAATAGTGTTCGGATCTTCAGGAAGGAACAAATTCTAAATGTTCTACCAAATAGCACCGAACAAATTAACAAAGTTTCACCGAGTACCTCAGGACAAATCTAAATTGTACGGCACTGGTCCTCCGAACATACTTCGACCAAAAAAAAAACCCTTATTTCTACTGTTCGATTTTTTTGGAAAAAATAAAAATACATCACCAAAATCAAAACTCTCAAATTATCACATTATATATATAATACAACAATGCTAGAGGCACTAACAAATCTCATCAACACTCACACGGTCACACCCACACTATTTTTTTTTTTTTTTGGCTAAAAGGCAAATGCATTAATCAAAAACAACAGTACAGATAAAACCTAGTCATAAAGTGACTATCCCCAAACACAAGAAGAGGAAGGTCGCCAAATGAACTAAGGCCAAACATAACAAAGACTACACAAAGAACTAAAACAACAACAAAAACAACAAAAGATACAAGTGCAAAAACATAAGGTACAATAGTAAAGGAAGCATAAGTAGTCAAAGAGATCACTCCGAAAGCTGCATGAGAAATCCAACACCGCGCCACAGAGACAGCAACGAGATTAGATCTGAAACACAGGGCAACTTCAATCTTGTAGATGACAGAAACCACCCACAGAAAGAAGATGGCAGAAAGCCAAGCCCAAAAAGGTGAAAAAGGTTCACCAAAGGGAGCAATCAAAATTGCTTGAAAATCTTTCATAGTAGTAAAAACCACAACATGAACAGAAACACTGCAGAAGGAGAGATCACCAAAACCACCAATAATACCCAATGATGACCAAAAAGCTAATCTACTGTTTCAAGACTAGTCTAGTCAAGCATTTAACATCTTGAACCCAAAGGATTGCACAAAGAGGGAACCAAAAACCAGAAAAGAACTAGAAAAAAAGGGCCCAAGAACTTCTCAAAAGGGAAAGAAAAACTTCACAAAAGGAAGTGGAAATCTTCACTCACGAAGGAGAAAGAGGAAAGAGCAAAGGAGAAAGGAGGGGGGAGAGGTTGTTGACGCAGGGGCGTGAGGAAGAAGAAGAAGAGGGGCGGCGGCTATTTTTTTTGTAGGTCAGAAACGCTTCTCTCTCTCTAGATTTCTAGAGAGAGAAGCTCCCTAAGGGTGTGAGTGTTAGTGAGAATTGTTGGTCCCAAAATATTACTCCATATAATATACATAAAAAGCATAGTTAAATCTATGAAGAGGTTAGTGTATTGTGAGAATTGCAAATATGGAGTCTTCTTCAAGTGAGAATCATCATCACCATGGCTTCTTCAAATTCTTGAGTCATTGCTGTAATGTTTTGGTGTAATTAGTTTGGGTTAGAAGGGAAGTTGATGAATATAGTGGGTGTAGAGAGTAAATGAAATGAGAGATAAAATGTGTATAAAGTAGTTAGGGTTATATTGGGAATAGGGGGTGGGTGTAGAGAGTAGGTTTTAATTTTAATTAGAATGGTGAGTGTGAAGAGTAAGTGGGTGGGAAGAGCAAACGAGGTGGGTGTCAATAGAATTACCCAATTGTTTTTCCTTGGCCAGGACATTTCAATTGTGTGATATCAATCATATGATGTGTTGGAAAGATGTTCATACAAGCCACTTCACTCCATTTTTTTTTTTGTTATGTTGCATATAATATCAATTATGATGGAAAAACAAGTAGGTTGCCAACATTAAAGGTCACATCCCAAACAAACAAGCCCAAATAAGATTTCAATGTTTTCTGGAATCTCATGTGCTGTGTTCATTATTTCTAGGTGATTTTGCTTGATTGGGTGGTGGAAATAAAATTTGTCAACAACCTTTTTTTTTATTTTTTATTTTTTATTTTTTATTTTTTGGGAAACCAGAATTTCATTGCAAGTCAAACATTCATAGTCTCTGAGGAAACAAGAGACTGAATACACTTGTTGGATAAATGTGTGTTTGGAATGACATCTTCGGAATACATCCTCATATTTTCAATTTAATGTAAAGATGCATTCTAATGCATTTTTTCTTTTTAAAAAATTGTAACTTTTTCAAAAATAGTAAATTTTACTTACTTTTGCTTTTAAGCTTGAGATAGTGTTTTGCATCTTCAACTTTTATACACAATTATTATGTAACCTGCGTTTTTTTTTTTTTGGTTGAGAAGTCACGATAGTTATTGTTTGAACACATATAGATGGACAAAGAGAAATGGATTTCTTTACCATTCAAATGTTGAGAGAGGGGAGCAATTTCGGTAACAGTGGTTAGATTGTGTTGTTTTTTTTAGTATTAAGTAGGTTATACCCTAGAAGGATGAGCGATAGTAAATAATAATATTAAAAAAAAAAAAAAAAAAAAACAGCTAAAAACACTCACCCAATTTCTTTCTGTACACTTTACGCCTTGAAGAGGGTGCACAAAGTATATTATGTTGTACATGAGGTGTAGAGAGAAACTTGACAGATGTACTTAATAACCCTATCTAAAATAAGTGTCATGTGTCGCATAGGTTGGTATAGCTCAAGTGACCAAGAGCTTGACATTCCTAAGTTTCCTCTAATACATAGGTTCAGAGTTTGAACCTCATCCTCTCTCCCATATCAAAAAATAAAATAAGTGTCAAGTGTCAAGTGTCAATGCCACATTGACCCGTGACAAAAGTTTCTACTATCAATATTATTAATAATATATAGATAACTCACTCTATCAGGGGTAGAGAGAGAATGGAGTCAGGGTTGAGTGAGCCCCCTCTTGAAATTTTGAAAATTTAAATTTTAGCCTAATAGTTTTAGAAATTTCATGTTTGGGCCTTCCCCTCAAATAAAATAAGGGTAAGTTACATTGACACCCTCACGAGGTTTAGTGCTTTTTTTCACAAACCCTAAGATTTTTGACATAACATTGACCTCCCTTGTCAAATTTGTAGGCTTAACACCGATAATGGAAATGGTTAAATACCTCTTTTACCCTCAATTGACATGTCAATGACCCCCTTGAAGTTTGGCATTTTTTACAAACCTCTCCTCTTGGGGTTTTACAAAATATTCCATTTTAAAACTAACTTTCTTCATTTTTGTGAACTAATAAATATCAAATTGGTTATTTTAAACTTTTTTTTAATAATTTTTTTTTCCACATATGAACTAACTCAATTAGTCAAACTTAACATGGCAATAACTCTATTCAATTTTTTATTTTTTTTATCAATTGAGTTTGAGTATTATTTTACTTTATGCAATTCTATTGTGTGCATTTGTGACATTTTAAAAGATTTAATTTATCCCTTCTAAATTCATAAAATTATCACTTTGGTCTTTAATTTTTTTATTATTTTTTTTCTTACTTTAATTCAAATAAATATCTTATATACTTAATTAATTTCACATATGAGCATACTCATTTTTCCTACTTAGTCAAACCTGAGATGTAATAACTCTATTTCATTTCTTAAAGAAAATTCAACTGAGTGTGTTCTTATTTTACCTTAATTGTCTTGTATTAGATGCATTTAATTTTTTCTTCTATCCATTTTAAACTTAGAAAGTATCACACTTGTCTTTAAAATATAACAAGCTTAATTAAAAATATAATATAATTTTTTGCGAATATTCTATTTGTACTTACTCTAGGTCTTTTTTGACCAAAAATCCTAACTCCATTCCCGCACTCTGTCATGCTTCTATCTCCATCTCTGCCCTCCTCTTTTCATTTTTTTTCTCTCTATTTTGAAGATGTATTAATATTGACACATATTTGTATGCACCCAAAAAATGCATAACTTCCAAGACAGCACGATAAATGAGGACGAAGGGACCAGAAAGTTTGCCCATCGTGCTGTTTAACAGTCGTGCCATCCTACTCATCATGCTGCCTATTCATCAGTCTTTGTTTCTTCTATTGGTTTGGGGAAAACTTCTTTAGGAAGTTTGGTGCAAGTTCGAAGAAGCAGACACCTCCAAAGGGTGAGAGAGATCTCCAAAAAGTTGTCAGAGCTCATGATGAAAATACAAGTGGTAAGAGCAGATGAAGTGAAGCTCCAACCAATGAGAAAGTTTGGAAGCTATAAGAACTACTGACGTGGCCGAAGATTATTGGACGTTGCCCCCCAAGCTTGTTCGGCCCAACCGCCAGAAATAGGGGCTCCTCCTCTATAAATGCAAGACATGGTCCAAAGGAAAAAGGATCCTGCGTCTCAAAACAAAACCCAAAAGCATACCAAACACATTACACCTTTTACAGAGCACTCCTTTGTCTTTGTCATATTTGTATAACTTTAGTTCAACTCATAATCTGTTCTTAAAGTTCTTACATTAATATTATTAGTCCAAGTTTTGATCAACAGAATGTCTTTTTTCTTCTAGGTAGTCTGATCGCCTTTTAAAGCTTGTTGATTTATTTTGGTTGCTTCTTACATTTTCATGACATAATTTGACTTGTGTGCTTCAATACTATTAAAGAACCTTAACTAGGGCACTTTCTTACTAGTTTTTAACAATCACCATTACGATAGAAGTTAGATCATGCACCACTCGCACAAAGTATTTGGAAAAACCATGTTTGCCTTCACACACACACACACACACACACACACACACACACACACACACACACACACAATCGAGCATTAAACAGCTCTGGCATGCCCTAAGCAAAATAATAAGAGCAAACAATTTTGGCATGCCCAGTGAGACGACTTGTGTCTAAAGCCGTGGTTTGAAACCATGCCCCTTAAGAAATGGCAAAGGACCAGAATTACTAGGGGAAAAAACTGAACTAAAAATTGAATATTCTGGAGAAGGGGATGAAGAGATTTTTGGCCGTCAAGAGACGACTATCATCACCTTCAATGAAGGAATGCTTTCTCAGTGCTTAGTGATTCGAGGTGAAAAGTGCATGTTTATAGCGTAATACATGGTCTTTTATGCATACTTTTATCCCCAAAGTCCCTACATTTAGGTGCATTCTAATAACAATGATCTTTTTATTGTGTTAATGCTAAAACATATATTTTTGCAATGTTTTATAGGTATTAGGATGTAAATCAATGAAGTGGAGCTAAAGAAAAGTGATTCTGGTGGATAGAACAACGGAAGCGGCTGAGAAAACGCCAATTTTGACAATGAAGACTTCAGATTTGGAAGATTTTCCCAGAGATATAAAATGTAGATCTTTGAGTTACGGTCGCGTGGCCGCAAACGAGAGGTCAATACGAGATCCGAGTGAAAAGTTATGGTCATTCTCTCATCGGTGCGCAGAGCTGTCAAAATCAGAAAAGTTCAAGCGATTGAGAAGAGTTCAATCGATCGAACCTTCGATCGATCGAACTAAGCTCGATCGATCGAACTTTATATTCACCCAAAAGTTCCCAGCCTCTGCCATGCAATCTTTAGAAATCTTAGGCTCGATCGATCGAAGGTATTTTGATCGATCGAACCAGAGCCATAGTCAAGCGATCGAAGGCATTTCGATCGATTGAAGGATGAAGACGTCGATCGATCGAGAGCGCTTCGATCGATCGAACTTGCTAATTCCTGAGATTATTCTTTTAAGTATTCCATGACTTTTTGATTTAGAAATCTATCATCAAATTGTCCCAATAAGCTCAGTTTGTCACAACAATTTTTAGAACTTAAAGCCTTAAGGCCTTTTCTTCAATGACTTTTGAAAACCACTTTGAATGCTAACACCATTTAGAGTGCAAGTAATAACCATTGTTTTAAACCGTCTTCCATGTATTTTAAATCAACTGTGATGATGTAGTCCCGGTCATGAAAGGGCTATTGATTCTATATCTTTAGAAAAATACGGAATGCTGAAAATGAATGAACTCCATAGAACGTTAATGAGTATGCATGGTAGGTGGTTAGGATCAATGTGGATTCACGTATTTCCAACACCTTTAGTTAATTTATTTAATTAGTTATGTTTCTATAAGTTTTAGTTTATTATTTAGTTTAATTTAATTAATTAGGATTCGTAGAATCTCTACCCGTACATTAATCTTTTCTTTTTCTTTAGGATTTAACTTAGTAGATATTCTTCATATTCCTTCCCTGTGGGATCGACCTGGACTTATCCAGTATTACTTGCACGATCACCTACACTTGGGTGTTGCACAAGAGAGCACAACTATTTAGTCGTGTCATGTTTTTGGCGCCGTTACCGGGGAAGGAAACTAGGTTAGGATTTTACTAAGTTATTTCCATTATTTTTTCTTACTTTTCAAAAAAAAAAAAAAAATTTAAGGAAAAAAAATAATAATAATAAAAACTTTGGACTTTTTCTCTCACAAGATAGAAATAAAAAAAAATAAAAATTTTATTGTTTAAAAATTTTGGATAAACATGTCTTATCCATATTACCCTCCATACAACACAAGCACCAATAATAGGTACACACTTGAAAATCAAAAAAATTATTCCCCAAGTTGGCAAGCACCCACTTATGACGCGCATTATCAACCTGAGTGCTACCAACCACCACAATGGGAAAACAATAGTTGTAGTCCCCCGTATTATCAAACGTATCAAGAACCTCCACATGAAGAGTTCTATCAATCGCAATGGGACTATAACCAAAATATTAGTATAGGATATAGTAGTAGTTCCCACGATTACCAAACGTACCAAGACTTTCCCTTTGGCGAGTCTTGTCCACAAACTCAATGGGAAGGGGACTATCACCAATAACAATGGGACGAAACTACATATAGTAATAATGAGGAGAATAACCAAGTTGAGGATAATGGTATGTTAAAATTACTACTTAGTGAAATGAAAAGGCTAGATAGTGCACTTGATAAATTAGAAACTAGATATCAACAAGCATATGCTAGCCAACCTTTAGAAGACTATACCAGTCCTTCAACATTACAACACGAATTTCAAGATACTAACAATGGAATGGAAATAGAGGACTATGACGGGTTTATACCGACTGAGGTTAACAACTCACTCGAGAAAGTCATAACCCAACAAGAACTCCAAAACCAAACCGTTGAGCATGAAGTTGTAGAATTATCTTTTCCTCAATACACAACCCCAAATATCAACTCCTTCACTGCCTGGATAAATTTGCACAGTCTCTTGGTCAAGAGTACTTCAATAGATGACATATATAGTGAGGAGAGTTACACAGATGAGAATGAGGTTATTATAGATAATGAGAGTTTAGGTGACTGCACGCAATTGGGAAAGGATGAGTCCCCTATTGACTCTACCCCTACCTTTGATAGTGACCCTAGGGAGGACGTTATTGAAAATTCTAAATTTTGTTTAGATTCATGTGATACTCATGAACCCTCATCTCTTTCGGCCGAAGAGGTGGTGTCACCAAGTTGCCCATCACCTATCCTCTCTATCAATCAATGCTCTCATCCCGAGCTTGAAAATCATATGTACCCCACTATTGAACAAAAAGAATGTGTTGTAGAAGAGGATGATAAGGATTCTAGCACATGTTTTTCACAAAATTTTAACTTTCATAATTCTTTGAGAGAAGACTTGGAAAATATTGAGCCCACTTTAGATGATCTTAAACTTCAACAAGAAGCTAGTAATCTGCTAGACTGCTTAACCTTGTTGACTGATAATGACATAGAGGCCCAAATAGATAGCTTTATCCAAATCCAGTCCAAAACTAGTTACATAGAACAGAAATCCAATTCATATGATCACATCTCCATAGATTCTGTTCTAGAACAAGAGGAGGGTAGTAAAACTTCATTAGAACATTACTTAGACCTTGCCCCTTTTATTGAACCATGGCTTCCGCCTGTTTTTGATAATAAAAAATAGAGGCTGTTATAAGAAATACCAACACCAAAGATCATTATTTGAGTATAATTCCTAAAAAGTGTGGTACATCTCTTATAACTGTCCACAATAAATTTAGAGTCCATAGGTTTTGCATCATCTCCTCTGACCTTGAGCCTGACATTAGTTGGGGGGAGTTGCATTTTTATGGGGATCTCAAAAGTCTTCTCATTGTTAAATTATTTCATTGGGAAGATCCTCAAAAATTTCGGTTATTAATTTATGATAAAAATCTTGATTAACCGAATTTATTTACTGAGTAGTTCTATTATATTCTCTATTTTTCCTTGTTGCTACTAATGATTTTACAGGTAACTTAAAAAAAATATGGATATTAATGCTTCGAGGTAACATCCTTTCTTCTCTCGCTTTACTTTACATGTCCATATACTTAGTTTAGAACATTGGAGACAATGTTTAGTTTTAGTTGGGGGGAGTGAGCCATTGCATGCCTCATATCTTTTTGTTGTGCTTTAGTATCATATACCTGCTTAGCAACATGTAACTCAGTAAATTAAAAATTGCAAGATTTTTAAATTTTTTAATGGGTATATATTTTTTTAAATATAATAAAATGGTTCTTGTATTTCTCTCTTAGTTAATGTAGTTAGTTATGATGCATTAGTGTTATTTTCTATATGTTACTAGTATGTGATACACTATGGTAGTTTCTTTACTATCTTAGTTATATTATGTTTTATGCCTTTTAATCTTCAAACAACTTTGAGCACGTTGTGACAACCTTGTACTTAGCTTAAAATGGATGAGTAAGCATAGCTTAGGTGTCTTGAGAGACTGTAGTGGAGACTAATAACCCAAGTGAGCTTTTGTGCTATTCTTTGTTTTTGAGGGTTTTATAAAATTACTCTTACTTTTTGAAAAGCGTATTCATTCGTTGAAAGTCTCATTTTCCTTTTTCATTTTGACTGATTACTAGAAGAGAACGTTCAGGATTTACCAACTTTAGAGCTCTTGAATTTACTAAAATGAATTATCCTATTAACTTAGAAGATGATTTAGGCCATCTTTTGACCATACACGCATAATAAAGCCTTGGCCTACCTCTATGATATTCCTTTACTTCACCACTTGAGTTTATCATAATCGCCTTGTCTTCACAATCTTTAAGTCTATACCTAACTCCAAATTAGGAGTTCAAGCCTCAGTTCTTTATTTAGGTGTGTGATTGGAGTGTGTTATCTTGACAAGAAGTTTGGTTGTGTGAATAAGGGAATGTTGGCAAAGAAAAAAAATGATGAAAAAAAGAAGGAAAGAAAAAGGAAAGAAAAGAAAAGAAAAGAAAAAAAAAGCATAAAAAGAAAAAAAAGAAATGCCAATGGTTGTAATAGAAGAAAAAAAATAAGAATAGAAAGAAGAGTGAAAAAAAATATATTAAAAGAGAGAGAGAAAGAGAGATTGGAGATGTGGGGAAGTTTGAAAAGTTGTAGTAGACATTCAAATCATATCCTTTGACCCAATTGAAAATCACAAGCCTCTTTCTTCTTAATCGATCACCTCTTCTCAAAGTCCTAATGATTTTAGGTAAATTGGATTTGAAGTTAAGGTAATGAGATAGTTCTCCACGGTATCTCGCTCTTCTAGTGAAAAGTATCCTTTCATGAGACTTTGTGCACTAAAATGTCTTTTTTTCTATTTAGATATGAGAAGCATTAGATTCCATTTACGATTACTCTTTATAGCTTCCATATCATGAGTGATAATTATTACACACAATTCGGAGTGATTTCATCTTGAGAGTGTAATCCCGGTGAGAGTTGAGTCAAAATGAACGTCTTGATAGTATCTTAGGTTATGCGAGCTTTGAAATTAAAGTTTTGTATTTTGGGTTGTCCATTTACACACACACTTGAAGATTAATAGGTATGGAATATTCTAATGACTTTGATAGTAGATTAACTGTAATGTGTGTGTTGCATGGCTATGGCATACTAGAGAGTTTCATAAGATTGTTGAGCTTAACTATATTGCTAAATGAGAGGAAAAAAATTCTTTGAAAACATTTAAATGAGAACCATTACCATAAACATGAATTTTGTGGGTAGATTCACTGCAAACCCTCACGAGACAACACTCGTCCACTAGGGGGAACCTAGAGGTTTAAAGGCTTGTTGCATACGCTAAATGCAATCGCAATTCCTGCGAAAGTGATTTAGGATTTTTACTTTCTTTTATTTTTAATTTTTAGAGTTAAATAAACACTGTTGTAGTTCGCTTCATTGCTAGGGACTAGCAACGAGCTAGTTGGGGGGTGTGATTCGAGGTGAAAAGTGCATGTTTATAGCGTAATACATGGTCTTTTATGCATACTTTTATCCCCAAAGTCCCTACATTTAGGTGCATTCTAATAACAATGATCTTTTTATTGTGTTAATGCTAAAACATATGTTTTTGCAATGTTTTATAGGTATTAGGATGTAAATCAATGAAGTGGAGCTAAAGAAAAGTGATTCTAGTAGATAGAACAACGGAAGCGGCTGAGCAAACGCCAATTTTGACAATGAAGACTTCAGATTTGGAAGATTTTCCCAGAGATATAAAATGTAGATCTTTGAGTTACGGTCGCGTGGCCACAAACGAGAGGTCAATACGAGGTCCGAGTGAAAAGTTATGGTCATTCTCTCATCGGTGCGCAGAGTTGTCAAAATCAGAGAAGTTCAAGCGATTGAGAAGAGTTCAATCGATCGAACCTTCGATCGATCGAACTAAGCTCGATCGATTGAACTTTATATTCACCCAAAAGTTGCGTAAACTCTGTGGGAACCCTATATATAAGTCGTTTTGACGCCAGACGAAGGGAGGACGCTCCAGAACGCAGAAAATAGCAGTTTTAGGGTAGTTTTAGAGTTAGAATAGGTGTAGATTATGTTAGATTCAAGTTTTCTTCCTCCTTTTTCATTGTTAAACTTAAGATTGATGTTGATTACAAGTTATATTCATATTATCTTTAGGTTTTTCTTGTCCCTTTTCTTTATTTGATTGTTTATTGCTTTAGATGTTAATGATTGCTATGTTTTGTTATTTCTGCACTAGTTTTATTATGTTTCCGTAGTTTAGACTTTGAGAATATGTGATGAAACATTGATTCTCAGCCTCTGCCATGCAATCTTTAGAAACCTTAGGCTCGATCGATCGAAGGTATTTCGATCGATCGAACTAGAGCCATAGTCAAGCGATCGAAGGCATTTCGATCGATTGAAGGATGAAGATGTCGATCGATCGAGAGCGCTTCGATCGATCGATCTTGCTAATTCCTGAGATTATTCTTTTAAGTATTCCATGACTTTTTGTTTTAGAAATTTGTCATCAAATTGTCCCAATAAGCTCAGTTTGTCACAACAGTTTTTAGAACTTAAAGCCTTAAGGCCTTTTCTTCAATGACTTTTGAAAACCACTTTGAATGCTAACACCATTTAGAGTGCAAGTAATAACCATTATTTTAAACCGTCTTCCATGTATTTTAAATCAACTGTGATGATGTAGTCTCGGTCATGAAAGGGCTATTGATTCTATATCTTTAGAAAAATACGGAATGCTGAAAAGGAATGAACTCCATAGAACGTTAATGAGTATGCATGGTAAGTGGTTAGGATCAATGTGGATTCACGTATTTCCAACACCTTTAGTTAATTTATTTAATTAGTTATGTTTCTATAAGTTTTAGTTTATTATTTAGTTTAATTTAATTAATTAGGATTCGTAGAATCTCCACCCGTACATTAATCTTTTCTTTTTCTTTAGGATTTAACTTAGTAGATATTCTTCCTATTCCTTCCCTGTGGGATCGACCTGGACTTATCCAGTATTACTTGCACGATCACCTACACTTGGGTGTTGCACAAGAGCGCACAACTATTTTGTCGTGTCACTTAGAATGTTCTCTCACCCCTTTGCTTGACTCTCTGGCTCCCCTTGTTTCACAAGGGAGGGAAGCCAATGATGTTTCTACGGAAACACAAGAAAACAACTTGGCATTGGAAAGGTCTATAACCAATTTAACCAAAATAATGGAGGCTGTCCTCTTGGCTAAGTCTTTCTCTTCTAGCTCTGAGGCGAAGGACGAGGCCATCATTGAATCAGACAAAGAGCCATCTCTCTCTCCCAAGTACGTGCCACTTGCCATTCTAGGGAAGAGAGGATGGATTTTGGGAAGGAGACGGCTACCTCATCCAGAAACCTTAAATCTAGCAAGAAAACATCTATTTCATCTAGAAATGTATTAGCCCCCAAGAAGGCAGCCGAAGGACAGCTTGGGCCTTCGGCAGATTTCGGGCACATTGGCCTAAATGGGCAAACAAATAATGGTTCAGGTCATAATAACCAAACCCGAGCTCAAAACCAACAACATTAAAACCAGGGCTGGCCTCTTCTAGAGCCTGGTTTTGAACAACCTCGAAACACGTTGGGGGTAGGTAGGGCTGAACAAGAGTTCTGGCCACACAGGAACCAAGAGAAACAGGCCGTGTTACCCCCCTGTGGTAAATCGAACAGCCCCCTAGGATAAACATCGATAGGAATCAACTGGTGGAGGCTATTCACGAGGAATATGGACCATTTGTGAGAAGAATTGGTCGGCTGATGTATCATCGACCATACACAGGTTACATTAACCATGTTGAATTCCCTATGAATTATAAGATACCGAGTTTTTCCCTCTTTTCTGGAAAAAATGAGTAGTCTACCCTAGAACATATTGGCCAGTTTATAGTGCAATGTGGCCACGTGGGGGGCAGTGAGCCTTTAAAGATGAGGCTTTTCCCTAACTCGTTAACAGGGATAGCATTCACCTGCAGGTGGAAGAACTATTTCATGGACAGTTCTATCGAACAAAACCTAAAACGTCCATGGTCGACCTGTCCAAAATGCACCAGTTATCAGAAGAATCGGTTGAAACTTATACCGGCCGATTAAAAAAAGTCAAATATCGATGCCGAATCACTCTCCTCGAGAGCGAATTCATGAAACTAGCCACCGGAGGACTAAACTTCGAACTCCGGAAAAGATTTGATAGAATGGAGTTCAGAGATTTGTTTGAATTAGCCTCCAGAGTAGCCTGATATGAGAGCATTTTGATGGATGAACAAGAAATTAGAAATTCGTCAAAGGGAACCTACTACAAAGATCCAAATTATGAAGTCCATATCACTGAATGTGACTTCGATTCGAGGGAAGTAGATATGGTTGAGGTAATAGTTAAATGACCTATAATTTGCTCAGCACTGAGAAAACCCATTAACAATAATGCATCCGTGAGAAAACAAACCTTTGAGGCTGGAAAAGTCTACACTTTTGATTTAACAAAAGCAGACTTAATATTTGACGCCTTATTAATTGAAAAGGTCATAAAATTAACTGATGGACATCGGATCCCCAAGACTGATGACATAAAAGGGAAAGAATACTACAGATGGCATAATTCTTGGAGACATGCCACTAATAACTATGTTATTTTTCGAAATGTCATACATGAAAATGTGGAGAAGGGAATCTTCAAATTCTTTAACAAAGCAATGGAAGTGGACGCAGGCCCATTTCCAAAAGTGGCAATAACCAGTATGACCATGCCTGATATGTCAAGACTTTCCAGACCATGATTGAAGGTAGATGTCACTGAATCGGTTAATCGGAACCTTTCTCAAAGGGATGCCAAGTAGCCAATGGCGGAACCCACTGGTGGTAAGAAAGATTGGCCTAAAAACACAATTCGCAACCTACAGGCAAACCATGAGCAATGAAGAATCTTACAGAAAAGCAAGGAGGCTGAGGAGATTAGTTCGGCCTCTAGAGGAACGCAGTAGCTGCTGTTAAAACTAAGACATCAGTTGAGATTGGTGGAAGAAGGACTTTGTCCAAGATGCAGGACTGAAATACACATAAGACATCCCAGCCCTGTTAAAAGATTGAGAGAGCCAGATGTTGAAGAAGTATGGAGGCCAGTTCAAAAAGGAATCATGCTTCCAGAAAGAAAAAATAAAGGATTAGTCTATGATCAGATTATATTTTTCAAAGTAGTTAGGAGGTAGGGCTGCAAGAAACAATTCCCAGCTTCCATATGTTAATCACCAATCAGGGCAACACTGCCTTGTCTCTGCACATAGAAAGTGGCATTCGTCCAACCTTCCGTCTTCAAGGGACCATCCTAGGATGGTCTTACCACCAAAAGTCGAGCCTGAAAGATGGCATTAGGTGGAGCATCCTAAGTTTCCTAAGCCTTACTCTCTGGCTAAAAAAAGGAGGTATCAGAGGCACAAGAAGACATCAAAAAAACAGGCGTTGAGCCATTTGGAGACCCAGAAGGAAGGTAAGGATGTCTAGATCCTGAAAAAGGTCAATGCTCCTGAGGCATTCACTAGCCAGACAAGCCCTGACACATCCAAGGCGAAGGTACCAGAACCTGAAAGACCAGACCTAATGAAAAAAGATGATGGTGACTTGGAAGACTGGCTAAATACGTTTGACTTTAACACAAAAGTTATCCAGTTCAGAACCATCTCAACAACTTTTTCATCCAACATGGTTTTTACCTTCCCGATGAAGTTCATGGCCAAAATAGATAACCAACAGCCATGAATGGGGGCGCGTATGAGTAAAATGGGTAAATGCTGGCACTCGATCTTTTTGAAGGAACTCAAAGAGGTGGTTAATGGAGCGCCAATGCCTAAAGACTCCTTACCGGACAACAGACATATGGAAATGGTCGATCAATAATCAAATCGGTCCAAGATCACCATATGGAAGCCTAAGGCTGGCCGAGACAACGACGCTGGGGGAAAAAACAAGTAAAAGTGGTCTTTGAATAACCAATTCACCAAATGGCCCAGCACTTGAAGCCACTCTATATCAAGGGCCATGTGGAAGGAATTACAATAAATAGAATTTTAGTCGATGGAGGTTCAACCATCAATATTATGCCTCAGGTAATGCTAAGAAGTCTACAAAAGTCTGAGGCATATCTTATTCCAACCAAACTAAATATATAGAGCTTCACAGGCTCAACATCAACGACTAAGGGAATTTTCCCTATGGAACTAACGATAGACAGTAGGACTACAATGGTTGCATTTTTATGGTGGAAACCTCGACCTCGTATAATGCATTGTTGGGCTGAAATTGGATTCACCCAAGTTACTACATTCCCTCTAATCTATACTAACTCTTAATCTTTTGGAATAGGGATGAAGTAGAGGTGGTCGGAGCAGACACAAGGCCATTTCAAACAAAAGTACATTCAGCGGATGCACTCTTATACGAAGAAAACATTCAGCCTGTCAAGCTTCTCGGCCTTACTAAAGAAGGCAGGCCAAGCGCAACCACGTGTGTCAAAGAAACTGCCTTGGATATCAAGGAATATTATGAGAATTCCAATCAGACTGATGAAGTATGACCGATGGAGTTAATCTGACAAGAAGTGGTAGATGAGTCATCAATTCCATGAGCTCCGGGGGCAGCTGGCTTGGAAGGCCAATTTAGCTAGGTTACAGGCCTTTGTGACCGACCAAAGATTGCAAGTTGGTCTAGAGGACAATTTCACTAACCTAGCTGATTGTATATTTAAAGAGAAAGCCTTGAAAGAAGAAATGATTCAATTAGAGGAATTGGAGATAGCTCTGGCTAAATTGGATGATTTAAAAGCAAAGGTCCAAGACCCACTCTTGGAAATCAATCTGGGTTCAAAAGGAGAGCATAAACCCATTTATGCTAGCCAATTATTGGAATTCGACTTCCAGACCAAATTAATCGCTATGCTGAGAGAATATAGGGATTGTTTTACCTGGGATTACGACGAAATGCCAAGTTTGGCAAGGGAATTGGTAGAACACGCTCTTCCAATCTGAGAAGGGTGTAGGCCATTTAGCCTATAGCCCAGGAAGATGTCTCCCGAAATCACATGCAAAATAAAGGAAAAAAAATCAAAAGACTCCTTAAAGTAGGATTTATCAGAACCACTAGATACGTTGAATGGCTATCTAATGTGGTCCCCGTGGTGAAAAAAACATAAGTACTTATTTTCTAAAATCATGAGAATAGAATAATTTTATTATCTACACATGTGGGTTTCACAAGTAAGGATGAATTAATCCTTGTCAAGTATTCCATTATTTTTTATTAATTAAATTAAAAGTTTTTCTAAAAAATTATAACCCTCAAATTTTTTTTAAATTCTAAGTGGGAGAGGGAATTTATCAAGTATAAATCCCATGGTCTCCATCACTGGTTTGTAGATGATAGGATTAATTTTGTGTGATGGCTCTAGTGCCATCCTCCCCATCGGATGCAGTTGATCATGGAATCATCGGTACAAACTTCTTTAAAAGAATATTTTGGGTGATTGTTAGTGTGGGTCACCTCTCCATCAGAGGTGTTCCTCACAGAACTCTTGACCTAGAATTAAGTGATGGTATACACTTAGCTATAAATAATAATATCCTCTCTATCTGAGTCACTGTTGTTATTTATAGGACCAAAGCAAGTCAGCAGTTTAATTTTACTAGGAAAGGTACATCGCCTGGATAGTAAAATTAAAAGGCAATTGCCTATCTGAACAAATGATGGATAGTATATGGCTTCCCATCGAGTCATTCTATTCGCGGTGTATCAGGTTGCTGGCGGATTCCTTTCAAATATGGTAGAGGGAACCAATATTTTCAACTCGAATCCATAGTAATTTTTGCCCAAACGTAATTATTTATGTTATGTGATTCTCAGGCTTTTAAATGGATAATTTCAATCCACTTGCTGTTATACTTAAAGAAAACAAACTTACTGGACCAAACTATATAGACTGGAAAAGGAATTTGGATATTGTGTTAACTGCTGAAGAGTACAAGTTTCTGCTTACTCAAGAATGTCCTGAGCAACCTGGTGAGGGGGCAACCGCTGAGGAAACCCAGGCTCACAAGAAATGGGTCAAGGCTGATGAGATGGCGCGGTGTTACATTTTGGCATCCATGTCAAATGTGCTGCAACATCAGCATCAGTCAATGGCTAGCGCCTATGACATGATGGAGAGCCTCCGAGAGATGTTCGGGGATCAAAGTCGTGCTGCTAGGCAGGTTGCCATGAAAGACTTGATAAACACAACCATGGCTGAGGGGACGCTTGTAAGGGATCATGTTCTTAAGATGATATCTCTTCTTAATGAACTAGAGATCCTTGGAGCTGAAATCGACGGGGAAACCCAGGTCGATATTGTACTCCAGTCACTGCCAGAGTCCTTTAAGCAATTCCGCCTCAATTACAACATGAATAAATTTAAATATACTTTGGCGGAGCTTCTTAAAGAACTCCAGGTAGCTGAGGGTCTAAACAGAAAGTCAGGGAGTGCTCTTGTGTTTGAGAAAGGTTCTGCTTCAAAGCCGAAAGGCAAGAAGAAAATGAAAAAGGCTCAAAAGAAGGCCGCGGGTCCTCCGCCAATCTAAAGGCCAAGACGACAACCGGGAAAGCCTAAAGGCAAATGTTTTGTTTGCAAGAAGCCAGGACACTGGAAGAAGCAATGTCCGGTTTATCTCGCCAGACAGAACAATCAAGGTAAATCTCATTTACTAGTTGTTGAATCGTGTTTAGCGGTCCGATCTACCGGTACCTGATGTGTAGATACGGGAGCCACTGATCATGTATGCAATTCTTTGCAGGGGTTCCAGGGAACCAAACAGCTCAGTGATGGAAAGATTTATCTATATATGGGAAATGCTACGAGAGTAGCAGCAGTTGCAGTAGGAGATCTACATCTTAGTTTTGGTAGAGATAGGATTTTAATATTAAGAAATTGCCTTTTTGTACCTTCTATAAGAAGGAATTTAGTTTCAGTTTCTAGTTTAGTAAAGAATGGATATTCAGTTCATTTTAATAAAATAGTAGTTATTAAAGAAAATAAACGTTTTATTTGTTCTGGTCTATTGGTGGATGATCTTTATATTATAAATCCTATCTCTCCTATACTGCAACTTAATGAATTGAATAACACAAATAGTTTGCCATTTAAGAGAAAAAAACCTTCGAGGATGAACCAAATGCATCTTTGGCACTTACGCCTTGGTCATATTAATTTGAAAAGGATTCAAAGACTGGTTCAAAATGGGCCATTAGGCTCATTGGAAGTGGAGGCACTTCCAGTCTGTGAATCCTGCTTGGAAGGTAAAATGACCAAGAGGCCGTTCTCGGCCAAGGGCTATAGAGCTAAAGAGGCGTTGGAACTGGTTCACTCTGATTTGTGTGCTCCTATGACTGTCCAAGCAAGAGGGGGATTTGAGTACTTTGTCACTTTCATCGATGATTGCTCAAGGTATGGGTACATTTATTTGATGCGGCGTAAGTCTGAATGCTTTGAGAAATTCAAAGACTTCAAGGCTGAAACGGAGAAGTGTCTAGGTAAATGTATCAAGACACTACGATCTGATCGTGGTGGAGAGTACCTCTTGGGAGAGTTTAGGGAATACTTATTGGAGCAAGGGATTACATCTCAATTGTCTACACCCCGTATGCCTCAGCAGAACGGTGTAGCAGAAAGAAGGAACAGGACTCTCATGGATATGGTAAGATCTATGATGAGTTACTCGAATTTACCAATTTCCTTTTGGGGACACGCATTAGAGACAGCTGCATACATTCTAAACTTGGTACCATCTAAGTTAGTACCTACTACTCCCATGGAATTGTGGACTGGGCGAAAGCCTAGTCAGCGGCATGTTCGGATCTGGGGTAGTCCAGCACATGTGCTGAAAGGGAATGCAAAAAATTTGGAATCGAGAACAGAAGTATGTTTCTTTGTTGGGTATCCAAGAGGAACTAAAGGTGGTCTGTTTTATAGTCCTAAGGATCAGAAGGTTATTGTTAGCACCAATGCCACATTCTTAGAAGAGGACTATGTTATGGACCACAAGCCCAGAAGTCGTATTGTTCTAGAGGAAATGAGAGGAGAGACACCGAGACATACTTCTTCGATACCAATGGTACGAGAAGAAATACCACAAGAAAGAGTTATTGATATTCCATTACCACGTCGTAGTGGGAGGATTATCGAAACTCGTGTAGATACCGAACCAACCATTAACACGCAGGTTCATGAACCAGTACAGCGTACAGATAATGGTGTATTAGGTTCAGAATCTTCACAACGAAATATCAGTGATACACAGACACGGGTTGTGCCTTGTCGTAGTGGGAGGGTTATTATTCAACCTGACCGGTATATGTTCTTGGGAGAGTCTTATGACCGGGTCCCTGATGAACAAGGTATCGATCCCTGTAACTACAATGAAGCACTCCAAAATAAAGATGCAGATCTTTGGCAAAAGGCTATGAAGTCTGAAATGGAGTCCATGTACTCCAATCAAGTCTGGGATCTTGTAGAACCACCCAATGAAATAAAACCCATTGGATGTAAGTGGATCTATAAGAAGAAGAGAGGAGCAGACGGTAAGGTGGAAACCTTTAAAGCAAGGCTTGTTGCAAAAGGGTTTACTCCAAAAAGAAGGAATCGATTATGAGGAAACTTTTTCGCCGGTGGCAATGCTAAAGTCTATCCGGATTCTCTTATCCATTGCTGCACATTTCGATTATGAAATTTGGGAAATGGATGTCAAGACATCATTTCTAAATGAGAATTTTGACGAGTGCATCTATATGATGCAACGAGACGGGTTCATTGCGAAGGGCCAAGAACACATGATGTGCAAGCTTAAGAAGTCCATTTATGGACTTAAGCAGGCATCTAGGTCTTGGAATATCCGCTTTGATCAAGCAATCAAGTCTTTTGGTTTTGATCAATGTGCGGATGAATCCTGTGTGTACAAGAAACATGATGGAAGAGTGGTGGTGTTCTTAGTACTATATGTGGATGATATCTTGCTAATCGGAAACGATATGTGGGTATTATCTTCTGTAAGGGTATGGTTATCCAGTCAATTCGATATGAAGGACTTGGGAGAAGCCGGTCACATCCTAGGGATCAAGCTTATGCGAGATCGCAAAAATAGGATGTTGGGCTTGTCACAAGGCACTTATATCGACAATATTCTTGCAAGGTTTAGCATGCAAGATTCCAAGAAGGGATTCCTTCCCTTCAGACATGGAATTACTCTATCTAAGGATCAGTGTCCTAAGACACCTGATGAGATAGAGAAGATGAAGGTAGTTCCTTATGCCTCGGCAGTAGGAAGCCTAATGTATGCTATGCTATGTACTAGACCTGACATCTGCTTTACTGTTGGCATGGTTAGTAGATATCAGTCTAATCCAGGGCAAGAACATTGGAATGTGGTGAAAAATATTCTCAAGTACCTGAAAAGGACTCGAGACTATATGTTAGTTTACCAAGCAGACAATCTTGTACCCATTGGGTACACAGATTCTGATTTCATGTCAGATAGGGATTCCAGAAAGTCTACCTCGGGATATATGTTTACCCTAGGAGGTAGAGCCATTAGTTGGAGTGTAACGCCCTGTATTTTATTATCATTAATAAATAAATACGGCATTTCATTTCCATGAGCATTTGTTTTAATTTCTCTTTGTAATAATTATCTGGGGCCAAACCGTAATATTTGAAAATATAGGAAATATTTTCTGTGGTTTCAAAATCGATATCTATATTTTTGTATAACCGGGAATTTATTCCTACGCTAATATAATTTTCTGCATTTTATTTTCAACCGTAAAAATACCAGTTTTGTTTTAAAACTGCGCCTTATATCGCGTTTTAGGTGTGGGAGCACGTGAGCTCAACCACACCGTGCATTTTCCACCTCTTTCTTGGAGCCCAATTTTTTGGCAGTCTATATATGTGAGTGTATAACAGTGTCTCTCTCTCTCTCACTCACTGTGTCTCTCTCAATCTCCCTCATTTCTCTCAAATTCTCTCCAATCTCTCAACTCTCTCAAGAACACACACATATAACACACATACATATTATATATATACATATATTCAGTCACATACATAGCTCCATATATACATATATATAAATCAAGAACGGAGAATTAGAGTTTGGACGACGGATATTACGGCGGATTTCTCGGTCTCAAATTCTCGGTCTAATTAGCCTCGGTGAGTATTATAAACTCACTCGCCATGTTTATATATGTATAATTCAGTGTATATGTGTGTGTATATGTGTATATATATAGATACACCATTGAAGCTTAAAATTGGAGTTTTGTCAAACTCAACCAAATTCAATTCCGTGAATTGATTATGAAAGATATCGATGCCAATAGGCTACGGTTCGAATCCTACGACTTAATTCATCCGTATCGCGACGAACGGTTGATTTAAAGTTTTGACACCCTCACTTTAATCGCGAATATAAATCGATACAATCCGTATTAGTTAAAATTGATCGCGTATTCTTAATCTACGCGGAAAACTGAAGAGATCCATATATTGCACGACATAATTGAAACAGAAAACAGAAATGGGTAAATTTCAGTCCAAAACCAGAAACAGGGGAGAAAACGAAGAAGACGACATTCTGCAAGAACTCGCGCGCGCGACCCGCTCGCGCGAGGCTCGCTCGCGCGGACCGTCCCTCCCTTTCGCGCGCGCGATCTGCTCGCGCGACCTGTCCAGCTCCCCCGCTCGCGCGACCCGCTCGCGCGATCCGGCCTTCCCTTTCGCGCGCGCGATCCGCTCGCGCGATTTTTCCTCCCCCTCGCTCGCGCGATCCGCTCGCGCGAGGTGGCAGTTTTGGCAGTTTGTGTGATTTTTGGTAAGGGACTGTTTGGAAAATGTTTTAAAAGTTTTTAAAGAACTGTTTGGCAAATATATTGTTTTAAAGGTCTATGTTTAAAGAATTGTACGAAACAAGAACAACTTAGGCCAAAATTTATGCTCGTACGATTATCCGGCTTTGTGATTTACTAATGGTGTTATTTATGAAACATTGACATACATATTAGGGTTGAGGTTGTGTCAACATGCATGTGTGTGAGAAAGCGTGAAAAGAGTAAAGAGTAGCGGTCTGGTGTGCGACCTCAATATCGATCGGATATTATTCCTGGTATTGGAGGCGACAGTGTCGTGTACGACTTAGATATCGATCGGATAGTATTCCTGGTATCTAAGGCGCGCGTTTCGGATATTGATCGGATAGTATTCCTAATATCCGAAATGATGGTATTGAGTGTGGTGTACGGCTTGGATATCGATCCGATATTTTTCCTGGTATCTAAGGCGCTTGTTTCGGATATTGATCGGATAGTATTCCTAATATCCGAAATGATGGTATTGAGTGTGGTGTACGGCTTGGATATCGATCGGATATTTTTCCTGGTATCTAAGGCGCTTGTTTCGGATATTGATCGGATATTATTCCTGGTATCCGAAATGATGGTATTGAGTGTGGTGTACGGCTTGGATATCGATCGGATATTTTTCCTGGTATCTAAGGCGCTTGTTTCGGATATTGATCGGATATTATTCCTGGTATCTGAAATGATGGTATTGAGTGTGGCTTAGATATCGATCGGATATTATTCCTGGTATCTGAAGCGATAGTTTGGTGTGTTGTTTTGGATATCGATCGGATAGTATTCTTGGTATCTGAGGTAATGGTTTGGTTGCGTTGAGTTTTGTTGAGAGAAAAGAGTCAGAAAGATGAGATATTACATTGCTCATGCATGGTCGCTTATTTATTGCTTTCTTTATTATTCCCCCGTGATTATGTTGGAATTGGAACCTTGAATATATTGCTTTTAAAAGTTAAATTGCACCGTTGTTTATATGCTTATATATACATTGCGAGCACTTGTTTATTTTGCTCACCAGCTTTCATAAGCTGACGGCGTTGATGCGTCCTGGACTGTATGTCCAGATTTTTAGGGTCAGGAGCAGCCAGGGTACTTTGACTATGCTACTTAGAGTCAGGAGACTTTCCAGGAGGCTGCTTTATATTCCCTATGTCTTTTAATTTGGGTTTTGTAATAAACTAGTTTAGACTTTTGAATAAGGCGTTTTGTGCCTAAGACTATGACTGCTGTAATAGTTTAGTAAGTTTTTATTTCGGAGCTTATGTTTTTTTGTTAGTATCCTTTGCTCTAGAAATGTTTGTTAAGTTATTTGTTGCAGGGACAATTGGTCATACTCACTTGTCACGACCTACGAGTCCATAAAGGAAATTAAATGCTTTCCTGAATTATGCTACGTCGGGGCGTGACAGGCTTTTTGGTATCAGAGCCAGGTTATGGCTCGACCGATTGTCCAGACACATGGGATCTCCCGTTAAGATAGAATTGAGATAAGATAGTTCGACTTCATTCCGTGTTTAGTCGCTGTCTATCGTTTAGAATTTTCTTTCTTTCCGAGAGTTTGACCGTATTCCGTTGATTGATGGATAGGTACCGTTCTCTCGATCAGATGGCTGGAAGAAATCTCAGGATTCGTCCCGCTATTGAAGATGCACCCCCGGTAATAGATCCAACCGGAATGGTCGAGGCTTTTGTAAGAAGATTGGAGAGGGTTAGTGATCAAAATGCGAGGAACAATAATCAGAATGGGAATTACAACGGGAATGGAAGGCAAGCCCACCAGACGGGAGACAAGCTTCTCAAGGAGTTTCGCGCCCTGCGACCTGAGTATTTTGCGGGGACTGATGAACCCTGGCAAGCGGAACAGTGGCTACGCCAGATGGAGCGTATCTTTGAGACCATAGAGTGCACTGATCTGGAGAAGAAGCGTCTAGCTATCTTTCAGCTGTCTTATGCAGCGGCTGATTGGTGGGATGCAGAAAAGGCAACGATAGGGGAAGAAGCTGCAAGGAGAATGCCATGGGTGGTGTTCAAGGAAAGGTTTCTTGAGAAGTATTTCCCCGAAGAAGAGAAGGACAAGAGAGAGAAAGAGTTTATGGAGTTGACTCAAGGGAATCTGACTGTCCGAGAGTACACTACTCGATTTGAGCGTCTGTCTCGCTTTGCTCCACATATGGTGGACACATCCCAGAGGAAAATCAAGAAGTATCACCGAGGTCTCAACCTGTCTCTCAGACATTTGACTATGGGGCATCTGGGCCAGTCATTTGAAGCTCTGGTGAGATTGGCTACGGGGTTAGAGAATGATGGGTGTCAGAATTCGAAGCCGTTTGGAAATCGACCTCCGCAGAAGGGTTATCCCGGCCAGAAACCTGGGTACCCTCAAGGACAGAAAAGGACCTGGGATGGAGGAAAGAAACCTCAACAGACACAAGCAGTTCAGCAGTATCAGCCTCTAGCAATAGAAGGGGGCAAAAACAACAACTGCTTCAATTGTGGTAATCCCGGTCACCGAGCTAAGGATTGCAGACAGACTAGGCGTGCTGATCGTCCGGGAATTGTGTGCTATAATTGTGGCATGCCAGGTCACATAAGTCCGGAGTGCAAGGCTCCTAGGAAAGGCAACTATGGTCAGCAAGGGCAAGCCCGCCTGAATGCTGTTATTCCCGAGGCTGCTGGTTACGAAGAAACAGGGTATGGAGGAGGTGCTTATGAGGAGGGATTGCCTGAGCAACGAGCAGTGGAAGGTACTCTAACTTTGTTTAACTCTCATGTTAAAGTTTTATTTGACACGGGTGCTACACATTCTTTTATATCTATTAAGATCGTTCAGAAGTTGGGTATCGTACCGCATCGTTTAGAGGAAGCTTTGAGTGCTGTCTCACCCTAGGGACCACAGTCAAGTTATTACATGTGTGTAAGGATTGTCCTCTTCGGTTAGGAGACCGTGAACTTTTGGCGAGTTTGGTGGTTCTATCGATGAAGGAGTTTGATATAATCCTGGGAATGGATTGGCTCGAGAAGAATGATGCGAAGTTGGATTGTGCAAGGAAGAGGATCACATTTGTGGACAAGGGGAATCGACTCTTCGATTTCCAATGTAACCCTTCGGGTGATATGTTCCTCACTAGATGCCTAGCAAACATTGAGGTTGTCAGTGCAGAGGTGACAGTATCATCTATACCGGTAATCAAAGAGTTCGAGGAAGTATTCCGAGATATTTCAGGATTACCGCCGGAAAGGGACATAGAATTCTGTGTGGAATTGGTGCCAGGTACTCGACCTATAACCAAGGTTCCCTACAGGATGGCCCCTACAGAGTTGTTGGAGCTGAAGGAACAAGTTCAAGAACTTGAGAAGTTGGGTTTTGTTCGTCCAAGTACTTCACCCTGGGGAGCACCAGTGTTGTTCGTGAAGAAGAAGGATGGGACGATGCGGTTGTGTATTGACTACCGAGAACTGAATAAGGTTACTATCAAGAATAAGTATCCCTTACCTCGGATAGACGATCTGTTTGATCAGTTGCAAGGAGCCACGACCTTTTCTAAGATTGATCTACGGTCAGGGTATCACCAGTTGAGGGTGCGGAAGGAAGACATACCTAAGACTGCTTTCAGGACGAGATACGGACACTACGAGTTCTTAGTGATGCCGTTTGGGATGACGAATGCTCCGGCTGTGTTTATGGACTTGATGAACAGAGTATTCAAGCCATACTTAGATCAGTTCGTTATTGTCTTTATTGATGATATTTTGATCTATTCCAAGTCAGAGGAAGAGCATGAACAACACCTGAGGATCGCGTTGCAGACTCTCAAAGATCACCACCTGTATGCTAAATTCAGCAAGTGTGAATTCTGGCTTCAGGAAGTTAAGTTTCTCGGGCATGTGATCTCTCAACAAGGAATCGCGGTTGACTCATCAAAGACAGATGCAGTGGCGAATTGGACTCGGCCGACCAATGCTACAGAAGTCAGAAGTTTTCTGGGACTAGCTGGTTATTATCGGAGATTCGTAGAAGGTTTCTCAAAGATAGCAGCCCCGTTAACTGGTTTGACTAAGAAAGATTTGAAGTTTGAATGGACTGATAAGCATGAACGCGCTTTTCTGGATTTGAAAGAGAGATTGACAACAGCGCCAGTGCTTGCGATACCAAGGGATGGTGAGAAGTTCACTATTTTTAGTGACGCCTCGTATCAAGGATTGGGATGTGTCCTTATGCAAGACGGAAAGGTTATCGCCTATGGTTCACGACAGTTGAAGCCGAATGAATTGAATTACCCAACTCATGATTTGGAACTGGCAGCAGTAGTGTTTGCGCTCAAGACCTGGAGACACTACCTCTACGGGGAGAAGTTTGATTTGTTCTCAGACCACAAGAGCCTTAAGTATTTGTTTACTCAGAAGGAGTTGAACATGAGGCAACGTAGGTGGATGGAGCTGATTAAGGATTACGACTTTACATTAGAGTACCACCCCGGTAAGGCTAACGTAGTCGCTGACGCCCTAAGCCGGAAGCCTCGAGGAATGATTGCTTCATTGATGTTGAGGGAATGGAAAGCTTTAGAGACAATCGCAGAATTTGATATGCAGATTTCTGAAGGAAGTGACGGACATCACTTTGGATGCTTGGTAGTACAACCAACACTTGTGAGTCGAATCATCGAAGCCCAAAAGGAAGACGAGAAATTTCAAGCATGGTTCGCTAAGATGTCAGAGAAGGACCCGACAGAATGGAAGGTTGGGGCCGATGGAGGATACCGATGTCGAGAAAGATTGTGTGTGCCAGATTCTGGAGATTTGAGAAAAGATGTTCTCGAAGAAGCACATAAATCGAGACTGACAGTACACCCAGGAGGAACAAAGATGTATAAGGATTTGAAGAGAAACTTCTGGTGGGAAGGGATGAAGCGAGAAGTAGCCGAGTTTGTGTCTAAATGTTTGACTTGTCAACAAGTGAAAGCCGAACATCAGAGACCCTCGGGATTGTTGCAACCCTTACCTGTTCCAAGATGGAAGTGGGAGCACATAACTATGGATTTCGTGGTTGGATTACCCCGGTCACAACAGAATTATGACGCGATTTGGGTAATTGTGGATCGTTTGACGAAGTCTGCACACTTTATCGCGTACAATATGACTTACCCAGTAGAAAGGATGAGTCGAATGTACCTACAGCAAGTGGTGCGACTACACGGTGCGCCTGTGTCGATTGTATCAGACCGCGATGCACGTTTTACCTCGGGATTTTGGGAAAGTTTGCAGAAGGCTATGGGAACTTCGCTCAAGATGAGTACTGCATTCCATCCTCAGACCGATGGACAGACCGAGCGTGTTAATCAGATTATGGAAGATATGCTCAGAGCTTGTGCAATTGACTTTGAAGAGTCTTGGGAGACGCACTTACCGTTGGTTGAATTTGCGTATAACAACAGTTATCACTCGAGTATTGGGATGGCGCCGTTCGAAGCTTTGTACGGACGACCTTGTCGATCTCCGTTGTGTTGGGCTGAAGTGGGAGACACAGAACTTTTGGGACCAGATTTGGTGAGAGAGACCAATGAGAAGATTTCACTGGTCAAGGAAAGGATGAAAACTGCACAGAGTAGGCACAAGAGTTATGCGGATCGACGTCGAAAGGACTTGGAGTTCAGTGTTGGAGACCACGTACTCCTAAAGGTTTCACCTGTTCGTGGAATAGTACGTTTTGGTCAGAAGAGAGGGAAGTTGGCACCTCGTTTCATCGGGCCATTTGAGATATTGGAGCGTGTTGGGAAAGTGGCTTATCGGCTCACGTTGCCACCAAAGATGTCTGGTGTTCATAATGTATTCCATGTCAGTATGTTAAGGAAATACATACGGGATCCTTCACATGTGGTTAATTTTGATGATATTGAGACGAGTCAGAATGTTGTCTACAAGGATAGACCTGTGAGGATTCTTGACCAGAGTATCAAGAGGCTGAGAAGAAGAGACGTTCCTTTGGTTAAGGTTCAGTGGAGGCATCATGACGAAGGAGAAGCGTCGTGGGAGTTAGAGTCAGACATGAGGACTAGATACCCCGAGTTGTTTCAGGATTAGTTAGCTCAGATTTCGGGGCGAAATCTCTGTTAAGGTGGGTAGGGTGTAACGCCCTGTATTTTATTATCATTAATAAATAAATACGGCATTTCATTTCCATGAGCATTTGTTTTAATTTCTCTTTGTAATAATTATCTGGGGCCAAACCGTAATATTTGAAAATATAGGAAATATTTTCTGTGGTTTCAAAATCGATATCTATATTTTTGTATAACCGGGAATTTATTCCTACGCTAATATAATTTTCTGCATTTTATTTTTAACCGTAAAAATACCAGTTTTGTTTTAAAACTGCGCCTTATATCGCGTTTTAGGTGTGGGAGCACGTGAGCTCAACCACACCGTGCATTTTCCACCTCTTTCTTGGAGCCCAATTTTTTGGGCAGTCTATATATGTGAGTGTATAACAGTGTCTCTCTCTCTCACTCACTGTGTCTCTCTCAATCTCCCTCATTTCTCTCAAATTCTCTCCAATCTCTCAACTCTCTCAAGAACACACACATATAACACACATACAGATTATATATATACATATATTCAGTCACATACATAGCTCCATATATACATATATATAAATCAAGAACGGAGAATTAGAGTTTGGACGACGGATATTACGGCGGATTTCTCGGTCTCAAATTCTCGGTCTAATTAGCCTCGGTGAGTATTATAAACTCACTCGCCATGTTTATATATGTATAATTCAGTGTATATGTGTGTGTGTGTGTGTATATGTGTATATATATACATACACCATTGAAGCTTAAAATTGGAGTTTTGTCAAACTCAACCAAATTCAATTCCGTGAATTGATTATGAAAGATATCGATGCCAATAGGCTACGGTTCGAATCCTACGACTTAATTCATCCGTATCGCGACGAACGGTTGATTTAAAGTTTTGACACCCTCACTTTAATCGCGAATATAAATCGATACAATCCGTATTAGTTAAAATTGATCGCGTATTCTTAATCTACGCGGAAAACTGAAGAGATCCATATATTGCACGACATAATTGAAACAGAAAACAGAAATGGGTAAATTTCAGTCCAAAACCAGAAACAGGGGAGAAAACGAAGAAGACGACATTCTGCAAGAACTCGCGCGCGCGACCCGCTCGCGCGAGGCTCGCTCGCGCGGACCGTCCCTCCCTTTCGCGCGCGCGATCTGCTCGCGCGACCTGTCCAGCTCCCCCGCTCGCGCGACCCGCTCGCGCGATCCGGCCTTCCCTTTCGCGCGCGCGATCCGCTCGCGCGATTTTTCCTCCCCCTCGCTCGCGCGATCCGCTCGCGCGAGGTGGCAGTTTTGGCAGTTTGTGTGATTTTTGGTAAGGGACTGTTTGGAAAATGTTTTAAAAGTTTTTAAAGAACTGTTTGGCAAATATATTGTTTTAAAGGTCTATGTTTAAAGAATTGTACGAAACAAGAACAACTTAGGCCAAAATTTATGCTCGTACGATTATCCGGCTTTGTGATTTACTAATGGTGTTATTTATGAAACATTGACATACATATTAGGGTTGAGGTTGTGTCAACATGCATGTGTGTGAGAAAGCGTGAAAAGAGTAAAGAGTAGCGGTCTGGTGTGCGACCTCAATATCGATCGGATATTATTCCTGGTATTGGAGGCGACAGTGTCGTGTACGACTTAGATATCGATCGGATAGTATTCCTGGTATCTAAGGCGCGCGTTTCGGATATTGATCGGATAGTATTCCTAATATCCGAAATGATGGTATTGAGTGTGGTGTACGGCTTGGATATCGATCCGATATTTTTCCTGGTATCTAAGGCGCTTGTTTTGGATATTGATCGGATAGTATTCCTTATATCCGAAATGATGGTATTGAGTGTGGTGTACGGCTTGGATATCGATCGGATATTTTTCCTGGTATCTAAGGCGCTTGTTTCGGATATTGATCGGATATTATTCCTGGTATCCGAAATGATGGTATTGAGTGTGGTGTACGGCTTGGATATCGATCGGATATTTTTCCTGGTATCTAAGGCGCTTGTTTCGGATATTGATCGGATATTATTCCTGGTATCTGAAATGATGGTATTGAGTGTGGCTTAGATATCGATCGGATATTATTCCTGGTATCTGAAGCGATAGTTTGGTGTGTTGTTTTGGATATCGATCGGATAGTATTCCTGGTATCTGAGGTAATGGTTTGGTTGTGTTGAGTTTTGTTGAGAGAAAAGAGTCAGAAAGATGAGATATTACATTGCTCATGCATGGTCGCTTATTTATTGCTTTCTTTATTATTCCCCCGTGATTATGTTGGAATTGGAACCTTGAATATATTGCTTTTAAAAGTTAAATTGCACCGTTGTTTATATGCTTATATATACATTGCGAGCACTTGTTTATTTTGCTCACCAGCTTTCATAAGCTGACGGCGTTGATGCGTCCTGGACTGTATGTCCAGATTTTCAGGGTCAGGAGCAGCCAGGGTACTTTGACTATGCTACTTAGAGTCAGGAGACTTTCCAGGAGGCTGCTTTATATTCCCTATGTCTTTTAATTTGGGTTTTGTAATAAACTAGTTTAGACTTTTGAATAAGGCGTTTTGTGCCTAAGACTATGACTGCTGTAATAGTTTAGTAAGTTTTTATTTCGGAGCTTATGTTTTTTTGTTAATATCCTTTGCTCTAGAAATGTTTGTTAAGTTATTTGTTGCAGGGACAATTGGTCATACTCACTTGTCACGACCTACGAGTCCATAAAGGAAATTAAATGCTTTCCTGAATTATGCTACGTCGGGGCGTGACATGGAGTGAGGTGTGTCACTTCATGGCTTTGAGTCTAAGTGGGAGATTGTTAGGGATGTATACTAAAAGCCATGCTTTATGTAGTTAATTTATTATTTTAATAAAATCAGTTATTCCATTTTTATGAGAATCTGTGTGGGCAATGTTTGTATTATATTATTTATTTAATATTATGCATGTGTGTTTCTCATTCTACATAGTAGGTGGTTTGGTGTGTAGAGTTCGGCTTACACACGGAAGATCAGACCACCAGATATTGTAGAATGTAAGATTTTGGTTTACAGTCTTAGATGGGATTGGACACACCATCGGTAGGACTGCAGCATGGTGTTGTAATAGGTTTGTCTTGACTGCGGGAAACGGTTCAGTTTCAACTCACTATGCTGGTACACTTTGTGTATTAAACAGGACCGACTTGGGGTAATTATCTTTATACTGACTTGTAAGATAATTAATACCTCAAGGCTATCATGAGTGCTTATGCTCTAAATCCTAACTTAGTTTATAGACACGTACATTTGATATTTACACTTTGATCCCTAAAAGGGTGAGATCCTTAAATGGGTCAATATCTCATTGGATTGGGTGGCAATATTAATTGTGTGGTGGATATTAATTAATGATGGAATCCATGTCTCAATTTTGGGATTGATGATATCCCCTTGAGAAAGCTTATAAGTTTTGATTATGTCAAACCCTGCAGGTGGATTTTGTATCCGACATATCAGATAAGTTAAGGAGAGGATCTCAAGGAATTTTAAGAGATTAATTAAATATGATTGTCAGTAATTATATTTAATTAATGGATATCTGTAATCTTAACATGGGGAGATAATAAGCATTTAATAACATGGAGCTCAAAATATATTTTTGAGATAAGGGTAGGAGTGCAATTATAATTCTTTAGTGGTATGAATTATAATTTATGGAAATAGGAATCTGATTCAGTTTGAATTAGGGTTCCTAATTCCATAAGGAAGCCTATTCCTTATTGCCTTCTTATGGTCCCTATCGTAGCCTATATATATGCTGCCTTGGCTCTTCTCTCAGGTTGCATGATTTCACATTGTAAGCTTCCCTTGACCTCCTAGCTTTCTTCTAGAAGGGTTTCCACCAAACCCTAGTCTCTGTGAGCATTCAAGAGACATAGGAGTGAAGATTGCTAGCGTCGAACAACGCTCACTAAAAGAACTTCGGACTACTCGATACTGATCGAAAGTTACTGATTTTTTTACGCGACGTTCCTGACGTCGAGACGGAGCTGCTGTAAAAATTCAAGTAAATCGGAGATCGTTTAGTCCTCCTGACGAACACATCTTTGTCAGATCAATGTGATCGGGATTGAATCGTCACAGCAATCAAAGAGAGTGCTATAACTGGGATTAGAAAATAGAACGTAAAGAGGGAAGAGTAGAAAACATAAAGGATTTCGAAAGAGCCTACACTCAGTTCGATATTCTGGCAGCCAAGGAATACGGTAGAAGATCGTGAGCTTTTATCGAGCCCGTGTTCTCGATTCGTCTAGTACAGCAATCCGTTTTTGCATTTCAAGGTAACCCTAGTTTCTGCCCTTGTAGGGTTATTGTAGCTCTCACCTAAATTTTTTGTAGTACCAACTTATACGCACTGTTAACGGATTCTAGGAACGCAGTTTCCTAACAATTCCCACTCGGGGATACGTAGGCAACCGCATCAGTTCGGTCGACACCATCATAATCAACCCTTTTTCTTTCAAAACTTTGTCCCGAACTACATTGTACCTGATCCCCGTTCAGGGGTACATAGGCAGACTTTCAAAAAGAAAAGAAGGATGACTCGCTAGGTCGAAAATCTGAAATGATGCCTAGGCAAAAATTAGAGTTAAATCCAAAGTGAGCAATAACAAAAGAGAGAAAAGAGCTCGCTAGGTCACATAACTGGTGCCTAGGAAAAATTATGAGCGTGTGAGAGAAATAAAGTCGCGATCCTTACCATAACCCAAAAATCACCCTTCACACTAGGGGCAAACTTCGGCCACCTGCCTCGTTTGCCTGAATCTCTTCTACACTAGGGTCAAACATCGGTCATCTACCTCGTTTGCCTCACAACCATACATATCCCAAACTAGGGGCAAACATCGGCCACCCACCTCATTTGCCTCTAATCGTCCTAGTGTGCCCAAACAAGTACCAAAAGCAAACATCTGATCAAAATCATACTACAAATGTTTTCAGAAAGTCAAATGCATAAAATAAGGTTCTCCGAGTAACCAAGGTTCACCGATAAACAAACTTCGAATATTACATAAGCAGAGATAAATGAAAACACAAAAAGTTATTTCAGAAAGCAATCACAAATATCAAAGACACTTGGAGGAAAGAAGCAGAGTCAGTCAAGTCTATTTTTATTTTGTGTCTTTTATTTCTTCAAAGGTCTTTAGAGGTAGGCTTTTACTCGGTAGGCCCATTCACTGATGAAAGCAGCAATAGTAACAGCTCTGACTCTAGAAGCGAAGACCCTCTCAGTAAACCTCTGGGGGACCTCCTGAACCCGCCCATACTGTCTGGCCAATCGACGAGGATGATAGAATGAAGTCTCTCTTAGACCCATCAACCACACTCTCTGGTAATCCCTGAGGCTGGTGGTCACATCATGGAGGCCCCAATGCCCCACAATCCAGCAAATGTCTGTCTCAGATAAAGCACCGATCATGCCAATCCAGTCGGCAAAGGTATAGTAGGAATAAAGCACAGTCCTGCAGAAGTAAACTGGCGGCACACTACCAGTCCATAACTGAAGGCCCTCGTAGAGCCAATCCTGTAACACCAAAGGCGCCCCAGAAAGAAGAAAAGTTCCTTGGTTGAAGGCACGATCCAAACCATTTAGAGTTTCGGCTAGAACCATAGCCATGGGGTTCCTACCCCCCTTCAGTCTGAGGCACACATGCACCAAGTCACTAAAAGTACTCTAAAACAAGAAGTGCGAAGTCATGCACAAAAACAGAGCGGCCCCACGGGTAGGTTGTCCAAACATTCCTTCCAAACATTCTGCCTCTACTGTCGCAGCAACTAGGTTGACTTTCAACTTGTTTTACAGAAAACTTTTCCCCAAAGAGTGGTCCCAACTTATTTTTCCCTTAAACTTCAATGTCTTAGGGAACTTTATGTATAATATAGGCCTCTACATGTTTTGTTTTCATTTTCTAAGATTTTTTAACATTTCAGTCGATAGTACGGACTCTGTTTCTGAATAACCTCTATTGTTAATATGATTTCTCTCAATCTGTAATAGTTATTGAGGATTGAATTTTTTATTTGTGTTCTAGACACACCAATGATGATCTCCATAAAAAAAATGCATTTAAAACATTCATAACCCTACTTTTCATTTTCTACAAGATCATGTCACTTTTCTGTCCACTATTCACAGCAAGTATACTTTTACTTCCATGTTTTGATTTGATGCTTACATGCACTCCAAATTTATTCATATCTTAGGAAGTAGTCCATACTACATTTGTACATATTCTATAATGATTTCATTCATGCATTTATGCACATTTTAGACTTCTAAGTCACTTTAGAAAATCCATGTACATAAACACACTACAACCTTTGCACATTCTAGGATCATACATTGTATCCATGCAAGATTTGGGGTTATCTAAGAAGATTATAAGGAATGAACTAAATCATATGTTCATGTTTTCCATCGATTAATTCTTCCTTTCTCATCCGCCCCGGGGATTGAGAGGTCTTCTTTTCTCAACGACTAACATGCGTCATCCTAGCTTGCTAAGCATATTTGACTTCTTTGATTATTTGTTTCTTGAACAATTCATGTCCCCCTTCTTGTAATACCCGTATATTTCTATCAATAATAAAAATTTGGTCCCTGCATTTTGGTAGTCGTAATCCCAGTAGTTAATTTCTTAATCCCAGAGATCCGTACGTATGTGTGTGCGTATTAATTTCATTTCTTAGACTGCAAGTTATTAACCTCGGACTGACATTGCACGCAAATCCGTAGAATCTGTATCAAAACTAGACTGTGTAGCACGTATATTCTAGCGACGGCAAAACTACACATTTATGGAAAATAGGAATCATTCCTAAATTGGTAATTGTACTCACCTAACCTACCCTTACCCATTGGTTAAAACCATTACCCAAACCCCTCCCTACAACCCGCCGGATTTTACCCCTCACTTTCCAACCGCCGGCTACACACACCCTAAGATGCCACTCACCTCAATCCTCTCCATCTTTTCCACTCCCATCAAACAGATTGGAAGAATCTGCATGAGTACACAGAGTTACGTATGGGTGTGGTTATATATGTATGAGGAATGGGGAGGGAGGTAGGGAGAGTATTAACCAAAGTTAGAGTGTAGAAAACACAGACCTATTGCCTCACCTCCTCCCTTGCCACCATACGCACACCTGCTGGAGCAAGAAGAAGAAGCTAGGGGCTAGAGAGAGGGAGCTCGCCGGAAACAAGAGAGAGAGGAAGACCCGAGGCCCCCACAAGTGAATCCCCACCCCCTGAATTATTCAGTAGCTTGTACACACTTCCACACACCCCCTGGACCCCTCACGACCAACCCAAACAGAGCTTGAGGCTCTCAATGCTCCAGAATCACCATTGAAGCCCCTCACCGGAGCTCGATTTGTAAAACCCAACCATACCCCCTATAAATTAGATCAAACAGACCCTCATAGTCCCTAGTACACCCCCTTAGCACAGCTTTTGGTCTAGACCACGTTTGGTCACCCATGCAAGGGATTATTCCCGAAAAACCGAAAAAGAATAATCCCTTAGTGGGACGTTAAAACGAATAAACTGAGTCATGGCCTCCTAGTATGTTGTAGGGGGGCCCAAACCGGACCCAATGGCGTTGGAATCACGCATTTTCGTGAAGAAACGAGCAAGTTATGGCCTCTGGAAGATTTTCCGGCGAAGCCCGATTTTCCGGCGACGGTTGGCTCACCGGAGAAGACAAAGAAGCGGGTTATATCGTTTACCCGTTTCTAATTAAAACGGGTCGGGTCTTGGGTCAGGGTTATGGGTTAGCTTGTTAGTATAAATGGTAGTGGGTTCGGGTTATATTAATTAATATGGATCCGGTTCGGATCTTTTAAGTTAGATCATGCCAAGTGTGAATATGGGTAACCCGTTGGACCGGATCGGATATGGGTTTGACCCGCGGGTCTTTGCTTTTATTATTATTAATGATTTTATATTAATAATTAATCTGTTAATCTCGATTAATGCTTAATAATCTGTATTAAGGTTTATTAGTCTGTTTTTATATTATTAATTATTCTGATAATTTAGATTAGTATGTATATTATCTAGATTAGTATATAAATGTATATATTTAGTATTTATAAATAAATACAAATGATTTTAAATGGTTTTAAATACCTAAAATAATTTCAATAATGCTATAAATTACTTTTTAATAAATTGTAATATTATTTTTATAATATTCTTATATTATGACATTATGAATTATTATTACTATATGATGTACTTATTATTTATTAATTCAAATAAATAATAAGTAAATACTTTAAATTAAAATAATTAGGTAATAAATACCTAATGACCATTTTCAAGCATAGGAAAATTATATTAAATTTTCCTAAGGTCTAGTACCTCTATATTATAAATAATTATCTACAAGACCCTAACTTTAATATTTTAGAAATTATTAATTACTTATAAAATACTCGTTTAGTCGTATTTTAATTATTTAAAATACCAAACGAGCCTCGAAAATTATGAGAAAAATACTACTAGCCTAATTTAAGGCCTAGTATTTAATAAAAATATTTATAAGGGCCCAATGTCTCCCTAAAACTATATTTTAAAATTATGAGACCCCGCAGTCTATTATTAGACGATTTAAACTTCAGAAATTCATAATAAATAAACCGTAGCTCAGAAAAATACGCGGTCAATTCCCAGAGTCTTAGAATAATGCCTAGAATATTCCCTTAAAGTTTGGTGACCTTTTGACACGGTAAAAAATACAGCTTATCCTTAGGGCCCAAACTGCTATAGAAAACCCAGCCTTTTATGCGACGGACTCCGATTTGAGTCTAGTCAATGGCGTTGGACTCAGAATGATGTCTAGATCATCATGTTGAGGTTTAGGAACCCACCCGGCAAAATTACCATTATACCCCTGATTTTAGTAGACTTATTAATCTATGTTCTATATAATCTTAATTCTTTGTAGGAACCGCTACGCTTATTTTCACGCACCCGCATCGAGGTGAGTCGTCCTAACTCACTTGGTATATTATAGAATTATTCTTTGATCATATATGTATGCCCAGTATGTCCTGTGTGGACGATACTGATAAATATTAGTATTGTAAATGTTGAGATTATTTCTTATATAATGAACGCATGTTAGTTAACTATATTCCATGCTTAGTTAATGACCGCTGATATTCTTGGTTATCATGATTTCTGTTTCTATAGTCACATGAACATTCGCATGAACATGGTCGAGTCGTGATGTCTATATTGACGTCTGCATGGTTAGTCACGGGGACTAACCCAGTCATATTGTTATACATGTTGGGTGGACCGTAGTGGTCCGAGTGGTACAGTCAAGTAAATGGGAACAACAATGAAACTGCTATAGGGCCCTGCTAGGCGACGATAGCCAGAGTTTCCATTGAAATCATTGAAGTTATGCATGAATTGATGATTGATACGCTATAGGGCCCTGTTAGGCGACGATAGCAATGTATCCATCAGAATACAATAGTTACCTTTCAAATGCTATAGGGCCCTGCTAGGCGACGATAGCGCTGTAACTATTCTATTCTTCCGACAAGGTCACGAGGACCTAAGAGTCCAATGATTACCCTTTTTAAAACCAAAACTGCTATAGGGCCCTGCTAGGCGACGATAGCAACGTAATCATTCTACTCTGAGCTAACGGCGTTACACTGGTAATGTAACAAGTTGCATGAGTCGGTTGTGGTGTTCATGGTCGAGTTGAAGTCGAATATATCGATAATACATTATGTCATCATTCTACATGTCATATGCTCATTAATGTTGTTTCAAGATATGTTGTACTTGTATATCCTTATCTGTATTAGGAGTGATCGGTTAAGACGTTCTCACTAGCTTCAAAAGCTAACGGCTCCTTCCCTGCCCTGGACATTTCACGTCTAGGTTATGATGAGGAGAACTATCAAAGTAACAATGAAGATGCATATAACTATGCTCAGGCTGGGGACTATCAGGAAGGTGATCCTGAGACAGACTATCAAGAAGAGCTCGATAACGAGGGTTACGGGTTCGCCAGTTAGAAAGAGGACCCTGGCCTATTTCCGCATTAAGACTTCTATTACGTTTTAAATATCTTTTGATTGATGTAATATTTAAGTGGCGTAAATCGCCCAGACCTATCTTTGGTGGTTTTCATTTGGAACTACTGTAATAGCTTAAGTAGCAAACACTCTAAGTTCCCCCATGAATACCATTAGATGTTTTTCTGCAAGTTTTCTTACTCTGATATATATTATGTTGTTAGTATGTTGCACGGACAGGTCAGTTTTATGTAACTCGTCATCCCTACGGGTCCAGAAAGGAAATTTTAAATTTTCCCTATTTTTGGTTACTCCGGGGCGTGACACTTCTAGACTAGGAAAACTTGATTACTTGATATGTGATTAGATGATTTTTTCTAGGTTTATTTGTGTGATCTTTCACTTTTACATTGTATGATATTTGGCTTAGATCTTATGAATGATATCTTATCTTTTGATCTTCCATTCAAGATTCTTATGTGATGTAATATACTATCATAGTATTAATTGACAAACCAAATATAGTATAAGATGATTATTTGGATGTTAATTAAGGCCCGTCGAAAGACAGGGCGAGTTGAGGGTGTTTTAGTCGTGACAAAGGCTCTTTCCTCTCTCGTACCAAAACCTCGAGCCAAGTTCTTTGGTTATGAAAGGCCGGTGCCCTTTATCCATATGGGTAAGTCAACAAATATGCAGATTGAGAATGGGACTGTGAGTTATATAGAAAAAATCAAGATGAAGAACTTGGTGGCCAAGTACCTTCACTTTCACTCTACAAATTCAAGTTAATCAATATCCTAAATTATCAAAATCATAACTCATATATGCTTTCACATATATACCATACGTATATAAATTCTGAGGTTTAAGTTCATAGAGGTTATACAGGGTCTTCTCTCTATCCCTTTCCGTAAATAGAAGGTAAGGGCAGAAGGGAATGTATTAGGTTGTCAGTTAGCTCTCGCTGCTTGACCACTGCAGTGAGAGAGCGCAGGGGGGTTACCTCATAAGTAGCGTAGCGAAGCAAAGTGTAGCGTATGGAACTACCTTATCTCCGTTCTTGTTGTTCCTGTAGCTAGGCCAAGAGCGGGGTAGAGATAGAGAAGATATCGTCAATCTTACCTCTAGGATGGTAGCTTTCTTTCCTTAATGCCCTGGGAGAGGAAAAAGGACTGTAAGCTTCATTGCTAGTGAGTTCTTTCTTTCTCGTTTAGGGTTATAGCACGATAGGATGAAAGGGAATTCTATCTAGCTATCTCTTTTCCTGTAGCTCTGGGCATGCAGGATAGCAAGTCTCTCTCTTAGGTTTAGTTTGTAGCCTCACTTCCTGGATTGCCTCTTAGTTGAGTAAGTCCTCCCCGCTTTCTTCTTTGTTCTTTCCTCTCGTTAGGAATATAGTCAGGCCTTTCCCTTTCTAGTAGCTAGTGGCTAGTAGCTAGATAGTTCTTTGTATTTGGCATTCCTATTAGGAAGCTATGCAGCGGGAACTGCAGCGTCAAGGGCAAGCGATATATCCGCAGTTCACTCTTTCCTTCCTAGCTGCTAAGGAGAAGAAGGCCGCACCTAACTAACAGATAGAGAAACCTAAGGTAAGTAGCTAACTGATTAGTGGTTCCAGGCCAATAGCTGGTTATAGAGCTAGGGGTCAATTAGGTGTTTGGAAAGTTAAACTTATGGTCACAATTTAACACACCCAAAAATGGCATTCCCAAACAAGTCTAATTCAAATGATTGGTTGTCTTAAATGTGTATCAAGCAAGACTCACATCCTAATGGGTAGAGATTCCCAATCTGTGGGAGTCCAAGGCGGCGCGGAGAGTTTTTATTTACAAACTGGTATTTTCGCGGCACAGTGATCACCACAAAAATACAAAAAATTTATATTAACGAGAAAAATAATTTTTCGGTTGTACAAAAATACAGTTTGAATTAAAAGTAAACATTTTCACTGTTTTGAAAATACAATTTTCAAACCAACACAGGTATTCTTGAAATTTATAAAAATTAAAGTTTGACTCCAACAAAAGTATTTCTATTAAAATAAAGAAGTAGAAATACATTTAGCAATTAAATGAAAATACAGGTCGTCACATTGTATAACTTTAGTAAACTCATAATCTGTTCTTAAAGTTCGTTTAAGTTTTGCTCAACAGAATGTCTTTTCTCTTTAAGGTAGTTTGATCGCCCGTTAAAACTTGTTGATTTATTTTGGTTGCCTCTCACCTTTTTATGACATGATTTAACTTGTGTACTTCAATATTGACGAAGAACCTTAACTAGGGTACTTTCCTACTAATTTTTAACAATCACCATTACGATAGAAGTCAGATCGTGCACCACTCGCACAAAGTATTAGAAAAAATCACGTTTGTCTTCACACACACAATCGAGCTTTAAACAACTCTGACACACCCAAAGTAAAATAATACTCCTTTCGTCTCATTTTATGTGTCTCCCGTTCCTTTTTGGGATGTCCCAAAATTAATGTCCACTTTCCTAAATTAGTATGTAAATTTTACTTAGTTTATCAAACTTCCATTTCTTGTAATCAACACTCAAATAAAACAAAAAAAGAAAGTGCAATGATTATGGACAATTGTGAAAAGTATGTGTAGATTCTTTTTGTCCTCTTAAATAATTAAATTTTCAAAAATGAATACATAAAATGGAACAGAGAGAGTAAGAACAAACAATATTTACAAAATAAATAATTATTTTAGTGCCAAAAGGAGCATCACGCACCGCTAGACAAGTGGTAGAATTTGTGAGAGGTGGCAGTCACAGACGGTTAAGGGTCTTGTTTAATATGATTTAGACTACAAACAATGAGACAAAATGTCACTCACATGGTCACATTTTCACCAACTCATGACTAGGTGCTACGCACAAGAAATCTTGTAAAAGCTTTCCTTTTATATTAATTAATATCAAAAAGTATATGATGCTAATGATTTAATTGTCATCCCAGTTTACATTTAGTGCTCCAAAACCATAGGGAAATAACCCATCCAGCGGGATTCATTTGGATTAAGGGCCTATTTGGGAACTCATTTTGCTTTCAATGGCAAAAAATGCTTTTGATCAAAAACTGTCCGGTCAATTATAAATTTGTGCGATTGACTCGCATCTTTTTTTGTTTTCAATTGACTCACAAAAGTTGGTTCAGTTCTATTTTAGCATTTGTAGTTCTACAATCAATTATGAATTCCAAAAATCATTGCTAAACGGAACCGTACTTAGAGTTTGAAGAATGCGGTCTCGATATCAAGTCTCCGTGCTACTTAGACTAATGCTATAGATTCAAAAATAGAGACACGAAAGTGGATTCAGTTCTAGCTTAGCATTTGTAGTTCCATAATCATTTATGGACTTCAAAAACTATTGTCAAATGAAGCCGTTGCTCCTCAATTATCTTGTGTGAAGAGTAACGGCTTTAGCCTAGTTGGAAGTGGCACTCTATATCATGCTCATTATCAGAGTCCGAACCCTGCCCCATCTCTTTTCCTCGAACCCTAGTACTTAAGTCCTCTAATGAGATCACTACACTAAATGATAAAATAAAATTACTTTATGTGAAAATAGGAAAGTGCACTTCAGTACAGTGCTGTCAGTGCAGTTCAAATTATTCCAAACAAAATTTGAATAGTAAAACTGTTTGTGTAAAATCAATTTTCTAAAATTATCCAATTTTTATTATTTAAACTGTATTTAGAACAATTTGAATGCACTGAGAGCATTGTACTGAAGTGCTCTCCAAAACTAGGATATGCAAACCAGGATCTTTTGTGATACGACTAGCGATCTTCGTGGTATCAACATCACTTGATAAGCAATCCATCTTGGCCATTGGATTTCGAGAGATATAATCCTACCCATTCAAACAAATGGGTGGTTCTGAAATATTCAAAAAGCAAATCGAGGAAAATTCTACCATACATCTTAGTTGTTTTACAATTAACTGATTTTTGGTCTCAATAAGTTGTAATTGATCCCCATATTGTAAGTAGATCCCAAAGTATTATAACATCTAAACAACTTTGGATTTAAAGTCAAAGTCATTATTAAACTTATAAAAACATGCAACACATTGGAATCAAATTATAACTTATTGGGACCAACTTACAAATTGTTGGGACCAATTAAAATGTATAGTAAATTACACTTTACACTCTTGTAGTTTGGGTGTAATATCACTTTGGTCCATATAGTTTTAATTTTTATCATTTTAGTCTTTCCAGTTTCAATTTATGTTCAATTTAGTCCTTTCATCAAAATTTTCTACAATTTTTGACAGATTTAGGCTCCATATAAGTGTGTAAATTATAATTTCTCTACGTAAATTTACCATTATGCCCCTAATTATACCTCACGTGCATCACATGACAAATTTCTGTAAAAAAAAAATTGTACAATATTTTTTTTTGAAAGGATTATATTGAACTTATACGAAAACTGGAAAGACCAAAATGACAAAATTGAAACTACAGAGACCAAAAGTAAATTACTCCCAAACTATAAAGGTGTAAGGAATAATTTATCCTAAAAATGTATTGTACATCTGAAACCACCAGAATCACTAAGAACGTATGATAGAATGACCCAAGCAATTGATTATACTAATAACTAAGGGCTCGTTTGGTAATGTTGTCGTTTTCTGTTTTCTGTTTTTGTTTTCGTTTTTTAGAAAACGAAAATTGAAAACACGTTTGGTAACGTTTTTGTTTTTTGTTTTTAAAAAACGTTTTCAAATTTTGGGTAAAAATGGAAAACAGCAAAAAGTCGTTTTGAGTTTCCTGTTTTTGTTTTTTTAAATCAACAATGTTATCAAACAAGTTTTTGTTTTATTTTCAAAAAAAAAAAAACCAAAACTGATTTTCGTTTTTAAAAAACTGAAAACTCAAAACAGGAAACGTTACCATGCGAGCCCTAAATGTACAATAAAGATACTCTCCCTAAAATCCCTCTCTAACCGATCTCACTCCCACCCTTCTCCAAGGGCTCTCCTATTATGAGGGAGCCTTTGGTCCTTTTGTTTGTTTGGGTCCTTCTTTAGTGAGAGTTTTGTCCTTTACGGGGTATAGTCCCTCTAAGGTTTTTTTTTTTGTGTTTTTTATTTTAATTTTAATTTTAATTATTTTATTTTGTCTGGTTTGGTACCACTTTCACTCTTGATCTCAATGCTCTACTTGTTCTAGGGTCAGACCGATTTTTCCTCGTCGCATATCTAATTAGGGTGCTCACGAGTTAGGTGAGTCGGATTTGGCCCTCATCTGCTTATTTATTCAAACATAGTCAGATTTGTCCGTCTTCCACCCGTCATTCACTTGCTTTGTCGGGTGCACCCGACTCATCGGGTGGTCGGGTGAGTCGGGTCGAGTCGGGTGAAACCCGACTATCTCATTTGTCTCAATCAAGTATTTGCTTTACACATGACTTTATCTACATTTTTTTTTTTTGCTTTGAATGTCTTTGTCTACATAGTCATGGACTAACCAAAGTTCAGACCAAACAAAAAATAAAAACATAATCATGTGTTCGTTTTATGGCTTTAATGTTTTTATATCTCTGCTAGTGATATATATATTAATATAAGAATATAAAATATATATTTTTAAAGATTATATAATACATAATGCATATATTGATATAAACATATTACATATATATACATATATATTAAAGACTATATAATACCTAATGCATATATTGATATAAGCATATTACAAATAAATTTTTAAAAAATTAAGTGTGCTTCGAGTCAGGTCGGGTGAATCGGGTTTTCACCCCTTTAGATCCATGACTTCGTCCGAAACTGTCGGGTTTCCACCCCCAAGACCCGTGACTCTATCCATATTGTTTAAAAACAAAAAAAAGGCTACGGGTGAGTCGGATGGGCGGTTGGATTTTGAGCAGCCCTATATCTAAAATTGGCTTTTCAAATCTGGTGCTTATTCATACAGATCATCCGACATTGTTTATTTTAGATCCGACTTTCTTTTATCAGATCTGGCATTTTGGTAGGATTTTGTCGCAGTTTCAGCAAAGTTTGGGCGATCTCTGATGTGAGTCTCGTTGGAAGATTTTTCCCTCAGCCGACTCAGTCAAGCTACATCACAAATAGTTCTATTTGGGATTGGGGAGTTTCCAGTGTTGCAGAAGAAGTTTGTGTTATTGAATTTTTATGTTTTTTCTTACTTTTGTATGCTTGTACTGGTTCCAATTAAGATCTACTTTTATGCAATGCAATGTTTTCTGTGGTATTAAAAACACACACAAAAAAATGTACAATAACGAGGTGCCATTTGATAATAATGTGTGATATATGTTCTATATCAGTTCAAACAAATTTACTTATACCTTTTAGCAAAATTAATTGACCCAAAAAAAAAAAAAAAAATTCGTTGAATATAAGAATTGTAAAAATGTTCGGACAAGTAGGATTGATTACTATCCATTGGAAACCAATTACTAATGAAATCATTGTTAATTTTTATATCTAATAGCAAATTAAATTGTTACTATCCCACTGTCCATATGGCACTGTAGTATTTTTTTTTTTTAGAGCAATGATATGCTTCTCAAATTTTTATTCCAAAAATACTTCTGAAATGATGTGATAGTGGGGTGAGATTTAATACAGTAGGATCAGTTGAATTTTTATTAGAAATAATTTGGGAATTACTTTTGGGATATAAATTTGGGAAACATAGCATTACTCTATTATTAGGGTTAATTACAATTTAACCCCTGTGGTTAGGCTCATTTCCATTGTACCCCCTTGTGGTTCAAAAGAAGACACTTTACCTCCTTGTGGTTTTGACTAATGTGAAACTACTAAGATTTCTATCAAAATAGCCCCATATGAGGATTAAGTGTAAAAATTAGCCCCACATAGGAGAGTTTAAGTGTCAAAATTAACCCCTACATAGACAGTTAACCCCAAAATTAGCCCACCAAATAGATTATGTCACGACCCATCCCACTACGCGTGGAAATGAGACATGTGACACACCACCAAGGCTCAACCAATTATTAAATAACTATACGCAGCGGAAAAATAACTTTAAAATAACATTGAGTATTAAACTTTAGGAAACATTACCCTCCGAGTTGTAAAATTCATATAAAATTTAAAATGTAATTATATTTCGAATCGGATGAAGATATGTTAAAAGGGGTCCCAAAGATACCCTAAGAACCGGTCAAAACATTTAAAATAATTCTAGAAGGTATAGAAAAATAATCCTGGCTGGGGTCATTTCGACCGATTGAACTCGATCGATCGAGCGACCCCTTTCTACTGGTCGAATGTCCCTACAGCAGAATTCCTCTTAGCAGCAGAATTTTGCCTAAAGACAAACAACTATCACTCCTTTCATTCCTGCAAGCATGAGTACGCCCAACCAACTTCACAAGAGATAATAAGACATTCAAGAGCATCACTAAGACATACTAATCTACGAAAAGAAACGATGACGGGACAAGCTAAAGCTTGTTTCGATCTAAAACACAGAGGTACTATTACAATTCTCCAAAACGTCAAATTTGACAAGGTAAGTATTCAAAACACGAATCCATAAGTTCAGATTCCTTACAACATAACCAAAAAAGTTTTATGACCTATTACAACCTTCTAAGTCATTCCAAATCTCTCAAGTTAAAGTGAATAATTCTAACTTCTCAAAATTACATTTTTACATCATTTGGAATTTAGAACAAAAACATATACAAAAGAAGGATCCCGTCGCTCCCGCGGTCTCACTCCTCATGCTTCTTCTTTCCTTTATTTCTTTCACCTGCAATGGAGTAAATCTTCACTGCTTAGCTAAATGCTGAGTGCACAATTCTAAACATATGCTTATATGACAATCCATGCATTAAACATCTAAATCACATCAAATAGTCTCTAGGGAGAGAGACACGCATTCATCCGGTATATCGGCAAGCCCAAAGTCTATCAACCGCAATGCCAATGGCAAGCCCAAAGTCTATCAATCATTGCACTCAACTGCTCTGGCAGGGCTGGTTCCCAAACCAAGTAAGTAGTCGTCTGATTCGTGTCCGATATTGCATTCTTAACATCATGATTTTACTCCTATTGGATACGAATTATTACTTAAACCAGAGACTTAATGGATAAATTGTGCTTTTGATTGTTCTTGTTGTTACTCTCTTTGAGCTAATAAAGATTTCTTTCTTGTAGGTCAAGATTGGGTGAAGTGGAACCCAATCGATCCGCCCTTTAGAGGGGATCGATCCGCATGTTTAATAGAAACTTATTGCCAGATTCAAAAATAGCGGATCAATCTGCCATTTGGAAGGGATTTATCCGCGATGTTCCTATGACATTCTGCAACAATGATCCCGAGATGGATCGATCCGGCGAATAGAGTGGATCGATCCGCGTCTTCTCGAGAAGCCACCAATTGCCTAGATCAAAGGCGGATCGATCCGCCCTTATAAAGGGATCGATCCGCGAATGCTAACTTTTTCCTCTTTTTATTACAAGTTTGCCATTTTGTCTAGAGAGTATATATAGTTAGAGATAATTTTATTTAGGGTGAGCTTTTATTATACTTGTATTTGGAGGCTGTAAACCCTCGCTCCCCCATTACTCCTCATCTACTACCATCTTCTTACATTTAGAGTTAGAGAGAGAGGTAGTTGAATGTATTGAAGTATTGCAACTCTTTATTGAAGATTTTCTTGATTTTTTCTATGGCATTTATGATAGTTTCTTCTAGTTGGTATAACCTTTTCTTTCTTCTCTTAAATATTAATTGCATTGTAGTTATGAGTAGCTAAATCATGTAGGTTGGGGATCATAAACCCACCATTAGACATGTGTGTGCTTTAATGTAGGATTTCTATGTAATGTAGCATTTATAGAGTTCACGCGTGCAAGGTTTGGTTTCCTAGGACCCTACTTACAATGTCAAGCATTATAAGTTGTTAAATCCTTTAATTTCAAACCTAGCCTCATATATTTCATTGAAATATCTATTTAGCATGTAGGTTGACTACCACATGTTTGATGGTTTGTCTCAATGGGATTTCCTACTCCAGAATATGCTACAAGCATGGAATTCATGTGTTGTTTGGTCCAAGGTGGGGAAATGCTCCCCAGCCTCAATATCTCTTTTTGCGAAACCCCCGATCTTCATTTAAACTTAGTTTTGTTTAAAGTTACTTCACATTTTCTCAATTGTCATTATAGTATACTTTAACACAAATTGAATCAATCCCAAAGTCGAAAAGACTCAAATTTTATTTCTTAGTTTGTTAAATACTCCTCGTACTATAATTGGTCATTAAGCGTCCACCAAGTATTGTTGCATTCCAATCTCTGTGGACTCGACACCCTATTTCCATTGTACTACATTTTAATGGGGTTAAACAAGAACTTGATTTTGAAACCATCATCGTCGCTACTGTAACTCTCAAACATCGAGAGGCGTATCCCGGCATGAACTTGTATCAAACTCCCCTTTGACCCACATACACACATAACATGTTCATATAATTAAACATACGTGCTTTCATGGCATTTTCATGTGCATAATTAACGGGCCTGCTTAATATATGAATTCCGCCCAGATCCAAAATATTAAGTCCGATAATTAAAACATGAAATTTCCTATAATTCATAGGCTTAGAATTCATACCTTGTGCGATTTCCCTATAACTTTGAAGGATAAATTAGGAGACCAATTAAACTCGGATCTCCAATTACAAGGGATTCCTACAAGTTTAGGTATGTTTTCCCAAAATTCCAACATTACAACTTTTATAAAAAAAAAACTTAACCAAACGAATCCTAACTAGTATCAAAACGAAGCCCTTACCTCAAGGAGTTCAAATTTAGAATTTGGAGAAAAACTGACGATCGGAAGGTCGTCGATTTGTTTCGGAAAGCTTGTAGCAACCAAATCCCCAAATCTCCCCTCTCTTGATTTCCCATTTAGGTTTTGAACTAATGAAACCAATTCATGAGTTTCTATATATAGGCACAACTCTAGGGAATTATGTTTACCTCCCCACGAGTTCTCAAAACTCCTAATTATTCCCTGAAATGTCGCACACGTCCATTTTATTACTTCACGAGTGAAAACTAAAATTTAAAAAAGTTTTCGACTAAGTTCCGTTTGGCTCCAAAATTACGTCTGAAACTAAATTCTGTAAAATATCTACACAACCTACCGTTATTATAATATATCACTCACGTTCTCACCATAGTACTGCAAATGCTCTACAGCGACAACAAAACTACCATAAATTATACTACACAGGTATAATTTACTATTCATGGAAATCAGGTAAAGTTAAATAACATTTAATCCACAAAAATGTCATTTAATCACACGGATATCTCAATGACTACCGAATCACCGTGTCCTTACTCGACACCTTCCATTGACCGTAGTCAACCACTTATCTCACTTATTAATAAACATTAATAATTCACATGTTACCACATTGTCATATTAAAACATGTAATTTCTGGAACGGGTGTGACAGATTAAGTGTTAAAAATTAACCTCACATAAGTAGGCTGAATGTTAGAATTATCTCCACTTTGGGGTTTAACCCCAAAATTGACCTCATAATAGGGGTTAAGTATTAATTTTTTTGATCAATTTTAGAATTTTTATTAGTTTTGAGAGATATCATAACAGTTTCATTTTAGTCCGAAACCACAGGGAGGGGTTAAGTATCCACTTTTGAACCACAAGGGACTAAAGTGAAAATGGATCTAACCACAGGGCGTTAAATTAATGTATTTAATAACTCGGCTTCTTTTTGGGACAGTCATTATTAACAGCACTCACGTGACATTTGCAAGGTTACACATTTTTTAAAAAAAAAATTTTAATGGTTTAGTAATACTATACTAACTACTTACTTTTGACCATTATCTGTGACAAAAAAAAAAGTGTGAGTAATCCTGATCTCCAAATTGCTATGTCTAATTATGTTATTGCAATCAGATATTAAGTTAGCAATCATTCACGGAATACTATAATGCCCCCAACAAACACATAATAACCAATTTAGCATCTCCCCCAATATGGACTCTTTTTTTTAAAATTCCTTTCACATACTGATTAAGCCTAATCTCAAAGTCTCAGTCTTAATCATAGGAACAGTAAACTCATACCTCAATCCACTTGGAATAAACAAAGAGTGCGGCACTCCACGATAGTCTCTTAAAATGAATCCTAAAGCTGCTCCATCCCTTTTTTTCTTGGAACCATCAAAATTGAACTTAATCCAATCACAATTAGGAGGAATCCACCTAATAAACCTCAAACTTTTATCCTCTCTATGCATTTCATACTAAGTAGATAATATTATTGTTTCCTTGACCTTGTAATAATCTCGAGTAATGGCACATCCATCATATCCTGATGTGGACTAATGAAAAGAGGAGCGAGACTGTAGAGTCTACTGGGGTTCACACCACTTTATAACCTCTCTCATCTCCTCATTGGTCCATGTCAGGGTGTGGATGAATGGGTGTGAGATTTGGATGTGAGTCTAGTGCGCATTACACAATAATCTCTAACCGTCCTAGTAGCTTTTTCAATCAACAAAGCTAGGGACACAAACAAATCTCACAAACGCTTACATCCACATCTATCTCTCTCCTGAGTGATACTATGATACTTGTGACACTAGAGTTGCCACAAACTACATATTGCAAACTTTAACTCCAATATCTTTACTACAACGCATGTTAACTTTAATCAACCAATTCAAAACATTTGTATCGTCATCCAGCGGTATTGGAATATTATTTTGAATAACATTCCATAACATACTCTTTCATATTAAATTCTAAATTTTGTTCTCAAATGTTTTAATAATTGTATTACATATAGTGGTATATAGTACCACCGACTACTGCCATAATATATGATACAACTGTTAAGCATTTGAGGACCAAATTTGAGATTTGGGAAGCATAGCACTACTCATTGTAACTTAGTGCCACATTATTGTAACTTTGAAAACCACCGGGCTTTTGAAAAAATCACTTTACTTCTGAAATTTGTTATTTTAAAAATGATACTCCGTATAATATAGTACTCCCTCCGTCTTATTTTTTGAGTCTACCTTTGGGAACTCAACTTATTAAGGGGACAAAAAAAATCTACACCTACTTTCCACAACTGTCCTTAATCATTACAATAACTTTTTTAGTTTTGTTTTGATGTAGATTTCAAGGATAGTTTTGAAAAAAAAAAAAAGAAGCAAAAATTGTATATTAATTTAAAAAATAAAAACTTATTTTGAGACATGGCAAAATAGAATATAAAACACAAAAAATAGGGCAGAGAGTACATTTTTTTTTTGGCTAAAAAGATGAAGTACATTTTAACAGCAGTAGAATGAGCATAGAATTTTCCCCGAGCAGTTTTAAGGAGACTCCTTACTTAGGACTCTTTTAGTCCGAATTTATCTTAAATAGCAAAAAAAAAAAAAATAGTTTTCAATACACCTATCTTGCATTAAAAACTATTTTTCTTACAATTTATGACAAATTTAAATTAAAGAAGTTCCAAATAAGAGTCTTCCTAGTTTTTTCCATTTTCCCCTCACCAACACCATTGTTACTTGTTAATTAGAGTTGTAGAATTTTCACAAACAAGAAAGCACAGGGTAAAAATTTGTGGGGCCCACGTGTAATCCACTCGGACTACAAAAACACGGCCAATCACCAATTCAGGGAAGACAAGCAGACAAGTGGAACTCACCATGTCTCCTACCCAATCATCAAAGTAGGGCCAATAGTTCCATGTTTCTTTGTGTTGTCCCTAACATAATCATATCCCACCATACTGCCCTTCGCCGTATTATTTATTTACAGTATTTATTTTTAAAATCTTTGTAGTGTATGTAATACTGTAGATCCTCCGCAACCGTATGGGATAGTTAAAGTGGGTAGCACTCAAGTAACTTTTTCAGGGCCATGGATATATATATATACAGAACCCTTCTTATGAGGGATCCCTCACTTTGTTAAAGTGAGGACTTCTTTTTACAGCCGTCGGATCCAGTTTTTTGTCTGTAAAATTACTTCAATACCCTTAATGAAAACTGGATCCAACGATTATAAAAAGAAGTCATCACTTTGTTAAAATGAGGAATCCCTCATAAGAAGGGTTCTGTATATATATATACACATGATAGGCTTCCTATATGAACTCCGGCAAATTAACAAAGTGTGGACCATACTTAAAAGTTAGTAAAACATAACAAAATAGACCCGGATCTTTAAAAACCCGACCCGGGTATACACACATACACGATTTAGAATTTATATATAGAGAGGAAAATTCAAAAACAAAAAACAAAACACACACACAACCCCCCCCCCCAATTCCCATCTCAACTGTAAGTTGAGCAATTTCTAACCAGTTTCCACCGGCTCTATATATCTAAACTTTTATTCCTGTTTGTTTTAACAATTATATATATATATATATTTGTATCTACACTTTCTAGATCATTTCAAAGCATTTTCCCATTTTGGAAATTGGACTTCAGTGCTAGTCGTGTCCACTTAGGTCTGTATCTTCAATTCATCACACAACATGACTACAAATTTTGCATATGTATGTATTTGATTTAGGTTTGTGCTTATGTTTTGCTTATGGGTGTGTTTGGGTTGCTGAGAAAACTCAAAAGAAAGCAAAAGTGGGTTAAAGGTTGTAAGTGCCGTGTGGCTTTTTCTTTTATTTATTCACCCTTTTTTTTTTCCGAAAAAGTGGGTTAAAGGAGAGAGAGAGAGACGAAAAGACGTGTACTGACTGCTGAGAATTGAGAGAGAGAGACATGCATATGGGTATGGAATGTGTTCAAATGAGTGGGTTTACAACATAAGTGACCCGGGTTTAATTTTTTTTTTTTTTTTCCTGAAAGTTGATCTAATGGGTATTGTTAATCCAACGGCTGGTATTATTTGGTCCGCACTTTGTTAATTTGCGGGAGTCCGCGTAGGAAGCCTACCGTATATATATATAATATACATAGGGGGTTGCTATCCTACAAAATGAAGATTGTAGAATAGCATTTTACATCGATTTTGAGCGACCAAAAAAATTTTAGCGACCAATCTTTTTAAAATATTTCGTCGCTAAAGGTGGAAAAAAAATTGCCACCAAAGGTTAAATTTTGTCGCTAAAAGAGTTTTTTTCGTTGCTAAAAGACCACTGTACGTGTTATAAGTTAACATTCCCCATATATATATATATATATATACGAATAATCTTCAGAGAGGCCTTCTGTTTTGGTCGTCGGATCATGTTTTAAAACTGTGAAGTGATAAAACTACTCTTAATTAAACCACGATCTGGTGATCAAAACAAAGGCTCTCTCTGGAGCGTGACTGTATATATATATATATATATTGTAAAAGTTGAAAAAAAAAAAGTCGTAGTCTTGAAAAAGCCACATAAGTATTGTCCACTTTGACTGCCCGAATAAGAGATACCATGGTGTGAACCCTCACCCTCACACTCGAGGGACAACAATCACCACAAGGGAGTGTACCACGAAGGCATTCAATTAAAGCCTTGGTACTTGGTATGCCCTCTTTGCAATAGCTAGTAGGAGTATTTTTTTCCATTCAATCCCAAAAAAATTGGAATTGGTCAAAACTCAAAAATTTATAGAAGTTGTTTTGTCAAACAGTTTTATTTTTATTTTAAAATTTAATTACTTATAAACTCCAAAATTACTAGTCACCAAAAGGGTACTTAGGACTTGTTTGATAATTGCAATAGTAATTTTGTGTGGTTGCCATAGCAGTCCCTTGACAGCTTGTGATGGTCAAAAGCAGCCCTTTAAACAACTTTTGGCAAGCATGGGTAATTCGAAATTGGCATTGAGTTTTTTTCAAGTGTGCTTGTATTGTAAAGTTTCTAGTTTTCAATATTTTTGTAATTTAAACAAAAAATTGTTTTTGTTTTCTTTTTAGAAAAACAAAAACACTGCCACCATTGACAATAGTGTCTATTGTCAAAGAAAATTGGCGATGTGGCAAATTGGAACTTATATACGTTGCCAATTTACTTTGACAATAGCCAAAGCAATAGTGGTGGTAGCCAAACGAAAATTGAAAACTGAAAATCACATTCTTTTTGTTTTCAACTTTCTGGCCTACATTTATAAAAGAAAAAAAAAAGAAGGAAACAATTATCAAACATCGGTGTAAATTTTCCAACAAAGAAAAATAAATTGATTGCCAAATACGTTCTCATATTTATTTTCAAGAAATAAAAACAAAAATAGAAAAACTGTTACATTACCAAAAGAGCCCTTACACTTTACAACAATTAAAGGTCTCGCGATTGGACAACCAATTGTGCGATTGACTCTCCAACGTTGTTCCCAGACGAGGCATTAGATGAAGAGTTATGTACTTGATAAAAAAGGCTAGCTTCTGGGCGAGAAATTATTGAGTGAGCCCGTCATGCCACGTCAGTATGATGATGTGGTGTGATCTCTCAATCTCAACCATATATATACCCTCTACTACTTCTAGGGGATCCCGCCATATGGCTATCAAAATTCAAAAAAAAAAAAAGAAAAAAAAAACTGCCCACCACATGTCATAACCTCCTAGTATTAAGGGCACATGACTCTTTTTTATTGGGGAGGTCACACCATGTCATCATACTGATGTGGCATGATGGGCTCACTGAATATCTTCTTCTTCTGGGTCGTGTGCGGCACTGCATGAGTTGATGATGGTCCTAACTAGGGGTATAAATGAGATGAGCCACTCAACAGGACTTGAAGCTCGGCTCGGCTCGCTCATTTGAGCTTGTGAACAAGATCGATTAAGACTCGTGAGCAGGTTCGTAAAAAAGCTCGTTTATAGGTTTGATAAAGAGCTTGTATAGTGACTTTTATAAATATATTTATTATAAAATTATATAATTTTAATAAAAATATGGCATATTTCATAAACATGCTTGATAAAAGATTATTTTATTATTAAACTATATAATTCAAAAGGACGCGCAAAAAAGCTCCTTAAAAAGCTCACGAGGAAGCTTGCAAACACTTGAAAGCTCGACTTGTTTGAGCTCATGAGCAAGTGAGCGAGCTCGTGAGAAATCTCGCGAACAGGCTCGGCTCTGCTCGCATACACCCCCTAGTCCTAACTGCGCATCACGACCTGCTAGGGGTGCGCATTCGGTCGGTTCGGTTCGGTTTGGAGAAATTCGGTTCGGTTTGGAGAAATGGGAACTGAAACTGAAGTGAATTATATTTCGGTTCGGTTCGGTTTTGGTCAATTCGGTTCGGTTTGGAGAAATGGGAACTGAAACTGAAGTGAATTATATTTCGGTTCGGTTCGGTTCGGTTTTGGTCAATTCGGTTTGGAAATTCGATCAACCGAATTTTGAAAAAACTATACTTTTTTTTTTTTTTTTTTTTTTTTTCATTTTCACAACTTTTTTATATGTTTCTTGTCCCATTTTCTTTCATATTACAAAGAAAACATATGTTTATATTTACTTATATATATTATACTTATATTTTTGTAATATATATAGTTGTGTATAAAAATATATTAATAATATATAAACTAAAAAAAAATTCGGTTTTTCGGTTCGGTTCGGTTTGAAAGAGTGGAACTGAAAACCGAACTGAAAAAAAAATATTGTTCGGTTTGAAACTGAACTGAAATTTTAAACTGAACTGAAATGAAAATTTTAGTTCGATTCGGTTCGAATTTCGGTTAACTGAACTATTTGCCCACCCCTACGGCCTGCCACCGCAAATCACTAGAATGGGATTGTGTGGCAGTGAAGTTTTTCATATGCAATAATGATAGGTGCACAACGAATTGCACAAACGTGTAGTACAGGGTTGGACCTTGTGCTGAAAAGCCTGCACACACAAAAAGGTATGTGCATGCTTTTTAGCACAAGGTCCAACCCTGTGCTGCACTTGGACCTTGTGTTGCACGTTTGTGCAATTCGTTGTGTGTCTATCATTACTCTTTCATATGATATGATCAAACTAATCCACCTCATCATGATGCCATCCGCTGTAAGCCGTTTGATTTCTAATTAGAACTAGACCCGAGGCACACTCCAGTCCATACGTATCATTGTGAAAAATATTCATTACACCTATTATAAAATCCTACATGGTATCACAAGCCAATAGAGAGGTTGTATAAATTCATTTGGCCCCTATTTCTAGGGAAATCCTCATCCAACTGAGCAAAAAAATCCTTCTATTCAGCAAAAATTTAAAATCTGTGATAGGGGATACAATCCTACATAATATCGCAATGATAACTAATATTTGCTCATATCATTGACAGCTCTCATATTGCATGTCACATTGCGTAATCATACATAAACTAGTTGTTGACCCGTGCATTTGTACCAGATGGTTGAAGATCAAATAATATTCACTTTAGTTTCAATATGCCTAATAAATTAACATCTATTTCATTCTAATATGATTACAATGTTTGTAATATAGCTTAATTCAACGAAATTTAAAAAAAAAAAAAATTAGTTGGATCTAACTAATTTATATCAACCATAAACCCATAAGATTCTACATTTGTTCATTGGAGACCATAACTAGCATGTTTGATGTGGTTAAACTTTAAGTCGTGACAAAATCTTTGCTTTACTATGATAAAATAATTGACTGTATTAGTATAATAAAAAATATATGCACACTACAACCATATGGCCCGATTTGTAACGAGAATATCTGTTACAAAAATTATTTGTAATGGATATACCCGTTACAAATATGGTGTTGCAAAGTTGTAATGGATTTTTGTAACAAATATATCTGTTACTAATTAGTAATGGATATTTGTAACGGACATACCCGTTACTAATATAATTTTTGCAACGGTTATACCCGTTACAAATTAGTTTAGTAATGGTGTCACGCCCCGACGTAGCATAAATAAGGAAAGCGTTTAATTTCCTTTATGGACCCGTAGGTCGCGACAGTTTGAAGGATCGATTCCGTCCCAAACGTCAAACAACAAAACATAATAATCAGAGTAAATCAATCAAGGCTTACAAAAATTTTCTATCTTATTACATCTTATAAACCGGGGTCAACTAAGGCACAGACCGCCTTGAAAATAAAATAATATCTTAGAGTCTGTTACAGTCATCCTTAGAACAAAACAGTTCGTAACTTAAAACAGATAAACTTAAAACATAATAAATAGTTTCTCGTCCCAACAGCAGCCATTCTTAATTAGCATAATCGTATGATTCCTCCTGATTGTAACCTGAAAAGCCTGAACACGAATGTCCAGGACGCATCAACGTCGTCAGCTTCAAGAAGCTGGTGAGTATTAAAAACATAACTTTGAATGTAAAACATACCAACTTACCTTTTTCCAATTCCCATTTAAATCCACAAGTTTATTATTGAAGTAAGGAGCTCATTTAGAAAACATTCACAACATTATTTAAAGAGGGTAATTTAAACAGATGGGACCGTGTATGAGAACATGCACCACACTCATCTTGCCGACTCTTTTCTTTCGACAGCCACAACAACCCACTATCCTACTCCTGGTATCTTTGAAACACTCAGATAGCCACACTTTAGCAACGGGGCGCCAGGGAGTGTCCAGTTTGCCTCACACTTTGGTCCGGGGTACCAGGGAGTGTCCAATGCCTCACACTTTGAATACCCTAACCGCCATGCAAATACCGGGGCGACCCCTCACACAATATCCAGACTCGAGTTATCAGGGAGTGTACGTAGGCCACACTTTAGCACTACCATGGGTGCCAGGGAGTGTCCGAGTTCGGCTTCACACACTTTAACGCTTCCATGAGCGTCAGGGAGTGTCCATATTTGCCACCGTCGCATTTCAAAGATACCCTCTCCACAAACTCAACCACAACCACAACCACAACCACGACTACAACCACAAACTCAACCACAACCACAACCACAACCACGACCATAAACACAAACTCATACTCTTTCCCCACTACCTTTACTCTTTTCCACACAGACTGACACCCCTATGCATGTACCACTGACCCACATGAATGGTATGCACTTAAACAAAAATGCTGAATTAAAGGAACAACACGCGTACGGGGATTAATGAGTCATACTACAATGTTTTAATCATTCAAACCTACCCAAATAGAGTTCTGATTAACCAAGTTTCCCAAACAGAACCTCAACAGTATATAAATTTCATCCAAACAGTCCCTTAACAGAAAAACAGACAAAAACAGAAACTGCAATACCTCGCGCGCGCGGGCCGCTCGCTCGAAGGGTCACTCGCGCGATAAGCCCATTTTCCTTTTATTAATAAACTTTTCTGTCTGCCTGAGGAAAGCAAGGTCGCGCGCGCGGATCGCTCGCGCGAAGGGGTTATCGCGCGACTTTCGCTCGCGCGATCAGCCAAATTTTCAATTATATATATATAAACTCTTACGTCTGCTTGGGGAAGCCTACCTCGCGCGCGCGGGCCGCTCGCGCGAAGGGTCGCTCGCGCGGGCCGCTCGCGCGATATTCGCGCGCGCGATCGTGGCGCGAGATGAAGCTGAGGCTTCATCTTCTCCGCAGAAACTGCTCTGGTTCAGTAAAACAGGGGTCTTTTTGACCCATTTTCAATTCTGTAAGTATGTATGTCATGTTATATAGGGATCTCTTCCTTTTTAAACAAGGATTAAGAATCTATGCTTAATTTAACATGATTCTAACTATAGCTCTTCAATTTTATGATAAACTAAAACATGTCAAAATTTCATTTTTAATATACTTTCTTATATGAACGAATTAAGCTCTAAAACTTCAAACATAGTCAATACATACTATAATCTTCCATATTCATCTCTAAAAACGAATTTTGATTGGGTTTAGAAATTCATGATTTTTATGCTATGAACTTCATACGTAAAAATCATCAATGGGGATTTACAACATTAAACAATTACACAGCAATCAATATGAAATTACATTCTTAGTGAGTTTAGAATACTCACTGATTGATAAGAAAGTGTGTGTGTTGAGAAAGATTCAAGAAATACAAGAGGCCCAATCAAGCTTGGCTATGGAGTTGTGTAGTTTCTTTCTCCAGAAAATCTCCAGAATATAACTCTCAAGCTCTCTCTTTTCTCTCTGTGTAAATGAAGTGCAGTGATGAGAATGTGTGTGTGTAATGAATATATATAGAGAGAGCCAATTGGAGAACTTGGGCTCCAAGAATTTTTAAGCTCACTTAGCACTTCTCTAATTAAGTTAACAAAACCTTAAACTCTCTAATACTAACAGCACATATACATACGTATGAGCATATACACAGATTTTACACTGAAATTGTCTCCAAAAATGGTTGAAGGGTCATGTAGAGTACTAGGGTCAAGTGTTGGTTGTTTGGCAATATAGCTTATGGACACAACATTTGCACACCTAAGCTAAACATTCCCAAACAATGCCTTATCCAATGATTACTTGCCATAAATGGCAATAAAGCAAATGTCCCAATCGGTCACTTCCAAAATCTGTGGAAGTTAAACACAACACGGACAGTTTTAGACATAAACTGGTATTTTCGGGGCGCGGTGGTCACCACAAAAATACAGGAAATTCGTTTTAACGTAGGAAGTGATTTTCTGGTTTCATAAAAATACTGATTGAGTCAATAGAAGTTACTTTCACCGTTTTGAAATACAGATTTTGAAATCCACACAGGTATTATTAATTTGTAAAAAAAAAAATTACAATTTGACCCCAACAAGAATTTTAATATGAAATAACACAGGGGATAATAATTAGAACATGGGAAATGTATTTAAATGAAGCAGTCCATAATAATTGAAGTTAAATATGACAATGTAAATACCAATTAAATATAAAAATGAATTTTAAATTAAATGGAAATGCAGGTTATTACAAATGGATAGATATTTAACTTTTTTGATTTTATTTTAACAATACTAACGGTTTGTAACAGATTATTAACGGATCTTGCGTTACTAAAATCCCAAATGCTTCAAATTAGTAACAAATTTTATAACGGACATACTCGTTACAAATTTAATTACAAATAAAAATACTAATAATTCTTTTATATGCTCCCTAGATTTTTTTTTTGGTACTTAATTGCTAAGCATAATAATCCATACAAACAAAAAAATAACAAACTCAATATATACCAACACAAGCACAAAATGTTTCATCTTACAAATCTGTCCATACCAAAGTTCGTAGTTTAACTACATTACATCTTACACATGAAATTAACTCAAGAAAGATAAATTACATAAATCTCTTTATGTCCATAACCAAGTTCGTCAACCTAACTTTTTACAATTGCTACAATATCTTCCTTCTTCACTGCCCTGTGATCACCACCACCTTGTTTTTCACCGTAATCGATGATGGTGTTAAAAAAATAACAAAAAATAGTAATAACATTATTTTTTAAAAAAAACAAGGAAAAGTCAATGTTAAACTTACCATATTGTTTGCAATCACACCCAATTTAAAAATATTGTTTAAAACATGTACAAAATCAATGTTGAAAATTTCAAATTCATAACTCAAATAATGCAATCGCCTAAATGTGCAAGTGCCAAATATTGAACATAAGAGTTGTCAAAATCTACATCTATTTATACGTAAACTTTAAACCGATGCTAAATTCTTGGCCTTCTTGATTACAACAAAAGAATCTATATTTATGTGTACCCAAGGCTAAATTTAAAACCAATGCTAAATTTCATTTTTTTTGCGTGACTTGCAAACCGGGGATCCGATATGGATCCCATTTGTTCCTATAATTTTCTTTAGGCGTGTGTGAGGTGTCAGTCAAGTTTCTTGCCATTTTGGCCGGTGGTTTACATTTGAACTAGTTATAATCATGCTTAGTTTTGGTTTGAAATTGCATTTTACACTCCAAAGAAGCAAAAATTTTAAGAGTTTTAACTTATATGCATGCTTAGTTTTAATGTTATTTAAGCATCAAGGAAGACACAATGGAAAACAAGAGGGAACTAATTTTCTTTATTATTTTCCTTTCTGTTTTCTTATCCCTCATGAAGTCGATGAACCTAACAGTAACAGAACTTTAATTGACCATTGAAATCTGGCACACAACTTGGATATAATTAAAGGAGTAGAAAGGTTTAGAATCAGCAAAATTTCTCCATGTTCAATACAATCAGAAATGGAGCCGATTCCAAACATACACAATTCTATTTCGTACTTTCAACAGAGAAAGAAATGGGGCGGACCTCATAGGATGTATAATCTTGAAAGAACATGTATAATTGACTGAAGGAGTGTCCATTGTTGATCTGCAAAAGACATTGTAAATCATGGAGTGAATTGTAAATTATTTGATGTAATGAACAGTGCAATAACATAGAATAACCCTCAGATCCACGACAAAACCCCCATATGGAGCCATGTTTTATCAAGCAGCAACCCAATTTTTTTTAACAAATTTTTAACTGCTAAGTACATTTAGGATATAGATATGAATGAGGAACGCTATCGGCTATCTTAGAGTGATAAATTTAAAAGCTAACCTAAGAAGACTGTAGACAATTAGATATGAACACTAATGATAAGAAATTGGCAAACCCCCAAATGCTTGGTAAACCTGATGTAAAACCTGTCATGACCATTACATATATCTCCCAAAAAAAAATACAAGATTCACCTCCATGCTTAGATAACAATTAGAACTAAAAATGAATCTCAACAGCTCTGTATGGAACCCTGTAATTTCACCAAGATTCGAACTCATTAGAGTTGATTCTAAGTTTAAAAAACTCTTAAAATTTTGACCTAAGTTTGGCATTCTAACAATGAAATCCATTAATCTATCATAATAATGCAAAGCTTGACAAACAATGTGGTAAAAACAAGTAATCTAACAATAAAACTCTAGGTTTGAAAATTTAACAAATTGAAAACAAGAGTTAAACATACAGAAATCGACATGTGTACAACATCTAGAGTGTTAAAATGAACAACATAACGATTTACCACATGTTTCATGTATTTTCAAGGTTCAAAATGTTTAAAGCTTTCCAATAAAAACTTCAAAGTTACAATGTTGTAAATTCTAAACAGTATTGAAATGTGAATCGTATAGGAGAAGCCTCTGAAGGTCTGCATAAGTGTTCCTCTAAAGTAAGTACTTTTCATTAGAAAGAAGAGAGTAAGAGATGAAAAGATGAAAAAAGTACCCGAACAAAGGGAAGCACACAAACGGGAACTTGTGGTGGCTTGGTCTCTGTCCACATTCATAGACTTAAACCTACGATTTTAGAAGTGGACAGGGAACTAATAAGATTCTGAAATATTTATCGTTAAAACAGGCCATGAGCTTTGCCCAGTGACCTTCATGTGGCTAATTTTAAATAGAAGCTTATTAACATATGTTATCTCAGACTTGAATGTGCTGCACAAAAGAAACTTCTATCATAACAATATATTTTAAACCCAATATGTTAAACAACGCAAAAAATAGAAAAAAGAAGGGAACCACTTAATTCTCAAAAGACACATAGAAGAAGCCAATTCTATATAAACTTGTAAAATAGCATACGAATAAGGAAAAAGTTTTTGTCTCGGCCCCTCCCCTTGGGGACTGAAAATTACAAAACATTAAATTGAATTTAAGCAAAACATTTTAGCAACACAGGAGCTGTTTGCGGCTGATTGGGGCTGTTTTCATTTCCATTTAGGGGCTAAAAAATTCAACAAAACAGGGGTGGTTTGGGGCCTTCTTCTTGTTTGTGGCATTTCAATTTTCTGTCAAAATGGTGCTGGTGTGTTATTAAATATGTTGCTGCTGCTGTCATAAGGGTGCTCATATTTTTGTTTTTTGCTTTCTTACTAAGGATTGTTAAAGCTCACGTGCATAGAAGTTAATTGTGCCTTGTGTGCTGAACTCATCAACATCTGGTATTGTGGGCTGCTGCTTGAGTGGTTGTGGGTGTGGCTACTTGATCCCAAACCATGGGAGAAGCTTTTGAGTTTTGTATTGGATGTTATGTAGTGTTTAATGGGTGATACAAAGGAGGATGATGTCTATCCAAGGGGTGGTTTATGCTTTACATGGGTTATGGCTTCTATAAGAATTGTTGGGAGCTCTAGCTCATGTTAAAAAGTATCTATTAACTATAAATAAAAAATGATATTCTGCTGTTAAAAAAAATCAGCAAAACAGGGGCCGACTAAATCCACGTGCCTATGACACTCAATAACTTTGTGTGCCTTCGTCCCTCAACTCCTAAGGCGAAAGCCAAGACTCAAACAGCCCTCAAGCCAAAATGTAGTAAGCCAAAAAATATAACACGTACAAAAATTATTGTAAAAAGTTATATATGAGATGTTTCCATACCCATAGTAATGGTGTTTCAATTCTTGATAACAATGAATCACAAGCTTAAGTTAAGTTAACACTAAAAATAGTACTAACAAATTTACATTTTATTTATTAAAATATTCATAATTATTTTTATTAATAGATTATACATTTTATTTTTACACTTTCACACAATAATCATTAACCAGTTATAAAGTGAACAAAAGCAAGACATTAAAAGAGTACTAACCTTCCTAAGCAGTTAAGCCTCAACCACATTGGCCAACTGTCTGTAGACACCCCATTTTGTTGGCTAACAGATTTAGGAGGCCACAAGCATGTCAAACAATGATGATTAAAAAGATCGAATTTTCAGAGATTGCCTCTAACTCTCAAGAAGTCAAAGAAATGACCAAAATGCCCCTAAAAACTCAAAACTCTCCGGATTGGCCCAGAATCTCAGAAATCATTCAATGTCGTTCAAAATAAAAAATAACAAAAAAGTATTTTAGAAGATAAATTTTTGAAAACGTCAACTCACAGGGACCCCCAGAAGTCCCGGAAGTTCCCGGAAAGTCCCGTTGATCGATTTGACTAAGGTTTGACCAAGTTTGACCAGGGTTTGACCAAAATCATCCGAATTCGCCCAAAAGTTCCGAGATCATCTTAAATCATGTAAAAAAGTCATAAAAATGTTTTAAAAGAAAATCGGACGGAAACGTCAGGCTTCGGAGGCTCCAAGAACTTCCCGGAATTTCCTAGAAGTGCACTGTTTGACCGATTTGACAGCAAGTTTGACCAAAAGTCAAAATTATCTTTTTGACATTGAAGTATTTTTATCAAATACTAGAGGTCAATAGCATTCCAACGGCATATCGCACATAATTTCTGGATCTAAAATGAATTTGTTATGAATTTCTGAAGGTGAAAAATGCAATCAATTCGGATTTTATCGCGAATATCGAAAACTTTCCAAAGTGACCCAACTCCAAACTATTTTTTCATGGAAATTAGACCTTAATACCTTTTCAACTGTATATCACAATCTCAATTTGGATTTTGTATGAATTTTTTGTGAATTTTGGACAAAATAGGGCTATTTTGCAAATTCCGAGAGTTCGGGGGGCTTAAACGCAAAATCTGGTCAACCGGGGGGTTAAGTACTGTGGCGGCACTCTAAGTGTTTTTCAATTTTTTTTTTGTAATTTTTAGTTAATTTTTGGGTTTTAATTCAAATTTCCAACAAATAAAATAACATAGTTTTGATATTCTGAACTTTATGGACCAATAAGAGACTTTTTCTAATCCCAATTACCTCCCCAAATTGGCCTTTAAAGGAGACCCATTTGCTTTCATTTGGAGGAGAACTTGGAAGCCATTCGAGAGATATATAGAGAGTTAGGGAGAAATAGAGAGAGGAATAGAGATTTTTTTTCTTCAAAATCCAATCCAAATGTGAGTTTCAATTATTTTTCTCAAAACTAAACTTGTGTTTTCAAGCTTTCAATCCATTTTATTTACATTCTTTGAGTTTCCAATGAGTTAGAGAGATGAACATACATATCTACACATATATGAGAGGTTGAAAGCTTGTGGTTCCACAATTGATAAACTATTGATTATATGCTTGTTTTTCTTTCCTAATCCCATTTCTTTTTATTTTTCTTTATCATATTTGCATTTCCCCTTCTCAATCCTATATCTATTTTGATTTCTTTACATCCTAGCATAATCTCTTCTCAACCCCCATTTCTATTTTGATTCATTTTCATTTGCATAATCTATCCCCCATCTCATTTCTATTTTGATTTCTTTATCATTTGTTCATCTCTTCTTACCCCATTTCTTTTTTATTTTTTGATTAGTTGCTAGTTCATCATCATCTAGATAATGACATGGTATTTGAGGTGAGTGAATCCTTAAGGATAGTAGCTCTTGACCTCAAAAACATGTTTGATAGATGATGATTCTAACTTCAATACATTCCTATGTATTCTTGAAGTTATGTTCAAAATAAACAATACTCTCCCAACAATATTGGGAGTTCTTGATGATGAGTTTGATGTTGGTTTCTCAAGTGATTTTAATCCCCTTTTAGTGTTGGAAATGTGCTTTCAAAACCCCTTTAAAATCCCCAATAATTGGATTCCAAGAAATAGACCTTGTTTTCTCAAGAAATCTTCAAAACAGTGAGTTCTTCAACTTTAAAATATTATTCTGAGATCAATACTCAATGTATGGATACAAGACCACTTGGAAAGTCTTCCTAACTCATTAGAGAACACCCATGATTTTTGGTTTGACTTGGAAACACTTGGAAGGGTTCCATTTTGGCCCAAACATTCATTCTAGACATTCTGTTTTAACTATCACAGCAGCTTGGTTGACTTTCAACTTGTTTTCCAGAAAACTTTTCCAAACGAAGTGGTCCCAACTCATTTTTTCCTTGAACTTCAGTGTCTTGGGGAACTTTTTGTATAATATGGGCCTCTAGATATTTTGTTTTCATTTTCTAAAATGTTCAACATTTTAGTCGATAGTACAAACTCTAATTCTGAATAACCTCTCTTGTTTATATGATATATCTCAATCTATAATAGTTATTGTAGTTTGGCTTTTTGATGTGTGTTTTGTACACAGTAAGGATGATCTCCATAAAAAATCATGAACTAAAAATATTTCAAAACTCACTTTTCCATTTTTACAAAATCAACTCACTATTCTATCTACTATTCACAGCAAGCATGCTTTTGCTTTCATTCTTTGATTTGATGCTTACATGCACTCCAAATTAGCTCATCTCTTAGGAAGTAGTTCATACTACATTTATATATATCCTACAATGACATTCTTCATTCATTCATGCATATTATATGGTTTCAAGTCATTCTAGAAAATCCATGAACACAAACACACTACTACCTTGCACATACTAGGTTCATACATTGCATCCATGCAAGATTTGGGGTCTTTTGTGACTCCTAATCTAAGAAGATCATAAGAAATGAAATCGATCACCCGTTCATGTTTTCCCGATCTAATCCCCCTTTCTCATCCGTCCCGGGGATTGAGAAATCTTATTTTTCAAGAATAAACATGCATTATACTAGCTTGCTAAGCATATCTTTGTTTTCTTTGATTTATTTGCTTCAAGAACAATCCATGTCCCCTTTAAATTAGAAAAACTTGATTACTTGATATGTAATTAGAGGATTTTTCCTAAGTTTATTTGTGTGATCTTTCATCTTTACATTGTGTGGTACTTGGCTTAGATCTTATGAATAATATCTTATATTTTGATCTTCCATTTCAAGATTCTTATGTAATGTAATGTACCTATCATAAATATTAATTGTCGAACCAAATATAGTACAAGATGATTATTTGGATGCTAATTGAGGTCCGTCGAGAGACGGGGCGAGTTGAGGGTGTTTTAGTCGTGACAAAGGCTCCTTCCTCCCTCGTACCAAAACCCCGAGCCAACTTCTTTGGTTATGAAGGACCGGTGCCCTTTATCCATTTGGGTGAGTCAAAATTAGGTTTTTTGGTTCCTTAAAGACCAAGTGGCGACTTTGTATCTGTTTTCAACAGGCCTCTCTTTTTCTTTTCAGTCAAAACAATTTCAAATAAACAAGAAGTGGAAGGTCGAATTCTGCGTGTCCACAATCTGGTGACTCTGCTGGGGATTTTCATTTTCAAAAACAAAATAATACAGAGGCTTGACTCATAAGAAGCATCCTGAAAATCATCTTTTTACTGTGTTTGGTTCACCACATTGCACTCATGAATTTCCCCCTCCGACTGTGTCTGAAACGCGGCGCTGACATTGTTCAGGTCTTGTTGTTCCAGGGCACAAATCACCATTGATACTGTACCTTCCAAGGTATATCAAAAAGAGTAAGAACTTCCGTACTGTCTCTCTGACGGTATATTGGAACTCTCGTCAATGGACCCTTTTCGACTAAACCAGCCTTTGCATATAGATTCCTGTAGAATCTTTCATTCGACTGTTCATTTATCTTTTCAGATAGGACAATATGATATTACTGCTATATGCCCTAACGGGATTACCTGCGCGGTGTAGACGCTTATGTGGCATAAGACAGAACCTCTTTAAGAATTGAATAGTCTTACTTTAAGAATTTAAAGATGCTTTTGCTCAAATCTCGAAAAGACATACTTGAGACTGATTTGGAGCTTGCCCAACACCCTTTTCCACCATTTCAAAGCATTGGGCTCAACCCAATTGATAGCCATGCAAATCTGTTCGGAGTTGGTCCTTGATGGTAGCCAAACACTTTTAATGAATTTCTTCTCCCCTTTAAAAAAAAAAAAAGAGAAATGCTCGCTAGGTTGAACACCCGAAAGGGCACTTAGGCAAAAGTTAGTGCTAAAAGGTATTGATTTCCAAGATCTGACCCTAAGCAGTCAAAATGATGGAGAAAATGAAAGAAAGAAAATTTTGCTGTTACAGAGAATTGTACACTTCAAGGTACATCAGGAAAACGCGCTTAGATCTTTCAAAAAGCTCATAACGACCACAAACAAATTCTAGAAGCTGACATGCACATTCTGGAATTCTGATCAGAAGATCTCACATGAACGTGAAAAGAAAAATTGACTGGCTAGGTGAAAGTAAAAAGGATCAATCCTCAAAGCAAAAAAAAAAAAAAAAAAAGAGAAAGGGAGATGGAAATTGAATCCTCTTATTCAAAGCTACCACAAGTGGCTCAAGTCTGAATTAATTTGACGATTGGTTTGAAAAACACTCATACCTCGACCTTTTCAAACCCTTTTGGCTTGAACTATGCTCGACCTGATTCCCACTCGGGAATACGTAGGCAACCGCATCGGTTCGGTCGACACCATCATAATTTACCCCCCCTTTTTTTCAAGACCTTGTCTTGAACTACGCTCGACCTGATTCCTACTCGAGGATACGTAGGCCACCGCATCAGTTCGGTCGACACCATCATAATCAACCCCTCATCTTTTAAAGCCTTGCCTTGAACTACGCTTGACCTGATTCCTACATGGGGATACGTAGGCAACCGCATCGGTTCGGTCGAAGATCATCTTTCAAGGTCCTGGCCCGAACTACGTTGGACCTAATCCCCGCTCAAGGGTACGTAGGCAGACTTCTAAAAAGAAAAAAAAGATGGCTCAGTAGGTCGAAAATCCGAAAGGACGCCTAGGAAAAATTAGAGCTAAATCCAAAGTGAGCAATAACAAAAGAGAGAAAAGAGCTCGCTAGGTCACTTCATTGGTGCCTAGGCAAAAGTTATGAGCATTTGAGAGATTAAAGTCACGATCCTTGCCTCAAGCCAGAAAATCACCTCCCACACTAGGGGCAAACTTCGACTACCCGCCTCGTTTGCCTGAATTTTACTATCTATCTTTCATACAAGGGGCAAACTTCGGTCATATACCTCGTTTGCCCAAAACTTTCAATGAACCATCGTCTAAACTAGGGGCAAACTTCGGTCGCCTATCTCGTTTGCCTATGAATTTTACTTCCTTCACTTCAAACTAGGGGATACTTCGTTTGCCGCACACCGATGGTAAGACTTCAAGTCACCAATTTGTTTTGAATATATGGAAATGGGGTATCTTTATTCTCAAAGCTAGGGCACTAATTCGAAGCACACTTTGGATAAGCAAATAATTGGCTAGACTTTAGGGAGAATCTTCAAAGCTTAGAATTACCAACAGAGTGTTACCATGAACAGACGAGAAGTATACATATAAGTAAAGCGGTACATCAATCGTGACGAATGCACGTTGGATCATGGCAATTTGAGAATTTTATGTCCGAGTCAATCCTTCTTTGTTTGGGTCAGTAATAATCTGATCAAAACTGTATCAGAGTTCAAGGTTCATACAAACTAATCTAACTTTCCTTATCATCGTTGTTCCTGCCAAGTCCATTTGTCCTAATGGTCTCAAATGTGTGGGTTTAAAATGATTCCCAATTATAAAAACTTGGGATACAAGCAGAAGTACCAAACATCATTACTACACCAGTCAAGGTCACAACATAAGAAGTATCCCAAGTACGAGTGTCATAAACTCGTAAGTGGTTTCAAACTACAAACCGACAGTTGTTCTCAAGGCGGCTGATCGGAGAAAATATCTCCAACACCAAGAAACTATTACTGATCCAATCAGAGTCTGGATGCGTTGATGAGGTGTGTTGATGAGATGGTGTTTTTGAGGTGTTTTAGGGCTCAGAGTCCAGATGTATTGATAAGATGTGTTGTTGAGGTATTTTTGGGCTTAGAGTCCAAGTTTGCTGATGATATATTTCGTGAGGATGTTTTAGTGCCCAGAGATTGTCGAAGCATCGAGGAACATCAGAAGAGATGAGAAACATTGTCGGAGCATCGAGGAATATCAGAAGAGTTAAGAAGCATTGTTGGAGCATCAAGGAACATCATAAGAGTTTAGAAGCATTGTCGAAGCATCGAGGAACATCAAGAGAGTTGAGAAGCATTGTTGGAGCATCGAGGAACATTAGGAGAGTTGAAAACATTGTTGAAGCATCGAGGAACATCAGAAGAGATGAGAAGCATTGTCTAAACATCGAGGAATATCATAAGAGTTGAGAAGCATTGTTGGAGCATTGAGGAACATCAAGAGGGTTGAGAAGCATTGTTAGAGCATCGAGGAGCATCAGAACAGTCGAGAAGCATAATTGAAGCATCGATGAACATCAGAAGAGTTGAAAAGCATCATTGAAGAGTTAAGGAGCATCAGTAAAGATGTAAGGAGCATTGTTAAGATTTGAAGAACACCATTGAGAATCAAGAAGCTCTGAGAAGCACCGTCAAAGATTTGAGGAACAACATAAGCGCCGTTGAGAATTGAGGATCATCATTTGAGAACCACTGTTGAGAATCTGGGAGTCATCGAGTCCATAGTATCACGATTAAGGAGAGTACGAGTTAAGTCAAGAGGGTCACTTCACCTAACACATCAAATTGGGCATAACATGACATATAGCCCATCGGTCGCGACACACACAAATCACAAAGCTCACTAGGAGTGGCAGACACACCATAAGCATTCTTTTGAGCAACACAGTATCACTTTGAGCACCACACCCTTCCTTGGGTAAGACCTCCGGATCGAGATCCCTCACAAGTCTATTAGTTATAGCAAAGCATAGATCACCAAACCTACTGAGGGTGGTGAATACACAGAACACATGTACTAGGGCCACAAGCACTTTAGAACACAACACAGGCACGACACAAGTCCACTCGGAGTGGTATACCCCACAGTACCAACTTATACTAGGATCAGAACACTAGACATGATAGGACTCATGTCACGCCCCGGAACCACCCAAATGATCCTAGGACACGTGGCACGCCACCAAGGCTCTTCTCAAATTATTAAAGTTGCGGAAAGCAAAATAATAAAAGTTTTGACCAAAGAACTCAACACACTATTGTGTTTTTCAAGGTTTGAATACATACACCCAAACACATCTTACCAAAATCTGTTTTCAAAAGTAACATTTTTATAGGTCAAAGGGTCCCCAAAAGTACCCTCATTTCTAATTACAAGTTACAGAAATACTACTTCAGCCCATAACCAATCAACATAACACGTCCCCTAAATTACAAGAATTTAAGCCGCTATCATTTCCTACATAAATTCAAATAAATAATTGATTACAATAATCCACTAATTTTACTTATTGAACACAAATTTATTATATAAAAATTCAATTATAATCCCACGCCCATGATTACTCACCCACTTCCATTTCTTTTCCTTCTGAGTTCCATCTTGAACACCTACAATGGTTATTCAATAACCACTACAATATATAAGCTATATGCTTGTGAGTAATGTCAATCATGAACATGGATAATGAACACGCTCAATTCAACATATTACAAAGAACTATAGTCTCTGGCAATTACTAGTTCACTCCCCACCACTACCGGCTAGCCCGCGGCTCCACTCCCCAAGCCTACATGACTAGTCATGACTCACGTCCTCACACGTGCGGTACCATAGGCCTCTCGCGGCCGTGGTCGTCACCACAAAGATTACCTCATGGTTATATAGAACTAGCAATTTCCATTGACCCAAATAAGCAACTCAACATGATCATTTAATCATTACACCGTACTTTCACAAATAAATTGGGCCTAATTTAGCCACATGAATTTTGCCCAATAATAAACTAAATAAATAAAATTAAACAAATTAGGAATGCCTTGGCATCACAATTGAACCCAACATGGAAATCATCCAAATATCAAAATTAACATCACTCACCTCTTGGGTTTCGCTCCTAATTGCGAGATTAAAGCTCTACTAAGAACCAGGTACAAATCCTATATATAAATTACAAGTTATGAGCTAAACCCCCAAAATGGGTCACAGAAAAATTGTCATAGAACTTAACCAAATTGGTACCAAAATACTAATCTCACCTCCAGGGGTCCGAATATGTAGCCTGTTTTGAAAACCGACGTTGTTTGGACGATCAATCAGCGTCACAAAGTCGAAAAATCCATTTTCCCCTCTCTCGGTCGTACGGTTCACAAGGAAGATGACTACTCTTTTTTTTCATTCTTTTTGATGACTTAACCGGCATACATACATATGTGTATTAGGATATATCCCAACTATGTCATAATTTTGTTTACTACCCCCCAAACTTTCTAATATCTATTATAACACCATCAAGCAACTTTAGTAACTACCAAATTTCCAAATGGGTATTTGTTTATGTCTCGCATGGGCCTCATAGGTGGTCCCATATAATTATATGAGATTGCTAATTAGCCTACTAGTTATGTAACGAGTTCAATTCGTGCTCACAAAGGTACCCCTAACTGACCACAAAAGTGATCTCCAACTAAAAACATGATATTATTAACAATAAAATAATAAATCATTTAAGCCTTAATAAACATTTAGGCACATAGGGTATTCCACATATTACTGTCCCATCTCAACTGGGACCCATCAACACATGTCCCACATGGGATTGCCACATTAGCTAAAATTGGGTTCCTAACTGGACACCCTTCAAACAACTTAGTGGGTCAAGGCCCACATCTCACACATACTCAAATCATCATTAAATGATTGATAATACATGCTAAATATTATTAAAATAATCCACGGGAGCGGGTGTTACTTCTCTTCCCTCCTTAAAAAGAAGTTTGTCCTCAAACTTGCATCATTGCACAAGTTAGCAGATCTCGATTCTCATATGGTCTTCTTGATCAAATGATCACACCATTTATCCCAATCAATCAAATAACTGTAGCCTGCATTACTGGATATTTTCGATTAACAATTCCCTATTGGATACTCAATACACATTGATCAGATCTCATATACCAAACTTCATTCACGTGCTAATACACAATTCCTCTCTCATAGATCATATCATAGAATCAGGGCACAGACATATAATATGCACTGATCAACACATCATCTCAATTCATATCGAAAGTTCACGGTCTCAGTAATACCCATTTTCACTCTCGTCTTAACCATATCGATGGTATTAAATATCCCCAAATACCTCGTACCTCGTAAGACGTAATTCAGATACTTTAACTGTCAATTGACATTAATCACCAGTTTTATCAGTTTTAAATGTATTTCTCAATCACACTTGAAATCCAACACATACACTTGTTCTTTAAGATTTGAATTTACCCACTCAATCACAATTCCAATCCCATAGCTCTTTCAGCTCATAAAATCCATTCTTATTTACTCGGAACGGCTATAGAAGCAGTGCAATAAAGACAATCACACATACCATTCCAGGAATTCTTGCCAGTTCCTTACCCTTAATAAGTTGTCATTTCGCTATCCCCAATCCCTTTTGGTTATACTGAACCCCTTTCTTTTCAACATAAACAGTTCTGGATTTTTTTTTTAACAACCCAAATTTCAACTCTCTATGTCATTATTTGCATGTACTCTTTAGCGTTTCCATGTATATTCTGATATACAATATAATCTTATTTTCAACAATCCCCAGAACTCTTCTCAAGATGGATATCAAAATCTATCACTTTAATTAAAATATGAACTAACCACAGTTGCCATTAGCATCCCCAATTTACACCTCTCAAAACATCATTCCTTTACTAATTTCTCTAAGCCCGGAATTTCTCATGTCATTATGTATTTTCAATTCCCACATCCAAAAATCAAGTCTAATTGAGACAATACCCAGACAAATCTGTCAACATCATAATTTCTCAACTTACCATATCCAAAATGTTCAACATTTCCCCAAACTTTCACTTTAGAAATTTCAAGATCGATATAAATCTGAAAATCAAATACCATAATTGTAGTTGTTTCATAATCGTACAACTTCCCAAAAGATTCTAAGAACTCCACAAAGATTTTCAAACTTTATAAAACATTTTCAAACTTTTAAATAACTATCAGACTTCCCTTCTCATTACTAATTTCTCTTTCCCCCAAATAAAACAAAAGTTCTTATACCACACGTATGCAAGTACTACTTCAAAACAACAATAAATAAATTTTGATTTCACCAATCGTCATTCTTTATCGTTATTGTGATACTTCCAACAATTAAACCCTCTTTCCAATAAGTCTTTTCATTTCTTATTTGGAAATCCAAAACGTCCTTCACGACCCAATTTCCATAAATTGAACTCAAACTTTCATTAGTCATATCCCATGTAATATCTCACATTCATAAAATTTTCGAATCTACCCAATTCAATTCAAACTCTTTGAATTTCGAAACTCATCTGTATACACCGTCAATTCGTTCAGTCAACCAAGCATTACCACATTATCATGCCTCAACCAATCACGGCTAGTTTAAACTTTTGTTTAAAATCTTTTAAAACTTTTGACCTTAATACCCAGAGGGTAGAAAAGTCATTTGAAAATAATTTTTCTTTTCTTTTTTTTTCTTTTTTTTCATAGACCAAGTTTTGAACATTTGAACACTTGAAATTCCAAAACCCCCATCAACAAACCACATAATAACTCTGTCCATATTTTGCCTACGAAAACCCAATCATTCACGCATAAATCGATGTATCAGAAGTGTTAAGCAGATCCTATCAATGATAACACAACTCCCAAACCCATTTGATACATTCTCAACATTTATTGTAACTTCCCTCTCGAATGGAAAACATCTTAAAACAAAAAAAAAAAAAAAAAATTTCAAAAATAACTTTAAAATTCCATAATCATATAATGCTACAATTTACTCGTGTGAATCCTTCATTTCACCAAAATTCTACAACTTAAATCCAACCATTCTAAACCTCAAGAGTAAATCCCCAATCATCATCCAGGTAATCCATTGTAACTACATTTGGCTCCAAACATAACTTTTCCATCCCTTTCCTAAAAATCATCCCTTCGGTCCTTTATTTTCAAATTTGAATCCCAAATCCCGTTTAAATTATGCATCCCCTTATAACTATCCAAACAACCCTTCACTTGTAAAAGCGGATCCTTGTCCTAATTCTTAAGGTTAATTTAATTCATTTTTATCCATTCACTCATTCTCCAATCTTTTCTCATTATAATCAGTTATAATAGAATTTCTATTCACCCCTTGCAACCTACTTTGACATATCAAATATACAACCATTCAAAATTCCCCAATTAATCCCAATTTTATCCAAACCACTGACAAACATCAATACACCGTAATAGGGTCGAGAGATTCCTCAAACCCAATAAGAATAACCAATCAATACAACACCATAACAGGGTTGAGAGATTCCCCAAACCCAGTAATATAAACATTCAATACAAGACTATAATAGGGTTGAGAGATTCCTCAAACCCAATAAACAACCAGTTATTACAACACCATATTAGGGTTGAGAGATTCCTCAAACCCAATAAAAAAATAATTATATGGTTGAGAGATTCCTCAACAAATTCATATAATAAAACCAACTGTATAACCCCGTCATTTCCAGTTATCCCAGCAAACCCCACATACACCCCAGTTCTCAAGAAATACCCTGAATTTGGTAAATATACCCCAAACAAAATAAGAATACGAATTTCCAAATAAATAAACCAAATAAATAGCAGCCACATAACGGGTGCCCCAAATACCATACTCACATGACTAACCCTATAGAAAGCCAGACCATTATAATCATACCCCTCCTAAGAGAATTAGGAAAATAATAAGAAAACCCACCATAAGTAGCAGTGTCAGCATAAATACTCATAACGCCCACAATATAAATATCATGAGAAAACCGCAATATCCAATACCGCAATTCTCATATCAAAGAGTCAACAAATAATAAGAAGACCCTCCGTAATAAAGAAATCTCGAAACCCAAACCATTTTCGAAAGTATAATAACGAATATCCATATATAAGAATACCCGATCACATACTCAACATATAGAAGATTATCCATACCCAAAAGTCTTGCTATATAGCTTTATCATCCTTTTTTTTTTCATAACTCATTCACCACGTCAAGTATTAATAACACAATCTGATCCTCAAAACGAAACACTCTTACCAATCCCAGTAAATAATAAGTAATTATCTCTGACATAAATCCCAAGTCAATATCAGAATGTAGAAGCTTCAATAATATCCCATAACTCAATAACCCAAGTTAAAATACTCATCATAAATTATCATCCAATAATCCGTAGAAAATCACTTCCTTTTTTTTTTTTTTTTACCCAAACTTTATCCCGGAGCCATACTCTCGTAGAACATCATTAACTCAGAAAACACAATTTTTGCACCTTAATTCTTACCAATAGCATTAACTTTTGACATTCTTATAAATCCCATGATATTCTTTTTTTCTTTCACCATTTCAATCTGCTCTAAACATAATAAACATACCTTACTGAACCCATTCTTATCGTCAAATCTGACATTTCATCACAGCTCAAACCAGCATCTCATCATTCCTTTACATTTTATAAAGTAGATGGTAACATACAACATGATGCTCATATCAATATCATGCAACATACATCATATAATCATTTGACATACAATTATATGTCATGCCAATTTTATCACATGCATATACGGTTTTATTTTTCCTTTTTATATGTAACTCCATAACATAGCGTGCACATCACTCTCAAGTTGTCGTCTCTCATACCCAAATTTCTAACCTATTGCTCTGATACCACTAAATGTCACGCCCCGGAACCACTCAAATGATCCTAGGACACATGGCACGCCACCAAGGCTCTTCTCAAATTATTAAAGTTGCGGAAAGTAAAATAATAAAAGTTTTGACCAAAGAACTCAACATACTATTGTGTTTTTCAAGGTTTGAACACATACACCCAAACACATCTTACCAAAATCTGTTTTCAAAAGTAACATTTTTATAGGTCAAAGGGTCCCCAAAAGTACCCCCATTTCTAATTAGAAGTTACAGAAATACTACTTCAGCCCATAACCAATCAACATAACACGTCCCCTATATTACAAGAATTTAAGCCGCTATCATTTTCTACATAAATTCAAATAAATAATTGATTACAATATTCCACTAATTTTACTTATTGAACACAAATCTATTAAATAGAAATTCAATTATAATCCCACGACCACGATTACTCACCCACTTCCATTTCTTTTCCTTCTGAGTTCCATCTTGAACACCTACAATGGTTATTCAATAACCACTACAATATATAAGCTATATGCTTGTGAGTAATGCCAATCATGAACATGGATAATAAACACGCTCAATTCAACATATTACGAAGAACTATAGTCTCTGGCAATTACTAGTTCACTCCTACCATTACCGGCTAGCCCGCGGCTCAACTCCCCAAGCCCACGCGACTAGTCATGACCCACGTCCTCACACGTGCGGTCCCATGCGGTCCCATAGGCCTCTGGTGACCGGTCCCATAGGCCTCTGGTGACCGTGGTCGTCACCACAAAGATTAATTCATGGTGGTATAGAACTAGCAATTTACATTGACCCAAATAAGCAACTCAACATGCTCATTTAATCATTATACCGTGCTTTCACAAATAAATTGGGCCTAATTTAGCCACATGAAATTTGCCCAATAATAAACTAAATAAATAAAATTAAACAAATTAGGCATGCTTTGGCATCACAATTGAACCCAACATGGAAATCATCCAAATATCAAAATTAGCATCACTCACCTCTTGAGTTTCACTCCTAATTGCGAGATTAATGCCCTACTAAGAACCAGGTACAAATCCTATATATAAATTACAAGTTATGAGCTAAACCCCCAAAATGGGTCACAGAAAAACTGTCACATAACTTAACCAAATTGGTACCAAAATACTAGTCTCACCTCTAGGAGTCCGAATATGTAGCCTGTTTTGAAAACCGACGTTGTTTGGACGATCAATCAGCGTCACAAAGTCGAAAAATCCATTTTCCCCTCTCTCGGTCGTACGGTTCACAAGGAAGATGACTACTCTTTTTTTTTTATTATTCTTTTTGATGACTTAACCGACACACATATATACATGTGTATTAGGATATATCCCAACTATGTCATAATTTTGTTTACTACCCCCCAAACTTTCTAATATCTATTATAGCACCATCAATCAACTTTAGTAACTACCAAATTTCCAAATGGGTATTTGTTTATGTCTAGCATGGGCCTCATACGTGGTCCCATATAATTATATGAGGTTGTTAATTAGCCTACTAGTTATGTAACGTGTTCAATTCGCGCTCACAAAGGTACCCCTAACTGACCACAAAAGTGATCTCCAACTAAAAACATGATATTATTAACAATAAAATAATAAATCATTTAAGCCTTAATAAACATTTAGGCACATAGGGTATTCCACATATTACTGTCCCATCTTAACTGGGACCCATCAACACATGTCCCACCTGGGATTGCCACATTAGCTAAAATTGGGTTCCCAACTGGACACCCTTCAAACAACTTAGTGGGTCAAGGCCTACATCTCACATATACTTAAATCATCATTAAATGATTGATAATGCATGCTAAATATTATTAAAATAATCCGCGGGAGCGGGTGTTACTACTCAAGACATAATTCATATCACATCCATGCATTGCATATCATTCTCATAACATAGCATCATTCCTGCATAGCATCCGCGTGATTGTTGTGTATTTATATGTTTTTGTTTCCTTGTGCCCCGAACTACGTCTGGATCTGATTCCCCTTGAGGATACGTAGGCACCTCACGCAGAGCGCGACCAACACTAGCCTGAGCATTGGTTTCTTTTTCTTGCATTTTTTTTTCACAACGCACTTATTTTTATCCTAAATCTTTAGCCTCAAAAAGTTCTGTCTCTTCAAGGCTTTGGCACTCGCTTGCGACATACGTTGCCTCGCAAGTTTATGCCAAAAAGGGGCAAACTGTAGACATCCCATTTTTTCAGCTAACAGATTTAGGAGGTCACAAGCATGTCAAACCTCGATGATTAGAAAGATCGGAATTTCAGAGATTGCCTCTAACTCTTAAGAAGTTAAAGAAATGATCAAAATGCCCCTAAAAGCCCAAAACTCTCCGGATTGACCCAGAATCTCAAAAATTATTCAATGTCATTCAAAATAAAAAAAAAAGTATTTTAAAAGATAAATATTTGAAAACGTCAACTCGCAGAGGCCCCCAGAAGTCCTGGAAGTTCCCAGAAAGTCCCCGTTGACCGGTTTGACAAAGTTTGACCAAAATCATTTGAATTCACCCAAAAGTTCTAAGATCATCTTAAATCATGTAAAAAGTCTTAAAATATTTTAAAAGAAAATCGGACAGAAATGTCAGGCTCCGGAGGCTCCTAGAACTTCCCGAAATTTCCTAGAATTGCACTGTTTGACCGATTTGATTGCAAGTTTGACCAAAATTCAAAAATGCCTTTTTGATATTGAAATATTTTTATCAAATACTAGGGGTCAATAGCTTTCTAACGGTATATCGCACATAATTTCTGGATCAAAAACGAATTTGTTATGAATTTCTGAAGGTGAAAACTGCGATCAATTCGACTTTTATCGCGAATGCCGCAAAACTTTCCAAAGTGACCCAACTCCAAACTATTTTTTATGGAAAGTAGACCTCAATACCTTTCTAACAGTATATCAAAATCTCAATTTGGATTTTGTATGAATTTTCTATGAATTTCGGACAAAATAGGGCCACTTCGCGAATTCCGGGAGTTCTAGTGGCCTAAACGCAAAATCTGGTCAACTGGGGGGTTGACTGCCGAGGCGGCAATGGCCAAGTGCCACGGCAGCACTCTGAGTGTTTTTTCATTATTTTTTTTGTAATTTTTGGGTTTTAATTCAAATTTCTAACAAATAAAATAACATAGTTTTGATATTCTGAACTTTATGGACCAATGAGAGACTTTTTCTAATCCCAATTACCTCCCCAAATTGGCCTATAAAGGAGACCCATTTGCTTCCATATGGAGGAGAACTTGGAAGCCATTCGAGAGAGATATAGAGAGTTAGGGAGAAATAGAGAGAGGAATGGAGATTTTCTTCTTCAAAATCCAATCCAAATGTGAGTTTCAATTAGTTTTCTCAAAACTAAACTTGTGTTTTCAAGCTTTCAATCCATTTTATTTACATTCTAAGAGTTTCCAATAAGTTAGAGAGATGAACACACATATATACATATATATATATATATATGAGAGGTTGAATGCTTGTGGTTCCACCATTGATAAACTATTGATTATATGCTTGTTTTTCTTTCCTAATCCCATTTCTTTTTATTTTTTCTTTATCATACTTTCATTTCCCCCTTCTCAACCCTTTTTCTATTTTGATTTCTTTACATCCTAGCATAATCTCTTCTCAACCCCCATTTCTATTTTGGTTCATTTTCATTTATATAATCTATCCCCCATCTCATTTCTATTTTGATTTCTTTGTCATTTGTTCATCTCTTCTTACCCCATTTCTTTTTTATTTTTTGATTACTTGCTAGTTCATCATCATCTAGATAATGACATGGTATTTGAGGTGAGTGAATCCTTTTGGATAGTAGCTCTTGACCTCAAAAACATGTTTGATAGATGATGATTCTAACTTCAATACATTCCTATGTATTCTTGAAGTTATGTTCAAAATAAACAATACTTTCCGAACAATATTGGGAGTTCTTGATGATGAGTTTGATTTTGGTTTCCCAAGTGGTTTTAATCCCCTTTTAGAGTTGGAAATGTGCTTTCAAAACCCCTATTTCAAAACCCCTTTTAAATCCCCAATATTTGAATTCCAAGAAATAGACCTTGTTTTCTCAAGAAATATTCAAAATAGTGAGTTCTTCAACTTTAAAATATTATTCTGAGATCAATACTCAATGTATGGATGCAAGACCATTTGAAAAGTCTTCCTAACTCATTAGAGAACACCCACGATTTTTGGTTTGACTTGGAAACACTTGGAATGGTTCCATTTTGGCCCAAACATTCATTCCAGACATTCTGTTTTTACTGTCACAACAGCTTGGTTGACTTTCAACTTGTTTTCCTGAAAACTTTTCCAAAAGAAATGGTCCCAACTCATTTCTTCCTTCAACTTTAGTGTCTTGGGGAACTGTCTGTATAATATGGGCCCCTAGATGTTTTGTTTTCATTTTCTAAGATTTTTCAACATTTCAGTCGACAGTACGAACTCTGTTTCTGAATAACCTCTCTTTTTAATATGATTTCTCTCAATTTGTAATAGTTATTGTAGTTTGGCTTTTTGATATGTGTTCTATACATAATAAGGATGATCTCCATAAAAAATCATGAACTAAAAACATTTCTATCCTCACTTTTCCATTTTTTACAAAATCAACTCACTGTTCTGTCCACTATTCACACCAAGCATTCTTTTGCTTTCATTCTTTTATTTGATGCTTACATGCACTCCAAATTAGCTCATCTCTTAGGAAGTAGTTCATACTACATTCATATATATCCTATAATGACATTCTTCATTCATTCATGCATATTATATGGTTTCAATTCATTCTAGAAAATCCATGAACACAAACACACTACTACCTTGCACATACTAGGTTCATACATTGCATTCATGCAAGATTTGGGGTCTTTTGTGACACCTAATCTAAGAAGATCATAAGGAATGAAATTGATCACCCGTTCATGTTCTCCTGATCTAATCTCCCTTTCTCATCCGTCCCGGGGATTGATAAATCTTCTTTTTCAAGAATAAACATGCATCATACTAGCTTGCTAAGCATATCTTTGTTTTCTTTAATTTATTTGCTTCAAGAACAATCCATGTCCCCTTTAGATTAGGAAAACTTGATTACTTGATATGTAATTAGACGATTTTTCCTAGGTTTGTTTGTTTGATCTTTCACCTTTACATTGTGTGGTACTTGGCTTAGATCTTATGAATGATATCTTATCTTATGATCTTCCATTTCAAGATTCTTATGCAATATAATATACCTATCATAAATGTTAATTGTCGAACCAAACATAGTACAAGATGATTATTTGGATGCTAATTGAGGTCTGTCGAGAGACGGGGCGAGTTGAGGGTGTTTTAGTCGTGACAAAGGCTCCTTCCTCTCTTGTACCAAAATTCCGAGCCAAGTTCTTTGGTTATGAAGGGCCGGTGCCGTTTATCCATTTGGGTGAGTCAAAATTAGGTTTCTTGGTTCCTTAAAGACCAAGTGGCGACTCAGTATCTGTTTTCAACAGACCTCTTTTTCTTTTCAGTTAAAACAATTTCAAATAAACAAGAAGTGGAAGGCCGAATTCCGCGTGTCCACAAGAATTCTGCGTGTCCACAGTGTCATAATTAAATAGCTTTAAGAAGAAGTTTGTTCCAAGCTTAAATCAACACTTCACAATAAGGGGCTGTTTTGGAGGTCCCTTTTGATCACTATAGGGGGGCTATTTTGGAAATCTATAGAAAAAATGGTCCAAATTGATGTAAAGATAGTTATGTAGTCCTGTCCCCATGACAATGTTTTCTACTACATAAAAAATTCACTATTGGAAAAATTAACTATCATGATACGGTGATACCTCACGTCATGCCTACAATAGATTTACTTCAACATGCTTCCATATGTCATCAAGGTGACCCCCAAGTGTATCACCTGAAAGATTGAAGCAAAAAAAATGTGCAACGTATATGATGTTTAGGCCAAATCCATACACACATTAAATAAAACAGAGTTAGAAAAGAAATAAAATTGTTCAATTGTAAAAAAGATTAATAAAGGATGTTGAAGCAACGTAAAAAAATTGTTCAATTGTAAAAAAATGCGCAACGTGACCCCCAAGTGTATCACCTGAAAGATTGAAGCAAAAAAAATGCGCAACGTATATGATGTTTAGGCCAAATCCATACACACATTAAATAAAACAGAGTTAGAAAAGAAATAAAATTGTTCAATTGTAAAAAAGATTAATAAAGGATAAAAGCTTTTAACAATTTCACCACAAAAAGCTTGATATGCATTAAGTTGTAGAAACAATCACAACAGAAAGGAGAAAGCCAAAATTTTCACATAAGCATGTAGAAAGAAGTCAAATCAAAGGTATTATATACCTGAGACCGAGGTTAAGAACCACAGTAATTTCCCAAGGCTACAAAAAAACAAAAAACTTATTAGGTTAAAATCAACCTTGGATGAAAGAGAAACTTGCAAATAGAGAGAAAAAAGTAACCCACTACTAGATGCACAAAAAACCAACAGCCAACAACATTAAGCTAGAAGATACACAAATAAACCAAGACCCACATCCACTAAGTAGCCAAGAAGTAGAAAAACCCAAAACCCAAGAGACATACCTTGAGAAGATTTGAAAGCAAATCCAAGAGAAGTACAAAAAACATCAACATGAAATTCATACATTTAGCAAACAACTAAAAATTCATCTTATTATCACACAAAAATAAACCAAATGAGGAAATTGAAGAACATAGAGAAAGAATCTAGGTGGTGTGGTATAAGGTCCATGAGGGGTGGCAGAGCTTGAGGCGGTGGCCTGTAGTCGTTGTCTTGGAGTGGAGACATGAAGAGAGATAAAAGTGAGAGTGTAGTCTAAGAAGGAAGAGAGAGAGAGAGATAGAGAGAGAGAGAGAGGTTCATTTACCCCGAAATTTGAAGAGGGATATTGATATATGTATGCACAGCGAGAGAGAGAGAGAGAGAGAGAGAGAGAGGGAGAGAGAGAGAGAACCAGTGATAGATCTAGAGGGATGCCGAGACTCACCACCAGAACCACCTCGTCGGCGCACGAGATCTGGCTCTTCACGGCCGATCCAACCTCCGAAGCTGCCCAACTCTTGCCTTATGTGGTTTGCCTTTTTTAGTTCTCAAAAACCCTAACAATGCATGACCTAGCGCTTGAATCAATCTAGATTAAGAAGAAGAAGAAGAAGAAGAAGAAGAAGAAGAAAAAGAATCAAAAACCCTAGCAATACATGCGAGCGGCGTTCTCCTTTCTCTCTTTTTCTCCCTCTCGTTCGTTCTCTCTCTCTTTCCCCTTTTGATATGTTTTAAGATCTAGCACGATGCACTTTTGTTTTAATATAGATTTAAATATATATTTTTTTAATTTCAAGTCATTATTTGTAATGGTATAACCGTTACCCCGATTTACAAAGCCATTACTAAAATTAAATGAACAAAATAGTAGACATTTGTAACAGTTATTCATGATTTGTAACGGGAATGCCCATTACTATTAGTAACGGGTATACCCGTTACAAATCATAAAATATGTCTATTACAAATTTGTCCATATGGTGTAGTGGCACCTTAGATATTTCTGAACATTTAATGGCCAAAAAAAATATACAGCTCTGTTTCAAAAAGATATGAGTTTAAAATAAAGTACAATTCTTCTCCTAGTAATTCTCACTTTAACATCACCAATAGATCAAGGCTACAAAAAGTTTTGAAAATAGATAAATAGATTAACCAAAACGTTTAAGTGTCAAAATTGAAAGGAATTTTTTTTATCAGGACCCATATCATATTTCATAGATTTGAGTGGTAGTTATTTAGCTTTCTCAAACTATATATATATATATATATATATATTTTTTTTTTGAAGATGAGAATTTGTATGATATTCAAACCTGTAAAAATATGAGATTTATACAACCAACAAAATATTCAGAATGGGTAGTAGTTTAATCTTACAAAAAATAAAGAAAAATTGCATTGTATATCCTATGATCAATGACAATCTGATAAAGAAAAAAAAGGGTGAAAAAAAATCTTATTAAGCAAACTCATCCACAACGTAAAAAACGTATAGAAAAGACACAAAATAATTGAAAATTAAACAATTTTAATGATAAAGTTGTGGCACTAAAAAAATGATTGTTATCAACCATTCCCATCCTAGGCATATATTCAAGAAAGAGAACTTCAAGACACTTGTGGTCTAGTGACATCACTCACCCTCTCCCAAGTGGGAGGTTGAGGGTTCCATTCCCCTTAGGGGGAGTGGTTTGAGGGGTTTTTCCCCTCTTTGGCCCATATGCTCAAGTGTGTCGTATGGGCTTGCTTTCGTAGGTCCTAGTTCACGGGGTTTGCATGGGTGCGTGTGCTCTTGCATACAGTCCAAAAAAAAAAAAAGATTTGCCCAGAATTGGGAACAATAAGAAAACAGATGAATAATAATTCTTTGTTCCCAATAAACAACTCTTAATCAAGTTTTTGAAAGATATAATAATAACTATATGTGTTCAGTTTTAGTGCAAACCTTTTCAAAATTACAACTATTGAATCACTTATACATGGTATGAGTTGTATATCTAAAATGATTACAAATTCAAGATTTACTTATCAATATATCACTATCTTTTTGATGTATATCTTGTTATGAATAAGTTCTCTAAATTAAATCATAATGGTTTTAGAACAGATACACATTAAATTTTTTTTAAATTAAAATTATATATCAAACATATACTTATCTCTTTAGATATTCATTACAAAATTTTACATTAGACAGCACAATAATGGTGAGTAAATGGAGTTCTTATTTTATTGTATTCACAACATAAAGTAGAGAGCACATATAGTATGTCATAAGAATAAGTGATTGCACTTTACGACAATCTCAGTAATACAAAAAGTCAACCGACTTGCATATTCGTTTAGTCATAGTTCAAACTAACTAGAGAAATCAGCATATTGTAGCTTCTTCTAGAGCAATGTGACAATATTCTTGTCCCCTTATAATAGAAATAAAAAGGAACAAAAAACCATTAAATGTGAATTTTATTAAGCCAAGCTTAGAAATAAAATAGAAAAGAAAACCTTACATGTATAAGAACTTAGAGATGAAGGTTGGAACTTGGAGGTAGAAATGCGAATCTCCGTTTATGAAGTTTTGGTTTATATTAAAATCTTGTTAGTCATTATAGTATTTATTATATAATACTTCACTCTTCTATATTTATCTGAAATGAACAACAATTTAAAATTTCAATTACTGATTAATACATGCTATATAAAAAAAAACACATATCTTTTAAGATGTATATCTACGGATAAGATTTAAATTTAAATAGTAACAATAACTTACATGTTAACAAAAATTTTACTGAGTTGTAAATGTACTTAAATTGTAAATTTTCAGTTATAAATTTTAAATCTCATATATATTTGTACATATTAAAATAAAGAACAAAAATTTTCAGGAGTGTGCCACGTGGCAGAAGAGAAAGCTTTATAAAAATAATATTACATCAGTTATGTATATATATATCTATAGATATATATTTGTAATATGTTAGATATGTTTTCAAAATTTATATCCCAAATGTGGTTTCTAATATATGTGGCAGTGGTCCCACTGTCACATATGTTGGAATCACATTTGGGATACAAAATTTGAGAAGTATAATTTTATTATTTTTTTTATATGTCAATCTGTCACGCCCCGACGTAGCATAAATATGGAAAGCGTTTTATTTCCTTTATGGACCCGTAGGTCGCGACAGTTTGAAGGATCGATTTCGTCCCAAACGTCGAACAACAATAAACAATAATCAGAGTAGAGCAATCAAACCTTACAAATATTTTTCTAACTTATTACATATTACAGCACGGGGTCTCTAAAGACACAAACCGCCTTAAATCAAAACAATAGCTTAATATCTATTAGAGTCGTCCTTATTACAAAACAGTTTATGAATTAAAGCATAGAATATTAATAACAGTTTTATCTTCCAAAAGCAGCCGTTCTCAGTTTGCATAGTCATAAGGCCCCACGTAGTCATAACCTGAAAAGCCTGAACACGAATGTCCAGGGCGCATCAACGCCGTCAGCTTCAAGAAGCTGGTGAGTATTAAAAACATAACTTTGAATGTAACACATACTCATTTACCGTTTTCCAGTTCTTATTTAATACAACAAGTTTACATTAAAGCAAGGAGTTCATTTTAGGAAACAAGCACGATATTATTTAAAAGATATAATTCACATATATGTGACTGTGTATGAGAACAATGCACCATCTCATCTTACCGACTCTTTTCTCTCGACAAAACCCAACAACCCACTGTCACACACCAGTATCTTTGAAATACTCCGATAGCCACACTTTAGCACAGGGGTGCCAGGGAATATCCAGTTTGCCTCACACTTTGGTCCGAGGTATCAGGGAGTGTCCATTGCCTCACACTTTGACTACCTAATCCGCCATGCAAATACCGGAGGAACCCTCACGCAGTATCCAGACTCGGGTATCAGGGAGTGTCCGTAGGCCACACTTTAGCACTACCATGGGTGCCAGGGAATGTCCAAGTTCGGCTTCACATACTTTGACGCTACCATGGTCGTCAGGGAGTGTCCAGTTTTTCCACCATCGTATTTCAAAGACACCCTCGCCGTAATCTCAATCACAACACACTTTGGTACTCACTTACTAGGGAGTGTCCACAACACAATCTCAATCGCACTCACTATACCACACTGTCCATTACTCTTTTCCATACTGACCAACATTCACACTCACCATGCATGTACAACTGACACCACATGTATGTCATGAAACTTTAAAACATGAGGCAAGTTACTGAATTATATAAATGACGTACATACGGAGATTGATAAGTCGTAATACAACGTTTTATTCATCCAAATATACCCAGATAGGATTCTGATTAAGTAAATTTCCCAAACGGAGCTTTAACAGTTCATAAAATATCACCCAAACAGTTCCTTAACATAAAACAAGCAAAAACCAGAAACTGCCCAAAGTCACGCGCGTGGGCCGCTCGCGCGAAGGTCGCTCGCGCGACCTGCCTATTTTTCATTTTCATTATATAAAATTTTCTGTCTGCTTGGAAACACACACCTCGCGCGCGCGGGCCGCTTGCGCGATCGCGCATGTGAGTTTCTGCAGAGTCTTCATCTTCTTCGTGGAGAATGCCCTGTTTCAGAAATTCAGGGTCTATTTGACCCATTTTCAATTCTGTAAGTTACTAGGCCTTATAATATATGATTTTCTTCGGTTTTTCACAAGGATTATGATTCCATAATCAATTTAACATGAATCAATCTAAAACTCTAGAATTTTGAGAAAAACTAAAAGTTAACAAAAATTAATTTCTAATATACTTTTTCATATGAACAAATTAAGCTTCAATACTTTAGGCATAGTCTATATATACCATAATCTTTCATAATTATCTAAGAAAATAAATTTTGGTTGAGTTTGAAAAATCTTGATTTCAAGTTATGAAACTTCAAACGTTTGATCATCAATGGAGATTATCAATCACATACACCCAAGCAGTAACTAAGCATGAATTACATTTAAGAGTGAGTTTAAAATAGTCACTTTGATCTAGATAGAAGAAATTGGTTGAGAAAGAATAGCAATATAAGAAATTCCAAACCCAAGCTTTCAAGTTATGGAGGATTAGGAGCTTTCTCTTCTTCTAAAAATTTTCAGTAACTTGAACTCTCAAGTTCCCCCTCTCTCTCTCTCTCTCTCTCTCTCTCTCTCCCTCTCTCTCTCTCTCTCTCTCTCTCTTTCTGTGTGTGTGTGTGTATATAGGACTCTAAGTTGAAAGTATTTCAGAATGTGTGTGTGTACGAGTGAATGTGAGTAGTGTAGTATATATGGAGGATACAAAACTTGGGGGCCAAGATCCTTCCAATTCACTCAACAATTGGATTTTTAAATTGTAAAATTCATCTCACAGATTATGTATAGTACATATGTACATTCGTATGTATATACACATTCACTGCAGGAGTTTTGAAAGGGCAATATAGGTGTGTAGGGCTCAATTGCTAATTGTTTGGGAAAGACAACTTATGGCATAAGATTTACACATACACAATTGCAATACCCAAACAAGGCATATCCAATGATGAGTTACCATAAATGGAAAGTAAAGCAAGTGTCAAATCTAACTTTACATCACTTCCAAAATCTGTGAAAGTTTAACACAGTGCGGACAGTTTTGAACATAAACTGGTATTTTTGTGGCACGGTGACCGTCACAAAAATACCGAAAATTCATTTTAACGTAAGAATTGATTTTCTGGTTTTATAAAAAAACTGCTTTGAGTTAAAAGAAAATATTTCCACCGTTTTGAAATACAGATTTAAAATCCAACACAGGTATTGTTAAATTTTATAAATTGCAGTTCGACCTCAAAAGAATTTTAATTAAAACAAGAGCTAAAGTTTAACACATGGAAATTGAAATAAAAATGAAAGCAAACAACGTATATTAAATATGACAATTGCAAAAATACGGATTAATTATGGAAATGTCATATTAAAATTAAATGCAAATGCAGGTTGTTACACAATCAAGTTTTTTTTAACTCGGAATAATAAAAATTACTTAATTTGTTTTTTCAATCCCTTTTTAGAAGGTGCAAATTACAAAGACTGATGCAATTTTTTTTTTTAATACTACAATGATGCTCAATAAAAGGTTCTAGAGTAAAACCAAAGGAGCACTCCCAATCATCGGCAAAATGAAGCTAAAATTTTCTAAAAATATCAAAATAATACTAGCTAAAACATAGCTACATAAACACCAAAGACACATATTATTATAAAAATTATACATAGATAATTTATCATACCCTTCCATGGATACCTACATAATTTAAATTCAACCTTATAAATCAAAGACACTAATTATTTATTTATCTAATAAGTGAAAATCATGATTGGTGGAGCGAGAATAGGACAATTAATTAGTTAGGATTATATTTAATTAGCATTAATTTCTATTTATTCAATTTCAAATATTGAGTGAAATAAAAAAAATATATTTTAGAGGAAAATTACACGTGGTGCTCCTTATTAGATATATATATATATATTAATGTATACGCATCTATTACTATAATTAAAAGAAAAAATATTTTCCTTCCTCTCATATTGCTAAGTGGAATTTTCTATGATTTTCTTTTTGTCACATGGCAATTTCTAACTTTCTCATTTTCTATTTCTTTCTTATATTTTTTTTGTCAAAAATTTTCCAAATTCAATGGAGCATTTAAGAATTTAATGAGTCACCACATTCCAATGGCATATACTTTCTCTTCTTCTTTTCTATGTTCATCCCCCCTCTCTAAGTGTGTGTTATGAATTTTCCATTTTCAAAATAGTAAATTGTGTAGGAGAATTTTTTCATGGAGAATGTGAAAGGAAAGACATAACTAACCCTCAAACTAGTCACCACATCTATATCACTTAATTTTCCATTTTCAATGCCCTGTGGTTTCCAATGAATATATATTGGAAAATGAAAAATGAATTATATTGGAAAATACAAAGTCTACAATTTTTAAAGCTCGTTAATTAATTGACCAATTGTGAATTCTCGAGTTGCATTGTATGGTGTTTGTATTAGATTTGATAACTGTTATGGGTTGTCCTAAGTGGACAATACTTGGGTGCTTTTTGTGCTGTTCTCGCTTACAGAAGTGAGACCCAGTACTTTGAAACAGTTTTTTAAAAACTGTCCTGTGTCCCACTTCTGTGAGAGGGAACAGCAAAAAAAGCACCAAGTGAAAAGTACCCAAGTGCTGTTCACTTTAAGTTGTGCCCAAGGTTGTAAGTTTGTAGATAATTTCAGTGGAGAATCATGAGGTATATATATGTTAATTAATCCATTTTTTCAAAAAAAAAATATTTCAGTGCTCCATATCATCTTCTTCCAAACTTGGACATCTTTTATGACACATATTCTTTGTATTTTGGGCAAAAAAAAAAAAAAGATGATCGTGTGCTCCCCAATTGCATACAAATTAGCTTCTGTTTATTTATTTATTTATTTATTTATTTTTCTGACAAAGTTCCATGCATTCTACTGATTTTCCGCCTTGTACATATTAATGGTTGGACTGCTCTTCCCGCCTAATACATATTAGGGTACTAAAGTAATTTATTTTAATTTTTTTGTTATAATATTTTGTTATTGCGTACACTTTAATGGTGTGACATGTACTTTTATGTCCAAAGAAATAAAAGCATACTTTTAATTACGTCCTAGGTTATCATTTCCCTATACATGAATGATGTGTATGCTAATTTTACTTCTTAAATAATATGACCATATAAAATTAATAGAGTGAATATTATGTGTAATTAATCCAATATAATTGGATGTGACCCCACTAATGGATCATTTGGGTAATAAAGTTTGGAATGCATTAAGACTCTCAAATGAACCTTATGATTTGGTGTATCATGATAATCCTTTGATTATGAGGAAAAGAAATGAAAAAAAAAAATACGAAAGTAGGGTAAAGTGATGTTATTATTATTAGGGTAAATTGCAAGTCATACCCCTGTAATTTGAGGATGGTGCAAATTACACCCTATGATTTCAATTTTGGCAATTTACCCCCTATAGTTTGAAAATTGTGCAAAATCCACCCAATTACAAAAAAAAAAAAATAAGTACACAATGGGAATGTCACATTATTTTAAGCCAAAAATGACCTCATGTGCAGGGACAGGCCCAAGAGTGTAGTTCAGTGGAAGCAAAAGTCTATACGGAGTTCTGGGACAGTGAAATTGATAAATATAAATAACTAATTAAGCTTATGATACAAAATTTTCGTGAAAGAATTAAAGGATAGATTACTTTGTACAAAAAAAAAAAAAAGAAGAAGAAGAAGCACATAGAATTATACTATTTCTATCCAAAAAAAATATTCAAAAAAATCGGATCTGTGCACTGCCCCTGAACCCCTGTATAAGCTTTTACTCCCACTAAACTATACTACAGGGTTTGTCCCTACACATGGTGTTATTTTGGGCTGGAAATAATTGTATATTCCCATTGTGCCCTTGTATTTTTTGTATTTGGATAAATTATTGCATAATTTTTAAACTGTACGTAAGATATAAATTACCAAAATTAAAATCATAGAATTTAATTTGCATAATTCTCAAACTACATAAGTATAATTTACAATTTACCATTATTATTATATAATAAGGCTTGATAGTGCTTTACTTGAGGTTAGACTGATAGTGCTATATAAGGTTGAAAGGTCACTCACAATTTGGGACCTTCTATTATGGTAGGAAAAATGATATACTACTAGGACCTAAAGAGTAGGTTGCCTTTTACCTGTTTTAGTCAACATAGGTTTCATTCTCAGAGCTTGAATAATTAATTACATAGCATATGTGAACTCAATTATAAGACCTGTGACCCAATTTTGATCCTTTTGTTCAACCTTGTTAATTGGTTTATCCAGAGCCAATCCCAATAACTCTTGAACAAATCAAAGAGTTTCCAAATTCAAGATTTGAGTTCATACCCATATATCTATGCGTAATTATTTAATGAGTCTGTCACACTATTTCATTACATTGATGTGGTGTGATGCCTCTATCACATGAAGTCATGTGACAAATAAAACAAAATAGCATGATAATAAGTTATAAACCCTTTCTAGAGGCGCATTCTTCCCCACTTGTCATAGTCTTCCGACTTTAGTGGCTACAATGACCCCATGTCATAGGGCATCACACTACGCTAGCATGTTAATGTTGTGTGTTGGGCTCACATAATAGTGATTTGGTAACAAAATTTTTTATTATAGAGATGTATTAATTTGATGAGAGTAATACTTATGCCCTATTTGGTTCGCTTGTAAAGTAAACGAGAAAATGAATTTCATTCTTTGGAATTACTTTTGTGTGTTTGGTGTGTTTAATGGACCCAGAGCCTATTCTCATCTATAGATCGAATTAGATTCTTAATTAGAAACATAAGAAAACTCATTCCTTATGTTGGGGTGATATTTAAACTCATTTCTCCTGAAACAACATTATCTCATTCATTTAACAAAGCAATAGTGTTTAAATTTAAATCAACTAATAGTTTGAATTTAAAATTAACTAATAGTATAATTGAATGGTTGTTGAAGCTTTGAATAATATCGCCTTGCAAATCATACAATGATATATATAATACAAATATAAATATATATTCTGTAATTAAGATCTTATTATGATTTCAAATATTTTGAAATGAACTTACCATTTAAATAAGACAAATAATGTTTCCAAGATTATTAGTAGGTTTATTCAAGGTAATTGCTATGTACGCCGCTAATTTTCCTATGTACACCGCCCACCTTCACAAAAGTGATAATTTTTAGAAGAAAATTGATTAGAATAAAAGAATTTAAGTGTACATAACAAATACACGGGTGTACATAGCAATTCCCTTATTCAAACACCATAATAAAAACTAATTTAACACCATTTTCTCTGAAATTGGATTACTAGGAATTAATTTTCTTTTTTCTAATTCCTTTCTAGTAAACCAAAGGGGGTCTTAGGATATTTGTTCGTGGATTCAGTGAGAAAGGAAAAGAAAATATAAAAAAAACCATTTACATCTTAATTTACACGAGGCAACAATATTAAGAATTAGTGACTTCAAATGCAACATAAAGTAAATGACGTACAAAACTAAAACCAATTTACTTATCTTTGATTCATATATATTTTTTCGCCCTATTTTCTAAATGTTTCCCTCAACTTACCAAGAAACTTTTTTTTTTTTAAGTGTTTTCTTTTCTTTTTCTTCAGCTAATCCATGACCCAAAATATATATATATATATATATATATGAAAATGAAAATAAATTAGTAATTTTTAGTTTTACAGTAAATATGTATAGCTATCTATCTATTCATATTTATATACACATACATATCTATTAGAGACGAAGTTTTTCATTGTTAACAATCCAAGTATTTTACTGTCACTAAAAAAGCGTGGTGCCATAAGTTAGGCATTCGCCATATATAAATATATATATATATATATATTTATATATCTAGATTTTCAGAAGTTAATTGGATTATTAAATACGCCATAAATTGGCGGCACATATATTTTTAGCGAATAATGCTAGACACGCACAAAATTCCACACAAAACAATCATTGACCCTTGATTGTAGTGGCCGGCCCCCATGTGGGGAACACACAAATCCCACACGGGATCCACCGGAATCAAAGACCATGGTTGTTTTATGTAGAATTTGGTGTGAATCTAACATTACTCATCCTCAGCATGTATTCAAAGGTGGCTTACAGAGGTCTCTTTATTTTTATAATGGACATCCGTGCCGATCACACCAGATAACTCTTCCATACTAGTACTATGAGATGTAAATTCAAAGATTAAGTGTTACGGCATTGTTCATGAAGCCATCCCACAGACTTATCTGGGTGCAGATGAGACAAAAAATATTAATTGTATCCAGAAGAACTAGACGAGACTTCCTCTAAGTGTGAAAGAGTAAATGACTTTTTTGTCCCTAACTAATGCTAAAAATAATTGGGACGAATTACGTACTATATATGACTTATAACTAAAACAACTTCCTTTTTTTTTTTTTTTTGTTTGGCCTTCTATCTAATTGTTTTGAATGATTAATCCTCTGGTAATTCTTACATTTTTTTTAATACAAAGAGACATAATTAATATGATTTAAACTGTAAGGCATTGTCCATAGATTTAGTAAGGGAAAGGAAAAAAAAAAAACAGTGAGGAAAATACTTTTCTTGTCTTTTTAATTTTTTTTCCCACAAAGAATTCCGTTAGAATATAGGAAGGAAAAGAAAATAAAGCGGAAAATATCTTAAAATTATGAAATTTTGTGAGTCATTCCCTCTTGTTCTTTCCTTCAGTTCCTATGTTACATTATGAAAATTTTAATCTCTAGTATTATCTAAGCATGGAGAAGTACGTAAAAGAAAAAATGCACAAAAATAATTTTCTTTATCGTTTTCCCCCTCTAAATCCACATGACCCTAAAGTCCCCATAAAAATGGAACTTAGATTAGATAATGACCTGTTTAAAAAGAATTGTTAGAAGCACCAACTTTAGTCTACATTCAACCTTGTAATTGAAAGAATGAAGAAACTACGGAGAACTTAACAATGACAAACCTTTGGGATGGTGTCAAGTGAGGATAATCAAATACATGCGCGTGTGGCACGCACAATCTCAGTTAAATAAAATATGTAAGCACATAACATGAGCTAATATTATAGATAAATTTTCTTATATATATATATATATATAGCATAGAATTGCAACTATTTGTTAATTTTAATAGTTGACAATACGGTAATGCTATTGCCAAAACAGCAATGGCTAATGTCAAAGTAAAAAGTATAGCTAAAAGTTTTAGTAACAAAAAAAAAGTATCGCTAAAACTTCTAACGACATTTTTTGCTCTGGCATTAGCCATTACTGCTCTGGCAATAGAGCTAGCCTTAATAATATTATATTCATATTGCATTAATACTTGAGACAACCTGTGTACACGTTTGGATTTTCAATTAACACTCAGGCTCTAAAGCGCACTGGGTTTGTATGCGCTCTAGGATTTTAGCTTAAAAAATCCGCGGGCCGTCCCGCTAACCCGCGTCTCGTCCAATCACCCCAGTGGCCCGCGGTGTTTTTAGGCTAAAAATTCCAGTGCACATACCCAGTGCGCTTTAGAGTCTGACTGTTCAATTTAATAATTAAATTAGAAAACTACTATATTTATCAAGCGGAGCCTAGCCCAATTGGTATGACCACTCACTCTCCATTGGAGGGATTGAAGGTTCGAATCCCCTTAGGGGATTCTTAAAGTTGCCCTTCTAATATTGTTCGTTAGTAGGAATGAGTGACCATTATTGGGCCATTTTGGGCCTTTGGGATTGGAGTGGGATGGATGCATGTGTGTATGTCTTATTATAATTCAGGTAATTAAGTTAAAAAAAAAAATGCAATTATTGAAGTTCCTAGAATAATAATAAAGAAAAGTAATAATTATGAGCATGAATGTCAATTTGTGCTATACCATCTTGGGTATTGTTATTTTGGAATTATAGTATTATACTCTACGTAAACTAAAAACCTATTTGGAAAAACGTACAAATTGACCCAATCTTGTTTGTATATTAATGAAAGAGAGTCGTAGGTCTATGTTAGACTAGACCACCCCTAGGGTCTTATATATGTTTCTCGAGTTGTACTAAAAGAAAGAAAAAAAAAAAAAATCAAACATTACAAAACTGTTATAGTGGTCAAAACTCAGTAAGAAATATAAAACCACATTTTCACACTAATGAGTAGCGATGATAATAAATCAAGAGTAATGCTACACACACAACTAAATGCACAACCAATTGCACAACACTGCTTAAAAATGTTGGACTTTGTGCTAAAAAGCCTGTACACACACTGCATATTATTTTGTGTGTACAGACTTTTTAGCACAAAGTCCAATATTTTTAAGCAGTGTTGTGCAATTGGTTGTGCATTTGGTTGTATGTGTAGCATTATTGAATAAATCAAAGGTTATTTATGGCGAAAAATTTGACAACAAATGAGATAGTGACATGTGTTATTACACCTCATTAGCTAAAGGGGTCAGTTTGAGCATCAATCACGAATGGACTGCATAGCTTCGAGATCGGTGATCAGACTCATCAGAGCTCTGGCTAACATATGGCTCACCTAATCTGATCTAATGAACTAGCATTATGTGGAGTCTCATGCAAAAAAAATTAAGTCTTTTTCACTAAATATCAGGGAATGAGACAATTATTGAAAGAGTAATGCTAGAGTCACAAAATAGTTACAAAGAGATGTTCATAAAAGAATTTGACGTTTTATGTGGCACCCAAATGATAGTAGGACCCACCATACTTAACTTTCTCACATGAGTACCACATTAAATGCCACATTATTTTATTGTGACTCTTTTGTGATTCTAGCATTACTCTCATGAAACAGATGGGTTTGATCGCTATATCATAATTTCCAATAAAGACAAGTTGAAAGTATGTCTATAGACACATTTAAGGTCTTTGTGTATAGTGTTACCTTTCCTCTACTTAGGTTTGGCTCTTATGTGGCTTTTTAAAAGGAGCTTATGAAATTTATTACTAAGTTCATTGATAATTTTATATAAGTGACACACTATTCTTCAAAAAGATATCATGAAACCAAAAAGCAATCTTGGGCTTTTAAAAGCTCCATTCTAGAGCTTTTAAAAGCTCCTTTCAAAAAATCCCTAAGTTCAATTTTTGCAAAGCATAAACTAGTTATCAAATGAATTAACATGAAATTGTGCTTTAAAAAATGAGAAGCACCATGTGAGGGCTAAACTAAGCCTTAATTGCTTGAACACGAACATCGGAGGGATTTCGATACACCAACTAAGAATAATGTTAGATGCACTCCCAATTGCACAATCAAATGCACAACCCTGCTTAAAAATGTTAGATCTCGTGCTAAAAAGTCTGTAAAAAAAAAAAAGGGTGTACAGGGTGTACAAATTTTTCAATACGAAGTCCAATATTTTTCAGCAGGGTTGTACAATTAAGAGTGCATCTAACATGACTCCACCAACTAAAGCCTTTTTGCAGGTCAATCCTACAAGGCTAATTTGGAGCTCGGGATCTAGTACAATCCATCCATTTTTAAGCATGATGAATGATGATCCGAACAGAACAATATAACTTGCACGGAAGAACTGGACTGGACTTGTGTCCTTATATTGATAGGGTATACCGTATATATATATATATATGGAGATTAATTAAAATTCAAAATTAGAAAAGAAAAAGTTCGTAAAATCTATAAAGACCCCCATTAATTAGTTCTTTCATAAAGACGTACTGCCACACTAATAATGATAAATAAAATCCAAATTAAAGGCTGAAATAAGAAAATAACTTTATGTGCATTGAGAATATAGTTGGTACTAATATGTAATTCGTTGGACATTGTGGAGGACATATTTGCCACCACTTAATATTTGCACAGAATATTGAATACAACTTGTACTGAAGAACTGTACTGAAGTCATGTCCAAATTCTCATAGACACATACAGAGATTCATCTGAATTCAAAATAAGTGAAGAAGTTTAGATTAAATCGTTTTGATAAACAATTTCGATTATTATTATTATTATTATTATTATTTTTGTTAAATTCTAAAAAAACACCATTAAGTAGTTCTTTCAATAAATAGTATGTTGACACTAACAACCCTCCTCTATCAATGATGGAATACAAAGTGATTAATTGCTACAATGGACTTGCATAACCTGCCTAATAAATTTTATTAACATTTTGTTCATCTTCACATCTTGACTTGATGTGTTTTTTTCTTCATGGCATTAATGTAAAGGGGGCGTTACAAATTACAATTCCGTACCAGCAAGCAAGCAGGTAAATAGACATAAATGCCTCATTAAGTAAATCCAGTTCAACAACAAAATCAGATTATGTTATTATTATTGAGGAATTTCTAGAACCGAGAAATTTGTATCAAAATTCGTATTATGTTATTATTGAGGAATTTCTCACTCTGTGATGTATTTTAAAGTGAGAAATTTCTCAATTGTGATGAAAATTCAGATTTATTATATATAAATATATATATATATAGAGAGCGAGAGAGAAAGAGAGAGAGAGTTATATGGGTTTTAAATTTAAAAACCCTTAATTGTAGGAGTGGGGGTATTTTGGTCCTCAAAATAGGTGAGGGACTGATTTCTAAGTTGACTTATACAATGGATCTATTTCTAGAAAATGACACATCAAAGGACTGAAATCTAACGGACCCTATATACATTGCACCATAACTACATATCATTATATGCATGAACATGTCCCCTCGATAGTTGAATCCATTAATTCACATCATTCCAAAGACTGACAATGATCATATCAAGGATAAGAGTCCGCGAATTGGATTAAGGCCACATTTGTGTCACTGCTGATCATGGTTATTACTTATCCTCTTTACTGTTATGAAGATCTAATAATACCCAACCCGTAGGATAAAGTAGTCGTCTATACCAGACTATTCAGTTAAAATGGAAATCAATCCCATCATATCCGTAGTACTCAAACAGTGAACTAGTTCATCTGTTTCGTTAAAATGAACTAGTAGTTTAATTCCCCTATCAATCCAGCAAAACAAACTTGGCCTAAGAAAGCATTTTCAAATGGATAAAAGTTTCTCATTTTAATAAGATGATGACAAAGACTGTTTTGTCCATTTAAAATAGAACATATTCTACTATTAACTTTATACCGTAGGACAACAATCCTTATATGTGTGTAGTATTTTTGTACATATATCACAAAATACCATTGTTATATGAACAAAAATCTCCGTACCATATTATTAAGATGTGGATACTAAAGTAATTTTATGAAACCCCAAAAATTCAATTATTTTAGTCTGGTCACTATAGGTTTACTTGAGCAATTTTTTTTATCAATACTTCAACTCTCTTTATGCATGAGAAATATGAATGGCAAAAGCTAAAATTAAAATTAAAGACAAAAAAGATTTTAGGATTCAATCACAAAAAATTAAAATAAAATTGTAAGTCCACCAAAGAAATTGCAATTGGCCAAAAGTCAATTTTTGCCAAAAATAGTTTTGGCGATTGCAACAAAAGGGCGCAGTAGAGCCAAATATGCCATACATACGAGAAATTATTCAGTGTGCCTGATACGTTATGTCGACATTCTGATGTGGTGCAACTATTTAATCATAATTACCCTCTTCTTGAGAGATCATAACAAGTGATTATTAGATTTAAATGATCACAGCACATCAATACATGACAGACTCACCGAATAATTCTCCATATATTCACGTAGGATACCAATACCCGTGTCTGTTTGTGTGTGTTTTTGTGTGTGTACACAAAATAGAAGTGGGGGGCATTTCCAAGTATGAGACTTTGTGAAAGGGATTGCCAATCATTTCGCATGCTGACCTATCTGAAACGACCGACAGGCCTGACTCAAACCCCTGTGTTACTAAGTTCTTCAATCACACATTCATTTTATCATAGTCAATACACGTGTCGTGTATCAGACGGGTCAGAGCTTTGACTTGACGACCACAGTCAATAAACCCTAGGGAACTCCTAAATTAAACCTTTGCTAAGAAATTATTCTGAGTGACCGTGACACACTACTTTGTCATTCTGAATTGGTGTGACGTACTTATAATATAAAGTTACACATATATACCCCTATTTTAAGGGATAAGTGATGGGTGGAGAAAATTTTAGTACATTTCCCTCAAAATTTCGTCATCCTGTTTCTCTCAATATTGTACTTTTTAAAACTAAATTTTTGAAAATAGAGAAATATTTGGCACACATTTTTTGACACATTATGTTTTAAACACATGTAATTTGTGCTGTTTGAATTTTTCATACTTTTCTGTGCACACTAACATAGCACAAGGTACATACATTTAAAACTATGCGTCAAAAAGTGTGTGTATATAGCACTACTCCTGAAAATAGTTTATCAGAAATTGTGCCCACTATGTAAGAAAAATATGACTTAACAATATTAAAGTCCCGTCCATGATATTTTTTTAATTATTTGTTATGTGTCCCTAATTTTTTTTTTTAGGACAAATAGCTCCATATTCCGTGAGTATCACATTAACCACGTTACGATGATGATATAGTGTAACGGTCTCACTGAATAACATTTCACCCATTACCATCTCTTTTTTCCTACAACTCCACCCCCTCTCTCTCCTCTCTCTCTCTCTCTTCCAGCTCCCTTTATCTCCCTATTTATTTCCACCTTTTAATCACACCATTCTCCATTTCTCTCTCTGTTTGTCTCCTTTCCTTTTTACATTTTCTCTTTCTAAAATTTCTTCTCTCTTTCTGTCTCTTCCCTTTTGTCTCTCACATCTCCTTCCTATACCAATTCTGCTTTCTCTGCAATCTCCATGGATGTCTTACCTACAAGTTCTTCATCCTTGGAGCTAACCATATCCATACCAGGCTTCACTTCATGCCAACCATTTCCTTCCTCTGGTATACTCTCCCTCTCTCTCTCTCTCTCTCTCTCTCTCATGCCTATTTGTACACTGTTTATGCTTTATATGGTACGAAACTTTGATATTTTTGTGTCAATTTATCCATGATCATGTGTTATGAAACGAAAGTTAATTCACTTTATGCTATTTTTCTATATTAGATCATCTAATAGTGTTTTTAGCATAACATCTTATATGGGTTGTTTGATTTTATTTATCTTCTTGCAATTTACCCCCCTTCACACTCTCTTTTGTAAGTGGATGATCCTTCACACACATACATATTAATTGTAAAAATTTATACATATACATATATATATATATACACGTCTGTGCGTGTGTGTATATATAAATGGGTTGATGTCTACTATATACATATATATATGTATGTATGTGGGTTGATACATGATACAAGCTGTTGGGGTGAGATTTTCTTTATTTTCTTGAAAAATTTCCCCTTCACACATTCCCTTACTAATATATGATCATTTATATATATATATGTATATATATAAGGACAAACCCAATGCAGTGCACCAGGCTCGTTGTACTAATCTTGAGATATGAACATATATGTGTGTATATGTGGATGGGTTGATGACTATTATATTAATAATATGGTTTGATACATACAAAATTTTACTAGTCTTGTGAAAACAATGAATTAGGAGATCAAGATGGGGGTACTGGTGTAATGAGAGACTTGGACATAAATCAAGTGCCATCAGGAGTAGGAGAAGAAGAATGGACCACTGCAAGCTTTGAAGACGAAGATGAGGCCAACAATGGTGGCCCTCCCCGTAAGAAACTCCGTCTCACTAAAGAACAGTCTCGTCTCCTTGAAGAAAGCTTCAGACACAACCACACCTTAAACCCCGTAACCTCTCTCTCTCTCTCTCTCTCTCTACATATATATATATATATATATTTGAATCACATGGTCTGTTTGAAAAACTCTAAATTGGAATCAGACTACTTTATCTGATTCTTGTGAGAATAAATATTGATTTGTTAGAAAAGGATTAATATTAGATTGAGCATAGACTCTCATGCAAGAGATTGACATTTTCCAAACACTTGTGTTTGTGAAATCGGTTCAATTATGAACTGGAAAACTTGTTTTTTGCTTTCCAAGAGCAGTCTCCATTTCTATATTACCCAAAGAGCCCCTTAAAAAAGTGTTTGAAGTGTTTCCTTTATATATATATATATAGATGAAAAATGCTAAGTACACTTGTACTTTTGTATAGCTAAATTATCTATCTATTAATGTGTCATGACAATTTTAAAATTAAATCGAATATTATTTGTTAATTAATGAATAATTTTGAAATTTCACATCAGCTGAATTATTTAAATGGCCGTTTAAGTGTACTTAAAATTTCTCTCTGTATATATATATGTGGGTGTATATATATATATATGTATACAACTATATATGTGTATGTCATTTTTGTAATCATTGTAGAGATATGTCTATGCAGAAACAAAAGGAGTCTTTGGCAACGCAATTGAAGCTGAAGCCAAGGCAAGTTGAGGTTTGGTTTCAAAACCGTAGAGCAAGGTAACACCGACCTGTTTGTTACATCTATTCAATTGAAATAATTTGTTGCCCATTAATGATGATGTTGGTTGTTAGGAATTAAAGTGCTAGAGAACCTTATATATATACATATACATATGTATGTGTGTCTATATAATATGTATTTATATTTATAACGGTATCTACACAATTTAGAATATATCATGAAGTATATATACAATCTGAATCAGATTCTACCCCTTGTGGATCTTATTTTAAACAACAATGCTACGAGCACAAACACTTATAAACACAGTTTAACTCTCTTTTGGGTGTCACTGTGGGATCCACTGCCTCAGTGTTAGCCAAGAGAGAGATAAAGTGTGTTTGTTTGTTTTTGTGAAACTTTTTTGTACCCCAAATATTACCCTACTTTAAAATTATGAAGCAACCTTTCATTTTTTTTTTTTTTGGATCACGCAACCTTTCATTTATAATACTGCGTATATGTATATTTATATATCTACATATATAAATATTGCATATTGATATACCATTTTGAAGTATAAAATATTGCTTTCTTTAGTCATTTATAAAATCATAGTTTTTGGTAAGTACATGAAGCACCCCTAACCCCCAAGGCACTGCATGTCCAGACCAAGAATCCGATAATAAGGAGCAAAGGTTGAGGTGCTTATATATATAAAAATAGGTACATACACAAAACAAACACACACACATGTACTATAGGGTCCCAAGCTTATCCTAAGCACATCTGTGTGATTTTATGTAGATAGTTTTAATCTAAATAATGTGGTTATGTATGCATTTGCATGTATCGGTTGTATACATATACGTAATGAAAAGGTTTGAGCACCCATTTGGCAATATAGCTTGTGGGATTCAATCGAAAAATTTGAGCTTTTGACTAGTTGCAAATTGCAGCAAAAATTCACATTTTTTACAGTTAAATTAATAATAGAACCTGATCTGCTAAACATCACAATGACTGGTGCTCCAAAAACTGTTGCGAATATAATTATGAGACTCATTCGTTATTGAGTAATATTTGGGGCACTAACAAATTCTACTAATACTCATACCCACATTCTATCTCTCTCCTAGTGGCACTGTAGGGTTCGCAAAGGACTCAAAAGTGCCACGAGAAGAGACATAGAGTGTGGGTGTGAATGTTAGTGGAATTTGTTAGAGCCCCTAGCATTGTTATTCATTATTTTGTCTTTATGTGCTAAATTTTTCATCTTGATTTTTTTCATCTTGATTAATTTTTTGTTGTCATTTCAAGAATTTGACTTTCATTATGATAAGTCAAGTTCATTAATGAGAATGTGGGTTACACTAATCAATATTTAGTCCAGAGTATAAATCATTGAATGCATATGTTATCTTCACTAATTATTTAGCGATAATTAAAAATTCATAAATTGTTGTTACATTTTCTGAAGTAAGTTTGACCAATCTGATTAAACGTACAGCAAAATTCAATGTGATAATTGCTATTTAAAGACAACATTTACTTTTATAATTAGTTGGGTCAAGATCGAAGCAGCTTTTATTTATCAGATTCATGAATATGCTATTGTAAAGTCATTTAATGTTCTGATTACGATATGCTTTGTGCATTTGAGTTAAATCATTAAATTGGAGAATTGCATTTATTACACTCTTAAGGGGCATATTGTACTAAAACAGTTTTCAGGAATCAAAAGTTATATCCATTTGGATACTCCTCCCAATATTGGGGCATGCTTGGATATCATGTTTGTTGACCTGACCCTAAGATCTATCAAATGTTTGGTTGCATTTAGTAATAAAATGGAAAATCTCTTACTATATATTTAGATATGATTCAAGACTGCCCCTTAATAGTCTGTGCTAACGAGACAGTTTAGGTACATGGAGGGTATCATGTGTCAGTTCTATGTGATACCTTATAGTCAATTAAAGTGGCATTGACATGTAAGTTGTGAGAACGTCCGTTGGGGTCTTGCTATTTGTGGTTCCACTTACAATGTATTTATTACCTAAGGATGTAATGTGTTAATTTGGTGACATCGAAAATAGGATATCTTTCAATCTCACTATTATTTTGTAACTTTTTTTTTTGTTTTTTGACGATCAGTATTGTGTTGATATAGGAAAATTGTTTTAGTATTATTTGTGGATCGGAGAGTCTTTCCAAAACTCTATAATATGATAGAACTCGTTCGTTTGTGAGCAAAAGAACCAATTCTTGTTATCATGTTGCTTTAACCAATAGATATTAATATTGGAAATGCATTGCTCATGACTTGACATAGGAAATTCATAACAGGGTCGTTTAGTAATGCATACACAATTAATGTTAATATATTGAATTAGTTTCTTCTGAACTACAAAATCAATTTTAATTTCAATAGTTTACCTAATTGAATTAATTTGTCGATAATTGATTGAGAATAATACAGGAGCAAGCTGAAACAAACGGAGATGGAGTGCGAATACTTGAAAAGATGGTTTGGGTCTCTAAGGGAACAAAATCGAAAGCTACTGAAGGAGGTAGAAGAGCTTCGGGCCATGAAGGTTGGCCCGCCTACCGTGTTATCAACCCACAGTTGCGAGCCATTTCCTGTATCCACCCTAAGTATGTGCCCTAAATGTGAGCGCGTCACCACCACCACCACCACCACCACCACCACACGCGACAAGGGCCAGACCAGAGCCACCACCACACGCGACAAGGGCCAGACCAGAGCCACCACCACAAGTGTCACACATTTATAAATAATTATATATATATATATATATATATAGATAGATATGTAATTTCCCAAAGAGACATTAATGCTTCAATCTCCCGACATCCTTCGGCTGCTTGTTACTTAACCTTTTTCTCACAATGTAGTAGACCCACCTCTTGAAAGAAACGGAAGATTAAACAATGTTCATAGTAGTAATTCAAACGTTGTACTTTGGATACTAATTAAGATCGTGTTTATTTAGATAGTTTATTTTAGTAGTTATAACATTCTATTCGTACAATTTTTTTATTTTTTATTTTTATTTTATAGGTTAATTCTCTTTGTCGTTATCAATATTATATATAGTCAAGAGTAGTCCACATGGCCGAATAAATTGATGTTTTCTTGTCATGTCTTTCCTTGGTGCCAAACAGAAAGTAGTTGGGCAAGGAAAAAAAACAATAGTGAGAAACAGGGTGGATAATAATTAAAAAAGAAACGAAAATTATCTGAATTTCTACAAATCACGACCATTGTCTCCAAGTTGTCTAACCTCTGAATAGGGACTCTGTTTTTACATATATAAAACACCTAAGTCCGAGATATTGAAGACGACACATTCACATGCATAATATTTTCTTAGCAAACAAAAAAAAACACATGCATAATATTTATACCAAAGATTCTCTAAAGAGGGCGCCCTCTCTTTATTAAAGAGAGGGCCTCTGTTTTGACCGTCGGATCGTGTTTAAAAACTGTGAAATGACAAAACTGCCATTAATGAAAACACGATCTGACGGCCAAAACAGAGGCCTCTCTTTAAGAAAAAAAAGGGCGCCCTCTTTATAGCCTGACTGATATTTATACATCAGATACATGATCCAACATGCCATGCCAGTTTTTTCAAATTCTCTCTCTCTCTCTCTCTCTCTCTCTCTCTCTCTCTCTCTCTCTCTCGAGTAAACATCCATTTCCACAACCTCAACCCCCACAACCTGATGTAGCAACCATGTAGTGGGAGTATCATATATGAGGTTGTGTTAAATGGTGGGTCCCATCCCACTACATGGTTGACACATCAAGTTGTGGGGGGTGAGGTTGTGGAAATGGGTGTGCCTGAAGTTTTACTCATCTCTCTCTCGTGCTTTTTGTGTAGATATCTCTGCTGAGAAGATACACCCGTGTGTGTATATATATACACATATGTAGGCATCCTAAGGTTAGTAAATGTACAATAAAAGTTTTTGCCAGTTCATTAATATTGGGGCAATAGAGAAATTTTGCGATAGGGGAATTAAAGTATTTATTTTAGTTTCTTTGTAAAATTACTTCAGTGCTATCTAAATGAGGTGGCACAGACTTTTTCCAAAAAAAATGTGTATGCTTTTTTTTTTTTTTTTACTTACTTGGATTCGAACTGAATACGCATACACAATCCACACACACACTCCAACTCAACCCAGAAAAAAATGTGTATACTTTTATATGTGTAGTATACTAGTATATGCATATACATTAGTAGGGTTGCATGTCTCCTTCCTAAAGTCCATGGCATCTCATGGTACCTTGTAAAAAAGAAGTAGTAATTGATCATGCATTCTATATGATATCCAGAAACCATCTTTCCACACAATTATATATAGATAGATAGATACAGTTAGCTAGATACTGCATGTCAAAAAAATTAAGCTGTTTAGGAAAGCAAATAATTGATTTTATGGTTTATAAGTGAATCGGTTCTATAAATTCAAGTGTTTAGTGAGTGCTAATTAAATTTGTTTTTTTTTGCCCATAAGAGTCCATCTGTGCAAAGTCTAATACCTCTCTTAAAGCTGGTATTTTACAAAATTATCACTACCTTAATTTTTTGCAAAAAATCAGATAAAAAGTAAGAATTAGACTAAACTTGGTCAAATTATTTATTTTTTCAAACAGACTCAAAACATGCACATTATCTTTGACAAAAGAAGTCTTGTCATGACGAATCTAAATTAATCTTACATAAGAGCTAAAGTAAATTGCCTTAATGTCCTTGTTATAAAATTACTTTAGTCTCTCTATTTTATATAAGGTGGCATAAATTTATTTTATTTTATTTTATTATTATTATTATTATTATTAGTATTTTGTCTATTTTAAACGTAAATACAATACTATCTTACTATCTAAATATGTGTGTTGGGAGATACTGAACTTATAAGAGTGGGCCTGTTTCTTGATATGATTGGGCTCAAGTATGGAAAACCTTATATTGGTTGAAAATCTAAAGCCTAAGAAACTTTTATATGCAAATGATTCGACTACTTGGAACTTTGGTTGTGAAGTGGTCCATGGTGGTGAGAATATCAGGATTCAAGTATATCACTGTAAACTATAGAGTGACAAGTCAGGTTGGGTTTCATCATGTGGTGTGATGATTTGATTAATTATTGTTTTCTTCTGCCACTGCCAGATGGATAAGAAAAGAAAAAAAGAAGAAAAAAAAAAAAGGAAAAAGAAGGAAAAAAAAAAAAAGAAGAGAAAAAAAAGGGTCAAGTTATTCCTAGTTCAAGCCCATTTGGATTGACTTGGGCTTTTAAATTCAAGAGAAACAAAAGTGGAAGTCTTAATTCTAAGGATACCATGAAAATTTTTAAGAATTTATTTAAAATGGAATGATCAGCTGAAGCACCTATGGATCTGTTTTAGCCAAAATATTCTAAAAATTTATCCAAACAAGCTAATTGACGCATTTTGTAGGCGAAGAGCACGTTTGGACCCAAAGTAAGTTTGATATGTAATTCCAAATAGCACTTTGGTTATTTTATTTCTCTTTCCTATATTGTTGTACATGCCTTGCATAATTGCATTGCATAAAATTAAATACTGTTATACACATCCTGTTTATATACTTCTACAAAATATATATATGTATATATGTACATATATTTATATGTATATGCGTGTGTGCGTGCGGTCATGGTTTCTTTTCAACACTTAAGAAGGGGTTCAGAGAAAAAAAATAATCAAACGTTTAAGCCCTAGAGGGCTTCTTTAGATATGGGCTCTAAAGGCCTATAATTGGGCCCATGAACATCTTTATCACGGATCATGCAAAGACAGATCATCCACACCCCTAGTCACTATACCCCCGAATAGATATTTTGCCAATGGGTAAATTCATAGAATAATTCAGAAATTTTTCACCAAATGAAATTAGACAATAAACCAAAATTAAATTTTATGGGGCATACAAAAGGGTTGGTTAGAGCAAGTGAAACTGAACTTATCTTTCATGATCAAGACATGAAAATTACATTGTTGAATGGTTATATTATAATGGCGACTATTTGTCTATGCAGACATTTTTTAATATATAATAATTTTCTATTTTTATGCTTGACGGTTTTTCTTGTCTCTGCCTTCCTAGATGCCAACAGCTTCCTAGCTTATGACAACTCTCATTTAGTAAGAGAGCTCGTCCAAAATTCTCTTTGCCCTGATCTCTTCTCAATTCTAAAAAGGTTGTAATTCTTAGTATTATATCTATCTATCTATATTATATATAAGCTCTCTCACTCCAGAAGTTTTTGTGTACCCTCAAGGTAGCGTCTATGTGGCGCCCCATATCCAATGAGGTAGCGCCACACAAGATTGTTAGACTATTTAAATTTTTTGTGGTGGGTTCCATTATTCGTGTGGCGCGTTATTATTGGATATGGGGTACCAAGTGGCATGTCACGTGGTACCTTAGGGGTACCCAAAAATTACTCCTCTCACGGATGTCCGTTTATCACTTTTAGCGACCGGATTTTTATCGCTAAAGGTGTGCAACACTATCACTAAGCTAAAGGTGATTTTACATTTAGCGACGGTTTTGTACATTTTTAGCGACGCAAATTTCGTCGCTAAAAGTAAGTCTGGACGTCCGTTTTAAAGACGTCCTCTTTATGTAAATATATAATATAGAAAAATGCAATAGTATACTAGAGTAGAAGTAGAATAGCATTGTATTAATTCTTAGATGGAAGGGCGGAGCCATGGACATGCTGAGATGGACGGTAGCAGATCTAAATCTTTTTAGAAAAGAAGTAGAAGACCACCAATGTAGGAGGATAGCATTGTATTTAGCCCAATAATTCACAAAGCCCACCTAAATTAACACACAACTAAGGACCTAACTATTGCCTAGGCCCTTTGACGTTATAGAAAGTTCTTTTTTGCAAAATAGGGTCCAAAATTCTCTCTGAAATTATTCATATTAGCTCTAAACAGTCAGGCTCTAAAGAGGGCGTCCTTTTTTTTAATTAAAGAGAGGGCTTCTGTTTTAGCCGTTGGATCGTGTTTTCATTAAGGGCAGTTTTGACATTTCACAGTTTTTAAACACAATCTGACGGCCAAAACAGAGGCCCTCTCTTTATTAAAGAGAGGTGGTCCTCTTTAGAGAATCTTTGTAGCTCTAAAATATACACAAAATATGTATAATTAAGTTCAAATTTTTTTTTCCTTTTCTAAATCTGCCCCTGATCATGAAGGTAAATTAATTAATTTCACATGAGGACAAGTTATAAAGAGAACACTCTTCCTCAATAAAATTAGCGTAGCACCTTCATTGTAAAATTATTTGAGTAATACTTGGGCACAACTAAAGCCACAACCTTTTTTGCACAACCTTCATTTTGTGTCTATCTCTCTCTTGATGGGTCCCACAGTGCCAGTGACCCCACAGTGCCCACTAGGAGAGAGATAGACACAAAATGGAGGTTGTGCAAAAAAGGTTGTGACTTTGATTGTGCCCCAAGTATTACTCAAATTATTTTACCATAATTGACATGAATTTTTAACGGCTATTTAATTAAACAGGTCACAATGCTATACTACTACATTAATTGGAGTAGAAAGATATCAAGCCCCATATGCATATAAGTAAGAGATTTGCTAACTTACAGCATAAGATATTTTTAGCGACGAAAAATAAGGTTTTAGCGACGAAATTTGTCGTCGCTAAAAGTTGGAATCTTTAGTGACAAAATTTCGTCGCTAAAAATCTATTTTTTGTCTCTAAAAGAGCTGTTATATGCTACTAACTTACAACCATCATGTTGTAAGTTAGCAGCCCCCTATAAGTAAATAAATATATATACAATTTATATCGTATATATATGTATACATACACACAAGAAAGAAATTATGAGTTCACCCAAATCATTTCACTTTCTTTTCTCAAGTCCAATAAAAAATATCAATACCCGACACGACTGGCCACATTACTAAGTTCTTAAGGAAAGAGCACGAAATAATTTTTAGCCCGAACGACAAATAAAGCTAAGCGACATTTTCAAGTAGTAATCCCCCCCCCCCCCAAAAAAAAAAAAAATACCGCTTCAAATAATGAATCGAATTGATTTCAAAATGAAAACAACTATTTTTCTATCAATCTGCCAAAAAAAAAAAAAATCAAATAATTCGAATAAATTTTATTGTCATAATCTATGAATTTAATAATTGAGACGAATTTTTGAAGATTATTGGAGGTTAAAAATGGAGCAACAAAAGAAAGACAGAATTTGATAACGGATCCAATTTTTTTGGTCACATGCACAGACACACACACGTGAAGAACTTATTTTTTTTTTCTAACCCTAAAAAGAACACACACGTGAAGAACCAATATACTTTGATCTTTTGTATACCCATTTTTCAATTGAACACATAAAATAAGAAGTGCCTGTTGTACTTATCCCTCATGCAAAGACCAAGCAGACCGCCACAAATTGGCAGCCCATTTTTGAGCTTGGTTTTGTGACGGCTAAGTATTAGAACTTAGGTCATGTTTGGGACTGCTAAAAACAGGATCACGCTTACTTCAATCTGTATTTGATGAAAAAAACTAGCGAGTATTATGTTTTTTGTTTGATAAATAACAAGTTATTGATGTGTTCCAAAATTAGATACGAACTCCTATGTACCTGAAAGGAGCTATGTGTACATAAACATAGATCTATCTAAATCTGGTTTTTCTCTGAACCACAAAGAAGCGTCTAGGGTGGCCGCTAATACCCCTAAATTTTGGAAAATAATACTCTCTCTGTCTCATATTAAGAGTCCTTGATGCCATTTTTTGATTTTCCATTTTTTTTGCGTGTCGTAGTTTGTCTAAACATCTTTACCCTTTTACTTTTGCCTCTTGCCTTTCACTTTAGCCCCTCCTGAAAAAATTCCTGGTTCCGCCCTGGCACATAATCAGTTCTAATTTACCCAAACAGCCTCTAAGGCACAAAAGCAAGGCAGATGACGGAAGACGAAAGGACCAACGTACCATGGTGGACATTACGGCATGGCCTAGTGGACATTCTTGTAATTAAATACCATGAGCTAGTAAGAATGAAGGAGAAGGTAAAGACTACTAGGATAAGTTATGGAAAGTGGACCAAAGAGTTCGTTCATGAAACAGAGTTTTGAGGCATCACCTAAGGAGATGTGGGAAAGTTTCATCCCTTTTGAGATAAGCTTAGGGGGACACCCTTTTGATCCTGTCTGTGACAAGGGCCATACCTTACAACTAATCTTATTTTGTAGGATGCCCTAAGGGATAATGAACTTCCAACTTTCGGGCATGGGGTGACTTCTTTTGTTAAGTGTTGGGGTGTTTCTTAGTTTGGAAAAATTATTGTATGGGCGAGACTATAATAATGTGGTGGTTGTGGCCAATAAGAGACTGTTATGTGATCGGCTCCAGGTGAAAGCATGACAAGATGGTAGTTGCAGCCAATAAAAGCCTGCCAGGGGGCCAAGTAATCGTTAAAAGGACAAAAAAAAATTGAATTGGGCCATATGACAGCCTACTGTTAGTCGAGATTACCATCTGGCGGATGATCTGGGACCATTCATTGATTTCTCCATGGTTTGATTCTTAAATGGATCATTTGAGTTGCATGTCATTTCAAATTTGCACCTCCACACTATGGTTCCGAAATTGAATGATGTAGAATTCGAAAAATAATGCCATGGTTTTGAATTTAATTCTAAATCTGTTTGATAATTGACGTGACAGTAAAATTATATAAAATAACTTTTAAATCAATATTATGATGGTCCAACTATAAATAAATATTGGATATATAAAATAACTTTTAAATCAATATTGAGATGGTCCAACTATATATAAATGTTTGTCCTACTTTTAGTCCGTTGAGAAGCTCATTTAGAACATAAAATAAAAAATATTGTAGGGGGAGCAATAAAAGGAATATCAATTCATAAACCATATTATGACTCAATTTGATGTCTGATCACTTTATGATACAATAGAAGACGGGTAGAGATCCTCGTTAGCAGTCTAACTTAGCAGCTCTCAGTGGCACCTCTACCACTTGACAACACGCCATTATTTTACTTTTTAAAAAAAAAAAAAAAAAGTATGTAAATAAGAAAAAAGTGTACAAAAGCTAAAAGGTATACTTTTTCAAATTACATGTATTATATGTATACACACACATATAAAGCAATGCACATGCAAAAGTTTAGCCTTGTGAACCGTCTGATTCAGCAACAGAAAAAAGTGACTGACTGATCAATAGGGACTTATCTAAAAGGGCCAAGACATGTGGTGTACAATGGTGTCCACATGAACAGGATGGAGCCCAGTACTGTCTTTGTATTTGTATCAGTTTTGTAAACAAGAATATTCAGTAATTGTCCCTTGGAAGGACAATGACTTTGATATTTATCTTTTTGAACCTTGTGGTGATCCCTTTGTTCTGCACTCAAAACAATTGCAATGTTTCTCATTAATAGTGTCATTTTTTGCTGTCAGGTAATAATTTGTCAAACTCGTCCCGAATAAAAAAAAAATCGTTTTAAATGCATAATTGGTTTTGAGAATTAATAATGTTGATTAATAATTGAATTGAGGTTGATTGTGGGTCAACGTGGAGTGTCAATTGAGAACACGAGAATATGGTATGTCATAATGCATTGGTTTGAGCAAATGACATTTATATGACTTAAATGTTATTTGAAATATCTGGTATATATGAACAGTGAAATTACTTGTGTAGTGTAATTTCTGATAGTTTTAATCATTTATAGAATCATTTTGATGGTTTTAGCGATAGCCAATAGGATACGTTGCATAATAGGTAAGTTATCTAGAGATTTCACGGAAATTACTTTTTGGACATAATTACGGCGACAAATGGAACTTAAGCGAAAACTTTTATAATTTATAGTTTTCACTTGTGAAGTAATAAATGTGACGTATGCAACGTTTCAGAGGGTAATTAGAAGATTTGAGAACTCGTGGGGAGAAAAATGTAATTTTCAAAAGTTGTGCCTATATACAGATGTGGTTGAGATATTTTCAAAATATCTCATAAACCAAGAGAGAGAATAGGGAAATTTTTGGCTTCGAGCTTCACAACGCCAAATGACGAACTTCCGATCATTAGTTTTCCTCCAGATTTCATATTCGAACTCCTCAATGTAAGAGTTTCGTTTTGATACCTCTTAGGCCTTGTTTGGCTTAGTTTTCAGAAAATCTAATTCTAGGAATTTTCGGGAAACCAGGTATAACTTATAGGAATCACGTATAGTCAGAGATCCGACGTTTAATCGGGCCTTTAGTTTATCCGGCAAAGTTGTAGGGCGATTGCACGAGGTATGAATTCTAAGCCTATGAATTATAGAAAATTACATGTATTAAATATCTGACTTGATATTTTTGATTCAGGCGAAATTCATGTATTAACTAGGCCCGTTAATTATACACCTGAAACTGCGATAGAAGTACGTATATGTGATTATATGAGCATGTTTTGTGTCTATGTGAGTCAAAGGGGGGTTTGGTGCAATTTCATCCGAGGGTAAGCTCCTTGATGTTTGAGGATTGTGGTATCGATAGTTGTTGTGCCTGGTTTAGAGGAAGGTCTAACCAGGGCACTGGGTGCATGGTAAGAGGAAGGCTTTCCACAGCATGAATCTCATTTATCGGATAAAAACGTACTATTCTCCCTAAAGACTATTTTGATGGGTTTTGATATCTTAAGGCATGAATTGTCATATAAGCATATGCTTAGAATTGTGCACTCAGCTTATAGTTGAGCAGTGGATCTTTACTCCATTGTAGGTGATAAAAGAAGGACAAGAAGAAGCGAGAAGAGTGAGGCCGGTAGGACACCGAGATTGTCTTTGTACATATTTTTGCATTTCCATTTCATGTTGTAATAAGAACTTTGAGAAGTAAAAACCATGTGTTTAGCTAGAATCTTGGAATGGATTTGTAGTTATTGTAATCTGTAGTAAAACTTATGTATTACATTTCAGTCCATTGTAATATCGTTAGAACCTTGTGGGAATGAGTTTTATGTGTGTATTTTAATCCTCGGTTAAGTTGGGACAAGTCTTGGATTTGAGTTTCTATAGAATGTGTTGCAGGGGGAAAATGCAGTCGACTGGTCCAGGGTCCAGTCGACTAGGTAGAGAAAAAAGCCGACTGGTTCATGTCCCAAAACTAGACATTCTACTTGTGTAATAACCTGCATTTTCATATTTGATTTGTAATTGCATTATCATATTTAATTTCACTTGGTATTGACTGCTTCATTTAATTACATTTCTCAGGTTCTAATTATTATCCCTTGTGTTATTTCATATTAAAATTCTTTTAGGGTCAAACTGTAATTTTATAAAATTTAGCAATACCTGTGTTGGATTTCAAAACCTGTATTTCAAAACGGTGAGAGTGTTTTCTTTTAATTCAATCAGTATTTTTATAGAACCAGAAAATCATTTCGTAAGTTAAAATGGACTTTCTGTATTTTTGTGGTGAACACCGCACCCGAAAAATACCAGTTTATACTCAAAACTCTCCACGCTGTGTTGAACTTCTACAGATTTTGGAATTGACTAATTTGACAATTGATTTATTTCCAATTATGGAAAGTTATCATTTGATAGAGTCTTGTTTGGGAATGCTTAGTGTATGTATGTATTCCTAAGGTCATAAGTTGTTTTTACCAAACACCCCAATTTGACCCCTACTAGCCTATAACACCCTTTCAATCCTTGTACAGTTGATATATATACATATATGTATGAATAAGATCTTGTAATAACCTGCAGTTTGTTTAGAAATTAACTAATTTAAATCATTTGTTGAGTGAACAAGGGAGAACTTGGAGCCCAAGTTCTTCACATTCCTTATTTATATATACACACACTTGAGCTCATACTCCCTTCCATTACACACATTCTGCACTTCCATATTCAGAGAGAGAGCAGAGAGTTCATAGTTCAGAATTTTATATTAGAGAGAGAGAGCTCAATCACTATAGCTAGAGTTTGAAGTGGATTTCTTATATCTTGATTCTTTCTCAACACACACTTCATCTTATACCACGGTGAGTATTTCTAACTCACTCAGAATGTAATTCACATTTGATTTACTGAAATTGTGTAGTTGAATTAAGAGTCACCATTGTTAATCACACGTTTAAATTTCAAAGCTTAGGAACTTGGATTTTTCGAACTTAACCAAAATCCGTTTTTAGAGATGATTATGAAAGGTCTTACATCATATATGCTATGTTTGAAGTTTTAGAGCCTAATTCATTCACATGAGAAAGTATATTAGAAATCAAATTTTGACAACCTTTAGTTTTTCATAAAATTCAAGAGCTATGGTTTGATTTGTGTTAAATTGATTATGGAATCATAATCCTTGTTAAAAACCGAAGAGAATCATATATTATATGTCCTATATACTTTAGAATTGCAAAATGGGTCAAATTGGACCCCTTAAGCTGAAACAGAGCAGTTTATGCGGAGAAGATGAAGCCTCTGCTTCATCTCGCGCCACGATCGCGCGCGCGAGAATTGCGCGAGCGGTCGCGGCGAGCGATCTTTCGCGCGAGCGGCCCGCGCGCGCGATACTCGTTCCCACAGGCAGACAGAAGAGTTTATATATATAAAGTGAAATTTAGGCAGGTCGCACGAGCGAGGGTCGCGCGAGAATCCCTTCGCGCGAGCAATCCGCGCGCACGACCTTGGCTGTTTCAGGCAGACAGAAAAGTTTATATATAAAAGGAAAATTAGGCCTATCGCCCGAGCAGCCCGCGCAAGCGACATTTCGCGCGAGCGGCCCGCGCGCGCGAAGTCTGGCAGTTTCTGTTTTTGTCTGTTTTCTGTTAAGGGACTGTTTGGTTCAACCTTTTAGTACTGTTAAGGTTCTGTTTGGGATATTTAATTAATCAGAACTCTATTGGTTATGTTTGAATGATTAAAACATTGTATTGCAAGTTATTAATCCCCGTACGCATGTTGTATTTATATTTCAGTAAATTGCTGCATGTTTAAGGTTCATGACATGCATGTGGGTGTCAGTCTATGTGGGAAAGAGTAATGGTAGTGTGGAAAGAGTATGAGTTTGAGTTTGTGGTTATGGTTGAGTTTGAGTTTGTGGTTATGGTTGAGTTTGAGTTTGTGGTTGTGGTTGTGGTTGTGGTTGTGGTTGAGATTGTGGTGAGGGTATCTTTGAAATGCGACGGTGGCAAATATGGACACTCCCTGACGCCCATGGAAGCGTTAAAGTGTGTGACGCCGAACTCGGACATTCCCTGGCACCCATGGTAGTGCTAAAGTGTGGCCTACGGACACTCCCTGATACTCGAGTCTGGATACTGTGCGAGGGGTTGCCCCGGTATTTGCATGGCGGTTAGGGTATTCAAAGTGTGAGGCATTGGACACTCCCTGGTACCCCGGACCAAAGTGTGAGGCAAACTGGACACTCCCTGGCGCCCCGTTGCTAAAGTGTGGCTATCTTAGTGTTTCAAAGATACCAGGAGTAAGATAGTGGGTTGTTGTGGCTGTCAAGAGAAAAGAGTCGGCAAGATGAGTGTGGTGCATTGTCTCATTACACGAGTATCTGTTTTTATGAATGAACGACCTTTAATATATTCCTTGTTGTTTTATAAATGAATTCTTCCTGCGGTTTAACTATTGATTTATACAAATTGAAAAATGGAAAAAGGTAAATGGGTATGTTTTACATTCAAAGTTATGTTTTTAATACTCACCAGCTTCTTGAAGCTGACGACGTTGATGCGTCCTGGACATTCGTGTTCAGGCTTTTCAGGTTATAACCAGGAGGAGTCGTACGACTACGCTAATTGAGAATGGCTGCTTTTGGAATGAGAAAACCGTTTATTGATTATATGTTTTAAGTTATGAACTGTTTTGTTTTATAAGGATGACTGTAACAGACGCTAAGTTATTGTTTTATTTTAAGGCGGTCTGTGCCTTAGTTGACCCCGTATCATAAGATGTAATAAGTTAGAAATTTTATAAGCTTTGATTGCTTTACTCTGATTATTATGTTTTGTTGTTCGACGTTTGGGAGGGAATCGATCCTTCAAACTGTCGCGACCTACGGGTCCATAAAGGAAATTAAACGCTTTCCTTATTTATGCTACGTCGGGGCGTGACAACTTGACCTCGTCCAGTTGACTGGACGAGTACTAGTTATAACACCTGTATTTGTGTTATTGCATTTCATTACATTGTCATGCTTGATAATGTGATGTGTTGTGTCTTATGACACTTGTTTGAGTGAGTTTTGACTCACAAGTCGATTTGAGTGTCTGTGTTAGAGAAGAACCCTTTGAGACATTGTGAAATGAGTTGTTTGTGGTTATGAAGTCTCTTTGAGTATGAGACGTTCATTGTGGAATACTTTAAATGTTTGTCTGAAAATAAATGTTTACCTGTGTATTTCAATATCTGTATTATTTTTTTGGTTTAGAATATATTTCTGTTGTTAGATTTAGTATCCTGGTGAGGACGAAGTAACACGCTATTAAATTGGTAGGCTAATTAGCAACTTCGGAAAAGTCATGTAGAAATTTGTGTTTTAGCAACCATACGGAACTTAGTCGGCAACTTTTATAATTTTGAAGTTTCACTTGTAAAGCTATGAATTAGCTGTGTAGGAAGTTTCAGAGACTGATTAGGAGTTTTGAAAACTCGTGGGGAGGTAAACACAAATTTGGAAAATATTGCCTATATATAGAAAGTGATGACTTTCATATTTTCGAAACTCTTAACCTAAAATTCAAGAAGGGGCCCAAAAGAGAGATTTAGGAGCTTAGAGCTTTGCAACGCCAAACGATAACCTTCTGTATGTCTGTTTTCTCCCAAATTTCATATTCGAACTTCTCGAGGTAAGGGCTTCGTTTTGATACCTACTAGGGTCTGTTTGGCTAAGTTTTCCAAAAAGTTATTTTCTAGAATTTTTCATAAAAGTTGATAATTGGATTTCTAGTCCATAGGAATTGTACTAGACAGACTTCTACACGTTCTTTGTGCACGGGTTTTACTTGGATCGTAGTATAGAAGCGTTATTCGGAGGTGAGTGATTCAACTATATTTTTGGAATGATTTCTTGACATGTATTCATGTTTTGTGTGAATAGCATGTCTTAATTAATAAAGATATATTGTGTAGTTCATATTGGGCAATTATATTGATAAGTAGGACAATTGCATGGTGACATGTTTTGTTTACCGCGAGTATGGTGATGTGTATTTGAGCATGTTGAGTTGCTTATTTGGGTCAGAAGGAGCACGTAGTCTCTAAGCCATTTTGTGGAGCCGATATAGGCATTAAGGTCGCACGATTAAAGAAAAGAATCGTGGGTCTTACCCTTTCGCGTGGACTTATTGGCGAGGAGTCGCGGATTGGGAGTTGGAACGTGCATGTGAGTCTCCGGCACCTAGTATGAAATGTAGAGATGTGAATGCGAACATGTTTATCGTTCATGTGCATATGTTGTTTTATTCACTAAGTGTTACCTTAAACAAATCGAATATGTGTGGTAATTCAAATAACCATTGCAGGTGTTAATGCTGGCGAGGAATCACAGAAGTGAGCATGTGGGTTTGGGAGTTCACTTAGAAGGCAACTTGAATGTTAATCTTGTAGTTTTGGAACAATAGGAATGTTGTAATAAGGATTTGGTTGTTTTAATTTATATTAACTTGGAATCGTGGAACGAGTTCATAATGTTGTAATAGATTGTAATATCTTGTAATTATGTTTAAACAATGTTTAATCTAGTTGGGATCACTTTAGAATGAGTATGGTGTGTCTGTGTGTGTGTGTCTCTGTGTGTGTGTGTGTGTGTGTGTGTGTGTGTGTGTGTGTGTGAGTGTGTGTTTAACCCTTGGGTTCTTTCAAAAGCTTTTAAACATAGAATTTCTGCAGAATGTGTGATGCTGCCATAAACCAGTCGACTGGTTGAGAAAGCAGTCGACTGGAGCCTCGTTTTCAGTAACTTACTGCATCTTTTTTTTATAGAGGATCAGTCGACTGGGTCCCCGACACAGTCGACTGGATCGTGTTTTCAATTTAGATATTTTTCCCAAGCTGGACTTCAGTCGATCAGACCGTACCAGTCGACTGAATATTTGAAGCCCCAATCGACTGGACCTAGAAAACAGTCGACTGGATTATGTTCGAAAAATCAGACTTTCTACTGGACCAGTCTTAGTCGACTGGGCACGAGGTGCAGTCAACTGGACCCCTGTTTTAACAAAAATGATTTGTTTTGTCTTGTTTTCTACTTCGTGTGTTCTTAAAACAAAAATCTTTTGGGAACATTAATGAATTGGTTAGCCTCGGTGGCATGCCACGGGCTTCGGTTCTACTATTGTGGGACCGGGCTGTGACATTTAGTCGTATCAGAGCCTTGGAAATGAGTGACGTTATATGCTAAGTGACGTCGAGTGGAGTGTACAATTGTAACGATAATATTGTTATCATTGTAGAAATTCAGTATATGTTGCATCTATGGTTAATTGTGATGAACTGTGCACATATATATCTTATGGCATAGCATGTATAGTCATTATGCATTGAACTCAACAGGGTGAATACCTGAAACGTTATGACTGAGCCGGTAAGAGATTTGTCACCGCATTCGCGAATGGACCAAATAGTGAACATGGTGGGAAATTTCGTTCAAGCTGTAAGAGAACGAGAGCAGATGAATGTTCAGGCCCCATCGGTTGAAATTCGCTACATCAATGCACCACCGGTACCAAGATCTCAACACACCATCACAGAACAGTTCCACAAAATGAAACTGACTTTGTATTACAGACAAACCGACATAGACTTGGCCGACCATTGGATGATGGATATGGAAAGACGTTTCCGTAAGGTGATATGCACTGACGAGGAGAAAATTCTTTGTGCATCCGATGCATTAATGGAGGAAGCATTAGATTGGTGGAACAACATGCTTGAACAAGGGAAGCTGACCACGTGGGAATCATTTAAAGAGGAATTCAACAGACGGTTCTTTCTGCAATCAGCTTATACTCAGAAACGTCAAGAGTTTACGAGTTTGGTTCAGGGAGATATGACGGTGGGTGAGTATGTTTCTCGTTACAATGCGTTGTTGCCTTTTGGGAAAACTACGGTTCCAACTGATAAGGATAAGGCTCGTAAGTTTGAGGAAGGGCTTAGAGAGAATATATGTGACTGTGTGGATATGTTGTAGCACCTGATCGTCTCTTTAGTTGAGGAAGATGCCCGTATTGCTGAGAAAAGTGTCGATCACTATCGATAAGGACAACAAGGGAAGAGGACAAATGACAGTAGGGGCAAGAGTCAAGGAAATACGATGAAACTGTTCACGTAAGGTTCGGGATCGACTGTGAGTAACTTGGGAGGGAGTACGTTCATGGGAGACTCGAGACCGTTATGCCTGATATGTAACCTACGACACAGAAGAACCTGCTATCATTTGAGCAAATGTAAGCAATTATGGCATATCTCCAAAAATTGTCCTTTAAATGCAAATTCGACTACACCGAACACAACCTTGAACACAAAGAGCTACAACCCAGAGATGAGGGGGAAATGTTTTGAATGTGGGCAACCGAGACACACAGCGAAGAACTACTGACAAACATTGAATATTGCACATTTATGTACCAATATAATAGACATAGTGCTCATTTAATCCACCAAATTCCTAGTTTTACACGCATATTTAAATTAATATAATTTAATGGTGATGTCACTCAAATGTGTGTAATTATGTGCTTTTACATATTTTATATGTTTAAGTGAAAATGAAATTAAATGATGCAATAAAGAGAAGGAAAGACGTAGCAAACACACGGGATTATCTCCCATGTGATGCTACGTTTTCCTAAACTAAGAGTTAAACAAATAGTAAAAAAAAAATGAATCAAACCAAATAGAAAAAAAAAAACAAGAGACTGACATATCAAAGGAAAAAAAAACTCACATGATGGTGATAGTTTTTTTTCTTTATTCATATCTCTATCTTTTTCCCTCTCTCTCTCTCTCTCTCCCCCTTTTCTTTTTAGCAGAACCAATTTCAAAGCATGTCAGAGCGTTGGAGAAAATTGAAACTGAAGAAGAAGAAAAAAAAAATACCCAGTGATGTACGCAATGACGAATTCACAAACAGAATTCGTCTATAAAAGGAATGGTAGAGGAGAAGAACAAGAACGGACAACACAACACACCAACAACTGACAATTCACAACACAGTTTACAATCACTGTTAGAGAGAGAATAGTTTAGGGGAGGTTGTTATGTGAGCACTTTATATTGTCCCTGGAAATAGAAAACTTTAGTTTTTCTTTGCCTTTTCTAGTTCTAGTAGTTGTAAAATTTTAATTTTATGTAATTGATGATTTTATGTTCAAAAATATGTAGCAAAACTTTGTGTACTTGTAGACACCCCATTTTGTCGGCTATCAGATTTAGGAGACCCATAGCTTGGTGGTTCACAATGATCGTAAAAAGACTCAAAAGGATTTTCGGAAGTCAGTTCTATCTCTCAGAATGCTCAGAATGACCAAAATGCCCAAAAACTCCCAGATTTGGTCCCAAAGTTCTGAAAACATGCTATGTCGTAAGAAAAGCAATAAAATGAGTTTTTGAGAGAAATCGGGTGAAATCGTCAGCTCCCAGAGACCCCCGGAAGTCCCGGAAGTCCCGGAAGCTCCTGGAAAGTCCTCGTTGACCGGTTTGACCAAGGTTTGACTAGGTTTGACCAAGGTTTGACCAGGTTTGATCAAGTTTGACCAAGTTTGACCAAAATTGTCCGAATTCACCAGAATCATTTTAAATCATGAAAAAAAGTGTTATAACAAGTTCCAAAAGAAAATCGAGCGAAAACATCAGCTCCTGGGAACTCCCGGAGGTTTCCAGAACTTCCCGGGAATCCCAGGTTTGACCAGTTTGACCAAAATCTGACTTTGGAACCGGGGCGCCGAAACAATTTTCAAATATTTTTCATGGATACTAGAGGTCAATAGCTTTCCAACGGTATATCGCACATAATTTCTGGACTTAAAACGAATTTATTATGAATTTCCAAAGTCGGAAAAGGCGATCAAATCGGCTTTTATCGCGAATACCGTAAAACTTTTCAAAGTGACCTATCCCCGAACCTTTTTTTTTATGTAAAGTAGACTCCATTACCTTTCCAACGATATATCACAACCTCAATTTGGAGTTCGTACGCATTTTCTGTGAATTTCGGACGAAATAGGGCCTTCTCGCAAATACCAGAACTTCAGGGGGCCTAAACAGCATTATCTGGACGGGGGAGGAGCAGTGCCGCCGCGGCACTGGCCCACTGCCGCCGCGGCACTGGCCCAGTGCCGCCGCGGCACTCCCCTCCAGAGCAGTGTATTTTTGTAAATAGTTTTGTGGTCCCATTTTGATTAATTAAAAGCCAAAACGACATAGTTTTATGATTTCTGATATTTGGAGCCAATGGGAATACTTTCTAAATCCCAAAACCACCCCAAGTTGGCCTATATAAACACCCCATTACTCTTCATTTTGGGGGGGTGAAATACAAGTTTAGAGAAAGTTTGGGAGAGAAAGTTGTAGAGATAAGGTTAGAATAGAGAGAAAAGAAGCTTTCTTCTTGGATTTTCAAAACAAAAGTGAGTTCTAAACTTTGTTTTTACTACATTACTCCCATTTATTTCAACATTCAATACTCCCAACCACCATTTTAGTGAGCATTAAAGAGAGTGTAAGCTTCTTCCATGTCTAGTGTCATTACATATGAGTGAAACACCAATCTACAAGTCTCATGCTTCATGAATATCATCTATTGATCATCATCTACTTGCTTGTTTATTTATTGTTTATTTCTTCTTATCTCATTTCTTTTTAATTTTTCTTTATTTACTTACTAGTTCATCATCATCTAAGTGATGACATGAAATTTGGGGTGAGTGAATCCTTATGGATAGTAGCTCTTGACCTCAAAAACATGTTTGATAGATGATGATCATAATTTCAATACCTCCAAGGTATCCTTGAAGTGTATTGAAGTTATACTCAAATAAAAATAAGTTTCTCCAACAATCTTGGAGGTTCTTGATGATGAGTTGAATGTTGGCATTTTAAGTGGTTATAATCTTTGTTGAGTATTAAAAATGCACTTTCAAAACCTCTATTTCAAAACCCCCCTCAATCCCTCTCATTTTGATTTCAAGAAAGAAAATCTTATTTTCCCCAAAATCTTCAAAACAGTGAGTTAAAACAGTGAGTGAGCTGAGTTCAATGATTTCTCTAGAACTCAATACTCAACATATAGATGCAAGGCCACTTGGAAAGTCTTCCTAACTCATTGAAGAACACCCATGATTTTTGGTTTGACTTGGAAGTACTTGAAAATGGTCCATTTGGACCCAAACATTCCTTCCAAACATTCTGCCTCTGCTGTCACAGCAGCTTGACTAACTTCCAACTTCTTTTTCAGAAATATTTTCCGAAAGGGGTGATCCCAATGTATTTTTCCCTTAAACTTCAATGTCTTAGGGAACTTTCTGTATAAAATGGGCCCCTAGATCATTCGTTTTCATTTTCTAAGATTTTATAACATTGCAGTCGACAGTACGGACTCTGTTTCTGAGTGACCTCTGTTGTTTATATGATTTCTCTCAATCTGTGATAGTTATTAAAGATTGGCTTTTTGGGTAGTGTTCTAGACACAATAAGGAATATCTCCATAAAATATCATGCATTGAAAACGTTCCTAACCTCTCTTTTCAATTTTCCCAAGATCATGCTATTGTTCTGTCCACTATTCACAGCAAGCACATTTTAACTTCTATTCTTTGATTTGATGCTTATATATATTCCAAATTAGTTCATATCTTAGGAAGTACTTCATACTACATTTGTACACATCCCATATTGATTTCATTCATTCATTCACACACATTATAGACTTCTAAGTCATTCTTGGAATCCATGAACACCAAACACACTACAACCTCGGCACATTCTAGATACATACATTGCATCCATGCAAGATTTGGGGCCTTCATGGCTCCTAATCTAAGAAGATTAAGGAATGAACTTGATCACACGTTTATGCTTCCCCTTGATCTAATCATCCTTTCTCATCCGTCCCGGGGATTGAGGGATCTTCTTTTCTCAAAGATTAACATGCATCATGCGAGCTTGCTAAGCATATTTTGATTTCTTTGTTTATTTGTTTCAAGAACAATTTATGTCCCCTTTAGATTAGGAAGTCTTGATTATTTGATATATGAATAGACGATTTTTCCTAGGTTTATTTGTGTGATTTTCACTTTACATTGTATGATATTTGACTCAAATCTTATGAATGATATCTTATCTTTTGATTTTCAATTTCAAGATTCTTATGTAATGTAATATACTATCATAGTATTAATTGCCGAACCATACATAGTATAAGATGATTATTTGGATGCTAATTGAGGCCCGTCGAGAGACGGGGCGAGTTGAGGGTGTTTTAGTCGCGACAAAGGCTCCTTCCTCTCTCTTACCAAAACCCCGAGCCAAGTTCTTTGGTTATGAAGGACCGGTGCCCTTTATCCATTTGGGTGAGTCAAATTAAGGTTTCTTGGTTCCTTAAAGACCAAGTGGCGACTCTGTATCTGTTTTCAACAGACCTTTTCTCTTTCCTTGACTCAAAATCAAATGAGTTTCAAAAACAAAACAAAGCGGTGGAATCCCGGTATCCACAATCTGGCGACTCTGCTGGGGATTTTTTTATTTTAAAACAAAATAATACAGAGGTTTGACTCATAAGAAGCATCCTTAAAATCATCTTTTTACTGTGTTTGGTTCACCGCATTACACTCTTGCATTTTTCCCCTCCGACTGTGTCTGAAACGCGGCGCTGACATTGTTCAGGTCTTGCTGTGCCAGGGCACAAGTCAGCGTTGATACTGTACCTTCCAAGGTATATCAAAAAGAGTAAAAACCTCCGTACTGTCTCTCTGACGGTATATTGGAACTCTCGTCAACGGACCCTCTTTGACTAAACCCAGCCTTTGCATATAGATTCCTGTAGAACCTTTCATAGGACTGTTCATTTATCTTTTTAGATAGGACAATGTGATATAACTGCTGTATGCCCTGATGGGATTACCTGAGTGGTGTAGACGCTTATGTAGCATAGAACAGAACCTCTTTCTTATGATTCCCAAGGCAATCACTCACATGTGATTACATTGAGTTGACCTGCCTAGACACCATGACAAGGATGTCTGCTCCATGCTCACAAAGATATACACCGCAAACCTTGTTTATCGGTCCTAAGACATAGGAGTATGAAAACCTGCTAGACCGTATGATCACTATCACCACATATTAACATGTTTCTCCCAGAAACTCTGTCCAGATACCCCAGATATAACCATGTTAACCAGTTTCTCCCAGAAACTCTGCCCAGATATCCCAGATATCCCAGATATAACCATGTTAACCAGTTTCTCCTAGAAACCCTGTCCAAAATTACCCGAAGTATCCCTGTTATCCCTTGGTGATCACACTGGAAAGTGAGGTTAGCACACTCTATATGGCTAGGACCTTATTTGTGTAGCTGCTATCTGTTAGAAATAGAAGCATCATATAGATTAGGGCTTACATCCGCATGCTTGTCCCATTTGCATGCACCATTCCCCATCAATCTGCACGCACTGTCTCGAGTTGGTCCACGTCACTATCTTTGTCTGTCTAAAGTCACCACTGTCAAGATCTAATCTAGTCCTCTCAAAATCTGTCAGGTCAGTATAGATTTCCAAGGTCAGCAGTCAGGGTCCTCTTCGTGGGTCAGGAGTTTGGATAATCGATTAATCAGAATAAGTCCGACAGCTTACTTCAGCATGAATAGGGAAGAGTTGGAAAACAAGGTTACTGAATTGGGAGCGACCATAAGCCAACAGTCCGACAGCCTAGCCCAAGTTCTGAAGTTCATGGAAGAACTGAAGCAGCGGCGGCCGTAACCTCCGCCCGGGTTTCCACCACCGGAATTTGAACAACCCCCACCTGAGAATAATGGGGAAGAAGACTGGTTTCAGGGGGTCCCACCGTTCGCATACGAGAAAAAGCTCCAAGAAAAGATGGACAAGGTTGACAAACTGGAAAGCGTACTCAGGAAAAGCAAGGGTATCGATGATTACATGCTAGACCTGGAAGGCCTCTTCGAGTCTGTCAAGCTGAAACTGCCTGAGAATTTCAAGATACCTGCCATCGACCGTTTTGACGGAACTGGGAATCCGAAAAGTCATGTGAAACTATGCATGAGTATCTTCCAGTCCATGGGTTGTACCCACGAACACATTGCGATGTTGTTCCCGCAAACCCTTGCAAAGTCTGCACTATCGTGGTTCCTAACCTTGGAAGCCTCCAAAACCCGGGCCTGGGAGGACATCGTTCGAGTCTTCGTCGATCATTACTCCTACAATCAAGAGCTGGATGTCACCGTCAGGGATTTGGAAACAACCCGGCAAAACAACAATGAATCCTTCGCTGCATTTCTGAGCAGATGGAGGAACAAGGTAGCCCAAATGACCCATCGGCCAATCGAAAAAGATCAGGTAAGGATGCTCATCCGGAATCTGTAGCCCCTCTACCATGAGAAATTGTTCTACCAGTCCATCTCCACCTTTGAGGAATTGTTTGAAGTCGGAACCCGGATTGAAGACGCTATCAGAGAAGGAAAGATAAAAAAGGAAGAGTCCCCGAGTCAGTCCAGAAGACCTAACTACTCCCGGAATCCCCCGGATGTCAATGCCCTTAGCAGCTAACCCATGGGGTACCCTCTTAGACCATACCAACCCTCCAGCCAGGCAAACCCCTCCAATCGCCCCTTCCAGAAAAAGCCCCCTCGCAATTTCGCCAAGTTAGAAATCTCTCTCTCCTCAGCTTTAGACCGCCTCCTCAAAAAAGGCCATCTCCAACTACTCCAACCCTGGAACACCCCTCTCCCGTCAAACTGCGATATGTCCAAGCGGTGCACGTACCACCAAGCCCCGGGCCACAACACTGACGATTGCGTGCGCCTTCGCCATGACATTCAAGACCTTATTGACCAGAACATCATCGAGCCGCCACCAAAGCAGCCCCATATCACCCAAAATCCTCTACCAAACCACCAAAATGTCAACCTCATTGAGTCCAGCCCCGTACCCTTCAACCCTGCTACTTATATCACCCCCTTAGGACAACCCTTGCCTTTCATTGACATCCCGGATTCTGTGGGAATTCATCTGATTGAAGGGGAGAATGACGAGTGACAGCAACAGCTAGTCGATGAGCAAGACTTGTTCTTTCTGGAAGAGCACGATCTAGGGGTGGTAGACCTCAAGTGGTATGATCCCAATGATGAAAGTGACGCTTCTATCTGGGACGAGCCGGAGAAACCATATGTGGGAACAGATTGTGATTGGTTCAAAAAGGATGGGACTGTAGAAGGGCCTACTCCTGCTGAAATTGATCAACTGACCAGGTCAGGCCGTCACTATCAGCCTCTGCAGCCTACTACTGAAGCCATCGAGAAAGGTCCAGTTAAAGACAAGGGGAAGGGTAAGATGGATGAGGTCATCGAAGAAGATAATGAGCTGATCAAGCAGCTAAAGAAAACCCAAGCACATCTCTCGATGTGGGACATCATGGTAACATCCTATAAGCATAGGCAAGCCGTGTTGAATGCCTTGGCTGGAATTGAAGTCCCCATCGACGCCACGCCGGAGGACATGGTAGCTTTCTTGGGTGCGCTTACCCCCGACCCAATCATTACATTTTTCGATGAGGACCTGCCGCTAGAGGGATCCGCACATAACAAGGCATTATATATCACTGTAGGATGTAAGGGACAACAGGTGCCGTTTTGTCTAGTCGATATGGGCTCGGCCTTAAATGTCTGTACCCTAAGGACTGCCACCGCCTTGGGGGTCAATGTCCCTGACATCACACCATCTGTGCAATCCGTGAGGGCCTATGACAACACCAGGAGAAATATGATGGGAACCGTTTCTCTCCAAATCCGGGTAGGATCTTTGGTGAGCACCGAAGTCTTTCAGGTCATGGACATACCCGCCTCTTTTAACTTGCTGATCGGAAGGCCCTGGTTGCATGTACATCCACGAGAAGGAAGTGAAAATCATCATCGGTAATAGTTGGGGTAATGAAGCTTTCCCGAACTACGCTCCCGTCTTTGAAATCCAAATACCTGAGTTAGAAGAAGGAGAAATTGGAGGATTCTTCATGGAAGAAGTCCACATGATCAATGATGAAGACAGGTTCCCTGAGATCCACTCTGCGGTTGTCAACATCGTCCGTAAAATGAACTACTTCCCTAGAATGGGGTTGGGCCGACGCCAGCAAGGGATTCGAGAGTTCCCTCAAATCAAAGGACAGCAAGGTACTTTTGGGCTAGGATAAAAGTCCACTGAAGAAGACATCGAGCTACAGAGGCCGTGGAAGAAAAGGGTAAGGGGTCTCCCACCATACCGCAAGACCTTGAATGGACAATTCATCAAAGAGGGGGATGACTTCCCTTACTTTGGGTTCCCCGAACCCTGGATCCATCAAACCACTGGGAAAAGGCACCCTGGACTTGAAATCTTCGCTGACTGCGAGAGGCCTCCATATCAAGATCCGTTCTATCCCGAAGAAATTGAGAAAACCCCGGAGGAAGACTGGTTGAAATACCTGGACACTGAAGCCATCGAGAAGATGTGGGAGGAATCCGTTGAGAAGAAGGAAGAAAAGAGGGCCAAGAACCAAGATGATCAGATCAAGCCAACTGAGGAGGGTCTGAGCAACCAGGCTGTAGAGTCATCTGTTTGTGTCTCCCTACCCCCTGTTCCCTCGGAGTCTGTACTGCCGATTATCGAGTCTGTACCAGAGTCGACTGCTGTAAGCCCACCACTGTCTAATGTAGTCACTTCACCTATCATGAATGAAATGAAAGACGATTCTGCTTACTCCTCTGTGTCTAATACTTGTGAATGCACAAATCCCTCCGAGGATCTCCCAATTGAACTTAAGCAACTAATTGAAAAACCACATGCTTATGAAATAATCGAAGATACTTTATCAGTTAACCTAGGTGAAACAGATAATCCCCAAATTGTGCAAATTGGCTCAACTCTTAATAAAGAAGAAAAAGAAAAATTAACCCTCTTGCTAAAAGAATTCAAAGATGTTTTCGCTTGGTCTTACGAGGACATGCCTGGGGTCGATCCCGACATTGTCCAACATCATATTCCCCTCCTCCCTAATTCTAAACCTGTCAAGCAGAAACTGAGGCGCATGAGGCCGAAGTGGGCACTCAAGGTTAAGGAAGAAGTGGAAAAGCAATTCAAGGCAGGATTCATCATTGTCACCGAATATTCGGAATGGGTTGCCAATATCGTGCCAGTTCTGAAGAAGGATGGCAAGGTTCGTGTGTGCGTCGACTTCCGTGATCTAAACAAGGCCAGTCCCAAGGATGACTTCCCGTTTTCCCACATTGACGTTTTGGTAGATAACATCGCAGGACATGACCTACTATCATTTATGGATGGTTTCTCAGGGTATAATCAGATTCTTATGGCGCCAGAAGATCGGGAAAAGATGACATTCACCACCCCCTGGGGGACCTACTGTTATAGAGTAATGCCTTTCGGACTCAAGAATGCTGGGGCAACCTACCAAAGAGCTGCCACCACTCTGCTGCATGACATGATTCACAAGGAAGTAGAGGTGTACGTAGACGACATGATTGTGAAATCCAAGGATAGAGAAGGACACCTAGTGGCATTGGAAAAGTTTTTTGAAAGATTGCGTAAGTACAAGATGAGGTTGAATCCAAAGAAATGCACTTTCGGTGTGACCTCCGGTAAACTCCTGGGTTTCCTCATCACACAAAGGGGGATAGAGGTGGATCCCTCCAAGATCAAGGCAATCCTAGAAATGACACCACCACGGAATGAAAAAGAGGTAAGGGGGTTCCTCGGAAGAATCCAATTCATCAGCCGCTTTATTTCCAAGCTCACAACTACGTGCGATCCTCTGTTCCGATTGTTGAGAAAAGGGGAGAAGTTCCAATGGGATGACCAATGCCAAGCCGCTTTCGACAAAATAAAAGCTTACCTTCAAAATCCGCCTATCCTTTCACCACCAACGCCTCATAAGCCCTTATTCCTTTACCTATCTGTCTCCGAAAATGCCATGGGTTGCATGCTAGCCCAAGAAGGAGAAGAAAGCCACTCCGAAAAATCCATATACTACCTCAGCAAGAGGATGACTGGGTATGAGCTCAACTACTCTACCCTCGAAAAAACGTGTTGGGCCTTGGTTTGGTGCACCCGCCGACTGAGGCACTTCATGCTAGCCTTCCCGGTTGTGCTCATATCCCGCATGGATCCTCTAAAATACCTCTTCGAAAAACCCGCCCTGACCGGTCGTATATCCCGTTGGTTACTTCTACTATCCGAATTCGATATCAAGTATGTTACAAGCAAATCAGTAAAAGGGAGAACCGTGGCCGAGCATCTTGCGGAACACGCCGTTGACTCCGAAGAAAGTGGAGACTTCCCATTCCCGGACGAAAATATCATGGAAATCAAGGAAGAACAATGGAAGTTGTACTTTGATGGAGCAGCCAACATGAAAGGCTACGGGGTAGGAATAATCCTGGTATCACCAAACGGGGACCACACCCCACTGGCAGTCAAGCTCAATTATAACTCCACCAACAACACTGCTGAATATGAAGCGTGCATTCTGGGGATGGAAGCGGCCATAGAATTGAGAATTCAAAAGCTAGATGTCTTCGGAGATTCGAATCTCATTGTGTCACAAGCCAGAGGGGAATGGAAGGTGAAGGAAGAGAGGTTGAAGCCCTACCATGACCATCTCGATGGACTTAAGAAGCAGTTCAAGAACATCACATTCCTCTACTTGCCCAGGGAGGAGAACCAGCTAGCTGATTCGTTGGCTACCTTAGCCTCCATGATCAAAATTCTTGTAGGAATCAGGATGATGCCTTTGGTAATTGAGCAAAGGTACGAGCCTTCGTTCAACATGATCGCCGCAATCGAAGCAGAAGAGAATGAAACACCGTGGTATCAGGATGTCTGGAACTTCATAGAAAATGGAACGTATCCCCAAGAATCTACCAAAAAAGACAAAAGGGCCATTCAAAGATTCGCGGCGCAATTCATCATTTGCGGTGGGAAACTGTTGAAGAAAGGATACAACGGTCACAACCTGACTTGCTTGTTTGGGAAAAGCTCCAGAAGAATGATGGAGGAAGTACACGAGGGGGTATGCGGCCCGCACATGAACGGTCACATGCTGGCCAAGAAAATCGTAAGACAAGGGTACTACTGGACAACATTGGAGAAAGATTGTTGCGAATACGTGAGAAAGTGTCACAAGTGCCAGATTCATGCAAACATGATGCATGTACCACCATCCCTTCTATATAGCATGACCTCACCTTGGCCATTCTCCACCTGGGGAATCGATATTATCGGTGAAATCATTCCGAAAGCTTCAAATGGAAATCGGTACATTCTGGTGGCCATACACTACTTCACAAAATGGGTAGAAGCTGCATCCTACACCAAGTTAGGGGCCAAAGAAGTGGCCAAATTCATCAAGAGAAATCTCATCTGCCGTTATGGAGTTCCCCATGAGGTTATTTCGGATAACGGAAGCCATTTCAAAGAAGAAGTTAGGGATCTGTTCGAGGAATACAAAATCACTTATCATAAGTCATCACCGTACAGACCACAAACTAATGGGGCAGTTGAAGCTGCAAACAAGAATGTTAAGGCCATACTGCAGAAATCAGCCGATACTTACAAAGACTGGCATGAAAAGCTACCGTTCGCACTTTGGGGATACAGAACCTCGATAAGGACATCCACAGGAGCAACTCCTTACTCACTAGTGTATGGGATGGAAGCGGTACTTCCGGTCGAGATAGAATTACCATCCCTACGCGTGATGGCAGAGTGTGAAATTTCAGAATCAGATTGGTTGAGGGAAAGGTATGAAGAATTGGCCCTCATAGATGAAAAGCGCCTAGCGACAGTCGACCATGTTTGAATCTATCAAAAGAGGATAGCCCGTGCTTTCAACAAAAAGGTTCGTCCGAGGAAGATCGTCAAGGGTGACCTTGTCCTTAAGGAGTTGCGGGCTCCGATTTTTTATCCCCGTGGGAAGTTTAAACCTAAATGGGTCGGCCCTTATATCGTCAAGACTGTTCTTTCCGGAGGAGCAACTTATCTCATGGACCTCGATGGTGTCGAATTCAAAGAACCAATCAACATGGATCGCCTCAAAAAGTACTATGCTTGACTATTCAAAAATAACCATTTTCTTTCAAGCTTTGGCCTGAACTACGCTCGACCTGATTCCCACTCGGGGATACGTAGGCAACCACATCGGTTCGGTTATTCCACCCAAAAAAAAAAATAGCCCAATTTCTTTCCAACCTTGGCCTGAACTACGTTGGACCTGATCCCCACTTGGGGGTACGTAGGTAGACTTTTAAAAAAAAAGAAAAGAAAAAGAAGGATGGCTCGCTAGGTTGAAAATCCAAAAGGACGCCTAGGCAAAAATTAGAGCTAAATCCAAAGTGAGCAATAACAAAAGAGAGAAAAGAGCTCGCTAGGTCACCTTACTGGTGCCTAGGCAAAAATCATGAGCATTTGAGAGAATAAAGTCGCGGTCCTTACCATAACCCCGAAATAACCCCCCACACTAGGGGCAAACTCGGCAACTCGCCTCGTTCGCCTGAACCTCTTCTAAACTAGGGGCAAACGTCGGTCATTTACCTCGTTTGCCTCACGACCATATATGTCCCAAACTAGGGGCAAATTTTGGCCACCCGCCTCGTTTGCCTCTAATCGTCCTAGCATGCCCAAGCAAGTACCAAAATCAACATCTAATTGAAATCTCGATTGCAAAATGTTTTTAAAGCTAAAATGCATAAAATGAGATTCCCAAAGTAACCAAGGTTCACCGATAAACAAACTCTGAATATTACATAAGCAGGAAAAATAAAAAATAAAGTCTTTCGAAAAGCAATCACACACTATTCAAAGACACTGGGAGGAATGAGCAGAATCAGTCAGGTCTAGTTTTATGTTTAGGTCATTAGAAATAGGCCCTTGCTTGGCTGGCCCATCCCCTGATGAAAGCAGCAATGGTGACGGCTCTGACTTTAGAAGCAAAGACCCTCTCAGTAAACCCCCGGGGGACCTCTTGAACTTGCCCGTACTGCCTGGCCAATCGACGAGGATGATAGAAGGAGGTCTCTCGCAGTCCCATCAGCCACACCCTCTGAAAATCCCCAAGACTAGTGGTCACAGCATAAAGGCCCCAACGCCTCACGATCCAGCAAATGTCAGCCTCAGATAAGGCACCCATCATACCCACCCAATCAGCAGAAGTAAAATAAGTATGAAGCACAGCTCTGCAAAAATAAACTGGCGGCACATTACCGGTTCATAACTGAAGACGCTCGTAGAGCCAAGCCTGTAACACCAGAGGCGCCCCAGAAAGTAGAAGCATTCCCTGACCTAAAGCGCGATCCAAACCATTCAGGGTCTCGGCCAAAACCATGGCCATGGGGTTCTTACCAGCCTTCAGCCCGAGACATACATGCACTAAGTCGCCAGAAGTGCTCAAAAACAAGAAGTATGAAGTCATACATAGAATCAGAGTAGCCCCACGAGTAGCATCATATACGCTGGGATTTCCAGGACTGGCATATCGAGCAATTATGGAAGCAATATAGAGAACTTCACCTTGAAGGAGTCGACGGGAAATAGTGATGGAACAATTCAGATACTCAGCCAAGCCTCGCGTAGGACTAAGGGTATCAACAGAAGGAAGAATCAGATCCAAATCAGAATCATAGCCGAGGATGGCACAGAACTCCTCAAACAAGGGGCATATCTCCAAGCCATTGAAATTGAAGACGTGGTTCACCGGGTCCCAGTGAGCAATAGCAGCACGCAAAAACTCAGTGTTCAGGGTCATCTGGCAAAGAGAGAATAGCTCGGTCAGGCCGTAGCTAAAGAGGTTGATCCGTTCCACACCATCCGTGATGTGTAGCCAAGCTGTGAGTTGAGCGGGATCATATAAAGCCATGCTTTCGGTCGCGGCTCTAGGAAAATTCAAAATTTCGGCAGCACCTCCCCGTTTCACGGACTATCCCACCTTTAAGGAAAAAAACACTCACTATTACAAAACTGCCCATCGCAGTAACACCCAACAATCACAGTGCACATGTATCATCATCAACTAAAACGAGCACACAACTGCGCCTCCAAACCGGAAGATATCCGGCCTAAAAGGCGAAACATCATAAATACTGTGTCGAAGGTTACAAGCTGTTCTACACATCGTCCCACATTGTCCAAATAAGTCATGTCACCGGTACAACCCAATCGAAAACATAAAAAGAAAATAAAGCAAAGTCCCCGCTTAAGGGGCGGCCTCAGTCCTCCTCTTCTTCATCCTCCGTCGGACCGCCCGGCGTGTATGTCGGCGACGGTCTCCTCCTACCACCTCTGCACCTCAGACCGATCCTCGATGAGCTAGCTCCGCCTCCACGGTACTGCACACATAAATAAAATGAAGGCAATCAGTAAGGGAATAACAAAAAATACAAAAACAGAGTCGAGTCAGAGACTTACCAGAGACGCCATCTGGTTGGCGGCAAACTGCCGCATGCCATCCATCTGTCAAGGGTAAAATCCAGGGTTAGAACCTCATAACCTTAAGGAGTGCAAGAATTAAAGACATACCCGGTGGTCTCGTGTGAGGACCAAGGACCGTAGGCTAGCCGCCAAGGCGTGACCCTCCTCAGCGTAACTCCAAGGAACATTGAGGACGCCCGCTGGCTGAGTAGGGTACCCACATGTGACTCGCGGCACCTCCATCACTTGGGGACTGCCATCAGCACCTAGGACGTTGACAGTCCAATCCCAGGGAGGGATAGGATCAATAGCCGGAGGAGCCTGTCTCCTATACATCTCGCGAAGCTGTAGGCATAAAATAAGTTAAGAAAAGAAAAATAAAAAACATAGGCAATGGATAAAAACAAAAACATAAAACTCACCTCTAGGAGTGGGAAGTTGGGCATCAGGAAACGACCACGGTAAGCCTCGTAACCGGTCTCAGAGAGAAAATGGTCCCAAACATCGGTGCCAGCCAAGGCCGCCAGCAGAGCATCACCAGAAAGGTCACTAGCATCCATCACAGGGGGATTATGAGGAACGCGATACCTGGAACCACCGACCACCTGCCGAGACACCCGCTCACCAAGGAACCACTGCCTGCACTCGGTACTCTCCATCAGAAGGCGGCAAGAGGTAAGAGATTTAACCGCTTGTATCTCCTCTGGGGCGGCATAGGCGACGCCCTCCCAAGGCGTCCAATCAACACTAGAGGCCGTCAGCTCAGTTAAGAAGTTTCTAAGCAAAACAATCCGGTGGGCCCCGCTCTTCACCCTAACGACATCCCTCCTCCATCTCAAGCCTCGTGGGAACAGAGGCACATGAGCCATGCCATCCTCGTCTTCGCCTGACTCATCTGCTGGGGAGGGAGCCAACATCTTCAGGTATTCAAAGCTCCAAAGCTGCACAGACGAAGGAGAAAATCAGAACGAGTATAGAAATCAAAAAGATGGAAAATAAAAGAAGATGCAATACATACCTCCCAAGCTCGCCAAAATCCTCCGGTTGATTTAACATCGCCCCGAGAGACCTCGCCCATATGCTTGTAAAGATGGGCCAAGGCAGCACCGCCCCAGTTGTAGGAAGGGATCTCATCAATGGTCGCCAGGCAAGAAAGGAGCCTCAAGCTCACCCGGTCATTCCGCGTCGCAAAAATTGAGCAACCCAGGACATATAAAAGATACACTCTCAGGAGCTGGGAATTGTTCAAATTATGATTCCCTCTGCCATAGGCCAGGTAAAGCCAGCCGCAAGGAAACCAATGCCTCTCCAGGTTAGGAGGAACGGCCCCAATCAGCATCTCTACAGCCTCCGGATCAATCTCATAAAAGTAGTCCAGAATCAGGCGCTTCCCGCCAACCCTCAAGCCCGTAATCCTGGAGAAATCAAAGGGCGTCATAGTCATCTCACCAAACGGCAGGTGAAAAGTGTTGGTGGTGTCCTACCACCTCTCGTCCAGTGCATAGAAGTGAGCCAAATCATTGCTGCTTTTCGAAACCAAATGGACAAAGCCTCCGAACCCGGCATCGTCAACCATCCTCTTGACGGTAGGCGAGAGTTGAGTATACCATAAGAAAGCATGGGCGAGGCTACCATGGCCCTTCAATGCCACTTCCAGCACCTGCACACAACAAAAATGACAAAGAGATGCACAAAATCACTATTCATAACCCGAGAGCCGAAATCACGAAATCAACATTTAAGCACAAATCGGACTTCTAACGATCTCTAGGTGCACACTACGGCTCACAAAGCTAGCATAATACATGAAAGCGGTCCTAAAAAGTCAAAAGTTTCACATACCAAGCTCGCTAGAGTCACGGCCAAAAGATGGTGTTGAGGGTCCCGTAAAATCAAGTCCGGGGTTTGCATCTCGGCCTTCATCCATCCCTTGGCCTTCTTAGACTGTCTCCTTGAGCTCGAAGCCATGGATCTACAAGAAAAATGGAAGTCACAGTTAAACTTTCTTCTTGAAAATTTGGGCTAACTAAAACATCAATCAGAAACCCAACTACGGAGAAAGATTACTCACCTGAGCACGCACAAGCTGCGTTTTGATGAATTTTGGCTCCACAAACACCCCAAAATGGCCAAGAATGAGCTTCAAAAGCTCAAAAACCCGAGATATACAAAGTTGAAGTCTGGCCACCCAGTGCCGCCGCGGCACTGGCCAACTGCCACCGCGGCACTGGCCCAATGCCGCCGCGGCACTGCTCCCCGCGGGCCCCGCTTTGCTCCATTTCGCCCCGTTTCGACCCGTTTTGGCCTTTTTCGGCCCATTTGTGGTCCCGATCAGCCCCGATGGCCCATTCCAGTCGAGATTTATGAGGTTTTAACCCAAGCAGACTAAAATTTGTCAGAACTACCTCTAGCAGGCAAAAACTGGGAAAAAATCAGCTCCCGAAGACCCGAATCGGCCGTTTCAGGACAACCGCCGCAAATTTCAATCAAACACGGGAATTCTGGTAACGGATCCCGATTTTTTTTAGTTAATGCACCGAATAATCAAGGAAAGAGATTCCCCGAGAACCCTGCATTATCCCCCGAGGACAGATACAGAAAGATACAAGCTCCTGGAGGCCCCGACCGGCTCTCTTGGATTGAGCACCGCAAGATTTGATCAACCGTGAGAGATTCAGAGATGAGTCCTGGTTCCCGATCAAGGAAAGAGATTCCCCGAGAACCCTGCATTATCCCCCGAGGACAGATACAGAAAGATACCAGCTCCCGGAGGCCCTGACCGGCCCTCTTGGATTGAGCACCGAAAGAGATTCCCCGAGAACCCTGCATTATCCCCCGAGGACAGATACATAAAGATACAAGCTCCCGGAGGCCCCGACCGGCTCTCTTGGATTGAGCACCGCAAGATTTGATCAACCGTGAGAGATTCAGAGATGAGTCCTGATTCCCGATCAAGGAAAAGAGATTTCCCGAGAACCCTGCATTATCCTCCGAGGGCAGAAGCAGAAAGATACCGGCTCTCGGAGGCCCCGACCGGCCCGTAAGATTTGATCAAAAGAAGCAGTTGAAGAGAGATCCTAGAAAGTGTCGCTTCATCCCCAGCAGATTCAGATTAATCCTCAGCGGATTTATACACCGTCAGTTCAATCACAGTAGTCCATTGTCGATTCATCATCTCGATGCAAACATCGTCTGTTCATTAATCATCATCGCTCTCATTCAAAATATGCCATAGGGCTTCCATGTTCATCATGTGACATCTCAGGATTTCACGATCATCCCGTGACTTCTATGTCCGTCTCTTAATTTCCAGGGCTCCCGTGTCCGTCGGTTATTTGCCAAAAGATGTCTTCGATTATAGTCCTCTAAGATCCTACACCCAATTACGTTTGTTTACGAAGGGCACTTCCCAAAATTCCAGAAGTTTGCCCCTAGACCCGGAGTCTTTTAAATCTCGATGTCCTTATCCGAGTCATCCACCACATCACAGTCGCAAACACTAGCACAACACCATCCCACTCGGAGTGGAACAACCCACAGCACTTGCTCATACTAGGGTCATAACACTAGACATGATAGGACTCATGACACAATTCACATCACATCCATGCATTGCATATCACTCTTGTAGCATGGCATCCGTATGTCTTGTTGAGCATATATGATTCATTCCTTTGCGCCCCGAACTACGTCCTGGTCTGATTTCCCTTGGGATACGTAGGCAGCTCACGCAGAGCGCGACCAGCACTAGCCTCAGCATCATTGCATCTTTTGCAACGCTTTTTATTCTAAATCTATAGCCTCCAAAAAGTACTGTCTCTTCAGAGCTTTGGCACTAGCTTGCGACATGCGTTGCCTCGCAAGATCATGCCAAAGAGGAGCAAACTATAGACACCCCATTTTGTCGGCTATCAGATTTAGGAGACTCATAGCTTGGTGGTTCACAATGATCGTAAAAAGACTCAAAAGGATTCTCGGAAGTCAGTTCTATCTCTCAGAATGCTCAGAATGACCAAAATGCCCAAAAACTCCCAGATTTGGTCCCAAAGTTCTGAAAACATGCTATGTCGTAAGAAAAGCAATAAAATGAGTTTTTGAGAGAAATCGGGTGAAATCGTCAGCTCCCAGAGACCCCCGGAAGTCCCGGAAGCTCCCGGAAAGTCCTCGTTGACCGGTTTGACCAAGGTTTGACTAGGTTTGACCAAGGTTTGACCAAGTTTGACCAAGTTTGACCAAAATTGTCCGAATTCACCAGAATCATTTTAAATCATGAAAAAAAGTGTTATAACAAGTTCCAAAAGAAAATCGAGCGAAAACATCAGCTCCCGGAGGTTTCCAGAACTTCCCGGGAATCCCAGGTTTGACCAGTTTGACCAAAATCTGACTTTGGAACCGGGGCGCCGAAACAATTTTCAAATATTTTTCATGGATACTAGAGGTCAATAGCTTTCCAACGGTATATCGCACATAATTTCTGGACTTAAAATGAATTTATTATGAATTTCCAAAGTCGGAAAAGGCGATCAAATCGGCTTTTATCGCGAATACCGTAAAACTTTTCAAAGTGACCTATCCCCGAACCTTTTTTTTATGTAAAGTAGACTCCATTACCTTTCCAACGGTATATCACAACCTCAATTTGGAGTTCGTACGCATTTTCTGTGAATTTCGGACGAAATAGGGCCTTCTCGCAAATACCAGAACTTCAGGGGGCCTAAACAGCATTATCTGGACGGGGGAGGAGCAGTGCCGCGGCGGCACTGGGCCAGTGCCGCCGCGGCACTCCCCTCCAGAGCAGTGTATTTTTGTAAATAGTTTTGTGGTCCCATTTTGATTAATTAAAAGCTAAAACGACATAGTTTTATGATTTCTGATATTTGGAGCCAATGGGAATACTTTCTAAATCCCAAAACCACCCCAAGTTGGCCTATATAAACACCCCATTACTCTTCATTTTGGGGGGGTGAAATACAAGTTTAGAGAAAGTTTGGGAGAGAAAGTTGTAGAGATAAGGTTAGAATAGAGAGAAAAGAAGCTTTCTTCTTGGATTTTCAAAACAAAAGTGAGTTCTAAACTTTGTTTTTACTACATTACTTCCATTTATTTCAACATTCAATACTCCCAACCACCATTTTAGTGAGCATTAAAGAGAGTGGAAGCTTCTTCCATGTCTAGTGTCATTACATATGAGTGAAACACCAATCTACAAGTCTCATGCTTTATGAATATCATCTATTGATCATCATCTACTTGCTTGTTTATTTATTGTTTATTTCTTCTTATCTCATTTCTTTTTAATTTTTCTTTATTTACTTACTAGTTCATCATCATCTAAGTGATGACATGAAGTTTGGGGTGAGTGAATCCTTATGGATAGTAGCTCTTGACCTCAAAAACATGTTTGATAGATGATGATCATAATTTCAATACCTCCAAGGTATCCTTGAAGTGTATTGAAGTTATGCTCAAATAAAAATAAGTTTCTCCAACAATCTTGGAGGTTCTTGATGATGAGTTGAATGTTGGCATTTTAAGTGGTTATAATCTTTGTTGAGTATTAAAAATGCACTTTCAAAACCTCTATTTCAAAACCCCCCTCAATCCCTCTCATTTTGATTTCAAGAAAGAAAATCTTATTTTCCCCAAAATCTTCAAAACAGTGAGTTAAAACAGTGAGTGAGCTGAGTTCAAAGATTTCTCTAGAACTCAATACTCAACATATAGTTGCAAGGCCACTTGGAAAGTCTTCCTAACTCATTGAAGAACACCCATGATTTTTGGTTTGACTTGGAAGTACTTGAAAATGGTCCATTTGGACCCAAACATTCCTTCCAAACATTCTGCCTCTGCTGTCACAGCAGCTTGACTAACTTCCAACTTCTTTTTCAGAAATATTTTCCAAAAGGGGTGGTCCCAACTTATTTTTCTCTTAAACTTCAATGTCTTAGGGAACTATCTATATAAAATGGGCCCCTAGATCATTCGTTTTCATTTTTGAAAATTTTATAACATTTCAGTCGACAGTACGAACTCTGTTTCTGCGTGACCTCTGTTGTTTATATGATTTCTCTCAATCTGTGATAGTTATTAAAGATTGGCTTTTTGGGTAGTGTTCTAGACACAATAAGGAACATCTCCATAAAACATCATGCATTGAAAACGTTCCTAACCCCTCTTTTCAATTTTCCCAAGATCATGCTACTGTTCTGTCCACTATTCACAGCAAGCACATTTTAACTTCTATTATTTGATTTGATGCTTATATGTATTCCAAATTAGTTCATACCTTAGGAAGTACTTCAGACTAAATTTGTACACATCCCATATTGATTTCATTCATTCATTCACACACATTATAGACTTCTAAGTCATTCTAGGAATCCATGAACACCAAACACACTACAACCTCGGCACATTCTAGATACATACATTGCATCCATGCAAGATTTGGGGCCTTCATGGCTCCTAATCTAAGAAGATTAAGGAATGAACTTGATCACACGTTTATGCTTCCCCTTGATCTAATCATCATTTTTCATCCGTCCCGGGGATTGAGGGATCTTCTTTTCTCAAAGATTAACATGCATCATGCTAGCTTGCTAAGCATATTTTGATTTCTTTGTTTATTTGTTTCAAGAACAATTTATGTCCCCTTTAGATTAGGAAGTCTTGATTATTTGATATATGAATAAACGATTTTTCCTAAGTTTATTTGTGTGATTTTCACTTTACATTGTATGATATTTGACTCAAATCTTATGAATGATATCTTATCTTTTGATTTTTAATTTCAGGATTCTTATGTAATGTAATATACTATCATAGTATTAATTGCCGAACCATACATAGTATAAGATGATTATTTGGATGCTAATTGAGGCCCGTCGAGAGACGGGGCGAGTTGAGGGTGTTTTAGTCGCGACAAAGGCTCCTTCCTCTCTCGTACCAAAACCCCGAGCCAAGTTCTTTGGTTATGAAGGACCGGTGCCCTTTATCCATTTGGGTGAGTCAAATTAAGGTTTCTTGGTTCCTTAAAGACCAAGTGGCGACTCTGTATCTGTTTTCAACAGACCTTTTCTCTTTCCTTGACTCAAAATCAAACGAGTTTCAAAAACAAAACGAAGCGGTGGAATCCCGGTATCCACAGTACTGTATTTCTTAAATTTAAAATATTTGTTTTCTTGTATGACCATTGTCAATTTGTAGTAGTAAAATAGTCCTATTTAAATTTAGATTTAATATCTTTAGTCTAGTAGTACTTATAGTTGTCCCCTAAAATAGTTTGAAAACCCAAATTTTTAGTTTTTATAGCAATATTTTTATTCACTAGAAGACATATTTTGCAAGTAAACATCATATTTCTTAGCCACGTAGTTGTTATAATTACCTACCAAAGCCCCAAGCACACCATATTTATATCTCACTCCAAATTAGATTTGGATTTGGTTTGACCTTATTTGTGTTCTTGGAGTTCAACCACTGTGACCCCACAAGAATCCAATGTCAAAGGTTTAGTATTTTATTATTAATTCAGTATTTCCATTTATGTATATTTTATTAGCCTAGTTGTACTAAACTTTGCTATTTTGCAGATTCCACAAATTCAACCCCAACTCATGTTAAGTAGAAAAAAAATATATATTAATATTATATTCTACCATTACTTTAGTTTTATAACTTTAGTTTTAATTGAGCAGTCACTGTTTACACCTATTTAATTTATCTTTTAAATTTTATTTGGAAGACAGTTTCAATTCCAAAATGGTAGGCTAAAACTTTAATTGGGGATATGCAATAAAAACTTAGAAACCACAGCTTCTGTGCACTAATCTTAAATGGGCAAATTTATCTAGATGGGTTGTTTTTCCATTTATGGCCAAAAATATCTATGTATCTATAGTTTATGACTATTTAACATGTTTATATACTATGGCTATATTGGGCTCAACAGAGTACATATTTGAAATAAAAAGCCTAATTATGTGGATTGTGAAACTATGCCTTTTGTCATAAAAACACCTAGCATACTCAAACAACTCATATGACAAAGTTAATATTTCAAATATGTGTTTATATATATTTCTATCCAATAATGGATAGGCAATTGTGTAGTGGCAGAGTGGTGGGGACTGGACGCCGAATAACCCACGTCCGCGGCGGGGCACGGTTCGAACCTGGCTACTGCCCAATTGCCTTTTTATTTTTCTTTAAATCAAACGACGTTGTTTTATATCAAACCTGACACACTTGATATGACCCTGACTAGTGAAAGTTTATTTTTAAATAAAGAATGACTCTGCGGTCTTAAATGCCAAATGCTTTTCAAATGCACAAAAGTTGTGGGATCTAGTGTTGGTTTGCATATTCCCAATTCCTTTAAATCATTTCCCCTAGTTAATTAATATTTCCTGTTTTATAATAGTTTTGCTTAAATATCTGTATTATTTTCATCTTTCGCTATTATTAAATCTAAAAAGTTTATCTCACAAAAATTTAGCTTTTATATATTTATCTTCCTTTTCTTACTAGTATGTTAGTTAATTTATTTTGCACTGTTAAAATCTTTACCATAAACTGTTAAGAAAAAAAATAGCTTTAATTACTTTTATTGCAAAACTATAAAAATTAGTAGTTTAGTAAAACCCCACAAAAATCCATCATCTTTTATTTTCTTTTTAGTGACAAAATAGTTATCTGCTTAACTTTATAAAATTTTATTCCGTTCCCTGTGGGTTCGACTTGGACTTCCAGAACTTTATTACTTGTACGATCACCTACACTTGGGTGTGATAAGAAAACGCGTCAATAGGATGTCGTCAACTGCCCGAGTAAGAGACAATCGGGAATGAACACCGGGACATCGAGTATGCCAAGCGGGTCGAGGGCAAAACCAAGAACGGATAAAGGGAAAGGAGTCGCACAGTAGCAAGGGCGATATTTTCAGCTCAGGCCGGGGAATACGGATGATATGGTCGTATCAGGTATTCTTCCTATTTGTTCGTATCCTACACGCATACTTATGGATTCTGGTTCAACGCATTTATTTGTATCACGTGACTTCGTTAAGTATTTAACTGTTAAGTCTGAACCGTCAGGATATGATTTGTGTGTATCATTGCCTAGTAGTGAACCATTAGTAACTTCTTCGGTATTCAAGTCGTGTGAGATCAAGATAGGCGATAAGGTATTGAGCGTTGATTTAATTCCGTTCGTAGTGAATTACTCTGATGTTATCTTGGGCATGGATTGGTTATCGGTCAATCAAGCTAAGATTAATTGTGAATAGAAACGAGTTAGTTTCTATCTGTCAGGTCAAGAGGAGTTTACTTTTCAGGGTAAGGGTGTGACCGTGCCGCAGTACTTGATATCGGTGATTCAAGCAAGAAGGATGTTGAAGAAAGGTTGTTCAAGTTTCTTATGTTCGATTATTGACACACGAGTTCTTGGACCACTAGTAGAAGACATTCCAGTAGTTCGAGAATTTCCAGACGTTTTCCATGATGAGTTACCAGACGTATTGATTGAAAGAGAGCTTGAGTTCACGATATAGGTAGGCACCGTACTGAATGGCACTAGTAGAATTGAAAGAATTGAAAATTCAATTAGAAGAACTGTTGGAGAAGGGTTTTATCTGACCGAGTGTTTCGCCATAGGGAGCTCCAGTCTTGTTTGTGAAGAAGAAGGATAGGATAATGCGTATGTGTATCGACTATCGGGAGTTGAATAAGATCACCGTCAAGAATAAGTATCCGTTGCCGTGAATAGATGACTTGTTTGATCAGTTAGAAGGAGCTCAGGTATTTTCAAAGGTTGACTTGAGATCCGATTACCACCAGTTGAAGGTTAAGGAGGAAGATGTTGAGAAGATAGATTTCAAAACTAGATATGGTCACTTTGAATATTTGGTTCTTCCATTTGGAGTGACTAATGCACCAGCTGCTTTCATGGACTTGATGAATCGTATTTTCAAGGACTATTTGGATGAGTTTGTTATTGTGTTTATAGATGACATTATAATCTATTCCAAGAGTGTTGAAGATCACGAACATCATTTGCGATTAGCCTTACAACGCTTAAGATAGAAGAGATTGTTCAACAAATTGAAGAAGTATGAGTTTTGGTTAACAGAGTCAGCGAAGGGAATTTTAGTAGATCCTCATAACATAGAAGCAGTAGCTAATTGGTTGAGACCTACGAATGTGACAGATATCCGAAGTTTCCTAGGATTAGCTGGTTACTATCGGAGGTTTGTAAAAGATTTTTCACGCATTACAATGCCGATGACACAATTGATGAGAAAAGATGTTGCTTTTGTATGGAGTCCGGAATGTGAAGAAAGTTTTCAAGAATTGAAAGGTCGACTAGTGAAGGCACCAATCTTTGCCGTTCCGACGGGGACTAAAGGGTTTATTATTTACAGTGATGCTTCATATAGAGGTTTAGGTTGCGTTCTTATGCAAGGTGATAAAGTCATTGCCTATGCATCGAGACAACTTAGACCGCACGAGAAGAACTATCCGACGTATGATCTAGAATTGGCCGCCGTGATTTTTGCATTGAAGATTTGGCGTCATTATCTATATGGGGAGAAATGTGAGATCTCTATAGACCATAAGAGTTTGAAATACTTGTTCACGTGACGAGATTTGAACATGAGACAGAGGAGATGGTTAGAGTTGATGAAGGATTATGATTTATCAATTCAGTATCATCTGGGCAAGGCGAATGTTGTCGTCGATGCTCTTAGTCGTAAGACACCAACCAATACTGCATCAGATTTGACTTCTCAGAAAGAAGTGATTCGAGATACGGAGAATTTGGAGCTTGAGGTGATTCCGAGGATTAAAAGTGGCTTGATGTCGATGATTGTGGCTCAACCGCTCTTGATTCACGAGATTACAGAGAAACAACTTCAAGATGCAGCTTTGAAGAAGATTTGTGATGAGATTCTAACGGGAAAACAACCAAGTTTTGCTTTTAAGAACAATGTTTTGAGATTGAGGGGTAGAATTTGTGTACCTGCCAAGAAGGACTTGAAACAGAACATTCTAGAGGAAGCATACAATACGAAGTATACCGTTCATCCGGGAATCACCAAGATGTATAGAGATTTAAGACATGTTTATTGGTGGCCGAGAATGAAGAGAGAGATAGCACGCTACGTTTCACGTTGTATGAGTTATCAACAAGTGAAGGCCGAGCGCCAAGTACCTTCAGGATTGTTACAACCGTTATCGATGGCCGAGTGGAAATGGGAACACATTACAATGGACTTTGTTAGTGAGTTTCCGAGATCTAAGAGATCGAATACTATTATTTAGGTGATTGTTGACCGTTTGACAAAGTCATCGCACTTCCTACCACTTTGAACAACTAAGCCGATGACGTTAGCTAAGTTGTATATCCACGAGATTGTGAGACTACATGGTATTCCAGTTTCTATTGTTTCAGATAGAGATAGTAGTTTTACATCGAAGTTTTAGAGAGCCTTGCATGAAGCAATGGGTACCAAATTGTATTTCAGTACCACTTTTCATCCTCAAAACCAATGGTCAATCGGAAAGCATAATCCAGATTTTGAAAGACATGCTTCGGTTATGTGTACTTGATTTTCAGGGTGATTGGGAAGACCATTTGCTGTTGATTGAGTTTGCATATAATAACAGTTTTCAGTCGAGTATTGGGATGGCTCCTTATGAAGCTTTGTATGGTCGAGTATGTCGTTCACCGATTAGTTGGACGGACGTCGGAGAAAGAATGATTGAAGGGTCAAAAATTGTATAAGAGGCAACAGACAAGATAAAGGTGATTCGACAGCGGTTACTGATAGATCAGAGTAGGTATAAGAGTTATGCCGACAAGCATAGACGACCGTTGGAATTTGACGTGGGAGATTTAGTTTACTTGAAGGTGTTACCTTCAAAGGGGATCACTAGATTTGGAAGATATGGGAAACTTAACCCAAGATACGTAGGACCTTTTGAGATCACTGGGAGAGTTGGACCCGTAGTGTATCGATTGAACTTGCCGAGTGAGTATGCTCAAGTGCATAATGTATTCCATGTATCCTCATTACAAAAACAATTAGTGGAGGATAGAGAGCAAGTGATGACTCCGATGACGAATGAGATTCAGAGTGAGATGACGTATGTTGCATATCTGGTAAAAATTTTGGACCGGAAGGACTAGGTCTTACGAAATAAGGTGATATCGAAAGTAAAAGTGTTATGACGTAGCCAAACGACAGAAGAATTGACATGGGAAATCTAAGAGGAGATGCATACTCAGTATCCCCACCTTTTTGCGACATGAGGTATAAGTTTGGGGACAAACTTCTTTTAAGGGGGAGAGTATTATAACACCCGCATTTGTGTTATTGCATTTCATTACATTGTCATGCATGATAATGTGATGTATTGTGTCTTATGACACCTGATTGAATGAGTTTTGACTTACGAATCGATTTGGATGTCTGTGTTAGAGAACCCTTTGAGACATTGTGAAATGAGTTGTTTGTGGTTGTGAAATCTCTCCGAGTATGAGACGTTCATTGTGGAATACTTTAATTGTTTATCTGAAAGTAAATGTTTACCTGTGTAATTCAATATCTGTATTATTTTTTGGTTTAGAATATATTTATGTTGTTAGATTTAGTATCCTAGTGAGGACAAAGTAACACGCTATTAAATTGGTAGGCTAATTAGCAACTTCGGAAAAGTCATGTAGAAATTTGCGTTTTAGCAACCAAACGGAACTTAGTCGGAAACTTTTATAATTTTAAAGTTTCACTTGTAAAGCTATGAATTAGCTGTGTAGGAAGTTTCAGAGACTGATTAGGAGTTTTAAAAACTCGTGGGGAGGTAAATACAAATTTGGAAAATGTTGCCTATATATAAAAAGTGATGACTTTCATTTTTTCGGAACTCTTAACCTAAAATTCAAGAAGGGGCCCAAAAGAGAGATTTAGGAGCTTAGAGCTTTGCGATGCCAAACGACAATCTTCTGTCCATCTGTTTTCTCCCAGATTTCATATTCGAACTCCTCGAGGTAAGGGCTTCGTTTTGATACCTACTAGGGTCTGTTTGGCTAAGTTTTCTGAAAAGTTATTTTCTATAATTTTTCATAAAAGTTGATAATTGGATTTCTAGTTCATAGGAATTGTAATAGATGGACTTCTGCACGTTCTTTGTGCACAGGTTTTCCTTGGATCGTAGTATAGAAGCGTTATTCGGAGGTGAGTGATTCAACTATATTTTTGGAATGATTTGTTGACATGTATTCATGTTTTGTGTAAATAGCATGTCTTAATTCATAGAGTTATATTAAGTAGTTCATATTGGGCAATTTTATTGATAAGTAGGCCAATTGCATGGTGACATGTTTTGTTTCCCGCGAGTATGGTGATATGTATTTGAGCATGTTGAGTTGCTTATTTGGGTCAGAAGGAGCACGTAGTCTCTAAGCCATTTTGTGGAGCCGATATAGGCATTAAGGTCGCACGATGAAAGAAAAGAATCGTGGGTCTTACCCTTTCGCGTGGACTTATTGGCGAGGATTCGCGGATTGGGAGTATGGAACGTGCACATGAGTCTCCGGCGACTAGTATGAAATGTAGAGATGTGAATGCGAGCATGTTTATCGTTCATGTGCATATGTTGTTTTACTCACTAAGCGTTAGCTTAAACAAATCGAATATGTGTGGTTATTCAAATAACCATTGCAGGTGTTAATGCTGGCGAGGAATCACAGAAGTGAGCATGTGGGTTTGGGAGTTCACGTAGAAGGCAACCTGAATGTTAATCTTGTAGTTTTGGGACAGTAGGAATGTTGTAATAAGGATTTGGTTGTTTTAACTTCTATAAATTTGGAATCGTGGAACGAGTTCATAATATTGTAATAGATTGTAATCTCTTGTAATTATGTTTAAGCAATGTTTTAATCTAGTTGGGATCACTTTAGAATGAGTTTGGTGTGTGTGTGTGTGTGTGTGTGTGTGTGTGTGTGTTTAACCCTTAGGTTCTTTCAAAAGCTTTTAAACTTAGACTTTTTTGTAGAATGTGTGATGCTGCTATAAACCAGTCGACTGGTTGAGAAAGCAGTCGATTGGAGCCTCGTTTTCAGTAACTCACTGCATCTTTTTATTTTTTATTTTTTTTATAGAGGATCAGTCGACAGTCGACTGGATCGTGTTTTTAATTCAGAAATTTTACCCAAGCTGGACTTCAGTCGACTGGACTGTACCAGTCGACTGAATATTTGAATCCCCAGTCGACTGGACCTAGAAAACAGTTGACTGGATTATGTTCGAAAAATCAGATTTTCTGTTGGACCAGTCTCAGTCGACTGGGCACGAGGTGCAGTCGATTAGACCCCTGATTAACAAAAATGATTTATTTTGTCTTGTTTTCTGCTGCATGTGTTCTTAAAACTAAAATCTTTTGGGAACGATAATGAATTTGTTAGCTTCGGTGGTATGCCACGGGCTTTGGTTCTACTATTGTGGGACCAGGCTGTGACACTAATCGACTGGATGTTTGGCACCACAGTCTACTGGGTCCCTGACAGAGTCGACTGGATTATGTTCTAGAGCTGTTATGTTCTTTGTATTTCCAAAGCAGTCGACTGGGTCCTCTCTACATTCGACTGGATTGCTGTTTTCAAAATTGTTTTGTTCCTTAAGTGTTTTCAAAACTTTGTATAACTCTAAAATTGAGTCTTTTACTTATTTCTTTTCCGCTGCTATGATGTTTTAAAAGAATGGATGAGCCTTGGTGGCGTGCCACATGTCCTACTTCCACGCGTAGTGGGATGGTTCATGACATTTATTGGTATCAGAGCTATAGGGAACAAAACTTTGAGAACGTTCGACGACGAGTGGCGTGTTTAGTGATTTTGACACATATTCTTGAATGCATCCATACATTATAGAGATGTTTGATGCATATGGTATGTATAGTTATACATATATGTTTACATTTATTGTCATACATGCATAGTGTTTATGCATTGAGATTTACAGGATTGTACAATCATGAGTGACGGTGATCAAGATCTATCACCACGTACTCGACGATTGGACCATATAGCAGAAATGATTGGAAACATGGGAGACTTGATACGAAGTATAGCAGAGTGGTTACCTCCAACACCTCCATTCGAGGCAGCACCAATAGCTATGGTACATACACCAGAGAACAGGAGTGGACGATCTGTGTCGGAACAATTCACTAGAAAGAAACCAATGGAATTCCAGGGACATCTGACACTACATTCCCAGAGCATTGGATTATGTACATGGAGATGATTTTCCGTTATATTTACAATGTCCAATGCACTAAAGATTGAGAATACAAGTGATGTACTGAAGGGTGAAGCCCAGAATTGGTGGGTGAACGTTCTGGATCAAGGGGCACCGGCACCGATAATGTGGAAAGGGTTCAAGGCGGAGTTTAATCACCGATTTTTTCCACAACCCGCTCATAACGTGAAAAAGAGAGAGTTCGACAATCTCCGATAGGGAGACATGACCATAACTGAATATACTTCCAAGTACAATGTATTGTTGAGATTCGAAAATGGTTTAGTACCAGAGGAGGAGGATTGAGCAAGGAAGTTCAAGGAAGGTTTAAGGGAGAATATCCGTTTGAGGGTAGAGACCTATGAACATTCGACTGTGGCAACGGTACAACAAACGGTGCTTGTAGCTAAAAGTGGAATGGAAAGATTGAGGCAAAATTAGCAAGGCAAGCGAGGTAATGAGGGTAGTGACCGGAACTAGGGTGGATCGTTCAAGAGGCCATTCACAAGAGGATTTGGTTCTAGTCCTGGGTTCGATGGACAAGGGAGATCGATGAGTACTACACCAATGTGCCCACTCTGCAACCGACCACACATAGGCCGATGTTTTATGACCAATTTCCAAAATAAAATCCAATGGATAAGAGGAATAAATTACACACCCTATCTGTAAATCAAGTATTTTGATTATGTTACCTTAGGACATCGAGCGAAAGATTGTCCAAGAAAGTGTCTTCAACAAGGAGCGAGTTCTATGCCTTCCAGTGGTTCGAAGCCTAAGCAGCTTAATGATAGGAGGCCAGAGACCGAGCAGCGCGAGGGAAGATCATTCCAGATGAATCCTGGGGATATGGCTGCTACAGATAAGGTGGTCTCAAGTATGGTGCTTGTATGTTTGAGGTAAGAGCTTCATTTTGATACCTCTTAGGCTTTATTTGGCTTAGTTTTTTGAAAATTAAATTCTAGGAATTTTGGAGAAGGCCAGGTATAACTTATACGAATCGTGTATAATCGGAGATCTGATGTTTAATCGGGCCTCTAGTTAATCCGTCAAAGTTATAGGGCGATCGCACGAGGTATGAATTCTAAGCCTATGAATTATAGGAAATTGTATGTTTTAGATATCTGACTTGATATTTTTGATCCAGGCGAAATTCATGTATTAAGTAGGCTTGTTAATTGTGTTAGGGATATATACTAAAAGCCATGCTTTATGTAGTTGATTTATTATTCATTCAATAAAATCAGTTAATCCATTTTTTATGAGAATCTGTGTGGGCAATGTTTGTATTATATTATTTATTTAATGTGTGTCTCTCATTCTATATAGTAGGTGGTTTGGTGTGTAGAGTTCGGCTTACACACGGAAGATCAGGCCATCAGATATTATAGAATGTAAGATTTTGGTTTACAGTCTTAGATGGGATTGGACACACCATCGGTAGGACTGCAGCATGGTGTTGTAGTAGGTTTGTCTTGACTGCGGGAAACAGTATAGTTTCAACTCACCATGCTGGTACATTTTGTGTATTAAACAGGACCGACTTGGGGTAATTATCTTTATACTGACTTATAAGATAATTAATACCTCATGGCTATTATGAGTGCTTATGCTCTAAATCCTAATTTAATTTATAGACACGTACATTTGATATTTATACTTTGATCCCTAAAAGGGTGAGATCCTTAAATGGGTCAATATCTCATTGGATTGGGGTGGCAATATTAATTGTGTGGTGGATATTAATTAATGATGGAATCCATGTCTCAATTTTGGGATTGATGATATCCCCTTGAGAAAGCTTATAAGTTTTGATTATGTCAAACCCTGCAGGTGGATTTTGTATCCGACATATCAGATAAATTAAGCAGAGGATCTCAAGGAATTTTAAGAAATTAATTAAATATGATTGTCAGTAATTATATTTAATTAATGGATATCTGTAATCTTAACATGGGGAGATAATAAGCATTTAATAACATGGAGCTCGAAATATATTTTTGAGATAAGGGTAGGAGTGAAATTATAATTCTTTAGTGGTATGAATTATAATTTATGGAAATAGGAATCTGATTCAGTTCGAATTAGGGTTTCCTAATTCCATAAGGAAGCCTATTCCTTATTGACTTCTTATGGTCCCTATCGTAGCCTATATATATGCTGCCTTGGCTCTTCTCTCGGGTTGCATGATTTCATATTCTAAGCTTCCCTTGACCTCCTAGCTTTCTTCTAGAAGGGTTTCCACCAAACCCTAGTCTCTGTGGGCATTTAAGAGACACAGGAGTGTAGATCGCTAGCGTCGGACAACGCTCACTAAAAGAGCTTCGGACTGCTCGATACTGATCGAAAGTTGCTGAATGTTTTACATAACGTTCCTGACGTCGAGACGGAGCTGCTGTTAAAAATTCAAGTAAATCGGAGATCGTTTGATCCTCCTGACGAACACATCTTTGTCGGATCAATGTGATCAGGATTGAATCGTCACAGTAATCAAAGAGAGTGTTATAAATGGGAATACAAAATAGAACGTAAAGAGGGAAGAGTAGAAAACTAAAAGGATTTCGAAAGAGCCCACACTCAGTTCGATATTCTGGCAGCAAAGGAATACGGTAGAAGATCGTGAGCTGTTATCGAGCCCGTGTTCTCGATTCGTCTACTACAGCAATCGAATTTTGCAGTTCAAGGTAACCCTAGTTCCGCCCTTGTAGGGTTATTATAGATTTCATGAAATGTTTTGCAGTACCAACTTATACCCACTGTCAACGGGTTCTGGGAACGCAGTTTCCTAACAGTGGTATCAAAGCAACGTTGATTCTGCGTATGGGTTGGACGCAACCATGTTGTCCAATAAAACAGATCTTATGCGTGTTTTGATGGATGGATAGAACGTAGAGCTGTGCTAACCCTTGTTTTGCAGCGTTCTTATTCCACTATTATGGTCACTGATTTTGTGTGATTGGATCCCACGATGGTTTTATCTGTGGTTAATTTTGCTGTTTTAATATAGCATGTGAACTCCTTTATGGAGGCATAGGATTTGTGTGTATTGGATCCCACGCTTGATTGATGTGTGGTTAATTTACTGCAAAGAAATAACATGTGAACTCCTTTATGGAGGCATAGGGTTTGTGTAATATATCTCAAGTAAATCCGTGAAGACAGTTCGTGAAGATAGTTTACAAGCAGTTTCAGAAAGCAATCTAGAGGCAATTTCTGGAGGCTATTTCAGAAAACAGTTCTGGAAGGCAGTTGCGTAGTTGTGACATAGAGCTAATCGGGTTCCATGAAGATTTCTTCACAAGAGTTGCAGCTTGACCATAATAGTGGGATTCCTATTTTATTGTGGTTTCCTTATTTATGTGTGATTGAATGATTATTATTGTTTCATGTTTAATGAATAAGACAACATGGATAATTGTTCCTAGACCTATTTCAGATGTCTAGCTGCACGTTTAATTTATATTAATTTAAAATGATGGACAACTACATGTGTATTTAGAAATAAAACTAATTCCATAATTTGAAAACATAAGTACTTATTTTCTAAAATCATGAGAATAGAATAATTTTATTATCTACACATGTGGGTTTCACAAGTAAGGATGAATTAATCCTTGTCAAGTATTCCATTATTTTTTATTAATTAAATTAAAAGTTTTTCTAAAAAATTATAACCCTCAATTTTTTTTTTAAAATTCTAAGTGGGAGAGGGAATTTATCAAGTATAAATCCCATGGTCTCCATCACTGGTTTGTAGATGATATGATTAATTTTATGTGATGGCTCTAGTGTCATCCTTCCCATCGGATGTAGTTGATCATGGAATCATCAGTACAAACTTCTTTAAAAGAATGTTTTGGGTGATTGTTGGTGTGGGTCACCTCTCCATCAGAGGTGTTCCTCACAGAACTCTTGACCTAGAATTAAGTGATGATATACACTTAGCTATAAATAATAATATCCTCTCCATCTGAGTCACTGTTATTATTTATAGGACCAAAGCAAGTCAGCAGTTTAATTTTATTAGGCAAAGTATATTGCCTGGATAGTAAAATTAAAAGGCAATTGTCTATCTGAACAAATGATGGATAGTATATGGCTTCCCATCGAGTCATACTATTTGCGGTGTATCAGGTTGCTGGCGGATTCCTTTCAAATATGGTAGAGGGAACCAATATTTTCAACTCAAATCCATAGTAAATTTTGCCCAAACGTAATTATTTATGTTATGTGATTCTCAGGCTTTCAAATGGGTACTTTCAATCCACTTGCTGTTATACTTAAAGAAAACAAACTTACTGGACCAAACTATATAGACTGGAAAAGGAATTTGGATATTGTGTTAACTGCTGAAGAGTACAAGTTTGTGCTTACTTAAGAATGTCCTGAGCAACCTGGTGAGGGGGCAACCGCTGAGGAAACCCAGGCTCAGAAGAAATGGGTCAAGGCTGATGAGATGGCGCGGTGTTACATTTTGGCATCCATGTCAAATGTTCTGCAACATCAGCATCAGTCAATGATCAGTGCTTATGACATGATGGAGAGCCTCCGAGAGATGTTCGGGGATCAAAGTCGTGCTGCTAGGCAGGTTGCTATGAAAGACTTGATGAACACAACCATGGCTGAGGGGACGCCTGTAAGGGATCATGTTCTTAAGATGATATCTCTTCTTAATGAACTAGAGATCCTTGGAGCTGAAATTGACGGGGAAACCCAGGTCGATATCGTACTCCAGTCACTGCTAGAGTCTTTTAAGCAATTCCGCCTCAATTACAACATGAATAAATTTAAATATACCTTGGCGGAGCTGCTTAAAGAACTTCAGGCAGCTGAGGGTCTCAACAGAAAGTCAGGGAGTTCTCTTATATTTGAGAAAGGTTCTACTTCAAAGCCAAAAGGCAAGAAGAAAATGAAAAAGGCTCAAAAGAAGGCCGCGGGTCCTCCGCCAATCCAAAGGCCACGAGGACAACCGGGAAAGCCTAAAGGCAAATGTTTTGTTTGCACGCAGCCAGGATACTGGAAGAAGCAATGTCCAGTTTATCTCGCCAGATAGAACAATCAAGGTAAATCTCATTTACTAGTTGTTGAATCGTGTTTAGCGGTCCGATCTACCGGTACCTGGTGTGTAGATACGGGAGCCACTGATCATGTATGCAATTCTTTGCAGGGGTTCCAGGGAACCAGGCAGCTCAGTGATGGAGAGATTTATCTATATATGGGAAATGCTACGAGAGTAGCAGTAGTTGCAGTAGGAGATCTACATCTTAGTTTTGGTAGAGATAGGAATTTAATATTAAGAAATTGCTTTTATGTACCTTCTATTAGAAGGAATTTAGTTTCAGTTTCTAGTTTAGTAAAGAATGGATATTCAGTTCATTTTAATAAAGTAGTAGTTATTAAAGAAAATAAACGTTTTATTTGTTCTGGTCAATTGGTGGATGATCTTTATATTATAAATCCTATCTCTCCTATACTGCAACTTAATGAATTGAATAACACAAATAGTTTTCCATTTAAGAGAAAAGAACCTTCGACGATGAACCAAACGCATCTTTGGCACTTACGCCTTGGTCATATTAATTTGAAAAGGATTCAAAGACTGGTTCAAAATGGGCCATTAGGCTCATTGGAAGTGGAGGCACTTCCAGTTTATGAATCCTGCTTGGAAGGTAAAATGACCAAGAGGCCATTCTCGGCCAAGGGCTATAGAGCAAAAGAGCCGTTGGAACTGGTTCACTCTGATTTGTGTGGTCCTATGACTGTCCAAGCAAGAGGGGGATTTGAGTACTTTGTCACTTTCATCGATGATTACTCAAGGTATGGGTACATTTATTTGATGCGGCGTAAGTCTGAATGCTTTGAGAAATTCAAAGACTTCAAGGCTGAAACGGAGAAGCGTCTAGGTAAATGTATCAAGACACTACGATCTGATCGTGGGGGAGAGTACCTCTTGGGAGAGTTTAGGGAATACTTATTAGAGCAAGGGATTACATCCTAATTGTCTGCACCCTGTATGCCTCAGCAGAACGGTGTGGCAGAAAGAAGGAACAGGACTCTTATGGACATGGTAAGATCTATGATGAGTTATTCGGATTTATCAATTTCTTTTTGGGGACACGCGTTAGAGACAGCCGCATACATTCTAAACTTGGTACCTTCTAAGTCAGTACCTACTACTCCCACGGAATTGTGGACTGGGCGAAAGCCTAGTCTGCGGCATGTTCGGATCTGGGGTAGTCCAGCACATGTGCTGAAAGGGAACGCAGAAAAGTTGGAATCAAGAACAGAAGTATGTTTCTTTGTTGGGTATCCAAGAGGAACTAAAGGTGGTCTGTTTTATAGTCCTAAGGATCAGAAGGTTATTGTTAGCACCAATGCCACATTCTTAGAAGAGGACTATGTTATGGACCACAAGCCCAGAAGCCGTATTGTTCTAGAGGAAATGAGAGGAAAGACACCGAGACATACTTCTTCGATACCAACGGTACTAGAAGAAACACCACAAGAAAGAGTTATCGATATTTCATTACCACGTCGTAGTGGGAGGATTATCGAAACTCGTGTAGATCCTGAACCAACCATTAACACGCAGGTTCCTGAACCAGCACAACGTGTAGATAATGGTGTATTAGGTTCAGAATCTTCACAACAAAATATCAGTGATGCACAGACACGGGTTGTGCCTCGTTGTAGTGGGAGGGTTATTATTCGACCTGACCTGTATATGTTCTTGGGAGAGTCTTATGACCAGGTCCCTGATGAACAAGGTACCGACCCCTGTAACTACAATGAAGCACTCCAAGATAAAGATGCAGATCTTTGGCAAAAGGCTATGAAGTCTGAAATGGAGTCCATGTACTCCAACCAAGTCTGGGATCATGTAGAACCACCCAATGAAATAAAACCCATTGGATGTAAGTGGATCTATAAGAAGAAGAGAGGAGCAGATGGTAAGGTGGAAACCTTTAAAGCAAGGCTTGTTGCGAAAACGTTCACTCAAAAAGAAGGAATCGATTAAGAGGAAACTTTTTCGCCGGTGGCAATGCTGAAGTCTATCCGAATTCTCTTATCCATTGCTGCACATTTCGATTATGAAATTTGGCAAATGGATGTCAAGACAGCATTTCTAAATGGAAATCTTGACGAGTGCATCTATATGATGCAACCAGACGGGTTCATTGCGAAGGGCCAAGAACACATGTTGTGCAAGCTTAAGAAGTCCATTTATGGACTTAAGCAGGCATCTAGGTCTTGGAATATCCGCTTTGATCAAGCAATCAAGTCTTTTGGTTTTGATCAATGTGCGGATGAATCTTGTGTGTACAAGAAACATGATGGAAGAGTGGTGGTGTTCTTAGTACTATATGTGGATGATATCTTGCTAATCGGAAACGATGTGGGGGTATTATCTTCTGTAAGGGTATGGTTATCTATTCAATTCGATATGAAGGACTTGGGAGAAGCCGGTCATATCCTAGGGATCAAGCTTATGCGAGATCGCAAGAATAGGATGTTGGGCTTGTCACAAGGCACTTATATTGACAATATTCTTGCAAGGTTTAGCATGCAAGATTCCAAGAAGGGATTCCTTCCCTTCAGACACGGAATTACTCTATCTAAGGATCAGTGTCCTAAGACACCTGATGAGATAGAGAAGATGAAGGCAGTTCCTTATGCCTCGGCAGTAGGAAGCCTAATGTATGCTATGCTATGTACTAGACCTGACATCTGCTTTGCTGTTGGCATGGTTAGTAGATATTAGTCTAATCCAGGGCAAGAACATTGGACTGCGGTGAAAAATATTCTCAAGTACCTGAAAAGGACTCGAGACTATATGTTAGTTTACCAAGCAGACAGTCTTGTACCCATTGGGTACACAGATTCTGATTTCATGTCAGATAGGAATTCCAGAAAGTCTACCTCAGGATATGTGTTTACCCTAGGAGGTAGAGCCATTAGTTGGAGTGAGGTGTGTCACTTCATGGCTTTGAGTCTAAGTGGGAGACTGTTAGGGATATATACTAAAAGCCATGCTTTATGTAGTTGATTTATTATTCATTCAATAAAATCAGTTAATCCATTTTTTATGAGAATCTGTGTGGGCAATGTTTGTATTATATTATTTATTTAATGTGTGTCTCTCATTCTATATAGTAGGTGGTTTGGTGTGTAGAGTTCGGCTTACACACGGAAGATCAGGCCATCAGATATTATAGAATGTAAGATTTTGGTTTACAGTCTTAGATGGGATTGGACACACCATCGGTAGGACTGCAGCATGGTGTTGTAGTAGGTTTGTCTTGACTGCGGGAAACGGTATAGTTTCAACTCACCATGCTGGTACATTTTGTGTATTAAACAGGACCGACTTGGGGTAATTATCTTTATACTGACTTATAAGATAATTAATACCTCATGGCTATTATGAGTGCTTATGCTCTAAATCCTAATTTAATTTATAGACACGTACATTTGATATTTATACTTTGATCCCTAAAAGGGTGAGATCCTTAAATGGGTCAATATCTCATTGGATTGGGGTGGCAATATTAATTGTGTGGTGGATATTAATTAATGATGGAATCCATGTCTCAATTTTGGGATTGATGATATCCCCTTGAGAAAGCTTATAAGTTTTGATTATGTCAAACCCTGCAGGTGGATTTTGTATCCGACATATCAGATAAGTTAAGCAGAGGATCTCAAGGAATTTTAAGAAATTAATTAAATATGATTGTCAGTAATTATATTTAATTAATGGATATCTGTAATCTTAACATGGGGAGATAATAAGCATTTAATAACATGGAGCTCGAAATATATTTTTGAGATAAGGGTAGGAGTGAAATTATAATTCTTTAGTGGTATGAATTATAATTTATGGAAATAGGAATCTGATTCAGTTCGAATTAGGGTTTCCTAATTCCATAAGGAAGCCTATTCCTTATTGACTTCTTATGGTCCCTATCGTAGCCTATATATATGCTGCCTTGGCTCTTCTCTCAGGTTGCATGATTTCATATTCTAAGCTTCCCTTGACCTCCTAGCTTTCTTCTAGAAGGGTTTCCACCAAACCCTAGTCTCTGTGGGCATTCAAGAGACATAGGAGTGTAGATCGCTAGCGTCGGACAACGCTCACTAAAAGAGCTTTGGACTGCTCGATACTGATCGAAAGTTGCTGAATGTTTTACACAACGTTCCTGACGTCGAGACGGAGCTGCGGTTAAAAATTCAAGTAAATCGGAGATCGTTTTATCCTCCTGACGAACACATCTTTGTCGGATCAATGTGATCAGGATTGAATCGTCACAGCAATCAAAGAGAGTGTTATAACTGGGAATAGAAAATAGAACGTAAAGAGGGAAGAGTAGAAAACTAAAAGGATTTCGAAAGAGCCTACACTCAGTTCGATATTCTGGCAGTAAAGGAATACGGTAGAAGATCGTGAGCTGTTATCGAGCCCGTGTTCTCGATTCGTCTACTACAGCAATCCAATTTTGCAGTTCAAGGTAACCCTAGTTCCGCCCTTGTAGGGTTATTATAGATTTCATGAAATTTTCTGCAGTACCAACTTATACCCACTGTCAACGGATTCTGGGAACGCTGTTTCCTAACAAATTATGCACGTGAAACTGCGATAAAAGCTTGTGTATATGATTATATGAGCATGTTATGTGTCTATGTGGGTCAAAGGGGGGTTTGGTGCAATTTCATCTGAGGGTAAGCTCCTTGATGTTTGAGGGTTGTGGTATCGATAGTTGTTGTGCCTGGTTTAGAGGAAGGTCCAGCCAGGGCACTGGGTACGTGGTAAGATGAAGGCCTTTCACGATATTAATCTCATTTATCCGATAGAAACGTACCACTCTCCCTAGAGACTATTTAGATGTGTTTTTAATATCTTAAGGCATGAATTGTCATATAAGCATATGTTTAGAATTGTGCACTCAGCATATAGCTGAGCAGTGGAGCTTTACTCCATTGCAGGTGATAAGAAGAAAGGCAAGAAGAAGCGAGAAGAGTGAGGCCGATGGGACGCTAGGATTGCCTTTGTACATGTTTTTGCATTTCCATTTCATATTGTAATAAGAACTTTGAGAAGTTAAAACCATGTGTTTAGCTAGAATCTTGGGATGGATTTGTAGTTATTATAATCCATAATAAAACTTATGTATTATATTTCAGGCCGTTGTAATACCGTTAGAACCTTGTGTGAATGAGTTTTATGTATGTATTTTAATCCTCGGTTGAGTTCGAACTAGTCTTGGATTTGAGTTTCTGCAGAATGTGCTGTAGGGAGAAAAAACAGTCGACTGGTCTAGGGTCCAATGGACTGGAGATCTCTTTAACACAACATTTTCTTCAGTTTTCAAAGGACCCCATTCGATTGGGTGGAGAAAATAGTCTACTAGTTTGTGTCCCAAAACCAGACATTCTGCTTGACCTCGTCCAGTTGACCGGACGGGTACTAGTCGACTGGAAGTTTGACACCATTGTCAACTAGGTTCCTGACACAGTCAACTGGATTGAGTCCTAGAGCTGTTATATTCTCTGTATTTCCAGAGCAGTCAACTGGGTCCTCACGGGATTGCTATTTTCAAAATTGGTTTGTTCCTTAAGTTTTTTTAAAACTTTTTATAACTTTGAAATTGAGACTTTTACTTTTACTTTTACTTTTTTTTTTTCGCTGCTATGATGTTGTAAAAGAATTGAATGAGCCTTGGTGGCATGCCACGTGTCCTATTTCCACGCGTAGTGGGATGGGTCGTGACATAATTCAAGAGCAACAATTAGAAAAGAAAAAAAAAAAGAAAAAGAAAAAGAAAATTAAGATCTCCGAGTAATCTTTGATCATTCAAAGTTGTAAAACCACTATAGGAAGTCTAGATGTAGTAATTAGATTAGTGCAACAAAAACCTAAACAAGCATACATTGTGCAGCAATGCAGGAGCTTTTTTTGCTGTCCTAGACGAAAATTTCATTTGAATCAATGGAAAAAGGCACAAGAATGAAAGAATAATGGTTGTATCTGTGAAAAAGTAGGAGGAAAAGGAAAGAAGGGGGGGAGAGAGAGAACCAAAATTGAGTAATATTGATTGTGAACTCTTGATCCCGGTCAGAGCCCGATCCCAATCTGGCCCGAAAAGAGACATGAGCCCGTGGGCCAAAACCCAAACCCGATCAATGTCGGCCCGGGACTGGCCCGACAGGCAATTTTGACATCCCTAAGATTCACATTCAAGTAGTGGAATCACCTAAAATTGAGTAACAGTATGATTTTCAAATTTTTGTTTTGATTTTTCTTTCCAATACAAATTGATATGCAACCATATTTAACAATAGTGAAACCACCTGATTTTCATTCAAAGTTGAATTAAGTAGTTTTCGAGGTCACATGTGCTGGGAATAGGCCTGTCAATGGACCGGATCATAGCCCGGATCTGATCCAGATCCAGCACTTTTTGGTGGATTTGAGCTTTTTTTTAAGATCCAAACCCATATCCAGATCCAGATCCGTTTAGAATGTTAGGTTGATGTATCGGATATGATTTTGTGGTATCCGATCCGCCTAAGACCCGGATCTGAATAAGAATAAATCGTGCACAAAAAATATACATACAATACACTAGATAAGATTATGCTTACATGTAAAATTGAACGAAGCATATAGTATACACTAGATTATACAAATTTAATTTCAGTGGCATGTTATTTTGATTTAAAGATAGGAATTTTCAACGTAATCAAGTGTTTTAATGGGTGAAACGTTGATTGATTTTTATGTATGTATAAACCAAACCAAACCAAGCCTTGTGTCCCAATCAATTGGGGTCAGCTGTATGAATCCTTTTTCTCCATTCTGCACGATCAAGAGCTATATGCTTATTTAAATTATATATATTCAAAAACTAATAAAAATAATAGTTTCTATGGTAATACTCTAGAAAACATATAAGCAGCTAAGTTGCTATTTTAGATTCGACAAACATATCTGAGTATCCAGATCCGATCAAATCTGGATATGGATTAAATAAGGCAGATCTAACAGATAAATGAACCGGATATGGATAGTAGAATTCTTAACGGATCTGGAGATGAATTTTGTGGATCCGATCCAGATCCAATCCATTTACAGGCCTAACTAGGAAGCAAATAGGGGATACAAAGTTAAAAACAGCAGATCTCAATCTGTGAAATTTTATCTGGAGCTGTTTAGGTGGTTGTACTATCACATCAGCTAAGAACAAAATTTTAAAATTCATCGCTTTTGTTCACGGATAATTAGAGGGAACAAAATTAAATAAAATGCTAATCCGTATTTTTTTTTTCTCATTTGAGTTTGTCCTAAATTTGAACTCCCGCGTCGCAACAACATCAAATTACGGATTGAAAACCCCTTCTAGCTAGTGGGTCACTTAGGTAGATTTTGTGTGTATGTGTGCCCAAAAAACCAAGCATGAATTGATAATACATAAGTATATCTCTTAGAGCTTTTGTCATAGCAAAATGAATGCTAGCTTTCCAACAATCTCTTGTACTTTTTACTCATAATTATATTATGTATCCGGGGACAACTAATTAACCTAACCCCCTCACCACCGAACACTTGAAATAAATTCCACATTAACAAACACACACGTACGTATGTACATGCATATATACATGTGTGTTTATATATATATATATATATAAATAGTTTGATCTGTACTTGACATATAGTCGATGGTGTCATGAATTACATTTTGCAGTGACACATTGTCAGATGTATGTCACAAATTTCATTAGCCAACATAAAATTTTGTAAAAACATAAGCTCGACATGTCTTCAAACCTCATTAAATATGTACCACTTGTTCGACATTAATAATCTTAGAAAATCCAAATAGAGATGAGATTATGGAATACAACCTTAGGTGCTTTTTGGAAATTGTTAACTTCTTTTTTTAGAGAAATTTGGAGAGAGAAAGAGATGAAAGAAAGAAAAAAAAAAAAAAAAAAACGAAAAGTAGATAACAAAATTTGAAAAGAATGTTCTTTGATCACATGGTTGTGGCTTTGGGTTCAATAAACTATATCACATAGACCAACAACAACCCCACAAACACGATATCTACATTCTATGCACAAAATTACTCCTTACACACACACATACACACACACACACAGATATATGTGAATGTGTATCTATCATGGTCAAGGCTAGACATCGAGTCAACATTGTTTTGAGACTAGAATTGGACTTGCCCAAGGTGCATTTGGATAATCACATTGTCTTTAATTAACATCATAAATTTTAATTGACCATTACGAGGTGAGTTTGTGAATAATTTACGGAAACTTTTTAGGCTCAAGTTTGATTAATTGTCTAGATATCCAAAAACAATTTGGGTGGACCAATTTTTGATCTAGATAGAAACAATTTGTATGTATAGTTTTGATCGAGAAAAATGGAGAAAGTGAAATGATAGTATGGAAATGGGCCAATAAGTTGGGCTAAACGTGTATAATGGGTTTTCATAGTAAGGGTGTAAATGACAGTAAATTGTTTGGGCTTACTCAACAAAGCCCTCAACCGATGACTATTCAATATTACTAATCCTAGACTTCCTTGTATTAATTTTTTTTTTGGTTGAAACTTCTTCCTTTTTCCATAATTAATCTTTCTACTTTAAGAACATATTTGGAAAAGTCTAAAACTAGACTAGGTTTAGTCCAAGTTGTTTTTTTATTTTTTATTTTATTTTTATTTTATTTTTATTTTAAGGAGTATATGTTTTCATGTGATAATCAAGGTTATATTAATTTGACACAAAACCAATTTGAAGAGAGCTATTAGGCTGGATACGGACTCTTATTCAAAAAATTTGTACCGACCAAATAGTTGAATTTCTAGAAATGGAATACTTATGAACAATAGCATCAGTTCTTTATTTTCACAAATAGCTTCTAAAGCTATGTTTGTTTGTGGATTAATTTGGTCAAACAAAAAAAGGAAAAGAAAGCAAAACAAGGAAAAGGAAGCAAACAATATAATGAAAACCAGTTCGGAATGCTAGTGTTTATGTTAGTCAACAATGCTAGGGTGACAAACACTTTCTACTAACACTTACAAACACATTCTATCTCTCTCTTAGGAGGCACAGTACCACTCAAGAGAGAGATAAAGTGTGTTTGTAAATATTTGTAAAAAATATTTATCACCCAAATATTATTCTATGTTAGTAGACCAATCATGTTAGTTTTAATGTTGGTTTCGAAAATATAGGAGAACATTTAGGTCAGGTGCAGCTCATTAGGTTATTTTGGTGTTTTCATTGATTGTTATATGTAAACTAGTGTTGTCTGTGTGGACCTTATATGAATAAATAGCAATCCAGAATAATATCTAAAGGACCCAATAACAACACTCAAAGTGATGTCCTCAAGCATAATCTAAGATCTTAGATATAACATTAAGAAGTGTAACAGTAAAAAAAATTTGCACTAATATTGAACGGTGTAATTTTTTATGATGGAGAGCATATTTTGACGTTATCTCAGAAGAAGTCAATGCAAATATTCCAACAAAATAACTAGATGATTGACAAACTTTGGTTGAAGATTGAAACTTTTATAAACAAAATTCGCATCTTATGTATGCATTCATCAGGGGCAAAAGGGACAATCGTCCCGGACCATCAAACTTTACAAAATTTTGAAGGCCTCTATGAAATTTTCATAATAACATCTTTATTTTGAGATTTTTAGTATTTTACATTTAGGCCTCTCTTAAGGCTCAATTTAGTGTCATCAACTACATATATATTGATATACACATATACAAAACTCAAAAGCAAAGACCCTTGAATTTTGAAAATTACACTTTTAGTTTAAAATTTTTTGAGTTTTAAAAATAGGCCCCTCTAGAATTTCGAAAGATACTACCATACAATGTTTAAGTTTCACAAATATACTCATATTATAAGTAGACCCCCAAAAAATCATCAATTATGTATAATTAATCCCTACAAAAATTATCAATAATATATAAATAAACCCCAAAAAAATTACCTCAGGACACTATCTCCAAAACCACGCCTCCCTTTTAGTAATTCGTCTTGGATCTCAAATACTCGAAACCGGCCGTGTATGCATCACAAACATTCATTGTATATCATTTTAGGTATCACCCACAAGCATTAAAGTCAACCATGGTTATGGGTTCTTGATTAAGATTCCAATGTGGTGGGGGTGTTAATTTGGTACCTTATCCTCCTCAAAAGGGAAGAAAAGAAGAAATTAAGGTTGAAAAGAGAAAAGTATCAGAATAGGAAAAGGTGAGATTGTGAAATCATCAGCATTATGGACTTTATTTTTCATATACACAACGCAATTATGATTAGATTAGGGTTGCGAGTATGCCGTTTTATTTTCTTGGGCTTAAACAGCATTGTTGAGATTGTGCATTACTGGTTCGAAATATGGAAACCTCTTTGCATACTTGTACTGGCCTGTATATCCGGAATTACAAGATTACCACAACGGATCAATACAAATGTGGAGGTGTGGGTAAGGTTGATTCTATTGACACCCACTTACTTTACTCATTTAGTTGTTGACCTGTGCATTTGCACGGGATGATTGAAGATCTAATAAGATTCACTTTACTTTTAGTAAGTCTAATAAATTAAGATTGATTTCATTCTAATATGATTACAATGTTTGTAATATGACCTTTTTTTTTTTTTTTTTTTTTAAATCACTGTAATATGACTTAATTCAATGAAATTTGTTAAAAAATAATAGTTGGATCTAACTAATTCACGTTAACCATAAAACTATAAGATTCTACATTTGTTCATTGGATACCATAGCTATCATGTTTGGTTCAACTTTAAGTCGTAGCAAAATTTTTGCTTTACAATAATAAAATAATTGATTATATTAGTATAATAAGAAATATCTGCACCCTAGATATTTTTGAATATTTAATGGCCAAAAAAAAATATGCAGTTCCGTTTCATAAAGATATGTGTTTAAAATAAAGAACGATTCTTCTCCTGGTAATTCTTGCTTTAACACCACCAATATATCAAGACTACAAAAAGTTTTGAAGACATATAAATAAATTAACCAAAACATTGACATGTCAAAATTGAAAGGAATTGTTTTTACTAGGACCCATAACATATTGCATAGATTTGACTGGTAGTTATTTAACTTCTTCAAAAAATTTATTTTATTATTAATTTTTTTTTTTAAAGATGAGCAGCTGTATGATACTCAAACCTGTAAAAATGTCACGCCCCGGAGCAGCAAAAATAGAAAAAAAAATAAATTTTCTTTTTGGGTCCATAGGGAATGACAAGTGAAAGTCACTAATTATCCACACCACACAACACTAGTCCACAAAATAAAAAGAAACAGTAACATAAACAACTGAAATTTAATAATAGTGTATCGATTATAAGCATTAGAGTGGTCCTCAGGATCACAACCGGTCTAGAGATAACATATGCCCAAGTATCCATTAAACTAAAGCAGTTCAATAGAATTATAAAGTAATATAAACTAGATATAACTATCTTCAAATTTTCGGCTGGCGTAAGGATAATCATCAGCGTAACATCCTTCTTTAGCGTAACCGGCATCAGTGGGGCCACCCTATGCGTATTTCCCTCTCGGATAGTAGCCGTCATCGTAGGCTCCGTTACCTACAGAATAAGGTACAGGATAGTCTGTACGGGGAAAGTCCAGGCAATGAAGGCCGTCAGCTTACTGAGAGCTGAGTGAATAGAAATTCACAAGGTACCAATTATATAACATAATAACAAGTTATGAAAGTCATAAGATATAATTTTACTAAGTCATATCTTCCCTTTATTACAACGCCGATACTTACCCTTATCTTCTTATTATCCAGAGACCGAAACTTGACAAGACAACCAACATATCTTGAATTAAAGAGCAGACTCAATCGTTCACCTTATATAACATACCATCATTCTGTCCATTGCTCGTTAAGGATATAAACCATCCACCGCATATCATGGACACAACGTCAGTCCATCCCCTGCTCGTTAAGGATATAAACCATCCACCGCATATCATGGACACAACGTCAGTCCATCCCCTACTCGTTAAGGATATAAACCATCCACCGCATATCAGGGATACGACGCTTTGAACAATAGCATAATAAATCTATTGCCACGACTCATCGATGTATACTAGTGATCCCCATCCACCGCTCATTAAGGATATAAACCATCTACCGCTCGTTAAGGATATAACATGGATTATTTGGCTATCTTAGGACTATATGGTCCTGCTTACTGCTCGTTAAGGATATAAATCATTCACCTCATGTGAACGCATATCATGACCACGTACTATTCCCAGAACTTATCAAACCTACTTATGTTATGCACTAACATTGATACATGACTTCCCACTGTGGCCTGACTACTCTGATTGAAAAGAATGGATATCGAACTCATACATGAACCATATAATGTCTAACGTAAATTCGTTATTATTAATCGTACTTATCTTCGTTGTCACATTATCCCTGATCAATCCAAAATTGCATAATGAAAATCCGAATCGAGAATCGAATGATCGAACCCTTTATAAAATAAACAATAGAAACAATTCATGTTTAGCCAATACCAATGGATTGAGACAAGGGTCAATCAATTGGGAAAAAATATGTAACAATTGATTGGGAAAACATGTCAATCGATTGGATCCAAACAATGCCAATCGATTGCTAACTTTGGCAATCGATTGGGTTACAAATAATGGCAATTGATTAGGAATCTATCCAGTCGATTGGGACTCAACTGATGTAAATCAATTGGGAAAAGTCCAATCGATTGGGACTTTGTCTTTTCCAGCAGATTTGTAAAACAGACTATATAAACATCTTAAGGACATATTTATTACATCTAAACATCCCACAAGCTTGTAAAATAATTATATAGTGAGACCAAGTGAGTAAAAACTCACCTAAGGCTTGTTTGGCTATGTTTGTAGAGCTTGGAGCTCAAATTTTCTCTCTCTCTCTCTCTCTCTCTCTCTCTCTCTCTCTCTCTCTCTCTCTTCTTCTCTGTCTGCTCTCTGTCTCTCCTTCTCTTTCTCTTTCTTCTCTTTTCTTCTATCTTATTTCTCTTCTCCTTCATCTCTTTCTCTATCGAAGGCAGTGTGTGTATGTATGGATGTGTATATATATATGTAAGGATATATGTGTATATATATATGTAACAATCTCTCTCTCTCTTAAACTCAACTAAACCAAACAGACCCATGGCCTGAAATGGGCTGGTATATATAGGTAATGAGAGTGCCATACGTCCAAAGCTCAAGCAAAGAATGAAACCTATCTCAGCAAATGCCAATCAATTGGGACATATGGCAAGCGACTGGTTCAGATGTTTGAAGGCAATCGATTGAGAAAGATGACAATCGATTAGTGTATTGCCACGTAATGAATTCAGGTCGGTAGAATAGCAATCGATTAGAAAGATGGCAATCGATTGGTATACAAAAAGTAGCAATCGATTGGGATACTAAGGCAATCGATTGGTAACCGAAATTACCAAATAAAAGGTAAGGGTTATACAACGATATAGAAACGAATACCAGGTCTTATATATATATATATCAAAATACGGGGTATTACATCATCCACCACTCATTAAGGATTTCATCCTCGAAATAAAAAAACAAACAAGGTCTAAAACAAAACTGGAAACTTCTCTCGCATCTCTGACTCTATCTCCCATGAAGCTTCTCCTTCATGATGATGCTTCCACTGAATCTTTACTAACAGAATCTCCTTATTCCCGAGCTTCTTGATTCCTTGATCTAGAATGTGAACCGGTCCTTCGTTCAATGTAACATTGTCGTTGACTTCAATATCTTCGAAGTTGATCTCTGATGTTGTTAATATCAAGATATAAAAGTATGCTTATTTGTGCTTTACTTTCAAAAGATTTGCAGTGTGAAAGTAAAGGTCGAACCCACAGAGATTGATTAACTATCGCGCTTTAATTTTAAAACCTAAATTTAGTTGATTAAGAAAAATGAGATTTTGATTTTGAATTTAATTAAACTAAGAACAATAAAATTAAATCTAAATTATGAAAGCGATTTAAAAGTGTTGTTATAAATATGTTTAAGAGAACCTAGGATTGCAAATCCACCACTAGCTTCATAATATGAATATTTATGAATTACTTTAGCCTATTAAGTTGGATGATAATGGAGAATTGTAGCTACAAGCCCAATTCCTCCGTCAAGAAAATAACTATGGTTCAAGCACCAACATAATCCATCTTCGGTTAGCACGAATTATCCCACACTAAACTAGGGTTGTGGTATAATCCATCTAATCTAGGCATGGACTATTCGGATACTTGATAGCACAATTCAATTTAAGCACCATTACATGTAAACAATCGATACAAGCACAGCAAATATAGATCATTGAGCACATCACAGTCAAAATAGATCTAAGACAAGAATAAACTTTGAAAGTAATGATTTAATCAATAGAAGTACGATTTATTTATAAAAATCCTCTAAACATGTAACTGTCATCCATACATAATAAAACTAAAATAAAAACATAAATAAAACCCTATTACTTGGCTAGGGTTTCATTGAAACCCTAGATCTAGGTTTAGTTGGCCATAGAATTGATGAACGGCAAGAGGTTGATGGAGGAGGCCATGGAAATCCTTGATCTTCTTCTTCTTCTCCTTGTTTTCCTCTCTTCAATGGCTGGAGTTTTTGTGTATATGGCTGTGTATAATGTTGTGTAATGATGTGTAACCACAAAATTGATTTAGAATAGGATTTATATAGAGTTTGGAAGGATTTAGGAAGCTTTCCTAAGCCAAATCGCACTAAAACAGCTATATTTACGTTTCTGGACGTCATATGCACAAACCACCTTCGCTGGGCACTTTAATTTAATAAAATACGCGTTTTTGGTTTTTCCAAAGGTCGCTCGCGCGAGGTCCTTTTCGCTGCACTGCGCGACTTTCGTAGAATTGCGATAACGTTTTGCTCGGAACTCGGATTTACTCGCCGTTTAAAGCCGCGCGTCCGTAACTCGAAGATCTACATTTTATATCTCTGGAGAAATTTCTAAAATTCAAAGTATTCTTTATCAAAAATGTAATTTTTCGAGACTGCTACTGCATTCAGCTTTCACCGGAATCACCGTTTGAGCCCAAAATGACTTCCAAAGCCACTAATCATTGGATTTTTGTGCATTATCAAGTTAAAGCTCCAAATCCTACAAAATTTAGAATACTCATTAAAAAATAACTATTAACTACATGAAATGGGCTAACAAAGCGTATTTTTAGAACTATAAACGACAACTATTCGTCGCCGATCAATCTCGTACGCTGGGTTGTGAACACACTTCCTCAGCATACTATTGTGAAAAACTTTGTGCACTCCTGACATATTCGGCGGCAATGCAAGACAATAAGAAACCTTACCAACACGTTCTAGAATCTCGAATGGTCCGATGAATCACAGCGATAGCTTGCCTCTCTTCTGACCAAATCTGACAATGCCTCAAACAGGTGAAACTTTGAGTAGCATATGGTCTCTAATTGCAAATTCAAAATCTTTGCGTTGCATGTCAGCATAACTCTTTTGTCGGGTCTGAGCTGTCCTCATCTTGTCACGTACAATCTGGATCTTCTACTCATTTCTCATACCATCTCTGGCCCAAGAAGTTGAGTATCTCCAACTTCTGCCCAACATAGCGGCAATCGGCAAGGTCTTCTATATAAACCTTCAATGGCACCATCTCTATGATCGTATGGTAACTATTATTGTAGGCGAACTCGATCAATGGTAGTTGTATCTCCCAATAACTTTCAAAATCAATAGCGCAAGCGCGTAGCATGTCTTCTATCACTTGATTAACTCATTCAGTCTGACCATCAGTCTGCAGATGAAAGGCTGAACTAAAGTTCAATGTTGTTCCCATTGTTGTCTGGAAACCTCTTCTAGAATTCTGCAGTAAAGCGCGAATCTCGATCCAACACGATAGAAACAGGTACACGCTGTAATCGTACCACGTGCTATAGATACATTCGGCTCAAACGTTCCACTAGATAGGTCATGCCGTAGGGAATAAAATGTACCGTGTTTGTAAGTCGATCCACGATTAACCAAATAGCATCGTGGTTCTGCTGTGACTTCGACAATCCTACCACGAAATCCTTGGTTATATGTTCCCATTTCCTTTGGGGAATTGGTAACGGCTGTAGAAGTCCTGGTGGTTTCTGATGTTCTGCCTTTACTTGGTTACAAGTAAGACACTGAGATACATACTCAGCTACTTCTTTCTTCATTCCTTCCTACCAGAAATTCCTCTTCAAATTCTTGTACATCTTCGTACCTCCCGGATGAATAGTCATTCGTGACTTATGTGCTTCATCCAATGTTTCTTCTCGAAGATTTTCTTTGTCAAGTACGCAGAGTCTACCTTTACATGGTAAAGCTCCGTCTGTACTAATACTCCAGACCTCTGGTTCCTTGGCTGACATCTTGGCAAAACATATCTTCAAATCTTCCGCTGTCTATTACGCTTCTATGATACATCTGATCAAAGTTGGTTGTATTATAAGGCATCCAAAATTTTGTCCTTCCATTGATTCCACTTAATAAAGATCGAATTTAGCTAAAACTTCCAACGCTTTCCATTCTCGCATTAATAATGCAGCGATTACTAGTTGAGGTCGATGGCTCAGAGCATCTGCTACGACATTTGCTTTATTTGGAAGGTATTGCAACGAAAAGTCATAATCCTTGAGTAACTCCATCCATCTTCGTTGTCGCATGTTCAACTCCTTCTGAGAGAACAAATACTTCAAGCTCTTATGGTTAGAAAATAGATCAAACTTTTCTCCATATAGATAGTGTCTCTAAATCTTTAATGCAAACACTATTGTTGCTGATTCCAAATCATGCATAGGATAGTTCTTCTCATGTACCTTTAACTATCTTGATCCATATGCAATGACATTTCCGTCTTTCATAAGCACACAACCAAGTTCTTGGTGCGATGCATCACTATAGATTATACACCTTTCTCGAGTACTGGTGCAGAAGTCAATATTTTATTTAACTCCTGAAATGTAACTTCATGTATGTCTGTCTATTCGTACTTTAGCTTCTTTCTTGTCAAATTTGTCAATGGCCTTGCTATCTTGAAGAATCCTTCAACAAATCTCCGGTAATATCCTGCTAGACCAAGAAAACTTCTGACCTCTGTAGCATTGGTCGGTCTATTCCAGCTAAGATCGATGTAGTCCACAGAGATACCGTCTTGAGATATAAAAAGTCCTAAGAATTTGACCTCCTGTAGCCAAAATTTGCATTTGCTAAACTTTGCATACAACTTGCTATCTCGAAGTGTCTGCAAGGCAATCCGTAAGTGCTTCTTGTGTCCTTTTCTGTCTTTGAGTAGATCAAGATGTCATCGATGAATACTATAATGAATTTATCCAGATATGGTCTGAACACTCTATTCATTAAGGCCATGAATACTACTGGAGCGTTTGTCAATCCAAACGGCATAACTAGAAACTCGTAATGCCCTATCTTTTTCGGAATGCAGTCTTCGATACATCCTCTAGTCGAACTAACAACTGATGATATCCAGAACGCAAATCAATTTTTGAGAAGATTTTTGATCCTTGTAACTGGTTGAATAGATCATCTATCCGAGGAAGTGGATATCTATTCTTGATCGTAACCTTGTTCAACTCCCTGTAGGCTATACAGAGTCGAAGTGTTCCGTCCTTTTTCTTCACACACAGAATTGGTGCTCCCCAAGGTGACATACTCGAATGCACAAATCCCAAATCTTCAAGTTACTAAACTTGTTTCTTCAATTCCAACATCTCAGTTGGTGCCATCCTATATGGGGTCTTAGATATCGGCAAGGTACTAGATACTAATTCCACGCAGAAGTCTATTTCTCTTTTCGGTGGAAGTCCTTTAATATCCTAGAACACATCCTAAAAGTTTTGTACAGTAGAAATCTGGTCCACTAAAGGTTCCATACTTGTACTCTCGATTGCAGCTATACAACTTGTGAGAAACATGTCACTCATCGGCTGACACCGAAATCGGATCGACGGTCGTCCATGATTTGGAAATACAATTGTCCTAGTAGGGCAATCTAGGTTGGCACTATACTTAGTCAACCAATCCATCCCTAGGATAACGTCAAACTCTAACATTGACAGAACTACCAAGTCTGTCGGAAGATTCCTATCTTCTAGAGTTAGTGGGCAAACCTTGCACACTTTACCTAACTTAACAGTCACTCCTAATAGTGACACATCATTAAATGCCGGCTCAAGTATCTGGGGTTCTAAACCCAACTGACACACAATCTTAACAGCGATAAATGAACGTGCAACTCCAGTATCAAATAAAGCTTTAACTTGACTGTGAAAGAGTACGAGCGTACCTTCCAGATGCTGCTGTTCATTAGCATTGAAGCTGCTTCCCCTAGGATTATAGTATTTACCCGAGTCTGGTCTGGGAGTCCTTGTATTACCTGAACTGGGGCTCCATAGTATCCTCTGCTTGGTGTACGATAATCCTTGCTCAAATGTCCTGGCTTGTTGCAATTCTGACAGATAGCATCCATCCGATGGTTACCTCTGGGGGCTGTGTAGAACTTGGCAATGTGCCCTGGCTTCCCACAATTAAAACATCTTCCGTTGTTGGTTGGCGGGGCTGTTAGTAGTGCCTGAGATTGTGATCCTCACTGTTGATATCTCTGGGGTCGAGGATAACCCTGCTGAGACTTCCTAGCTCCATCCCAGGTGCGCTGGTTCCCTTGAAAAGTACCCAGAGGTCTCCAACCCTGGGTATTTCTTGGTGCTTGGTTCTGAAAATTTCTCTATTGTTGAAAATGTCTCGCTGGCTGCGGTCGATTTATCTACGGTCGCTGTACTGGATATGTATCCTTCTCCAGACTTACAACAAGTCTAACTAGCCCTTTAAAACTCTGGTTCAGGTGACCAATCATCATATGGCGAAGATGGGGGTTCAGTCCTTAATGGAACCACGTAATCTTCTTCTGCGGTGTATCAATCATATGTTGAGCGAATCGAGACAATCGCTCAAACTATGTGGTATACTCTCTTACCGTCCAATCTCCTTGAACTAGACTCATAAATTCTTTTCCTGTTGATCTTTTTCATCTTCCGGAAAGTACTTCTCTGGAAATCTTCCCTTGAACGTTTCCCAAGGCATCGTCCTTGCAGTGTTTATCCCAATAGTAGCTGGTTCAGCTTCCCACCAATTTACGAAGGTATAGGTGAGCTGGAACGTAGCAAGATGACGCTTCTCTTGTTCACTGCATTCTAATGCTTTAATGATCAATTCCATTTCTCTTATCCACTGTTCGGCTTTCCATGGTTCTGTTAACTAGTCAAACTTCTCGGGACATAAACCACGAAAATGTGCCAACAATTTGTCTCCCATTTATCTGTGTTAAAATAGTGCAATCGGGGTTTGGACATGTCGCTAGTTGGTAGCATGGTTGTAGGTGCCGCCTACATGCTCCATCCTCTGTATAAAAGCTTCAAAAACTTCGGATGGATCCATTCCCTCTGGAATAGATGCTCCAAGGGTCCTACCATAGTATGCTACTGAAGTGTACCTATGAGAGACCTATTGACTAGCTGAAAGTCTTCTCAGAGAAACGAAATGAAGATAGAGTGATAAAAAGCAATAAGAACTAATAGTTCTACAATCAGCATATAACCACTCAAACATACAATCAATATTAATAGTACTGCTCGTATATATATATATATATATATCAAAATATTTACCGCATAGTACATATTAGTCAAACAGTGTAACACATGGGACATAAGCAAAATAGTGCTAAGGTTAACTGTCCTAGTGGCATCTAGCTATAGAATAAAAGCTATGGTCTAATAGCTATCTCCCAAGCTCCCAAAAATCATGTGAACAACATATCCTGATATTAAACTAACAAAAACTAAACCTTCGCAGATCCCTGACTCAAAAGTCGTCAGCATTTGATCCTGCTAGTGGTGCCTCATCCTCCGAAACTATAACCATCTTCTCAAGAGGACCGTCCTCAACTGGTGCAGCAAGATCATCGACTACCACTCTGATATTCTAATCATCAACTATGTCCTCTGCCATCATTGCCTAATTAGCGACGTCTACGGCTACAACAATAATTCAATCAACTATATCCAATGCCCCTACTAATGGAGCCTCTCCCATAATAAATCCAACTGGTATAGTGACCATCTCAGCTATCCATCCTACTGCCATATCAGCCATGGCTGCTATATGTACTATCAGTCCGGCTGGTAATGCTAGCATAATGAGTATCTCCAGCATAAGTATCTCCTCGTCAGGAATGTCATCCTCTACTACCTCCATGATCACGTCTCCCTCTACTGGGTCCTCTGGCTCAATCTCCTCGTCGGGAACATACTCTGACTCCTTCGGGTCATCCTTCCACTCATCATCATCGTCATCGTCTGCAGGCTCCTCCTCTGCAGGGTCCTCATCGTTCATCGGCTTCTCCTTTCCATCCCCGCCAATACCCTCATCGGGATGTTCATCCTTTGGCTCTGGGTCATCCTCACCCTGAATCGGTTCAGGCTCTGGAACTAGTACAACGGGTAGCAGTGATGGTGGGACTACAGGTGTTGGTGTAGCTACAGCTTTGGAACAGGCCCTGCTAAAATCTCTCATAACTCAATCTCGTCCACCTCTGGCTTACTCTGGATCAACCTAGCCATCTCCTGTATATTGCTGCTCGGGTTATAGCATAGTGATATGCAGCTATAGAATCTCTGTCTGGGTGTCGTGCCCATAACATAGAGAGAAGTCCACATCCTCTCCTCCAAGTATCGACTGGCTGTCTGGTAAATGTTGCTCTGGTACGTCTCTAGTATGACTGGCTCAACTGTATCACCATGAATAACATCTCCACAAAAAGAATCATCCACAAACAGGTGGAAATCCGAATCCATGCTAATCTGCAAAGAAAACTATCTATCGTCAGAAGGACGAAACTCATATCTCATCTCAGGAAATCTTAAAATGCTAGGACCAGATGGTATGGAATCGTTAGTGAACGAAAGTATCACAACCTCAGATACTAAAAAATTCTGTCACACTCCGGAGCGGCAAAAATAGAGCAAAATAAATTTCTTTTTTGGGTCCATAGGAAATGATAAGTGAAAGTCACTAATTATCCAAACCACACAGTACTAGTCGACAAGATAAATAGGAACAATATCATAAACAACTAAAATATAATAATAGTGTATCGATTACAAACATCAGAGGCGTCCTCAGGATCACAACAGGTCTGAAGACAAAATATGCCCAACTACCCGTTAAACTAAAGCAATTCAACAGAATTATAAAGTAATATAAATTAGATATAACTATCTTCAAATCTTAAGCTGGTGTAAGGATAATCATCAGCGTAACATCATTCTCCAGTATAACAAGCATCAGTGGGGACACCTGCGTATTCCACTCCCAAAAAGTAGCCGTAGTCGTAGGCTCTGTCACCTGTAGAATAAGGTACAGGATAGTCTGGATGGGGAAAGTCCAAGCAATAAAGGTTGTCAGTTTACTGAAAGCTGAGTGAAAAGAAATTCACAAGGTACCAATTATATAACATAATAACAAATTATGAAAGTCATAAGATATAGTTCTACTACGTAATATCTTATCTTTATTACAATGCCGATACTTACTCTTATCGTCTTATTATCCAGAGACCGAAACTTGACAAGATAACCAACATATCTTGAATTAAAGAACATACTCAATTGTTCATGTTATAAAACATACCATTATTCTATCCATTGCTCGTTAAGGATATAAACCATCCACCGCATATCATGGACACCACGTCAGTCCATCCCCTGCTCATTTAGGATATAAACCATCCACTGTATATCAGGGATATGATGCTTTGAACAATAGCATATTAAATCTATTTCCATGACTCATTGATGTATACTAGTGATCCCCATCCACCACTCGTTAATGATATAAACCATCCACTGCTCGTTAAGGATATAACATGGATCATCTGGCTATCATAGGATTGCATGGTCCTGCTCATTTCTCGTTAAGAATATAAACCATCCACCACATGTGAATGTATATCATGACCAGGCATCCGTCCGCGTACTATTCCCATAACTTATCAAGCCTACTTATGTTACGCACTAACATTGATACATGACTTACCACTGTGGCCTGACTACTCTGATTGAAAAGAACGGATATCGAACTCATACATGAACCACATAACGTCTAACATAAATCACGTAAATCCATTATTATTAATTGTACTTATCTTTATTGTCACATTATCCCTGGTTAACCCAAAATCGCGTAACGAAAATCCAAATCGAGAATCGAATCGAACCCTTTATAAAATAAACAACAAAAACAATCCACATTTTGCCAATACTAATCGATCGAGGCAGGGGTCAATCTATTTGGATAAAATATGTAACAATCGATTGGGAAAACCTGTCAATCGATTGGATCCAAACAATGCCAATCGATTGCTAACTTTGACCATCAATTGGGTTACAAATAATGCTAATCGAGTGGGAATCTATCCAATCGATTGGGAAAGTCCAATCGATTGGGACTTCGTCATCTCCAGCAGATCCGTAAAACATAATATATAAACATCTTAAGGATGTATTTATAAAATCTAAACATCCTATAAGCTTGTAAAAACATTATATAGTGAGACCAAGTGAGTAAAACTCACCTAAGGCTTGTTTAGCTATGTTTGTAGACCTTGGAGCTCAAACTCTCTCTCTCTGTCTCTCCTTCTCTTTTCTTCTATCTTCTTTCTTTTCTCCTTCTTCTCTTTCTCTACCCAAGGTAGTGTTTGTATGTATGGATGTGTATATATATGTAACAATCTCCCTCTCTTAAACTTAACTGAACCAAACAGACCCAAGGCCTGAAATGGGCTAGTATATATAGGAAATGAGAGTACCACACTTCCAAAGCTCAAGCAAAGAAGAAAACCTATCTCAGTAGATGTAAATCGATTGGGACATATGGCAATCGATTGGTTACAGATATTTAAAGGCAATCGATTGGGAAAGATGGCAATCGATTGGTATATTGCCACGTAATGCATTTAGGACGGCAGAATAGCAATCGATTGGAAAGATGGCAATCGATTGGTATACAAAAAGTAGCAATCGATTGGGATACAAAGGCAATCGATTGGTAACCAAAATTACCAAATGTAAGGTAAGGGTTATACAAGGATATAGAAACGAATACCAGGTCTTATTTATATATCAAAATACACACTACAACAAAAATTAGCATTAGCGAGGAATCGATTTCCTCGCAAAAAGCCCTAATTTCCTCGCTAAAGCTTTAGCGAGGAAATATTTCCTCGCTAATAATCCTCGTAGTAGTGTTGTCGTTAAAGGGGTGTTGGCGAGGAAAATATATTTCCTCGCCATTGGAAAATTTTAGCGACAAAATATTTCCTCGCGATTGGCTACACATTTCCTCGCCATATCCAAATATTTCCTCGCCAAAAGTCTAATAAATTTTCATGATATTGTAGCATTTTGCGAGGAAATAATTTTTCCTCGCCATTGAAAAGTTTTAGCGACAAATATTTCCTCGCCATAGTTAAGTGTTTTCTCACGAAAAGTCTTCTAAATTTTCATGTATTGTATTATTTGCGACAAAAAATTTCCTCGCTAAAGGTTGTCAAAAATGCTATTAGTAAAACCTTTAGCGACGAAATATTTCCCTGCCAAAACTATTTGTAATAAAATAAAATAAAATAAAATAAAAATAAAAAATGTTCGTAATTTCATATTCTTGTTCCTGTTAATATATCCAACAAAACAATAATAGACCACAAATTAAATATCATTACATAATCCTGTTCAACACTAATAAAAATCACAAAATACAATTATTTCTTGTTTCTGTCAAAACTAATACAAACAACAAAGTACCCTTTCATCGTGTTCCTGTTCAAAACTAATAGAAACTAATATATAGTGTCCGTGCAATTAAAAAAAACACGTAGTTAAGCATCCGGAAATCAACTACGTCCATAGTGAATCTGCAACACAAATAAATGAAAAACATTAGTTATACACTGATAAGAAAAATATATTCGTTAAGAAAATAATAAATGAATGAAATATACAATAGACACATTTTCTATAAAAAAATCTGACAGAGCTCCATTTGTTTATCGAACATTCCAAAAAATTGTAATTACAACACAATAATAACAAGACCTCAACTACCATCTCATACATATGTATATAACCACAAAAAACAATCAAGTCTCATGGCTATTTTCATTCAATCAAAAAACAATACCAACTTATTTTTGGGTGTGATTTACGAGTTTTGCTCTAATTTGCAAATTGTAACCAAATTTTTTGCTCCGTTTCTACAAGTTTTTTAGTCGTATATGAGGTTTGCTTTCACTCTCCCCTATCCTAAACTAAAATTTAGGGACATCTCTAATAATAGTGATAGACATTCCAAAACTTTTAAACCCAAATTATTTCAAGCAATCCAATGAGAACCAATTCATGTGGCTACGGAAATTTAATAAGAATTGATGAATTATTTGGTCAAACCTAGTAAGCCATAACTATATAATGCAATGAATTTTTTTTCGTAAATTTTATAAAGTGAAACTCAGTTCAAGAGAGACCGTTTCTCCTTCCTCATCACACAAATGGATTGCACCAATTGAAAACAAATAACTAATAAAAATGATGAAAAGAAAGTCTTACCTCTCATGGTTCCATATTAAAGTATGCCCGTCAATGTCTTTGTAACTTGAATCAATATCAGTGGGTTTTCTCCCAAGATCTGAAGAAATTAGTTGAAATTTGTAAGAATAAGAGAACTAATATGCTCGTACTTGAGTGTGCTCAAAACTAGTAGCTACCGAAGAATCTGAAAAAATCACACTCAACGATTTCACTGCCCTCTATAAGATTCCAATGCTTCAAGCAAAGTGGGTTTGAGGGATTTTTTTTTCAAAAGTAGCACTTGCTTGTCTAGTATAAGGTGCATTAGCTTGTCTTTTACAAAAACAACTTACATAAAACTATAATTTTAATAAAAAAAAAATTTGAGGAACTTCCATATAAAAACTTCTACTCAGTGTAGCTAAACAACAGGATTATATAGTATAACTCTTAACTTAACATAGAAGATCTTGCTACTTATTTTCATAGAGACGGATTAAACAAATTTGATAAAAGTCAAGAATAAATCTAAAAATATAAAAAATAAGTGTAACAACACATTAGAAAACGGATTCGTAGGGGAACTACCTATTTGTTATGTGTTTAGATGAAGAGCCGCAAAGCCTCCAAAAACAATTCCAATTAAATAAAACAGAAGATCAACAACCACTATTCTTAGGCGATAAATACTATGCTTTTCAAATTTGTATTCCAAATGTGGCGTCGTGTACTTATTTGTCCATGTAAAAATTGCACTTTAAATAAGTAGTAGGCTAGCATTTACCATTAAATATATATAGACACATAACGAACAAGAAAGACACATTTGACTTGCATTTATTGAATTCATTTGGGTTTCAAATTATGAAATTTTCAAAATCGTACCACAAGGTTTTGAAAATCGTACCGTTTACGGCCAGGAATATGTCATGGGAGCTCTGTCAAGGAAGATGGTTTTCCTTGTCACCCATCAAGGAAATGCCACTTTGTTTACATTCTCAGTATAGTGGTTAGAACTCAGACAAATGCTACTTTGTCTACAATGTAGTTCTTTAATAATGATTCTTCTTCATCCCACTTGCAAGCTAGCACTTCTATCTTAGACTTCCCTCTAAAGACTCTAAGCACAAAGACAGAATTCATATGATTGTGCAAATTGGAAGCATATTTCATAACTTAGAGCTCACCAACTCTTCAGCAGCACTAAACTAATCTAATATACCAAAATGAGTAATGCTATGCTTCCCAAATTTCTATCCCAAAAGTGCCTCCCAAATGATGTGGCTATGGGCCAGGTAAACAACTACCAATCAAAATTCAATTGGTCCCACTAAATTAGACCTTACCCCACTGCCACATCATTTAGGAAGCACTTTTGGGATAGAAATTTGGGAAGTATAGTATTACTCTACCAAAATACTTCACATCTAGGTCCAGAACTACTTGAGTTATAATAAAAATAAATAAATAAATAAATAAATAAAAAAGGTACAAAAAGTGGACTCAATTGATTAAGAATTGCCATTCCAAAATAAATCCAGCCTTGAGGAAAAGCACTTGCAGGGACACAAAAAAAAAAAAAAAGGAGCCAATAATTGATGTTAGCTCAAACCCATATCACCTCTGCAAATACAATTGTCAATGCTGAGAATACCCATCATGAAATTAGCAATGTAATAAAGAATTCACAGCTTGATGAATGGGCAATGCAATAATGAATTCACAGCTTTTTGTCCCATTTCATTTTTAAAGCATTCAAGCTCATAAGTTACACATCTAGACCAAAACACTCCAATGGAGTCACAGCTTAATAAACACCATGTGAACACAAAACTAGAGCACAAATAAAAACGCACAAAGTCTATTGATCAACATTTCACTTCAGTAATATATACTTGGGGAAGTAATTCTTTTCTATTCTTTTCTTCTTCTCAAATTTAATATTCCTTTAGCTAATATGAGATCTCATAGTGGCCAATTAAAAATTCTTGGAATATCAGTCGTAGAAGTCATATGCACAAAACAACAATGAAAATCTTAAACAAAGTAGAAGTCATATGCACAAAACAACAATGAATTTATGAGCATCAACACTTGCAAGCAGTATTTTATATTTCCTTTCTAATCAAAACTCAATTTGTAAATTCCTATGTCAACGAATCACACCAATAATAGGCTTAGCTTTTAAATTGCTTTCTTAATTAGTGGCATTGTTTGTTTTCATTATCTATATCAATATTGCCAAGATTTTAACTTTATTCCCCCACAATAAAAAACTCTAACCTCACTTGCAAGATTCTGATTTTATCTCTAACAAACAAAGAATCAGACACACAAAAGCTCAAAACACCTTGAAATCATCCTTTTTCTTTCTATAAGAAGAAAATATAAAACCCTAAAATTATTATCTTTCAACCCTACGCATAGAGAGAAGAAGGAGAAAAGATGATGCGTGGGGTTAGAATTTTAGGTTAGATTTGTTACCAGTCAACGACCAACAAATTGGCGTTTTCCACTGCCGGCGATGTTCTGCGCCGATGATGTCTTCCTGCGCCGCTCTGTCTTCTCTTTGCTCTAACAGTTTGGGGAGAGATGTAAGAAATAAGAAGGGGGAGAGTGAATGAGTGTGAAATCTCAAAATAACCAAAGAACAAATCCAAAATGACAAATAAGGACAATCTCTCTGGGCGGGAGGCCTTATTTTGGGGTTAAGTGTCTATGTACGGTTAATTTTGACACTTAAAATTTTATATATGGGGCTAATTTTAACACTGAATCCCTGTATGGAGCTATTTTGAAAGAAATCTTAATAGTTTCACTTTAGTCCAAAACCACAAGAGGTTTAAGTGTCCACTTTTAAACCACATGCGGATAAAGTGAAAATGTGCCTAACCACAAGGGGGTAAAATATATTTAACCCTTTTACCTCTGTGGTTCTACCCATTATCACTTTAACTCTATAATGGTTCAAAAGTAAGCACTTAAACCCATGAGATTTTGGATTAAAGTGAAATTATTAATATTTCACTCAAAATTGGTGAAAATTTTAAAATTGGCCAAAAATCTTAACACGTAACCCCTTTGTGTGGTTAATTTTGGGATAAACCCCCTATCTGGGATAATCTTACCATTGAACCCACCTATGTGGAGCTAATTTTTAACACCTAATCCCTTTGTGAGACTAATTTTGGGGTTTACTTCCTATATGGTATTAATTTTCACACTTAAAGTCACCTCATGTGGCACTAATTTTAACTTGATCCTCATGTGGGGCTATTTTGAGAGAAATTTTACTAGTTTCACTTTAGGGGAGGGGGGTGTTTAAGTGTTCACTTTTAAACCATAGAGATTAAAATAAAAATAGGCATAACCCCTCTTATGTGATACAAATGACAAAGTATTTGGAAACTGAGTAATGCCATGTTTTCCAAATTTTGATTCCCAAATTGGTTCATATATGCTTTGTCAGTTATACCATGTGGTGCAACCAACTACTATCACAATACGTGGTACAATTGACAAAGCATATCGAGTAACATGTTTTTAAAATTTGGATTCCAAATTACTTCCCAAATTCTTTGTAGATTATATCATGTTGTACAAAATGTGTTTCAACTCACAAAGTATTTGGAAATCGAGTAATAACATGTTTTTTTCAAAGGGATAATTATATATCAGTCAATTTTTTCTATAAAATTTAAAAGCAAGTCTACTACTTTTTTAAAATTTAAAAAAAAAAATCAACAATCGTTAAACAATTAAAAAGAGGTCAACAAAATTTAAAAAAAATCAACATTTGAATTGTTATTTTATATTTTAGTCTATTTTATATTTTCAACGTCGTAAAGTTGAACCAAAACACACTTTTAGCGAGGAAAATTGATTTTCCTCACCAAAACACACTTTTAGCAAGGAAAACTATTTTTTCTCGCCAATTGTATGTATTAGCGAGAAAATCTATTTTGTCGCCAAAACGTTTTCCCTACAATTAATTTTTTAGAGTTAACTTTAGCAAGGAAATATCATTTTCCTCGCCCAAAGTAAGTTTTGGCGAGGAAATATATTTTGCCGCTAAAAACATGTTTTGCATAATTAGTTTTTTAGACTTAACTTTAGGCTAGGAAATTTGTTTTCCTCGCCAAAACATACTTTTTCCGAGGAAATCTTATTTTCCTCGCCAAAGTAGGTTTTGGCGAGAAAATTTATTTCCTCGCAAAATAAAAAGAGAAATAATTTTTATAAAACAGTTACTTAAGGCGAGGAATTTATTTTTTCATTGCCAAAGAATTCACAATAGGCGAGGAAAATGATATTTTGTCGCCAAAGACTACACTTTTGGCGAGGAAATAATATTTCCTCGCCAAAATTGATACTTTAGGCGAGGAAATCAGACTTTTGTCGCCAAATGTGTGTACCTTTTAACCTTTCTGGCAACAAAATATAATTTCCTCGCCTATACTATACTTTTGGCGAGGAAATTTAGATTTTCTCGCCATGTTTTGTCGTTAAAGCACATTTTTGTTGCAGGGTATTGAATTGTCCACCACTCATTAAGGATTTTATACTCGAAATTAAAAATAAACAAGGTCTAAAACAAAAATAGAAACTTCTATCACATCTCTAACTCTAGCTCCCATAAGGCTTCTCTTTCATCATGATACTTCCACTGAATCTTCACTAACGAAATCTACTTATTCTTGAGCTGCTTGATTCCTCAATCTAGAATGCGAACCGGTCCTTCGTTAAATGTAACATTGTTGTTGACTTCAATATCTTTGAAGTTGATCTCGTGCGCTAGGTTGTGAGCGTAAGTCCTCAACATACTGATGTGGAACACGTTGTGCACTCTTGATATCTTCGATGGCAACGCAAGGCGATAAGCAACCTTCCCAACATGTTCTAGAGTCTCGAATAGTTCGATGAATCGTAGTGATAGCTTGCCTCTCTTTTGACCAAATCTGACTATGCCTCAAACAGGTGAAACTTTGAGTAGCATGTGGTCTCCAATTGCAAATTCCAAATCTTTGCGTCGCTTGTCAGCATACCTCTTTTGTCAGGTCTGAGTTGTCATCATCTTGTTATGTACAATCTGGATCTTTTCACTCGTTTCTCGTACCATCTCTGGCCCAAAAAGTTGAGTATCTTCGACTTCGATCCAACCTAGCGGCGATCGTCAAGGTCTTCCATATAAAGCTTCAAATGGTGCCATCTCTATGCTCGTATGGTAACTATTGTTGTAGGCGAACTCGATGAATGGTAGGTGTATTCCCAAGAACTCTCAAACGCAAGCGCGTAGCATGTTATTAATCACTTGATTAACTCGTTCAGTTTAACCACCAGTCTGCGGATGAAAGGCTGAACTCATGTTTAAGTGTTGTTCCTATTACTGTCTAGAGACTCTTCCAGAATTTTACAGTAAAATGCGAATCTCGATTCGATACGATAGAAATAGGTACACCGTGTGATGATGCCAAAATCTGGGTAAGAGTAATTATATAAGAGAGATGGACACAATGGAGTTTGGATGTGGTTTGGCCCAGTTAATAAGGTGACTTATGTCCACAGGTGCGTCGGTGTGCCTTCACTAACAGATCACCGGTGGGGACTGGTGAGCCAACAGAGTGGGTGGTACTACCACAAACTGACCGGGTATATGCATAATAGTGATGTGATTTGCTACTCTTTATGCTCGAAATGTCCCCCTCTTCAATGGGGGTGAGTGGCCTCTTTTATAGGTGCTAGAGACCACTCGTACAAGGTAATTCTGCAGATTAAGAAGCCTAATCTGATTACAACCGATTTACATGATTTTAAGAGAGTTTCCTATTACAACCGATTTACATGATTTTAAGAGAGTTTCCTAAGTGGTTTAGAAACTACTTGCCCCTTCTATTTAGTCTTCTAGCTGGGATAGGTAACTGTTTGGTTGCCTGCTGGGCAAGCAACCATGCCTTCTGAGGCGCGCCCTCGTAGGGCAATCTGGAATGAACTCCCGGGCTATTGACCATCCTGGGCAATTCTACGTTATGGCCCGGGAAGTCTAAACAGTAGGCCTAGGTTCAAGATGACTTGACCTCTCTTTGATGAGGTGGCAAGGCTCGACATTGACCTCATATTTTTGTGCATACCATCGTATAACTGTACCATGAGCTGTAGATTCATTAGGCTTAAACGTTCCACTGGATAGGTCATGCTGTAAGTGATAAAATGTGCCGTGTTTGTAAGTCGATCTATGATTAGCCAAATAGCATCGTGGTTCTACTGTGACTTCGACAATCCTTCTACAAAATCCATGGTTATATGTTCCAATTTCCATTGGGGAATCAGTAATGGCTGTAGAAGTCCCAGTGGTTTATGATGTTCTGCCTTTACTTGCTTACAAGTAAGACACTGAGATACATACTCAGCTACTTCCCTTTTCATTCCTTCCCACTAGAAATTCCTCTTCAAATTATTAAACATCTTCGTACCTCCCAGATGAATAGTCATTCGTGACTTATGTGCTTCATCCAATATTTCTTTCTAGAGATTTTCTTCTTCAAGTACACAGAGTCTACCTTTACATCGTAAAGCTCCATATGTACTAATACTCCAGACCTCTAGTTCCTTGGCTGACATCTTGGCGAACCATAGCTTTAAATCTTCTGTTATCTGTTGCGCTTCTATGATACGTGTGATCAAAGTTGGTTGTACCATAAGGCATCCAAAATTTTATCCTTCCATTGATTCCACTGGCTGAAGGTCGAATTTAGCTAAAGATTCCAACGATTTCCATTCTCACATCAGTAATACAGCGAATACTAGTCGAGGTCGGTTACTCAAAGCATCTGTTACGACATTTGCTTTACCTGGATGGTATTGCAACGAAAAGTCATAATCCTTATGTAACTCCATCCATCTTCGTTATCGCATGTTTAACGCCTTCTGAGAGAACAAATACTTCAAGATCTTATGGTCAGAAAACAGATCAAACTTTTCTCTATAGAGATAGCGTCTCCAAATCTTTAATGCAAACACTATTGCTGCTAATTCCAAATCATGCGTAGGGTAGTTCTTCTCATGTACCTTTAACTGTCTTGATCCATATGCAATGACATTCCCGTCTTTCATAAGCATACAACCAAGTCCATGCATCACTATAGATTATATACCTTTCTCCACTCCTAGGTATCGCGAGTACTGATGCGGAAGTCAATATTTTTTAACTCCTAAAATGCAACTTTATGTTTGTCTATCCATTCATACTTTATCTCCTTTCTTGTCAAATTTGTCAACGGTCTTGCGATCTTAGAGAATCCTTTGACAAATCTCCGATAATATTCTGCTAGACCAAGAAAACTTCTAACCTCTATAGCATTGGTCGGTCTATTCCAGCTTAAGACTGCATCGATCTTAGATGAGTCCACAGAGATACCGTCTTGAGATATAACAAGTCCCAAGAATTTCACATCCTATAGCCCAAAATTTGCATTTGCTAAACTTTGCATGAAACTTGCTATCTCGAGGTGTCCGTAAGGCAATCTGTAAGTGCTCCTTGTGATCCTTTTCTGTCTTTGAGTAGATCACGATGTCATCAATGAAAACTATAATGAATTGATCCTGATATGGTCCGAATACTCTATTCATTAAGTCTATGAATACTGCTGGAGTGTTCGTCAATCCAAAAGGCATGACTAGAAACTCGTAATGCCCGTATCTTGTCTGGAATGCAGTCTTCGATACTGTCACGACCCATCCCGCTAATATGCGGATACAGGACACGTGACACGCCACCAAGGCTCAACAATAACTATACGCAGCGAAAAAGAACTTTAAAACAATCTTGAGTATATAAAACTTTGAAAACATTACCCTCCGAGTTGTAAAATCCATATAAAATTGACAACGTAATTATTTTTCAAAATGAATGATTTTATGTTGAAAGGGGTCCCAAAGGCACCCTAAGAACCAATCAAAACCCTTTTAAAATTTCCGGAAGGGGTAGTGAAAGATTTCTGGTAGGGGGTATTTCGACCAGTCGAACGACCCCCTTCGACCGGTCGAATGACCCTTTGGCAGAATCCTGCCCAAAGTTGCAGAATTTGCTTAAGGCATCAAACAACCACCACCAATATTCCAAACACACTTATATTAATCCAAACATCACAAGCTATAACAAGCTTTCAAAAACTAAGTTTAATCTCACCAATCCATGAAAAGAAACAATAGCGGAACAAGCTAAGGCTTGTTTGGCTCGATTCACAAAACTCTAACCACATTCCTTCAAAATCCGAATTTGACAATTTAAGTTTACAAAACACGAACTTAAGAGTTCGGACGAATTCAAAACTAACTATAAGAAGTTTTCTTACATAATACAACATTTTCCAAAATCCTTCCAAGGTACTCAATTCAAACAAAACATGATCCTACCTCCAATACCATTCTTCCAAAATTGGGAAGGAAACCAAAACATAAACAAAAAGCGATCCCCGGCATTCCCCCGGCCTCACCCTTCACGCTTCTCCTTTCTTTCTTCAAACCTACAATGGAGTAAATCTCCATTGCTCAGCTATATGCTGAGTGCACAATTTCTAACATATGCATATATGATAAATCATGCTTTAATCTCATCATAACACATAACTATTGGTCTCGAGGGAATAAGTGAACATTCACCGATCCAAAGTCTTAAGACTCAACCATGACCCATGCCCCTTCGACATGTCACGTTTATGCCTTTCTGGGCAAGTGATCGTCATCACTACTAGTCCTCCCCATTCTCGAGAGGACGTCTCACGGTGAATAACACAAATCCCCCTTTAACCTACATAGGCATATAAACATGCTCAACTAGCAAATCATCACATATACGTGCTCGCATAAAATTTGACATGCTTTCTATATTCAAGCGCGTGCATAATTAACGGGCCTAAGATTAACACATGGATTTTGGCCGGATCTCAATTTCGTCGTCGAAATATAAAACATGTATTTCACCTATATAACATAGGCTAGAAATTCATACCTCAAGCTATCGTCGTATAACTTTGAGGGAACGACTAGAAGCCCAATTAAAAGCTAAATCTCCGATCCTACGCGAAACCAACAAGTTTACACGTATTTTTCCCAAATTCTTAGATTTAGAAATTTATAAAAACTTAGCCAAATGTGGCCTAAAGACTATCAAAACGTAGCCCTTACCTTGGGGAGTTCATATGTGAAATTTGGTGAAGTTCAGACGGACCGAAGATCACCGACCGTCGTTGCAAAGCCCGGAGAACTAAATCTCCCTTTCTCTCTCCTCTTTCAAGATATTTTTAAAAGTTTACAACTAATAAAATTCTCACCCTTGCTATTTATAGACAAAATTTCCAAAAATTACGTTTACCTCCCCGAGAGTTCTCAAAACTTCTAATTATTCCTCGAAATGTCTTACACGTCTATTTTATAACTTTACGAGTGAAAACTACAAATTTCAAAAGTTTTTGATTAAGTCTCGTTTGTCGCCGTAAGCACGTTCCGAAAACTATTTTCCGTGAAATCTCTAGATAACCTACCTTTTAAGCAACGTATCACTCACGTTCTCGCCACAGTGTTCAAACAATCTAAAACTAGTTTGAAACTATCAGAATTATACTACACAAGTATAATTACTATTCATGAAAACTACCAGATAAGTCAAATAACATTTAAATCACATAAATGTCATTTAGCTATGCCAATACAACATGATTTTCCATGTTCTCGTGTCCTCTCTTGACACTTTCCGTTGACCCTTGGCCAACCTCATCCATAATTATTAAACCAACATTAATAATTCTGTTAGCCTTAAGGTATATTAAGGCATATTTAATTATGTTTTGATGATGTCAAATATGCTATGATAATTACATGATTCATATTGATTCATTCCTTGTTATTATCATAGTCATTTTCATGCTCATATATAATCTCATGTATTAATTTTGTATCAATGTTTTAACATCTTTGTGTGCATGAGATTTAATTGATGTAGATCAAGATTACAAGGAGCTCAACAAGGATCAAGCTTGAAGACTTGAAGATATTTTATCCTTGGTTGAAGTCTAGGACCATCATTGTAAGGCATCTTGATCTCACACTCATAGGGGCTCAAACAAACTCTAAAAGTTAAAGTTTTGAAAATAAATTTTAAATAGGTCATCTTTAAAGCAATGCCCCAACCAATTGGAAAATAATTAAGTGTTGAATTTTATATGGTTGGAAAGGTATTTGAATCTAGTTTCCAAAACATCAAACGGATCGCAAATCCGATTTTTGTAGAGGGAGTTATGGCCATTTTAGTAGAGATGTGTCAGGCTGTCAAACAGGGAGGAGCAGTCGACTGAAGGCCCGATGCAGTCGACCGAAGTGAGCAGAATGCTAACAGAACCCTCTGTAAATACATCTCAGTCGACTGCTTCAAGGACCAGTCGACTGCTTCATGTTCCAGTCGACTGAAGCGACCTGAAAAAGGCATAACGGCTAGTTTTTAAAGGGGTTTTTAATTACCAAATGTGCCACCAACGGCTATAATCTTCCAAGGCCTATATATACATGTTTTCCCAAGCTATTTAAGGTTGAGATTTTGATTGGAAAACATAGTATTGATCACTTATCTTTTTGATCTTTAAACATTATTATTTGAGCCCTAGTTTGAGTGAAAAATCAATTTGCTCTAGATTTCAATTGTAATTCTTGAGAGAGCAAATTGTAGTGAGCTTTTATTTGTATTATCCACTCACTATGGAGTTATTGTGTGAGCTTCAAATTGTATTATCCACTCTAGAGAGAGAGAGAGTTCAATTTGTATTCAAATCAATTTGTAAAGGTTGAGGGTTAGTAACCCTTGTGTGCAAAGAAGAGGTGTTCTTCTTTGGGAGAGATTGAAGGCTCTTGTAACGGTTTGGTGCACACCCGTAAGTGCTCCGGGATTAAAGGAATCCTCAAGAGGTGTTCTTGAGGGGTGGACGTAGGCCGCGGGGTGCGATTGCCGAACCACTTAAAAAATCGGTTTGCAAGTTTCTCTTCCCTTCTCTCTTTATTTAATTGCTTGTGATTATGTTTAATTTGCAATTTTGTTTTAAAAGGTTAATTTCCGCTAAAACCTTATTCACCCCCCTCTAAGGTTTCCATATTTGGGCCAACAATTGGTATCAGAGCTTCGGCTCTTCTATTTTCAAAAGATTTTGAAAAATTTGAGTTAAGATCAAATGGAAACCGACTCTTCTTACATTTATTATTGTGAGGGTCAATCAACATTAAGACCACCATGTTTTAATGGCTCAAACTATGCCTATTGGAAAAATAGAATGAGAATCTATATGATTTCTCAAGATTTTGATTTATGGCAAATTGTGGTTAAAGGGCCTCATCTACCTATAAAAATTGAAAATGGTTTTTCTATTCAAAAGACGGTAGATGAATATAATGATGCCGATAAGAAACTCATAAAAATAAATGCTATGGCAATGAATTTATTATATTGTGGTTTAGACCCAAATGAATACAATAGAATTTCATCTTGCGAATCCGCAAAAGAAATTTGGGATAAACTTGAAAATGCTCATGAGGGAACAAGCCAAGTTAAAAAGTCTAAAATCAATTTCTTATTCAAACTTATGAAATGTTTAAAATGTTGCCATATGAATCTATTGGAGATATGTACTCTCGTTTTACCATTCTTATTAATAACTTGAAAAACCTTGGTAAAGTTTATACTAATGAAGAAATAATTGAGAAAGTGCTTAGGTCTTTACCAAAGGATTGGCAACCAAAAGTCACGGCGGTTCATGAAGCAAAGGAGCTTTCAACACTCTCCTTGGAACAACTCATGGGTTCTCTCATAACTCATGAAATGGAATTGGCCGTCTTCGAAAGTGAAGACAAGAAATTGGAAGTGAAAGAGGCCAAAAGGGGAGACATGGCTTTAAAATCCTCAAGCTCAAAGAAAAAGAGGAAAGATGTTGAGAGTGATGAGGATGAGGAAATGACAAAGCTCACCCAAAAATTTGCAAAGTTTCTAAAGAAAGAAAAATCGGGAAAGAAGTCACCCAAGGAGGAAAAACACAAATAGAAGACAATCAAGGCCACTAATAGTAGTTCCGAGAGTGAATCATCGGACAACGACTCAAATGGTGAAGAGATTGTCAATCTTTGCCTCATGACATTGGAAAGGGCCTCTCCTACCACCTCGGCAAATGGAGCATCCAAGAAATGCTTGGACAAAGGTTAAGTATTGATTTGATAAAGGTAGGTTAGTAGGTAATTTTGTTTTGATTTGTTTTCATCATCCTACTTAATTTTGTTTTAATTGATTTCATATCATACACTTATTTGTTTCAAATCATCATGCTCTTGATATCGCTTATTTGAAAAATGATGATATATTTTTTGTCTGATTAGACAAAGCTTTTAGAATGATTAAACAAAATGATGTTTTGTGAATCATTCAAATTTTTGCTGCTGAACTGTCATTTTTATGAACTGCTGAACAAAGCAGTCGACTGGTACCCCGACACAGTCGACTGATTCAGGTGTGAAGCTTTGAATTTTTTTTCTGCATTGTTAAGTCGACTGTGGCATCGACTGCATTGATGTTTTAAACTCTCTGCCTAGGGACGTCGACTGTGGCGTCGACTGATCCGACTGAATGTTTGTTTTTCTTTGATTTTGGTTTCTCCAACTTTATTATTGGTATCTTTTGGGAGAATATGCTCTCTATTCATATCTTTTGGTATCCTTTATCATTGCACATGCTTAGGGGGAGCACTCTCATATATTCATTTTCTCACATATGGTTATATTTCTTTATTTTTGGTATCATTTTGGCCTTTTGATTTGTATGCCTATTGTGAGGGGGAGCTTCGTATTTTATCCCCAAATCTTTTTGATAATGTCAAAGGGGGAGAAATATGAGAAGTATTGGGGAGAAGTTTTTGGGTATTTATCATTCATGTTCTTTAACATTTGATATCCATTATGAATGATAATATGAAAATGACCAAATGTGCTTATATTGGTATATCCTTCATTGGTTGTTTGCCATCACCAAAAAGGGGGAGATTGTTAGCCTTAAGGTATATTAAGGCATATTTAATTATGTTTTGATGATGTCAAATATGCTATGATAATTACATGATTCATATTGATTCATTCCTTGTTATTATCATAGTTATTTTCATGCTCATATATAATCTCATGTATTAATTTTGTATCAACATTTTAACATCTTTGTGTGCATGAGATTTAATTGATGTAGATCAAGATTACAAGGAGCTCAACAAGGATCAAGCTTGAAGACTTGAAGATATTTTATCCTTGGTTGAAGTCTAGGACCATCATTGTAAGGCATCTTGATCTCACACTCATAGGGGCTCAAACAAACTCTAAAAGTTAAAGTTTTGGAAATAAATTTTAAATGGGTCATCTTTAAAGCAATGCCCCAACCAATTGGAAAATAATTAAGTGTTGAATTTTATATGGTTGGAAAGGTATTTGAATCTAGTTTCCAAAACATCAAACGGATCACAAATCCGATTTTTGTAGAGGGAGTTATGGCCATTTTAGTGGAGATATGTCAGGCCGTCAAACACGGAGGGGCAGTCGACTGAAGGCCCGATGCAGTCGACCGAAGTGAGCAGAATGCTAACAGAACCCTCTGTAAACACATCTCAGTCGACTGCTTCAAGGACCAGTCGACTGCTTCATGTTCCAGTCGACTGAAGCGACCTGAAAAAGGCATAACGGCTAGTTTTTAAAGGGGTTTTTAATTACCAAATGTGCCACCAACGGCTATAATCTTCCAAGGCCTATAAATACATGTTTTCCCAAGCTATTTAAGGTTGAGATTTTGATTGGAAAACATAGTATTGATCACTTATCTTTTTGATCTTTAAACATTATGTAATACCCTGTATTTTTGTAATATATTATGTGAATAAGACCCTGTATGCTTCTTTTAATACTTGTTTGAGCTTGGCCTTACCTTGGTATAATTTAGATACCAATCGATTGACAAGTTTTCCAATCGATTGCCTTGCTTTGGATACCAATCGATTGAACTTTATATCAATCGATTGATTGTATCAATTGATTGACACTTATGCCAATCGATTGAAGGCAGCTGGGCAGATTCTTTTGCTCTGGCTAGGGAAAGGCCACGTGAACACTTTCTCCCTATATATACCAGCCCTTTTCCTGCGTTTTTCTTTTTAGAAAAATCAGTGAGAGTGAGAGGGAGTGTTTGTGTGTGTGTTATGTATATATAAACACTCATATATATATACACACATATATACATGTATTCATACACTCACACACACACATCCATGGACTGAGACAAGAAAGAAGAAGAGGAGAAGATCAGAAAGAAGAAAGAAGGAGAAGGAGAAGAGAGAAGACAGAGAACTAGAGAGGGAGAGAGGGAGACCACCATTGGAGCTTCCAAAGCTTCATTACACACAACCAAACACGACCTTAACGCCTAAGGTGAGTTTTAAACTCACTTGGTAGCTTTATATTGGTGTTAGAACATGCTTGAATGAAGAAATGGAAGACGAAGTATCAATTGATTGGTACTATTACCAATCGATTGACATCTTTCAGGTCCCAATCGATTGACATTTTGTGCAATCGATTGACATGGATTGTGATCCAATCGATTGAACTTTTTATCAATCGATTGACACTACTTTTATACCAATCGATTGAACCTTCTTCCAATCGATTGACACTACTTTTATACCAATCGATTGACATCTATACCAATCGATTGGCAGTTACAGTTTACTGTTTTACTTGTTTAGATAATGTAATAACTGTTTAGTTGTTTATTTACTGTTCAGTATTTTCCAGCATGCTTTATTATTGTAATACAGACATGATAACGAGTTAATGCGGTGTAGGATCGTAGTAATAACAAGACTAATGGATAATGTTTATAACGTTAGATAACGGAATAGTCGTGAATCCTTTGGAGTTGACGTTCATTTCATTCAGAGTAGTCGGGCCATATTGGGATTGTCATGTATCGGTGATAGAGTTGAACTTAAGTAGGTTTGCTAAGATTCAAAAAATTTGCGTGGGCGGGCTTTGGTCGATCATATGTTCTTAAAAGCGGTAGACAGACGAAGGTGTCTATGACTTGCGGTGAACCGGACCATTTGCCCTAAGATAGCCAGATGATCTAATCATATGTTCTTAAAAGCGGTAGACAGACGAAGGTGTCTATGACATGCGGTGGACCGTGATCACTGGTAGACGTCGCTAAGTCGTGGTATAGAATGATGTACTGTTGTTTAAAGCGTTATATCCCTGACATGCGGTGGACTGTGCATATGTTCTTAAAAGCGGGGGATGGACTAACGTGGTATCCATGACATGCGGTGGACTGTGCATATGTTCTTAAAAGCGGGGGATGGACTAACGTGGTATCCATGACATGCGGTGAACTGTGCATATGTTCTTAAAAGCGGTGGATGAGCAATGGTGTGTTATAGAGTTGAACTACTGTCGAGTCTGTTCCCCTATCATGTCGCGTTATCGATCTTAAAATAAGTAAGACATTAGTAATCGGATCATTGGTTTGATTAAAGGAGTTACCCTTACTGAACTCTAATTTGGTTACGGTTTATAACTTGTAATAACTTCAATAGTTGATACCCTGTTAGTATCTAACTCACTCGGCTTTCATTAAGCTGACGGCGTTTATGCCGCTGGACATTTCTACGTTCCAGCGCACCCTGGTTATGACTATACAGGTGAAGGGCCTGCAGGAGAGGACTACTATGCCGGTGACGAAGCCCCTGTGGAGGATTTCCCCGACGGAGGTCAGACCGAAGAAGACTACTACGCCGAGGACTACCCTTATGCCAACTGAAGGCTAGACTAGAATTGTAGCTAATTGTCTTTACCGTTTTAGAATCTTTTTGTAGTCAGGCATATGTTGCCTTGGAATTTGTACTTCCGCTGCCTTATGTTTGATTCGAGACTCTGATATGTAATAGTTAGTAACTTCTGTTGACTTTATGTTACGTTGTGATCAGAACCTAGACTTCATTCTTGTTACACTATTACTCTTGTTGCTTAGTACTGCGTGGTGTGGACAATCATGTGACTTCACCCGTCGTTGCCTTTGGACCCAAAAAGGAAATTTATTTTTCTCTATTTTTGCCGTTCCGGGGCGTGACACATTATTATTTGAGCCCTAGTTTGAGTGAAAAATCAATTTGCTCTAGATTTCAATTGTAATTCTTGAGAGAGCAAATTGTAGTGAGCTTTTATTTGTATTATCCACTCACTAAGGAGTTATTGTGTGAGCTTCAAATTGTATTATCCACTCTAGAGAGAGAGTTCAATTTGTATTCAAATCAATTTGTAAAGGTTGAGGGTTAGTAACCCTTGTGTGCAAAGAAGAGGTTCTTCTTTGGGAGAGATTGAAGGCTCTTGTAACGGTTTGGTGCACACCCGTAAGTGCTCCGGGATTAAAGGAATCCTCAAGAGGTGTTCTTGAGGGGTGGACGTAGGCCGCGGGGTGCGATTGCCGAACCACTTGAAAAATCGGTTTGCAAGTTTCTCTTCCCTTCTCTCTTTACTTAATTGCTTGTGATTGTGTTTAATTTGCAATTTTGTTTTAAAAGGTTAATTTCCACTAAAACCTTATTCACCCCCCCTCTAAGGTTTCCATATTTGGGCCAACAAATTCCATTTAAGACATTCATGCGTTTAATATAAAAAGATTTTCCGGAACGGGTCTGACAACTCTCCCCTCCAAAAAGGAAGTTTGTCCCCAAACTTATACCATCTCGTCAAGCTACAAGCCTTCTCACAAGTACTTCCAACGTTTATCTCGACACAAACCACACATCTCTACTAAGATATCACAATCTCCCGAGGAAAATAAATCCTCAAGCTTTAAAGGAAAATGAATCGTTGGAGCCCTCGTCTCGACCCGATTGAAGATTCTCATCGAATACTAACAACACATAGAAACATCTCGATAAGTAAGAGCATCAATGCCTGAGTAGAACATAATCGACAATCAATCTTGACATTAAATCATATCATGACATCATACATCAATCCACACATACCTTCATTGTACTTGTCACATCTTTTTCGAAACCTTAAAGTTCATCACAATAACCAAACAAAATAAACAACTCACCTCATTTTCACCCATCTTTCTCTTTGACTAACAGTCGTTTCCAACACGTCTTAATTGGTTAACAACCATACACCATTCTTCATCTCGAAGTAACCAAAACTGAGTACTATCATACATTCAAACTCTGTCGATAAGTCAATGCCTCAACCAACTATTTCATATACCATGAATTCAATCCCTTATCCTGTTAATTGCGGAATACCCGTAGAACAATAACACGTTTTCAAACGACTTCCATTGCTTATCAAATTTCAGCTTGGTTTATTCCAACCTCGTATTTTACTTCCAATCATACATGCCTCGCAAGATATTATCCAGATTCGTAACTGGCAATTTCATATCATTCTACTTCTTCGAGCTCACCTGTTGTCCCGAATAGTTAAATACACTTGTCCCTTTATCTCTCACATTTTGTACTCGAACTACCGTCGACTAGCTTAGAAGATTTCACTTTACACCTTCAATTTTAAACTTTTTACAAAGTCAAATATGTATTTTCCCTTTTTTTTTTATAAAATAAATCATTTCAGAATTTCACACAATACTTTCACACATAATTACCCCAACATCCGTTGTAATAAATAACGTTGTGAACCTAATATAACTTAGTCAATTACACACGTGCCACAGAGCTCATCAAAACATATTCCCATACTTAGCACATACCTTGTTTCTATCTCAAACCTTTGACCTTTCACAATCCAACCCATTTACATAATGTACATATACTCTAAGTTAGTTACTTTTCTGTCGGGGATCTCAACTGCAATGTACTACATTCTCGTCTCCTACCCTACTTGTCTACCCTCCTTTAGTTTATCAGTCCGGGTAGATTCCACTACCATCACATAGTTATATGATTCCATAAATCTCTGGTGTTTCACTTTACCTTTACACAAACCCATACCAATCGTACCCATGTATTCCAACTCTCTCGGAGTTCCTGACAACCTTTTCACACTAAGTGTACGCCCTTCATATAACATTCCAAGGCACCGTACTTTATTCAACCATATAATATTTCATAACTCTAGTCAGCTTGACTTTAACTCCAATTCAGATTCTCTAATCCTTTATCTTTGCTATTATGTTCTCAAATTCATTGTTCTCGAAGAACCGATTGCCCAGTATTCATACTATTCCTGTAACCATCTGAACACAACTCAGTAATTTAATCTTCCCCATTGAGTACCATAGTCTCACTGTGTTTGATAAATTTCTTATTAATCTCGAATTCACATACCTTTCCTGACAATGCTCAAAGTCACCCATTCTCACTCCGGGTACTAATGTCAATCACTATTGTCTTTAAGTGCTTCACACTTTACAGATCCCATCAAGTTCCTGATCATTTAAAACTTCAAATCATTCATAACCTCGGGTTTCACCCATACTTATACCAAGATTAAGTTCCTTTTAGGACAATGCTTAACTCAACTCGTTTAGTGGCATTACCTCCAGCTTACTAAGTCCATGTGTACCACATTTCACTAACCCCTCCTTACTTTTAAAATTTCCAAGATTATGCTCACGTAGAACTTATTCATTTGACAAACACTGTGGTGTCCCAAGCACTAAGCATACCATACCTTCCACGATACTCATTTTCCAAAGTCTACTTGATACCTTATTACAACTATTTAATTCAAATTTTCTTACTCAAACAAAAGTTTTATTTTAAAACATTTTAAACAATTTAAAATTTTCTTGGGGTGAAATCCGACATTCTCAAAACCCTCCAACTTCGTTGGAATTCAAGGTAACTGTGACAACATTCCATTGATTGCACCGCTGTCCTCTAACCACTTTACATTCCTACTATCATATCCGATAATGTACCCAATGTACTATCAAGTTTCCATCTTCCTCTTATCATTCATGTTCACTTACCCATTGAAGCTTCATCTTCCCAATTTACATTTTAATCTCTCGAACTTGACTTACCCCAAAGTCACTTTACTTATCCATTTCCACAACCGCTCTTGCTCAGTATCGTAATACTTATCATACTCCAACTTCCCATTGGCAATAACTCGCTTCAGACACCCAAAAATGTTTTAAAAACATTAAAAGTTTCTCCATTCTAATTGAAATACACTAACTAGCAATGGAAGCATGTATTTGACATCTTAAAATAACTTTTCTGTGACAAAACAGCCCAAGGGCAAAATACTCATTTAGAAAATTTAGTTAAATTTTACATCAAAAGACAGCTCTTTGAGCCCCAGTTCCAACGCAAAAAACGGCGCACGAATTCGAATTTTCTAGAAAGAGTTATGCTTGTTTCCGTAAAAGTCGACAAAAAAATGTTTCCGAAATCACTGTTTGGATCAGAGGGGTGTTCGACCGGTCGAACCTCCCCTTTCGACCGGTCCAGTACCCCTTGGACCATATTTTTCCTCCATTTAACATCCTTAAAAGTCTCCAAACTTGCAAGGCATTTGGGGCCACTTCCCAACCACTTTGGAATTACTAAAAAGTGTTCGAGAACATTGAAAACTCATCGAACTACACACGGTTCTTGGTTATCCACACTATAATAAAGACATTCTCTATAGTATTTCCTACCAAGATCTCCTTATTCTCGTGATATCCGTTATCCATTTGATTCTTCTGAATCTCTTATCATGTTCAATCACTCACACTTATTTTTCACAGTCCTGTATTCCTACATCCTTTGTTCTACTTCCTTTGTCAAGCCACACCTCAAAACACTAAGAAACTCTTATTCATATTCATTTTCATTCCTTTAATCTCCATCAAGAAGTCCTACCATATCTCTTCCGACCTATGTCGTCCTTATTGTTACATTCACATACACATAATCATCAAATCTAAGCAACTGCTTCAGAGGTACATCCCAAACTAAGCTTCCACCAACTATAGTTTCACTATCCAAGCACACTCTATCATTTCCATTCTTAACCCTTCGTTCAAATCAATCCTCAGATACCAAATTTCCACGCACCCAATCAACTGATAGCTTTCGCTACCAGTCCTCCTATCGCATTTCAATCCACCATGGTTCTACGACCACCCGAAACCAGGTTAAGTTGAGAGATTCCTCAACAACCACAATATTCACAATACGTTGAGATATTCCTCAACCCCCAATACATACCGTAAGATAGGTTGAGAGATTCCTCAACCATCCAATCACCTCAATACCATATAATAAGTTGAAAGATTCTTCAACTACCTAATATACACCGTTTAACTGTAAGGTAACATCATATATAACCCAGTGATCACACCGTAGGTTAACACTGTAAGATAAGGTGAGAGATTCCTCACCCATCCCAAACACAAGTGATACATGTTACTGGACCCTCTTTCTATCATAGACCCCAACTGTACCTCTCTATTCTCTGACGTCACGACATCTAACACATGTCTTGTAATACCCTGTATTTTTGGTATATTAATAAGACCTGGTATTTCATTTCTATACTCGTATAACTTTCTCTCCCTTTTGGTGAATTTTGATACCAATCGATTGATTAGTTTTCCCAATCGATTGACACTTTTCAGATACCAATCGATTGACATGTTCCCAATCGATTGACATTCTACCGACTAAAAGTGATGACGTGTCAACATCCCAATCGATTGCCATCTTCTTCAATCGATTGACATCAAATATCTGTCTCCAATCGATTGACATAGAGTCCAATCGATTGACATAAGCTGAGAAACATTTTCTTCTTTCCTTCAGCTTTAAACGTGTGGCACTCTTAACCCTTATATATACTTGTTCATTTGTGGCCTTGGGCCAAGTTTTGACAGCCTTGAGAGAGAGAGGTGCATACTCTTATATATATATATACACACACACATATATTGTATATATATTACACACACACACTCTCGGGTGGAGAGAAGAAGAAGAGGAGGAGGAGGAGACCAAAGAGAGAACAGAGACGGACAGAGAAAGAGAGAGCAGAGAAGAAAGAGAGAGGAAAGAGAACTCACCATAACCGCCGCCGCGGAGCTCGGGACGCCGTCAACGGAACGCCGGGAGAGGTGAGTTTATTAACTCACTCAAAGAGGATTGTTTTTGTGATGTTTATGTGTGTATAATAACGTGCATGAGGAGGAAAGAGGACCCCAGCGTTTTTATAATAAAACCAGCAGTTTTGAGGAAGAAGACAGAGTCCAATCGATTGACATGATTCCAATCGATTGACATAAGTCCAATCGATTGACATTATTTCCAATCGATTGAGTAAGAGCAGAATGTTGTTTATCTATTATTATATGTTATGAGCTGATTGTAATGTACCCAAGCTATTAATAGTTGTACCATATGTGATATTGGATGTGTGCTTAGTCAACATGATACTACGCTAGCCTTATATGATGTTTATGTTAATGTTACAAGATGAACTGTTTATTATTTACTGTCGATATGAGATGCTCTAATGGTTAAGTAACTGCCATATGTTATTGACAAACTGAATAGTAGAACGGAATACGACAGCATGTTAATAATCAGAAATGAGTAGATATGTTGAATACAGAGCATGTGGTATTTCCTGTACTTAGTATATGAGCATTTCACAACATGTGTCAGCATGCATGGGATAGTGATGTGAAGAGGTAAGAGAATCTGATGAGAAATGGGATATTGATATGAAGAGATGAGAAGATATGATGAGAAATGGGATATGTGATTTATATGGAATAATGAGATATGTGTACTTTGGGATCCGTGGGATCAACGGCTGACGAGTCGGGTGGACATGGGATGGTTAGAGTTCCTAGTGCGCCTCTCACTGTTGAAGACGTCCAGTGATGCGTATGCACTGTTGAAGACGTCCAGTGTACCGTTGAAGACGTCCGGCTAGTGCTCTAATGTATTCTCAGCTGTGTAGATGACCAGTGAGGGTATACGCATCGTTGAAGACGTCCGATGTGCCTTTCTATCGTTTACAGATAGGTGGTACCATGTAGACGACCGGTAACCCTATCAATGGATTTTGGGATCTATTGCCTAGTCGGGTGATTCCGATTGGCATTACTGTATCGACTAATGGTTTTCAGATTGGAATGATGGGATTGACGTATGGATACAGAGATGGATAGAGATATGAATATGAGTACGGATATGATGAGATAAAGGTTCAGTCGTGGATTCAGCGTCCCGACGTAAAGGTAGATGCATGGGTGGTTGCATGGTTACATGGATGGATTTGGTGAATACGTGATGAGATATGTTATACCATGATGTTTATCCTTGTCATTTCTTAATATGATTTCTGTTATTATTGATTAATGCATAGTTTAATGAGACCTCTGCTATGTCCGTGAGTGACGCCATTGTTAAGAGATTAACCGCATTTTAAGATGCTGAACAATAGCGGTGAGGAGTGTTGTTTAATGTACTCACTCAGCTTTGTATTCAAAGCTGATGGCGTTTATGCCCTGGACATTCCAATGTCTAGGGATTTGTAGGTCTTGAGGACTGAAGACTTATAGTTCTGCCAGACTTGGAGCTGAAGGCTGGAAGACGAAGATGTGCTGCTTTATATAGTTAGTTTGTATATCTGTTGTTGTTATTGTTATAGGCTTGAGACTATAAGCCAGCTGTTGTAATAGTGTTAGTAGACTTTTATAATTGGTACTTGGGCATCTGTTGCTTTCATACCTTTTATAGTTTCCGCTGTAGCCTCTGATTATGTTAATAAGATATGTTCTATGAATAGCATCCTCCCTATCGTGGTGTTTATTGGTTTGAGTAGATGACAACGCGGTTATTCACCCGTCATTCCCTATGGACCCATAAAGGAAATTTATTTTTCTCTATTTATGCTGCTCCGGGGCGTGACATGTCTGAAGCAAAACTCTTACCAATCGATCTCAATCCCAAAACTCAACTACAAACAATCACTTTTCATTCTCTATGTGAACTATAAGGAATCTTTCTCCTGAAGCTTACTATTCAAACTCCATTCTCGGTTAGATCCCCCAAAGGACACTTGTCACTATCGTTGAAAACATCCACTGATTTGATCAAAAATTATTTTATTTCCATTTAGAAATTCAATGGTTCATTACCACCAAGATATCATCTATCTCTCGTGTCACCACACCAGGCCTATGGTAGCTCATGGTAACCTTCATTTCATCACGCAGTTCTACGTCTATATGATCCCACCAATTCACAGATGCATAAATACTATGCATGTATGACAATAACATAATCATGTATGTATAACAACATATCATATGCATCAAACATCTCTACAATATGTGTCAATTCACTCAACACTCCACTCGACGTCGAACGTTCCCAAAGTTTTGTTACCTATTGCTCTGATACCACTAAATGTCACGACCCATCCCGCTAATGTGCGGAAACAGGACACGTGGATGCCACAAAGGCTCAACAACAACTATACCCAGCGGAAAAGAACTTTGAAACAATCTTGAGTATATAAAACTTTGAAAACATTACCCTCCGAGTTGTAAAATCCATATAAAATTAAAAACGTAATTATTTTTCAAAACGAATGATTTATATTGAAAGGGGTCCCAAAGGCACCCTAAGAACCAATCAAAACCCTTTTAAAATTTCTGGAAGGGGTAGTGAAAGATTTCTGGCAGGGGGCATTTCGACCGGTCGAACGACCCCCTTCGACCGGTCGAATGACCCTTTGGCAGAATCCTGCCCAATGTTGCAGAATTTGCTTAAGGCATCAAACAACCACCACCAATATTCCAAACACACTTACATTAATCCAAACATCACAAGCTATAACAAGCTTTCAAAAACCAAGTTTAACTCACCAATCCATGAAAAGAAACAATAGCGGAACAAGCTAAGGCTTGTTTGGCTCGATTCACAAAACTCTAACCACATTCCTTCAAAATCCGAATTTGACAATTTAAGTTTACAAAACACGAACTTAAGAATTCAGACGAATTCAAAACTAACTATAAGAAGTTTTCTTACATAATACAACATTTTCCAAAATCCTTCCAAGGTACTCAATTCAAACAAAACATGATCCTACCTCCAATTCCATTCTTCCAACATTGGGAAGGAAACCAAAACATAAACAAAAGGCGATCCCTGGCATTCCCCCGGCCTTACCCTTCACGCTTCTCCTTTCTTTCTTTAAACCTACAATGGAGTAAATCTCCATTGCTCAGCTATATGCTGAGTGCACAATTTCTAACATATGCATATATGACAAATCATGCTTTAATCTCATCATAACACATAACTATTGGTCTCTAGATAATAAGTGCACATTCACCGATCCAAAGTCTTAAGACTCAACCATGACCCATGCCCCTTCGACATGTCACGTTAATGCCTTTCTCGGCAAGTGATCGTCATCACTACTAATCCTCCCCATTCTCGAGAGGACGTCTCATGGTGAATTAACACAAATTCCCCTTTAACCCACATAGGCACATAAACATGCTCAACTAGCAAATCATCACATATACGTGCTCGCATAAAATTTGACATGCTTTCTATATTCAAGCGCGTGCATAATTAACGGGCCTAAGATTAACACATGGATTTTGGCCGGATCTCAATTTTGTCGTCGAAATATAAAACATGTATTTCACCTATATAACATAGGCTAGAAATTCATACCTCGAGCTAACGTCGTATAACTTTGAGGGAACGACTAGAAGCCCGATTAAACGCCAAATCTCCGATCCTACGCGAAACCTACAAGTTTACACGTGTTTTTCCCAAATTCTTAGATTTAGAAATTTATAAAAACTTCGCCAAACGTGGCCTAAAGACTATCAAAATGTAGCCCTTACCTTGGGGAGTTCATATTTGAAATTTGGTGAAGTTCAGACGGACGGAAGGTCACCAACCGTCGTTGCAAAGCCCGGAGAACTAAATCTCCCTTTCTCTCTCCTCTTTCAAGATATTTTTAGAAGTTTACAACTGATGAAATTCTCACCCTTGCTATTTATAGACAAACTTTCCAAAAATTAGGTTTACCTCCCCGCGAGTTCTCAAAACTTCTAATTATTCCTCGAAACGTCTTACATGTCCATTTTATAACTTTACGAGTGAAAACTACAAATTTCAAAAGTTTTTGATTAAGTCTCGTTTGTCGCTGTAAGCACGTTCCGAAAATTATTTTCTGTGAAATCTCTAGATAACCTACCTTTTAAGCAACGTATCACTCACGTTCTTGCCACAGTGTTCAAACAATCTAAAATTAGATTGAAACTATCAGAAATTATACTACATAGGTATAATTACTATTCATGAAAACTACCAGATAAGTCAAATAACATTTAAATCACATAAATGTCATTTAGCTATGCCAATACAACATGATTTTCCATGTTCTCGTGTCCTCTCTTGACACTTTCCGTTGACCCTTGGCCAACCTCATCCATAATTATTAAACCAACATTAATAATTCCATTTAAGACATTCATGCCTTTAATATAAAAAGATTTTCCGGGACGGGTCTGACAGATACATCCTCTAATCAAACTAACAACCGATGATATCCTGAATGCAAATCAATTTTTGAGAAGATTTTTTATCCTTGTAACTGGTCGAAAAGATCATCTATTCAAGGAAGTGGATATCTATTCTTGATCGTAACCTTGTTCAACTCCCTGCAGTCTATACAGAGTTGAAGTGTTCCGTCCTTCTTCTTCATAAACAGAACTGGTGCTCCCTAAGGTAACATACTCAGACGCACAAATCCTAAATCTTTAAGTTCCTAAACTTGTTTCTTCAATACCAACATCTCAGTTTGTGCCATTCTATATGCAGTCTTAGATATCGGTAAGGTACCAGGTACTAATTCTATATAAAAGTCTATTTTTCTTTGCGGTGGAAGTCCTTTAATATCCTAGAATACATCTTGAAAGTCTGGTATGGTAAAAATTTGGTCCATTGCAGGTTCCATACTCGTACTCTCGATTACAGCTATACAACTTGTGAGAGACATGTCGCTCATTGGCTGACATCAAAATTGGATCGTCGGTCGTCCAGGCTTTGGAAAGACAATTATCTCTAGTATCAAATGAACCTTTAACTTGACTATGAAATAGTACAAGCATACCATCCCGATGTTGTTGTTCATCGGCATTAAAGTCTACTTCTCCTGGGATTATAGCATTTACCCGAGTCTGATATGGGGGTCCTTGTATTCCCTGAACTGGGGCTCCATAGTATCCTCTGCGTGATGTACGGTAATCCTTGCTTAAATGTTCTGGCTTATTATAATTTTGATAGATAGCATCCATCTGGTGGTTACCTCTGGGGGTTGTGCAGAACTTGGCAATGTGCCCTGGCTTTCCACAATTAAAATATCCTTCGTTGTTGGTTGGTGGGGCTATTAGCAGTGCCTGAGGTTGTGATCCTCGCTATTGATGTTGCTGGGGTCAAGGATAACCCTGCTGAGACTTCCTAGCTACGTCCCAGGTACACTTGCTCCCTTAAAAAGTACCCTGAGGTCTCCAACCTAGGTATTTCTTGGTGCTTGGTTTTGGAAATTTCTCTGTTGTTGAAAATGTCTCGTTGGCTGGGGTCGATTTGTCTGCGGTCACTATACTGGATACGCATGTAATAACCTGCATTTCCATTTAATTTAAAATTCATGTCCATATTTAATTTATGTGTATTGGCATTGGCATATTTAAATTCAATTAGCATGGTCTGCTTTTACTTTAATTCCAGTCACTTGTTTGGAATATTAATTTCTTATCTAATTCACATTTAAAGTTTATTGGGGGGCTAAACTGCAATTTTACAAAAGTTAGTAATACCTGTATGGATTTCAAAATCTGTATTTAAAAAACGGTGGAAAAGTTTACTCTTGATTCAAACTGTATTTTTATAAAACCAGAAAATCAATTCTTACGTTAAAATGGAATTCCTGTATTTTTGTGGTGACCACCGCGCCCCGAAAATACCAGTTTATGTTCAAAACTGTCCACGCTGTGTGAACTTCCACAGATTTTGGAAGTGACCGATTTGGACATTTGCTTTATTTCCAATTATGGCAAGTGATGATTGCCTTGTGCCTTGTTTGGGAACATACCACTTATATGTGCAAATGTTGTGCCATAAGCTAAATTCCCAAACACCCTTGCTTTAACCCCTACTAGTCTAATGTTGGCTCTTCAGTTATATGAGAGTGTATATACGTATGTAATTGTGTGTGTATTTCTGCAGCTTTGATGAATTGAGAACTAAACTCAATTTGTTGAGTAATGTTCACAGGACTTGGCCCCCAAGTTCCTACTCTTGTGAGTTTATATATACTCCCCTTAGCACTACTCACACACACACACTTGGTTCTGCACATTTTGGCAAGAAACACTGAGAGTTTAGAGAGAAACTCAGAGAGTTCTTCAAACAATTATATAGAGAGAGAGGAAGCTTCAAGACTCCATAGCCAAAGCTTGGAGTATTTTATTTTTGTGCTTATCTTTCTCAACAAACACACATCTCCTTATCACAGTGAGTATTTCTAACTCACTAAGAATGTTAATTATACTTGTTTGCTATGTATGTGATTGTAATTTAGAATCCTCCATTTCAATTTCGTCCATGGAAGCTTGAGCTTCAAAAAATCAAGATTTTCAAACCTTAATCTAAATTCGTTTTTAGAGATGAATATGATAGATTATACATCCTACATGCCATGTTTGAAGTTTTAGAACCCAATTCGTTCATATAAGAAAGTATATTAAAAATGAAGTTTTGACATGTTTTAGTTTTTCCTAAAATTAGAGAGCTATGGATCAAATGGTGTTAAATTAATCATAGATTCTTAATCCTTGTGAAAAACCAAAGAGAATCATATACTATAAGGCCTAGTAACTCACAGAATAGAAATGGGTCAATTTAGACCCTGTTTTGCTGAAACAGGGTATTCTCCACGAAGAAGATGAAGCCTCAGCTTCACCTCGCGCCACGATCGCGCGCGCGAGAATCGCGCGAGCGGCCCGCGCGAGCGACCCCTCGCGCGAGCGACCCGCGCGCGCGAGGTAGGCGTCTCCAGGCAGACGTAAGAGTTTTTATATATAAATGAAAATTTTGGCTGGTCGCGCGAGCGAGGGTCGCGCGAGAACCCCTTCGCGCGAGCGATCCGCGCGCGCGACCTTGCCTTCCTCAGGCAGACAGAAAAGTTATATTAAAAAAGGAAAATGGGCATATCGCGCGAGCGGCCCGCGCGAGCGACACTTCGCGCGAGCGGCCCGCGCGCGAGTGTCGCTCGCGCGGGCCGCTCGCGCGAGTTCTGACAGTTTCTGTTTTTGTCTGTTTTGTGTTTAAGGTCTGTTTGGTTCAACTTTTTAGTACTGTCAAGGCTCTGTTTGGGAACTTGGTTAATCAGAACTCTATTTGGTTATGTTTGAATGATTAAAACATTGTAGTATGACTCATTAATCCCCGTACGCGTGTTGTTCCTTTAATTCAGCATTTTTGTTTAAGTGCATACCATTCATGTGGGTCAGTGGTACATGCATAGGGGTGTCAGTCTGTGTGGAAAAGAGTAATGGTAGTGTGGAAAGAGTATGAGTTTGTGTTTGTGGATGTGGTTATGGTTGAGTATGAGTTTGTGGTTGTGGTCGTGGTTGTGGTTGTGGTTGAGCTTGTGGAGAGGGTATCTTTGAAATGCGACGGTGGCAAATATGGACACTCCCTGACGCTCATGGAAGCGTTAAAGTGTGTGAAGCCGAACTCGGACACTCCCTGGCACCCATGGTAGTGCTAAAGTGTGGCCTACGGACACTCCCTGATAACTCGAGTCTGGATACTGTGCGAGGGGTTGCCCCGGTATTTGCATGGCGGTTAGGGTATTCAAAGTGTGAGGCATTGGACAGTCCCTGGTACCCCGGACCAAAGTGTGAGGCAAACTGGACACTCCCTGGCGCCCCGTTGCTAAAGTGTGGCTATCTGAGTGTTTCAAAGATACCAGGAGTAGGATAGTGGGTTGTTGTGGCTGTCGAGAGAAAAGAGTCGGCAAGATGAGTGTGGTGCATTGTTCTCATACACGGTCCCATCTGTGTGAATTTACCCTCTTTAAATAATGTTGTGGTTGTTTTTCTAAACGAGCTCTTTAATCATAATTATAAACTTGTGGATTTAACCTTAAATTGGAAAAAGGTAAATGGGTATGTTTTACATTCAAAGTCATGTTTTTAATGCTCACCAGCTTCTTGAAGCTGACGACGTTGATGCGTCCTGGACATTCGTGTTCAGGCTTTTCAGGTTATAATTAGGAGGAATCATACGACTATGCTAATTGAGAATGGCTGCTTCTGGAATAAAGAAACTGTTTATTTTATGCTTTAAGTTTATCTGTTTTAAGTTATGAACTGTTTTGTTTTAAGGATGGCTGTAACAGACTCTAAGATATTATTTTATTTTCAAGGCGGTCTGTGCCTTAGTTGACCCCGGTTCATAAGATGTAATAAGATAGAAAATTTTTGTAAGCCTTGATTGCTTTACTCTGATTATATGTTTTGTTGTTTGACGTTTGGGACGGAATCGATCCTTCAAACTGTCGCGACCTACGGGTCCATAAAGGAAATTAAACGCTTTCCTTATTTATGCTACGTCGGGGCGTGACAACGCATCCTTCTCCAGACTTACAAGAAGTTTGACCATTCCTTCGAAACTCTGGTTCAGGTGACCAATCATCATATGGTGAAGATGGGGGTTCAGTCCTTAATGGAACCGCTTAATCTTCTTCTGTGGTGTATCAATCATATGCTGAGTGAATCGAGACAATCGCTGAAACTGGGTGGTATACTCTCTTAACGTCCAATCTCCTTGAACTAGACTCATAAAATTTTTCTCCTATTGATCTTTTTCATCTTTCAAAAAGTACTTCTCCAGAAATCTTCCCTTGAACATTTCCTAAGACATCGTCCTTGTAGCGTTTATCCTAATAGTAGCTCATTCAGCTTCCTACTAATCTACAGCGGCATAGGTAAGCTAGAACGCAGTAAGACGATTCTCCTCTTGTTCACTGCATTCTAATGCTTCAAAGATCAATTCCATTTCTCTTATCCACTGTTCAACTTTCTATAGTTCTGTTAACCAGTCAAACTTCTCGGGACGTAAACTACGAAAATGTGCCAACAATTTGTCTCCCATTTGTCTCTGCTGAAACGGTAAAACCTGGGGTTGCACGGGTCGCTAGTTGGTAGCATGGTTGTAGGTGTTGCATATATGCTCCATCCTCTATATAAAAGCTTCAAAAACTGTAGATGGGTCCATTCCCTCTAGAATAGATGCTAGAATCCAATTCATACTTGATGATTTGTCAAAGGACCATGTGTGATAGTACCTATAAGAGACCTATTGATTAGATGAAGTCTTCTCGGAGAAAGGAAATCAAGATAGAGTGATAAATAGCAATAAGAACTAATAGTTCTACTATCAGCATATAACCACTCAGACATACAATCAATATCAATAGTATTGCTCGTATATATATATCAAAAGATGTACCGCATAGTACACATTCATCAAACAGTGTACCACATGGGACATAAGCAAAACAGTGCTAAGGTTAACTATCCTAGTGGCATCAAGCTATACAATAAAAGCTATGGTCTAATAGCTATCTCTCAAGCTTCCAAAAATCATGTGGACAATATGTCTTGATATAAAACTAACAAAAACTAATTTCCACAAATCCCTGACTCAAAAGTTGTCAGCGTTTGATCCTACTGGTGGTGACATCCTCCGAATCTACATCCATCTCCTCAAGGGGAGCGTCCTCAACTGGTGTGGCAAGATCTCCGACTATCACTTCGATATTCCAATCCTCAACTACATCCTCTGCCATCATCGCCTGATTAGCTATGTTGATGGCTATAATAACAAATCCATCAGTTATGTCCAATACCCCTACTAATGCAGCCTCTCCCATAATAAATCCAATTGGCTGAGTGACCATCTCAGCTATCCATTCTACTGCCATATCAGTCATGGCTGCCATATGTACTATTGGTCCAGCTGGTAATGCTGGCATAACGGGTATCTGCGGCATAATTATCTCCTCGTTAGGAATGTCCTAATCTACTACCTTCATGATCACGTCTCCCTCTACTGGGTCCTCTGGCTCAAGCTCCTCGTTGGGAACATACTCTGGCTCCTTCGGGTAATCATCATCGTCATTGTCTGCAGGCTCCTCTTCTGCTGGGTCCTCATCGTCCATCGGCTCCTCTTCTCCATCGCCGTTAATATCCTTTCAGGATACTCATCCTCTGGCTCTGGGCCCTTCTTACCTTGAATCGGCTCAGGCTCTAGAATTGGTACAACAAGTAGCGGTGATGGTGGGGCTACAAATGCTGGTGCTGCTATAGGCTCAAGTGGAACAGGCCCAGCTAAAATCGCTCACAACTCAATCTCGTCCACCTCCGGCTTACTCTAGATCAACCTAGCGATCTCCTGGTATATTGCTGCTCGAGTCATAACGTAGTGATAAGCATCCATAGTATCTCTGTAGGGTGTGTTGTGCCTCTAACATAGAGAGAAGTCCACATCCTCTCCTCTAAGTATCGACTGGCTATCTAACGAATGTGGCTCTGGTATATCTTTGGTATGGTTGGCTCCACTATATAGCCATGAGTGACATGTCTGCAAAAAGAATCAACTATAAACAGGTAGAAATCCAGATCCATTCTAATCTGTAAACAAAACTATCTATCGTCAGAAGGACGAACTTATCTTAAACTCATATCTTATCTCAGGAAATATTAAAATACTAGGATCAGATGGTGTGGAATCATTAGTGAACGAAAATATCACAATCTAGTGCTCAGATACCAAAAAATCCTGTCATGCCCTAGAGCAGCAAAAATAGAGCAAAATAAATTTCCTTTTCGGGTCCATAGAGAATAACAAGTGAAAGTCACTAATTATCCACACCACACAATACTAGTCCATAAGATAAATAGGAACAGTAACATAAACAACAAAAATATAATAATAGTGTATCGATTACAAACATCAGAGTGGTCCTCAAGATCACAATAGGTCTAGAGACAACATATGCCCAAGTACCCGTTAAACTAAAGCAGTTCAACATAATTATAAAGTAATATAAACTATAAATAACTATCTTCAAATCTTTAGCTAGCGTAAGGATAATCATCAGTGTAACATCCTTCTCCAGCGTAACAGGCATCAGTGGGCCACCCTCTGCATATTCCCCTCTCAAAAAATAGCCTTCGTCGTAGCCTTCGTCACCTGCAGAATAAGGTGCAGGATAGTCTGAACGGAAAAAGTTCAGACAATAAAGGACGTCAACTTAATAAGAGCTGAGTGAAAAGAAATTCACAAGGTACCAATTATATAACATAATAACAAGTTATAAAAGTCATACGATATACGTCTACTAAGTAATATCTTATCTTTATTACAGCACTGATACTTACCCTTATCGTCTTATTATCCAGAGATCGAAACTTGACAAGACAACCAACATATCTTGAATTAAAGAACATACTCAATCGTTCACCTTATATAACATACCATCATTCTGTCCATTGTTCAGTAAGGATATAAACCATTCACTGCATATCATGGACACCATATCAGTCCATCCCTTGCTCGTTAAGGATATAAACCATCCACAGCATATTAGGGATACGACGCTTTGAACAATAGCATATTAAATATATTGCCACGAATCATCGATGTATACCAGTGATCCCCATCCACCGCTCATTAAGGATGTAAACCATCCACCACTTGTTAAGGATATAACATGAATCATCTGGCTATCATAAGATTACATGGTCCTGCTCACTGCTCGTTAAGGATATAAACCATCCACTGTATGTGAACACATATCATGACCAGGCGTCCGCCTGCGTACTATTCCCAAAACTTATCAAACCTACTTATGTTACACACTAACATTGATACATGACTTCCCACTGTGGCCTGAGTACTCTGATTGAACAGGACGGAAATCGAACTCATAAATGAACCGTATAACGTCTAATGTAAATCACGTAAATCTGTTATTATTAATCGTACTTATTTTTGTTGTTACATTATCCCTGATCAATCCAAAATCGCATAACAAAAATTTGAATCGAGAATCGAATGACCGACCCCTTTATAAAATAAACAACAGAAACAATCCATGTTTAGCCAATACCAATCGATTGAGATAAGGGTCAATCGATTGAGATAAAATATATAACAATCGATTGGGAAAACATGTTAATCGATCGGGAAAACATGTTAATCGATCAGGACTCAACGAATATCAATCGATTGGGAATCGATTGGGAAAAGTCCAATCGATTGGGACTTAGTCATCTCCAGCAGATCCATAAAACAGACTATATAAACGTCTTAAGGACGTATTTATTACATCTAAACATCCCATAAGCTTGTAAAAACATTATTTAGTGAGACCAAGTGAGTAAAAATTCACCTAAGGCTTGTTTGGCTATGTTTGTAGACCTTGGAGCTCAAACTCTCTCTCTCCTCTTCTCTGTCTACTCTCTGTCTATCCTTTTCTTTTCTTCTATCTTCTTTCTTTTCTACTTCTTCTCTTTTTCTGCCCAAGGCAGTATGTGTATGTGTGGACGTATATATATATATAAGGATATGTGTATATATATGTAACAGTCTCTTTCTCTCAAACTCAACTGAATTAAATAGACCCATGGCTGAAATAGGCTGGTATATGTAAGAAATTAGAGTGCCACACGTCCAAAGCTCAAGTAAAGAAGAAAACCTATCTCAGAAGATGCCAATCGATTGGGACATATGGTAATCGATTGGTTACATATATTTGAAGGCAATCAATTAGGAAAGATGGCAATCAACTGGTATATTGCCATGTAATGAATTCAGGTCGGCAGAAAAGCAATCAATTGGTATAAAAAAGTAGCAATCGATTGGGATACAAAGGCAATCGATTGGTAACCAAAATTACTAAATGTAAGATAAGGGTTACACAAGGATATAAAACGAATAGCAGGTCTTATATATATATATATCAAAATACAGGGTATTGCATCATCCACCACTCATTAAGGATTTCGTCCTCAGAATAAAAAACAAACAAGGTGTAAAACAAAAATGGAAACTTCTCTCCCATCTCTAACTCTAGCTCTCATGAAGCTTCTCCTTCATCATGATGCTTCCACTGAATCTTCACTAATGGAATCTCCTCATTCCTGAACTTATTGATTCTTCAATCTAGAATACGAATCGGTCCTTCATTAAATGTAACATTGTTGTTGACTTTAATATCTTCAAAGTTGATCTCTTGTGCTGGGTTATGATCACACTTCCTCAGCATACTGATGTGAAAAACGTTGTACACTCCTAACATCTTCGGTGGTAACATAAGGCAATAAGAAACCTTCCCAACACATTCTAGAATCTTGAATGGTCCGATGAATTGCGACGATAGCTTGCCTCTCTTTTGACCAAATCTGACGATGCCTCGAACAGTTCAAACTTTGAGTAGCATGTGGTCTCTAATTGCAAATTCCAAATATTTTTGTCGCTTGTCAACATAACTCTTGTGCCGGGTCTGAGCTGTCCTCATCTTCTTATGTACAATCTGGATTTTCTCACTCGTTTCTTGTACCATCTCTGGCCCAAGAAGTTGAGAATCTTCGACTTCGGCCCAACATAGCAGTGATCGGCAAGGTCTTCCATATAAAGCTTCAAATGGCGCCATCTCTATGCTCGTATTGTAACTATTGTTGTAGGCAAACTTGATCAATGGTAGGTATATCTCCCATGAACTCACAAAATCAATAACACAAGCGCGTAGCATGTCTTCCATCACTTCATTAACTCGTTCAGTCTAACCATCAGTCTGTGGATAAAAGGCTGAACTCAAGTTCAGTGTTGTTCCCATTGCTCTCTGGAGACTCTTCTAGAATTCTGCAGTAAAGCACGAATCTCAATCTGACATGATAGAAATAGGTACACCATATAACTGTACCACGTGCTGTAGATACAAAATTTGAGAAGCATAGTTTTATTATTTTTATATGTTAATCAAGTTTTTTTTAACTCGGAAGAATCAAAATTACTCATTTTATTTTTTCAATCCTTTTTAGTAGGTGCAAAGTGCAAAGTGCGATGCAGATTTTTTTATGCTAAAAGGATGCTCAATAAAGGGCTCTAGAGAGAAACCATAGGAGCACTCCCAATCATCGGCAAAATGCAGCTAAAATTTTCCTTAAAATATAAAAATAACGCTTGCAAAAACATAGCTACATAAACACCAAAGGCATATTATTATAAAAATTATACATAGATAATTTATCATACCCTTTCATGGACACTTACATAATTTAAATTCAACCTTATAAATCAAACACACTTATTCTTTATATATCTAATAAGTGAACAACAATGCTAGGGACACTAACAAATCTCACTAACACTCACACCCACACTCTATCTCTTCCTAGTGGCACTGTGGGGTCCACTGCAGGGCTCCACAGTTCCACTAGGAGAGATAGAGTGTGGTTATGAGTGTTAGTGAAATTTATTAGTGCCCCAAATATTACTCATAAGTGAAAATCTTGATTGGTGGAGAGAGAATAGGATAATTAATTAGTTAGGATTAGATTTAATTAGCATTAATTTCTATTTATTCAATTTCAAATATTGAGTGAAATAAACAAAAAGATATTTTAGAGGAAAATTACACGTGGCGCTGAGGTGGCAAAATCAAAATCCTTCGTTTTCATATATATGCAAGGTATATGCCCGCACAAATGCACGGAACAAAATTATATTACATTGTATATAGTTTTAAAAAAAAGTAATACAGTACAATGAAAATATAGAAAAATATGAAGTTGCACATCTTTTTTTTTTAAGAGGAATTTGCATATCTATTAACATATGTAAATAATGATCTAATTGGTTTGAACATATTAAAATTTTATCATAGTGTAACTCAATATAAAATATCAAGAGAATGAGCTGCATATAATAATTTGCGCCAACTTAAAACCATGAGTTATAACTATTGGCCATTGAAACAGAAGCTACACTAACCCTACTTGTTACAACTTATAAGCTGCAAATTGTAGCTTATAGCGTAGAAAAAGCTAAAATGGAGTGTTTAGTGTGACTTGTAGCTTCAAAACTTATAGCTTTTCTCAACTTATTTAAGGCCCAAAAGCTAACTTCTTAGAAGTTGGGTTGGAAGTGGTTTTCTAGCTTATAGCTTATTTGCCATTTCATGAACATTTTATTGGACAACCTTGTCCTTTTTTCTTTTTTCTGCTGACATAAATTACCCCCAACTAAATTAAAGTCTTCATAGCTTTGACCCAATGAGCTGAATCAACATTAGTCATTGCTTCTTCATACGTGGTTGGATCAGATTCAAATTCTATGGAGACAGTTTCAAAAACTTCTCCTAAGAACTTGTATCTATCAGGCTGGCTAACCATCCTCCCACTTTTAACCCAATGAGCTGAATCAACATCAGCCATTGCTTCTTCATACGTGGTTGGATCAGATTCAGATTCTATGGAGATAGCTTCAAAAACTTCTCGTAAGAAATTGTATCTGTCAGGCTGGCTAACCATCCTCCCACTACGACGAGGTACCGGTACAGAATTGGGTAAATAAGTGGTATTTTCTTATATTACATCGTTATCAACTACGGGTAGGACTGAGGGCTCTCCTTCTATCTCTTTCGGATCTATCATTCCCTTAGGTTTATGGTTCATGATATAATCATCCTCCAAGAAAATAGCATTTGCATTAACAAACACTTTCTATTCTCTTGGATCATAAAAATACCATCCATAAGTACCCTTTGGATACCCTACAAAGTAACATACTTCTAATCTAGCTTCCAATTTGCTTATCTTTCCTTTCAGCATATGTGCTGGACACCTCCATATCCGAAGATGTTGCAAAGAGGGCTTGCGTCCAATCCACATCTCCCGTGGTGTCTTAGGAATGGATTTACTTGGAATAAGATTTAGGGATTAATCTTGAGGATTGCTAAGACTATCTCAAAAATGTTATATCAATCGAGTCTTGGAGAGATTCAATATACAGTTGCGTTCAGTCAGTGATGCACCAATCATGAAAGGTGATGAGTTAAATGAAAGTTAGTGCCCTATGAATGACTTAGAAAAGGAATAAATGAAGAAAGTTCCATATGCGTCAGTTGTGGGGAGCTTAATTTATGCTTAGATTTGTACCAGACCAGATATTCACTTTGTCGTTGGAATGCTAGGTAGATATCAAAGTAACCCAGGAATGGAACACTGGAAAGAAGCGAAGAAAGTTATAAGATATCTTCAAGGGATAAAGGTTTATATGCTCACATATAGGATACCAGATCAGTTAGAAGTGATCGGATACTCAGAATTAGATTTTGGTGGATGCTTAGATAGTAGAAAGTCCACATCAGGCTTTGTGTTTCTGCTAGCCGGTGGGGTAATCTCGTGGAAGAGTGTGAAGCAGTCTATCATTGCTTCATCTACGATGGAGGCCGAGTTTATGGCATATTTTGAGGCTACATGTCATACTCTATGGTTGCGTCATTTCATCTCAGGACTTCGTGTTGTTGACTCCATTGCTAGGCTAATGAAACTTTATTCTGACAATATCACAACAGTTTTCTTCTCTAAGAATAGAAAGTATTCTAATTGATCCAAGCACATGGAACTTAAGTACTTAGTGGTTAGAGAAAGAGTCTAGAAACATCAAATATCAAATTGAGATTTTGAGCACCACTCTTATGGTTGTTGATGCATGGACTAAAGGATTACCTCCAAAAATATATAAGGAACATGGTACTAGGATGGGTTTTTTTAGTAATCCTTGATATGTATAATGATGGATATTTCAGTTGTTATGTACTTGACACCTATGCACAATGATAGTTTGTTTCTGTTTGTTTTACTTATGTGTTCTCATATTATGTTTGATTGTTTGATAAACAGAAAATGTCTTAACAAGATAACTTACAGGGGCTTTTTGGAATAATAGACTAGGTTAGTAAAAGCTATCAATGGCATGGTGCATAGAAGGGAGTATGACATAGTTGTTATCCTATCGCTATACCTCACATTGATAGTCTAAACTAATCATAGTATTACAATATCTTATTAATTGGGCTTATTGGCTAGTCTTAGAAATTTCTGAGCATGTGCTAAAGGTTTATGTGTGGAATCCAACAACGTCAAATATTTTAACTAAAATTTGCATATTTTGTTACGACTAAACATTGCATCATAATTGGCTGAGTGGATCAAGTGGGAGAATGTAAACCCACGTGAGACTTTAGAGTCCACTTTAGGGTGGCCCACTAGCCTTCTAAGATGGTTGGACTCCACTATGATTCTTAGCCAATAGGAAATTTTGTCCAACTTAAGGAGAATATAAATAATTTAACTAATTGGGAGGTTATCATGAAAACTCCACGATGGAACAGTTCTCCCAATAGCAGTTATTGGCCCTCGTCTCTCCTCTATAAAGACTCAAAAACATCCCCTTGAAAGCAACGTACCATCAATCATAGTAAATTATTTTTGGGTATATTGAGAGATAGAGAGATATAGAGAATAAGGAGAAGCCAAGATTAAAGATTGATAAAAGGGTTTCTATTCTTGTCACTCTGAATCGCAAAAGAACAGTACACATTTAATTTCAGTTTTAGAGAGATCTTGAGATGTATTAGATTCAAGATCCATATATATTTCTCATGATAGTTTGGTTATTTTATCAATTATAGTCTTAAAGAGATATCACACTGTGATACATGTTACATGTGATACAAATTAATTGAAGAATGTAGTACCAATCTGATCTGATTATAAAATACAAACTAGTTATTGTCCATCCTCATTGACACTAAAAAAAGTTAATTTAACCCTAACTTAATCATATTTTATAAACATGATTTTTTATAATTGCAATGTTTAGATACATGTTAAATTTAGAGACAAAAAAGAGTGTTGGGAGAGAGAGAATGATGTATAGAGAGGGGAGGAAAATGCAAAATGTGTAAAATTTGTGAGAAATTTCAAATTTTTTAAAATTAAAATTTAAGAAAGTGGTGAAGAGAGTTTAAGTGTCCTTATGTCCTAGTCATCATAGTCACTCCTTCTATATTAACTCTAATGGATACGGGTCAGATTGAGAATCAAATTACAAGCCAACATGTTATAAATCCATGCACATTTGGACCAGATTAAAATACACAAAAAGCTATATTTTAAAAAGAATTTTAGTCAAAAGTCCTCTAAAATAAAATTTTTTGTATTAGTCCAACTCGTTTTTTGTATATTAGTGAAAAGTCCATATATTATAAATCTTATGTGAAATTTCCATAAAATAGTTATGGAAGGACATAGATGGAATAACAAAATATCAAGTCCTCACGTGAAATTTCACATAAAAAGCTATGTGAATTTCACATAACTTTTAAAACATAAGAACTTGATATTCCGATTAAGTTTCACTAGTCATGGAGTTTTGACCAAAATAAAAACAAATGAGTTGTCCTTTAAAATTAATTTATTTAAGATGGTAGACTTTTTACTAGATTTATATACTTTAAAATGAACCATGCAACCCTTAGTCCCTTTTGTAATGTGTGGGTTTAGAATTTTAAGTAGGTATGTGTACATTTCTACATAAAAAAAAAATAAGAAGTGAAAGAAAGAAAAAAAAATCCTTGTATTCATTTTGCAAAAATTATGACTTCAGGATTATGTGGATGGTATATAATTTCTAATGTTGCAAATAACTCAGGTTCATCAATTATATTCCTCTGATTTAGGTTTTCATTTTTTTTGGACTTTTTCGTGTTTGTTTTGCTAAGAAAAAACAATAAGAAGAAAAAGAAAAAGAAAAGTAAAATTTAGGAGTTCAATCCATCTGTCATGCCCCGGAGCAGCAAAAATTAGCAGGAAATAAAATTTTCCTTTCTAGGTTCGTAAGCCATGACTAGTTACATTAACTGATTATTCACAAACACATTAGATAAATAAGATAATAATTTAAGCGGAAGCGTAAACTGAATATACGTCAAAGATTGCTAGTTATTACATCAGAGTTCATTATTTCAAAAGATAAAAGCACAAAAGAGATTAAGGCGTTGGACGCCGTTTACATCTTTATATGTAAAGACAAAAGGAAGTGTAAGATCGTTGAAGTAAGATGTGTGATGCCAATTTACAACTTAGTACAAATGGACAAAAATCTATAAAGAACAATTAAGTCTTCTTTCTTGAAGTAGCGCCTCTAACTGGTGTAGCCGTGACCTTCAGCATTGTAGGCTTTCCCTTCGAAGGCTTCCTCTTTGTAGGCTCCTTCCTGATAGTCTTCCTCCGAACGATCATATCCTGTATAGTCTAGACATGGGAATGTCCAGGGCGTAGTAGGCCGTTAGCTTTAATAAAAGCTAAGTGAGCATCCTAACCGAACACTCCTAATATAAAATATGTATTCGAAGTACATAGTGACTAGTTACGACAGTTGAATGAATTATGTTTAGACCGTGCGTGAAACTATGCATCATCGATATATTCGATTTCACTTGACTTAACATCCGACTTACTTAACTTTTTTACATAACCAGTGTAACACTGTTGGCTTAGAATAACTCGCTCATTGGGACGAGCTATGGTTACTTTACTATCGATGTTTGTCTCACCGTGGCCGCAGTAGTAATCTCAATTTACAAGCTAACCATGTACTCTAGGTCCCCGGAACCTTGCCTTATGAATATCGTCGCTAATTTGCGAAACTGTTACTTTACTAACGTTGGTTGTCGTGACTGTCATAGTAATCTCTCCTTACAGGTTTACCATGTTTATTCATTTTTCGATTTATTCTTATCAACATGGTTACGTTACTATCGTGTTTGCCTCTCCGTGGCCATAGTAGCAATCATCGCCGGCATGCAATTCTGTAATTCCATTTGACAGTATCGACTCACTACATATCAACTTTCAGACCTCCGCGGTCGACTACACGTATTTTCAAATGCATATGGACTTGGTCTCTACGACCATTCGACTCTATACTCGTACACGTCGACTTGACGTTACGACATCGACACTGACACCAATCCTACGTGTGGTGTATTCTATATTATACACGTGGTACAAGTTAATTAAATATGTATTATTTATTCTTGAAATATAAAATGGACCCTAAGCTCGTAGTACCACATGTTAAAGCATGAGGCTAACCGGACTGATAATAATAACGAACAAAAATAATAATAACAACAACAACAACAACAACAATAATAATAATAATAATAATAATAATAATAATAATAATAATAATAATGGAGATAATATGTTTGGGGTGCAATATATTAACATGAGATTAACCGAAAAGTGATAACAATAGTAATAACAATAATATTATTAATAATAGTAGCATAATAATATGTTCAGGTACAACATATTAAAGCCTGATGCTTAATTGATAATAATAATAATAATAATAACAACGAACGGAATATAAAATAGATATTAAGTACATGGGACAACCTGTTTAAGCCAAGGTTAACCAGAATACTAATAATATAGTAATATTAACAAAATAGTAATACCGAACTAGGTTTGAGGTACAACATGTTAAATCACGAGTTTAAACATATAACTAATAAGATAATATTAATAATAAATAATAATCGAAATCATAATACGGACCTAGTTTAGGGATACCATATGTTAAGCACAAGATTGTTCATAAATAATAATACATATAGGATAATACGGACATTAATCTAATATATCAAGTGAGTTAGAAACTCACCGTAGGTTCGAGGTCGCGGTGTAGTTTGGGATGGTAAGCTTTCCTTTCCTTTCCTTTCTTTTCTTTTTCTTCTCACTCTCTCAGCTTAACTCTCTCTCTATATATTTTCCTTTTGTTTCTTAAAATTAATGAGAGGGGGGGGGGGGATTTTATAGGGGAATGGGAGGGCCCACCAATATGTATATATATATCACACACACATACTACTCAAGCACACAACACCTCACATTGACACCTACACACCACTCACTCAAGCATACAACACCTCACATGGACACTTACTCACAACTCACTCAAGCACACAATACATCACTTGGACACCTACACAACTCACTCAAGTACACAACACCTCATATGGACACCTACACACAACTCAGTCAAGCACACAACACCTCACATGGACATCTCACCACCACTTGATAGGGGTTGTTTGGGGGTTGGCTTAGGGTATAAGCATGGTCGGGTAACACAGGTATAATTACAGGTTCCAAAATAATATTTATTATAGTGGAAATCTTATAATTACTGTACAAAACTAGAAATTATATTAATAAAATAAAATAAAAAATACAGGTATTACAATATCCACCTCCTATCAATGATTTTGTCCCTGAAATCTGAGCTAGCTAGTCACTAAACAAAGCTGGAAATTTCTTGCGCATTTTTGATTCCAACTTCCAAGAAGCTTCGCGTTCGTCATGGTGTGTCCATTGAACTTTCACCGGAGGAATCTCCTTAGTCCTTAGCTTCTTGACTCCTTGATCCAAAATTCAGACTGGTCCTTCAGTACAAGTCACTTTGTTATTCACCTCAATATCCGTGAAGTCAATTTTATGTGACGGATCATGTTCCTAAGCATGGTGATATGAAATACATTATGTACTCCTGATATATTAGGTGGTAGTGTAAGTCGGTAGGCTACTTTTCCCAGGCACTCTAAAATTTTAAACGGTCCAATCTAGCACAGTGACAACTTTCCTTGTTTCTGTCCAAATCTGACAACGCCTCGCACCGGATATACTTTAGAAGTATGTGATCTCCAACACTGAACTCCAATTCCTTGCGGTGCTTGTCTGCAAAGCTTTTCTATCTGCTCTGTGCTGCTTTCATCTTTTCTTTACGATGTTGATCTTTTCATTCGTCTCTCGAATCATTTTCAGTCTTAGAAGTTTATTGTCTCCAACTTCTACCCAGTACAATGGTGATCGGCATGGTCTTCCATACAGTGCCTCAAATGGTGCCATCCCGATGCTCGAATGATAACTATTCTTATATACAAACTCTACCAATGGCAGGTGTGTCTCTAAAGAACTCTCAAAATGTCTTGCATTACTTGGTTGACTCATTCTATTTGTCCATTGATTTGGGGATGAAATGCTGAACTTAACTTTAATGAAGTTCCTATTACTGCTTGTAAGCTTTTCCAAAATCCCGATGTAAAATGCAAGTCGTGATCTAATACGATAAATACAGGCACTCTGTGTAGTCGTACGACTTGCTGTAAGTACATTCTATTCATCTTCTCAACCGGGTACGTCATGTTGTAGGCGATGAAATGAGTTGATTTGGTGAGTCGGTCCACGATCACCCAAATAGCATCATGATTCTGTTGTGATATTGGCATTCCCACAATGAAATTTGTAGTAATATGTTCCCATTTCCACCCAGAACTGGCAGTGGTTATAATAACCTTGCTGGCCTCTGGTGTTATGCTTTGAGTTGTTTACAGGTTAAACATTTGGATACTTGCTACCTCTCTTTTCATTCCTTCCCACCAGAAGTTTCTTTTCAAGTCCTTTTACATTTTTGTTCCTCCAGGGTGGACCGTCATTCTTAACTTTTGCACTTCATTGAGTATGTCCTTCCTTAAGTTGTCCTTGTTAGGCACACAAGACCATCTAAATCCTCCGTTTTCCCCCAATATTCCATTATGTTGGGTCATTTGCTGATGCTTTCTCAAACCATTGATGAAGTCCTTTATCCTTTCCTTGAGCTTCAAGGATGCAGTTTATGAGCATCGTTGCACTACTAGACATCCAAAAGTTTTCCTTCACTAGATTTGACAGTTTGAAAGTCAAATTCGGCTAGTGTTTCCAGCATTCTCCACTCTTTGACCATAAGAGAGGATATAAACAATTTACTAGGTTTTTGGCTTAGTACGTTGGCAACTACGTTTGCTTTACCAGGGTGGTATTGCAAAGTGAAATCATAATCCTTCAACAATTCCATCCAACGTCGCTGCCTCATGTTCAACTCCTTCTGAGAGAACAAGTATCTTATGCTCTTATGATCTGAAAATAGATCAAACTTTTCTCCATAAAGGTAATGTATCCAAATATTGAGAGCAAAAATGATTACGGCTAGTTTGAGATCGTGCCTAGGGTTGTTCATCTCGTGTGGTTTCAGTTATTGTGATCCATATGCTATCACTCTTCCAGCTTGTATGTTCATATATCCAAGTCCTTGGTGTGATGCGTCGCTATAAATGGTGAACTGCTCACCGCTCTTTGGTATTGCAAGCACTAGCACCGAGGTCAATCTTTCCTTTATCTCTTGAAATGCACATTCATGCTCGTCTTTCAATTTGTACTTCATATCTTTCCTTGTCAGACTGGTCAAAGGGGATACTATCTTAGAGAATCCGTCAACGAATCTTCAGTAGTATCTGACTAAACCAAGGAAACTCCTAACTTTAGTTGCATGTTTGGTCTATTCCAATCCAAAATAGCATCTATCTTGGTTGAATCCACAGCCATCCCATCCTATAAGATATTATGACCTAAGAATTTGACTTCCTTTAGCCAAAATTCACACTTGTTGAACTTTTCATACAAGTGGTTGTCTCGAAGCGTCTGTAGTACGATCCTCACATGTTCTTTGTGTTCCTCCCTAATCTTTGAGTAGATCAGGATATCATCTATGAACACAATCATGAATTGATCCAAGTGATCACTCTGTTCATTAAATCCATGAGTATAGCTGCGGCATTCATTAGTCCAAATGGCATGACCAGGAATTCATAGTGCCCATATCTCATTCTAAAGGCTATCTTTGATACATCTTTGGGTCAAACCAACAATTGGTGGAATCTGGATCGTAGATCTATCTTAGAGAAGGTCGTCGCTCCATACAATTGATCGAATAGGTCATCGATTCTAGGAAGTGGGTATCAGTTCTTGATTGTGATAGCAATAAAAGAGTTGGAAGCACCGGTATTGAATAAAGCTTTAACTTGACTGCTAAACAATGTAAGGGTACCTTCCATATTTTTCTATTCTCCTTCATCGAATTTGGTTTTCCCTAGGATAATGGCATTTAGGCGGGCTTGCTTGGGTTGACCCTGAGTGTATGCTCTGTAGGATCCACCTTGAGGCGCTTGGCAATCCCTAGATACGTGGCCCTTATTTCCACAGTTATAGTAGATGGTGTCCTCTCGGCTTATCCTTGGGGCTTGGTAGTCCCTGGACCTGTGTCCGGGTTTCTCACAACTGAAGCATCCATCGTTATTGGCTCCAACGACAGCAGGTGATCCTCTTGGGGGTTGTGCTTAGGGTGCAACTGGTCGATTTTGAGGGAACGTGATCTATGGCTTCCTTTTGCCTGTCTAATTATGCTTATTCCGTTGGAATCTCATTGGGGGTCTTGGTCCTTAGTTGCCTTGGTTATTTTTGAACGAGGATCAATTTCCAAAACGTGCCCATTCTCGACCATTGATTTCCTTGTGGCCGATTGCTATGCTTACCATGGCTTTGAAGGTCAGGCCTTGATTGCTGAGAGTCATGAGTGGAAGTGGCAGCGATAGGCCTTGGTGGTACTGTCCATTTTTCTTCTCCAGGGTATCAATCATGTGGCGGGCCAAGCCAGACAATTGTTCGAACTGTACTGTGTATTTCCTTATAGTTCAATTTCTCTGTGTGTGGTAGATAAACTCCCTCTCTTTCTTGTTCCTCTCTATTTGCGAAAAATAATTCTCCAGGAACAACTCTTAAATGTAAGCCAAGGCCTTCTTCTTAGTGCCGCTTCTCCTACCGTTGCTTTCTCCGATTCCCACCAGTCGATGCTTCTCGATCTCCGTAAATCCCAGTGTGTCGAAGATCGACTCCATTTCTTGGAGCCACTATTCTACACGCCATAGCTCGGCATCTCCGTCAAACTTCTCAGGATGAAAATGATGAAAATGCTCTACCACTCTATCCTCTACAGGTCTTGGAGGAGGTACGAAGCAGTTCTCATTACTCACGTTATTGTTGTCGTTGTTGTTGATGCGTTCTAGTCTCTGCACAAAGGCATCAAATAGACCAGTAGGATCAGCGACTGTGGTACTAGGGGTACATCTTCAATTTACCCAACAGGATTGTTGCGGGTATTCCTATTTCTCCCTGCCATAGTGATCTGTGTGCTGGTTTACCTACATAGACATATATTGGTTACCACTAGTATACGTGTGCACATCTACAAGTTATTACCGAAACATGTATGTCGAGATATAAAATTTAACATAATAGCAAAAATAATATAACTAGAAACATCAAGATCATTGGACCACAGCATATACCAAAAGGTAGCTTTCATTAATAGTTTAGAGGTTACAGGGCCGATTTACAACATCTAGGATGCAGGGATTGCAAAATGGGAATATTACCCTAACATATGCATCTTACAAAAGACAGGGTTACTAACTCGAGTTAATACACATATAAACATAAAATTGGGCTACTCTCCCATCCTAATACATCATTCCTAATAATTATAACTTGCGAGCCCAAGTTATACTTGAAAGTGACTTATTTGATCAACTTCGTGGAGCACAAGTATTTTCCAAGATAGACTTGAGATTGGGCTATCATCAATTGAAAGTGAAAGATGAAGATGTAGAGAATACAGCCTTCAGAACATGCTATGGACATTATGAATTCTTAGTTATGCCATTTGGAGTTATAAATGCACCAGCTGCGTTTATGGATCTTATGAATCGAGTATTCAAGGATTACTTAGATGACTTTGTAATTGTATTCATCGACGACATTCTTATCTACTCACTGAGTGAAATAGAACACGATAACCACTTGAGGTTGATACTTCAGAGACTGCGAGAGAAGCAACTATTTGGTAAATTTAAGAAGTACGAATTTTAGCTACCTAGCATTACTTTTCTTGGTTACGTGATTAACAAGAATGGAGTTTCAGTTGATCCTCACAAAGTAGAAGTTGTATCTAATTGGCAGAGGCTGACATTCGTATCTGAAATTCAGAGTTTCTTAGGTTTAGCTGGGTACTACTGCAGATTCATAGAAAATTTTTCAAAGATTTCATTGCCGATGACAAAGTTGATGAGGAATAGTGTTACTTTTGAGTGGAGTTCAGAATGTGAAGATAGTTTTCAAGAATTGAAGTCACGATTGACAAGCGCACCTATCCTAACAATACCATCGGGAACTGAAGGGTTTGTGATCTACAGTGATGTGTCGCATCAAGGGTTGGGGTGTGTGCTCATGCAAGGTGGCAAGGTGATTGCCTATGCTTCAAGACAGTTGAAGACACACGAGGTTAACTATCCAACTCACGACCTTGAATTGGCTGCAATTATCTATGCTTTGAATATTTGGAGACATTACTTGTACGGGGAGAAATATGAGATCTTCATAGACCACAAGAGCTTGAAATACCTGTTCACACAACGAGACTTGAACATGAGACAGAAGAGATGGTTAGAGTTGATGAAAGATTACGATCTTTCAATAGAGTATCATTCGGGAAAGGCTAATGTAGTAGCCGATGCAGTAAGCCGAAAGATGCCGAGGAACTTAGCCGACGAGCTAACTAGTCAAAAGTAATTGATCAGAGACATGGAACATTTAGAGTTGGATGTGATTTCAGAGACTAGTGGTGGCTTAATGATGGCGATCATAGCACAACCAGATATTATTGATGAAATCAAGAGGGAACAATTTCACGATGTTTACCTGTGCAAAATGATAGACGAGTTACCTTTGGGAAAGCGACCTGGTTTTGTATTAGAACAAGGAACGTTAAAACTTCAAAATCAGTTGTGTGTGCCGAATGTGAAAGGCTTGAAAGGGAGGATGCTAGAGGAAGCACATAGTACTAGATATTCAGTACACCCAGGAAGTAATAAAATGTATAGGAACTTGCAAGAAAACTTTTGGTGGAAAGGTATGAAGCGGGAAGTTGCTAAGTATGTTTCAGAGTGTTCAGCATGTTAGCAAGTCAAAGTAGAAAGACATGTACCTACGGGGTTATTACAGTCATTGCCTGTGTCAGAGTGGAAATGGGATGAGATCACGAATGAGAAAGTGAGGAATAAATGTAGAATGAGTATCCGCACCTGTTCGACGTATGAGGTATAAGTTTGGGGACAAACTTCCTTTTTAGAGGGGAGAGTTGTCACAGCCGTCCCAAAATTTTATAAGTTTTATCATGCATATTTGGAATTGTGAGTTTATCAATGTTAGTTGATAATGGTGTTGAGGTTGACTGTAAGTCAACGGTAAACTATCAGTAGGACACGGGAATTTGGTAAGCAAGATTGCATTGGCATGAATAAATAGCATTATGTGAGCTAAATGTTATTTGACTTCTGGTATTTTTGTTGAATGGTAAATTTACCTATGTAGCATAAATTCTAGTAATCTTATTACTGTTAGATATCATTTTAAGAACTATGGTGAGAACGTGAGTGTCACGCTATATAAAAGGTAGGATATGTACAGATTTCACAGAATTTGATTTTCAGACGTAGTTTTAGATCCAAACATAGTCGAAAACTTTTGTAATTTGTAGTTTTCACTTGTAAAGTTATAAAATAGACGTGCACGACATTTTAGGAGTTAATTAGAAGTTTTGGAAACTCCCGGGGAGGTAAACGTTATTTCAAGAGCGATTGTCTATAATATAGGAGGGCTAAAATTTCATTTTTTAGTAAAACTCATAAAATGTCTTGAGAGAGAAGAGAGAAAGGGAGATTGTTGCCATGGGCTTTGCGACGACGATCGGGGACCTTTCGTCCGTCTGAATTTCACCAAAGTTCATATTTGAACTCCCTAAGGTAAGGGCTACGTATTGACAGTCTTTAGGCCACGTTTGGCTAAGTTTTTATGAATTTCTAAATCTAAGAATTTGGAAAAAAAAAATGCATGTAAACTTGTAGGTTTCACGTAGGATCGGAGATTTGGCTTTTAATCGGGCTTCTAGTCGTTCCCTCAAAGCTATACGACGATAGCTCGAGGTATGAATTTCTAGCCTATGTTATATAGGTGAAATGCATGTTTTATATTTCGACGACAAAATTGTGATCCGGACGAAATTCATGTGTTAATCTTAGGCCCGTTAATCATGCACACGCTTAAATGTGAAAAGCATGTCTACTTTTACGCGATCATGTTGAGTTGTTTATGTGGATCAAGAAGGGGGAGACTTATACAAATTCATGCCAGAGTAAGCTTCTCGATGTTTGAGAATTTTAGTAGCGATGGCTACTATGCATGGTTTAAGGCTTTGACTTGCCAGGGCACCTAGGGGATGTACTGGTTGTAGGCTTGGACTAGCTATTGACATCGCGGTTTAAGGCTTGGACTTGCCGCTACCGGATGAAGGCGTATTTTTCTCCCTTGAGACTAATTATGTGATTATGAGATTAAAGCATGTTTTGTCATATATGCATACGTTAGAAATTGTGCACTCAGCATATAGCTGAGCAGTGAAGTATTACTCCATTGCAGGTGAAAAGAAGAAAGGGAAAAAGAAGTGTGATGAGTGAGGCCGAGGAGTGCCGGGGATCCTCTTGTATATGTTTTTACTTTCTATTCCAAGCCTTGTAATAGTGAGCGTTTGAATAGCTAGAACTATGTAATTGACTTGGAAGGCGTATTATGGTTTTATGGTGTTGTAATAAGTACTAAAACTCTTTTAGTTATGTTGTAATGGATCCGAACCCATGGATTCGTATTTTGACTGCTTGACCTGTTAATTTTGAAGTTTAAAGGAAAATGGATAGAGTTTTGTGAATTGCGCCAAACAAGCCCTAGCTTGTTCTGGTATTGTTTCTGTTCTTGGATTAGTAATGTCTAAACTTTGGTTATGATAGCATGTTATAGCTTGTGAAGTTTGAAATTGTATGCACGATTGGAGTGGGGTTTTATGTAATGATTGTTTGATGCCTTAGGCAAAATTCTGCAGCATGTTGCAGGATTCTGCTAAATGGTTATTCGATCGGTCGAAGGGGGTCGTTCGACCGGTCGAAATGGCCCCTACTAGAATTCTTTTTCTATACTTTCCGAAAATTTTCAAAAGGTTTTGATTGGTTCTTAGGGTGCCTTTGGGACCCCTTTCAACATAAAATCACTCGTTTCAAAATATAATAGAGTTTTCAAATTTATACGGATTTTACAACTCGGAAGGTATCGTTTCCAAAAGTTTTTACACTCAAAGTTGTTTTTAAGTTCTTTTTCCACTGCGTATGGTTATTTAAAGATTTAGATGAGCCTTAGTGGCATGCCACGTTTCCTATTTCTACGTGTAGTGGGATGGGTTGTGACATATAGGTGCACAAATATTATCACCTATTTAGGTCTAATGTAATTTATGTCACTTACATAGTTAGTCATATAACATTTGGGTACATTACCCTATCTAATTCATAATTAGTTAAAAGTGACTCTCCTATATGCGTTAGTTCCAATCTCTTAACTATGACTGTCATTGAGAATATTATTGTCTTTTATGTCATCCTTAATGACTGGTCTTTCATGTAGTTTTATATTCAAAAGTAGGGGTGATATCGGTCGGTTTGGTCGGTGTTTCCCTTGGTATCATCACCGAACTGACCATGTCGGTTTTACACAGAGGAACACCGATTTCGGCCAAAATAAAATACACACTATTCAACACCGTCCAGTTGTGTCGGTTTCGGATTTTATTGGTCGGCAGAAGTATGAAATCCAGATGTAGCATCAATTTGGTGAAGCATATCGTAATCACAAATCCATGTTTGATTTCTGAAATCACATATCCATCTTAAAAAGAAATCACAAATCTATCTCAAAATCACATATTGATTTGAGATAACAAACCATTTCAAGCAATCTCAGAAAATATAAATAATGGAGGAATAGAGCTTTAGGAGAGAAAATGGCGGCAACTCCGGTGAGACAGAGAGAGTGTATGCAGATGAGATGAGAGTGATGGAGAGAAAGAGTGGGAAAAGAGGGAAAATAAGGGTTAGTGGATTAGTTGATCTCTTATTTATTGTTTATATTTTATTAGTATCTTTACTCAAAGCCTTCACAAAGTTGACAATGTCTGAAAAATGCCTATGGTTCTACAAAAGCAAACCAGTAAATTCATAATGACATGTCAATTCATTTGTTACTCAATATTAGTAGTACTTTTTTCAATGCCAAAAAGCAAGTGAACTTCAACCTTTGACCGGTCGGTGTTCGGTCGGTAGCGGTGCATTGTTCAGTAAAGTCGAATGCCGAACCGAATATTGATTTTGAAAAAATAGAAAACCATAGACCGACTATCATAGGTACAAAACCAGCCTAAACCGGTGAAGTCGGTCAGCTCCAGTCGGCTAGCTCGGTTTTTCGGTGATTTTGAATACCCCTATTCAAAAGGCTCATTAACTTAAGTCACTTTGGTGACAACCAAATTAATACACCATATGAAAATAAAAGGACAATGTTATGCGCACTACATTGATTACTAAATGCATTCTATGGACTGCATTGAATGCATGAAATGCATGGTATGACAGGTTGTCATAGTGGTATCATGGAGTGCATTGGTTGATTTTTGGGATGCAAATAGTAATTCCCAAATAAAACTAACAATATTCTCTAACCTTTTTATCAAAGTTGTAATTTACGGGGGCTTCGGCCATAGCTCCCTCAAATAAAGCTCTTCCAAGCTAAAACTCGTGCTACTTTTCTTTAATTCATTAGGTCTTTTTTATGCCTAAACAACTTCAAATTGCTATAACTTTTATTCTACAAGTCCAGTTTGTGTGTGTGTGTGTGTGTGTAGAATTTGATATTTTAGAATCAGTAAAATGATATCTATTTAACGAGATCAACATTGACCATGAAATACTAGAAAAAAAAAACTAAAAACTAAGCAAATATAAAAAATTGTGTGTTTTTTTTAGCATAAATATAACAAAAGCATATTTCTTTCATAAAATTGGCATCATTGTGCATAGATCTCGAAAAAAAAAACAGAGAATAAAAAAAATATTCAAAAAGCCTAAGAATTAAGAAAGATATTGCTGTTAATATAAACAGATAATGTTATCTGTTTGTAGATATATACGACATATAATAGTATATGTTAGACAGATAAGATCTCAAAATCAGGCTGTAACGTATATTTTTTTGTCAAATTTTCAGGCCATTGCGTAGATCTCGAAGAAATACATGAAATACAAAAAAATAAATAAATCATCCCAAAAGGCCAAAAAATAAGAAAATTATTATTATTTAACTTAACATTATCTGTCAAAGCAGATATTATCAACTGTTTTGACAGATAAAATAAAAATAATGAGATTCCAAATTACTTTTCTTTGTAGAATTTTCAACTCCATTGCGTAGATCTCACAGAAATACATGAATTAAAAAAAAAATAAAAAATAAAAAAAGCATAACTCAAAAAGGCTAAAAAAAATGAGAGAGTTATGGTTGTTTAAAGTTGAATCTGTCAAAATAGTTAATATCATTTATTTTGACAGATAAAATCAAAAAATGAGGTTCCAAATTACTTTTTTTTGTACAATTTTTAATTTCATTGCGTAGATCTCGAAGAAATACATAAAATAAAAAATAAAAAATAAAAATAATACTAACAAAAAAGGCATTACTCAAAAAAAAAAAAAAAAAAACAAGTGAGTTATGGTAATTTAAAGTTGATATATAATATTAATGTTATCTGCCAAAACAAATAATATTATATATAAATCAAATAAATTAAGTCAATTCAATATGTACAATTCCCAAACCTAAGTAATCATCCGTAAAAGGTTCAACTTAATTGTGTACCCTCGTAGTAGCCAATCTGTGAATCTATCCGTAAGGAATTTAGATTAAGTTGAGTATCTAATACTCTTAAAACCATTTCAGCCGTATCATGAATTACTAGACCATTAATGTAATCCAAAAGAATTTGCAAGTACATTAAATATTGAGTAATTTTTTGTGATAATTTTCATACAACTTTCTAAAAGATGTGTCTTATCTCTCTTATGTGATGTCACTCAGTGACATCACAGGAGAGAGATAGTGAGTGGTATCACAGGAGAGAGATAGACACATTTTTTAGAGGTTGTGTGAAAGTTGTATGAAAGTTGTGCCCCAAGAATTACCCATATGAAAAGTGTAATGATACACACACAATTTTTACAATTCCACACACAATAATCTTGGTCTTTGATTTTAGTAACTTTCATATGAGTCCCACGGCCTTACACTGGACTCACCAAAATCAAACCAGAATATGTGTGCTGTAGAATTATATGAATGTATCGTTTTTTATATGAAAATTGTTTTCCCAAACATATCATCAAGATAATACCTCAATTACTATAATTATAAAAGTTTTGTTAACATGTGCCATATAAATAAGGGGAATAGTGTGAGTTTCAGTGTCCGGTGTGGGGTTCAGTGTTTGTCTCCCTTGTTTATTTATTTTTTTAGAAGCTTAACATATGCCCTAAGGGCACATATTAACAAAATCCTAATTATAATGTGGCATTTTTATTAATTCTCCGTCCCATTTTATGTGTCAATTTTTGGGATACCAACTTTTTAAAGGAACATAATGATTGCTTGAAATAAATGCAATTGTTTCAAAATTACCCCTACTTGCTTTTTTATTCCCTTTTACTTTTTGTTGGGTATTTCAAAAATCAGTAAGGATAAATTTGAAAAGTAGCTAAGAAATTATCATAGTAGACATTAGTTTTGGGACATCCAAAAAAAAAAAGAAAAAATAGACACATAAAATAGGACTGAAGGAGTACTATTTTGTTGTAATTTTTGTCTCTAATTGTGATGATTGATCATTATCCGTACACGTTAGAATTCGCAATGGCAAGTTTTTTTCACACAGAGTGGTTTCGCAGTACAATAACACTACATACACCCACTAAATCACCCACCAAATCACCCTCAGGCCCCTCTAAGCAAAATTTTAAAAAAATTTGTGGGACCCACACCCAAATACACCCAAAATCCCTAAATTCTTTTCTTTTCCCTCCATTTCCCCTTTCCCCAAATCAGTCCCACAGCCCGTCCCCTCACGGCCCGTCGCTGCCTTGCCCGGACCATCGTCGGAGCACCGTCCATAGCAGGTCGCCGCCGACGGCTGCTTCTTGATAAGTCTTCTCTCTCTCTCTCTCTCTCTCTCTCTCATTCCACACACACATCAAGAACTTGTAATTCACCGTTATATGTTAACTTTTCTACGAACCCACTTCACAACATTCAGAGTCTCCTGATTCTGTTTTCTACCACCACAAAGTTGTATGTGTCCATTTGTTCTGTTGCTTTTTTACTATATCTGAAATCAAAAAACAAGGGTTACTTAATAGACACTAGGAACAAAGTGAACTTAACAACTGAAAGAACACCAAAAGTCATGAAACTCTTTCTTTTTATATATGTTGTCTTCATAGGTACTTAGCTTAAATTCCATTTGACATAGTCCTTGTTGGTGTTAAAATTATGAAATTTTCAAACTAGCTTCAACCAAAAATGGGTCATCCTTGTTCAACAATCAAAAGAGAGAGAGAGAGGCAAAAAAAAAAAGGTAAGATTGGTTACACCATTAATGGCAAAACAATTTCTAGATCCAATGAACTATAATGAGAACACAAGAATAAGGCATCCAAGAATTATTATTACTATATCTATTTATGCATCCATTGCTACAGAATGTTAGAGATCTCAACATATAGTCAATATTGAAACTAAGTTTTGCAACAATCTATCAATTCCTTGGTCGGAAGGTCCATATAAGCAACATACTACTCACAGAGTCTAACTTTAAGACTAGGAGTCTGATGATAATGGTTGAATAGAACAAGATAGGCCAACATTATTGATTGAATTATGCAGAAATAAGAAAAGCACAATATTGGACCTAAAGCCAAATCAAGTTTAGTCTCTCGTTTGGCACAAAAACCAATAGCTGCATCGACATATCCAATTTTGTAAATAAAAAAAAATTTTGAAACAAAAGCTTCAATGAAATTTATAAGATATGCTAAGCTGCCATATTTGTCAGAAATCATAAAAGCATTTGATCAAATATTCAACAATCAGAAAAGAAAAGCAAACAACACATGGAAGTAACTTCATTTTTTTGTTTATGATTGGGAATGTTGGATTATGGTCCTGCTCTAACCGAAAGCTGCATTACAAAATTTAACTGTTCAACAAACATTCAAAAACTGCATTAACAAGCCCAGATCATCAGAGCAGCAGATTGCACACACACACACACACACACACACACACACACACACACACACACACACACACACACACACACATACATATATATATATATATATAAACACATACAAACAACATATGACAAACTAATTAGATCAAACTCTACAGCTGCTGTTGCTGACAATTAGAATTGAGCTCAATAACAAGCAATGTGTAAACATTTGAGTAAATGAAGAAGCAACAACCAAAAAAAAAAAAAAAAAAAACACCTTCAAACAAGTAAACAACAACTTATTGTTATAGGTATTAAAACTTGGAATAATTAAAGATCTAAAAATGGCATCAAACAATATTCTCTCAACAACAAATAGTTAGAAGAAATTGCAATTTGACCTACATACTATTGATTCCCAAATGCATTCACTTACAAGGCACTCATCTATTTAATTTTTTTTTTTATCAGTAAGAATTTTACCTAATAGCAGCAATTTACAAAAAGAAATATATAAGCTTGAAGGACTTTTTATGCTAAGCCCTTGCAAAAAATTGCTTGATGTTCTTACTTCTAAGGAAAAGTCGTTTTTTTTTCTCAGCTATTTTTTTTCCTCAGCAATTTTTTTTCAGGTTCCTAACAGAATGTAATGCAGATACAAAGTTACTTCCATGGGAAATCCAATACCCTAGTGGACTCCATATTCTTGAGAGAGAGAGAGAGAGAGAGAGAGAGAGGGGGGAAAAAAAGGAAAAAAGGCATAAAAAAAAACTCTCTAGCCACATACAAATCTTTCTATGGAGAGAGAGAGAGAGAGAGAGAGAGAGAGAGGACTTACCAGGAAGCAGGCGTCAACGATTGCTGTGGACGGCGCACCGGTGACGGTTCGGGCAAGGCGTCGGCTCGTGAGGGGAGGGGGGGGGGGGGGGGGTGTGGTTTCTCTGATTTGGGGGTGGGGGTGTATGGAGGGAAAAGGGATTTAGGGTGTATTTGGGTGTGGCTCCCACAAAAAATTTTAAAATTTTGCTTAGAGGGGCCTGAGGGTCATTTGGTGGGTGGTTTAGTGGGTGTATGTAGTGTTATTGTTCGCAGTATGGGACAAGTGACAATCAAATAGTTTTTGCCCTAAAATATATAAGGGTTAAATGCATTTTATCACGGTAGTTAGACCTATTTTCACTTTATTCTTTGTAATTCAAAAATAGGCATTTTACCTTTTGTGGGTTTGGACTAAAGTGAAACTATTAAAATTTCTCTCAAAACTGGAGAAAATTTTAAAATATGCCAAAAATATTAATGCTTAATACACTTTGTGAAGTTAATTCTGTAGTAAATCCCCTATGCAGAGATAATGTTGTCATTTAACCCACCAATGCAGGACTAACTTTTAACAATTAATCTCTTTGTAGGGCTAATTTTTGGTTTAATTGCTTATGTAAGGTTAATTTTGGCACTTAAACTTTCATATATGGGGTTAATTTTAACACTGAATTCCCATGTGGGGTTATTTGGGGAGAAATTGTCGTAATTTCACTTTAGTCCAAAATCACAAAGGGGTTAAGCGTCCACTTTTGAACCACATGAGGTAAAATAAAAATAGGCCTAACCACAGAAGAGTAAAATGTAATTAACCCTATATATCATTCATGAGGTCTCAAAATATTGTAACTTAAAATTACTTTGGTTTTAAAATAAAGTGATATTCAAAGTTATAATATGTTGGGACTTAAGATCAAATTATAACATTTTAAAATTAAAATATAATTTTTTTTGACACTAAATTAAACTGTATGATTCAACCAATACCACTTTAACAATATCATTGAAGGTCCCATTACCATTGTTTGCCGTAGTGTTGGCCACTTGGGAGAATAACAGAAAAATGTAATCAAAGTAATGATTAAAATGTATATTTTCTTATTTTACATGTCAAGCCTTCTTTTTTGTACTCTCTCCGTCCCATTTTGAGAGTCTATTTTTGGAAACTCAACTTATTAAGGGGACAAAAAGAATTTACACCTACTTTCCACAATTGCCCCTAATCATTACAACAACTTTTTTAGTTTTGTCGTGGTGTAGATTTCAAGGAGGGATAATTTTAGAAAGTAAGTAAAAATTGTACATCAATTTTAGGAAAGTGGACACTATTTTAGGACATCCCAAAATAAAATAATAGACTCTCAAAATAGGACAGAGGGAGTAAAAAATTTCAAATGTTTCTTAGTTTCAATTAGTTTTTGAGTGAGTAATAGAAAACACAGAAAATTTGTATCATTTTCTCTTTTGCTATCCTTTTTTTTTTCCTTTCTCATTCACTAAATATATGAGAAGAACGACGTATTAAGTGCAACGAAAAGCTGAGTAACGTACAACAAATCATAAGAACTAAACATAATTGCATAAAGAATTTGGAAATGGCTAGCAAGAGAGACGTAACTATCTCTATGTTGTGTCACTATGGGGTCTAGTGACATCACAGGAGAGAGATAGACACATCTTTTTAGGAGATTGTATGAAAGTTATCACCAAAGAATTATTCAGAGAGTAATGCTATGCTCACACGAAATTTCACATCAAATTCTACACCCAACAATCTTTACCGTTGATTTGAGTAAGTCTCATATGGGTCCCACATGAGTCCTACACGGCACCCATAGAAATCAAGGGTTAGGATGTATTGAGAGTAGAATTTGGTGTGAGTGTAGCATTTTAGCTTTAAAAAATTCTAAGGGGATGCAATCTGTCTTCCCAAATTTGACAAGTGTAATATGAGAGCATTTTTGATCACATATTTTTGTCAACCATTGCTCACCCATGCCTTCATTGGGTGACACGTATCTCATTCTAGTAATTTTATTGATGGTACAGAGACAAAATGAGAATGAAGTGGGACACGTATCACCCTGTGAAGCCTAGGTAAACAATGATCGACCAAAAATGAGTGAACAAAAATACTCTCGTGTAAAATATACTTGTCAACACATCACAATGTATTTATTAAACGACAAACTGTTTACCCTATTCAGCAAATATCAAACACATATTCAAAGTTTAACATGCCGGAATATGGATTTTGTCAATCTGAGACATATCTAAAGTCGACAGAGAGATCCGACTTTCATAAGAAATTAGTCAGAATTGAATTTCACTGATCCAGTCCGAAGTCAATCCATTTACAGGCACTGTTTGTTGGTGTACAACATGCATACAAGCACATGGGTCGGGTTCAAGGTGTACCTTGAGCAGAATACTTAGATCGGATGTTTCGGTGTTGTTACAAGCCTCCGATGATCCAAACACTAATTGATGTGTATGGTGCCTCCGTGCACACTCCGTTTGCTTCTTCTTGATCATGAAAAAGGTTACTAGAGTCTCCCATTTGTTTTCACATGTTAGAATTGGCAAAAGTGCAACGACGAAACATTCAATCTGAGTATTCCGCTCAAGGTATACCTTAAACTAGACCTGCTTACTAGTGACATTGAGAAATGGGAGGATTGGGGCCTAGTGTGGAGGCTACGGTGGAGCCCAATGGGCTGACAGGCCCACCTAACTCACATGCTCCTACCCTTTACCCCCAACACGTCTGTTTCTCTAAATGCACCAGCAACCGTTTAAGAGTGTGACTTCGAACCACTCAACTTTGGACCATTCCTAGTTTACTTTTTCCCTTTCTTCTTGGAATCTTTATCATCCTATTTCTAACCGAAACAACTCTTTCCCTTTTTTTTTTTTTATTTTTTTTTTATCTGAATCATTAGTAAAAGAAATCATAAAGTTTTGTTTGGTTTGCCAATTCACTGAAAGAAAACTAATTTTTTATGTTTTTCTTAAATTTTTCTCTGTTTAAATAATATAAAAAATTAAAAATTTTCAAAACAAAAATGCAAAGTAAGAAAATAAACTAATGACGACTCATAAAAGTCAAAATGTTCAATTTGCTTCTCAATTTATTTTATGCTCTTTCCTATTTTCGTTTACCTTATAACTTAAATAAAGGGAAATGTTTCCTCTATGTGTTCTTTTTTTTTTTTTTCCTTTTCGTGAATAAATCAAAATCTCATCTAATTATTGAAAAAGTATATTGAGGGATTCAATTTTAAATTCCCTTTTTTTCGTCAAGCAGTTATCATTATTTGATTGGTGCGGAAGAAAAAAAGTTATGAACTTAAGGTATATTTAGTTTGTGAATTTAGAAGGGAAAGGAAAATATGACATAAGTAAAATTCTTTTATTTATAGGAAGGAAAAAAAAAAGCAGGAGAAATTAAGAAAAAATTAAAAGACAAATGACTCAAATCTTTATGTGCACACTTTATGTGCACATTTTATGTACACGTAGCATTACCCTTTCCTTAAGAGTAATGATTCGTGCACATAAAATGTGCACATAAAGATCTAGGCCATTTATTTTGGTGGGTCCTATGTGTGCAGAAATGGACCCCACCAAAATAAATGACTCAGATCTTTATGTGCACACTTTATGTGCACATTTTATGTACACATAACATTACCCTTTTCTTAATGTAGTTTTTGTTTTATTTTTAACTGTGATTGGTGTATGTGTGTAACTGTATCTATGTGATATCTATTTGGCGATGAGTCCATAGAACTTAGAACTAAACACCTAAAATTAAAGTACTGAATTATTGTTCCAGAAACAAGAAAAAAAAATTAGAAAGATGGAAAATTATCTTTTAACTTTTTTTTATCTCTTTTCGTTTTTTTTTTCTTTTTTCTTTTTTTTTTTTTTCCGGTTAAATACATTTTTTATCTCCCTGTTGTTAGATTCATTTTCATTTTAGACCATGTGCTTCACACTTAATACCTTGTGGTTTCGGACTAAAGTGAAACAGTTAAGATTTTCTTCAAATCTAATGAAATTCTAAAAGGGAAAATTGGTGAAAAGGCATTAAGACAAGCGAAATTGGAATGAAAGACACTTAATAAAACAACTTGGTTTTTACTCCTAATTTTTTTTGGACCAAAATATCCTAATCTTCATCATCTAACCTTACTATCAAACCTTAACCACCATTGCCACTATTCATGCCTAGACTCCGACCACCACCACTTCCACCTTCGGCGACCACCATTACCATCTCCGGCAACCTCCGATGACCTCCGGCGACCGCCACTAGCACCTCTGGCAACCATCCACCATTGTCACCACCCATGCCTAACCTCCGGCCACCACCACTTCCACCTCTGGCAACCTCATACGACCTCCGACGACAGCCACTAGCACCTCTGGCGACTATCACCTATCATCCCACCTTCACTCAATAGTTTTTACCATTTTAAGAGAAATCTCTCTTAAGATCAGTTGGCCGTGGATATTTGTGTTGGTGGTGGTAGTGGTGGCCGGCGGTGGTGGTGACAATGGTGTTGGTGGCTGTAGATCTAGATCTAGATCTAGATTTATAGTGGTGCGGCGGTGTTGGTAACCGTAGTGGTGGTGGCGATGATGTTGGCAGTGGCGGCGGCTCCGGTGGTGGTGATCACAATATTAGTAGTTATGGAGGGAAGAGGAGAGAGAAAGCTAGAGAGAGAAGAGAGATGGTGGTGGTGGCTATGGAGGGGGACAAGAGAGAAAGAGAGAGAAGAGAGTTGGTGGTAGTGGCGACGGCAACGCGGACGGTGACGACGAGGATGGCTCCGATGGTGGTGGTTGTGATGGTGGTGGCTATGGAGGAAGGATGAGAGAAAAGGTTAGATAGAGAAGAGAGATGATGGTGGTGGTCTCTTTGGATTTCATGGGCAATTTTGCTATTTAGAGTGAAATTTAAAATTTTATAGGACTAAGAGAAAAAGTTAAAATTTTAGAAAACTTTGGGAGGGAAAGTTTTTTTTTTAGTGTGTCCTTGTGTGAGTTTTTTATTATGGCTTGTCCTTTAATCCAACTTAGCCCAACCTTAGGGGCCTTACATCAAGTCTCCCATTCTAAAACTTGCAAAAAATATTAACACTTAACCCCCATTTGTGAGGTTAATTTTGGGAATAACCCCCTATGTGAGCATAATATTGCCATTTAACTCACCTATATGGGGGTTCATTTTTAAACTTAATCCCTTGTAGGACTAATTTTGGGGTTAACTGCTTATCTGGGGTCAAGTTTAACACTTAAACTCTCCTATTTGGGGCTAATTTTAACACTTAATCCACATACTGGACAATTTTGAAAGAAATTTTAATATTTTCACTTTAATCCAAAACTACAGAGGGTTAAGTGTCTACTTTTAAATCATGGTGTAACGTGAAAATGGATTTACCCACAAGAACATAAAATGTAATTAAATCCTTCCTCCCCCCCCCCCCCCCCCCCCCCAAACAGAGCCAGAGTCATAATTAGGGATGGCAAAAATCCCTGATCCGCCGAAATCCCACCCTGCACCTAATGGAACGGGTTTGGACGAAGTATAATAGGTGTAGGAGCAGATTTATTAAGTGAAAAATAAAAACCTATAGGAGTTGGGGCGGAGGTGATAAATGAAAATACCCCCGATTAAAACCCGCCCTACCCGATTAAAGTGTTTGTAGTAATACACCCTTATACTTTCTTTTATTTTCTAAAAACACCATGACTTCTATGTACACCTTATACCATGAGTCCATGACATACTAAAAGGAAACAAAAAAAATTGCATAAGGTAAAAATTGATAAATTTGACTCATGAAATAACAAAACGTATCATGGTTACTTGTCATTGTTGTCAATTAATCATTAGTTCATTAACTTACTAAAATATTGGTTTTAAATTTTTATTTAAGTTATCCCGATGGTATACCCGCCACCGTCCCGATAAAAAATCTATTAAATCTGACTCCGTTATTAATAGAGTTAAGGCAAATTTAATTAATAACTTTTTAATAATTAAAAATAGCTACTCTATACCAAACCTGTGCCGTTGCCATCGGCGTTGTGCTAGTGGTCTACATAATAAAGTTCTTTTATATCATGATTACATGGACCAGTAGTGGGCCTAGCTAGTTGTGCACTTAATTTGTATTATGGTACTTGAGATAGTGTTTGGGCTACTCTGCCACTAGCTTGAAATAATTTACCAAAAAACTATGCACTAAACAGTCTTAACACTGTCAGTTTTTGTATTTTTTGTATATATATATATATATATATGTTGGTTTTTTTATTTCATTTCCCACCAGCTTGTTAGGTCACACCTAGAAAATTTAATCAAAGTGCTTTTTCAGTTTTTCTTCTTTCTAAATGAATATGTTCGGAATAGTATTTTTACATTTTCTGGATACAAAAAAGTCGTTTCGGAACACAGTAGATTTTAAAGCATCACTAATTAAAGTGGCTAAATAGCTTAATCCACAGAAGCTTAGGTCCTCCCTTTAAGGTGAGTCAGCAATTCGATTGACTGAATTGAACTAAAATATTTATTTTGAACCAACCGAATTAAAATTTCAATTTAACTATTGGTACTCCATAAGTAAGGGTAATACTTGGGGCACAACTTTCATACAACTTTCATACAATCTTTCCAAAAGATGTGTCTATCTCTTTCCTGTGTCACTGTGGGGTCCAGTGACATCACATGAGAGAGATAGACACATCTTTTGGGGAGGTTGTATGAAAGTTGTATGAAGGTTGTGTCCCAAATATTACTCCATAAGTAAACCGAACTGTACCAAAAAACGAGCTAATATTAATATATACTATATGTAGCTAATATTAATATATACTATATAGTATATGTATGTATATACTATTTTTTTTTTCAATTAAGTTAACCGAATTAAAAAATTAAACCAAAATCATATATTGATTAACCAAACCAAAATAACCAATATATAAATCAGTCAATTTTTTATACTAAAGTTAGCAAATGCAACCAAATTTTGCTAATTTTAACAAAATCGACCGAATGCCCACCTCTACGTATCCACTTCTTCAAGGTTGGGTGCCTCTTGGGAGTCAACCCCTTGTTGTATGGAGTATATTAGCCAAACACTTCTGGGGCAGACCTAGGAGTTTATACTTATTGGTGCTGAGTTACTAGTTAAACTACCTAACAAGTCTGTATGGGATGATCGAAAGCAGTGCCTTCGAGGCAAATTTTTTCGGTATCAATTCATACATATTTTTAGTATGATTTTTTGTATTTAAGAGATTATAGTTTTAGTATGTGAGGTTTTAATTTTTGCCCCGTTTTGAGAGTTGAAAATTTTGGTATTAATCATAATTGCATATTGTAATCCTTTAGCTGAGCATCTCCAATCACATAATCTATATGCATATTTTGGTGGAATATGCATAATGTGGTGAAAAAATGGTGCTCCAACCATTATGCAAAAATTATTATGCATATTTACAAGTGTCATCAAAATTATTAAATTTGCATAATAATGCAAAAGCTCTATGCAAATTCAATGGCCATCAACATTCTATCACCAAAAAAAAATAAAAAAAATCAAACGGTTACCAAAGCTCCAAATAGTGATGAAAAATTATAAAATATTGATAGATAACCAAAATGCATACCATGATTGGAGTGGTTATGCAAATTCCATATTACAAAAATAATTTTTGGGTGATTTCTATGCATTTTACATAAAAAAAGATGTATAATATGGTTGGAGATGCTCTAGTTTAATTATGACAAATGAGTGTTGCAATAGTATGTAAGTATGGACCACTTTATAAAAGTGAAAATTTTAGAGGGGCCAATGTATAGATTAATTTTTAAATATTTTGAATTACATGCACATAAAAAAATTTAAACTTTAGAGGGGCCAGTGTACAAATTAATTTTTAAATATTTTGAATTACATGCACATAAAAAATAAATTAAAAAAAAATACTCTTAACATAAAAATTCGCTCCTAACACAAGAAATTTGGGCTTTAAGTTAGGACCCTTTGTAGCAGAGAGACAGAGACAGTGTTTTTATTTTTATTTTTTTTTTTATAAAGAGGGCTTTTTCATTCTAAACGGACTTACATAGGGCTGTGGAATAACTATGATCTAAAAGTTAGAAAATTGGGAATGCAAATTTGTAAGTCAATTAATTTAGAGTCTTCTAAATTACATATCGGTACTAAATATTTTTCAAAATTCTGCAGATATTCCACTTTATCCCTTCTATAGTTCCACCCCCTGCAAGACTTTAATGTGGGATAAATTCTTCTTTTTTAACACCCTTCAAGTATATATATATATATATATACCGTATTAACGTACTCGTTGAGGAGAACATGTTTAAGTGCGGACCAGCCTCAAAAGACGTGTGGATCTCACATTTATTTTAAGTCAATTCTAGAGAGAAGAGGAGAAGGATGGAGAGAAATGAAGGGAAAGAGGAGAGAATAAGGTAGAATTATTTGTTTGATAAGATAGAAGAGAAGAGGGAAAGGAATAGAGGAAGGATACCTCTTCCCTGAAGGCTTACAAATTTCAATCCATCCGAAAGTGGATGGATTTAGGAGAGAGGAAAAACCTCCTTCATCTTTTGACATCGATCTATGTCATTCGATGTCAATAATACTATGTATGTTTTAGGCTATAATAAAATAAAATAAAAAAACGCATAATTTTTCATTCTTTCTTTCCCAACTTCCTTCACATTTAACAAACACAAGAACAGAAGACTCCCTTAGTCCCTTCTCCCCCCCCCCCTTCCTTTCCGTCCATTTTTATCCCTCTTACCAAACATGGTATAAAGTAAGCAAAAAAAGTTCATTTCATACTTACGACCACTTTTCTCACAATTTGGGACTGATTTGACTCACCAGATTCATAATCAGTTGAAATATTAGGATATGGTTCCTGAACCACTAACAACCCTTCTCTAGGTAGAACCTTGTTATTCCTTCCGCTTGTGTTTGTTTTTATAAAACTACATATAAATACATACACATATGTAGTGATAGAGAGGGGACTTGTAATAATCTAGAAGATCCCCTATTTTAATGCAATAGATTTATTGTGTCCCAAACTAAACCTCTCTTTCTGTTTGTCTTCCTTGGGAGGAATTTCATGGTGGGTAAGCGTCATAGCACAAAGGTATCACCTTTTTTTTTTTTTTTTTTTTTTTTGGTGATATGATAATATGCTTTATCATGCAAGAGTCCAAAGTATACTTATATTCTAGGTGTGTGAATATGACTGATGTTTATTACTCGAAAACTTGCTTAGTTAACTATTCAAATTTATCCAAAATCAATCATTTGTTCAGCTAATTTTTCTACATTATTTTGCCCATTATTAATTGGTTTGTATAAGCTTGAGAACACTCTGTCCTCTCCTGCGTCATATGTTTATAAATCCCTACAAATTTTTACATTAAGAATAACAATTTACATTATTTTCACCCTATTTCCTATATAAACATAGCAGTAAATTATGGAAAGCAAGGAAAGTGACTTTAAGAATAACAATTTACATTATTTTCATCCTATTTCCTCTCTTTTTTGGGTTTTTTATTTGGGTGATGATAATGCCAAAGCACAATGTGCTAATATCAAAGCACAAAGTGTCACTAAAAGCTTTAGTGACATTTAGATATGTGTCACTAAAGTGTCACTAAAGCTTTTAGTGACACTTTGTGCTTTGGCATTAGCACATGATTATGCTTTGGCATTAGTACTATCCTTTTATTTTCACTATAAAGTTTTTTCCTAACTAAATTAATGAACCAAACAGACCCCTAAAAGTATCTCTAACGCTAAGTGTTATTTTCTTCATATCAAACCTATATTTTGACATTACTACAGCGCTAACATGCTATAGTTTAGCATATGTTCTATAATAGTACTATATGTCAAAATTAATGTTATTCTTTTGTTTGCATTGGGAAAAGTTGAGCATGTTAGGGCATCTCTTACGGCAAGTGCGATTTTAGAGATATCGAACCAAAATGCTATAATTTAACACATTTGCTCTAATAATACATTAAAAAAGAAATACCAAATTATAATATTCAAATTATAGTATTGTCAAATTATGCCATCATCTTCAGTACCCCCATTACAGTGGTGTTTTTAAAGACATTGTGATAATTTGTCAATAGTATCCTCTTTAACACCCCCATTAATTGGAGATGCTCTTAACATTTCAAATTATAGCATGACCTTCAAAAAAAAAATACACCACCAATGGCGTTAGATAAAGGTTATGCCAAATTTTGACACATAATATAATTTGACATAGCTTTTGATACATCTGTTAAAATAGAAAGAGAATAATTATATTAAGTTATTGTATAAAATATTATAATAAGGTGCCTTTATATAGGCCTAGCAATGATCCTAATAAGGAGATAAACCTAATTAAGAAAGGGAACAATTAGGGGTACATTGAACCTAGACTAGTTATTCTAACAGTCCCCTCAAACTCAAGGTGGAAAATGGAAACAACTTGAGTTTGAAAACTGAATTCTGGAGTCGTCTTGGAGGTAGAGCCTTTGTGAAGAACAACGAAATGAGCCGAAGGGTGAGAATGATAGTCCGGTTGTAGAGGGTGCCTGACGGAGTAGTGGCTAAGAGGTGGTAGACGAAGGTCTGATAGAGTAGATGGTGGGGTGGTGAATTAAGGTCCGGTCGGTCGGAGGTCCGATAGAGGAAGAGGCCGGGTGGTGTGAGATCCGGTCAATTAGAGGTCCGATAGAGGGGTTGATGAGGTGGAGATTCGGTCGATCAGGAGGACTGATAGAGAGACCAGTAGATGAGGTAGAGATCCAGTCGATCGGGAGGTCTGATACATAGGCCAGTTGGGGTGAGGGTTAATATCCAGCCGATCAGGAGGTCTGATAGACAAGCCGATTGATGAGGGTTGAGATGATTGGTGAGGTATTGCTTCGGCTAATCAAGAGGTCCGATAGAGAGGCCGGTTGATGAGGTAGAGCTTCGGCCAATCGAGAGGTCCGATAGAGAGGAGGTCGGGTGGTGGAAGTGGAGGTGGAGGTTTTGCCTATCGGAGGTCCGATAGAGGAGGTCGGGTGGTTGTGATGATGCTTGAAGTTGGTGATGGGGTGTGTTTGGCTCAAAAATGTAATGGAACAGTGAAGGGCTTATTTGGTTAGAACAATAAAAAATAGTTGTTTGGTTGATTTGATTGCAGCAGAGAGAGTGGAAGGTATGATTTTATCTTGACCGAAGTTCGGCGGGTGACATGATCATCACCTGCTATTAGCGGTAGAATACGATAGAGTTGTATTCAATATTAAGATAGAAAGAGAAGAATTGTATTGAATTGTATAAAATATTATACTAAGGTGCCTCTATAAGGTGCATGTATAATAAGGAGAGATAAACCTGATTAAGAAAGAGAACAATTAGAGGTATAATTAGGGGTACATTGAACCTAGACAAAATGAACCTAGACTAATTATTCTAACAACGTCATTGGAGAGAATTTTTTTTGAAGAATCATGATATATATAATTTGGTAATAATATGAGGTTTAATGTGTCCATTGAAAATACAATAAGACCACTGAGCATCTTTCAACACTAAGCTACTGTAGATCATATTTTGATTAAGAATTTGATCATGGTCTCATGAATCTACTAATGACAGATTAGAAAGTTAAAGACTAAAAAGGAGATAACCATGACAATGTCACTCGGGATGGAGAATTTCTTTTACGCAACCCTAGCCAATCATTTCAATTTCTTTGGGTCAATTTTGGTGTGACTCATAATATTGATCCACCACACTTTACTGATTACAAAAAAAGTTTTTAGTTTTGTGAAAAAGTTGAAAGTTAAGGAGTGCATGAAGTGAATTAGAGTGCATTCTATGTAGGGTGTACTGCCAATATATACAGATATTTGAAATAACAATGTTAGGGAAACAAATGGCACAGTGCCACTAGAGAGAGATAGAGTCTGGGTGTGAGTGTTAGTGAGATTTGTTAGTACCCCAAATTACTCTATTTGAAATTGTTCGTGCCCTTGAGCATTTCATAAATTTTATTTATTTTTTATTTTTGTTTAAGCTAACTTAATTTATTTTTGTAAAAAAAAAAAATTTATAATATTAATATTTAGATTCGTACTTAATTTAGATAGAAAAAGACCTTGAGATAGGGAGAATGATGCATAGAGAGGAGGGAATGAAATGCAAAATGTGTAAAAACCATGGAGAGTTTAAAGTTTTTCAAGATCTAAAAAGTGGGAACCTTAAATTATGACACACATTTAAATATCTAAAGAAATGTCCTAGTTAGCAAAATCATTCCTCTTATATAAGTGAGTGTGTGTATATAATTCTCTCATGCAATTTAGTTAGTGAGCTCACTTGGGCTTTTATATATGATGAGATGATATATATATGAAGTCTCTATCTTTTGCTATTATGGTTTCCAGCAGCACATGGTATCAGTACTCTAGCTTCTGTTTCAAGAAGTGCTACATATATAATATTGTCTGTCCACAATTGGATTTCGTTGATGAAAAGATAGAGATATTAGTGATCAAGGCCTAATTAACCTATAAATACAAAGCTAAGAAAATGACGAGAAAAAAAAACAACAACATTAATAGTGTGAATTAATTCTATTTCCATTTTCATAAGAACTCGGATATAGATCGAAATTAATATTCTTCACTAAGCATTCACTAAGTGCGATTCACTAAGCATTCACTAAGTGCGATCTTTGGTTTATGGAAGAAATAGCTTTTCCTTCATATTTTCTGTCCTGCTAAAACCAAAAATTATTCAAACTTTGTAAATATATTTACAAGATAGAAGAAATGGTACGCATGCATGTTGAAAAAAAGAAAAAGAAAAGGAAGGAAAAAGAAGAAAAAAAAAAAAGCATCTATGATGAAATTCATCATCATGCTATATTTTTTGTGGTATAAAGATATCTAAAAAAAGGTGAGACGGGGGAGAGAAAGAAAGTGCTAATGAAAGACTAAAGATTTTCATTTCCTTTTATCAGTCTTTCAAAGATCCCAAATTTGGGTATGGCTTCTACTCTCAGTTCTTGATTAAGTGATTAACCAACTATTTGAAATTAGTTGAGATTATTATCAATTCTTGAGAAATTTGAGTACGTTTCGCGACCTATTTTGATCACTACTTTTTCAAAATCAAATTAACTTTAATTAAAATTGAAACAAAAAATGCTTTTAAAAGTTGTGAATTGAAGCGTCTTTTAAGATGTTGAACTGAGCATTAAAAAAGAAATTCAGTGAAGTTGTCAGTTTACAAAAATCTCTAATTATGACAACACTATCAAAAGCTAATCAACGTTTCAAAGGATCTTTACAAAAAAAAATCTCTTAGTAATAATATTTAGGGTTCTTTAGATTTCAGTCCTTTATTGTATCCGTATCCAGAAATCGATCCATTTTATAAGTCCACTTAAAAATTAGTCCCTCACCTATTTTGAGGACCAAAATACCCCTATTCCTCCCATAAATCAAGGTTTTAAAATTCAAAACCCAGATTTATTTTATATATATATATATATAGAAAGAGAGAGAATTAAAATAGAAAATTTAATAAATACCCCAACTCCCATAAATCAGGGTTTTTTAATTCAAAATCTTGATTTGTTATACATATATATATGTGTATATATAGAGAGAGAGAATTAACAAAGAAATTTTATCTATTATAGTGAGAAATTTCTAACATTTTTTAACGTATTTGATGATAAATTTCTCACAAAAAAAAAAAAAACACCAAATTTCTCACCTTTTTTTATCTATTACAGTGAGAATGGAGCAACAATAGACATGGGTTTGGTGAGAAATTCTCAGTTCTAGAATTTTGATAGAAATTTAATAATACAAATTTCTCACTAAAAAAAAACTAGATTATCAAAATGACCCACTATTTTTCAAAATACATACTAACAAAAATCATGAAACTAGACTAAACCATCTCTTCTCTCTATCCATGGTATACTTGACTTTTGAGACAAAAGAAAAAAAAAAAAAAAAAACCAGAGACTAGATTGAGAGAGTGGTAGAGAGAGAGAGTTGCTGGGGGTTACTCATATGACTCACATAATACATAAATCAAAATTCTCACCCAATTTGCCATTGTACAATACATGAATTCCACCACTTTATGGTTTGTCTTCATTCCCTCACTCTGTAGAGGGCCCTGATTGAGGAAATAACAAAAAAGCAAATTACGATGGCTCGGACATATATAGAAGCCATAAATTCCTTTATTAACTTATTTAGATCATCCTCAATATGTTGAAGTAAAAACTTTTCTTACCCAAGTCTTGGTATATCGATTACAACACCAGTATCAAGTTTTTATCAACCGAAAGATACACTCGATTGGAACAATCATCTAAAACTCTGACCATTCTTGTATCCTCTGACCATTCTTGTATCAATTGGGAAAACGTCGGTGTATCACTTGAGTAATTGCAAGTAGAATACCAAATCGTCACACCAGGGCAGAGAGAAAGATAGAGAGAGATCATGGGAGGCAGAGAGTGAGATAATGATAAAGAGATATAAATGGATCTTGATTTATTTGGGTTTCAAATTGAAATCCCTGATTTTAAGTTAATGGCATATACACAGATATGTATATGTATATATATAATGAATGGTAATTTTGTCCATAAAAAATACAGATATTTGGGAGAAATGACTAATTCCTAGTATATCTTATTGATTAAGGATGGATTTAAGGGTTTAAAAAGTCAAATACACTAAATTTTCTTTTGACCCATTATGACTCTATGAGGGACTATATCTTATATTTCTATAATATTTATCCCTCGATCCCTAGTCAAAATACCCACACTTATGCTTATTACACATATAGTAAAAGATTTTGAATGTTACACATGTATGTGTATAAAACTACAAAACTTTTATTTAAGATTGTTTGTATTTATGTCAGTATCACTACAACAAATTTAACTTTTGTGGCGCACAAAGTGTCACAAATAATCAAAACGCGTCACAAATACTTATTTGTGATACGGTAATGCGTCACAATTAGGATCACAACCCTGGTCGCAAATAATTTTTTTGTGACGTAGTCAACGTGTCACAAATAATAACATTATTTGAGATGCAATAGTGCGTCACAAATAATAGAATACGGCGTCACAAATAAACTGCTATGAATACCAACACGCCACAAATAAGAGTATTATTTGTGACGCACTATATGCGTCACAAATAGTGATTATTTGTGACGTTTATATGCGCCACAAATACTCAATAACTTTAATTATTTTTACTAGTTGTGACGCCTGTACATGCGTCACAAATAATAATGAATATGCTTCACAAATGCTATAGAAAAATTAAATATATATATATTTTTTTCCTAATTAGGTAATTTTTACGTGCTATATACCTGCGATAATATCTTCAAAAACACAACTACAAAATGCATGCACAAGAAATAAACATCGACTTAAAATTTAAAGATCAAGTCCAACATCCAAAATACAAATTCATACAAATAAAAATTTAAGTGTTTTCCAATATAACACTAAAATTCAACACATCCAACATTTGGGATCACAAAACACATCCAACATCTTCCACAATCCAATGCAATTCCAAACCTGAAATGTGAAAAAAAAAAAAAAATACATTTTAGCCAATCCAAGAAAAATTATAAAATGAAAAACTCAAAAAAAACATATTTATTTTGAAGTCTAACTAGACAAATGAAAAAATATAACTTGTGAGGCGTAATTTGATAACCGGAAGTCCGTTTTGCATTCCATTTGTTCCCACAACTTTCTTTTGTCGTGTTTGAGATGCAAGTTAAGTTTCACGTCTTTCGGATCGAAGGTTAAAAACATAGCTTTTTCAAGTCATAGTATGTCAAAACTTATTTTTACGCGCTATTTAATAACCCGAAGCCCGTTTCACATTTCGTTTGTTCCCACAACTTTCTTTTGTCGTGTTTGAGGTGCGAGTTATGTTTCACGTCCATCGGATCACCGGTTTACCGTTTCACCCCCCCCCCCCCCCCCCCCCCAAACCCCAAAAACATAACTTTTTCAAGCCTAAGTATGTCAAAGCTTGTTTTTTACGCGTTACATGATAACCGGAAGTCCATTTTACATTCTGTTTGTTCCCACAACTTTCTTTAGGCGTGTTTGTGGTGCTAGTTAAGTTTCACGTTCATCGGATCAGCAGTTTATGGTTTCAACCCCCCAAACATAAAAAACTAAGTTTTTTCAAGCCTAAGTATGTCAAAGCTTGTTTTAGACGCGTTATTTGATAATTGGAAGTCCGTTTTGCATTCCATTTATTCCAAAAACTTTCTTTAGGCGTGTTTGATAGGACGCGTCACTAAAGATAGTGAACTTCTCATCCGACTTGGGTATAGCTAGTACCGGTGCGGTAGTGAGTCTCTCTTTCAACTCTAGAAAGGCGTGCTCATGCTTCTCTGTCCAGTCGAACTTCAAATTCTTCTTCGTCAATCCGGTTAATGGTGCAGCTATTTTAGAAAACCTGTCACACCCCAATCCGCTCCGCGGGCTAGGACACGTGTAACAAGCCAACAAACCAAACAATCATTTGTTTTTAACGTTCCAAAAATAACATTACAAACTGAAATACCAGGGGTAAAATAGCTTTTTATCAAACGAAATAATAAAGAGAAATAAAATAAAATCTTTTTTTTTTTTAAATTATCGAATGGTACTTGGACAGAGTTCCCCCTATTATAGTACTATTTCCCCCTGTTAAACAAGAATTGAAATACCAAAATATCACCAAAACACTTGCAAAAGACTTTTAAAACTTCAATCCACAATATATATTACAATAATTTAATATGAAACCAAAATATAAACTTATTTTCAAAAACCCAAACACTAGAAATATAAATACCCATCTAAATCCATTTACATATAAACATATTAAATATTAACCATTTATCTCAAGCTATCCCAGAATCCCCACAGTTCAACGCTTTTCACTGTGATGCTCGTCCGTACCTGCGTGGTCATTAGCCACAAAAATTGATTAAGCTTTCGCTTAGTGAGTACGTGGTACTAATCATGCAATTGGAGTATTTAATGTATCATAACCACCAATTAAACATCACAACAATAAATGGTCGCAGGCATGTCAAGTAATCAATCACCATCGTTCTGGACCCCTGATTCCGGGCCATTCTCACTTTCGTCGCTTTTAAAGCGATATCACTCACTCTCATGTGACCGTAGTCAATACGTTGTGGTCGTCACCACCGTCCCCTTTTCTCTGAGGACTTCATCATCATCCCCCTTTTCTCTAAGGAATGGGCGTCCCTTATATACGGGCTAAATAATGGTGATTATCAATTGACACCCTTTGACCCAAATAAGCACATAAGCAACTCAACATGTCAACATGACAATTTTAACATTTTAGACATGTTAAATAATAAATTATCACATGCTTTTCTACTTAATCATAAATTAAGCATTCTAAGCATTTAATAATAATTATAAGACATTAAACATCCAATTTGGGGATTAGGACACTCACCTCACGAATAAGTCCCAAATAAGCCTAGAAATCCTAACCTCCTTCGCAAAACTAGCTCTAGGTATTCCCAATGATATTCCTACATATATATATATCACATATATGTATCACCCCTTAAAATGGGTCGCAGACTAATATTACCAAAATTGAAAAAGAAAGATATAGAAATAATCATCTCACCTTCAAGAGTCCGAATATGGCTTCGGTTCGCGAAATAGAGGTCACACGGCAAAGCTACAGTGATAAAATGGCGCAAAACCCTATTTTTTTTCTTTCTTTCTCGTTGAGTCCAACTCTCTGAACTCTTGTTTAGACTCTTTATTTTTTTTTTTACCCACTAGCCGACTAACATATCCTTATACTAAAGGATATTGTCAAAATTTTATCCTATTTCCATTTACACCCCCATAAGTTTCTAAATTCTATTATGAAACCTCCTAAACTTTATATTAACTACCAAATGTCTAAGTAGGTATGTGTTTATGTCACGTATGGGTCCCAAAAGTGGTCCCAAATATTTTATGAAGTTGCTATTTAGCCTACTAATTATGAACCATATTCCAATTCGCCCTCACACGGGTACCCAAATTGGTACCATAAAAGGTCATAACTAGCAATAAAATATTAAAAGCAATTAAACAAATATTCATTTAATCACATATATGCAACTAAATGCAATTTATCTAACCTGGACCTCCCGTGGGTCCCATTTCACATCTGTCCAACTGTGCCCTTATCAAAGCACTTATCACATCGGGGTAACTGGAACTTACCACAAATATCACATGCAATTAATTATACTAATTAATGCATGAAAAAAAATAAATATTACTTCCATTTTCTGGGTACGGGTATTACCCTATTCATCAAGTCCATAAAAGCGGCTGGTGCATTCGTAACCCCAAATGGCATGACAAGAAATTCGTAGTGCCCGTACTGAGTCCTGAAAGCTGTCTTCTCAACATTTTCAGCTTTTACCTTCAATTGGTGATACCCAGATCTCAAGTCAATCTTAGAAAATACTTGTGCCCCTTGCAATTGATCAAATAAGTCATCAATACGCGGCAGTGGATACTTGTTCTTTATAGTCACCTTGTTGATTTCTCGGTAGTCGATACACATTCTCATTGTCCCGTCCTTCTTCTTCACAAATAAAACTGGTGCTCCCCACGGTGATACACTAGGACGAATGAACCCCTTATCTAGTAAATCTTGCAGTTGAGTTTTCAATTCCTTCAACTCTACCGGAGCCATTCTATACGGTGCCCGTGAAATTGGTTGAATTCCTGGCATCACATCTATCCTAAACTCAATTTCCCTTTCAATCAACACACTAGGTAAATCTTCTGGAAAGACGTCTGGAAATTCTTTCACTACTGGTATATCTTCTAATTTCAGTTCAGTACTTCTAGTGTCAAGTATACTGTACAAGAATCCCTGACATCCCTTTTTCAACAAACGACACGCTCTGACAGCTGACACCAGATAAGGCGGTGGTGCTACACCTGTCCCTTGGAAACAAAATACATCTTGATTGGGCAATCGAAATGTTACTCTCTTATTCTCACAATCAATAATGGCGTGATTTGCAGATAACCAATCCATCCCCAAAATGACATCAAAATGTTGAATAACCAATGGCACTAAGTCAACAGTCAAATCTCTACCATTCACATCAATCCCACAAGCTTTAAAGACACCCGAACTTACTAGTGGAGCTCCCGATGGAAGTGAAACAGACAAATCAAAATCTAGTAGTTCTAAGGGTTTATCCAAATATTTAGCAAATGGGTGTGAAACAAAAGAGTGAGTTGACCCCGAATCCAATAATACTTTAGCAGATTGTGAGCATATAGGAAGTATACCTGAAACCACAGTGTCAGCGGTAGTGGTCTCCCCAGGCTTGAGCTGAAAATACCTTCCTTGTCGTTGCTCCCTCCCTTGAGATTGTTGCTGAGGTGGCCTCTGGCTTGGTGCACTTCCCATAGATGAACTAGAAATTCCTGGTCCTCTCTTTGGACAATTACGTTCCCGATGCCCCATGTCACCACACAAATAACACCGTATTCTGCTGTCATCTACACCTTGTCTCTGAGTAATACTTTATCTTGGCACACTCTGTCTTGATAGATTGGGACAATCTCTTGCCACGTGTCCTGGCCGTCGACAGTTGTTGCAAATGATAGGAGATAAGTTGCACATTCCCCAATGATACCTACCACAGATCTGACACCTGGGCTTGTTGCCCCCACTTCCCAATGAACTCCCCAAATTCTGTCTCTTGGAACTGCCCTGTCCCTGAAATTGACTACCTCCTGGCCTCTTGAATGGTTGACTTTGCCCGGATGACAATACACCTCGCTCAGCAATTAGGGCCACGTCTAACACTTCTGAATACGTCGATAGTCGGAGTGTATCTACTTTTCCCCTAATTTCATCACGAAGTCCTTCTTCGAATCGTCTTGCCCGAATGAACTCATTTGGAATCAAATCCATCGCAAATCTGGCCAAACTTGTAAACTGGGCTGCGTAGTCCCTAACGCTCATATTACCCTGACTGAGATGAGAAAACTCTCGGGCTTTCTGATCACTGAAAGATCAAGGAATATATTGCTTTGAAAACTCCTCTATAAACCCATTCCAGGTAGTTGGTGCGCCCTGCCTTAATACTGAAGTCCACCAGTTTTGTGCTTCTTCTTTTAAAGTGTCTGAGGCAAACAAGACCTTCTGTTCCTCTGTACATGGCAAAGCACAAAAAATTCTCTTCATATCGGTCAACCAATGATCAGCCTTCATTGAATCAGATTCTCCTTTGAACTGCCCTGGCTTTTGCTTATAGAACATGGCAATAGTTGTTGATTCTGTTCTTTGTTCTGGGTTTGATGAGCTCGGTCCCTCCTCGGTAACTCGAGTTTCGGCCACTTTTACCAAATTTTCCATAACTATTTCAATTATGTCCATACGGGCCGAAGATGGGTTCTCACCTCCAGACATCCTTGCCTGGCACCCACAACAAAGTATATAAATACATGTTACTTTTAAATAAATTACAATGCATGCTAAATAACATTTTAAAAGCATGCTAAATAAACGTGTATGCATGATCGTACTACTACGTGTCATTGTGTACACACTCACGCGTCGTCACTCGTACCCAAGGCTCTAGCCTATTGCTCTGATACCAAAAATTGTCACACCCCAACCCGTCCCGCGGGCTAGGACACGTGTAACAAGCCAACAAACCAAACAATCATTTGTTTTTAACGTTCCAAAAAGAACATTATAAACTGAAATACCAGGGGTAAAATAGCTTTTTATCAAACGAAATAATAAAGAGAAATAAAATAAAATCTTTTTTTTTTTAAATTATCGAATGGTACTTGGACAGAGTTCCCCCTATTATAGTACCATTTCCCCCTGTTAAACAAGAATTGAAATACCAAAATATCACCAAAACACTTGCTAAAAGACTTTTAAAACTTCAATCCACAATATATATTACAATAATTTAATATGAAACCAAAATATAAACTTATTTTCAAAAACCCAAACACTAGAAATATAAATACCCATCTAAATCCATTTACATATAAACATATTAAACATTAACCATTTATCTCAAGCTATCCCAGAATCCCCACAGTTCAACGCTTCTCACTGTGATGCTCGTCCGTACCTGCGTGGTCATTAGCCACAAAAATTGATTAAGCTTTCGCTTAGTGAGTACGTGGTACTAATCATGCAATTGGAGTATTTAATGTATCATAACCACCAATTGAACATCACAACAATAAATGGTCGCAGGCATGTCAAGTAATCAATCACCATCGTTCTGGACCCCTGATTCCGGGCCATTCTCACTTTCGTCGCTTTTAAAGCGATATCACTCACTCTCATGTGACCGTAGTCAATTCGTTGTGGTCGTCACCACCGTCCCCTTTTCTCTGAGGACTTCATCATCATCCCCCTTTTTCTCTGAGGAATGGGCGTCCCTTATATACGGGCTAAATAATGGTGATTATCAATTGACACCCTTTGACCCAAATAAGCACATAAGCAACTCAACATGTCAACATGACAATTTTAACATTTTAGACATGTTAAATAATAAATTATCACATGCTTTTCTACTTAATCATAAATTAAGCATTCTAAGCATTTAATAATAATTATAAGACATTAAACATCCAATTTTGGGATTAGGACACTCACCTCACGAATAAGTCCCAAGTAAGCCTAGAAATCTCAACCTCCTTCGCAAAACTAGCTCTAGGTATTCCCAATGATATTCCTACATATATATATCACATATATGTATCACCCCTTAAAATGGGTCGCGGAATAATATTACCAAAATTGAAAAAGAAAGATATAGAAATAATCATCTGACCTTCACGAGTCCGAATATGGCTTCGGTTCGCGAAATAGAGGTCACACGGCAAAGCTACAGTGATAAAATGGCGCGAAACCCTATTTTTTTTTTCTTTCTTTCTCGTTGAGTCCAACTCTCTGAACTCTTGTTTAGACTCTTTATTTTTATTTTTTTTACCCACTAGCCGACTAACATATCCTTATACTAAAGGATATTGTCAAAATTTTATCCTATTTCCATTTACACCCCCATAAGTTTCTAAATTCTATTATGAAACCCCCTAAACTTTATATTAACTACCAAATGTCTAAGTAGGTATGTGTTTATGTCACGTATGGGTCCCAAAAGTGGTCCCAAATATTTTATGAAGTTGCTATTTAGCCTACTAATTATGAACCATATTCCAATTCGCCCTCACACGGGTACCCAAATTGGTACCATAAAAGGTCATAACTAGCAATAAAATATTAAAAGCAATTAAACAAATATTCATTTAATCACATATATGCAACTAAATGCAATTTATCTAACCTGGACCTCCCGTGGGTCCCATTTCACATCTGTCCAACTGTGCCCTTATCAAAGCACTTATCACATCGGGGTAATTGGAACTTACCCCAAATATCACATGCAATTAATTATACTAATTAATGCATGAAAAAAAATAAATATTACTTCCATTTTCTGGGTACGGGTATTACAAAACCCTTCAATAAATCTTCTGTAATAGCCTACGAGTCCAAGGAAACTTCGAACTTTTGTAGGATTGCTCGGCCTAACCCAGTTCGACACAGCATCTATCTTGGATGAATCCATAGAAATTCCTTGAGATGACACCTTGTGTCCCAAAAATTTCTCTTCTTGCAACCAGAACTCACACTTACTGAACTTGGCATACAAGTGGTGATCCTTAAGCGTCTGCAATGCAATCCGTAGATATTGCTCGTGTTCTTTTACGGATTTAGAATAGATCAAAATATCATCAATGAAGACGATGACAAACTGATCCAAATAAGGCTTGAACACTCTATTCATCAGATTCATGAACACTGCCGGAGCATTCGTCATTCCAAACGGCATCACCAAGAATTCATAATGACCATATCGGGTTCTGAAAGCAGTCTTTGGTATATCTTCTTTCCGTACCCTCAACTGATGGTATCCCGACCGTAAGTCTATCTTGGAGAATGTTGTAGCTCCTTGTAGTTGATCAAATAAGTCGTCGATCCGGGGTAAGGGATACTTGTTCTTGATAGCCACGCAATTCAATTCTCTGTAGTTGATACACAGCCTGAGTGTCCCATCCTTCTTCTTCACAAATAACACCGGTGCTCTCCAAGGCGATGTACTTGGATGTACAAAACCTAGATTCTCGAGCTCTTGAACTTGTTCCTTCAACTCTGATAGTTCGGTGGGGGCCATTCTATAGGTAACCTTGGTGATCAGTACAGTACCCGGTATAAGCTCAATACAAAACTCTATACTTCTCTCGGGCGGCAGACTAGAAACGTCTTGAAATACTTCTTCGAAGTTCTTGACTACAGGTATAGACAACACTGTCGCTTCTGTACTGACGACTTCGATGTTTGCTAAGCATCTTGTGAGGAACATATCTCCCAAAGGGTTACATTGAAAATCAAAGGGTTGATTCTCATTGTCGGGGAATGTAATTCTCTTTCTCGCACAATCCAACTTCGCTTGATTCTGAGGGAGCCAGTCCATGCCTAGGATTATGTCAAACTCGTTCATCTATAGGACAATCAGCCTTGCAGGGATTTCACGATCTCCTAACCGTAAGGGACAATCCTTGCACACATGTCCTAACTTGACTGCGGCTCCTAATGGTGAAGTAGCTCTCAAAGCTTTCTCTAAACGATGAGGTAAGATACCCGATCTCTTAATCGTATTAACAGATATGAATGAAAGAGTAGCACCCGTATCAAATAAAACTTTAACATGGGAGTTAAACAAAGTCAAGGTACCTTCTACCGCTTGATGATCAGGTTGAGCTTCTTCATAACCTCCTTCTTCATACACAGTCCCATCATATCCAGCGGCATTAGGAATAATAGCATTCACGCAAGTCTGACCTTGCTGACCATAAGTCACTTGCTTAGGGGCAGTACAGAACTTGTTGATGTGACCTGGTTCACCATAGTTGTAGCAGACTATGCCTTGCTGAGCAGCACGCCTTGGTGCCTTGCAATCTCGAGCCAGATGACCGGGGTTGCCACAGTTGAAACATTTCTCAATGCTACTTCCTTCACCAACTTGAGGTTGAGTAGGATAGGTGATAGCTGGGGTCTTTTTGCTTTTGTCAAAATTCCTCTTCTGCCCTTGGGTACGATTCATTGGTGGTCTATTCCCAAAGTTACCCCTTTGAGGCGATCGGAATTCAAATTGATTTCGGTTCACTCGAGCGTCCTCTTCTAGATCAGTAGCCAAGCCAACCAATCCCTCAAACGACTTATCTAGGTGGCCGAGAGTCAGGCGGCGAATTTGCGGTGTCAGCCCTTGGTTATACTTACGGATCCTCTTTTCCTCAGTATCAACTATATGAGGGGCAAGCCGGGACAGTTTCTCGAACTGAGTGGTGTACTCTTGCACCGACTTGGTTTCTTGTGTTAGATCCATGAACTCCTTCTCTCTTCTGTGCCTCTCCGTAGCCGGGAAATACTTCTCCAGAAATCTCCCCTTGAACACAGTCCACGTCATTCCCGTCGCAGCTCCATTCCCGATAGTAGCTATAATCGAATCCCATCAATCTGCGGCGGCATCGGTCAATTGGAAAGTAGCTAACCTACTTTTGTCCATCTCATTGCACTAGACAGCCTCGAAAATGCGGTCCATCTGTCTTAACCACTGTTCCGCTTTCCATGGTTCCGCGGTACTCGCAAACTGCTCGGGCCTTAGCATACAGAATCTCTCCAGCAGCTTATCTCCAGTTTGTCGGTCTCGTCGGTTTTCATTCTGATTACTAACCCTTTGAGACGTCTGACAAAAGCTTCAAAAATTCCGGTGGGATCGGCAGCCTCAGGTGCTCCCTCAATCAAATTCCTGTTCCTCCTTGGTCTTCCAGCCATTCTATGCAAAATAGTGATAGTAGAATGAGAAAAATGCATGCAACAAAAATATTAAAGCAGTTTAAATGACAACAACATCAAAAGAGTATTTCTATATATAACTTCTCGATCAAGTTGATACAAAAAGCATGTATAATCAGTCAATGCCTACCCTAGCTATATGGGTTAGGACGCATATGTCCATGCAAGAGTTAATGTTACAAAAATGGGGTCATTGCCCTATACTCGAATGCATGTAAATACAGTTGCAAAAAGAGATAGAGCTACTAGTCAAAATAGTCAATATATACAAGGTGATATCTAAGAAATCAGTCGTCTCTGTAAGCGACTATTAGAAGATCTAGCGAATCGACGGGGCGAAATCACTGAACAAGGAACGGGCCCACCAAATCAAAATCAGAGCTCTGAGAGGTTGACGAGGAAGCAGGCGCTGGGGCATTTGCCTCAATTACCACCTCCTCAGGCAGAACTAGCTCAAGTGCTAGCTCCTCCTCGAGCTCAGCTGCGAGGTCATCTAGACCTATGCCATCCTCTCCTATAACATCCCTGGCAATAGGGATAACCATGACGTCGTCGTCACCATCATCCTCAACAGGCGGGGGCATCTCCAACTGTGCTAGATGAGTGTGCACAACCTGGATCTCAAAGGGGAAATAGAGAGCATCACTATCAACTAGTCTCGTATCTCAACTAGCACTAAGCGTTGAGCCTCTGCGAAATAGCGTATCTCAAGGCGAATACGCGTCAAATCAATTATCCCCACCACGTGAACCTGGTGCCACAGATCTAATACTACAATCGTTATGGCCAGCTGCTCAATGGCGGTATGATATAAATCGAGAAAAGCTGGGACTACTGCCCCGGGAGTCACCAAATGTCCTCCAAACCCATCTAGTCGTAGAGTGGCTGAGCTGGGTCCATACCTGATAAAAAGGTACTAACTTAAATCAGGAAAGAGATAATCTTAGGCGTTTCGGTTCTGAGTCTATCCTCCCTGTCGTATCATCGGGTGTGTGAAGCTTAAGCTAACAGATCGTGAAATCGGGTCTAAACTGGTAAACCCTAACCTGGCTAAACTATTCTGAGATAACCTAGCTCTGATACCACTAAATCCTGTCATGCCCCAATGTAGCATAAATATGGAAAGCGTTTAATTTCCTTTATGGACCCGTAGGTCTCGACAGTTTGAAGGATCGATTCTGTCCCAAACGTCGAACAACAAAAATCAGAGCAGAGCAATCAAGGCTTACAATATTTTTCTAACTTAATAATTATTACAGCACGGGGTCTCTAAAGGCACAAACCGCCTTAAATCAAAACAATAACTATCGTCTATTACAGTCATCCTTATTACAAAACAGTTTATAACTTAAAACATATAAAAGTAAATTCTCTTTCCTGCAGTGACTCTCAGTTTACGTAGTCGTAGGGTCCAACAATATCATAACCTGAAAAGCCTAGACACGAATGTCCATGACACATCAACGTCGTCACCTTCAAGAAGCTGGTGAGTATTAAAAACATAACTTTGAATGTAACACATACTCATTTACCATTTTCCAATTCCCATTTAATTCAACAAGTTTATATTAAAGTAAAGAGTTCATTTTAGAAAATAACCACAATATCATTTGAAAGATATAATATATATGTGACCGTGTATGAAAACAATGCACCATCTCATCTTACCGACTCTTTTCTCTCGACAAACACAACAACCCACTATCTCACACTAGTATCCTTGTAATACGCCAATAGCCACACTTTGGCACAGGGGTGCCAGGGAATGTCCAAGTTTGCCTCACACTTTGGTCATACTAGGGAGTGTCTAATGCCTCACACTTTAGTACCTAATCCGCCTCACAAATACCGGAGGTAACCTCACGCAGTATCCAGACTCGGGTACCAGGGAGTGTCCGTAGACCATACTTTAGCACTACCTTGGGTGCCAGAAAATGTCCAAGTTCGGCGTCACACACTTTAACGCTACCATGGGCGTCAGGGAGTGTCCAGTTTTGCCACCGTCGCATTACAAAGATACTCTCACCGCAATCTCAACACGCCATACTTTGGTACACAATTACCAGGGAGTGTCCACAACACAATCTCAACCACACACTCTTTTCCACTCTGACTACCACACACCATGCATGTACAACTGACTCCACATGTATGTCATGAAACCTTAAACAAAAGGAAAATGCTGAATTATAGGAACAACGTACGTGCGGGGATTGTTAAGCCGTAATACATCATTTCAATCATCCAAACATAACCAAATAGGTTTCTGTTTTAGTAAATTTCCCAAACAGAGCTTTAAAAGTCCTTGAAACATCACCCAAACAGTTCTTTAACATAAAACAAGCAAAAACCAGAAATTGTAAAAAGTCGCGCACGTGGGTCGCTCGCGCGAGGGGTCGCTCGTGTGACATGCCCAATTTTTGTTTTCTTTTTTTTAAAAAACTTTTCTATCTGTCAGATTCACACAGCTTGCGCGCGCGGTCCGCTCGCACGACCTGCCTATTTTTCAATTTTCTTTTACAAAACTTTTCTGTTTGCCTGGGAACACAAACCTAGCCCGCGCGAGTCGCTCACGCAGTCCGCTCGCAAGATCGCGCGCGCGGGTCCAGGCAGTGTCTTCGTCTTCCTCGCTAAACTTCCCCTATTTCAGTTTTAAGGGGGTCTTTTGACCCATTTTGTAATCCAGATTAAAACATGGCATGTAATATATGGATTTCTTTGTTTTTCGACGAGGATTATGAATCTACGATCAATTTAACATGAATCCAAACATAGATCGCTAATTTTACGAAAAACTAAAAGATGTCAAATTTTGATTTCTTATATACTTTTTCTTATGAACAAATTAAGCTCTAAAGCTTTAAACATAGCATCCATGATGTATAATCTATCATTTTTATCTCTAAAAACTTATTTTGGTTAGGATTGAAAAACTTCATGTTTTCAAGCTTTGAATACCAACGTAAGAGCATCCATGGTGATTACAAATTATCAATACACAGTAGCAAATAAGGAGTGAATTACATTCTGAGTGAGTTAGAAATACTCACTGTGCTATGAGTTTGGAGAAATTGTTGAGAAAGATAGTAATACAAAAAATCAATTTGAAGCTTGGCTATGGAGAAGAGAAGCTTTCTCTGTCTAAGAATTCTGTATAAATGAACTCTCAAACCCTCTCTTTTCTTTCTGAAACTCTCTCTATATCAAGTTGAAGACCAAGTGCAGATTGTGTGGGTGTGGGTTGTATATAAAGAAACCAAACTCACACTACTTGGAGCCCAAGAACCATATCCAATACTCTACAATTGATTTTGTTTTCCATTTTATTATATACCAAAATACATATGAACTGATATATACTTACGTATGTGTATATGATCAGTTTATAGGGGCCAAAAAAGGTGTATAGGGCTCAACTTGTATGTGTTTGGGAATTTAAGCTTATGGTCTTAAGTTAACACACTCACACAATGCATTGCCAAAACAAGGCCTAAGTCAATGATTAGTTTCCATAAATGGCAATAAAGCATATATCAAATCTTGCTTTACATCACTTCCAAAATCTGTGGAAGTTCAACGCGCTGCGGACAGTTTTGAACATAAACTGATATTTTCGCGGCGCGGTGTTCACCACAAAAATACAGAAAATTCATTTCATCAGAAATAGTTTTCCGATCTTATAAAAATACAGTTTGAGTCAAAAGTAAATGTTTTCACCGTTTTGAAATACAGACTCAAAATCCAACACAGGTATTGCTAAATTTACAGAAATTGCAGTTTGACCGCAATAATAATTTTAAATATGAAGTAGCACCAATAATAAGGTTTAACACATGAGTATAGAAATTGAATAAAAGATGGCAATCCCAATTAAATTTTAAATGCGACAAATGCCATTACAATTTATATGAAAATGCAGGTTGTTACACTATCACATGCTCTGTATTCAATAGTTCTACTCTTTAACAGATTATTAACATGCAGTCGTGTTCTGTCTACTATTCAGTTCAACAATAGAAACATATGGCATTTACCACCAATAAACAGTTCATCTCATAATATTAATTTAAACATTCTATAAGTCTAATATAACGTCATATTGATAAATCGTATATCACGATATCAAGTATAGTACAACTACATCATCATTCGTACAAACATTACAACTCAGGTATATCACAACTAGCTCATAGAATATAACAACATATAAATCCATTCTATCCTTATCCAATCGATTGGAAAACAAGGCAATCGAATGGAAACAATGCCAATCGATTGGCCAAAATGGCAATCGATTGGGATAGCAATCGATTGGAAACTATATCAATCGATTGGGAAACTATCCAATCGATTGGATCCAATGGCAATCGATTGGACTCTGTCTTCTTCCTTAAAAACTGATAGTTTTATATAAAAACGTTGGGAGTTCTTTCCTCTTTCATGAACGTTATTAAGCATACAAACACCTCAAAAATAACCCTTTGAGTGAGTTAATGAAACTCACATTATCCCGGCGTTTCGATGACGGTGTCCCGAGCTCTGCGATAGCTATGGTGGTCTCCTTTCCTTCTTTCTTCTCTATCTCTCTCTGTCTGACTCTACTCTCTCTCTCTCTGTGGTCTCGTCTCCTTCTTCATCTTCTTATTTCCCTCTAACCCGAGAGTGTGGTGTGTGTATATATATACAATATATATATGTGTGTGTATATATAAGAGTATATATATCTCTCACTCTCTCCCAAACACACACACAATAAAACATACATAAGTATAAGGGGAGGGGTATATATAGGGAGAGGGAAACAATCATAACCACACAAATTAAATGAGGTGGCCAAGTCCAGCTACTCCCAATCGATTGGTACTAGGTGCCAATCGATTAGTATATGCCACGTCATGGATTCAGGTCTGCAGCAAGGCAATCAATTGGTACAAATCCAATCGATTGGGAAGGCAATCGATTAGATTAAGGGCAATCGATTAGGCTCTCAAACTCAAAGACTAAGAAAGGTACTAGGGATACATATACACCTGAAAATATAGGGTATTACATTACTAAGCCATTTTGTGGAGCCGATATAGGCATTAAGGTCGCATTATTGAAAAGAAGAATCGTGGGTCTTACTCTTTCGTGTGGACTTATTGGCGAGGAGTCGCAGATTGAGAATACGGGACGTATACATGAGGCTCCGGAGACTAGTATAAAATGAATAGATGTGGATGCGAGCATGTTTATCATTCATGTATATTTGTTATTTTATTCACTAAGCGTTAGCTTAAACAAATCGAATATGTATGGTTATTCAAATAACTATTTCAGGTGTTAATGCCGGTGAGGAATCGAGGAAATGATCGCGAGATGTTGGGAGTTCACTTAAAAGGCGACATATAGATGTTTATCTCGTAGTTTTGTAATCGAATAATCTATTTCATTGTTTTGTTAAGGAACTTGTAATAGGAATGGATAATAGTCTTGTATACGTTTTATTTGAATTCCAAGTTCTGTAAGGAATTACTACGTTTTGTATTGATTTTGAAGCCACGGTTTGGATTAGTTAAGTTATTTGAATCTGAACCTAGAGTTCACGTTTTGAAGTATTTTACTTGTCGACTTCATATCTTGTTTTGATGTTAAGATCGTTTGCGATCGCATGGGTCGCTTGACCTTAGACAATATCCTAGTGCAAGAAGGATTGATATCAGAGGGTCATTCGACCGGTCGAAGGGGATAGCTCGACCGGTCGATGTGCCCTCTGCTATGAAGAATTATTGTCGAGGGGTTATCCGACCGATCGAACGGGCAACTCGACCGGTCGAAATGACCCCTACATGAAAACTTTTTATACCCCTTTCCGCATCTTATTTAAATGTTTTGATTGGTTCTTAGGGCATCTTTAGGACTCCTTTGAATATAAATTCAATTGTTTCGAAATATAATTACGTTTTCAAATTTATACGGATTTTATCAACTTCGGGTGAATTGTTTCAAAAGTGCGATTACTCGCTGTTATTTTTAAAGTATTTTTTTTCGCTACTCCAACTTTGTAATGACTAGGAAGAGCCTCGATGGTGTGCCACAGGATCCGGTTCCGCTATTGTGGGATCGGGCTATGATAGTAATACTCTTATATATATATATATATATATATACATATGTAGTTTTAATCAAATATATATTGTTTGATTGTGTATATTTGTCTTTCTAGATTTTAAATGAGTTTGTGTGATTTAAAAAAAAATTACAAAGGAGGTCCGTATAATTTAATATTACCTCGACGGAGGTCAGAGTAAACTTTAGAGAAATTGCTAAGGGTATTTTGGAAGAATAACACATTTATTTGATGACATAATCATTTTTAGTCATAATGCTTTTGTAACGGAGAGGGAAAGTGGTACCTAGACATTAAACTTAGGGGAAGTCATTATAATTTTGAAAATCACAATGAAGGTCTGTGTAATTAGACCTAATCTTAGGGAAGTCAGAGTAATTTACCCTAAAATATATGCCAAAATCAATTACTCGAAAAGATATTTACTATTTTAATGTGTTTATAATTACAAAGTAAGTATAATTCGTTCGGCGCCGAACTGGGTCTTAGGTTCCTCCATTGCATAAGTCGAGTGTTCGATCCCCACCCCTTTCACTTGTAATTAAAATTATATTTTAAATACATAATTAACACAAATTTTGGTGGATAGGTAAAGAATCAATTGTTGACTCTAAGAGATTGCTGAATTAATTTTGAGTTATTGAGTTAAATAGAGCATATTATATTAGCTCGGGTGCACATAAAGGTAAACCCAAACTATATATGTTAGATTTGGTACTCAACAACTACTTTCAATTGGTTCTAGACAAGAATAACAAGAAAAATTTATAGAAGAGTAGCTTTCAAGGGTGGGTCAAAACCCCAAGTTGTATTAAGATTTGTATTAGCTAATAAATATATGTGATTGCATCACCATTTGTGGCCTATCAATGTCACGCACACAGCCAGATTTAACAAACTATTGCATGTCAATAAATAACTACTTGTCTCAAAAATAAAAATAAAATAAATAAACAAAAAAATAAAACACTATTTAAATACATCATGGTTTAGTCCAACAAATTTTTAATTCTTTGTATTATTATATATTTATTATTCAACGGATGTAGAAAAACTCACCATATTTTCTCACTAGTAGAAGTAGAATTATGAACTTAGAGTCTTTCGTGATGTCTAATTATGGAAAAAATAAATTAGATTGACCTTGAAATTTACAACAATTGCAAGCAAACCCCTTCATGTTTTTGAGATTAGTGTCAGCCAACTCGGATAGGAACTCAATCCTTCGCTCTCCTGATGCTTATTGATTGATTTGTAAAACACTGAAATAGTTAAATTAAAAGTTAGCTCACCGGGTAATATTTGGGCCCACAGTGCCAACCAGGAGAGAGATAGACGGTAGATATAAGTATTTGTGAGATTTAATTGTGCCCCTAGCTAAGGGTGTAAACGGTTCGGTTCGGTTTGGTTCGGAGTGTGTAAATTTTCGGTTCAGTTTCGGTTTTACACTGCACAAATTAAATGAAAACCGACCGAACCGATCGGTTCGGTTCGGTGTGTCGGTTTGGTTCAGTTTTTTAACACCCCTACCCCTAGCATTGTTGTTAGCTCACCTGTATTTGCAATTGGATACGATCGGACAGGTGATGCGCACGGATCACATGAACATAGTTGCTGATCTGTGTTGATTATGTGTTGATTCCATTATTTATTGTTTTGCATTTTGTGAAATTGGGAATTCTTGTACATGATTCATTTGATTAACCAAAGTAGAGAGTAAGTTACTATAAATGCTTAAACAAGAGGTATGCATCTCAGTAATTGTCAAATATTTCATGAGTGATCAGTGAAATTGAACATTGTTAAAAATATTTGTGTACATAAGAAACAATTTCATACCATAAGTTGCTCGGGTGTCAATATATCATGTGTGTGTTTAGTTAGATATACGATAGAACAGAACTTCAAGTACACGAAACAGAGCTGTATGTACATTTATGACAGACCAGAACTACACGCATGTATGATGTACCTATACATAATACCTCTAATGATCTGGTGTCTTGTAATTGAGAGTCAATGATAAGATCAAATTAGTTAGGTTTTAGTTTAAACTGATTAAGATTTTACTTTGACCTTTCAAATGAGTTGGGATTCAAGTTGAAAATGACTTCCTCTCAAGCAAGTCATGACACTGTTAGATTTCTCTACTACAGCGTTCAAAACTTTTTGACAGCAAAGAAAATCAAAAGAGGTAGGTGTGTATGATAAAACTGATAATTAAGAACTGAAAAATTAAGTATTGAATTTTGAAGTATTGAAAATTTTAATTGATTGAATGTGCAATATTGGGAAGAAAAAAAAAAGTGTTTCAATTACTGTAATAAACTAATTCAGTTATTATTTTCAGTAGAATTTTTTCACTCTAAATTTTCAGTAGATTTTTAGCAGCTTTATACTACTAAGTTGCAAATGTACTGAAAAGAATAAATGCTGAAAATTTTTTGATTACTTTATTGAATTATCAAACACACCTTTGAATGACAGTAATCAATGATGATATTTGGTTATTCCATTGTTGGTAGTGAGTTATCCATGTTTTGATTAGCATAGTAATTCAATTATTGTTGTTTGAATAGTTTCATTATTGAGCCCAGTAATTTATGGCCTCTTTCATCAAAATATTTAAAATTAAATGTATTTAATGCATATATGTAATAATAATCTTTAATTATGGTAGTATTATTATCGCTAATATGACCAATAAAATCTTAATATGGCAATCAAAATATCATTATAAATGGTGGCAATGAGATGTCTGTCCTTGTTTGAATTTCGTCTCCCACGTTATCACGTATGCAATGTTCAATCACAATGAGATGTCCTAAAATGATCTAAATAGGAACCCGATTATGGGTGCTGTCATCCAAACATATTATGTTTTCTAAATTTTGAATCCTAAATACATGTCACATATTTTTAAAAAAAATATATTTATAGTAATTTAAAATTTGGGAAGATAGACTGTACAAATAAACTCATCTCAAAATTCAAATGAAAGGGAAAAAGAAGCCACGTCATTGGCAAACCCATCCCATATGATATGGGACACGTGTACATATAAACTCATGTATGGTTAACTTTAACCATAGTAGGTGGTCACCCAACCTCATTTCCAATACTGGTCCCAATTCCCAAGCAAGCAAATCCCCAAAGGCCCAAACCATTACAATGAATGAACCACACATACAGTACACTCCTCTATATATATACTACCAAAGTTACAACCCCCCTTGTAATTTCATACACTACTCTCTCTCTCTCTCTCTCTCTCTCTCTCTCTCTCCAAACAGAAACACTCAATACACACACACACACTCTCTCTCTCTCTCTCTCTCTCTCTCTGTGTAGGTGGTAGTAGCTCTGCCAGAAAGTGTGAAGCAGAGCAGACTAGTAACAGAGGACATATATACCACTCAGTTAGTTAAATAACGGCTTCTTTTCCAATTTTAACCCTCAAGTGCTATCTAATTTTCTCTCAAATGCCATTCGCCCATTCCCATTAGATCTGACCCAAATCTTCACCTTTTTGACACACTAGTCCACTTCTAATCAGCTCCTCCGCCGCCATGATTTCCGGCCACGACCTCTACACCGTCCTGACGGCGATGGTCCCGCTCTACGTGGCCATGATCTTGGCCTACGGCTCCGTCCGGTGGTGGAAGATCTTCACCCCTGACCAGTGCTCCGGCATAAACCGGTTCGTCGCCATCTTTGCCGTCCCTCTCCTCTCCTTCCATTTCATATCAAAAAATGACATATACGCCATGAACTTCCGATTCATCGCGGCCGATACACTCCAGAAAATCATCATGCTAATTGTCCTCGGAATCTGGGCCAATTTCACCAAAAACGGGACCCTCGAATGGGCCATTACGATATTTTCTCTCTCTACACTCCCCAACACTTTAGTGATGGGGATCCCTCTTTTGATCGCCATGTACGGTACATACGCCGGCGACCTCATGGTTCAGGTGGTGGTGATGCAGTGCATAATATGGTACACTCTGCTTCTCTTCTTGTTCGAATACCGAGGCGCCAAGATGCTGATCATGGAGCAGTTCCCTGAGACGGCCGCCTCGATCGTCTCGTTCAAGGTCGAATCCGACGTCGTCTCACTCGACGGCCAGGACTTTCTCGAGACCGACGCCGAGATCGGAGACGACGGGAAGCTCCACGTCACCGTGAGGAAGTCCAACGCCTCGAGAAGGTCTTTCTCGGCTATGACTCCTCGGCCGTCGAACCTCACCGGCGCCGAGATTTACAGTCTAAGCTCGTCCCGAAACCCTACCCCGAGGGGCTCCAATTTTAACAATTCAGATTTCTATTCGATGATGGGTTTTCAGGGCCGTTTATCGAATTTCGGCGCCGGAGATCTCTACTCCGTTCAATCGTCGAGAGGTCCGACGCCGAGACCGTCCAATTTCGAAGAGAATTGCGCACACGGGGCGCAAGTTATGAACTCGCCGAGGTTCGGATTCTATCCTGCACAGACGGTGCCCACTTCTTATCCTGCACCCAATCCCGAAATCTCTTCGACCCTCCCAAAACCCACCACCACCACCGCCGCCGCCAAGAGCCACCAGGCTCCACCACCAGCGCCGCCTCTACAGCAACAGCAACAGCAACAGCAACAAGGTATGTCGATGAACCACAGTAAAGCTAACCATGACGCTAAAGAACTTCACATGTTTGTGTGGAGCTCAAGTGCATCACCTGTTTCAGACGGCGGTGGGCTCCACGTGTTCGGCGGCCCGGATTTCGCTGCCAACGAGCAATCTGGACGGTCCGATCACGGCGCCAAGGAGATCAGGATGTTAGTTAATGATCATCCCCAAAATGGGGAAAACAAAGGTAACTTAATCAAACGTCACAAGTCACGAGCATTAATGCCTAAAATTGTTGTATTATTTTATTATTGTGGTACTGATTAATTTGTAGATTTTGTAAAATTAAATTAATTTTTCTTTTTTGTGCTTTTTGAAAGCTATTCCGGGTAGAGAGGACTTTGGTGGAGAGGACTTTAGCTTTGCTGGTGGTGTGAGAGATGGAGATGAGGATAGAGAAAAGGAGGGACCCACTGGGCTCACAAAGCTGGGATCCAGCTCTACTGCTGAGTTACATCCCAAATCTGCCGGAGTTCACGACGGCTCTGGCGACGGAAAACAGATGCCTCCGGCGAGCGTCATGACCCGTCTGATATTGATCATGGTGTGGCGTAAACTAATCCGTAACCCGAACACGTACTCAAGCCTCATTGGTCTAATTTGGTCTCTCGTCTGCTTCCGGTGAGAGCAGACTTCAATGTTAATTTTTTTTTTTTTTTTTTAAGTATAAGTCTATTATCAGAAGTTTGTTATATATAATACGGTAGTTAGATTCGAATTATTGCATATGAGAATTTAGTAATGGCTATAACTAGATTCTAATATAATTGTTAAAATCTGACTTTCTCATGTAAAAAGTTGTCCAATATATAAATTTATCCATTTTTTTTTACTGACTTTTACAATTTAATAATAGAATTTGAAATTTATATGTTATTATGTTTTATTTGCAGGTGGCATGTGGCTATGCCAAAAATCATACTGCAGTCAATTTCTATACTATCAGATGCTGGTCTTGGAATGGCTATGTTTAGCTTAGGTAAGTAGCCTCACTTCATTCCTTGTGTGTTGTTTTTGGTTCTCTCTTTGACTGTTGTCGCGAGAGTAACTGTAGATGCACACAATTACCTGAATATTAGGCACATATAATATAATTTAAGTCAAAGTAACACAGTTACAGCATATCAAAATTGACGGCTTGAAAAGTTATTCAACTTATCTGTAACACAACGTCATATTTATCATAGATGACGTGACGCTTACATCACAGGGATAGTATCCAAATAATTCTCGATTTTTAGAAAGTAAAACATTTTGTACAAGTAATTGCAATTGCTTGTGATTGAATTGAAACATTACACATCATATCAGTGGTGTGACGGTCGGGTGAATAATTTCTTGGTTCATAGACTCCGCCCTTTTACTATTAAGGCGCACTCGTGCGGCTTTGAAAACAAGTAGCTATGGTAGGAGTAAAAGAATTATAATCTCTACCATTCATTTTCTGACCTTTTTGCCACAAGTGACAAGTAGGAATTAACCATATCTTTGATCTACCAGACCATATGGTTGGTACTGATACATGCATATATTCGTGTATATATATATATAGATATATCTAGTCAGAGGAGTACAATTATTCAGTTTCTGACTTTTTTCTTTTTTTTTTTTTATTTTTTACAAGAAGTAGGAATTATCACCGGCTATAAATGGATGGACTACCCAACACGTGGGACCATGTCGGAAAAGTGGTCCCAAATTGGTGGCCTTCCGTTTAATTTGATGTCCTATTTTATTTATTCACATGAATCACATACTGAATATCAACGAGTAGTTGAAACTTTTAAAAAGAAAAAAAAAAAAAATTGATAATTAATATTTTGTGTTATATAAATATATATTGTATATCTGATTGATTTTAATTGTGGTGGTCCGTAAAGGTCTGTTTATGGCTCTTCAGCCAAAGTTAATAGCATGCGGAAACTCGGTGGCCACGTTCGCAATGGCCGTGAGGTTCTTGACTGGCCCAGCAGTTATGGCTGCCGCCTCCATTGCCGTTGGCCTCCGTGGCACCCTCCTACACGTCGCTATTGTACAGGTAATTAGTGCCTACCTATTCGCTTTCATATTCAAAACAATTTAAATTTTTTTTTAATTACTATAGAAATCATTAATTAAGTGATTATGAAACTCTAAAAATATTAAAGCAGAACTATTTTGTAAAACTGTCTTTGCGATACAAGCACAAAAGCTATAGTATTGAATAGATTGTGGCCAAAAACATTTATCTGCAATTGAATTATAGACACGGAAACAGTGGCCAAACGAGCCCTATATTAGTCTTTTTCTGAGAATTTCAAACTCTTTTTTTTCCTAAAAAAATTGAATTTTTCATTATTGCACTTCTTTTAAAATAAAAATTTCAGTTACATGAAACAAGAAATGGGAGAGTTCTATATAATGAAGGGTAGATTTGAAAAGTTCACAAGTACATTGACTCATCAACTAGATTTTTTATAATAGAATAAAGAACTCTTAATTTAGGATAGAGGGAGTAGTAGTCATATTACATGTACATATGGTTGCTATCATAATGCATTAATGAGAAAGAGATGCTCACAAAAGGATGTGGCACCCATGTGGCAGTTTTTGTGACTCTAGCATTGCTTGTGCATTAATAGTAGTGGGATAATTTTTCATTCAAGATGAATCTTTATCAGTTGATTAAAATCAGCTGGAAAAACATAATTTTAGGACGAACTTAAATCAATAGGTTGTTTGAAGACTTATATAGTGCCAATATTTTAGTGAAGTGATAGGGATATTTTTTTGTCTATTTTGGTGTTTGTTTGTTTGTATATTATTTATATATAACATCATACTTTGATTTTTTTTTTTTTTTTTTAAAGTATAAAGTTGTCTGACCAATTGTTATCCAATAGGCCGCACTTCCACAAGGGATTGTTCCATTTGTGTTTGCCAAAGAATATAATGTCCACCCGGCAATTCTTAGCACTGGGTAAGTGAAATCTCAACTTTCAAATTACAGTTAATACTTTTATATGATAATTTAACTTCATTTTTTTTTTTTGTAAAAATTGCAGGGTTATATTTGGAATGTTGATAGCTTTGCCAATCACACTAGTCTACTACATTCTTCTCGGATTATGAAGTTTATGAAGCAACCTAAAAAATTGGGAAAATGGAAAAATTTGTCGTCGTTGGATGTGTGTCGTGTGTTAGCTTAATTTGGATCATTTGATGGTTGCACTCGGGGATATAGTACTGACTAGTCATGGATTTTAAGCGGAAAAGAAGATGATCGATCTTCTTTTATGAACAACTTACGAAAACTCCAAGACATTTGGAGCCCAACGATTTGACAAAGCAAAGCCTTAATTTAAGGATCATGTTCCCACTTAAAAGTAATCGTATGTCTAAATCTTCGCACTTTTTACCGGAATTATAGAGACCGAACCTGGTAGGAGAGAAACAGAAGAGAGGAGAGCAGCGAAAGAGAAAAGCGGTCATTGATTAGTAATTTTTTTTTTTCCTCTTTATAATCGTTGTGCGTGTAAAGTATTATTGAAAAATTGGTCTCCTCGATTTAAGATGTGATAAGATAAGATTAGCTTGTTAATTGTGTTAGTATAGAAGGTTAGGGAGATTTCTCCTTTTCATTTTGTTCTTCAATGTATGTTAGTTTTGGTTTCCAATGAGTTTGGATTGGAGTTTTTGGACTCTCTCTATGTAATTAATTACTCTTTTAGAGTTTTATAATCAAAGGGCTCATGAGTCACTCACCTTGTTAATAAGAAAGTAGTGTTGTTTTTTTTCTTTTGCATCAACAGAAAAGGAATTTCACTTTAAACTTTGAAGCAAAGAAAAAGAAAGAAAAAGAAGAGATAGGGATTGAGAGGCCTTTGAAAGCCCATTATCTTTCTCCCCCAATGACAGCTTTTATACTTTTGGGCACAAAGCTCTTTGGAAAGGGCTTTTATAGAGAGAGAGAGAGAGATAAAAAGCAGAGAGCTGAGAGTCAAAAAAAGCTATTACTTTTTTCAATTGTTAGGCGCCTACAAACCCAACCCTACCCTACCCTAACCCACCCAATAGCCACCATTCTTGTCACTAGAACTAGAAACCTCTCTCTCCAACACTTTCAGTTAAGGGTCCATTTGGAAAAATATTATATGGAGCAATTTTGATTGCCAAAATAAATAATAATAAAAAAAAACGTGTGATTTGTCGAAGGAAGTCTTCTGCAATTGCGGTTTTGCCAAAGTGGAAAAGGAAGTTGTCGAAACCGTGTTTGGGCCATCCGTGGAGTGATGGAGGAGAACGATCACTAAATTTGAGGGGGCAAAAGGTCTCACTTTCGCTATTCAAATTTTTGTTTTTGCCGAATAATACTAATATGGATCCTAAATTTTCATCCCACATATATTTCCTAATACATGTAATTGTAGGATTACATGCGATTATAGCAGGATTCACTTGATATTTATAGAAATTTGGTATTAAATACCAAATTAAGAGAATTATTTGGTTATAAGACACAAGGGAAAAATATTTGGGGACAAGTCCATGATTAGTGGACATTAATAAACATAAGTACTTTGACCCAATAAGTGACACATTTTTATGACCAATGTACCCCTTTCTAGACTAATACACACTAACCCAAAGTGTTCAGCTGAGAGAGACAGAGAGAGAGAGAGAGGCGATCGCAGCTCCACCAGCTTCTTCGCACCTCCGGCCACCTCTATCGCACTTCCGACCACCTCCATTGCGCCTTCATCTAGCACCATCGCACCTCCAGTCACCTCCATCGCACCTCCGGCCACCTCCATTGCACCTCCATCCAGCACCATCGCACCTCCATCCAGCACCATCGCACCTCTGGCCATTTTTTTACCTCTTCTAGATCTACCACCACTGCGACCTCTTCTGTATCTCTCATTTTCATCGGACTTCACCATTACAATCACGAACCATATCGTGCAGTCGGACAACCAGATCTGGTGAGATCTATCTTCTCCAACCACTAGCAATTGCAGATCCAACACAATCACCACGAGCAGATCGGCGACTACAAGCTAGTGCCGCAAGCATTTTCACGAGCAGATACGGCCACCAGCGCACCGATCCACTACATACATGTCATAGATTCTTCGTTGAAATGGCGTGGAGAGTTTGGTTTTTTTTTTTTTTTTTTTTTTTTTTTTAACACTTTTTTTTGAGAAATTTATAAAAAAAAAAAGGTTAGTGAAGTTACTCAACATTTTTTTTTTCCAGATTTTGATATCAACTATAGTACTTGTTTGATAGATCTCGTTAAGTTGGTTGAAAAAATATAGATTTTATGCAAAAAAAATAAGTTACAGATCAATATGAATGCTCAAATTTGTAATAAGTTTTTGCAATGTTTGTTAGAACATTTTTTTTGTGAAATTTCACAAAGTTTGAAATTTCACAACTTTTTTTTTCTTTTTTGAAAATCTCACAACTTTTTCGGTATTGGTATGAGATTAAATTTTAGAAACTTGTTATGTGTTCATTTCATGTTGATGTGGTGGTTTGGTTTGAAGATATCAATCAGGTGAGGTCGTGGTAGTGATCGGCAGGCGTTTGGTGTGGCGGTGGTGGTTTTGTGGAATTTTCACGAACTCTGTGAAATTTCACAACTTTTTGTTGATAAATTTCACAATTTTTTTTTTAAATTTCACAAGTTTTTTCGGTGTTGTGCTGTGAGAAATTTACTTTCAAGATCTTGTTTTATGATCATTTCAAGTTAATGTGGTGGTTTGATTGTGAAGAGATTGATAGAGGTCTGGTGTGGCGTTGGTGGTGAACTACAGAGGTCTGGTGGTGGTGGTGGTGGTGGTGGTGGTGGTGGTAGTCGCTAGGGGTCTACTGTGGTGGTGTTCGCCGGAGGTCAGACGAACTCAGGCGAAGTCGCCGGAACTCAGGCGAAGTCACCGGAGCTCAGGCGATGTCATGGTGGTGGTCGCCGGAGCTCAGGCGAGGTCGCCGGAGGTGATGGTGGTGTTGCTTATGTTTTTGTCACTGTTGTGCAAAATCTTAGGGGTATTTGTGTCAAAGTAGCAAGGTATAGACATAATACTACAACATTTTTCTAACTGGACTAAAACCATAATATTTCTCTTAATTTGGTTTAATTGCTAATTTCCCCATTTTCATTAGAAGTAATTTTTGATGGTCCCAGTCACATGTGTTTGGAAGCTCAATTTGAATTTACTCAAAATTGGCCAAAAATTTCATGTAATAAAATCATAACATATATTGCTCAAAATTTCCTGTCAATTTCAACCTTATCATATTTATAGCTCGCCATTCTGATTTCTTTCTTTTTTTTTTTCCTTTTTTTTTCTTACTCTTGAAAATGATTTCAATTGATAATTTGAAATTAAAAAAGGGCAATACTAGGGGCACTAACAAAATCTACTAACACTTACTAACACACTCTATCTCTCTCCTAGTGGTACTGCGGGGTCCACTGCGGACCCCACAATGCCACTAGGAGAGAGATAGAGTGTGTTAGTAAGTGTTAGTGGATATTGTTAGTGCCCCAAATATAACTCATTAAAAAATTGGCCAGTAGAGCCAATTCATACCGAAATTTGTCTCCCTAAATATAGCTTGCCATCATAGTTAGTTTATTGAATAATTAATCAATTTTAATTTCCCATTCTTTTTCATCTAAAACTTGAATGTTTTTTTTGGACGATGAGAAAAACCTTTCTAAGGTGACTCGACCCGACCTTACAAGCTAACCTCTCGAATTTATGCAAAGTCGGCTCTCCATATAAATCCGATGTAACAAGTGTGACCTCGAAGACTAAAAGTTAATTGTAATTAGCATATTGTAGTTGCTCTAGGGTAGGGCTGTACTCGAGCCGAGCTTTAAGAGTTGGCATTTTGCTCAAGCTTAAGCTTGGTTCATTTATTATCGAGTCTAGCCAGCCTAGCTAACTGTTGTCGAGCCGAGGTGAGCCTAACTGTTATCAAGCCGAGTCGTGAGTCCTTGTTGAGCGACTCAACTCATGTACACCCTAATAGCAAATTTAAGTTGCCAACTAAAACCCACAGATCAAGCTCAATGCTTGACAGTTGAGAACTTAATTGGCATATATATATATATATATAAAACAATTGCTTGACACGTGAATTTAGGACTATGTCCATTATAATATGACAAATTCTTTTAATTTTAAATTCTTTATATTATACATATATTAGATTTTTATATTATCATATATATAATATTCTTTTAATTTTAAATATTTTACATTATACATATATTATATTTGTAAAATTATATAATATATATATATATAATTAAACAAGTCCTTTATCAAACCTATTAAAGAGATTTTTCACCAACCTACTATACAAGCCTTAATCGAACTGTTTGCGAGTCTTATCGAGCCGAACCTATGTGTGCTCAAATTTGGCTCGTTTATTAAATAAGCCTAGTATTCAAGCTCGAGTTTGGCTCGTTTATTATACTTTCTGGACTGTTATCGAGCCAAGTCACGAACCCTTATTAAACGGCTCAACTCGTGTACACTTCTAATCTAGGGTGATGATGGTCGGTACAAAGTACAAGCAATTCAAACCTTCTTCATGCATGTGAAAATGCTAGCACGTGACTACACACACTTTAATTGAATTAAATTAATGTTATACTATAGTATATAACTCATCACAACCCAAAGTGTGACAGAAACTATGGATTAATTTTAATTTTGTAAATAAAAAACGTCTTTCTTAAAGAATAAGTTGATTTCTTGAAGTACACATTTCAAGTAAAAAAAAAAAAAGAGATTATTAAAAATCAGTTAAGTTTATTTAAAATTTTAAAGGTCAATCACTTACTTTTTCAAAATAAAAAGAAAATCAAATTAAAACTAAAAATTCTAAAATCAGACAACTTTTGATCTTTTTTTAAAGGGATTATTAAAAATCAATCAAGTTTAATTAAAATTTTAAAAGGACAGTCAATTACTTTTTCCAAATGAAAAGGAAATCAAGTTAAAACTAAAAATTTTAAAAACACATCAACTTTTTGATTTTTTTAAAATAAAAAAAAAAATTACATTTACCTCCCCCATCTCCTTCCTCACCGCCACCTCCACCAACCACCACCAACACCATGGCTAGCCACCACACCACACCACGACCACTACCACTACCAGTCACCACATAACGACCACCCCCACCACGGCCACCACCACCCCCACCACAACATCTCTCTCTATATATATATACACATGAGTACATATATATATATATATACATATCTAATATATGGCCACTACCACCCCAACCTCTTTCTCTCTCTTCTTGCCACCACTACGACTGGCCTCCTCCATCATCCACCCCTGCTACTGCAAAAAAAAGCAAAAAGGAAAAAAAAAGTTGCAGGTTAGAGCAACTGTCCAAACGACAGGAGCAACTCACCAAACTTATTGGGAGCAACCCACCAAAACGTAAGGAGCAACTCACCAAACGAAAAGAGTAATGTCGCTCCTTACGTTTGGTGAGTTGCTCCCGATACGTTTTGTGAGTTGCTCATTCTGTTTGGACAATTGTTCCAAAAATCTACACCATGCTCCTCCCCCCCTCTCTTTGATCTCTTTTCTCTCTCTTCTCATAGCCACGATTATCACGGTATACCTCGCTCATCCACCATCGCCACTACAAAAGGGGGAAAAAAAAGTTTAGATTTTTGGAGCAATTGTCCAAACAATTGTTATCATAAGGTTTTTCAATCCTTCTAAGGTCCTCATTATTATTATTATTATTATTATTATTTATTTATTTATTTATTTTTAAATAAAAACTCCCGTTGTACCTATCACGTTGAAAATGTAAAATTATTTATGAAAATGTCTCTAAATCTAGGTGCTAACATCAGCGTGACAGGTACAGTAGGGGGAGGGGTAAATTTATTTGCAAAAATTAAAAGTGAGAGACTTTAGCCAAGAGAATAGGTGTCGTTTTGGTCTGCGAAAATTTTGAGCTATCCTTCAGGCCTTATTAATCTAACCTCAAGGACCTTAACCCAAGTTTCTCAAAATTTAATCAAGAATAGTAAGTCAACAAATATATTAGAAACACATGTTGATGATATATATATATATATATATATGAGAATGCTAACTTACAACATGGAACCTTTTTAGCGACCAAAAACACTCTTTTAGCGATGAAAATTTTCACTTTTAGTGACAATTTTTTTTCACCTTTAGCAACAACATTTTAAAAAGATTTGTAGCTAAAAGCTTTTTTGGTCACTAAAAATATTTTTGTTAGTCGTTAAAAGCTGATATATAATAATATCCTACAACCGTCATATTATAGAATAGCAGCCCCTATATATTTATATATATAACAAGGTCATAACAAAAAAAAAGATATATATACCAAGGAAAATACAAAACATAAGTAGAACAAAATATTCAATGTTGTTTTTGAAGGAAAAATCTAGTGAAAACTAGTTACTCAGTTGAAAAAGGTTGGACTTAATTACTCACTGTTAGACCGGTTATGTATTTTGAAAAAAATTAAAGGAGGGAAACGCATTGAAATTAATTTTTACAAGAAGTTAGAAGGGCTAATAAGTATCTTGGTGAATTTTACAACTGTTGGATACAAAAGTGACTTTAGAAAAAATTTATGAAATATCTTACGGAGTAGTGATTTTTGTTGTATTATACATCTTAGTAATTTTAGTATCCAACTGTTGTAATGTGGTCCAAATATGTAGTAACTTTAAAAGTCACTTTTGGTTTTGAAAATCATTTTGGTAGAACGAAAGTTATTTCAAAGTAATAATATGTTAGGACCTATTTATAATAATGGGCAATGCTATTTGCACTCCATTGATTACCAAAATACACTCTCTGGACTGCACTGAGTACATGGTACAACAGATTGTCAGAGTGGTACTATGGAGTGCATGAGTTAATTTTTATAGTGCCAAAAAATAGCATTGGCACGCATGCTGAATATGGTAGCATGCATGCCAATGCTATTTAGACCAGCGGATACAGTGTCAAATGCTATAATTTGACATTTCTGCTCCAATACTACATGCTATTTCAAATGCTACATTTGGCTCAAATTAATATCATTCATCTTGCAAAGTAGCCTTTAGTTAAAGGACAAAATGGCCATTTACTAAATGTATCCGCCGATGTAAAGTAGCGCCTGTTGGTGCTCACAATGATAATGCTATGCAAGGCCAGCCTTGCCTATAGGCGGGGTAGGCAATTGCCTAGGGCCCCACATTTTGTTTATTTTTTTCTCTTCACAAGGGTCCCGAAAAAGACTGAGTAGGGCCCAAAATAAAAGTTTCATCTGTAACATGTTGAACAATTGTAATACAGTCGAAGCAAATACTAGAAAAAAAATTAAATGTATGTGGCCCATTGTAATCCAACCCACCTTAAATATTTAAACTAATACTTCTCTTCTCACTTTTATGTTTGGGTAATGCTATGTGCACATAAAATGTGCACATAAAGTGTGCACATGAAGATCTGGGTCATTTAATTCAGTGGAGCCCATGCTTGCATACATGGGACCCACCAAAATTAATAGCTCAGATCATTATGTGCACATTGTATGTGCACCAATCATTATTCTATCAACAAAAAGTAATAATATGAACATATGTGGAGCTACAAAGGGCCAAAGGGGCTAGCGGGAGGAAATTAAAATAAGAATTAGTACATGCAATAAGGATTACAATCACTAAACCTCTGAATTATTAAAAATGACCATATATATATAAAACACTGTAAGTTTATAACATGTTTGATATAGAAATTATACTCGCAAACATATATAATAGACCCAAAATTTTCTCTTCAGGTGGCGCTACCCTCGAACCCTTGTTGTTTAAAAGGCCCCGTCTTTCAATGTTCGCCTAGGGCCACCAATTTGTCAGGACCAGCCTTGATGCTATGCTTCCCAAATTTTTCATCCTAAATGCTCCCCCAAATACATGTGGAAGTGTTTGCACCCAAAAACAATCAAAGGTTTTTGATCCCGAATGGAGTGTTGGATTGGCCGGCCTAAAGGCTGCAAGGGTCCATTGGGCTGAAGAAGATAACGTCGAACATTGCCAAGGCTGGGCTGCTATCCAAGCTAAGGTATAGCCCGATAGGCAGTCTGGGTCATGCACCAACCGGTGGGGCATCCTCTTCGTAATAAATGAGCAATGGTAAGCATCAAAGCCCAATGGGGGGGCCAGGCAAGGATGACAGTGATCGAGCACCCGAGAGGCATATGCTGATGTCAGCAGAAGCCCGATTGGTCATAAGTCATTGGAGGGTCATCATCGGGCATCGAAGACAGAAAGCATGACAGATGACGATTGCACGAGTCCAATAAAGCTAGAGGCGGGATCATGTGAGCCCGATACGCCAAGAGGGGAAGGTGGTTCAATTCTTAGCTGTCATGAAGGCGTCACCCTGAATTTTAGGAAACGGAGTCCAGTTGGGAAAGGAATCTGATCACGTCTAGCTGGATTTAGAAGGTTAATCCCTGAGATATTGGGATTGAGTCAGTCAAGACTCCGGATAAGGCAGTAGTTTAGGATTTGGAAGGATTCTGCTACCAATCAGTCTGCTTGAAGCGCAAGTTAAGAAATCATTGCCTTATCTAGACTGCTGGAGGGCCGCTATAAATGTATAAGCAGGCTAACCGTGCAGAGGACTCTGCGTCATCTCGACAACAGCACTCAGTAACATTTTTTTACAGCATCCATAGCATTCATAGCTTTCAAAGCACTCAAGTTTGTTCTTGTTATTCTGCATCCGTTGCATCCATAGCAAATAGGTCTGTCCCTTTTTGTTATTTCTTTTCTGTTATAACTTTGGACCATCAGAGCCTGTTCTAATTTTGTTCTTCGGCTGTATGTTTTATGCTCCAAGCATTTAATAAAAATCTATTTTATTAATCGTTTGTGATTTGTTTACCTAGTAAATTCTTGCACGTATTGGCTTGTGTGCTTCAGCACTGTCATAGGATTTTTGGTGAGGGTACTTTCCTACTCATCATACACAGTCAGCCCTGCTTAGAAGTTAGATTCATTAAGCCTTGAGTATCAATCACTCAAGCGGTTTAGGAAATTAGTTTGCACGATTTGAAGCACATTTGGTTCTAGCACGCCCGCATAAACTACATAGCAGATAATTTGGCACGCCCAGTGGGACCTTAGTGTCAAGACATGCCTCTGAAAAAAGATTAACAGGTCGGGAAGAACGGACAGGACGACCTGACCGTTGTTGACGCACCAGAGGAAGAAAGCATTGCCCGTTCACCAATGGAAAGTGCCTTGACTCTGGAAATGATGTCAGAGCTTATGAGGCAAACCGTGGAACCAACGAGGCAGGACTATAATGCATTCTTGGGATCCATGGGAAATTTTCTGACGCTGATCCAGCAGACGGCCGATATGCAAAGAGGCCAGGATAGGCTAATGACATCAGTAGAAAAAACGCATACAAAACTAAATAGCCTAACTGACATGATCGGCCGACCAATAGCAACTTATGAGGCCAAGAATAATCACCAGCAAACCTTGGGATCAAGATCGGGCTTTGGCATGCATGATAAGCCAAAGGATCCACCATATGTCATCCCAAATCTTAGAGAGCCCTCCAGTTCAGGCAAAAAGACCGAATTGCAGATAGGAGAAGGGAGCAGTTCGATAGCCACTGATCCCACTGGGAAGGTGATACCAGTGATCCCTCAGTTTAATGGCCGAAATGAAGAATTAATCGGCCACTAAACCCCCCCAGTTCACACTGCTGGGGGCAAAGGGTTAATAATGATATTTTTTGGCCTCATCAAGCCAATAACAACCAACATCAACTACCGCCGCCATTACCGCCCCCGGTGGCGATAGCTCAGCCCATCGCCCCGCAACCCATTAACAGGAGGATTTGGTGGCAGCTATACACGAAGAGTATGGTCCGTTCATGAGACGGATGGAAAGACCGATGTACAGATGGCCATATCCGCCTGAAATCGACCAGGTCAACTTTTCCCAAGGATACAAGGTTCCAAATTTTATGCTGTTCTCTGGGGAGAGTGAACAATCCTCGGTAGAGCATATTGGCTATTTTATAGTACAATGTGGCCATGTGGGTAGCAATGATCCATTAAAATTGAGGCTCTTTCCAAATTCCCTCACGGGGGGGCCTTCTTATGGTATGTTAATCTTCCAGCCAACTCAGTACGGGATTGGCAGGGGATGGAAGAATTATTTCATAGCCAATTCTATAGAACCGAGCCAGAAACATCTCTGGCAGACTTGTCCAGGATGTTGCAACTGGGAGGAGAAACCGTTGAGACCTATATCGCCCGATTCTGAAAGGCAAAGTATAGGTGCAAGATGGTCTTGTCCAAAGAAGAATACGTCAAAATGGCGATGGGTGGAATTTCCTTCGACCTTCGTAAAAGATTCGAAGGGACTGACTTCCGTGATTTATTCAAGCTGGCTACGAGGGCCGCTCGCTATGAGCGTATTCTCTTGGATGAGCAGGAGAAGAAGAACTCGTCCAAGGGAACATATTACAAAGACCCTAACTACGAGGTTCACCTAGCTGACTGTAACCTTGAGGAAGAAACCGATATGGCCGAGCTAGTCAGCAAACGGACGATTGTCTATAATGCCTTGAACAAACCCATCAACAATAACACCACTGCAAAAAAAGATGGTGTTTGAGGTTAGGAAGAACTACACGTTTGATATAACAATGGCCGATCAGATTTTTGATGCCCTTTTGGCCGAAAAGGTGATCAGGCTAAGTGATGGTCATCGGATCCCTAAGGCCGATGACATAAAGAATAAAGAATATTGTAAGTGGCATAATTCTTGGAAACATTCCACTAACAATTATGTTGTTTTTCGCAACATGATACAGGAAAACGTTGAAAAGGGAATATTCAAATTCTCGGACAAAGCCATGGGAGTTGATGCCAATCCATTTCCACAGATCACGAGAACTAACATGGTAGTGCCCGATATGACCAAGTTGACCAGGCCCTGGCCTAAGGTTGATTTGTCCAAGACGAAGGGAGAGCTACCAAATCAACGAGAAGGGAAGCAAATTGCCATCCTGGCCACCTAAGGACCAAAGGTAACCATCCGTGAACTCCAAAAAAATCATCAGGAGCGAATGGAAGCTTAACGGAAGGCTGAACTAGAGACAGCCCGATCAACTTTTGATAGCCTGATCGCTGATTTACGTTACCAACTTGACATGATAGAGCAAGGTCTCTGTCCCAGGTGTAAGGCCGAGGTAAAAAACTAGGCCTTTGGCTTAAGCAAGAGGCCCAGAGCAGATGATCATAGAGAGCATAGCCCGAGAAGGCCTGTGCACGAAAGGCTTTTGCTCCCAAAGGCAAAGCCCGAATGGAAACCAAAGTCATCAACAGCCTTCCAATTCGGCCCAAAAGATTCAGGCCGTTTGGGGACTAGGCCGCAAAAGCTTTCTGGACAAAACCTATTTTAGATAAAACCTCTCACGGACCGACCACCAAGGATGGTGGTACCCCCGCAAGTAAACGAAGGAAGATGGTATTCCCAAAATTCCCTGTGGCGCCTATATATAGTAAGTTCCAGAAAATGAGGTTTCAGAGAGCTAGACAGGCCGAGAGGGAATGGCAGTACTGGGAGGATCGAGCAATTAAAACCCCGAGGCTCCTTCATCAACACTTGCCCGAGGCCGATGAACAGCTATTGGCAGAAGAAGAACCCTCATTTGATAAGAAAGCTAGTAAAGGGGCGATGTAAGCCACAGAACGCTTGAAGGAAATCTTCAAGCAAGTGAAGCTAAAAGGATAGTGTAAGCTCGAAACTGACCCAATGGAGGAAGAGACTGACGATGGTAGGGATGAGGATGGCTTACCGATTCAATTCGGAACTATCCCAAAGGATTTGTCTTCAAACATGGTATTTACTCTTCTCATGTCTTTCATGGCCAAGCCAGACCAGCCTACGTCCATGGAAGGGGATGTGAGAGAAGGCTTGACCAATGAGTCGGCCATGATAGAAGATTTGTGCTAGAACGGTGGAGAGACCATCAAACCCAATGTAGTAGAAGCTACGAGTAAGAACGTGGGTGCCACTGATTCAGAAACTGATCGGCCTAAGATCACAATCTTGAGGCCGAAAGGGCAACAAACTGAAGAGGTGCTAAAGCCAGCAGGACCTATTAAGGTGGTTTTTGAAAAACCCACTTATCAGATGTCCCAGCATCTGAAGTCGTTGTACGTGAAGGGGCACATTGAAGGTCTTCCTATAAATAGAATACTGGTTGATGGGGGATCTACCATCAACATTATGCCCTAAATTATGTTGAGGTCCTTCAGAAGTCCGAGTTGGAGTTGATTCTGGCCGAGATGAATGTTAAGAGTTTCACAGGGACACCCTCCAGAACAAAGGGCATCCTGCCTATGGAGTTGACCGTTGGAACAAAGACACTCATGATAGTCGTTTTCATTGTAGAAACATCGACCACATACAACGTATTGTTGGGCCGAGACTGGATACATCCTAATTATTGTATCCCCTCTACCCTCCATCAGTTATTGATTTTCTGGAGGGGTGACAAAGTGGAAGTAGTCGGGGCCGATACAAAGCCGTTCGTACCAAGGATACAGACGGCTAACGCAGTCTTGTATAAGGATGATATCGGGCCAGTCAAATTACTAGGATGTGGCAAATTGGGCAAACCGAATGCAGCCATAACAATAGGGCATAAAGAAATCCATTGCACGAAGAAGACCATAACAATAGGGCATAAAAGAGAAGAGACCAGTCTATCTCCAACCGAGACCGACTGAGCATTATAGCATCAAAGATGCCCGTCCGTCTCCAGATGTCGGCCTTTGAGGCCGATACTCTTGTCACCCATTTGTCATTAGCAGTAGGGGTTGGCCAACCTCTGATAGTATGAGTAGCAGTCTGGACTTTTTTCCAGTGGGCAGGTACTTGGAAAAGGATTCATTCTCCACTGGAGGAAAGTAGGGGTAGAAGGCCGCCAAAGGGTTGCTGCGAAAGGCCGTGCCAAGGCCAGGCACCGCCAGCGTCCCGTCAGAAGAAGAACAACTGGTAAACTAGTCGGTGGAAATGGCAGAGGCATGGGTTTTGGCGAGTTGCCTCACCTCCTTACATCGGTTTTGTGGGTAAGAGCATCTCGGAATAATTTTTTGCCTTTGGAAGGGGGTGCCGAAGCATTCTTGGGGGCCATTTCTGCGATGGATCTGTATTTGTATTCGCCGAAGGAAATAGAGAGTTTTAGACGGAGGAGTTGAGAATTTAGAGATAGAAAGATGAAGATGCAGATGAAGAATGTGAGGAGATTTTTGAAAATCCCTCTACTTTATACGCATCGCATTTAATGCGGAGTGACTGGTGGGATTCTTAAGGCTCTGACAGCTTCTGCATGGTGGACACGTGGCGCATTTAAAATTCAAAACGTCACATCAATCAAGGCAGGATGATTAACATGACCTTTTGGGGGGCAATTGTTTCCACCCAAAAACAGTCAAAGGTTTTTGAGCCCGAATGGAGTGTTGGATTGGCCGGTCTAGAGGCTGCAAGGGTCCGTCGGGCTGAAGAAGATAACATTGAATATTGCCAAGGCTGGGCTGCTATCCAAGCTCAGGTATAGCCCGATAGGCAGTCTGGGTCATGCACCAACTGGTCAGGCATCCTCTTCGTAATGAATGAGCAATGGTAAACATCAAAGCCCAATGGGGGGGGCAGGCAAGGATGACAGTGATCGAGCACCTGAGAGGCATAGGCTGATGTCAGCAGAAGCCCGATTGGTCATAATTCATTGGAGGGTCATCATCGGGCATAGAAGACAGAAAGCATGACAGATGACGGTTGCACGAGTCCGATAAAGCTACATGCAGGATCATGTGAGCCCGATACGCCAAGAGGGGAAGGTGGTTCAATTCTTAGCTGTCATGAAGGCGTCACCTTGAATTTTAGGAAACGGAGTCCGGTTGGGAAAGGAATCTGATCACGTCTAGCTGGATTTAGAAGGTTAATCCTTGAGATATTGAGATTGAGTCAGTCAAGACTCCGGATAAGGCAGTAGTTTGGAATTTGGAAGGATTCTGCTACCAATCAGTCTGCTTGAAGCGCAAGTTAAGAATTCATTGCCTTATCTGGACTGCTGGAGGGCCGCTATAAATGTATAAGCAAGCTAACCGTGCAGAGGACTCCGCGTCATCTCGACAACGGCACTCAATAGCATTTTTTTTATAGCATCCATAGCATTCATAGCATTCAAAGAACTCAAGTCTGTTCTTGTTATTCTGCATCCGTTGCATCCATAGCAAATAGGTTCGTCCCTTTTTGTTATTTCTTTTCTGTTTTAACTTTGGATAATCAGAGCATGTTCTGATTTTGTTCTTCGGTTGTATGTTTTATGCTCCAAACATTTAATAAAAATCTATTTTATTAATCGTTTGTGATTTGTTTACCTAGTAAACTCTTGCACGTATTGGCTTGTGCGCTTCAGCACGGTCATAGGACTTTTGGTGAGGGTACTTTCCTACTCATTATACACAATCAACCTTGCTTAGAAATTAGATTCATTAAGCCTTGAGTACCACTCACTCAAGCAGTTTAGGAAATTAGTTTGCACGATTTAAACCACATTTGGTTCTGGCTTACCCACACAAACTACATAACAAACAGGATGTAGGACCACTTTCAATAATGATGGAGACGAGACCACTTCAATATCCTGTAACAAAAATCAAGTGGTCTACCATTTGGGATGTGAAATTGGAGAAGAAAAATAGGAAAGTGGTGAAATGTTGACTCAAGTGATGATGTGGCAAAAATGGCATGTGCCATTTCTTGTGCCTAATATGGCACGACATGCCATGAAGCAAAATTTTAACAGCCTAATTGGCATGGGTTTGAGTGCCATATTTGGTCTGTCATACCAAATAATGGAATTAGCATTAGAATTGAGTGGTGGGCTGGAGTTGTCTGAATAAGTATGTTTTAGCACGAAATTGGGATGAATGATTGTATGATGAGTGCAATTTTGCTCACGTTAAGATTGCTCACCATTTTGCTCACTCTCCCTTTTCTATTGATTAATATAGTGAAGTTTAATAATGGTGTAAAGTACTTATCGTACTGTATCAACTAGTGAGAAAAGATAGTAAACAATTTTGACAATTTTGAGATGAGAAAGAAAGTATTCTTATACGGAGTAATAGAATGATTAGAATCTACTTAATTGACTTGAATTGAATCTATGACTATGAGTGAGTTTTCTAGGCAAAAAAAAAATACAAAGAATCTTAGTGAGTACAACTCAGCACCGAATTTTGTACACTTTTTAAGTCCACGTGTTACTTCCTCCCACACCCAAGTCATTCCAACCAAACGTTGCCACGTATCACAACATTCTCACTGATCAAAAGAATATTGTACACAATGCATCAACCCCAAGATCTTTAATACGGTGCGGTGTCGTATTGGAGGGGAACACACGCAGCTAAACTTCGACTCCGAGTCTCCGACGCGTCTCAGCATGCGCAAAATCGTTTTAATTTAAACGATCCGTTTTAGCAACCCCAAAAAATATATTAAAATCATCTTTATGACCATCTTGTCCTGGGCTTTCTGAAAAATACCAGTAGATCCTAAGTGCTTTAGACTCTAGAGGGTTGGGATTCATTTATTGTGTGGGGGGTAATTTTGGGAAAATTGGTTGATGTAGAGGCATTACAATTTAAAATCACGACAAACAAACATACCTAGCCAGGCTAGCCAGAAAGCGATTGGTCGATGAACTAAACGACGTCGGGGCGAGTACGGTCACTCTCACTCGGGAGTGTGGTGTTGACTTTAACTCAACTTCCGATGCAGTTAAACTTTTAAATTAATATTGTCCAAAATGATGAAAATCCCTACAACCTTTAGGCATGGTGATTTTTTCCGTCCCGCGACGCTCTTAATGGAACGGGTTTGGAGGAGTTATAATAGGAGTATGAGTGGATTTGGTATGAAAAAGCAAAAATTCTATAGGAGTCGGGGCGGAGTTGGTATACATGAAATACTACCATTTAAAATCCGCCCGTCCCGATTAAATTATTAAGTTACTAAACTACCCTCATAGTTACAATTATTTACAAAAAATCATGGCATATATTTACATCTCTTTGTCTTCAGTATTAATATTTAATTTCTGAATTGTGATTAACAAATTTATAATCATTTGCGTGAGTGATTTTTAGGAAATCAAGCCAAAATATAAGTGGGTTTTGAATTATAAAAGAGCATTTAATTTTGGAATGGTGATTAGCAAATGGAGTAGGAGTGTAATAGGAGTACCCGATAGTAAGCGGAGTAGGAGTTGGTATTTTACTTAAACGGGACGGGGCGGAGTCGGAGTAGGAGGAAAATAAACGGAGTAGGAGTTGATGTAGGGGGACTCCATACCAACTCTGACCCGTTGCCATCCCTAGCTATGAGTTCACAAGTTTAATTGTGGGTCCTACTGCATTGGTCAATGGGGTACTTGGGTTATGCTCACACAGGATGAGCAAACTGCATTGGCCAATGGGGTGCTTGGGTTATGCTCACCCAACCCTTAAATGGGTGAGCAAAAATGCACTCTTTGGGCTATACGAGGGAATCAAGGTTCGAAATTCACAGGAACCGAAATCCACAGGAGTCGAAGTAAGTTAGTTGAGTGGAATAGATTTTACGGTGAATATTGTTAGAGTCACAAAAGAGTCGTAAAGAGATGCTCATAAAACTATATGGCATCTCGATCATGTGGCAGTAGGATCCAACTCTGTCACATAAGTGCTACATGAGATGCCACATCTTTTTGTGAACATCTCTTTGTGACTTTTTCATGACTCTAGCATTACTCTTTTACGGTAGTGCCGAAGTAAGTTTTTAGTTTGGTGTGAATTTGAATTTTACCGTTAATTTGCCTTCAAACTTAACTAGTACAAGTACTATGGGGTTGGTACATGGACTCTAACTGTTGCTCATTTTTTACTTTGATAAAACTATAAAAGATAAACAATCTGGAATATTGGCGAAAATCCCAAATTCGCACAAAAGATTATGAGGGATTTGTCCATCCGAAGAAAAAAAAAACGACGTTTTCTCTAAGTAAAATCACAATACAAGTAACTTTTTCTAGAACATCATGAAAAAAAATATCAAGTAGACCCTTAATTTTGTAGTGGACTAATAGTTTTTCTCCTACTCCGTTAGTTAAACATTAGTTGACTTTTAATCTTTACATCAAGAGTAATATTTGGAGCACAACCTTCATACAACTTTCATACAACCTCCCCAAAAGATGTGTCTATCTCTCTCCTGTGATGTCACTGGATCCCATAGTGACACAGGAAAGAGATAGACACATCTTTTGGGGAGGTTGTATGAAAGTTGTATGAAAGTTGTGCCCCAAGTATTACCCTTACATCAAATATCAATTCCAAGGTCGATCAATAATTAACATTTTAATATGTACATGAAAGTATTTTTCTTTTTCGATCTAATGATAAATTAATGTGACCTTTATAATGTGTTGATCTGTAAACTAAACTTCAAATTATTATTTTTTTATGTGCATATTGATACTTTTGCTTGCAATACTAACATATTAGAGTTTCAGACAGTGAGGTCAGTGTAATTTTTCGTACCACATGATCGAAAGATCCATTTGTTTTGATCTTATATAAGGGACAGTCACTGTTAATCCCAAAAACAAATTAAAATACATAATTTCTTAATTTGCTTGTGCATATATTAATTAGAGTGGGACTTGTTTGGGACAAAATTATTTCTCTTATGGTTGATTCTTTCTGGTTTGTTTTTTCTATTTTCACAATACTGTTAGTAGTTGGTTATTAATTAATATCCAAGGATTTAATTTGAAATATCATATCCTTTGGTCCAATGCTATAAAAGAGTGAGTCCTAGCTAGGCTACAAAGATATTCCTAGCCAACTTCATTGTTTTTTCATAGAAAAAATTTACAGTTCACGAGATAGGAACAAATACTTCTATACATTTTTTTATGTACTTCAAGTGTTATTAGTCTACTGGTATAAGTGTCACTATATGGCACATTAATATTTTGTAAAATAATTAAAGAAAAGTACCTAAGAAAATAGAGTGAATTGTTATTCCGCGAGATACAATGTATGAAGACATACTAGTTTAAACTTTACTCATGATTTATTGAAAGTAGTAATAGCAAGAGCACTAGTACTAGCTTTAATTTTTTATTTTTAGCTCACCTAGTGAACGCAAAAGGAGAAAGAAATTGCTAGATTCATACAGTGAATTATATACTTTTTTCACACACAATTTTAAATATTTGTACTTTATGCTGTTTGATTTTTTTATATTTTTTGTACCCCACTTATATAGCACATGCTACACACATTTAAAACTGTATGTGAAAACAAAAATATGATTCACTGTGTAAGTCTAGTAGTGCTCAAATGAGAATATATAAAAGATAATTGATAAATGAAGTTCATTGCCAGTATTTTTGTTGAAACTAAGATACATAGAGTTTGAAATTATCTAGAAAATGGAATGCATTTTTGAGCTTTTCTCTATTTCTTCTTTTTTTTCTTCTTTCTTTCTTTTTTTTTTTTTTTCCTTAAGAGCGGGGAGGGGTGTGTGTATGGAATTTAACACGCGGAATCAAATTTCTCTAAATAAACACACACACATAAGCAATAATTAAACATGCACACTAAAAAAAGACACAGATTTCTACGTGATTCGGTCAAACACCTGCCTACGTCCACATCCGAGAGATCCATTCTTTCACTATTGAGTAAAACATGGTACAAGTTACATTGATTAAATCCCATAACCCAAATAGAAGACCCTTGTACTCTCCCCCACTCAATACCCTAAAGAACCTGACACAATTAATCACTGTAATATAGAGAAATCATAAAGATAAAGAAATACCCATCCGTACCTCACATCCCTATCATTTTGAACAACCCTCACAGAAAACCCCATTGATTAATATCTCTCTTACCCTAGACCATGCACCCCCATGAGGGGAGACCCCCAACTTGGTACACCAATATCCCCTTATATAGGGTTTATGACCTATTACTTGTTGGACAAGTAATACAACTCTAGCACAACTGAAATCAAATTACAATAGGAATCTAGCCAAATCATAATCTCTAAATTAATGGGATTATCCCACATGTGATATATATCGCAATAATCACCCCCTATATCATATGTGGGGAAACTGTCCAATCATTCTATCACACATAACCAGCACCCCCTCAACCGGAGCACCCACAAAGTCGACCACTTTGCAACCGTTTACCATTAACCGTTTTCTGTACCAGCTTGCACACCCTGAATCAACTTGGTCTGAACACCTCCGATTCGTCAAACCGTGGCCAATACATGTGCAACTGCACCGAGTTAATTATACCCATTAACTCCACCATAGAAGAGCCTCGATTCCTCTTTCCCCCAGCAGGATTTCCCCTCATCATCGTCTGAACTGTGAACAAACCATCGACGCACTCACTTATATAAGAATTTTTCATCGAGGACTTGGGAGTTTCTACTCTACCAACCAGACGACACAAACCATCCACACTTCTCTCAACCGCCGTGTGTGATTTCAGCAATAATATTGGATTCCTCCGCAACTTTGGGATCAATATCACACCACCCAAATTGCGAACCTGCTCCAAAAATATTTGATCACCGTTCCTACGTGCAGTATCCTAATAATTACCTCTGTCGGATAATTGCGCATGTGTCTGCCCCCGTCTTCTTGGAACCCATCAAATTATTTTCTCCAGAAGCACATACTTATCGTACCCGGAATCTAACAACCCAAGAGAAATGTCTGTATGAGTGGAATGTGAGAACTTCTCCACCATACACAACCTGCTACATCATAGTAGCATTACAATTATTTTTCTACCCTAGATCCCAACCTGCTGCAATATATATAGGATCTATCACTAAGAAAAATAAATTCCAATCCCTACAGAATCTCACAAATATGCACCTATCAATGAATCTGCAATGCCTAAAAACCTTGAGAACCACCTCTGATCCGATCTCCAAACAACATAGCTTGTCCGCACAAGCTCCATGAAATTCCAACCAATCATGATTCAAATTTCGCTACACCATGTCACATAGAATAATCTACCATGAAAAACTTCAAAAAAAAAAACAAATATGAAGCCTATCATTCACGGGACCATGACCATGACAACCGTCACCATGTTACTAACATGTTCACTTGTTCCTTTTTTTTTTCTTCATCTCGTGTTATCTTTTAACCACCATGTTGCTAATCTCCACTGTTACCGTGCGCCTCTGTCACCATGATCTCACCAACCTGGCTCTAATACCACTTGTAGGAAATTTAACACGCAGAACCAAATTCTCCAAAATAAACACACACACATGAGAAGTAATTAAACATGCACATCAAAGAAAAGACACATAGATTTCTACGTGGTTCGGTCAAACACCTGCCTACATCCACACCTGAGAGATCCATTATTTCACTATTGAGTAAAACATGGTACAAGTTACATGGATTAAATCCCATAACCCAAATACAAGACCCTTGTACACTCTCCACTAAATACCCTAAAGAACCTGACACAATTAATCACTATAACATAGAGAAATCATAGAGCTAACACTACAAGAAAAAAAAACCCTTTTATGACTTTTTTAATTTTGGGCTGATGACTATTTAAACAAAAAAGTCATAAAAAGTATTTTTTTCTAACATATATGACTTTTTTTTTACAAATATAGTCATAAGATTGGTAAGTGGTGTTTAATTTATGACCTTTTTTTTTATTAGTCATAAATATTCTTTATTTTTATGACTCTTTTTTTTTTTTTTTTTGAGTTCTAAAATCAATCGTATGTATTGTTTTTGGGGATAATAGTGAAAAAAAATAATATGATAAGATTTTTTAATATCAAGATTCTTGATTAGGGAAAGGTCCTCTGTACAAAAATATTAAATGAAATTTTGCTTAAATCAACTTTTGAGGGACTAGTTTTTAATATTTTTTAAATTAGACCATTAACACTTGATAGTTACTTTTAGTGTCAAAAATTTAGATTTTACTAAGAATCATATTAGATTTTTTATGACGGTTTTTTGAAAATTGTCATAAATAATAAGAACTTTTTTTGACAGGTTTTTTAAAAGTGTCATATACAATAAGTGATGATGCCAAAATTTGGTAAGAGTAAAAGTAGAGCAAATTAAGGAGAGAGAGATTGAGAGACTATTTTTTGTATGTGGTTCGACCCTGTTAATGAAGGTACCTACGTCCACGGGTGTGTCTGAGCACGTTCACTAGTAGATCACCGGCGGGCCTGGTGAGCCAACAAAGAGGGGCGGCACTGCCAGTAATACCGGCCGGGTGTATGCGTATAATGGTGAATTTCATAGAGGTGCTATGTAGACTAAAGAGTTGGCGCTTTTAATGGGGGGTGAGAGGTCTCTTTTATAGATGTAAGAGACCTACTCGTACATGGATAAGGAAATATAATCCATTTAGAATGTGATTGACACCAATCAAGTAAGTTTCCTAATTGTATTAGGATTGATTGACATTAATTGTGGGGGTTTCCTAATTGGATTAGGAAATAATTTGCACTTTCCATTAGTCTCCTAACTTGAGTAGGAAACTACCCGTAATGCTCGGGATCACGCCTGTGATGCTCGGGATCATGCCTGTGGGCCCGGATGGGCTGTTCTCGCGGTGGGATGTGTCTGTGCGGTTTTCCCGACCTGTTGGCCGGGTCGTTGATGAACCGCTCGGGATGATGCTTGTCCGAAGAGTTGTGCATGATTTGATCGGGACATGGACTCACTGATGGTTTGAACCGCTCGGTCATAGGATAGAGCCAAATTTGGGTGTATCAGCTGTCCACCATTTCTAAGGTTGGCCAGATGCTATATCGGGGCAAGTTTGGAAATCAGTTTTATGTCACTTGCCACTGTCGGAGTGCTTGAGGAAGCTGCCTCGAGGCTTCTGAGCCTGGTGAGTCCTCCGAAACTGACTGAGAGTTGAGACCCAGCCTAGCTCGGGACCTTTAGGTGCTTGGGAACTGACCGGGAGTTGAGACCCGGCCTAATTCGGAGTCTTTGAATGCTCGGGAAGTGACCGAGAGTTGAGACTCGGCGTACTTCGGAGTCCTTTTTCCTTGAGTTAGCTCCCATGATGGTTATCTTCTGCCGGTAAACCTTCATCAAGGCTGTGGGTAGAAGGATTTTACCATGTTGGAAAAGCCGACCTAAAGCGTATTGCTCTAGGGTCCTTTTTTATATGAACTCCCCAGGATGGTTGACTTCCGCCCAGCCAGCCTTCGTCAAGGCTGTTGGGAGAAGAGCTTGACCATGTTGGTGGAGCCGACCTAAATCACGTTGCTTTAAGGTCCTTTTGCTCCTCTATCGTCGGCCAACCTAAGAGATTTTAGTCACCTCTATCGTCGGTCTGGACCTAAGTGGAGTTAATATCTCTGAGTACTATAGGTGCTCGGGTTGTCCAAGATTTTGACTTGGTTATCCGCTAGGCCTGTAGATACCCGGTGTGATTACCTGTTTAGTTCACTACGTCGTCTTGCCCCCCAAGCTTTTGCTAAGACGAGGGTCTTACAGAGGCTATGATCTGTAGGTAACCGACCTGGAACATGGTGGTTGCAGGGTCTTTTGAAGCTTGCCATCATCAGCCACCTAGGGGGTTTGCCCCCATCGTCGGTTGGACCTAAGCGAAGCCGATGCCTCGGGCGTGACCCCGAGGTCTTTGGTGCCTGGGTTCGGAGCCCGAGGTCTTTTGTGACTGGGTTCGGAGCCCGAGGTCTTTTTAGTGCCTGAGTTCGGAGCTCGAGGTCTTCTTCGTGCCTCGAGGTTAGGCCCGAGGTCTTTGTATGCCTCGGGATTAGGCCCGAGGTCTTTTTATGAGCTCTCTGACGATCGGTGGTGTTAGGGATATATACTAAAAGCCATGCTTTATGTAGTTAATTTATTATTTTAATAAAATCAGTTATTCCATTTTTATGAGAATCTGTGTGGGCAATGTTTGTATTATATTATTTATTTAATATTATGCATGTGTGTCTCTCATTCTACATAGTAGGTGGTTTGGTGTGTAGCGTTCGGCTTACACACGGAAGATCAGACCACCAGATATTGTAGAATGTAAGATTTTGGTTTACAGTCTTAGATGGGATTGGACACACCATCGGTAGGACTGCAGCATGGTGTTGTAGTAGGTTTGTCTTGACTGCGGGAAACAGTACAGTTTCAACTCACTATGCTGATACACTTTGTGTATTAAACAGGACCGACTTGGGGTAATTATCTTTATACTGACTTGTAAGATAATTAATACCTCATGTCTATTATGAGTGCTTATGCTCTAAATCCTAAGTTAGTTTATAGACACGTACATTTGATATTTACACTTTGATCCCTAAACGGGTGAGATCCTTAAATGGGTCAATATCTCATTGGATTGGGTGGCAATATTAATTGTGTGGTGGATATTAATTAATGATGGAATCCATGTCTCAATTTTGGGATTGATGATATCCCCTTGAGAAAGCTTATAAGTTTTGATTATGTCAAACCCTGCAGGTGGATTTTGTATCCGACATATCAGAGAAGTTAAGGAGAGGATCTCAAGGAATTTTAAGAGATTAATTAAATATGATTGTCAGTAATTATATTTAATTAATGGATATCTGTAATCTTAACATGGGGAGATAATAAGCATTTAATAACATGGAGCTCGAAGTATATTTTTGAGATAAGGGTAGGAGTGCAATTATAATTCTTTAGTGGTATGAATTATAATTTATGGAAATAGGAATCTGATTCAGTTTGAATTAGGGTTTCCTAATTCCATAAGGAAGCCTATTCCTTATTGACTTCTTATGGTCCCTATCGTAGCCTATATATATGCTGCCTTGGCTCTTCTTTTAGGTTGCATGATTTCACATTCTAAGCTTCCCTTGACCTCCTAGCTTTCTTCTAGAACGGTTTCCACCAAACCCTAGTCTCTGTGAGCATTCAAGAGACATAGGAGTGAAGATCGCTAGCGTCGAACAACACTCACTAAAAGAACTTCGGACTGCTCGATACTGATCGAAAGTTGTTGAAATTTTTACACGACGTTCCTGACGTCGAGACGGAGCTGCTGTAAAAAATTCAAGTAAATCGGAGATCGTTTAGTCCTCCTGACGAACACATCTTTGTCGGATCAATGTGATCGGGATTGAATCATCACATCAATCAAAGAGAGTGTTATAACTGGGATTAGAAAATAGAACGTAAAGAGGGAAGAGCAGAAAACATAAAGGATTTCGAAAGAGCCCACACTCAGTTCGATATTCTGGCAGCAAAGGAATACGGTAGAAGATCGTGAGCTGTTATCGAGCCCGTGTTCTCGATTCGTCTACTACAGCAATCCGTTTTTGCAGTTCAAGGTAACCCTAGTTTCCGCTCTTGTAGGGTTATTGTAGCTCTCACCTAACTTTTTTGCAGTACCAACTTATACGCACTGTCAACGGATTCTGGGAACGCAGTTTCCTAACAGTGGTATCAGAGCAACGTTGATTCTGCGTATGGGTTGGACGCAACCATGTTGTCCAATAAAACATATCTTATGCGTGTTTTGATGGATGGATAGAACGTAGAACTGTGCTAACCCTTGTTTTGCAGCGTTCTTATTCCACTATTATGGTCACTAGTTTTATGTGATTGGATCCCACGATGGGTTTATTCGTGGTTAATATTGCTGTTTTGATATAGCATGTGAACTCCTTTATGGAGGCATAGGATTTGTGTGTATTGGATCCCACGCTTGATTGATGCGTGGTTAGTTTACTGCAAATAAATAGCATGTGAACTCCTTCATGGAGGCATAGGATTTATGTAATTTATCTCAAGTAAATCCGTGAAGATGGTTCGTGAGAGCAGTTTTACAAGCAATTTCTGAAAGCGATCTGGAAGCAGTTTCAGAACACAATTTCAGAAGGCAGTTTCAGAAAACTGTTCTGGAAGACAGCTTAACCCCGTGTGTAATGGCGACATAGAGCTAATCGGGTTCAATGAAGAATTCTTCATAAGAGTTGCAGCTTGACCATAATAGTGGGATTCCTATTTTATTGTGGTTTCCTTATTTATGTGTGATTGAATGATTATTATTGTTTCATGTTTAATAAATAGGACAACATGGATAATTGTTCCTAGACCTATTTCAGATGTCTAGCTGCATGTTTAATTTATATTAATTTAAAATGATGGACAACTACATGTGTATTTAGAAATAAAACTAATTCCATAATTTGAAAACATAAGTACTTATTTTCTAAAATCATGAGAATATAATAATTTTATTATCTACACATGTGGGTTTCACAAGTAAGGATGAATTAATCCTTGTTAAGTATTCCATTATTTTTTATTAATTAAATTAAAAGTTTTTCTAAAAAATTATAACCCTCAAATTTTTTTTTAAATTTTAAGTGGGAGAGGGAATTTATCAAGTATAAATCCCATGGTCTCCATCACTGGTTTGTAGATGATATGATTAATTTTGTGTGATGGCTCTAGTGCCATCCTCCCCATCGGGTGTAGTTGATCATGGAATCATCGGTACAAACTTCTTTAAAAGAATATTTTGGGTGATTGTTAGTCTGGGTCACCTCTCCATCAGAGGTGTTCCTCACGGAACTCTTGACCTAGAATTAAGTGATGGTATACACTTAGCTATAAATAATAATATCCTCTCTATCTGAGTCACTGTTGTTATTTATAGGACCAAAGCAAGTCAGCAGTTTAATTTTACTAGGCAAGGTACATCGCCTGGATAGTAAAATTAAAAGGCAATTGCCTATCTGAACAAATGATGGATAGTATATGGCTTCCCATCGAGTCATACTATTCGCGGTGTATCAGGTTGCTGGCGGATTCCTTTCAAATATGGTAGAGGGAACCAATATTTTCGACTCGAATCCATAGTAATTTTTGGCCAAATGTAATTATTTATGTTATGTGATTCTCAGGCTTTTAAATGGGTACTTTCAATCCACTTGCTGTTATACTTAAAGAAAACAAACTTACTGGACCAAACTATATAGACTGGAAAAGGAATTTGGATATTGTGTTAACTGCTGAAGAGTGTTTGTGCTTACTCAAGAATATCCTGAGCAACCCGGTGAGGGGGCAACCGCTGAGGAAATCCAGGCTCACAAGAAATGGGTCAAGGCTGATGAGATGGTGCGGTGTTACATTTTGGCATCCATGTCAAATGTGCTGCAACATCAGCATCAGTCAATGGCCAGCGCCTATGACATGATGGAGAGCCTCCGAGAGATGTTCGGGGATCAAAGTCGTGCTGCTAGGCAGGTTGCCATGAAAGACTTGATAAACACAACCATGGCTGAGGGGACGCCTGTAAGAGATCATGTTCTTAAGATGATATCTCTTCTTAATGAACTAGAGATCCTTGGAGCTGAAATCGACGGGGAAACCCAGGTCGATATCGTACTCCAGTCACTGCCAGAGTCCTTAAAGCAATTCCGCCTCAATTACAACATGAATAAATTTAAATATACTTTGGCGGAGCTGCTTAAAGAACTCCAGGCAGCTGAGGGTCTCAACAGAAAGTCAGGGAGTGCTCTTGTGTTTGAGAAAGGTTCTGCTTCAAAGCCGAAAGGCAAGAAGAAAATGAAAAAGGCTCAAAATAAGGCCGCGGGTCCTCCGCCAATCCAAAGGCCAAGAGGACAACCGGGAAAGCCTAAAGGCAAATGTTTTGTTTGCAAGCAGCCAGGACACTGGAAGAAGCAATGTCCGGTTTATCTCGCTAGACAGAACAATCAAGGTAAATCTCATTTACTAGTTGTTGAATCATGTTTAGCAGTCCGATCTACCGGTACTTGGTGTGTAGATACGGGAACCACTGATCATGTATGCAATTCTTTGCAGGGGTTCCAGGGAACCAAACAGCTCAGTGATGGAAAGATTTATCTATATATGGGAAATGCTACGAGAGTAGCAGCAGTTGCAGTAGGAGATCTACATCTTAGTTTTGGTAGAGATAGGATTTTAATATTAAGAAATTGCCTTTTTGTACCTTCTATAAGAAGGAATTTAGTTTCAGTTTCTAGTTTAGTAAAGAATGGATATTCAATTCATTTTAATAAAATAGTAGTTATTAAAGAAAATAAACGTTTTATTTGTTCTGGTCTATTGGTGGATGATCTTTATATTATAAATCCTATCTCTCTATACTGCAACTTAATGAATTGAATAACACAAATAGTTTGCTATTTAAGAGAAAAGAACCTTCGAGGATGAACCAAACGCATCTTTGGCACTTACGCCTTGGTCATATTAATTTGAAAAGGATTCAAAGACTGGTTCAAAATGGGCCATTAGGCTCATTAGAAGTGGAGGCACTTCCAGTCTGTGAATCCTGCTTGGAAGGTAAAATGACCAAGAGGTCGTTCTCGGCTAAGGGCTATAGAGCTAAAGAGCCGTTGGAACTGGTTCACTCTGATTTGTGTGGTCCTATGACTGTCCAAGCAAGAGGGGAATTTGAGTACTTTGTCAGTTTCATCGATGATTACTCAAGGTATGGGTACGTTTATTTGATGCGACGTAAGTCTGAATGTTTTGAGAAATTCAAAGACTTCAAGGCTGAAACGGAGAAGCGTCTAGGTAAATGTATCAAGACACTACGATCTAATCGTGGTGGAGAGTACCTCTTGGGAGAGTTTAGGGAATACTTATTGGAGCAAGGGATTACATCCCAATTGTCTGCACCCCGTATGCCTCAGCAGAACGGTGTAGCAGAAAGAAGGAACAGGACTCTCATGGATATGGTAAGATCTATGATGAGTTACTCGAATTTACCAATTTCCTTTTGGGGACACGCATTAGAGACAGCTGCATACATTCTAAACTTGATACCATCTACGTCAGTACCTACTACTCCCATGGAATTGTGGACTGGGCGAAAGCCTAGTCTGCGGCATGTTCGGATCTGGGGTAGTCCAGCACATGTGCTGAAAGGGAACGTAAAAAAGTTGGAATCGAAAATAGAAGTATGTTTCTTTGTTGGGTATCCAAGAGGAACTAAAGGTGGTCTGTTTTATAGTCCTAAGGATCAGAAGGTTATTGTTAGCACCAATGCCACATTCTTAGAAGAGGACTATGTTATGGACCACAAGCCCAGAAGTCGTATTGTTCTAGAGGAAATGAGAGGAGAGACACCGAGACATACTTCTTCGATACCAACGGTACGAGAAGAAACACCACAAGAAAGAGTTATCGATATTCCATTACCATGTCATAGTGGGAGGATTATCGAAACTCGTGTAGATCCCGAACCAACCATTAACACGCAGGTTCATGAACCAGTACAGCGTGCAGATAATGGTGTATTAGGCTTAGAATCTTCACAATGAAATATCAGTGATACACAGACACGGGTTGTGCCTCGTCGTAGTAGGAGGGTTATTATTCAACCTGACCGGTATATGTTCTTGGGAGAGTCTTATGACCGGGTCCCTGATGAACAAGGTATCGATCCCTGTAACTACAATGAAGCACTCTAAGATAAAGATGCAGATCTTTGGCAAAAGGCTATGAAGTCTGAAATGGAGTCCATGTACTCCAATCAAGTCTGGGATCTTGTAGAACCACCCAATGAAATAAAACCCATTGGATGTAAGTGGATCTATAAGAAGAAGAGAGGAGCAGACGGTAAGGTGGAAACCTTTAAAGCAAGGCTTGTTGCGAAAGGGTTCACTCAAAAAGAAGGAATCGATTATGAGGAAACTTTTTCGCCGGTGGCAATGCTAAAGTCTATCCGGATTCTCTTATCCATTGCTGTACATTTCGATTATGAAATTTGGGAAATGGATGTCAAGACAGCATTTCTAAATGAGAATCTTGATGAGTGCATCTATATGATGCAACCAGACGGGTTCATTGCGAAGGGCCAAGAACACATGTTGTGCAAGCTTAAGAAGTCCATTTATGGACTTAAGCAGTCATCTAGGTCTTGGAATATCCGCTTTGATCAAGCAATCAAGTCTTTTGATTTTGATCAATGTGCGGATGAATCCTGTGTGTACAAGAAACATGATGGAAGAGTGGTGGTGTTCTTAGTACTATATGTGGATGATATCTTGCTAATCGGAAACGATATGGGGGTATTATCTTCTGTAAGGGTATGGTTATCCAGTCAATTCGATATGAAGGACTTGGGAGAAGCCGGTCACATCCTAGGGATCAAGCTTATGCGAGATCGCAAGAATAGGATGTTGGGCTTGTCACAAGGCACTTATATCGACAATATTCTTGCAAGGTTTAGCATGCAAGATTCCAAGAAGGGATTCCTTCCCTTCAGACATGGAATTACTCTATCTAAGGATCAGTGTCCTAAGAGACCTGATGAGATAGAGAAGATGAAGGCAGTTCCTTATGCCTCAGCAGTAGGAAGCCTAATGTATGCTATGCTATGTACTAGACCTGACATCTGCTTTGCTGTTGGCATGGTTAGTAGATATCAGTCTAATCCAGGGCAAGAACATTGGAATGTGGTGAAAAATATTCTCAAGTACCTGAAAAGGACTCGAGACTATATGTTAGTTTACCAAGCAGACAATCTTGTACCCATTGGGTACACAGATTCTGATTTCATGTCAGATAGGGATTCCAGAAAGTCTACCTCGGGATATATGTTTACCCTAGGAGGTAAAGCCATTAGTTGGAGTGAGGTGTGTCACTTCATGGCTTTGAGTCTAAGTGGGAGATTGTTAGGGATATATACTAAAAGTCATGCTTTATGTAGTTAATTTATTATTTTAATAAAATCAGTTATTCCATTTTTATGAGAATCTGTGTGGGCAATGTTTGTATTATATTATTTATTTAATATTATGCATGTGTGTCTCTCATTCTACATAGTAGGTGGTTTGGTGTGTAGAGTTCGGCTTACACACGGAAGATCAGACCACCAGATATTGTAGAATGTAAGATTTTGGTTTACAGTCTTAGATGGGATTGGACACACCATCGGTAGGACTGCAACATGGTGTTGTAGTAGGTTTGTCTTGATTGCGGGAAACGGTACAGTTTCAACTCACTATGCTGGTACACTTTGTGTATTAAACAGGACCGACTTGGGGTAATTATCTTTATACTGACTTGTAAGATAATTAATACCTCATGGCTATTATGAGTGCTTATGCTCTAAATCCTAAGTTAGTTTATAGACACGTACATTTGATATTTACACTTTGATCCCTAAAAGGGTGAGATCCTTAAATGGGTCAATATCTCATTGGATTGAGTGGCAATATTAATTGTGTGGTGGATATTAATTAATGATGGAATCCATGTCTCAATTTTGGGATTGATGATATCCCCTTGAGAAAGCTTATAAGTTTTGATTATGTCAAACCCTGCAGGTGGATTTTGAATCCGACATATCAGAGAAGTTAAGGAGAGGATCTCAAGGAATTTTAAGAGATTAATTAAATATGATTGTCAGTAATTATATTTAATTAATGGATATCTGTAATCTTAACATGGGGAGATAATAAGCATTTAATAACATGGAGCTCGAAATATATTTTTGAGATAAGGGTAGGAGTGCAATTATAATTCTTTAGTGGTATGAATTATAATTTATGGAAATAGGAATCTGATTCAGTTTGAATTAGGGTTTCCTAATTCCACAAGGTTGCATGATTTCACATTCTAAGCTTCCCTTGACCTCCTAGCTTTCTTCTAGAAGGGTTTCCACCAAACCCTAGTCTCTGTGAGCATTCAAGAGACATAGGAGTGAAGATCGCTAGCGTCGAACAACGCTCACTAAAAGAACTTCGGACTGCTCGATACTGATCGAAAGTTGTTGAATTATTTACACGACGTTCCTGACGTCGAGACGGAGCTGCTGTAAAAAATTCAAGTAAATCGGAGATCGTTTAGTCCTCCTGACGAACACATCTTTGTCGGATCAATGTGATCGGGATTGAATCATCACAGCAATCAAAGAGAGTGTTATAACTGGGATTAGAAAATAGAACGTAAAAAGGGAAGAGCAGAAAACATAAAGGATTTCGAAAGAGCCCACACTCAGTTCGATATTCTGGCAGCAAAGGAATATGGTAGAAGATCGTGAGCTGTTATCGAGCCCGTGTTCTCGATTCGTTTACTACAGCAATCCATTTTTGCAGTTCAAGGTAACCCTAGTTTCCGCCCTTGTAGGGTTATTGTAGATCTCACCTAAATTTTTTGCAGTACCAACTTATACGCACTGTCAACGGATTCTGGGAACGCAGTTTCCTAACAGGTGGAGCCTCATGTGGTGATCGAGCAAGTACCACTGTAGTCGGGCTCTTCTAGACCGATGGAAACAGGAGGTCGGATCAGGATCGTCGGGCTCCAGATTTCTCTGGGCTGTAGGCAAAATCAGAACTGCTTGATCCTGACCGATATGAAATGGAGGTCGGGTCGGGGCTGCTGGACCCGGACTGATGTGAACTGGAAGAACTGTCGGAACTCCCTGGCTGAACTCGTTTCTGCTTACTTCTGGAAGACTCGTTGCTTTCTTGCCCGGCGTCTTTGGTCTTCAGAAACTCTTCAATGTCAATGTATTTTCCAACCCTCTCAGAGAGCTCAACCAAAGTTCCCAGTCGGTTTCTGTGGAACGACGCGACGCACTTGGTGTGTTGAACTCCCGAGCAGAAGGCTATGATAGCGGCGGTTTTATCAAGATCGCAGATGCTGAGCTTCTCTTGATTAAACCGGCCGGTGAACTCCTTGAGGGTCTCATTATTCCTTTGTCTGACCGTCAGTAGATGTATGTCAGGCTTCGGCCGTTCGTGCATACCGATGAACTGATTGATGAACTGCTTAATGAGTTGCATGAAACTACGGACCGATCGGGGCTCCAACGAGTAGAACCATTGGGCGGCCGGGCCTTTCAAAGTGCTGGGGAAGGCTATGCAGTGTAGTTCATCGGAGTAGGTGGCTAGGGCCATCTGAGCCTTATAGGTCCGGACGTGGTCGACTGGGCTTTCCGAGCCGTTTTAGGGATCTAGGCGAGGCTGCTTGAATTTGTACGGGATGGCAAACCCCGTGATCTGGCTGGAGAACGGTGACTCTGTCTCAGTATTGGCTTGATTCGGAACACGGTTTTGACCAAGTTTCTTGGCCACTCCATCGATCTGCTTCTGCAAGTCCTTGATTCGGGCTTCCACTCCTTCCCGACCAGTACCTGAGGGGTTGGTCGGGTCGGTGAAAGAGGCTTCTTCATGGCGGGGTGTTGTCCTCTGGGATCGGGCTTGGCTATGACTCCGGGTAACCGTGTCCCCAGGGACGACTCGGCTCTTGATCGAGTGGCCCTGGACTGATTCCCTGGCCATATGCTCCCGCCTTTCCTCTCAGGCAGCACGCCCACTGTTGATGTCTCTGGCATCCTCAACACGGGACGAGTTGGCTCGGACACGCTGTCTGGTCCAGATTGGTTCCCGACCGTACGCAACTTTCCCGGGCCATTTCCCGGTCCCTGGAGGACGGCTTTGCTGGGCTAGCATGGCTTCGATTTGTTGCTGTATTTGACGCTGTCCCTCCAGGAGTTGTGTGAGGGTCGCGGTGATCTGCTCAGATGTCATGACTGCCGCAGCCGGTGCCGAGGCCGGAGGAACATCCCGGTCAGACTGCTGATCAGCCTTCTTACTCTTCTTTGGTGGCATGACGATCAGTCAAAAGATTTGTTGATGAGAAGATTTGTCATTTTCCACAGACGGCGCCAAACTGATGATGCCAAAATTTGGTAAGAGTAAAAGTAGAGCAAATTAAGGAGAGAGAGAGTGAGAGACTATATTTTGTATGTGGTTCGGCCCTGTTAATGAAGGTACCTACGTCCACGGGTGTGTTTGAGCACGTTCACTAGCAGATCACCGGCGGGCCTGGTGAGCCAACAAAGAGGGGCGGCACTACCAGTAATACCGGCCGGGTGTATGCGTATAATGATGAATTTTATAGAGGTGCTATGTAGACTAAAGAGTTGGCGCTTTTAATGGGGGGTGAGAGGTCTCTTTTATAGATGTAAGAGACCTACTCGTACATGGATAAGGAAATATAATCCATTTAGAATGTGATTGACACCAATCAAGTAAGTTTCCTAATTGTATTAGGATTGATTGACATTAATTGTGGGGGTTTCCTAATTGGATTAGGAAATAATTTGCACTTTCCATTAGTCTCCTAACTTGAGTAGGAAACTACCCGTAATGCTCGGGATCACGCCTGTGATGCTCGGGATCATGCCTGTGGGTCCGGATGGGCTGTTTTCGCGGTGGGATGTGTTTGTTCGGTTTTCCCGACCTGTTGGCCGGGTCGTTGATGAACCGCTCGGGATGATGCTTGTCCGAAGAGTTGTGCATGATTTGATCGGGACATGGACTCGCTGATGGTTTGAACCGCTCGGTCATAGGATAGAGCCAAATTTGGGTGTATCAATAAGTTTTTAGAAAAGTGTCATAAATAACAAGACTTTTATGACTACATTTTTGAGTAGTCATAAATATTCTTTATTTTTACGACTCTTTTTCTTTGAGTTCTAAAATCGAACATAAGTACCATTTTTTTTATAAAATTAGTGAAACAGATAATATGCTAAGATGTTTTAAAGTTAAGATTCTTGATTAGGGAAAGGTCCTCCGTACAAAAATATTTAGTAAAATTTGACTTGACATACACAAATATTATGTGAAATTTCACTTAATCTGTAAATGAATATGAAGTGAAATTTCACTTAAATCGATCTTTGAGGGACTAGTTTTTAAGAATTTTACTTTTTAAATTGGACTATTAACACTTGATAGTTACTTTTAGTATCACAACTTTAGATTTTACTAAGAACCATATTACATATATTTTATGACAGTTTTTTTGAAATTGTCATAAATGACAAGATTTTTCATGACAGAATTTGAAAAGTGTCATTTATAATAACTATCTAGAAAAGTTTCATAAATAACAAGACTTTTATGACTTCATTTTTGGGTAGTCATAAATGTTTTTTTTTATTTTTATGACTCTTTTTCTTTGAATTCTAGAATCAAATGTAAGTACAGTTTTTGGGAAAAATAGTGAAAAAAGACAATATGTTAAGATTTTAAAGTAAAGATTCTTGATTAGGGAAAGATCATTTGTACAAAAATATTAAGTGAAATTTCACTTGACATACACGTATATTATGTAAAATTTTACTGAATCTGTAATTAGCCATTTTATTTTTTCCCCCAAATTAACCCCCAATTTTTCCAATCCAAATTGAGCACCCAAATTGAGCGCCCATTTTTTTTGCCCAAATGACCCCTCTCTCTCTCTCTCTCTCTCAGACACTACCTCAAGACGGTCAGACCTCCCCTCTCTCTCTCTCTCTCTCTCTCTCTCTCTCTCTTCTCAGACCTCTCCATCTTAGACCTAGACAACGACACCTCCTCTCCCTCCAACCGGCCACCATGCCGACGGCGACAAATGACGAGTGAGTGACGACCTCTCCATCTTCTCCTCTCCTCCCCTCTCCTCTTCCCCACCTCTCTTCTCCCTTCCGATGACCGACGCGACGTCTTCCTCAACTGACCTCCATTCCGATGGTCGCCAAAGTCCTTTCTCAGAAGAGCAAAGCTGTGGTGAAGTCAGCATCGATTCTAGCGAGGGCTGGGGTTTCTGTCACCATCTTCGACTCCACTAGAGATCCTGGTGGCGGAATGTCTCATAGAAGGTCTCTCTCTCTTTCTCTCGATTTCTTGTTTTAAATTGCTAATCTTATTTACAGTACTGCAATTCTGATTTCTCACTCATAATCTAAAAAATTCATAGTTGATTTGAATAGGTTTATAAATAAATAGTATTGCTAGATTCAGAGGATATTTGTCCAGCTTATATGATCTTAGATTCAAGTCATAAGTCCTAATTGTGAGAAATACTCTGTACGATTCTACTCAAAACAGTTTGTACTTTTGATCACATGCTTAAAACTAGTCAGGCACTGAGTCTTCAACTATTAAAGCTTAACAACATTGATGTTGCCATTATGAGTTCTTTTAGGTGGTCGTTTTCATGGATGAGTTGTACAGTAGGGAGCTAAAGCATTGAGTATCTTTAACTTTTATATTCTTCGTTTGAGAACTAATTTTATAGCAGTGGTTGATTGATTGTCTCTCTCCTTGTTTTGATAAATTGGTGTGTTAAGCAAGTGATTGCTTCTCCAATCTCCATTCTCTTTTTGTTTTTGTTTTTTTCTAAAAAAAATAAAGGGATGTATATGATTTTATCTTTCATGTCACCTACTGTTTTTGACCTTGTTAAATTAAATGGTTGCACCTAACTCCTTTGTAATGACTGACTGGCCTTTTCGCCCATTTCTAATAGTTATGACTTGAATAGTTACAAAGAAGAAAGAGATATCTTGAGAACTCAAAAGAGGAAAGTTTTCAATTCGTCTCTCATATTGTTTATTCTGTTATTTAATTTTTTTTTTGTATTATTTACAATAGATAGTTATTACTTATTTGGGACAAGGCTTAATTGAGCTGAGTTGATTAGAGTATGATTACGAGGTTTCACCCCATTCTAATAGTTTGTCCACTCCGCCGTGGGAAGAGCTACTTCTTTACAACTATTGGATCTTATTTTCACTTTTTTTGGTTATCAAATCTGGGATCAGAAAGGATTATGAAAACCTTCTGAGACAATGCCGGCGAATTGTACAATGCAGCAGTGACAGCAAGTTGAAAGAAACTGGTGGAACCAGCAACAATGGTAATAGTGGGAGTTTCATTCAAGTAACGGATTCACCGGACTCTGAAGATGCTGTTAGCACAAGGGAATCCTTTTTCAGTGAGGAAAGGTGTCCATATGCTGTGTACTCTGACCACCCAACCAATGCACTATTGGAAGGAGAGACAAGTTCTTCAAAATGAGTCACAGATGCAAATACTTTTGTACTCAACATCGAATCATCATATTCGGATTCCTCCGAGGACTTCGAAGTGAGTCAACTTTCCAATCCATACAAACCAGGGAGGAAAATGATCATGACATGCCTTCCAATGAGGATACGTCTCCGTCCATTACAGAAGTCTATTCAAAACTCCGGTGCAACGAAGATTTAGCCACATGGAAGCGGTGCTCAAATTCTTACTTTTCTCATTAGATTCTGATTTTTCACTTACAATCTGAAATTTCACAGTTAGTTTGAGTAATTTAATGGATAAAATAGTCTTGTTTGATTTTTGGGAGGTGCTCAAAGCCTCAAATTCTTTTATTTTTGGGATGTGTATGGATTTGATAATATAGATAGATACCATTGTTTTCAACTTAGTCCATTTATTTGATTTTTTCTCATATAAGTCTAACATGAGAATCGATTTTGTAACTTAAAAGTTTGTACATCACTACAGCTTGGGACATAGAATCCTAATCTCCCAAAATAAAGGAAAACACAACGGATAACAGCTGAGACTATAAGATAGCCTTTTATAATAGGTTTCATATGAATCCTAATCTCACTACCTACTAGTGAGCACTGAACTAGTAAAGTGATCTATAAATATATAGTACATGTGAATATGTGATATCTTTGAAATGCAACACATCTTCATTGTTTGGCCTGAGATTCATCTGAACAATGCTTCTCTATTATATTTCTATTTTTTTAGCAATGATGATGTAAATGTTGTCACAACTTTGAGCTGCTTAGCCTTTCTGTAACAACTTTGAGCAGGGATCATCGTATTGACCTCTTTTTGTTTGTTAACCAAAATTTTTGGGTGGTTCTATTTATAGAAGAGACTCGGTCAAAATTTTTAGAAATTCTAGGTCATCATTTATTCCAAGATAAGTTAGTTTTACCATGACTTGTGATTGCACTAATTTATTGTTTGTCTAAAATTTGCTATACATTTATTCATAGGGACCAAAGTAGCCTGGAAATTATGAATGTGGATTTTATATGTTACTTTTCATGAGAGTGGTAATGGAGGATCCATCCACATCTATCAAGATAAAGGTATTATTACAGTATTCTTTGTAAAAGTGTAGGCAATTTTTCTCTTCTTCTTGTTTTACTTTGATTCATTTATTGTGGAATTTTTTTCATGTGTGTTCGAGGTGTTTGTTGTTTGGGGGGTGGGGGAGGGAATACGGAATACATACTAAACATCTGATTCTTTCTTGAACTTTTTAAGATGAAAGAGTTGTCTCAAAAAGTGAAATATGAAAGTCACGAGCTAAATGCACTTCAACTTGAGTTCATTCATGAATACATTTAAATATTGGAAATTTCAACATTTTTTTTTCTTTTTCCATGTAATCCATATTTTTACAATTTAAGAAAATTATATATCTGTTATATAAAATCTAATACATTGATTTTTGTTTTTGTTTCAGTGTACACAGTTAGACTGCATGAGTGCATGGAACAAATATTGGAATTAAGTTGATGTACTAACGGTGATTGAAGAGTTTAATTAGACATTAATCTTTTCTTTTTAACAATGGTACATAGACATTATTGGTTTGTTGGTATAATATGTACTTAGTGGTTATTGTTACATTTTTCTTGTACATGACTAATTATTAGATTGATGAATGAAAAATTTTGGTTGGAAGGAAGATGATATTTGAATTTGGTTTTTGAGCTGATTTGTATACATCTAAATTTTGTAATTCTTGATTATTGGATTATTAACAAAACAAATTTTTTTTTATAAAAAAAATGTGTTTTTCATTATATATGACTGTTTCATAAAAAATAATTATAAATTAGCAATAGTTCTAGTAAAATCATAAATAGTGTGATTATTTATGACTTTTTAGAGATTATTTATGATTATTTTGAAAATGATTTATGACTTTTTAAAAGGTTATTTATGACTTTTTAAAGATTATTTATGACTATTAAAAGGTTATTTATGACTCTTTTGAAGATTATTTTTGACTATTTAAATTTTATTTATGACCTTTTTAAAGATTATTTATGACTTTTTAAAAGGTCATTTATGACCTTTTTTTTAAAGATTAATAATGACTGTTTTAAGTGTTATTTATGACTTTTTTTTAAAGATTATTTATGATTATGTCAATTAAGAAATAGTCATTTTTTATGACTTTTTTTTAGAACTGTTGTAACAGTAATAATTATTTATGATTTTTTTTATCAAACTCGAACTTATTTATGACTGCAATGTTATGAGTTTTTTGAATCTTAAGAAAAAGTCATAAATATACATTTATGACTTTTTTTTTAAAGTCATAATAAGAATTTTTTTTGTTGTGTAAATGAATACCCATCCTACCTCACATCTCTATACATTTATGACTTTTTTTTTAAAGTCATAATAAGGATTTTTTTTGTTGTGTAAATGAATACCCATCCTACCTCACATCTCTATCATTGTGAACAACCCTCACAAAAACTCCAGTGATTAATATCCCTCTTACCCTAGACCATGCACCCCCATGAGGGGAGATCCCCAATTTGGTACACCAAGGGCTTCCTAAATTCCTATACAACATCCCCTTGTATAGAGTTTATGATCCATTACTTTTTGGATAAGTAATACAACTCTATCACAATGGAAACCAAATTACAATAGAAATCTAGCCAAATCATAATCTCTAAATTAATGGAATTATCCCACATGTGATATATATCTCAACAGGGTGGTTGGGGAAACAAATGTTATATGGAATTTAAAACAAATCATTCATAAGGGACCCACATAATTTTAAACTGCTATCAAAAGGTTGAACCATTCTAGTCCCAAATCTTTGGTTAAATTTGTAGCTAAATTTCTTATATATATATATATATATGTGTGTGTGTGTGTGTGTGAGAGTGTAGTATACTATAAAAATATTATTTGGGTTGGGACATGTAATACCCGTACCCAGAAAATGGAAGTAATATTTATTTTTATCCATTAATTAGTATAATTAATTGCATGTGATATTTGGGTAAGTTCCAGTTACCCCGATGTGATAAGTGCTTTGATAAGGGCACAGTTGGACATATGTGAAATGGAATTCATGGGAGGTCCAAATTAGATAAATTTCATTTAGTTGCATTTATATCATTAAATGAATATTTGTTAAAGTGTTTTTAATATTTTATTATTAGTTGTGACCTTTTATGGTACCTATGTGAGGGCGAATAGGGACATGATCCATAACTAGTAGGTTAATTAGTAATCTCATAAAATATTTGAAACCACTTTTGGGACCCATACGTGACATAGACACATACCCACTTAGATATTTAGGTAATTAATATAAGTTTAGGGGGTTTCATAATAGGAACCTAGAAACATCTGGGGGTGTAAAAGGAAATAGGAAAAAAATTAGAATTGAGATATACATCTCATAAGTTGGCATCATCTCCATTGAAGTAAACAAACAAAAAAAAGAGTATCAGACAGAGAGCTACGGAGAGTTAAGAAAGAAAAAGTGTCACGCTGCCGTTCTGTTGTCGTTTTTCCACCATTCGACCTCTATTTTGCGAACCGAAGCTATATTCGGACTCGTGAAGGTAAGAGTATTATTTCTATGTCTTTCTTTTTCAGTTTTGGTAATGTTTTTTCATGACCTATTTTGAGAGGTGATACATATATGTGATGTATACATGTAGGAATATCATTGGGAGTACCTAGAGCTAGTTTTGCAAAGGAATTTGGGAATTCTAGACTTATTTGGACCTATTCGTGAGGTGAGTGTCCTAATCCCAAAATTGGATGTTTAATGTCTTTTAATTGTTATTAAATGCTTAGAATGCTTAATTTGTGATTAAGTAGAAAATCATGTGATTAATATTATTTAACATGTCCAAAAATGCTGAAATTGCCATGTTGAGTTGTTTAAATGTTTATTTGGGTCAAAGGGTCTAAAGTGATAATCACCATTAGTTAGCCCATATATAAGGGACAGAGAGATGATAAAATCCTCAGAGAAAAGGGGATAGTGGTGACGATCACAACGAATTGACTACGGTCACTAATAAATGAGTGCGATTTCGCTATATGCAACGGAAAAAGTAAGAATGGCCCGAAACCAGGGGTCCAGAACGATGGTGATTGATTACTTGACACGCCTGCGACCATTTATTGTTGTGAATGCTTAATTGGTATTATGATTCATTAAATACTCCAATTGCATGATTAGTACCACGTACTCACTGAGTGAAAGCTTATTCGATTTTTGTGGCTAATGACCACGCAGGTTCGGACGAATATCACAGTGAGCAGCGTTGAAGTGTGGGGATTCTGGGATAGCTCGAGATTAGTGATTTTTGTTTAAGATGTTCATATGTAAATGAGTTTAGATGAGTAGTTATAATCCTAGTGTTTGAAGTTTGGAGATAAGTTTATGTTTTGGTTTTATATTAAATTCTTGTAATATGAATTGTGGATTGATTTTTTGAAGGTATTTTCAAGTGTTTTGGTGATGTTTTGGGTATTTCAATTCTTGTTTAACAGGGGGAATGATGCTTAAATAGGGAGAACTCTGTCCAAGTACCATTCGATGATTTTAAAACTTTATTTTTGTTTTGTTATTTGGTTGGTGGCTATGAAATAGGAAACCCGCAGCTATATTTTCAGCCTGTCGACTTTTACGAAAACAGACATAACTCTTTCTAAAAAATTCGGATTCCTGCACTGTTTTTTGCGTTGGAACCGATGCTCGCAAGGCTATCTTTTGATAAAAAAATTGGGCACATTTTCTTAATCAAAATTTTACCCTTGCGCTGGTTTAAGCTATCGAATTTCTTTACTATGTTTATTTTTGTTTTATTACTATTAAGGGGTGATTTTAGGTTTTGGTAATCCTTTGTTACACGTGTCCTAGCCTGTCGGGGCGGGTTGGGGTGTGACAGGACACACCCACATTGGACCCGGGATCCAACGGGCCTTGCTTGGTTGCTAAGAAAGCCCATAAGGAGTCCTATTCAAACCTTATTAGGAGAGCGCTTATATATAGAAGTTGTATATGTTAGAACTAAGAGAGATGATCACAGATTATATACACACATCTATATCTCTCTCCCTCTCGGCACTCTCTCTCCTCCCTCTCGGCTATCGCTCTTTCTCTTTAGATTTCACTTTCTCTCTCTAGCTTAATCACTAAAGAAAGAAGCTTGGTATCTAGCGCGTGAAGATCAAGGGGATTACTCTAGTAGCCATTCTCGTGACCGTAGCGAAGTATAAGGTGTACACGTAGGCTAGTATTCTTGAATTGGAAGAACAAAGTTGAGGGCTCATAACAATCAACGATCTACGATCCGTCGGGTTCAATTCCACTAGGTAATGTCCTAAACCCAACCCTATGCATGTGTGTGAATTTATCTACATTGGTATTAGAACCTATAGGTTGATTTGTTCGCTTATATACAGATCCATCGTATTCAAGATTCATTTTTCGGCCGTTTTTATCAAAAACAAGTCTCGTGATTGGTCTACATGTAAACTTTAATATTCTTCCGTTTTTTTGATATGGGTCTGTTATAATAAATCATATGAGGCTACGCTTAAAGTTTCATGGCCTAATTATCTTAAACGAATGAGATATATCAAACCCAAGTTTGATAAACCGATAAATCTGAAGAAAAAAAAAATCTCAACTTTAAGCCCATTTTTTTAGATGATTTAGACGTCCAAGTTGTCTATTTTTCGGGTACAAATCTCATCTACGCGACTTTTTGTTGAGAAACGAAGCCGTGGCAAGGCCACAAAGTGGGCACCGCGCGCAGCCGCTATGCAGCCAATTTTGGGTTTCTTCTTGAGGAAGAAGATCCCCTTTAGTCCAAGTCCACTCTCATAGTGGAGAGTGGGGCCCACTCGTCAGTCGACAGTGGTCTGGTGGGCACGGGTCCGGTGATGAGGGTTCTACATTGGGTCCCGGTCCCTAATATAATTTTTAAATATTTGTTTCAGAAAATATTTTAATTATTTAGTAATTAAAACAGTTTCTGTTATTTAAAACTTAGTTTTTAATTTGCTAAAAACTTTTTTAATTGGTTTAAAATTTTGGAAAATTTAAAAAATTATGTTCTTATTTTTCCTATGTTATAGGCATCGGGTGGGACCCAGAATAATTTTAGTGGAAATTATTCCATTATTTTTGGTATTTTTGAGCATATAAAATATGTAAAAGTATGTGTTTTTATTTGCTAAAAATATACAAAACACAATATTAATTTTTGTAATTAATATGTGACAGAAAGTATACTTTTTGGAGTGTTGAGAAAAAGTTTAGGGATTGTCGTGCATATTTGTGGTATTTTAGAGCATTAAAACTTGTTTTGGATAATATTTTAATTGCTTAAAATATCCAAATGTGAATATTAATTTTTGTAATTAATATGATGTGTTTAGTATACTATATTGGTCCATGTGAAACTTTAAAGAATGGCTGATTCCTTCAATTTTGTATTTTTAGGAATTTTTGCCTTATTGTTGATTTGTCTGACAATAAATCAATTTAATTTGTTAAATTGATTAAATTAATGTTTAAGACACCCATAAATTTTGAAAATTTTCTATTTATGTTTAAAAAATCATTTTTTGAACTTTTCAAAATTTCCTAGGTGGCTTTTGGCAAATTTAAAACTTTTTATGAATTGTTTTAAATAGTTTTTTTGGGAATCTATACATTAATTATTTCAACTAAGTTGATTTAATTAGTTGGATCAACTTGATGTTTATGGGCCTTTAATCTATTCTGAAATTTTTATTTATTATGAAAATTTTGATTTTCAATATAATTAAAGTATTCCAAATGTTCTGTTTAGAGGTTCTATGAATTATTGGTCATGCAATAATTGGTAGATAATTGTATGACCTTAGACCCTTTTGTCCTCTTCCTTAAGTGGAATGGAGGACAAGTCCATTCACTTCTAATTTATACCACATGAGTGCTAGTTGAATGTGATTGCATTAATCTAGTTAAATGTGAATGGACTATAAAATTGACAATTAGGAGAGCTTGTGTTGTCACGATGTGTGTTTAAAATTGTTCTCATGTATACTTAGGAGCAAAGCATCCCTATTTTTTCATGGCTATAATTGTAAAGTGAGGATGAGAGACTTTATTTTTATGTTCTGGGAAAGCCATTTTGTAAAGGGATGAATTTTCATTGATCATAAATTATACATTTGAATTCTTTTAGCATGAGCTCCAAAATAGTCAATTGGGATCCACGTAGGATTCATGCGCAATTTTTGTATGGCACACTTTATTATATGTAGATGACAATAGATAGTAGGTTAAGTACTAGTTATGTGTGTTTATTTTAGGAAAAGCAATTAGGCAATATTTTCTTAAGTTACAAAAGTAAAGTGATGACTACGAGCAATGTAGATTTTCGATTTTGAAATTGCAATAAAAGAAATTTTCTTTTTAATTGGATTTTAAAAACAAACAATTTTTGGAATAGTGTGCGTTACAATAATGTCAACCTCTAGTGCATGTTCTCGAATGTAGAAATGGCAACCAACCAACTCATTGCTGAACTTAACAAAGACAACAAACTAAATGGGAAAAACTATGACCTATGGAAGATCAAAGTGACCTTCCTACTGAATGATCAGGAGCTCATGGAGCACACTGAAAATTCAATGGTCCAACCTGTCATGGCTGAAGGTGTGACTGAGGCTCAACACTGCTGGGCATTGGATGCCTATAAAGCTTGGCACAAGAAGGATAGACTGGATAGTCGTGCTCGCATCATTATGTTGAGCAGCATGAACGACGATTTTATGGTTGAGTACCAACAATACCCTACTGCTAAGGAAGTTTGGGACCAGTTGGTTTTTGCTTTTGGTGGGACTTCAACGACTAGGCTAAAGAGCCTGGTGTTGAAATCTGAGGTATATAGGCAGGACCCAATGCACATGATGACCGAGCACCTAAGGGTAATGTCGGGAATGATTCGTGAGATCAACACTACTGTTCATGTCATTACGAATGAACAACATAGTCAAGCGGTGATCCGTTTATTACCTAAATCGTGGGCCTACATGAAACAAATCTTAATACATAACGAGAATGTCAAGAATTTTGTTGATATCTCACGCCATGTGGAGTTGGAAGCAGAGTGCCAGGCGGCGAACCGTATCACTAAACTCATGGCAAAAACTTCCATTGGTGAGGATCATCGTGAGGATAGTGGGCCCAAGCAAAGATTTCACTATAAGCAAGCCTAGAAGCAAGAAAGGGACAATAAGTTAGCCCTAAAGGCTGACAAAGCTAAGAAGCGCCGAGGCAAGCGTGCTGGTAAAAGGGATGTGTCCGCCCTAAAGTGCTTCAATTACAAAGAGAAGGGACATTTCGCTCATGATTATACGAAACCGAAAAAGGTAACTTCTCTATCTATGCTCATGCTTATGTAAGCTCGCATGTTCTAATCGCTCATTCGCTCCATGATTGGATTGCAGATACGGGAGCAACCAGACATGTAGCAAGGGATACATGTTTAAAGATTATAGGAAAATTCTAAGTGGTACTAGTAGGGAATACATGGAGAATGGTACAAGTGAGGAAGCTACTGGAATCGGTTCGTACCAGCTCAAGTTGCGCATTGGGTGCACCTTACTTCTGCATGACGTGCTTTACGTTCCCGGGATTCAACACAATCTTTTATCAGTCTTATCGCTTTTGGATTTGGGATACATTTTTCATTTCAGTAGTGACAGGATGGATGTTTTTAATAATGGTAGTTTGATTGGACATGGTTTTTTTTTTTTATCTAGTAATCTATTTAGAATGGATTTAGTAGATTTTGTTTCTTCTGGTCATTTTTATTCCTTATTTGCTAATTCCAATAAGATTATTAACTCAGTGACTTAGCATGCTATGCTCGGGCACATAGGATGAGATAGGATGACTAGACTAGCTTGAGAAGGCCTTTTAGGTCCACTCGCTAAGGTTAACCTGCCTATGTGTGAGTCATGCTTAGTGGGCAAAGCATGCTGAAAGCCTTTTGGTAAGGCTGCTAGAGCCATAATTGCATTAAAACTAGTTCATTCAGATATTTGTGGACCCATGAATGTGAAAGCACGACATGGCGCGTCCTATTTTCTCACTTTTATCGATGATTACACGTGATTTGGGTATGTCTATCTGATTTCTCACTGCAATGAAGCTTTGGATTGCTTCAAACGCTTTGTAATAGAGGTAGAGAATCAGCTTGAAAAACCCCTTAAGGTTTTTTGTATAGACAGAGGACACAAGCATTTATCTGATCAGTTCAAGGAACTATGTGAGGAAAAGGGGATACCCAGACAGTTGACTATTCCTGAAACTCCGCAACAAAATAGTGTTACAGAAAGAAAGAATAGAACACTTTTAGATATGTATAGATCCATGATGGCGCAGGCAAACCTCCCAATATCATTATGGGGGGATGCTCTTTTGACTGCTGCCTATATTTTAAATAGAGTGCCTTCACAGTCAGTCTCCTCCACTCCCTATGAACTTTGGACAGGCGAATAGCACAATTTGGAGAATTTGCGCCCTTGGGGCTCAGCGGGATATGTTCATAGTACATCCGATAAGTATAGGAAACTAGGCCCGAGGGCTAGAAAGTATATGTTTTTTGAGAAAATCTAATAGTTCCAAAGGCTATGTTATGTACGGTGAACACCAGGATGGAGGGATGACGGAGATTGAGTCCAGAGATGTCGACTTTATTGAGACAGACTACCCCAGTATTAGTGATGCTAAAGGAGATCTTAACCTTTATGAGTTAGAGGACATTATAGATAACGTACCATCTTCAAGCGAGGGTGGGGAGATAACATGGATTCCACATCCAGTAATCGCTTCTAAAAATGGTACTAGTCTACAACCGAGTGGGAGTACATCGCTAGATGCTAGTGGGAGTGTACCAGATAGTGGTAGTACACCATAAGGTAATCAAGATTCTTAGTTAGCACACCGAAGCAGCAGGTATGGAAGAGTTCTACATAAGTGTTTTGATTTTGAGGGGGAAGCTCTTTTGTGTGTAGTTGATGATGATGAGCATGCTTCCTATGTGGAAGCACTTGATTCTCCTGCTAAATCTGAATGGATAATTGCTATGCAGGAATAAATGAGCTCGATGGACAAAAACAAGGTCTTGGAATTAGTTGATATTCTGCCTGGCCATAAGACCACTAGAAATAAGTGGGTTTTCAAAGTCAAATGCAAGGCGGATGGCTCAATTGACAAGTACAAGGCACATTTGGTAGCGAAGGGATATACCCAAAGGGAGGTTATAGACCATGGAGACACATTCTCCCCTGTGGTGAGATTTGCCTCTATACACCGCATACTTACAATTGTAGCACACTTGGATTTAGAACTCTTTTAGATGGATGTTAAGACTGCGTTTCTCAATAGAGAATTAGACGAGGAGATCTATATGGATTAACCCATTGGTTTTGTTACCAAAGGGAATGAGCACAAAGTGTGCCTTCTCAAGCAATCCATTTATGGTCTTAAGCAATCGTCAATGCAGTGGTACTTGCTGTTTCATGACTCAATCACCTCCTTTGGTTTTGAGATGATTGAGAAGGACCATTGCGTGTATGTGAAATGATCCTAAAAGGGTATCTTAATCCTTTCGTTATATGTTGACAATATTCTTCTAGCTGGAAATGAGACGAGTTACATTATCGCCACTCGAGAGTGGCTGTCCTCTCAATTTGAGATAAAGGACATGAGTGAGGCCAACTATGTGTTGGGCGTTAAGATTGTGAGAGATCGTTCTAAGAAACTCCTCTTTTTTATCGCAGCAGACTTACATAGCAAAGGTTCTGGAACGTTTTTGCATGAATGATACAAAGCCCATTGATACTCCAGTTGAGAAGAGATTCTCGTTGACCTTGAACCACTGTCCTAAGAATGAAGAAGAAAAGAAATAGATGTCCAAAGTACCATACGCATCAGTTATAGGAAGTCTGATGTACGCTATGTTGTGTACACGACCGGATATATACTATGCAGTAGGTTCAGTGAGTCCACTACACCAAAATGACCGAATTGTCTCACTAATTTTTGCGTCATTTGTCACTGTCCATAACAGTGACTAAATTTGTCACAGTTTTAAACCGTGACAATTAAATTTGTCACAGTTTTGAACTGTGACAATTAAAATTATCACTGTTTTAAACAGTGACAAAGAATAGTGACTAATCTAGTCACTGTTTTTGTCAGTGATAAACAAAAATGTGACAGTGTTTGATACTGGTTGGTCAAATTTATAAACCATGACAAATTATATAATAATACAACAATGTTACACACACTCCAACCACACCCCAAACCACATCAAATGCTTTAAATGCATATACCTTGTGCTTCCCCAAAAACTGTGGGCCCTGTGTGAAAAATCCACACAACATAAGGTATATGCATTTAAAGCTGTGTGTGGTTTGGGGTGTGGTTGGAGGCTAGAAGTATGTGTAGCATTCCTGATAATAATATAACACTCTAGGATATAAATACTTGAAATTGGGTTTGACACATGCAAATCACGATTCTAAATAGTCGGTATAAATAAAAAAAATTAGGGTTTCTCCTCATTTGCGCCTCTTTTATTCTCTCTCTCTCTCTCTCACAAAGCTATGGCAAGCAGAGCCAGAGGCCCCAACAATCTGGGACCACGGCGATCGACAACCAGTAACTATGCATACAAAAAGGAGGAGCTCGAGCTCCTTGACCACTAGCTATGACGGCGTCCGATGAGGCGCGACTGTAATGGCTATCGCTAGTTTAATCATGTGACCCGTAAGCCCTATATTCTTTAGATCTTCACTACAATATGGTCATATATATATGTATATCTATATATGTTTTGATTTGTGTGGATGTGATTTGCAGTAAGGGGATAAAGAGGGAATTGGGCACTGTGATTCTCTAGCACAAGAAGGCGGCGAATCTAGGTTATACTCTCTCTCTCTCTCTCTCTCTCTCTCTCTCTCTCTCCCTTCTTAATTTGTTGAGCACTGATGAATTTTTGTAATTTTTGATCCCCCTCACACACTAAATCTTTGGTTAGGCTTTTTGAAAAACCGAAGAATCTCTTAAGTTTCCCTCACACACTTTTTCCCTTTTATCCTTCAGCTTCGGGGCATGAGTTTTCCAAAGCCGACCACTACTAGCCCCTATAATTTGTAGCCCCTTACATCACTGCTTCGCCTCTGGGTGTCCCTCAACAGGTTAGATCTCAGTTGCTTCAAAATAATTTGATTGTAAATCAGATTTTGTATATAAGCTTGTTGTAAATATTGCTTCAAAAGATCTTGGCTCTCGAGCTAAAGAACGTAATAATCTATATAAGTTGATTATAAACTGTGAGATGTGGAATGTGATGGATTTAGAGTGTTGGGTACAAATTACCCAAATTGGACTTACCTTCGCTTGATTTCTAGAGTCAAATTGGGAGTTTCTTTTACTTTCCAGAGAGTTTCAGGGAAATAATTCCAATTCCTTTGTTATTTTTTCCTTTTCCAGATATGATTTCTTATGGATGCTTGATAGTGATCAGAAGCAAAACTCTTACATCTAATTCAAAGTGGTGATAAGGCAAGGAAGCAGGAGGAAGTATGTTTCTATCCACTTATGAGATTTCTCTTTTTTGGGTCTTTTTAGTAATTTCTCAATCAGATTACTTTGTATGCACTGCTCAGTTTGTCCAGTGATTCATAGTTGTATCTTTTCTCTTTCCCTTAATTTATTATGTACCTAATAGATCACTGGCCTTAATGACATAGACCTAATATATGCTTGAGATTTACCACAAATCAATTTATTATAACTAAGTTAACATGTTGAATTTTAAGGGAAAATAAGATAAGTTAGCAGGTAATGAATCCTATGGATATTTCCCCTGAGAATAGAGAGAGAGAGAGAGAGAGAGAGAGAGAGAGAGAGAGAGAGAGAGTAGACATGGATATTTCCCCTGAGGATATTTCACATTGGAAGATTGGAATACATCACCTTTCCTTTATCATATTTCTTGGAATCACTTATCAACATCCCAGAAAGTTCCCCATGTAATTCAACATTTCTACTTTTTAGGCCCTTGAGAAATTTTTTGAATTCCTCTTTCTTTCATTTGGTTCCTTCACTCTAGCAAGTGTAAAACAATTCCAAAATCTTAAAAGTGGTTCATATTTTGTATAGAGACAGTAGACATATAGCCAGAGCATCAAATATACATCCTTTTTTAATCATCGTATAATATACATTCTAAGAGGCCCTTGGATAGTTGCCTTATGGTATTAATATACTTGGTTTTACATCCATAGTATTCTATAAAGGGATAGGGAGGGGTTCCAATAAACCTTTTCCAAACACCCATATTTACATTAAAACTATCATGCCTTGGAGTAGCAGAAATTAGCAGGAAATAAAATTTTCCTTTCTGGGTTCGTAAGCCATGAGTAGTTACATTAACTGATTTTCCACAAACATAATAGATAATTAAAAGAGTAACTGATGCGGAAGCGTAAACTGAATATACATCAAAGATTACTAGCTATTACATCCGAGTTCATAGTTTCAAAAGATAAAAGAGCAAAAGAGATTAAGATATTAGACGACGTTTACTTATTTATATGTAAAGACAAAAGGAAGTGTAAGATCGTTGAAGTAAGGCGTGTGATGCCAATTTATAACATACTATGAATAGACAAAAACTATAAAGAACATCTAAGTCTTCTTTCTTAAAGTTGCGCCTCTAACTGGCGTCCGTGACCTTCAGCACTGTAAGCCTCCCCTTTGAAGATTTCCTCTTTGCAGCCTCCCCCCTGATAGTCCTCCTCCGGACAATCATATCCTGTATAGTCTAGACATGGGAATGTCCAAGGCGTAATATGTCGTTAGCTTTAATAAAAGCTAAGTGAGTGTCCTAACCGAACACTCCTAATATAAAATATGTAGCAAAAATACTCTGCGACTAGCTATAACGATTGAATGAACTATAATGAGACTGTGCGTGAAACTATGCATCATCGATATATTCAACTTCACTCGACTTAACATCCGACTTACTTTACTTTATTACATTACCAATGTAACGCCGTTGACTTAGAGTGACTCACCCAATGGGTCGAGCTATGGTTACTTTACTATCATTGTTTGCCTCTCCATGGCCACAGTAGTAATCTCGTTTTACAAGCTAACCATATACTCTAGGTCCCCGGGAACTTGCCTTATGAATATCGTCACCGATTTGCGAAACGGTTTCTTTACTATCGTTAGTCGTCATGACTGTCGTAGTAATCTCGCCTTACAGGCTAACCGTGTTTATTCATTTATCGATGTATTCTTATCAACATGGTTACATTGCTATCGTGTTTGCCTCTCCGTGGCCATAGTAACAATAATCGCCGACATGCGATCCTGTAATTCTATTTGACAGCACCGACTCACTACATATCAACTTTCGAACCTCCGTGCTCGACTACACATATTTCCAAATGCATACGAACTTGGTCTGTGACACGACTAAAAAGTTGTGCGCTCTTGTGCAACACCCAAGTGTAGGTGATCGTGCAAGTAATACTGGATAAGCCCAGGTCGATCCCACAGGGAAGAAATATGAAGAGTGTCTACTAAGTTATAACCCAAAGAAAATGAAAATATCATAAAGGAGTGGAATTCTAACGAATCCTAATTAATTAAATTAAACTAAATAATAAATTAAAGCTTATAGAAACATAACTAATTAAACAGATAAAATAAAGGTGCTGGAAATACGTGAATCCACATTGATCCTAACCATCTTCCATGCATACTCATTAATGTTCTATGGAGTTCATTCCTTTTCAGCATTCCGTATTTTTCTAAAGATAAAGAATCAATAGCCCTTTCATGACCGGGACTATATCATCACAAGTGATTTAATATTACTTGGAAGACGGTTTAAAACAATGGTTATTACTTGCACTCTAAATAGTGTTAGCATTCAAAGTGGTTTTCAAAAGTCATTGAAGAAAATAGCCTTAAGGCTTCAAGTTCTAAAAACTGTTGTGACAAACTGAGCTTATAGGGACAATTTGATGACAGATTTCTAAAACAGAAAGTCATGGAATACTTAAAAGAATCATCTCAGAAATTAACATGTTCGATCGATCGAAGCGCTCTCGATCAATCGGACTGCATCATCCTTCAATCGATCGAAATGCCTTCGATCGCTTGACTATGGCTCTGGTTCGATCGATCGAAATACCTTTGATCGATCGAGCCCAGGTTTTCTAACGATTGCATGACAGAGGCTAAGAATCAATATTTCATCACATATTTCCAACGTCTAAACTACGGAAACATAAATAAACAAGTACAGAAACAGTAAAACATAACAATCATAACTACTAGATTCATAAACAATCAAATAAGATAAAGGAAAGGAAAAACCTGGAATAAATCTGAAAATAACTTGTAAATAACTTGAATCTTCAATAATCTTCAGTATAATAATGAAAAAGAGGAAGAAAAATAAGAATCTAACCTAATCTACTCCTAATCTAACCCTAAAACTACCCTAAAACTGCTGTTTTTTGCGTTCTGGAGTGTCCTCCCTTCGTCTGACGTCAAAACGACTTATATAAAGGGTTCTTTCAGAGTTTACGCAAATTTTGGGTGAATATGAAGTTTGATCGATCGAGCTTAGTTCGATCGATCGAAGGTTCGATCGATTGAACTCTCCTCAATTGATTGAACTCTCTGATTTTGACAGCTCTGCACACCGATGGGAGAATGGTCATAACGTTTCACTCGGACCTCGGATTGGCCTCCCATTTGCGGCCACGCGACCGTAACTCAAAGATCTACATTTTATATCTCTGGAAAAATCTTCCAAATCTGAAGTCTTTATTGTCAAAATTGGCATTGTCTCAGCTGCTTCCGTTGTTCTCTTCACCAGAATCACTTTTCTTTAGCTTTACTTCATTGATTTACATACTAATACCTATAAAACAACGCATAAATATATGTTTTAGCATTAACACAATAAAAATAACATTGTTATTAGAATGCACCTAAATGTAGGGACTTTGGGGATAAAAGTATGCATAAAATACCACGTAATACACTATAAATATGCACTTTTCACCTCGAATCACACACCCCAACTAGCTCGTTGCTAGTCCCTAGCAATGAAGCAAACTACAGCAATATTTATTTAAACTCTAAGAATTGAAAACAAAATAAAGTAAAAAATCCTAAATCACTTTCGCAGGAATCGCGATTGCATTTAGCCTATGCAACAAGCCTTTAAACCCCTAGGTTCCCTCTAGTGGACAAATTCATATTTATGGTTATGGTTCTCATTTAAATGTTTTCAAGAAAAAATTTTCTCTCATTTAGCAATGTGATTAAGCTCAACAATCTCATGAAACTCTCTAGTATGCCATAGCAATGTAACACACACATTACAATTAATCTACTATCAAAGTCATTAGAATATTCCATACCTGTTAATCTTCAAGTGTGTGTGTGAATGGACAATCCAAATACAAAACTTTAATTTCAAAGCTCGCATAACCTAAGATGCTATCAAGACGTTCATTTTGACTCAAGTCTCACTAGGATTACACTCTCAAGATGAAATCACTCCGAATTAGGTGTAATAATTATCACTCATGATATGGAAGCTATAAAGAGTAAATATAAATGGAATCGAATGCTTCTCATATCTAAATTGAAAAACGGACATTTTAGTGCACAAAGTCTCATGAAAGGATACTTTTCACTAGAAGAGCGAGATACCGTGGAGAAATCTCTCATTACCTTAACTTCAAATACAATTTACTTAAAATCATCAGGACTTTGAAAAAAAGGTGTTAAGTGAAAGAAGAAAGAGGTTCGTGATATTCAATTGGGTCAAAGGATATGATTGGAATGTCTACTACAACTTTTCAAACTTTTCCACATCTCCAATCTCTCTTCTTCTTCTTCTTCTTCTTCTTCTTCTATTTTTTTATTCTTTTTTTTTCACACTCTTCTTTTTATTATATTTTTTTTTCTTTTGTAACAATCATTGGCACTTTTTTTCTTTTGTCTTTTTTTTTTTTTCTTTTTGCTAACTTTCCTTTATTTACACAACCAAACTTCTTGTCACGTCAACATATCCTAATCACACCCAAATAAAGAACTGAGGCTTGAACTCCTAATTTGGAGTTAGGTATAGACTTAAGGATTGTGAAGACAAGGAAAATATGGTAAGGCTCAAAGGGTGAAGTAAAGGAATAGCATAGAAGTAGGCCAATGCTTTATTATACGTATATGGTCAAAAGATAGCCTAAATCATCTTCTAAGTTAATAGGATTATTCATTTCAATAAATTCAGGAGCTCTAAATTTGGTAAATCCTGAACGTTCTCTTCTAGTGATCAGTCAAAATGAAGAAGAAAAATGAGACTTACAACGAGTGGATACGCTTTTCAAAAAATAAGAGTAATTTCATAAAACCCTCAAAAACAAAGAATGACACAAAAGCTCACTTGGGTTATTAGTCTCCACTACAGTCTCTCAAGACACCTAAGCTATGCTTACTAATCCATTTTAGCTAAGTACAAGGTTGTCACAACGTGCTCAAAGTTGTTTGAAGATTAAAAAGCATAAAATATACTATAACTAAGATAGTAAACAAACTATCATAGTGTATCACATACTAATAACATACAGAAAATAACACTAATGCATCATAACTAACTACAATTACTAAGAGAGAAATATAAGAACCATTTTATTATCTTTAAAAATAAAATTAAATTTTTTAAAATTTTTGACAGTTTTTAATTTACTGAGTCTTGTGCTGCTAAGCAAGTATATGACACTAAAGCATAAAAAGAAATAAACGAGGCATGCAATGACTCACTCTCTCCAACTAAAACTAAACATTGTCTCCAATGTTCTAAACTAAGCACATGGACATGTAAAGTAAAGCGAGAGAAGGAAGGATGTTACATCGAGGCGTTAATATCCATTTTTTTTAAGTTACCTGCAAAATCATTAGTAGCAACAAGGAAAAATAGAGAATATAATAGAACTACTCAGTAAATAAATTCGGTTAATCAAGATTTTTATCATAAATTAATAATCAAAATTTTTGAGGTTCTTCCCAATAAAATAATTTAATAGTGAGAAGAACGTTGGGGTCCTCATAAAAATGCAACTCCCCCCAACTAATGTCAGGCTCAAGGTCAGAGGAGATGCAAAACCTATGGCTGCCAAATTTTTGTTGGGGACAGTTATAAGAGATATACCACACTTTTTAGGAATTATACTCAAGGAAAGATCTTTGGTGTTGGTATTTTCTATAACAGCCTCTATTTGTATATTATCAAAAACAAGCAGAGGCCATGGTTCAATAAAAGGGGCAGGGTCTAAGTGATGTTCTAATGAAGCTTTACTACCCTCCTCTTGTTCTAGAACAGAATCTATGGAGATGTGATCATAGGAATTGGATTTCTGTTCTATGTACATTGATTTGGATTGGACTTGGATAAAGTTATCTATTTGGGCCTCAATGTCAGTATTACTCAAGAAGGTCAAGCAATCTAGCAAATTACTAGCTTCTTGTTGAAGTTTAAGATCATCTAATATGGGCCAAATAGTTTCTAAGTCCTCTCTCAAAGAATTTTGAAAGTTAAAATTTTGTGAAAAACATGTTCTAGAATCTTTACCATCCTCTTCCACAACACATTCTATTTGTTCAAGAGTAGGGTACACATGATTTTTGAGCTCGGGATGAGAGATTTGATTGATAGCAAGGATAGGTGATGGGCAACTTGGTGACACCACCTCTTCGGCCGAAAGAGATGAGGGTTCATGAATATCACATGAATCTAAATTGGATTTAGACTTTCCAAGTATACGTCTCCCTAGGGTCACTATTAAAGTTAGGGAAAGAGTCAACAGTGGACTCCTCCTTTCCTAGTTACGTGTAATCACCTAAACTCTCATCATCTTTTATAACCTCATTCTCATCCTTGTAACTCTCCTCACTATATATGTCATCTATAGAGGTGCCCTGGACAAAGAGATTGTGCAACTTTATCAAGGCAATGAAGGAGTTGATGTATGGGGTTGTATATTGAGGAGAAGATGGTTCTACAACTTCATGCTTAATGATTTGGTTTTGGAGGTCTTGTTGGGTTATGACTTTCTCGAGTGAGTTGTTAATCTCATTCGGTATAAACCTATCATTGTCCTCTAATTCCATTCCATTATTAGTGTCTTGAAATTTGGGTTGTAGTGTTGAAGGACTGGTATAGTCTTCTAAAGGTTGGCTAGCATATGCTTGTTGATATCTAGTTTCTAATTTATCAAGTGTTCCATCTAGCCTTTTCATTTCACTAAGCAACAATTTTAACATACCATTATCCTCAACTTGGTTATTCTCCTCATTATTACTATATAAAGTTTCGTCCCATTGTTGTTGGTAGTAATTCCCATCCCAATGTGTTTGTGGACAAGACTCGCCAAAGGGAAAGTCTTGGTGCGTTTGGTAATTGTGGGAACTACTACTATATCCTACATTATTATTTTGGTTATCGCCCCATTGCGGTTGATAGAACTCTTCATATGGAGGTTCTTGATACGTTTGATGATATGAGGGAGTACAACTATCATTTTTCCATTGTGGTGGTAGGTAGCACTCGGGTTGATAATGCGTGTCATAGGTAGGTGCTTGCCAACTTGGGGGACAACTATTTTGATTTTCAAATGTGTTCCTATTCACGTTGTTTGTGTTGCATGGAGGATAATATGGATATGACATGCTTACCCAAAAATTTTTAAGCAATAGGAATTTTATTTATATATATATATATATTTGTACTTGTGAGAGAAAAAGTCCAAAGGTTTTTTTTTGAAAAGTAAGAAAAAAAAATGGAAATAACTTAGTAAAATCCTAACCTAGTTGCCTTCCCCGGCAACGGTGCCAAAAACTTGACACGACTAAAACGTTGTGCGCTCTTGTGCAACACCCAAGTGTAGGTGATCATGCAAGTAATACTGGATAAGTCCAGGTCGATCCCACATGGAAGGAATAGGAAGAATGTCTACTAAGTTATAACCCAAACAAAATGAAAATATCATAAAGGAGTGGAATTCTAACGAATCCTAATTAATTAAATTAAACTAAATAATAAATTAAAGCTTATAGAAACATAACTAATTAAACAGATAAAATAAAGGTGCTGGAAATACGTGAATCCACATTGATCCTAACCATTTACCATGCATACTCATTAATGTTCTATGGAGTTCATTCCTTTTCAGCATTCCGTATTTTTCTAAAGATAAAGAATCAATAGCCCTTTCATGACCGGGACTATATCATCACAAGTGATTTAATATTACTTGGAAGACGGTTTAAAACAATGGTTATTACTTGCACTCTAAATAGTGTTAGCATTCAAAGTGGTTTTCAAAAGTCATTGAAGAAAATAGCCTTAAGGCTTCAAGTTCTAAAAACTGTTGTGACAAACTGAGCTTATAGGGACAATTTGATGACAGATTTCTAAAACAGAAAGTCATGGAATACTTAAAAGAATCATCTCAGGAATTAACATGCTCGATCGATCGAAGCGCTCTCGATCAATCGGACTGCATCATCCTTCAATCGATCGAAATGCCTTCGATCGCTTGACTATGGCTCTGGTTCGATCGATCGAAATACCTTCGATCGATCGATCGAGCCCTGGTTTTCTAAAGATTGCATGGTAGAGGCTAAGAATCAATATTTCATCACATATTTCCAACGTCTAAACTACGGAAACATAAATAAACAAATACAGAAACAGTAAAACATAACAATCATAACTACTAGATTCATAAACAATCAAATAAGATAAAGGAAAGGAAAAACCTGGAATAAATCTGAAAATAACTTGTAAATAACTTGAATCCTCAATAATCTTCAGTATAATAATGAAAAAGAGGAAGAAAAATAAGAATCTAACCTAATCTACTCCTAATCTAACCCTAAAACTATCCTAAAACTGCTGTTTTCTGCGTTCTGGAGCGTCCTCCCTTCGTCTGGCGTCGAAACAACTTATATATAGGGTTCCTGTAGAGTTTATGAAACTTTTGGGTGAATATGAAGTTCGATCGATCGAGCTTAGTTCGATCGATCGAAGGTTCGATCGATTGAACTCTCCTCAATTGATTGAACTCTCTGATTTTGACAGCTCTGCACACCGATGGGAGAATGGCCATAACGTTTCACTCGGACCTCGGATTGGCCTCCCATTTGCGGCCACGCGACCGTAACTCAAAGATCTACATTTTATATCTCTGGGAAAATCTTCCAAATCTGAAGTCTTCATTGTCAAAATTGGCATTTTTTCAGCTGTTTCCGTTGTTCTCTTCACCAGAATCACTTTTCTTTAGCTTTACTTCATTGATTTACATTTTAATACCTATAAAACAACGCATAAACATATGTTTTAGCAGTAACACAATAAAAAGAACATTGTTATTAGAATGCACCTAAATGTAGGGACTTTGGGGATAAAAGTATGCATAAAATACCACGTAATACACTATAAATATGCACTTTTCACCTCGGATCAGTCTCCGCGACCATTCGACTCTACACCCGTACACGTCGACTTGACCTTACGACACTGACTCCTATATGAGGTGTATCATATGTTATGCACGAGGTACAAGTTAATTAAATAGTTACTATTTTATTCTTGGAATATAGTACGGGCCCTAAGCTCGTAGTACCATACGTTAAAGCATGAGGTTAATTGGACTAATAATAATAACGAACAGAAATATTAATAACAATCATAACAATAATAACGAAGATAATATGTTCGGGGTAAAACATATTAACATGAGGTTAACTGGAAAGTGATAACAACAATATTATTAATGGTAGCGAAATAATATGTTCGAGGTACAACATATTAGAGCTTGAAGTTTAATCGATAACAATAATAATAATAATAATAATAATAATAAGAATAATAATAACAATAATAATATCATAATTATTAACGGGATAATAAACCGGAGAAGTTTAATCAATAATAATAATAATAATAATAATAACAATAATAACAATAATAATTATAATAACAACAATCATTATACGGACCTAGAGTAGGGACACCACATATTAAGCACAAGACTTTCTAGAATAATAATAATAATTGGAAAATAACAGCATGGACATTAATCTAATTATACTAAGTGAGGTAGACACTCACCGTAGGTTCGGGGTTGCGGTGTGGCACTGGGTGGTACGCTTTCTTTTCTTCTCTCTTCTCTCTCTTGGCCTAACTTTCTCTATATTATTTTTTTTCCTTCTAAACACTAATGGGAGTCTCTTATTTATAGGGGGTGGTTGGGTTAAAATATTATATATATATATATATGACACACACGCACAAACCAAGCACACAAACATGCATCACCGCACACCATTGCCACACGCCACACACTGCACACACATACATATGACACTACACTAACACCACATAACACATATGACACACCACCCTACACCCTACACACTCAACACTCTATACACACCTCACACAAACACATGGCACACAACTCATCACTCTCTCCCCCCCTTAGGTCGGTACACACACACACACCCACATAATGATATGGGTTGTTTGGGGTTGGTCTTAGGGTACAAGCAGGGTTGGGTAATACATGTATAATTACGGGTTCAGAAATAATATTAATTATAGTGAAAATCTTATAATTACTATCCAGAACTGGAAATTATATTAATAAAGTAAAATAAAAATTACAGGTATTACAATATCCACCTCCTATCAAAGATTTCATCCCCCATCTGAGCTAGCTAGTCATTAAACAAAGCTGGAAACTTCTCACGCATTTCTGATTCCAACTCCCAAGAAGCTACGCGTTCGTTATGGTGTTTCCACTAAACTTTCACCAGAGGAATTTCCTTAGTCCTCAGCTTCTTGACTCCTCGATCCAAAATTCGGACTGGTCCTTCAGTACAAGTCACGTTGTTGTTCACCTCAATGTCCATGAAGTCAGTTTCATGTGACGGATCATGTACAACCTTCCTTAGCATGCTGATATGAAATACACTATGTACTTCTGACATCTTAGGTGGTAGTGTAAGTTAGTAGGTGTAGATACCCCATTTTGTCGGCTATCGGATTTAGGAGACCCATAGCTTGGTGGTTCATAATGATCGAAAAAGACTCAAAAGGACTCCTGGAAGTTAGCTATATTTCTCAAAATGCTCAGAATGACCAAAATGCCCCTGAGAGACCGAAAACTCCCAGATTTGGTCCAAAAGTTCTGGAAACATGCTATGTTGTAAGAAAAGTAAAAAAAAAAATGAGTTTTTAAGTAAAATCAGATGAAATCGTCACCTCCTAGAGACCACCGGAAGTCCCGGAAGTTCTCGGAAAGTCCCTGTTGACCGGTTTGACCACAGTTTGACCAGGTTTGACCAAGGTTTGACCAAGTTTGACCGAAATCGTCCAAATTCGCCGAAATCATTCTAGATCATGTGAAAAGTATTAAATGAGTTTTAAAAGAAGATCACACGAAAACGTCAGCTCCTGGGAGCTCCCAGAGGTTTCCAGAATTTCTCGGGAATCCCAGGTTTGACCAGTTTGACCAAAATTTGACTTTGAAACCAGAACACCGTAACAATTTTTAAACATTTTTCATGGATACTAGAGGTCTATAGCTTTCCAACGGTATATCACACAATTTTTGAATTTAAAACGAGTTTATTATGAATTTCCGAAGGCGAAAAATGCGATCAAATCGTCTTTTATCGCAAATACCGTGAAACTTTTCGAAAGTAACCTATCTTAAAACTATTTTTATGTAAATTAGACTCCATTACCTTTCCAACGGTATATCACAACCTCAATTTGGAGTTCGTATGCATTTTCTGTGAATTTCGGACGAAATAGGGCCTTTTCGCGAATACCGGAACCTCTGGGGTCCTAAACATAATTTTCTGGGCATCCGAGGAGCAGTGCCGCGGAGGCACTGGGTCACTGCCGCGGCGGCACTCTCCTCCAGAACAGTATATTTTTGTAATTTCTTTTGGGGGTTCATTTTGATTAATTGAAAACCAAAATGACGTAGTTCTATGTTTTCAGATGTTTGGGACCAATGGGAGTACTTCTAAAACCCCAAAACCACCCCAAATTAGCCTATATAAACCCCCCATTGCTCTTCATTTTGGGGGGGCCAAGTGCAAAGTCCATAGAAGTTGTAGAGAGAAAGAGAGATAGAGATAGATTTAGAAGAGAGAAATGAGCGTCCTCCTACTATTTTTCTATAGAAAGTGAGTTCCAATCTTGTTTTCCTCCACCATTCTTCTATATATTTCATCATCAATACACCCAACCACCATTTTAGTGAGCATTTATGAGTTAGGAAGCTACTTCCAAGTCCAAATGTCAACATCTATGAGTGAAACACCAAGCTACAAGTTCAATATCACATTGATTATCATCTATTGATTGTTATTTACTTGCTTGTTTATACAATGCTCATCTCTTCTTACCTCATTTCTTTTTGATTTTCTTTATTTACTTACTAGTTCATTATCATCTAGATGATGACATGAAGTTTGAGGTGAGTGAATCCTTATGGATAGTAGCTCTTAACCTCAAAAACATGTTTAATAGATGATGATTATAACTTCAATACCTCTAAGGTATTCTTGAAGTTATATTCAAAATAAAAATGAATCTCTCCAATAATATTGGGGGTTCTTGATGATGAGTTTGATGTTGATATTCCAAGAGGTTATAATCTCTATTTGATGTTGAAAATATACTTTCAAAACCTCTATTTCAAAACCCCTCTCAATCCCTCTCATTTTGATTTCAAGAAAGAAAACTAAAGTTTTTCCCAAACTCTTCAAAACAGTGAGTGGTCTGAGTTCAAAGATTTCTATAGAACTCAATACTCAATGTATGGATGCAAGACCACTTGAAAAGTCTTCCTAACTCATTAGAGAACACCCATGATTTTTGGTTTGACTTGAAAATGCTTGAAAATGGTCCATTTGGACCCAAACAATCTCTCCAGATATTCTGCCTCTGCTATCACAGCAGCTTGGTTGACTTCCAACTTCTTTTTCAGAAAACTTTTCCAAAAGGGGTGGTCCCAACTTCTTTTTACCTTGACTTCAATGTCTTAGGGAACTTTCTGTTTAAAATGGGCCTCTAGATCATTTGTTTTCATTTTCTAAGATTTTTCAACATTTCAGTCGACAGTACAGACTCTGTTTCTGAGTGACCTTCATTATTTATATGATTTCTCTCAATCTATGATAGTTATTAAAGATTGGATTTTTGGTTTGTGTTCTAGACACAATAAGGAAGATCTCCATAAAACATCATGCATTGAAAACATTCCTAACCCCTCTTTTCAATTTTCAAAAGATCATGTTACTGTTCTGTCCACTATTCACAGCAAGCACATGTTTACTTTCCCCCTTTGATTTGATGCTTACATGCACTCCAAATTAGTTCATGTCTTAGGAAGTAGTTCATACTACATTTGTACATATCCCATGATGATTTCCTTCATGCGTTCATGCATATTTTAGACTTCTAAGTCATTCTAGGAATCCATGAACACAAAGCACACTACAACCTTGGCACATTCTAGATACATACATTGCATTCATGCAAGATTTGGGGTTTTTGTAACTCCTAACCTAAGAAGATTATAAGGAATGAATTTGATCACACGTTCATGCTTCCCCCTCGATCTAATCTTCCTTTCTCATCCGTCCCGGGGATTGAGAGGTCTTCTTTTCTCAAAGATTAACATGCATCATACTAGCTTGCTAAGCATATTTCGATTTCTTTATTTATTTGTTTCAAGAACAATTCATGTCCCCTTAGATTAGGCAAATTTTATTACTTAATATGTGATTAGATGATTTTTTCCTAGGTTTATTCGTGTGATCTTTCACTTTGCATTGTGTGATACTTGGCTTGGATCTTATGAATGATATTTTATCTTTAGATCTTCCATTTCAAGTTTTTTATGTGATGTAATATACTATCATAGTATTAATTGTCGAACCATACATAGTATAAGATGATTATTTGGATGCCAATTGAGGTCAGTCGAAAGACGAGGCGAGTTGAGGGTGTTTTAGTCGCGACAAAGGCTCCTTCCTCTCTCGTACCAAAACCCCGAGCCAAGTTCTTTGGTTATGAAGGGCCGGTGCCATTTATCCATTTAGGTGAGTCAAAATTAGGTTTCTTGGTTCCTTAAAGACCAAGTGGCGACTCTGTATCTGTTTTCAACAGACCTTTTCTCTCTCTTTTCAAAACGATTTAAAAAAAAACAAGTAGTGGAATCCTGCGTGTCCACTGTAGGCTACTTTTTCCATGCGTTCTAAACTTTCAAACGGTCCAATGTAGCGTGGTGACAACTTTTCTCGTTTCTGTCTGAATCTGACAATGCCTCGCACCGGAGATACCTTGAGAAGTACGTGATCTCTAACACTGAACTCTAATTCTTTGCGGTGCTTGTCTGCGAAGGTTTTCTGTCTACTCTGTGCTGCTTTCATCTTTTCTTTTATGATGTTGATCTTTTCATTTGTCTCTCGAACCATTTCCAGTCCTAGAAGTTTATTGTCTCCAGCTTTCGCTGAGCACAACGGTGATCGGCGCGGTCTTCCATACAGTGCCTCGAATGGTGCCATTCCGATGCTCGAATGATAACTGTTGTTGTATGCGAACTCTACCAATGGCAGGTATGTTTCCCAAGAACTCTCAAAGTCTATGGCACAAGCTCAGAGCATGTCTTCCATTACTTGATTAACTCATTCTGTTTGTCCATTAGTTTGGGGATAAAATGCTAAACTTAAATTCAATGAAGTTCCCATTGGTGCTTGTAAGCTTTCCCAAAATCCCGATGTACAACGCGAGTTGCGATTTGATACGATCGATACAGGCACTTCGTATAGTCGTACGACTTGCTGTAAGTACATTCTGCTCATCTTCTCAACCGGGTACGTCATATTATAGGCAATGAAATGAGATAATTTAGTGAGTCTGTCCAAGATCACCCAAATAGCATCATAATTCTGCTGTGATCTAGGCATTCCTACAACGAAGTTCATAGTAATGTGTTCCCATTTCCATTCAGGAATTGGCAGTGGTTGTAATAACCCTACTGGCCTTGTGTTCTGCTTTGACTTGTTTACAGGTTAAACATTTGGATACATGATCTGCTACCTTTCTTTTCATTCCTTCCCACCAGAAGTTTGTTTTTAAGTCCTTATACATCTTGGTTCCTCCAGGGTGGACTGTTATTCTTGACTTGTGTGCTTCATTCAGTATGTCCTTCCTTAAGTTGTCCTCATTAGGTACACAAAGTCTATTGTGGCATCTAAATCCTCCGCCTGCCCCAATATTCCATTCTGCTGGGTCCTTTGCTGATGCTTTCTTAAACCATTGATGAAGTCCTTCATCCTTTCCTTGAGCTTCATGGATGCGATTGATGAGTGTTGGCTATACTATTAGACATTCAAAAATTCATCCTTCACTAGATTCGATGGTCCAAAAGTCAAATTCAACTAGTGTTTCAATGCTCTCCACTCTTTGAGCATAAGAGAGGATATGAACAGTTTACGAGGTTTTCGGCTTAGTACGTCGGCAACTACATTTGAAATCGTAATCCTTCAACAATTCCATCCAACGTCGCTATCTCATGTTTAGCTCCTTTTGAGAGAACAAGTATCTCAAACTCTTGTGATCTGAAAATTGGTCAAACTTTTCTCCGTAAAAGTAATGTCACCAAATCTTGAGAGCAAAAACAATTACGGCTAATTCGAGGTCGTGCATAGGGTAGTTCATCTCATGTGGTTCCAGTTATCATGATCCATATGCAATCACTCTTCCATCCTGCATGAACACACATCCAAGTCCTTCGTATGATGTGTCACTATAAATGGTGAATTGTTCACTGCTCTTTGGTATTGCAAGCACTGGTGCCGAGGTCAATCTTTCCTTCAGCTCTTGAAACGCGTGTTCATGCTTGTCTTTCCATTTGTACTTCATGTCCTTCCTTGTCAGATTGGTCAAAGGGGATGCTATCTTAGAGAATTCTTCAATGAATCTTCGATAATATCAGGCTAAACTAAGGAAACTCCTAACTTCGGTTGTAGTATTCGGTCTATTCCAATCTAAAACAGCATCTGTCTTGGTTAAATCCATAGCTATCCCATCCTGTGAGATAGTGTGACTCAAGAATTTGACTTATTTTAGCCAAATTCATACTTGTTGAACTTCGCATACAACTGGTGGTCTTAAATCGACGGTAGTACAATCCTCACATGTTCTTCATGTTCTTCCCTGGTCTTTGAGATCAGGATATCGTCTATGAACACAATCATAAATTGATCCAAGTAGGGCCTGAACACTCTATTCATTAAATCCATGAATATAGCTGGGGCATTCATTAGTCCAAACGGCATGACCAGGAATTCATAGTGCCCATATCTCGTTCTAAAAGCTGTCTTTGATACATCCTTGGGTTGAACCGACAGTTGGTAGTATTTGGATCGTAGATCTATCTTGGAGAAGGTTGTCTCTCCATACAATTGATCAAATAGGTCATCGATTCTGGGAAGTGATATCAGTTCTTAATTATGACCTTGTTAAACTCTTTGTAGTTGATACAGAGTCGAAGTGTCCCATCCTTCTTATTAACAAATAACACAGGTGCTCCCCAAGGCGACGTGCTTGGTCGAACAAACCCGAGATCTTCAAGTTCCTGGACTTGCTGCTTTAATTCTTACATTTCTGTCGCCGCCATCCGATACTGGGTCTTAGATATCGGTAGGGTACCGGGTACTAGCTCAATAGAAAAATTGATGTCTCTCTTGGGTGGTAACCCTAAGGTTTCCTGAAATATGTCCTCAAAGTCTTGAACCACAGGGAATTGTGCAATTGGGATTTCTGAACTTACGCTTCCAAGGGTAGCTAGATAGCTGGTGAGAAAGGCGTCACACAAAGGATTACATTGGAATTTGAATGGTTAGATTCCAAGTATCGAAAAAGTAATAAACTTGCTAACACAGTCTAATTTGGCATGGTATTTCGTGAGCCAATCAATTCCTAAGATTTAGTCGAATTCCTTCATCAACAGAACTATCAGATCAGCAGAGAGGTTCTAATCTTCTAAGTTCAAAGTGCAATTCTTACACACTTTTCCCAACTTAATGTTCACTCCTAAGGGGGACATAACATTCAGAGTAACATCAAGTGTCTAGAGTACTAAACCCAACCGTTGTACAATCTTAATAGCAATAAAGGAGTTAGAAGCACCGGTATCGAATAAAGCTTTAACTTGACTGTTAAACAATGTGAGGGTACCTTCCATATTCTGCTGTTCTCCTTCATCGAATCCGGCTTCTTCTGAGATAATGGCATTTAGGTGGGCTTGCTTGGGTTGACCCTAAGTAGATGCTCCATAGTATCCGCCTCAAGACGCTCGACAATCCCTGGATAAGTGGCCCTTTTTGCCACAATTGTAGCAAATGATGTCATCTCGGCTTTTCCTTGGAGCTCAGCAGTCCTTGGACCTGTGTCTGGGTTTTCCATAATTGAAGCATCCATCATTATTGGCTCCAGTGGCAACAAATGGTCCTCTTGGGGTTTGTGCTTGGGGTACAGCTAGTTGGTTCTGAGGGAACGTGAGTTGTGGTTTCCTTTCACCAGTCTAATTATGCTTATTCCCTTGGAATCTCATTGGGATCTTGGTCCTTGGTTACCTTGGTTATTTTTGAACGGTGGTCGATTTCCAAAACATCCTCGTTCTCGACCATTGATTTCCTCATGGCCGATTGCCATGCTTACCATGGCTTTGAAGGTCAGGCCTTGATTGTTGAGAGTCATCCGTTGAAGTGGTAGTGATAGGCCTTGGTAGTACTATCATTTTTTCTTCTCCGGGGTATCAATCATGTGGCGAGCAAAGCGGGACAACATATGGAACTGCACTATGTATTCCCTCACAGTCTAATTTCCTTGTGTCAGCTTGATGAACTCCCTTTCTTTCTTATTCTTCTTTGTCTGTGGAAAATAATTCTCCAGGAATAGCTCTTTGAATGTAGCCCAGGGCATTCTTCTTACTGCCACTTCTCCTACCATTGCATTCTCCGACTTCCACCAATCAGCTGTCGCGTATGTTAACTGGAACGTCGCCAATTGATGCTTCTCCATCTTCGTACATCCCAGTGTGTTGAAGATCGACTCCATTTCCCAAAGCCACTATTCCGCACGCCATGGCTCGACATCTCCGTCAAACTTCTCAGGACAAAAATGACAAAATTGCTCTACCACTCTATTTTTTACAGGTTTCGGAGGTGGTACGAGGTTGTTCCTATTATTCGTGTTGTTGTTATCGTTGTTGTTGATGCATTCTAGTCTCTGTACAGAGGCCTCGAATAGACCAATGGGATCAACCACTGCGCCTCAATTTGCCCAGCGGGATTGTTACGGGTATTCCTATTTCTCCCTGCCATAGTGATCCGTGTACTAGTGTTCCTATATAGACATCTATTGGTTACTACTACTATACGCGTATACATCTACAAATTATCACTGAAACATGTACGTCGAGATATAAAATTTAACAAGGTGGAAAAAATAAAAACATCAAGATCATTGGACCACCATATATACCAAAAGATAATACTCGTATATATATATATATATATCCCAAAGATGTACCACGAAGTACACATTAGTCAAACTATCCACCACGTGAGACATAAGCCAATACAATGCTAGTCAACTATTTACAATGCCACTAGCAGTGTTTACTAACTATACAAAAGAGCTATGGTCAAATAGGTATCCCTAAAATCCTCAAAATAAAGTGGACAACATGTCCTGTCATATATATACTAGAAAATCTAAGCCCCCAAAAGTCCTAACTCAGTAGTCATCCACATATGATCTATACATTGGAGCTTCATCCACAAAGGAAAAATCCCACTCCTTGACCATCACCTCCTCGTCTTCCTCCTCGTCATCCTCATCCATAGCGTCTATTGTGGGCTTAGCGGCATCAGCAGTTGCAACGACAAATCCCTCGGCTTAGCAATAGCCTCTTCTAGCTCGGCCTTTCCTATAATGAATCCCTCTGTCTGTGCAGTGATCCCTACGACTAGGGGTGGACACGAGCCGAGCGGAGTCGAGCCGAGCCGAGCTTGCTCACGAGCTTATTCATGAACTCGCGAGCTTGTTCACGAGCTTAAATGAGCCGAGCTTTTAAGTGATTGCGAGCTTTCTCGCAAGCTTTTTAACGAGCTTTTTCGCGCGCCCTTTAAAACTATATAGTGTAATGATAAATTAGTAATTTATCAAGCCTATTTACGAGATTTGTCATATTTTCTGTAAATTATAGTTTTATAATAAATATATATATATATATATATAAGTCACTATACAAGCTCTTTATCAAATCTATTAACGAGCTTTTTCACGAGCTTGCTTGCGAGCCTTACTCGTTCGTGTTCACGAGCTCAAATAAGCGAGCCGAGTGTAGACACCCCATTTTGTCGGCTATCAGATTTAGGAGACCCATAACTTGGTGGTTCATAATGATAAAAAAAGACTGAAAACGGACTCTTGGAAGTTAGTTGTATCTCTCAAAATGCTCAGAATGACCAAAATACCACTGAAAGCCCAAAAACTCCCAGATTTGGACCAAAAATTCTGAAAACATGCTACGTCATAAGAAAATTAAAAATATGAGTTTTGAAGCAAAATTAGATGAAATCATCAGTTCTCAGAGAACCTTTGAAAGCCTGGAAGTTCCCGAAAAGTTCCCGTTGACCGAATTGACCTAAAGTTTGACCAGGTTTGACCAAAATTATCCAAATTCACTAAAAAGTTTTGAGATCATTCTAGATTGTGTGAAAGGACTAAAATGAGTTTTAAAAGAAAATCGGACGAAAACGTCAACTCTTGGGAGCTCCCAGAGGTTCCCAGAACTTCCTTGAGATCCCATGTTTGACCGATTTGACCTAAAAGTTGACTTTGAAATCAGAGTGCCATATCATTTTCAAACATTTTTCATGGATACTAGAGGTCAATATCTTTACAACAGTATATCGCACATAATTTCTGGATTTAAAACCAATTTGTTATGAATTTCGAAGGTGAAAAAGGTGATCAAATCGACTTTTATCGCGAATACCTCAAAACATTCAAAGTGACCTATCTCTGAACTATTGTTTTCAGATATTAGACTCCATTACCTTTCCAACGGTATATCACAAGCTCAATTTAGAGTTCGTATGCATTTTCTGTGAATTTCGGACGAAATAGGGCCTTTTCGCGAATACTGGAACCTCTGGGGGCCTAAACGTAATTTTTTGGGCATCTGAGGAGCAGTGCCATAGTGGCACTAGGCCACTGCCGCAGTGGCACATGGACAATGCCCCGGTGGCACTCAACCTGCGCTGAAGCCATTTTTTGTAATTTATTTTGGGGTCCAAATTGAATAATTGAAAGCCAAAACGACGTAGTTTCTTGTTCACAGATGTTTGGGACCAATGGGAGGGAGCACTTTCTAAATCTCAAAACCACCCCAAATTGGCCTATATAAACCCTCATTTTCTCTTCATTGGGGGGGGGGGGGGGGGGGCAAGTGCAAAAGCTTGGAAAAGTTGTAGAGAGAATGAGAGATATGCTTAGAGTTAGAAGTGAGAAATGGAGCTTCCTCCACTGATTTTTTTTATTATAGAAAGTGAGTTCTCAACTCAAGTTCTTCCATTATCCTTCTACATACTTCACATCCAAACCCTCCCCAACCACCATTCTTGAGCAATCTTGAGTTAGGAAGTTACTTCCATGTCCAAATGTCAATATATATGAGTGAAACACCAAGTTACAAGTCCAATATCTCAATAATCATCATCTATTGATTGCTTATTTGATTGTTTGCATATGATGTTCATCTCTTCTCACCTCATTTCTTTTTTATTTTTCTTTGATTAATTACATTCTTATCATCTTCTAGATGACATGTTGTTTGAGGAGAGTGAATCTTTATGGATAGTAGCTCTTGACCTCAAAGACATGTTTGATGATGATGATTTTAACTTCAATACATTCACATGTATTTTTGAAGTTATATTCTCAAACAAAACTATGTTTGTACAAGTAATATTGGGAGTTCTTGATGATGCGTTTTATGTTGGTTTCCCAAGTGGTTTTAATCCCCTTTTAGTGCTGAAAATGTGCTTTCAAAACCCCTATTTCAAAACCCCTCTAAAGCCCCCAATATTTGGATTCCAAGAAGTAAACCTTGTTTTCTCAAGAAATCTTCAAAATAGTGAGTTCTTTAACTTTAAAATATTATTCAGAGTTGAATACTCAATATATAGATGCAAGACTACTTGGAAAGTCTTCCTAACTCATTAGACAACACCCATCATTTTTGGTTTGACTTGGAAACACTTGGAAGGGTTCCATTTTGGCCTAAACATTCATTCTAGACATTCTGTTTTTACTGTCACAGCAGCTTGGTTGACTTTTAACTTGTTTTCCAGAAAACGTTTCCAAATGAAGTGGTCCCAACTCATTTTTCCCTTGAACTTCAGTGTCTTAGGGAACTTTTTGTATAGTATGGGTCTCTAGATGTTTTGTTTTCATTTTCTAAGATATTTCAACATTTCAGTCGACAATACGGACTCTATTTCTGATCAACCTCTCTTGTTCATATGATTTCTCTCAATCTTTAATACTTATTGTAGTTTGGCTTTTTGATATGTGTTCTAGACACAATAAGGATGATCGCCATAAACAATCATGAACTAAAAACATTTATAACCCCACTTTTCTATTTTTACAAAATCAACTCACTGTTCTGTCCACTATTCATAGCAAGAATGTTTTGAGTTCTTTTGTTTGATTTGATGCATAAATTCATTCCAAATTAGCTCATCTCTTAGGAAGTAGTTCATACTACATTTGTACACATCCTATAATAATATCCTTCATGCATTCATGCATGTTCTAGTCTTCTAAGTCACTTTAGAAAAATCCATGAACACAAACACACTACTACTTTGCACATTCTAAGATCATACATTGCATCCATGCAAGATTTGGAGTTTAATGACTCTTAAAGCTAAGAAGATTACAAGGAATGAACTTGATCATACGTTCATGCTTTCCCCTCGATCTAATCTTCCTTTCTCATCCGTCCCGGGGATTGAGAGATCTTTTTTTCTCAAAGATTAACATGCATCATTCTAGCTTGCTAAGCATATTTGATTTCTTTGATTATTTGCTTCAAGAACAATTCATATCCCCTTTATATTAGGAAAACTTGATTACTTGATATGTGATTAGACGATTTTTCCTAGGTTTGTTTGTGTGATCTTTCATCTTTGCATTGTGTGATATTTGGCTTAGATCTTATGAATGATATCTTATCTTTAGATTTTCCATTTCAAGATTCTTATGTGATGTAATATACTATCATAGTATTAATTGTCGAACCAAACATATTATAAGATGATTATTTGGATGCTAATTGAGGCTCGTCGAGAGACGGGGCGAGTTGAGGGTGTTTTAGTCATGACAATGGCTCCTTCCTCTCTCATACCAAATCCCGAGCCGAGTTCTTTAGTTATGAAGGGTCGGTGCCCTTTATCCATTTGGGTGAGTCAAAATTAGGTTTCTTGGTTCCTTAAAGACTAAGTAGCGCCTCTGCATCTGTTTTCAACAGACCCTTTCTTTTCACCTTTTTCAAATTAATTTCAAAACCAAGGAAAATCAATTTCGAAACCTCACCGTGAATAAAAACAGAACGGGGGTGGACTTTCGGAGGCCGCGTGTCCACACCGAGCCTAGCCTTAATCGAGCCGAGCCTCGAGCCCTTGTTAAGCAGCTCTGTTTATGTCCACCCCTACCTGCGATCAAATCTACTACCATATTGACAATGGCTGCCATATGTAATACAGGCCCTGCTAGTAACTCAGGTGTAACTACCTCCTTAGGTCCCTCATCCCTAGCATCATCATCTACCTCTAGTACAATGTCCCCTCTGGCTATAACATCCATATCTATGGGTTCCGGGTCCTCAGGATCCTCCTCTGGGTCACCCTCTGGCTACTCATCATCGCCTACGGGCTCCTCCTCTCTGTCCCCGTCTACATTCTCATCTTCAGGCTCTATGTGCTTAACAGGATCCTCATCTTCCTTGTCATCCTCTATCGGCTCGGGCTCTACAGTCTCTTGCAATAGTGATACTAGCATTAGTACTGGTGGTGCTGGTACTGGTAGTGGTGCTGGTACTGGTAGTGGTGAGCTGGTGCAGCTGCAGGTATGGGTAGGGAATTGGGTCTCTCTAAGATAGCTCGCATCTCGATAACGTCCATCTCTGGCTTGTTCTGGACCAAATAAGCCATCTCATGATAAATAGCCTCCCGAGTCCTCGTGTAATGGTATGCGTCCATATGAATCTCAGTAGGGTGAGTCAGTCTAGTAACATACATGGATCTCTAAACATCCTCCTCTAGGTACTGGTTGACCATATGACGTATGTGCTCATAAGAAAACTCGGGGTCAGCTGGCTCCACAGTGTCCCCATGAATCACGTGGCCTCCGTAGGTATCATCCACAAACTTATGAAAGCTTAGATCCATGCTAACCTGCAAGGAAACTATCTGACGTCAAAATGATGAACTTATATTAATACTCATATTTCAGGAATCTCAAATGCTAGGAATAGAGGGTGTAGGATAATCAGCGAGCACGTCTAAGTAAAACCTAGTGCTCTGATACCAAAAAACCTTTCACGCCCCAGAGTAGCAGAAATTAGCAAGAAATAAAATTTTCCTTTCTGGGTCCGTAAGCCATGACTAGTTACATTAACTGATTGTCCATAAACACAATAGATAATTAAAAGAATAACTTATACAGAAGCGTAAACTGAATATACATCAAAGATTACTAGCTATTACATCCGAGTTCATAGTTTCAAAAGAAAAAAGAACAAAAGAGATTAAGACGTTAGATTCCATTTACATCTTTATATGGAAAGGCAAAGGGAAGTGTAAGATTGTTGAAGTAAGGTGTGTGACACCAATTTACAACGTAGTACGAATAGACAAAAACTACAAAGAACAACTAAGTCTTCTTTCTTGAAGCTGCGCCTCTAACTGGCGTAGCCGTGACCTTCAGCATTGTAGGCCTCCCCTTCGAAGGTTTCCTTTTCATAGCCTCCCCCTGATAGTCCTCCTCCGGACAATCATATCCTGTATAATCCAAACATGGGAATGTCCAGGGCGTAGTATGCCGTTAGCTTTAATAAAAGCTAAGTGAGCTTCCTAACCGAACACTCCTAATATAAAATATGTATCCGAAAGTACGCAGCGACTAGTTATAATGGTTGACTGAACTATAATGACACCATTCGTGAAACTATGCATCATCGATATATTCGACTTCACTCGTTTTAACATCTGACGTACTTAACTTTGTTACATTACCAGTGTAACGCCGTTGGCTTAAAGTGACTAGCCCAATGGGTAGAGCTATGGTTACTTTACTATCATTGTTTGTCTCTCCGTGGCCATAGTAGTAATCTCGCTTTACAAGCTAACCATGTACTCTAGGTCCCCGGGACCTTGCCTTATGAATATCGTCATTGATTTGAAAAACGATTACTTTACTATCGTTAGTCATCGCGACTGCCGTAGTAATCTCGCCTTAGAGGCTAACCGTGTTTATTCATTTCTCGATGTATTCTTATCAACATGGTTACATTGCTATCGTGTTTGCCTCTCCGTGACCAGGGAATTAAAGACTTCAGTAAACCTGCTGGCCTTGTTTTAAGCAACCATAGTATCAATCATCGCCGACATGCGATCTTATAATTTCATTTGATAGTACCGACTCACTATATATCAACTTTCGGATCTCCGCGGTTGACTACACGTATTTCCAAATGCATACAAACTTGGTCTCTGTGACTGTTCGACTCTACCCCCGTACACGTTGACTTGACGTTATGACACTGACTCCTACATGATGTATATCATATGTTATGCACGAGGTACAAGTTAATTAAACAGTTACTATCTTATTCTTAAAATATAGAACGGGCCCTAAGCTCGTAGTACCATATGTTAAAGCATGAGATTAACTGGAATGATAATAATAACGAACAGAAATATTAATAATAATCATAATAATAATAATAGCGAAGATAATATGTTCGGGGTACAACATATTAACATGAGGTTATCCGGAAAGTGATAACAACAATATTATTAATGGTAGCGAAATAATATGTTCGGGGTACAACATATTAGAGCTTGAAGTTTAATCAATAATAATGATAATAATAATAATAACAATAATGATATCATAATTATTAACGTGATAATAAATCAGAGAAGTTTAATCAATAATAATAATAATAATAACAATAATAATTATAATAACAGCAATCACAATACGGACCTAGAGTAGGGACACCACATGTTAAGCGCAAGACTTTCTAGAATAATCATACTAATAATAATAATAATTGAAAAATAATAATACGGACATTAATCTAATTATATATCAAGTGAGTTAGGAACTCACCATAGGTTCGGGGTTGCAGTGTGGCACTAGGTGGTAAGCTTTCTTTTCTTTTCTCTCTCCTCACTCTTGGCCTAACTCTCTCTATATTTTTTTCCTCCTTCTAAACACTAATGGGAGTCTCTTATTTATAGGGGGGGGGTGGTTGAGTAAAAATATTATATATACATATATATATATGACACACACACACACACACACAAAAACCAAACACACAAACATGCATCACCACAAACCAGTGCCACATGCCACACACTGCACACACTACACACACTACACACATATACATATGACACTACACTAACACCACACAACACACATGACACACCACCCTACACCCTACACACTCAACACTCTACACACACCTCACACAAACACATGGCACACAACTCGTCACTCTCTCTCCCCCTTAGGTCGGCACACACACACACCCATATATTGATCTGGGTTGTTTGGGGTTGGTCTTAGGATACAAGCAGGGTTGGGTAATACATATATAATTACGGGTTCAAAAATAATATTAATTATAGTGAAAATCTTATAATTACTGTCCAGAATTGGAAATTATATTAATAAACACTACACCAAAAGGGCACATTACTAACGGTAATTTACCGTTAGTAAAATTATTACTAACGTTACCGTTAGGAATAAAGTGTGGTTAATAATTCTAACGGAATTTCTAACAGAAACTTTCCGTTAGGAAAATTACTTTTACAAACGGTAAATTACCGTTAGTAACCGTTAGTAATTGTTTACTAACGGTAATTTACCGTTAGTAATTTGTTATTCCAAACGGAAACATTCCGTTAGTAATATTTATTCTAACTGTTTATTTTAACACTTTTGTATGCAAAAAATACTAACGGAATTTTGTAACGGATATTTATCGTTAGCAATTTCATTACTAACGATTTGTAATATGATAGTTTCTAACACTTTCAAGACAATTGTTAACGGATATAAACCGTTAGTAATTCTATTACTAACAGTTTGTTTTCTAACACACGTGTAAGAATACTAATGGAAATTATCTGTTATTAATTATTTTAAATATGAAAAACATAAATACTATGCTCTCCAATTTTATTTGCACCTTATTTCCATCACAACATCATCACATTTACTATAAACATATAATAAGCTCAAATCCAAACCATAATAAATACAAGCTCAATCTATATTAAATACAAAAAATATAATCCAAAAATAAGCATAATTATCCTTAAATAGAAACTGTTTCTAAATCCAAACCAAAACTAACAAACCATGTCTGAAATTCAAAGAGTAATTCCATCCAAAACTAAACTAAACCAAGTGACAAATAAACCATGTCTGAAATATAAGGTCAGAGGAAAAAAGACAAACATAGTCAACCAATCTTTAACCAACACTCAATCCAATCCAAATCATAAATCCCTCTTGAACAAAGTCTGTCAATGTATTTTATCCATCTGGAGGATCCCACAAACGAGCATTGGGCTCAAACACTTCCTCGATATAAACTTTCTTTTCGCCAATACCAACTTGTTTGGAGTGGCAGACATTAGCTGTAGCATCCGTCACAACATACCCCTTTGCTAATTGTTTACCAAACTTATCAAATAGTATACATGGGGGCTTGTCGGTGGGAGGAGGCATGGTAGGAGGCATATGATGAGTAGAATGTGAAACACCCGTGGCAAAAACATTATTCAAGTTTTGAGCTAAATGAGTAGAAAAATTAACTGAATTTGATCTATAATCACTTGGGGGAGTAGTCACCACAGGTGGGGTATTCACATTTGAGAGTTTCAAAACTAAAGACATAATTATACCTTACATATCGTGAAATTTTGAGTCAACGTGAGAATTGATCTTATCCTCCAATGCGGTAACTTCTTTATTTATCTTCTTTTTTTCCTCACTTTTAGACATTGGCAACCCGATATGAAGTAGTTGCCTCTTAAAGATGTGCGAACCCACAGCACGAACCCCTTCCCTTTTGTCCTTTCCAAATACTTGAGTTTACTCGTCATTGTCAAAGTCTTCACAATTATTACTCCATCCCTCGTCAGTCAAGTCACCGCTTTTTCTTAAATTTTCAGTTGCCTTTATTTCATCATGTAGTCATTAAAAGTTAATATTGTGATAATACACTAAAAAAATTAAGCTATGAATAAAAACCTACAAACAATATGTTACTCACATATTTACTCTTAGCACTCTCCAAGACACTCCCATCATTATGCTCATGTGCCGCCAACCATTTGTCAACACGACTGTAGTATTTACCAGGATTTTCTTTTCGCTAGACATTGAAATTTAACGAGTTAGCTGTGGAAAACTTGTATTAAATAGAAAAAGTGTAAGGAATGATATGCACCATTAAGTATAATTTCTAAGCATAGGAACGGAGCCCAAGACAATGGAGAATCTTAAGTTTTTTTTTTTCTATTGTTCAAATTTCTAGCAATTTGCTCCACCTTTGTTGGATCTCTATTATTTTCTATAAACTTTGCCCATAAATGTGGATCAACACATTTTGGCATGTCTTGATGACCTTTCCTCACAAGGTTCCGCAAGTTGTTTTTGTATGTCCTAAATTTTTGGGGCCATGACTTCTCCGCAAATGGGCGAGCCACGGATTGTGGAACATCAAGTTCAAATTCAACCTAGTAGTGGAATAGGATAGTTATGTTCAAAAGAATATATTAACTAAACCAACTAATTAAACAAAGAGCCTACACACAAAAGTTTACCATTAAAGCATTCCAAACATCGTCTTTGAAATTCTTTGGCACTTTTTACCAATCGTACACCAAGAAGTTGTGATGGTGTCCATATGCTATACTCGAATTGTTTGGGCTACTCAAGAAGTGGTGGTGGTGTCCAAATCAATGAAATTACCTGGAAACAAAAATTACTACGCTACTACCATTGTGCTATCATACACCAATTCTAATGTAATAAGGAAAAATAGAGAACTATGGTCAAGCAACTAAAATCAAAGGATGAAAGTGACATCTACCACTAAATTTGTGTTTAACCTCAAGAAATTTTGGTTGAATTATATTATTGAAGTTTCAAAAAAGGAACCAATAAAAACAATTGCAAGTATCAGACCATAAAACTACTAAACGCTATTCAATTGTAACAACTTGTAAGTCTTGAGGGACCCAACTCAAAGTCTTCCTCTCTTTGATACATTCATCCTATTATTTTTCTTTCTATTAATTTTTTTTAAAGAAAGACGTCAAACAGAAAGCTACATAAATAAATTACAAAATACTATTAAAGCAGTTAAAAGTATTGCCTATTGAACTAAACAAATTTCATACCTATAAATCTGCTAGAGGGGGCTACAATTCTTCAATTTTGTAAATCTGCAAGAGAGGGTCAGCGACACAAGGATTCAAAAACAATCACAGCATATTCTGAAAGAATATGTGAAATTAAAGAGGGGTTTAAAGGCCCACATGTTCCAAGTGTACCATCAATGCACACAAAACACAGTGTAAGAGTTACCTGCATTTTTTGTATGATAATCTTAGAAAAGCATAAACTTCAAATGAGTATCGTATAGGCTAATATAGTCATCCTTAGTCACAACAATTTTCTAAGGTGGAAAGAACATAGCAGTAATACTATTAATCTAACCAAAACTACTAAGGTTTGACATCTCCATGGATAATAACTCTGAGACACATACACAGTTGCGACACACACACAATAGCAACACAAAGATAAAATTGAGCAAAAGAAGATGAACCGATAGCATCATTTCAGATCTAGTTTTCAAATCTAGTGTGTGTGTGTAAGAAAGAGAGAGAGAGAGAGAGAGAGAGAGAGATCGGGTGTTTGTTTGTATGTGTGTGTATGTGTGTGAGTGAGAGAGAGAGAGATGACTAACCATAGTGGACTGGTGCCAGCGGGAAAATGATGGCAGAGTGGTGGCGGGTGGACCACGGTGGAGTGGTGGCAGTGGGAAGACGATGGTTGGTGGCGGTGGCAGGAGGACCTCGGTGGAGTGGCGGCTGCGGGAGGACTTCGGTGGAGCAACGACAGCGGGAGGACCTCGATGGAGCGGCGGTGGTGGGAGCTCATAGATCCCCTTTTCTCCTCTCTCTCTCTCTCTCACAGTCATAGACCCCAAGACCCCCTCTTGTTTTGGCTTTTGTTCTGCCGCCCAAGACCCCTCATGTTTTTAGTTTCTTTTTTCTTTTCTTTAATATTTTCATTTAAATAATTAATTTAGGTAAAAACTTTGTAATGGTAATTTACCGTTAGTATTTATTTTGTTAATGTTGGAAAATTCTAAAATAGTTAGAGTTGAAAATTACTAACGGAATTTATAAATTTCTAACGGTAATTTACCGTTGCAAATTTATAACGGTAAAACCGTTAGGAAACCAAAAACCTCTGTGTTAGAAAATTGGCTGAATGGTGTAGTGAAAGTAAAATAAAAATTATAGGTATTACAAAAACCAACATATTTTGTTCCTTTAAAACAAATATTGGAGGACTAGACCGTCATTACATAGTAAGATAAAGGAATAATCAAAATTCAAAAACCCTCTAACTATACCTCTCTCCTTATTTTTCTCTTACACTCACGCGTCTTAAGCAAATTGTTCCCAAAGTAACTTCTTTTCTAATAAATCATAAAACCCAAGCCTCTCTCCCTATTTCCTCTCTCTCTCTCTCTCTCTCTCAAATCCTTTCAAATCCATTTAGTAAAGAAAAGAATAGAATTGATTTGCAATTCTAACTTTCTTGTTTGGTTTGAAATTGAAATGAAATGAATAAGGGCCTTTAAGACCATCTACTGGATTTTGATATTCTCAATTGTTCATTTTCCTTTTCTTTATGTCATTCTATCTTTGCTCTAGGGCACAACTAAACTCATTCTAATTTCTTGAATGTTATTTGTAATCTCACTTTTGCTTCCATTTGTATTCGTAGCAGAATGCAAGTGCAATTAATTTGAGTGATTCTAACAATATTGGCTTTTGTTATTTGTTATTTGTTTTTTCAGGTGTTCAATTATTTTATCATTTTCCTTTTATTTTTATTTCCCATCCTATGAACATGTTGATAAAAAAATTTAGTTTATGAATTGTGCACTCATAGCTTATGATGCCCTCTTTGAATTTTTTTTTTGTTTATAAATTGCAGAAAAAATGAATTGTGCTCAATTATATTTTTTTTTGCAACTCTCTATACCTGAAAAAATGACTTGCGTAATGAATTTGATGGGGCAAGATATATTTCTGCTTCCTGACTCACATTGGGCCCAAGAAAGTCATTATATATCTCTATGAGCTAATGACATATGAGTAGATGATTTATTGTGCTTTTGTCGTCTTCGCAATGTTCTAATAATGGTGGCTAAAGGTCATTACATAGTGTTAGTCCCGATAATGTAGGGTGTTGGGAGGATGTTACTAAAGCTTTCCTAACTTGTAATAGCATGTTTACGTCATATTGGAGAAAGAAAAAAAAAACCCTTGCTTCCCAAAATTAGCACGGGAGCTGTAGATACATAAAATTAGATGGTTATTGACTATAGAACTATTTATTTATGTCTTCCTTTGAGGAGGACTTCAGTGAAGGATAGTTAAAAACTACCTGAAGATTGTCACCCTTTAGTAATGCACAAGTTTTATGTGGTAATTGGTTATGGAGATGGTAATGTTCTCTTCATCTATATGTGGTTTATATGACAAGAGCACAGAAACATGGTTGAAAAATAAGATTCATAGCTTTTTAAAACTGAATTGTTTTGTTTCATATTAATTTGCGGGTCACTTTATACTTAAATTGAAAAGGGTTGTGCATTAAAATGCATGTTTTGGAATAAATATATTGATCTCAACATATCTTCTCCCTCAGTTATAGCTTGTAGAGGTTTGGTGTCAAATGCAGGTATGTAGATACTGGCGTGAGGGAGGTTTCAGACTCTGTCACAATAGATGTTGTGGCTGATATCAAGACCGAGCTAGTACGAAGTTGAGTCGGTAACTGTAGATTTATTCATCATACGAAAATTGGGGTTGTTTCTTCAAAGGTTCCCTCAGGTAGCATTTTCAGATCACATTCCTATTACTACCTTATCTCTCTCTTTCTCTCTCTCTCTCTCTCTCTCTCTCTCTCTCTCTCTCTCAGTTGCAAACTACATTGGAGTAATTTTGAATCCCTTCTACCTTCTTATGTTATATTGTAGTTGGATTAGTTGATGCATGGGTTGTCCGTTTCTTTGAGGAGCTCGATTATATTAACGAGGTTGAAAGTGGAACATGCTTTGCTGAGATGATGAAGAAGGACCTTCCACGGGTAAGTTTTATCAAGTTTTTGAAGTTTTTTCCTATGTCATGTGCAGGATAGTTGTGCTCCTTGTTAGAAATCCCATGGATTTAACTCCCTAAAAGATTTATTTGCAGCCGGCATTTGTCAACACTCAAAATTTCATGTTGAGAGGCATAATGGAGGGTAAGGAATACAACACACCATGCAATCTTATTATGACTCTATTAACTCCAAAGCAGAGTTGCTGAAATTTTCTCATTAACTTAGATTCAAGATGAATACTAGAACTAAAATTACAAAAGAGTGAAAAGACATGTATTGCAACTAAGTATTCCTTCTTTTTGCTTTTTTCTCTTTATTTGCTTTCTTTTTGTATAGTGAGTTGTCTTGTTTATTTACCATAGTTGGATGAATTGGGTCTTCACATGAATTTTTAGTCTCTTATTGTTCACATTCACACACAAGCAAGGCAGCCCAATTCTCTTGATTTTGTTATAGGTGGATGAATTGGGTCTTCACATGAATTTTTAGTCTCTTGTTGTTCACATTCACACAAAAGCAAGGCCCAATTCTCTTGAATTTTTTTGTTATAGAATGGGTTTGCAGATGATATTTGGTGATCATAAATGTTTTTGATGATGGGTTATTATTGTGTGAACTTTGTTTGTTTGTTGCTGTGAACTTTATTGTGTTGATAAAATGCGCCATCGAGAACTAGGGAGATATTTAGCACGGTCATTCTTTCAAATCTTTATCAAACTAGGATTTTTTTTTCACATATCCATAGCATATTTATAGAAACATTACCCCTCTTTTCTTGTCCAGTTTTTTTTTCTCCATTTCCTTTTTAGCCGAAGTTTCTTATTGAACCATGTGTTGGTTATGAGTGAACTTCGTATTAGATTGCAATTGTGTTTTGTAATGATCATTTGATTTGTGTTTATAGGATTGCAATTACATTATAATTAAGTGAATTTCGTATTCGATTTGCATTTATATAGGTTATCATATTGGATTGTAGTTGTGTTTTGTGGTGATCTTACAATTTGTGTTTATTATTGTTGGATTGCAATTTTGTTATTTGTGTTTATATTGTGTCAGGTACTAAGTGGATTCTTGCAAAAACAACCTGATTTTTTTCAAATTTGTTTCCAAATTGTCACTGTTATAAACTGTGAAAAAACAAATGTGACAATAGTTTGTAATTGTTTTTAAAATTGTGACTATCCTTTGTCACTGTTAAAAACAATGACTAATTTAAACATTTGTCACTGTTTGTAACAATGACAAAGATGTGACAAATATTTTGTCACTATTCTTAGCAATGACTAACTTAAATTACTGTCACTATTCTAGAGAGTGACAAAAATGTGACAATTTAAAGGGATATCTCACTTTTAAATGGTACCAAAACAAACCGTGGCAAAGAGTATTGTCACGGTTGTCGACAGTGATAGAAAAAATTGTCACGCCTTGAATTGTCACAGTCCAAAACCGTGACAAAGGGGCTTTGTCACTGTTTTAAACAGTGATAATTCGGCCATTCTGGTGTACACCACAAGGTAATCAAGATTCTCAGTTAGCACACCAAAGCAACAGGCATGGAAGAGTTCCACATAAGCAATTCAATATTGAGATGATTGAGAAGGACCATTACGTGTACGTGAAATGATCCTAAAAGGGTATCTTAATCCTATCATTGTATGTCGACGATATTCTTCTAGGTGGAAATGAAATGAGTTCCATTGTCGCCACTCGAGAGTGGCTGTCCTCTCAATTTGAGATAAATGATATGGGTGAGGCCAACTATGTGTTGGGCGTTAAGATTGTGAGAGAACGTTCTAAGAAGCTCCTCTGTTCGTCGCAACAGACTTACATAGCAAAGGTTCTGGAACATTTTTGCATGAATAATGCAAAGCCCATTGACTCTACAGTTGAGAAAGGATTCTAGTTGACCTTGAACCACTGTCCTAAGAATGAAGAAGAAAAGAACTAGATGTCCAAAGTACCATATGCATCAGTTGTAGGAAGTTTGATGTACGCTATGTTGTGTACACGACCGGATATATACTATACAGTAGGTCTAGTGAGTCGTTACCAGAGTAACCCAGGTCCATATCACTGGAAGGTGGTGAAGAGGATTTTTTGATATCTTCGGAGGACTATGGACCTGTCCCTACGTTATGGTGGTGGAGATTTGAAGCTGAGAGGATATAGCAAGCTGATTGGGCCAGCGATAAGGATGAGCGCAAGTCCACGTTCGAGTATGCATTCACTATAATAACTTGTATTTTCATTTAATTGTTACATGTAATTTCCAAATTTTATTCCTATTACTTGCTTTATTTAATAGAAGTTTTTTACTTGAGGTCAAACTGTAATTTTTATAAATCAAGGAATACCTGTGATGAATTTTAAAACTATATTTTCAAAACGGTAAAAATATTTACTTTTAACTCAAACTGTATTTTTATACAACTGGAAAATTATTCCCTACGATAATATAAATTTTCTGTATTTTTTTGGTGATCACCGCACCACGAAAATACCAGTTTATGAACAAAAACTGTCTGTGCCGCGATAAACTCCCACAGATTGGAAATCTCCATCAATCAGGGTTTGACATGTGCTTTATCTTCATTTAATATGACTAATGATTGTTTTAGGCTTGTTTGGGAATACCATTTGTGTATTTGTGCATTAGTGTCATAAGCTATTTTTTCCAAACACTCTAATAGATTCCTAGACAACTTGCTTGTGCCTTGTTTGGCAATACTTATATTATGTGTGTTAAACTAGTGCCATAAGCTACTTTGCAAACAACCTATAATGACCCCTAGATTAGCCTAGCAACCCTTAGTTGAGTTTTGATCTTCACTCAACACAAATTTACAGTAGATTGTGTATATACGTATATGTATGTATATTATGGGTATATAGGAATTAAGTAAAATAGTATTAGTTTGTTGAGTAATCAAGATGGAATTTGGCCCCCAAGTTCTCAAAGTTAGTTTTCTAAATAAACACACACATATCTTCAAAATATGCACATTTTGCAAAACTGAACCAGAGAGAAAAGAGAGAGTTGCGGAGAGCTATTTACAGAATTTATTTCGAGACAAAGAGAGCTTGAGAACTCCATAGCCAAGAGCTTCAAGATTTGGATTTCTTGTTCTCTCTCAACAAACACTTAAGCTACAATCAAAGTGAGCATTATGAACTCACTTAGAATGTAAATTATGCTTTAATTACTATTTATATAACTTGAATTGTAAATCACCATAAATGAATTCATCCATGGAGTTCATAGCTTGGAGATGTGATATTATGAAACTTCACCAAAATTCATTTGGTAAGATAATTATGAAAGAGTACAGTCCATAGAAGCTATGATTGAAGTAATAGAGCTTAACTCGTTCGTATGAGAAAGTATATTAAGATGGAAATTTTGTCACCTCTCGATTTTTCATAAAATCCGAGAGCTACGGTTTGATTCATATTAATCCGATCGTAGATTCGTAATCCTTGTTGAAAAATGAAGAGAATCATATATTATAAGATATGTTTATAATCGGATTGTAAAATGGGTCAAAACTTGGCTTTGAAACTGAAACAGGGGAGGAAAACGAAGAAGATGAAGACTCTGTGATAAATAACACGTGCGACCCACGCGATCGAGACTCACACGAGCGACCCGCTCACGCGACCTGTGTAATTTTCACTATCTTGGAATTTTGTAAGGAAAATAGAAAAATACGCATATCGCGAGCCCGACCCGCGTGAGCGATATCTCATGCGAGCGACCCGCTTTCGCGATTGGGCCTTTTGTGTTTTCTGTCTATTTTTGCATAAGGAACTATTTGGATAAAGTTTTGAAGGTTTTTAAAGCACTGTTTGCGAAATCCATTAGTTCATAATCTGATTTTAAAAGATAAAGTTAAAAAGACCCGATTTCTCGTACGCTCATTTGTTGCTTATTTCCAATAATTATGTACGTTGCATAAGTCATGTGACATACATGTTAGAGTCGAGTTGACATGCATGGTATGTCTTGGTGAGTTGAGAAGAGTCGAGAGAATGTGTTATGTGAGTTGCGACCTCAATTATCCCAGGTCGATTCAGATACGGTAGGTTAATTGGGAAGGATTAAGCCCAGGTTGACTCAAATATTGCAGGCCAATCAACCGATGGTTTATAGCCTTAATTATCCCAGGTCAATTCAGATACGGTAGGTTAATTAAGAGGGATTGATCCCAGGTCGATTCGGATACGGCATGCCAGTCTAATCGTGTCCAAGCTGACTCGGATAATGTAGACCGATCAGGTTATTATAACCTTGAATGTCTAGATACGCCCAAGCCGATTAGGATACGGTAGGCATATCGACAGACATTCTAAACCTAACGACCGTGGGCTGGTGGTTCTAGGAAAGCATTTGTGTTGGTTTTTGTAGTCGAGGTAAAAGAGTCAATGAGATGAGTAGGCTGCATTGTTTCATGCACGGTCACATGTCATATTAGTTGAATATTATTATGTTGTCCTTTTGTTTCTATTTAATTACAAATTCACTTCTATATGTCTAACATGTTGAATAATAAACCTGTGAATCGAAAATGGTAAGGAAGTATGTTTTACATTACAAGTATATGTTTTTTATACTCACCACCTTCTTGAAGTTGACGGCGTTGATGCGCCCTAGACATTTATGTCTAGGCTTTTCAAGTTATGATCATGATGGGCAATACGACTATGCTAATTGAGAACAACTACCTGTGAGAGAAATTGAATATTACTGCTTTGTTTACTTAATAGAACTTGTAATAATTGATGTAATAAACATTTATATGTTTTTGTAAGGCGGGTTGTGCCTTAAGATTCCTTCGTGATGTAATGAGTATTATGTTTGAAATTTTTACAAGTCTTGATTGTTATTACTCTGATATAAGTTATTACACTGTTCGACGTTTGGGACGGAATTGATCCTTTAAACTGTCACGACCTACGGGTCTATAAAGGAAATTAAATGCTTTCCCTATTTATGCTACGTCAGGGCATGACATTCACATTGGGAGGTGGAGCAATTTCTTGGTATAGCAAGAAGCAGACGTGCATCGTATTATCCACTATGGAAGTTGAATATGTGGCTTGTTCTGCAGCCGTTCAGGAGGCTATATGGTTAAGAAGGTTTTTCCATAGTATAAGCTTCTTGCCTCAGGGCGATGAAGCAGTGTTGGTCTATTGTGACAGCACGTTGGCATTAGTTTATGCAAAAGATCCTAAGTACCATGGGAAGTCCAAGCACATAGATATTCGCCACCACTACATTCGAGATATAGTTGCACATGGGGAGGTTGTCTTGAAGCACATTTCTATTGGCGAAAATGATGGCTGATCCTTTGATCAAGCCAATTGCAATGCAAGGGATTCATTCTTGTCCCACATTAGTAGTATGGGACTCCGTAGATTCTGATGTACTCAGACAGTGTTATTCTTGACATTATTATTATTGTTTCCAGATTTTTATTGTTTTAATAATAAAATCGATGGTTATCCAAATTCATTAGTTGTTAATTGGATACATGCACATTTTTCCTTGTAAGTGTCACTAGGCTTGAATTGACCTGCTAACACAGGTGATTCACCTTGGCGCCTGGATAGCTGACTTTGAACAAATGTTTTCATAGCACTTGGACTGCGAGCAAGATGAGACATTTGTATTCATGGCACTGAGAGATCGAGCTAGAACACCTATATCTGTGTAGTGTAAGAACAACAAGCAAGATATATATATATATATATATTTTTACTTATATGTTGCCATAGATAAGTTCGATCTAAGATGAGAGCGGTACCTCTATACTGAGTCGAACATGGAGATTGCCCACGCCTCTATATAGCCCGTTCATAGCCGAATGTGAGATTTTAGACGGGCGCCAAGAGGTGCGACTGTGCTGAAAAATTCAGGATAGACGCTTGTGTAACGTCTAGACTAAGATTCGAATGGCGTTACTATTACCACGTAGTGTCACACCCATTTTTATAAAAGAACGCCATATTATACATATCATACTGTATGTGCTATTTTGCGATCATTTTTTGTTGAGCAATGGATTGATCCCTATTTTATTGCTGTGTGAGCCACGTAGTCTCCTTTTATCGGGGATTTTACACCATTTATCTTTTGACCTAAGACTGTGTCATGAAGAGGACATTTGATAACGCTACTTTAGCATACCTCCCAGGAGCGAGGCAGCAAATTCCGTTCCATGGGGTATGTCTAGGAAAGTGGTCAAGTTAGTTGAATTGACATTAGTAGGTGGGGAAGACCAATTCGATAACACACCATATACTGTGACTCATTAGCTAGCCAACGACGATCGTATATGTACTGATTGTCATGGGTACATTACATATGTGGGGTATAGCAGTGCTACATCCGATGTGGTTGGATAAGTCTGGGTAAATACACGAGAAGCTTCCGAGAGATGCGTTTTGCTAGATTAGTAATTGACTTAGCATCTCAGCTCCTGTTGTTGTACATTCTTTTCGTAAGGTCGCACACTCTATTTCTCGTATGAAGAGACGATGAAAGTGAGTGAAAATCTGAGAGAATTTGTTTGACACAAAGCCCTATGTGGGTGAGTGAGAGATGTAACAAAATTATCTGGGTTGGGACACCCACATTGGACCTGGGGTCCAACGGGCCTTGCTTGGTTGCTAAGCAAGCCCATAAGGAGTTTTATCTTACCCTATTAGGAGAGTGCTTATATATAGAAGTTGTATATGTTAACCAAGAGAGATGATCAATAATTATATACACACATCTATCTCTCTCTCCCTCTCGACACTCTCTCTCCTCCCTCTCGGCTATCTCTCCCTCTCTCTGTCTCTCTAGATTTCAGTTTCTCTCTCTAACTTAATCACTAAGGAAGCTTGAGATTTACCGCATGAAGATAAAAAGGAATTGCTCTAGTAGCCATTCTCATGACCGTAATGAAGTATAAGGCGTACAGAGAGGCTAGTATTCTCAGATTAGAAGGACAAAGTTGAGAACTCGTAACAATCAACAATCTATGATCCGTCGGGTTCAATTCTGCTAGGTAATGTCCTAAACTCGACACTATGCATGTGTGTGAATTAATCTACATATACATACACACGCACGCCTATATTTACTAGGAGCATCACTAAAAATACCTAGCTTTGTGACATTTAAATGACAAGGCCTGTTAAAGTAGTTGATCGGGTCTAGGACATAATAATTCAATCTCTTATCGTTTTTCATGTGTTGGTGTCTTTATCTCCTTGTATCCTTTGTATTCTCAAAAGTTCATAGCATTATTTAAACCTCAAGATCGAAGATGATCTTTAGATTTGCCTTTTTTGGACTAGTTATGTAAATGCAATGTGCCCTAGACAAACTATGGTCCCTTTCAATGTCTCACCATTATACTTTCTATTCGTACACCCTATGTACTCGCTAGACAAATGAATTAAACTAGTTCTTAGAACAACATGATTTAAAAATTAAATCATAGTACGTAACTGAAATTTACATGTTCTCACCTCCAAGGTATGGTATGTAGAACCCTAACCATAATTGCTTCAGGTCTTTACACTTTAACAGTCCATTTGAATTGAGAAAGTAGAGAAATGAGAAGAGAAGCTAAAACTCCCTCTCTATTGTTCTTTTGATTAATGGTAACTTAAGTTAAGAAAGAATACAAGGATAATAGAGAAAGTAAAGTGAAAATAAGAAGAAAAAAACCATTTTTGTCTCTCCAAATTAGAGAGATACAAAGAGATATGAAGAGACTATACATTAAAAAAAATTTAAAGAAAAAAAATATTTTAAATATAATTATAGCTATGAGTTTGTCCTACTTATGAAATAAATAAGGAATGAATTAAATTAGTTATAACAACTTTCTTTTCTTCTCTCACATAAAGCTAATCAAACAAGAAAATTTAAATTTAATGTTTATTGTCTTTTCTCTTCTATCTATCCAATAACAAAACTCTACTTTCTCTTTCTATTCTTTTTAACGAGTTTCTCTTCTATTCTCTTTACTTCTCTCAATCCAAATATTCCCTAAAACTGGCTTAATTGAAACGAATGTTAGTCTAATACGATTTGGTAGACCAATCTATTTTTGGTGGGGGCATGCATTGCCTTTGGTCTTAAAGACCCATTGCTCTCTTTGACAATCCAAAGTGAAGCAACACTGACCATCCCATGCATCCATAAAGATCGAACGGATCATATGGACCGAATGCCACGTGGCACAAGTTTGAGGTACAAAATTGGTCCCAATTTAATATATCATCGTACACTTGAGGCTCACACGTGGCCAAAGGATTAGAGGGGTCCATCCTCATGTGCATGCCCATACTTTGATCATGTGGTGTTAGGGTTTCAAAAACAGTGACTGAAGCCAAACATGCATGGTATGTGTATTATTGCAAGTGTGGGGTGTAAGGGAAAGCAAGGTTGGAGAAGATAGGATCCAACTAATGTAGGGACTGTTTTGAGAATGAAGTTTGGACTTTGTAGGTACTCATTTAGTTCTTTTCCTTTGTTCACAAGGGTGTGGAGCCCTTTAAATTAACTACTCTTTGGATCCCACTTTTATGTAGAGTTTTTACCTAGCAAGGGTTTGTGTGGCTGAGAGAATTCATGGTTGGAGCTTTAAAATAATAAGAAGAAAAAAATTAAAATAAAAAAAACCCTACTAATAGGTTTGATATAGCTTTTTTGATACCAGCTGTGATCATTCAGATTAGTTTCTTTGGAGTTTATTTTTTTACAAAATCTGATTTCTTTTTAATGCTAGAAAAACTATCTTTTGAAAAAGCACCAAGTTGCAACTTTGAAAAAATCTCTTATTTGGAAAAGTTTTTCTTGATTGTAACCCAGCCGGGCTCCAGGTGTTTCTTCTCCCCTTTCTGCAATGCTTTATCAATTCAATTTTGGGGAAATTTAGTTATATATTCGATATTCAAGAAATACTTTTCTGTCAAAATGCTTAGAAACAAAATCATTTTCTATAACTATTTTAATTTGGTCCCTTTTAATTCTATATATATGCAATGCATTTACCAGATGCAATTCATGAACAATCCTCAATGTAGAGCACCCTAACTAGGTTCACGACAACATGAGAATCAACTACGACAGTGTTGCTAAACAATTGTAGTATAAAATGCTAATAAGAATTATTGGTTGATTGATGAACTCTCAAATATGTTAATAAATCCCAATTTCAGCCTTTTCAGGGCTGTATATATCTAAACGTTCAAATGAGAGTAAGACTAAACTTGAACGTATACAAGCGCGCATTTCACAAGAAGCCATTGGGTAGAATACCAATGGGATAGGAATAAGGTTTTGAAGCATAATGATCTAATAGAGTTCTAGACTTTTTAGCAGGACAATACACCATTAAAGTACTAGCTAAGACAAGCCTATACATATAATCAATGAAGAGTAGATACTAAACAGTTTTTTTTTTCCCCCCTGTTTGTGCACCCTAGTTAAACACCATTACAATTCATATGTTAGGTATGGTTTTTGGATTTCTAGGCCAGGCCTCAGACTTTCTTCTTTGTACTTTTTGACATAACATGCACACATGCATGCACGCACAAAGAATAATATCTAGATAGATCAGTTCCTTCTTCTTCTGTTTTTTTTTTTTTTTTTGGCTTACTTCAGTGGAAATTTAATACTCACACGTCCCATATTAAGAGTCTTTTTTGGGAATTCTAACTTATTAAGGGGACAACCTTGATTTTGGTGAGATTTTTAACTTTTCAATATTGCCCTTTTTGAAATTCAAAATTATAGTGTCACATAAAAAAAAAGATAGAAGAGTTGGATATAATAAAGGGCAAATTTAGAAAGTGTGTATTAAAGTACTTTGACTTTTCAAAGTGGACTCTTAAAATAGGACATCAAAAAATGACATCAAAGACTCTTAATATGGGACAGAGGAGTACTACTAAAATTGTAATATGAAAATTTTCTTATAGGGACCTCTTTAAATGAGAAAAGAACTTTGACTCTCCTAATAAATTCTGATTTTGAAGTATACTAATACATTTTTTTTCTGCAATTATTCAATGTGTAAATTCTATTGTATTGGTACACTTTATATGTGAATAGGAAAAAGCCATATATTGAATTATAAGAAATTTCACTAATGTCAACAAAGAAAAACCAAATTCAAAAAAATTTAAGGAAAATGCCTAAATACACCAGATTTAGACACATAAATTGCTTACGTGCTGATGTATGAATGATAATTTTGAAATTAAATCTAATTTTAAGTTTTTTTATTTTGTAATTAAAGAAAAGATTAAGTTATCCACATCAACATGTGTCTTATTTATGTGTATTTCTTAGGTGTGCCTAGCATTACTCAAAATTTAATTAGCCGGTAGTGTGATACTTCCACATCAAAACTAATTCCTATGTATCCCACACAAAAAAAATGTAGTCATGCATATGAAAAATATTGTGTGACCGTCATACTTAAATGAATTTTATTATAATTTGATTATTTTGTGAGTCTCGTCAATAAAATCATCACAGTTATCATATCACATAGTATGACAATCACATAAAATGTGAAGGGCATCAAATTATTATAAGGCTAAGATAAATGTTCCTAAAGATTTGGTGTATGGTCAAACATTTTTTTTCCGTAATCCAATGCACGCACACGTGAATGGAAGAAAATGACAAGCACGTACAAAACGTTCAAAGTATGCGTATGTGTATGTATTAGCGGAAATATGTTATGATAATCATGCCATATATATATATATATATATATATTTTTTTATAACCGTAGGTGTCCGGATCAGCTTGCGCGTATCTTAACTAATTTCACAAGGCCAAGACGTCCGGATGAATCACTTGTGGCCACTCCCTTGAGATTCGAATTTGAGACATCCGGATATAAAACTCAGAAGACTTACCATCCGACCTAAAGGAGAGTGGTTATATCACGGCACATTGTATGCTATGATATGATATTTACAGGGTTTAAGTATGATCTTGAAGGCCAAGAGGAGGAACTTATGGACCGTCAGTTATGGTGGTGTCCCCGTATATATGCGTGGCTTCATTCAACGTCTTACAATGGGACCATATACCTAATCCAATAGACACACATATACACACATTTATACATATATATATATATATAGGAAAATTTGGTGATAAACCCCTTAAAATCAGTTGTTACTATGTAAAACCCAGTCAAACTCTTGTTTGATCTAAAGCCCACGCGCGTTTTAAATTTGCAATCAAAAACTCATTTTTCTTTTTTTTTTTTATTTAGTTGAATGACGACGTTGCCCCCGACATCGACGAAATCGTCCGACGCCGGTGACTGCAACTACCACCGTCGCCACCATTGCAGTGAGACCACCATCACCATCACCAGCACCACCATCACCAGCACCATCGTTGTGAGACTGTCATCACCACCATCACCACCACCATCACACCGCAACCACCGCCACTTTTGTAGCGAGACCACCCCCATCGCCACCACCATCTCACCACGACCACCACCATTGCCACTGAATAAGATGATATATATAGATATATATACATATACACAGATAAAATCGTTGCCACTACCACCATCACCATCACCATCACCATCACCATCACCATCGCACCGCTACTGCCACCATCGCCACTACCATTGTACCGCCACCACCACAATCGTCACTGAAGAAGATGATATGTATATATATATACAAACACGGAAAGATAATATTACATGTTTAACAAACAGATAACATTTGTTTGTCAAACAGATAACATTATCTGTTTGTCTCCATCACTGCACCACCACCACAACCACTGCACTACCACCACCACCACATCCCCCTTAACAGCACAGTTCATAACCACATCCATTACAACACCACCATGACCACCACTAGAGCACCACAATATTATCAGTTTTTGCAAACAGACAAACAGATAATATTATCTGTTTGCAAAAACTGAGAATTTTTCACAATCTACACCACTGCACCACCACCACCACCACCACCACCAGTGCACCACCACCGCCACCACCACCTTCTCCCCCTTAACAGCACAGTTCATAATCACAGCCATCACAACACCACCATAACCACTACCAGCAGCACCACAAAACAGATAATATTATCTGTTTTGACAATATTAACTGTTTTCGAAAACAGATAATTTTTTACAACCACCACCACCACCGCACCACCACCACCATACCCCTATAACAGCACAGTTCATAACCATTGCGATCACAGTACCACCACAACCACTACCAGCAGCACCACAATATTATCTGTTTTTGTAAACAGATAATATTATCTGTTTTCTACAACAGAATTTTGCACCACCACCACCACCATCAGAGCACCAACACCACCAGCACCACACCACCACCCCCACCACCACCACCACTACTACCACCACCACCACCACTACCGCACCGCGCCACCATCACCATTTGCATCATCGTTGTCACTGCCGTTGTCATCGTGGTTGTCATCGCCGTCGACATCACCCCAACCTCACCTCCATTACCACCGTCATCACCACCACCATCGAAGCACCACCACTACCACCATCGAAGCACCACCACCACCATCGTCACCTCCATCTATAATTGGAGCACCTCCACCACCACGTCACCTCCATCACTATCGCATCAACACCACCCGCCATCGCCACCACCCGCCATCGTCACCACCATCACTATCAGCACCACCATCACCATCGTTGTCGTCACTTCTGCTGTGTAGGAGGAGAGGAAATTTTCAGTTTCTTAGAAAATTAGGTCATTTTGGTCTTTTTGTTTGGGGAATGGGTTTTTGAGTTAAATATTTGGACATTGGGCTTTATGTAGCATTGTATTAATTTTAGGGTGCTATGACTGAGTGGCCCTATATATATGTACAAAGATTCTCTAAAGAGGGCGCCCTCTCTTTATTAAAAGAGAGGGCCTCTGTTTTGACCGTCGGATCGTGTTTAAAAATTGTGAAATGACAAAACTGTCATTAATGAAAACACGATCTGACGGCCAAAACAGAGGCCCTCTCTTTAAGAAAAAAAGGACGCCCTCTTTAGAGCCTGACTGTATATATATATATATATATATATGTTAGGGCGGAATCTGGACTTTTATCCGGGGGCTGGGATTGGATGGCGAATTTTTTTAGATTTATTTATCCCTATTATTAGGTTGAATTCTCTTGATATCATCTTTTGCTTTTAAATCACTCCTAATAAAGATTAGTCGTTTCTCGTAATTTGTAACAATATTAGTAAAACTATTTCGACTAGTCTAAATGAGAAGTACTAAGAAATATTGATGAGAGATAAATATTTTGGATGAGTTGATTTACAATTAGGCTAATACACTACTCCCTCCATCCCATAATAAGTGTTCACATTTCTTTTTTTGAATGTCCCACAATAAGTGTCCATTTTTCTAAATTGGCATATAGCTTTTACTTGCTTTCCAAAACTAGCCTCATAATAAAGACAAAGTAGCATTTATTTGTGGTCCAAAAACATGCAAAAAATCAAACACCAAAATTGGAATGTGACTCTTTAATGAACCAAAAAATTAATATAATACAACTTTCTTAAACATTGTGCAAAATGGAAGTGGACACTTATTATGGGACGGAGGGAGTATGTTGGAGTATATTTCTAAAAAAAATAAAAATTAAAAATTGAGAGGGGCTATCGAAGAAAAGATGTTAGGTCAAATATTTGGCGTGAGCTATATTACTATTAAACTAACAAATACGGAGTATAATGTGTTTTGTTTGAATTGAATAATATTTTGTAGCGTTAAAAAGAAAAGTAGGAAGGATAAGACATTTTGTCAAATATTAGAGTTGGGCTAAACTACAATAAAGCTAAAATATTATATGTAAGAAAAAACTTTCTCATAAATTAGGGGGGATACAACCTGACGGGGTCCACTAATAGCTCTTCCCTTGTATATATGTATGAGAGGAATGGTTTTGCTAATTTAGACACTTTGCACCTTTGATGTGTATTATCATCATTTAAGAGTCCAAAATTATACCCATTTATCTTCACCACTTTCTTAGGGCCCCATGTTTAGTCCAAGTCTCAGTTTTTTATTTGTACTATGTGAGAATCATGAATGTTGGTTTAATTAAGAACTAGTTTCAAAAAGCTATTAGACTAGACACAATATGCAAGATTGACACTCTCAATCATTTGAATTTGTAGAACCGGTTTACTTCTAAACCATAAAACTGATTCTTTACTTTTTCCAAACTATTCATTAAATCTAAATTTTGAAAGTTTTGAAACTCTCCCAACTTTTTACCCTTTTTACATTTCCCTCCCATCCCCCTAAACCTCATCTCTCTAGATTAAATAAATACCTAAATATAAATGTTATTATAAAAATAAAAAAAAAAAACTATTAATGAAAACTATTAATTTAAATACTTTTTTTAGGTAGTACCACTACCAAGGGTCACAAGCAATTTCTTGTAGTATATTTTTTTCAATGATCGAGCTAAACCAAACATATTCCTTTAATGGAGTGAGTAGACAAGTTTTCAAATGATCATTACCCATATTTCTAATAGCTTTTATTCAGGTGAAAAATTTCAGTAACAGAGACCAAACTCAAATATCACATAGCATTGATAAGATATATTGTGTATTTAAGTTTTAGGCAAGTGGGACTTTGGACCAAGACATTTTAAGCCGTGGTTCAGATGAGAATAAATACATGCAAACAAAGAAATTAATGCTTGAGAGAGAGAGAGAGAGAGAGAGAGAGAGAGAGAGAGAGAGAGAGAGTCATGGTCTGTGTAGGGTGAACCACAGACAGGAGCCGAGCGAGGAAGGGCCAGCAAAAGGGGTTGGGACCATTTAAGGTGGGTTGAGAGAGACAGTGCCAAAGAAAGTTCCTTTTACAAAGCAAGCCATGACAGCACAAGTCTTCTTTAAAAAAAAAAAAAAAAAACCTTCTTAAATTCTTAATTGCATCACTTTTAAACAAGAGTATTTTGCCCATAAAAAATATCGCACACTAAGACACATATCACCCAACTGAGACATGGGTGAGCAAATGCACTCTTTTAAATTTAAATAAATTTTTATGTCTACCCTGATGATATCAAAAACATCCATAATTGGTTCATCAATGAATTTTATACCCTAATCGATTAAGAGGGGTCGTCCTCTCTTGACCTTGGTGGATCAATAATTGCTCATCTTCTATATACTCCTTTGCGCCTCATCAAAAATGTACCAGCTAAAAGACTTCGGTTTGTAGTCTAAAGTCCTTTCGATGCTAAAATTAGCTAGCATATGTGGGAGATGAAAGTTAAATCAGTGTGTGAGTAATTTCACCCTCCCTTATTTTATACCGGGATTGGAATTTTTTATAAGATGATTTTGAATAACCGTGGCGGTTTGTCAGGTATTTTTTTGGCATGGGGAATGTTTGAGAAAAAAGGGTTATAAAAAGATGGTCACAAAATAATGTGGTATCCTATGTGGCACCATATGACAGTACAACCCACCATACTCAACTCAACCCATCGGATGCCACATGAGATATTGTCACATTCTTTGTGAGTATGTCTTTGTAACCCTTTTGTGTCCCTAACATTACTCTTTTGGCATACCAAGATAATTCGTGCAATTGTAGGCAGATCCCCTAATTAATATTTTTAAAATATAATGACCTCTACTTTTATTAGAGCCCGTTTGGGTTAGCTGAAATATTATGTGATAAAATTTTAATTGCTGAAATACCGTTTAGATGAGCTGAAATTTTAAGTGCTGAAACATTATAGTATTTTTGACAGCTTAATTTTTCGGCTGATTTGTTTAAGTACTGAAATTTTAAGCGAACTCAAACACTTCTATTTTATAAAATAATCACTTTTTCTTTTCTCAAAAACTGCAATTCATCACTTAATTTTCTAGGGTTAAAAGTCGGATCGGTTTTGGTCGGGTTTTGGGATTTTAAAAACCGACCTAATGGTCGATTTTGGTCGATTCTGCTCGGTTCTGTTTTTAGCTTGGAGGATTTTTTGGAAAATCGATCGGACAGCTCGATTCGATTCTCGGGTTTAAACTTTCACCCCTATAATTTTCAATTTTCAACGGACACAAACGGATTCTTAGTATGATAATTCACTAAAAATAGATGACAAAATCATTCTTCCTTTTCATAATGTTTTTTTTTTTGGTCGTAATGATAACGGAATGTTTTTTTTAATCGTTCACAAATATACAACATATTGGATCGAAACAATCACATGCAAATAATATATGAAAAGCAGAAAGATTAAAGAGACACAGAATTATGACGTGGTTTGGCAATGTGCCTACGTCCACACCGGAGAACCAGAAGTTTTCCACTATCAAAAACGATTTAGTGTTACATCATATAAATCTCCTACGCTTCGCTCCGCCATGGGCCACAGGGCCCTCCCCTTGACTCTTGGGCCTAGTGTAACGGACCCATTACAATATGAGCCACACCCAACACAACCCTTTTTTTTAAGGAGGAAAATACAACGTTTTCTTTTTTAATTTTATTACCTTAATTCCACTTTTAAACTGAAGACAAGGTTTATTGACAAAGTTGCCCCCGTCACACATATAGGAAGCTGCTGAATCTGTTTTGCCACCTCAGCACGTTCTTCAAGGAAGTGATTTTTTTAATTTTTTTTGGGTTTTTTAAACTTTAAAATGCTATAACTTTCAAATCATAACTCATTTTCAAAACAATTTACATATTTGTAATCTAGAAGTAAAGATCTATCAAACAAGATCTATAGTGACTAAGAAAAAATGTAAAAATTAAAATTCATGTTACTATCGAACAACTATAATGGAATTGACTCTTTTGTGACATAACATGACACTGCCACCTTTGAATTTTTTTTTTTTCGCATATGATGATATGTTGCTATCTTTAACTGGACAGTAACATCTAAAAATTAGCTATAATTTTGCGATTATTAGGTCAATTTGAGGAAATGTTATTGTTGACGACATGTTACTGTTTTTTTGTTCAATACCATGTTGCTAATCTTTGATGGTATGTTACTGTTTTTTGTATGAGGATAGTTTTTAAAGATAGTAACATCTACTAAATAGTATTGTATTTAACTGGACAGTAACATCTGAAAATTACCATAATTTTGCAATTATTGGGTCAATTTGAAGAAATATTATTGTCGACGATATGTTACTGTTTCTTTGTTTAATACCATGTTCCTAATCTTTAATGGTATGTTACTGTTTTTTGTACGAGGATAATTTTTAAAGACAGTAATATCTACTTAATGGCCCTACTTTTGCAACTTTTTGCAACAATGATTTTACTATCTTTGTAAAAACGTTTAGTTTTTTTTTTATAATATATTACTGTGTTTACTTGAAAAGTATTATAAAAACAATATCATTTGATAAAATTGCCATAATTTTACAATTATTTGGTCAGTTTGAAGAAATGTTAATGTCGATAGTATCATGTTACTATTTTTATCTGGGCAGTACTTAAAAACATTGATTTTTTTTTAACAATTTTATAGGCACTATGGATCTTGTTTGACAGATCTTGTTTTGTTGATTACGAATGTGTACTTTTTATGAAAAAATAATTTACAGTTTAGAAGTTTTGACAATTTAAACTTTGGAAAATAAAAAATAACTAACTTCCTTAAAATATGGACTGAGGTGCATATGTGTGGTGTAATTGTTGAACATAATGAAAGTTGGCATTTTTGTCCACCTTTGGCACCAAAAAAAAAACCGTGAGGATCTATCCCCTATTATAGTCCAACACAGGGACCTATGGCCAACTGCCTCCCCAAAAAAACAAAAAGAAGAAGAAGAAGAAATTAGTATTCAAATCAAATGAAGGGATAAACTTGTCAAGTTCAATGACATTGAGGTCAGTGTAATTTCAGAACGAAGAGGGATATTTCATAATTGTTATAAACTTTAGGGAATGTCTGTAATTTACCCTTTTATTTTCATCTTTCATTTTTTTTTTTTAGCTGAACTTTTCATCTTTTATCTTTTTCCAAGTTTTCCTGAACTTGTTCTATGAAACCCATATATGGCATAATTGTCAATTGTGGGACTTAAATGGGCTTTTAGCTCAATAAATAGAGGGCCAGACTGATCAGTCCTAAAGAGTAGGACCTTGTTTCTCTTTTACTTTTGGAAATGGACTTATCACTTTGGTCAATCATGAGTACACCAATGACCCAAACCATGCCACATTATGAACCCTTTGGTGCAGTTTGCTACTTTTGCAGAATGTAGGAGAAGTTCAATTCACCAGAAACAGAGGTTATTTCTGGCAAGTCAGAGAAAAAAATTAGAGTGCATTTGGACATCACAAAATTATAAATTTTATTTATTTAAAATAAACCCGTTATATATTAGACTATTTAGTGATTTTTTGTTGTCAAAATTAATTTATGAAAAAATAAATAAATTTGAGCTTGTTATTATTGTAAACTTAGATAATTTAATTTCTCCAAATGACTTGAAATGCCCAAATCAATGTACAAACATTTATCTGGATAGATTTTACCGCCAATCTCGAGATACTCAGTCTTTGCCATTGAGTCTTGGTGAGTCTCTCTCCTTTGGCTCTCTCTATATGAGCATTCACCTGAGTTGCTAGCTACACATAAATTTAAACTTAGAGCCCGCTTGGGTCAACTAAAAATTAAAAATTAAGTGATGAATTACGCATTTCAAAAATAAAAAATTGATTATTTTGTAAAATAGAATTGTTTATGTTAGCTTAAAATTTCAGTACTTAGTCAAACCGGCTAAAAAATTAAGTTATTCAAAATCAGCTGAAATAAGCTATAAAAAAAAAAGAAAGTAGCTTGTTCTTCCTAGAATCATTTAATTTCACTTTTAATTTGTTAAAAAACAAAAATGCCGTTATCAAAAAAGAAAAAGAAAAAGGAGAATACAAAAATGCCCAATTCACATGCTGGAAAATATTTACATATTGTCCTTTTTTTGTTATTTTATTCAAACAATAACTTTTTTTTCAGCTTGTTTGTCATTTTTTTTTCTTTTCTAAATGATGAAATATTTAAGCTAACCTAAAACACTAAACTGCTTAATATTTCATCACGTAAAAAAAAATCATTTAATATTTCATCACTTAGTATTTCAGCTAACCCAAACGGACTCTTAGTCATTTTGGAACTTACAAATTCAAAATCAGCTAATTTAAAATAGATAAGTAATTCATAAAATTAGACACACCCTAAATGAATAGCAAATGCAAGTTTCCAGATGTTGGAAACTCAATTGCACAATTGAGCTCCCAATTACGGTAGTCGAATGGGTGCTATGTGCTTGTCCACATGGAAATCTACTTAACGAGGAAGTCATAACTATGTTATTGAACGCGGTTTATTTCAATACTTGAAATATTATTTTTGATACTATAATGTCACAGCTCGGTCTCACAATAGCATAACCGGAGCCTGTGGCACACCATCGAGGCTAAACCAATTCATTAACGTTCCCAAAAATTTAGTTTAAAAATACGCAACAGAAAAGAAACAAACCATTTGCAAAATAGCAATCCAGTCGACTAAGTCTGCTCCAACAGAAAGTTTGATTTTGAAAATTAATCCAATCGACTGGGGTGCCAAATTCCCAATCGACTATTCTGTCCGATCGACTAAACTCCCATCAAGCAGAAAGACAACTCTTGGAAGACATACACCAGTCGACTGTGTCGGGGGACCAGTCGACTGTAACTGATGCAATGTCTCGTTCACCAAAGGGGTCCAGTCGACTGGACTCACAAACCAATCAACTGTTTTCTAGTAGCAAGGCCTTCTGCAAAATTCCCCAAGCTAAAAACTTTTCTGATATTATCCGGGGACCAAACATACACTCCAAACTCATCCAAAATGATGCTAACTGAGTTATAACATTGTTAAAATATAATTACAAGAGATTTCTATCTTTTACAATATCGTCAAACCGTTCTACGATTCTAAGTTAAACAAAATCAAAAGTCATGAAATTCTTATTACAACGACTCTATTACAAAACTACGAGATAGGCATGATAAGTCGCCTTCTACAAGAACTCCCAATCCACGTACTCACTTCTGCGATTCCTCGCCGACATTAACACCTGAAATGGTTATATGAATGACAACACATATTTGATTTGTTTAAGCTAACGCTTAGCAAATAAAACAACAAATGCACATGAATAATAGACATGCTCGCATTCACATATCTACATTTCATACTAGTCTTTGAAGTCCCACGTGTACGTTCCATCCTCCTAATCCGCGACTCCTCGCCAATAAGTCCATGCGAAAAGGTAAGACCCACGCTTCTTTTCTTCGAACATGCGACCTTATGCCTATAATGGCTCCATAACGATGGCTTGATACACGTACTCCTTTGACCCAAATAACAACTAAACATGCTCAAATCACATATCACCATGCTTTTGACATAATAAAAAACTTTCACCATGCTATTGGGCCTACTTATCAATATAATCTCCAAATATGAACTACACAATATATATCTATAAACTAACACATGCTTTTCATACAAAACATGAATGCATGTCAAGAAATCATTCCAAAACACATAGTTGAATCACTCACCTTTAAATAACGCTCCTAAAATTCGATCCAAAGAAAACCCAAGTACAAAGATCGTGAAATAGTCTGTCTAGTACAATCCCTATCGATCAAAATCCAATTATCATCTTTTTATGAAAATTTTAGAAAATGAGTTTTCAGAAAACTTAGTCAAACAAGCCCCAGTGGGTATCAAAACGAAGCTCTTACCTATAGGAGTTCGAATATAAAATTTAGAAGAAAAATAAACAGGCAGAAGTCTGTCGTTTGTCTTCATGAAGCTCTAAGCATCCAAAATCTCCCTTTGGTCTCTTTCTTGATTTTAGGTTAGAAAGTTTATAAAAAATCCAAGTCATCTCTATCTATATATAGGCAACACTTTCTAAAAACTGTGCTTACCTCACCACGAGTTCTCAAAACTCCTAATCAGTCTCCGAAACTTTCTACACAGGTAATACATATTTTAACGAGTGAAAACTAAAATTTATGCAAATTTTCGACTAAGTTCCGTTTGGTTGCTAAAACGCAAGTTTCTACATGATTTTTTTGAAATTTCTTATTAGCCTACCAATTATGCAGCATGTTAATTCGTCCTCGCCAAGATACCAAAATTAACAACATAAATAATTATCAGATAAACATTTAAGGTATTCTACAATGAATGTCTTATACTCGGAGAGACTTCACAACAACAAAACACTCATTCTACACAGTCTCAGAGAGTTCTCTTACATAGAGACACAAATCGACTCGTGAGCCAAAACTCACTCATACATGCGCGAAAATGCACAACACATCACATTATCATGCATGACAATGTAATAAAATGCAACAACATGTACACGGGGTGTTATTATTCTCTCTTCCTTATGAGAAGTATGTCCCCAAACTTGTACCTCATGTATCAAAAAGGTGCGGATACTAAGTACGCATCTCATCTTCGATTTCCCATATCATCTCTTCTGTCGTTGGCTACGCTATAACACTTTCACCTTTGATATCACTTTATTTCGTAAGACTTGATCCTTCTGATCCAAGATCTCTATCGAATACGCAACATATGTCAAATCATTCTAAATCTCATTCGGTGTCGGAGTCATCACTTGCTCTCTAGCCTCCGTTAAGTGTTTACATAGTAATGATACATGGAACACATTATGAACTTGAGCATACTCACTCGACAAGTTCAATCGATATGCTATGGGTCCAACGCTCCCAATGATTTCAAAAGGTCCTACATATCTCGGATTAAGTTTTTCGTATCTCCCAAATCTAGTAATCCCCTTTGAAGGGTCACCTTCAAGTAAACCAAATCGTCCACGTCCAATTCCAACAGTTGTCTACGCTTGTCAGCATAAATCTTATACCTACTCTGAGTTGTTCGTAACTGTTGTCGAATTACCTTTATCTTATCCATCGTCTCTTGCACAATTTACGGCCTTTTAATCATTCTTTCTCCGACTTCTGTCCAACTAATCAGTAAACGACATACACGACCAAATAAAGCTTCATAAGGAGCCATTCCAATACTCGATTAAAAACTGTTGTTATATGCGAACTCAATTAATGGCAAATGGTCTTCCCAATCACCTTGAAAATCAAGTACACATAAACGAAGCATGAATTACAAAATCTGGATTATTCTTTCTAATTGACCATCAATCTGTGGGCGAAAAGCAGTACTGAAATGCAATTTGGTACCCATTGCTTCTTGCAAAGCCCTCCAAAACTTTGATATAAAACTACTATCCCTATCCAAAATGATAGAAACTAGAATAGCATGTAGTCTCACAATCTCACGAGTATACAACTAAGCTAAATTTCAGCTTAGTTGTATACTCATGAAATTGTGAGACTATATGCCATTCCAGTTTCTATCGTTAGTTGTTCAAAGCAGTAGGAAGTGCGACGACTTCGTCAAACAGTCAACGATCACCTAAATAATAGTATTCGATTTCTTAGACCTCAAAAACCTACTAACAAAGTCCATTATAATGTATTACCATTTCCACTCGACTATCAGTAACGGTTGTAACAATTTCAAAGGTACTTGGCGTTCAACCTTCACTTGTTGACAACTCGTACATCGTAAAATGTAGCGTGCTATTTCTCTCTTCATTCCCGGCCACCAATAAACATGTCTCAAGTCTCTATACATGTTGGTGCTTCCCGGATGAACGGTATACTTCGTATTGTGCGCTTTCTCTAAGATACTTCGTTTCACACATTTCTCGTTAGGTACACAAATTATACCCCCTCAATCTCAAGACATCGTTCTCAAAAGTGAATCCCGATTATTTACCCATCAGAATCTCATCACAAATCTTATTCAAAGCCACGTCTTGAACTTGTTTCTCCGTGATCTCGTGAACCAAGAGTGATTTTCTTCGTGATCTCGTGAACCAAGAGTGATTGTGCCACAATCGTCGACATCAAGCCACTTTCAATCCTCGGAATCACTTCAAGTTCTAAATTCTCTATATCTTGAATCAATTATCTCTGAGAAGTCAAGTTTGAAGCTACGCTGGTTGGTGTCTTACGACTAAGAGCATCGGTGACTACATTCGCCTTGCCTAAATGATACTGAATTGACAAATCATAGTCTTTCATTAACTCTAGCCATCTCCTTTACCTCATGTTCAAATCTCGTTACGTGAACAAGTACTTTAAACTCTTATGATCCGTGTATATCTCACATTTCTCCCCATACAGGTAATGACGCCAAATCTTCAGTGCAAAAATCACGGCGACCAATTCTAGGTTATGTGTTGGATAGTTATTCTTGTGCAGTCTAAGTCGTCTCGACGCATATGCAATGACCTTATCACATTGCATAAGAATGCAACCTAAACCTCTATATGAAGCATCACTGTAAATGACAAACCCTTCAGTCCCTGTCAGAATAGCTAAGATTGGTGCCTTCACTAGTCGGCTCTTCAACTCTTGAAAACTTTCCTCGTATTCTTGACTCTATACAAAAGCAACATCCTTCCTCATCAACTGTGTCATTGGCATTGCTATACATGAAAAGTCTTTTACAAACCTCCGATAGTAACCAGCTAATCCCAAGAAACTTTAAAATTCTGTCACATTCGTCGGTCTCAACCAATTGGTAACTGCTTTTATCTTCTGAGGATCTTCAGAAATTTCTTTCGCCGACAGTATATGTCCAAGAAAAGCAATCTCTTTCAACCAAAATTCAAATTTCTTCAATTTTCCAAACAACCTCTTCTCGCGTAATCGGTGTAAGGCTAATCACAGATGGTGTTCGTGATCTTCAACACTCTGGGAATAGATTAGGATGTCATCGATGAACATAATAACAAACTCATCTAAATAGTCTTTGAAAACACGATTCATCAAGTCCATGAAAGCGGATGGTGGTTAGTCATTCCAAACGGCATAACCAAAAATTTAAAGTGACCATATTGAGTTCTGAAAGCTGTCTTCTCAACATCTTCCTCGTTGACTTTCAACTAGTGGTATCTAGATCTCAAGTCAATCTTCAAAAATACCTGAGATCCTTATAACTGATCAAACAAGTCATCTATTCGCAGCAACGGATATTTGTTCTTGACAGTCGACTTATTTAACTATTGATAGTCGATACACATACGCATTGTCGCATCCTTCTTCTTCACAAACAAGACTGGAGCTCCCCAAGGTAAAATACTAGGTCGGATAAAACCCTTCTCAAGCAACTCCTATAAGTGAACTTTCAATTCTTTCAACTCTACTGGTGCCAGTACGATGCTTTGGATACCGGTTGTGACCCTGGTACTACTTCTATCGTGAAGTCAAGCTCTCTTTCAATTAATACATCGGGTAACTCATAAAAAAAACATTTGGAAATTCTCGAACTACTGAAATGTCTTCTACTAGTGGTCCAAGAACTCGTGTGTCAACAATTGAGCATAAGAAACCTGAACAACCTTTCTTCAACATCTTACTTGCTTAAATTGTCAATATCAAGTACGGCAGTACGATCACACCCTTACCCTAAAAAGTAAACTGTTCTTGCCCTGACGGATAGAAATTAACCCGTTTCTGCTCACAATCGATTCTAGCTTGATTAACCGACAACCAATCCATGCCCAAGATAACATAAAAGTAGTTTACTGTTAACGAAATCAAATCAACACTCAAGACCTTATCCCTTATCTTGATCTCACACGACTTGAATACGGAAGAAGTTATTAATGGTTCACTAAAGGCAATGTGTAGACACCCTATTTTGTCGGCTATCAGATTTAGGAGACCCATAGCTTGGTGGTTCACAATGATCGAAAAAGACTCAAAGGGACTCCTGGAAGTTAGCTATATTTCTTAAAATCTCAGAATGACCAAAATGCCCCTGAAAGCCCGAAAACTCCCAAATTTGGTCCAAAAGTTCTGGAAACATGCAATGTCGTAAGAAAAGTAAAAAAATGAGTTTTAAGCAAAATTTGATGAAATCGTCAGCTCCCAGAGACCCCCGGAAGTCCCGGAAGTTCCCGAAAAGTCCCCGTTGACTGGTTTGACCAAGGTTTGACCAGGTTTGACCAAGTTTGACCAAAATCGTCCAAATTCACCGGGATCATTCTAGATCATGTGAAAAGTATTAAAATGAGTTTTAAAAGAAAATCGAGCAAAAAAGTCAGCTCCTGTGGGCTCCCAGAGGTTTCCATAACTTCCCGGGAATCCCAGGTTTGACCAGTTTGACCAAAATTTAACTTTAGAACCGGACCACCGTAACAATTTTCAAATATTTTTCATGGATACTAGAGGTCAATAGCTTTCCAACGATATATCGCACATAATTTTTGGATTTAAAACGAGTTTATTGTGAATTTCCGAAGGCGAAAAAGGCGATCAAATCAGCTTTTATCGCAAATACCGCAAAACTTTTCAAAGTGACCTATCCCCGAATTATTTTTTTATGTAAAATAGACTCCATTACCTTTCCAACGGTATATCACAACCTTAATTTGGAGTTCGTATGCATTTTATGTGAATTTTGGACGAAATAGGGCCTTTTCGCGAATACCGGAACCTCTGGGGGCCTAAATACAATTATCTGGACGGAGGAGGAGCAGTGCCGCCGCGGCACTCTCCTCCAGAACAGTATGTTTTTGTAATTTCTTTTGGGGGTCCAATTTGATTAATTAAAAACCAAAACGATGTAGTTTTATGTTTTCAGTTGTTTTGGACCAATGGGAGTACTTCTAAAACCCAAAACCACCCCAAATTAGCTTATATAAACCCCCCATTGCTCTTCATTTTAGGGGGACCAAGTGCAAAGTCCATAGAAGTTGTAGAGAGAAAGAGAGATAGAGATAAATTTAGAATAGAGAAAGGAGCTTCCTCCTACTATTTTTCTATAGAAAGTGAGTTCCAATCTTGTTTTCCTCCACCATTCTCCTATATTTTTCATCATCAATACACCCAATCACCATTTCTCTAAGCCTTTTTGAGTTAGGAAGCTACTTCCATATCCAATATCATCATATATGAGTGAAACACCAAACTACAAGTCCAATATCACATTGATCATCATCTATTGATTGTTATTTACTTGCTTGTTCATATTATGTTCATCTCTTCTTACCTCATTTCTTTTTTATTTTCTTTATTTACTTACTAGTTCATCATCCTCTAAATGATGACATGAAGTTTGAGGTGAGTGAATCCTTATGGATAATAGCTCTTGACCTCAAAAACATGTTTGATAGATGATGATTATAACTTCAATACCTCCAAGGTATCCTTGAAGTTATGTTCAAAATAAAAATGAATCTCTCCAATAATATTGGGGGTTCTTGATGATGAGTTTGATGTTGATATTCCAAGTGGTTATAATCTCTATTTGATGTTGAAAATATACTTTCAAAACCTCTATTTCGAAACCCCTCTCAATCCCTCTCATTATGATTCCAAGAAAGAAAACTCTAGTTTTCCCCAAAATCTTCAAAATAGTGAGTCAAAACAGTGAGTGATCTGAGTTCAAAGATTTCTCTAGAACTCAATACTCAATGTATGGATGCAAGACCACTTGGAAAATCTTCCTAACTCATTAGGAAACACCCATGATTTTTGGTTTGACTTGAAAATATTTGAAAATGGTCTATTTGGACCCAAACATTCTCTCCAGATATTCTGTTTTTGCTGTCACAGCAGCTTGGTCTACTTTCAACTTGTTTTACAGAAACCTTTTCCAAAAAGAGTGGTCCTAACTTATTTTTCCCTTAAACTTCAATGTCTTAGGGAACTTTATGTATAAATGGGCCTCTAGATCATTTGTTTGCATTTTCTAAGATTTTTTAACATTTCTGTCGACAGTACGGACTCTGTTTCTGAGTGACCTTCATTGTTTATATAATTTCTCTCAATCTGTGATAGTTATTAAAGATTAGCTTTTTGGGTAGTGTTCTAGACACAATAAGGAAGATCGCCATAAAATATCATGCACTGAAAACATTCCTAGCCCCTCTTTTCAATTTTCAAAAGATCTAGTTACTATTCTGTCCACTATTCACAGCAAGCACATTTTAACTTTCATTCTTTGATTTGATGCTTATATGCATTCCAAATTAGTTCATATCTTAGGAAGTAGTTCATACTACATTTGTACATATCCCATGATGATTTCATTCATACATTCATTCATTCTCTAGGCTTTTAAGTCACTTCTAATTCTCTCCTGTTAGTGATCATACTAGAAAGAAAGGTTAGCACACTCTGTATGACTAGGACCTTACTTGTTTAACTGCTATATGTTAGAAGTAGGGGGGTCATATAGATTAGGGCTTACATCCGCGTGCTTGTCTCATATACATACACAATTTGTATCAGTCTACACGCACTATCTTAGTCAGTCTGTACACAAGTCAGTCCACGTATGTTAACATCACTGTCATTGTCTCTCCAGTCATCACTATCAGAATCTAATACACTCTTCTTGAATCTATAAGAAATATAGATTTCCAAGGTCAGCAGCCAGGATCCTCGTCGTGGGTCAGGAGTTCAGATAATCGTTTGGTCAGAATCAGTCCGACAGCTTACTTCAGCATGAATCAAGAAGAGTTAAATAATAAGGTTACCAAGTTGGGAGCAACCGTAAGCCAACAGTCTGACAGTCTAGCCCAAGTTTTGAAGTTCATGAAAGAATTGAAGCAGCAGCGGCCGCAACCTCCGCCTGGGTTTCCACCACCGGGGTTTGAACCGCCCCTACATGAGAATAACGGGGAGGAAGACTGGCTTCAAGGGGTCCCACCGTTTGCATATGAGAAGAAGCTCCAAGAGAAAATGGATAAGGTTGACAAGCTGTAAAGCGTACTGAGGAAAAGCAAAGGGATTGATGATTACATGCTGGACTTGGAAGGCCTTTTCGAACCTGTTAAGCCGAAGCTACCGGAAAACTTCAAAATGCCAGAGATTGATCGCTTCGATGGGATCGGGAACCCAAAAAGTCACATCAAGTTGTGCATGAATATCTTCCAACCTATGGGATGCACTCATGAGCACATGGTTATGCTGTTCCCTCAAACCCTCAAGAATGCCGCACTATCCTGGTTCCTAACCCTTGAAGCCTCCAAGACCCGAGTCTGGGAAGACGTTGCTAGAACTTTTATTGATCACTACTCTTACAACCAAGAGTTTGATATCACCATCCGGGATCTAGAGACTACCAGGAAGAACTTCAATGAGTCCTTCACTGCGTTCTTGAACAGATGGAGGAATAAAGTGGCTCAAATGATCCACAGACCTGTTGAGAAAGAGCAAGTACGTATGCTGATCAAGAACATGCAACCAGTATATCATGACAAGCTATTCTACCAATCCATCTCCACATTCGAAGAGCTATTTGAAATAGGCACCAGAATAGAGGATGCCATCAGAGAAGGAAAGTTCAAGAATGATGAACCCCATCACCAGTCCAAGAGACCCAACTATCCCCTGGCCTCCTCAGAAGTCAGTGCGCTTAGTAACCAACCAATGGACTACCCTCTCCGTCCATACCAGTCTATTCCATCAAATCGCCCAAAAGGCCCTCGCGAATTCTCCAAACTTGATGTTCCCCTTTCCACAGCCTTGGACCACCTACTTAGAAAGGGCCACCTACAGCTCCTCCCTCACAAGCCGCTACCGGATCCCATACCCTCCCACTACAACATGAGCCTACGATGTGTTTACCACCAAAATCTAGGCCATGCCACCGATTAATGTATCCGCCTCCGCCATGACATTCAGAACCTCATAAAGGATGTATCCCATCCTAATCCTATCCATTATCTTAGCTTGGATCAACCGCTCGGGTGATCCCTTTGATAATGCCAATGAATGTTGAAGCTATGCAGTAAAGTGATGGTGTTTGGAACTTCTGCTAAAAAAAAATAGAATAAGAAAAATAAATGGGTCGCAAAGACACTCCATTTGAGGTCGGGTCGAGTCAAGTTGAGTCTGTTCTATGTTCCGAGTCCATTTCAATTCTAGTCTTGTGATCGAGTCTGTCTGTCATCGAGTTGTTAATAAGTTTGTAAACCTTCTCTATTGATGGAATGAAATCTCATTTTGCTTAATCTGATGTGCCTAGTCATAAATGCATGAATCACTAAACTAAAGTGTCACTTTTCAAATTACCATGGATATTACTCTGCTAATAATTTTTCTACGACAAAACAAAAAAGAATCCTGAAAGGTTAAAGTCGATTTCACGCTGACACTGATGAAGAGCTGAGAATTGAATAGTCTTACTTTAAGAATTTAAAGATGCTCTTGCCTCAATCTTGAAAAGACATACTTGAAACTGACTTGGGGATTGCCCAACACCCTTTTTCCACCATTTTAAAGCCTTAAGCCCAATCCAATTGGGAGCCACGCAATCTGTCCGATTGAAAGCAATACAAACTTAACCCCTGATGGTAGCCAAACATTTCAGTGAGTTTCATCTCCACTTTCAAAAAAAAAAAAAACAAAAAAACAAAAAAAGAAAGAAAAAGAAAAGAAAAGAAAAGAAAAAGCTCGCTAGGTTAAAAACCCGAAAGGCACCTAGGCAAAAGTTAGAGCTGAAAAAGGTGTTGATTTCCAAAATCTGACCCTAGCCAGTAAAATGTTGGAGAAAATTTTGATGAAACAAATGAGAGAATCACACGCTTTAAGATACATCTTAAGAACGTGCCAAGATCACATTTCAAAAGGCACGGAATGACCACAAATAAATTCAGAGAGTTGACATGCACATTCTGGAATTCTGAGATTGCGATTGAAAGATCTCACAAGAATCGACTACATTAAAAAGCAAAATTGACTGGCTAGGCGAAAGTGAAAAGGATCAATCCTCAAAACAAAACAAAAAGAAAAAGAAAAAGAAAAGAAAGGGAGATTGAAACTGAATTCTTTTATTCAAAGCTACCACAAGTGGCTCAAATTTGAACTTCTTTGACGATTGGTTTGAAAAACCCTCATACCTCAAACCCCTTATTTCAAGCCTTACCTTGAACTACGCTCGACCTGATTCCCACTCGGGGATACGTAGGCAACCGCATTGGTTCGGTCAACACCATCATAATCAACCCCCCTTTCTTTCAAGACTTTGGCTCGAACTACGTTGGACCTGATCCCCGCTAGGGGGTACGTAGGCAGACTTTCAAAAAGAAAAGAAGGATGGCTCGCTATGTCGAAAATCCAAAAGGACGCCTAGGCAAAAATTAGAGTTAAATCCAGGGTGAGCAATAACAAAGGAGAGAAAAGAGCTCGCTAGGTCACCTCACTGGTGCCTAGGGAAAAGTTATGAGCATTTGAGAGATTAAAGTCACGGTCCATGCCTCAAGCCAGAAAATCACCTTCCACACTAGGGGCAAACTTTGGCTACCCGCCTCGTTTGCCTGACTTTTACTATCTAGCCTTCATACAAGAGGCAACCTTCGGTCACCTACCTCATTTGCCCAAAACCTCCAATTAACCATCATCCAAGCTAGGGGCGAACTTCGGTCACCCACCTCGTTTGCTTATGAATCCCACTTTGTACGCCTCAAACTAGGGGAAAACTCCGTTTGCCTAACACAATCCTTTCACACCAAGGGCGAGTTTTCAAGTTACCAAGTTATTTTGAAAATTTTGAAATAGAGCGTCTTTTACTCTAAAAGCTAAGGCACTAATTCAAAGCACTTCCTGGGAGAAGCAGAAAATTGACTAGATCACTAGGGAGGAATTTTCAAAAATCAGATTTATCAGCAAAGTGCTACCATGTTAAGATGAGGGGTGAACACCAAAAGAGAAATGGTACATCGTTTATGACAAAAGCACATCAAGTTTTGACAAGACGAGCTTGTTTCATTTTGGGTGTCAAATGTGTCATCCTCGTGCGTCAATGTCTGTCAAGTTTTTGAGTCTATTATAGTCTCAAATGTGTAAGTCAACAGTGACTAATAAAATTTTCAAAATCAAGTTATAAAGAGCATGCCAATACAAGCAGGAGTACCAAACACCATTACAGCACCGGTTAAGGCGTCAACATGAGAAGCGTCCAAACTTAGGGCAAATGCGAATTTCATCCCTTTCCAAACCATCGAAAGTTAACCATCATCTCCTTGAAACATAAGTCCATGAGTGGCTGTTGATTACCTTTCCTCGTCCATGCAACATAAGTCCATGAGTGGCTGTTGATTTTCCTTCATCTCCAAGCAACATAAGTCCATGAGTGGCTGTTGATTGATCTTGGATTAGGCACCGCAAGGATTTGATCAACCGTGAGAGATTCAGAGATGGGTCCTGGTTCCCGATCAAGAAAAGAGATTCTCCGAGAACCCTACATCATCCCCCGAGGACAGAAGCAGACAGATACCAGCTCCCGGAGGCCCCGACCGGCCCTCTTGGATTGAGCGCCGAAAGATTTGATCAACCGTGAGAGATTCAGAGATGGGTCCTGGTTCTCGATCAACGAAAAGAGATTCTCCGAGAACCCTACATCATCCCCCGAGGACAGAAACAGACAGATAACAGCTCCCGGAGGCCCCGACCGGCCCTCTTGGATTGAACGCCGAAAGATTTGATCAACCGTGAGAGATTCAGAGATGGGTCCTGGTTCCCGATCAAGAAAAGAGATTCTCCGAGAACCCTACATCATCCCCCGAGAACAGAAACAGACAAAAACCAGCTCCCGGAGGCCCCGACCGGCCCTCTTGGATTGAGCGTCGAAAGATTTGATCAACCGTAAGAGATTCAGAGATGGGTCCTGGTCCCCGATCAAGAAAAGAGATTCTCCGAGAACCCTACATCATCCCCCGAGGACAGAAACAGACAAATACCAGCTCTCGGAGGCCCCGACCGGCCCGCTTGGATTAAGCATCGAAAGATTTGATCAAGCGTGAGAGATTCAGAGATGGGTTCTGGTTCCCGATCAATGAAAAGAGATTCTCCGAGAACCCTACATCATCCCCCGAGGACAGAAACCAAGATACCAGCTCCCGGAGGCCCCGACCGACCCTCCTGGGTTGAGCACCAAAAGATTTTGATGGATTCGAATTTGAATCCCGATCAAGAAAAGAGATTCTCCGAGAACCCTACATCATCCCCCAAGGACAGAAACAGACAGATACCAGCTCCCGGAGGCCCCGACCGGCCCTCTTGGATTGAGCGCCGAAAGATTTGATCAACCGTGAGAGATTCAGAGATGGGTCCTGGTCCCCGATCAAGAAAAGAGATTCTCCGAGAACCCTACATCATCCCCCGAGGACAGAAACAGACAGATACTAGCTCCCGGAGGCCCCGACCGGCCCGCTTGGATTGAGCGCCGAAAGATTTGATCAACCGTGAGAGATTCAGAGATGGATCCTGGTTCCCGATCAATGAAAAGAGATTCTCCGAGAACCCTACATCATTCCCCGAGGACAAAAACCAAGATACTCCCGACCGGCCCTCTTGGGTTGAGCACCAAAAGATTTTGATGGATTCGAATTTGAATCCCGATCAAGAGAAGTAGTTGAATAGAGATCCCAGAAAGAGTCGCTTCAACCCCAGCAGATTCAGTTTAATCCCCAACAGACATATCGATTCGTACACCGTCAGTTCAATCATGATAGTCATAGTAGTTCACTGTTGACTCATCATCTCGATTCGTGCATCGATACTTCTTCCGGTCATGGTTAGCCCGACTATTTGATCTGATCCATGATAGTCACAGTAGTTCATTGTCGACTCATCATCTCGATTCATACATCGTCAGTTCATTAATCATCATTAGTTTTGTAATAACCTGCATTTCCATTTATTCCTAAATTACATTTTCATATTTAATTGTCAATTGCATTGTATATTTAATTTCACTGGGTATTGACTGCCTCATTTAAATTACATTCTCATATTCTAAATTTTATTTAGTGAATTATTGCAAGCTAAGAATGTTGTTGGGGTTAAATTGTAATTTTATAAAAGTTAGTAATACCTGTGTGGATTTCAAAATCTGTATTTCAAAACGGTGAAAGTAACTTCTATTGACTCAATCAGTATTTTTATAAAACCAGAAAATCAATTCTTACGTTAAAATGAAATTCATGTATTTTTGTGGTGACCACCGCGCCCCGAAAATACCAGTTTATGTTCAAAACTGTCCATGTTGTGTTTAATTTCCCCAGATTTTTTGGAAGTGACGTAAAGTATGACATGACTTGTACTTTATTGCTATTAATGGAAACTCATCATTTGCTTAAGCTTTGTTTGTCAATGCTTGGTGTGTGTGTGTGTTGTTGTGCCAAAAGCTATTTTTCCCAAACACTATTTGAATTGCCCCCTATTACTCTAGTTCACCTCTTCACAATCTGAGAGTATATATGTATTCGTAAGTGTATCACACACACACACACCTGTGATTTTTGTAGTTCATTTAGGATTGAATGAGAGAAACTAATACTTGAAATCCAATGTGGAGTCTTCAAGGTTGAACTTGGAGCCCAAGTTCTCTCTATTGGGTCCTATATACGTATACCTCTCATTACACACACACATTCTGCACATCACTAAACACAGAGAGTTGAGAGAGAGAGATTTCACAGAGAATTTCAGAATTTCATAGAGAGAGCTCTTAACCTCCATAGCTTGAAAGCTTGAGTTGGAATCTTCTTATCTCTTATTTCTTTCTCAACAACATCTTTGCTCTTAATCACAGTGAGTATTATTAACTCACTCCCAATGTAATCTCATACTTGTTTGCTGTGTATTGTTTCAATTTTGTCAACCTCCATTGATGATTTAACGTTGAAGTTCATAGCTTGAGAAATCAAGATTTTCAAAACTTAACCAAAATTCGTTTTTAGAGTTGATTATGAAAGATTATACCTCATTGATGATATGTCTGAAGTTATAGAGCCTAATTCGTTCATATAAGAAAGTATATTGAAAATGAAATTTTGACATGTTTTAGTTTTTCCTAAAATTAGAGAGCTATGAATCAAATGGTGTTAAATTGACTTTAGATTCTTAATCCTTGTGAAAAACCGAAGAGAATCATATATTATATGTCCTATATGCTTTAGAAATCCAAAATGGGTCATTTTGGACCCCTTAAACTGAAACAGGGCAGTTTCTGCGAAGAAGACGAAGCCTCAGCTTCATCTCGCGCCACGATCGCGCGCGCGAGAATCGCGCGAGCGGCCCGCGCGAGCGACCCCTTGCGCGAGCGGCCCGCGCGCGCGAGGTAGGCTTCCCCAGGCAGACGTAAGAGTTTATATATATATATTTGAAAATTGGCTGGTCGCGCGAGCGAGGGTCGCGCGAGAACCCCTTCGCGCGAGCGATCCGCGCGCGCGACCTTGCTTTCCTCAGGCAGTCAGAAAAGGTTATTAATAAAATGAAAATGCACTTATCGCGCGAGCGGCCCGCGCGAGCGACCCTTCGCGCGAGCGGCCCGCGCGCGCGAGGTATTGCAGTTTCTGTTTTGTCTGTTTTTCTGTTAAAGGACTGTTTGGGTGAGATTTATATACTGTTAAGGCTCTGTTTGGGAATTTAGTTGATCAGAACTCTATTTGGTTATGTTTAAATGATTAAAACGTTGTAGGATGACTCATTAATTCCCGTACGCGTGTTGTTCCTTAATTCAGCATTTTTGTTTAAGTGCATACCATTCATGTGGGTCAGTAGTACATGCATATGGGTGTCAGTCTGTGTGGAAAAGAGTAATGGTAGTGTGGAAAGGGTATGAGATTGTGTTTGTGGTCGTGGTTGTGGTTGAGTATGAGTTTGTGGTTGTGGTCGTGGTTGTGGTCGTGGTTGTGGTTGTGGATGTGGTTGAGTTTGTGGAAGAGGGTATCTTTGAAATGTGACGGTGGCAAATAAGGACACTCCCTGACGCCCATGGAAGCGTTAAAGTGTGTGAAGCCGAACTCGGACACTCCCTGGCACCCATGGTAGTGCTAAAGTGTGGCCTACGGACACTCCCTGATAACTCAAGTCTGGATACTGTGTGAGGGGTCGCCCCGGTATTTGCATGGCGGTTAGGGTATTCAAAGTGTGAGGCATTGGACACTCCCTGGTACCCCGGACCAAAGTGTGAGGCAAACTGGACACTCCCTGGCGCCCCGTTGCTAAAGTGTGGCTATCTGAATGTTTCAAAGATACCAGGAGTAGGATAGTGGGTTGTTGTGGATGTCGAGAGAAAAGAGTCGGCGAGATGAGTGTGGTGCATTGTCTCATTTCACGAGTATCTGTATTTATGAATGAAAGACTTTTATTATATTCCTTGTTGTTTTATAAAATAAATTCTTTCAGTATTTTAATAATGGAAAAAAAAAGGTAAATGGGTATGCTTTACATTCAAAGTCATGTTTTTAATACTCACCAGCTTCTTGAAGCTGACGACGTTGAGGCGTCCTGGACATTCGTGTTCAGGCTTTTCAGGTTACAATCAGGAGGAATCATACGACTACGCTAATTGAGAATGGCTGCATCTGGAATAAAGAAACTGTTTATTTTATGCATTAAGTTTATTTGTTTGAGTTTTAAACTGTTTTGTTTTAAGGATGACTGTAACAGACTCTAAGTTATTATTTTATTTTCAAGGCGGTTTGTGCCTTAGCTGACCCCGGTTTATAAGATGTAATAAGATAGAAAAATTTTGTAAGCCTTGATTGCTTTACTCTGATTATTATGTTTTGTTGTTTGACGTTTGGGACGGAATCGATCCTTCAAACTGTCGCGACCTACGGGTCCATAAAGGAAATTAAACGCTTTCCTTATTTATGCTACGTCGGGGCGTGACAGGATTTAGTGGTATCAGAGCCAGGTTATTATTTATCACAAGATAGTTTAGCCAGGTTAGGGTTTACCAGTATAGACCCGATTCCACATTCCATTAAGTGTTACACACCCGATGATACGACAGGGAGGATAGACTCAGAACCCAAGCGCCTAAGATTATTCTGTTCTGACTTTAAGTAGTACCTTTTCAGGTATGGATCCAGCTCCCCCACTTTATGTACCAGACAGGTTCGGAGGACACTTCGTGTTACCTGGGGCAGTGATCCTAGCTTTTCTCGACTTATATCAGGCGGCCGTAGAGCAGTTAGCCGTGACGACGGTAGTATCTGAGGTTTGGCACCAGGTCCACGTGGTAGGCCTAGTTGACCTGACCCGTATCCGTTTTGAGCTTCGATATTTCGCAGAGGCTCAGCGTCTAGTTTTGGTCGAGGTTCTGCGGTTGGTCGATAGCGATGCTTTCTACCTTCCCCTTGAGATCCAGATCGTGCATGCCCACCTGGCTCAGTTGGAGATGCCTCCGCCGGTGGTACCCATTGCTGAGGACGATGCAGAGGTTGTTCACGTGGTCCCAGTAGGTGGGGAGATCTTAGAGGACGGCATAGGTCTGGACGATCTTGCCGCTGAGCTCGAGGCTGAGCTAGCACTTGAGCTAGCCCTGCCTGAGGAGATGGTAGATGAGGCGGATGCTCCTGTACCCGCTTCATCGTCCACCTCTCACAGCTATGACGGGGTAGGACCGTTCGTTGTTCAGCATTTTCGCCCTGTCGATTCGCTAGATCTCCTGATGGCCGCTTATGGAGATGATTGACGTTTTAGTTACGACTTGTACATATTAACTGCTTTTAACTATTAGCTCTGTCTCTTTTTGCAACTGTAATTACATGCATTAGAGTGTAGGGCAATGACCCCATTTTTGTAACATTAACTCTTGCATGCGTCCTAACCCATGCAGATAGGGTAGGCATTGATCTGACCATACATGCTTTTTGTATCTACTTGACAGAAGTTATATATATAAGATATACTCTTTTGAACATTGCTGTCATTTAAATTACTTCATAGCACTGTTGCATGCATGTTTCTCATTCTACTACCACTATCATGCATAGAATGGCTGGAGGAGTCAGGAGGAACAGGAACCTGATCGAGGGAGCACCCGAAGCTGCTGATCCTACAGGGATGTTTGAAGCGTTTATCAGACGGCTAGAAAGAATCGGTAATACGAACGACAACCGAAGAGACCGTCAAACGGGAGATAAGTTGCTAGAAAGATTCCGTGCTCTAAGGCCCGAACAGTTTGCGGGTACCGCGGAACCCTGGAAAGCGGAACAGTGGTTGAGACAGATGGACCGGATGTTTGAAGCTGTCCAATGCAACGAGATAGACAAGAGAAGATTAGCTACATTTCAATTGACCGATGCTGCCGCGGATTGGTGGGATTCGGTCATAGCTACTATCGGGAATGGAGCTGCAACGGGAATGACGTGGACTGCGTTCAAGGGGAGATTTTTGGAGAAATATTTCCCGGCTACGGAGAGGCACAGAAGAGAGAAGGAATTCATGGATCTGACGCAAGGAACCAAGTCGGTGCAAGAATACACCACACAGTTCGAAAGACTGTCTCGGTTTGCCCCACACCTGGTTGATACCGAGGAGAAGAAGATCCGGAAGTATAATCAAGGGCTGACACCGCAGATTCGCCGCTTGACCCTCGGCCACTTGGATAAATCGTTTGAAGGACTTGTTGGTTTAGCTACTGATCTGGAAGAAGATGCTCGAGTGAGCCAAAAACAATTTGAATTCCGACCGCCTCAAAGGGGTAATTTTGGGAATAGACCACCAATGAACCGTACCCAAGGGCAGAAGAGGAATTTCGACGGAAGCAAGAAGACTCAGGCTATTACCTATCCGACTCAACCTCGAGTAGGAGAAGGAAGTAGTGGTGGAAAGTGTTTCAATTGTGGCAACCCTGGTCATTTGGCTCGTGATTGCAAGGCACCAAGGCGTGCTACTCAGCAAGGGATAGTCTGCTTCAACTGTGGTGAACCAGGTCACATCAGCAGGTTCTGTACTGCTCCTAAATAGGTGACTTATGGTCAACAGGGTCAGACTCGCTTGAATGCTGTTATCCCTGATGCCGCTGGATATGATGGAACTGCGTATGAAGAAGGAAATTATGGAGAAGCTCAACCTGATCAGCAAGCAGTAGAAGGTACATTAACTCTGTTTAACTCCCATGTTAAAGTGTTATTTGATACGGGTGCTGCTCTTTCGTTCATATCTGTTAATACAATTCGAAGATTGGGTATTTTACCTCATCGTTTAGAGAAAGCTTTGAAGGCTACTTCGCCGCTAGGAGCTGCAGTCAGATTAGGACACGTGTGCAAGGATTGTCCCTTACGGTTAGGAGACCGTGAAATCCCTGCTAGGTTGATTGTCCTATCAATGAAGGAGTTCGACATAATCCTAGGAATGGATTGGCTCTCTCAGAATCAAGTGAAGTTGGATTGTGCAAGGAAGAGAATTACACTCCCCGACAATGAGAATCAACCCTTTGATTTTCAATGTAACCCTACGGGAGATATGTTCCTCACGAGATGCTTAGCCAACATCGAAGTCGTCAGTACAGAGGTGACAGCGTCATCTATACCTGTAGTCAAGGACTTCGAAGAAGTGTTTGAAGATGTTTCTGGTCTACCGCCCGAGAGAAGTATAGAGTTCTGTATCGAGCTTATACCGGGTACCGTACCGATCACCAAGGTTCCCTACAGAATGGCCCCCACAGAACTATTGGAATTGAAGGAACAAGTTCAAGAGCTCGAGAACCTAGGTTTTGTACGCCCAAGTACATCGCCTTGGGGAGCACCGGTGTTATTTGTAAAGAAGAAGGACGGGACACTCAGATTGTGTATCGACTACAGAGAACTGAACCGTGTGACTATCAAGAACAAGTATCCCTTGCCTCGGATTGATGATTTGTTTGATCAACTACAAGGAGCTACGACATTTTCCAAGATAGACCTTAGGTCGGGATATCATCAGTTGAGGGTACGAAAAGAAGACATACCTAAGACTGCTTTCAGAACCCGATATGGTCATTATGAATTTCTGGTGATGCCATTTGGAATGACGAATGCCCCGGCGGTATTCATGGATTTGATGAACAGAGTGTTCAAGCCTTATTTAGATCAGTTTGTCATCGTCTTTATTGATGATATTTTGATCTATTCTAAGTCAGGAGAAGAACACGAGCAACATCTACGGATTGCGATGCAGACGCTCAAGGACCATCAGTTGTATGCCAAGTTCAGTAAGTGTGAGTTCTGGTTGCAAGAAGTGAAATTTCTGGGACACAAGGTATCATCTCAAGGAATTTCAGTGGATTCGTCCAAGACCGATGCTGTATCAAATTGGGTTAGACCGAGCAACCCTACGGAAGTTCAGAGTTTTCTTGGACTCGCAGGCTATTACAGGAGATTCGTTGAGGGATTCTCGAAGATAGCAGCACCTTTAACTGGGTTGACGAAGAAGAATCTGAAGTTTGAGTGGACAGAGAAGCAGGAGCGAGCCTTTCTAGAGTTGAAAGAGAGACTCACCACCGCACCGGTACTAGCAATACCCAAGCCTGATGAGAAGTTCACTATCTTTAGTGACGCATCATATCAAGGGTTAGGGTGTGTACTTATGCAAGATGGCAGGGTGATCGCCTATGGATCCAGACAGCTGAAGCCGAACGAGTTGAACTATCCCATTCATGATTTGGAATTGGCGGCAGTAGTTTTCGCACTCAAGATTTGGAGACACTATCTCTACGGTGAGAAGTTTGATTTGTTCTCTGATCACAAGAGCCTAAAGTACTTGTTCACACAGAAAGAGTTGAACATGAGGCAGCGCAGATGGATGGAGCTGATTAAAGATTATGACTTCACGTTAGAATACCACCCGGGTAAAGCTAATGTGGTTGCTGATGCCCTGAGTCGACAGACTCGTGAGACGATCGCCTCCTTAATGGTTAGAGAGTGGCGAGCTTTGGAGACCTTGGCAGAATTCGATGTACGGGGTCCTGAAGAAGGAGAAGGACAATTATTTGGATGTCTTATCCTACAGCCTGTTCTTATCGACCGCATCATTGGAGCTCAGAAAGAAGATGAGAAGTTTCAGGCATGGTTCGTAAAAATGTCAGAAAAAGACCCGACAGAATGGAAAGTGGGAGTCGATGGAGGATATCAGTGCAGGAATAGATTATGTGTGTCAGGTAATGAAGAGTTAAGGAAGGATATCCTGGAAGAAGCACATAAGTCAAGATATACAGTTCACCCGGGAGGAACGAAGATGTACAAAGATCTAAAGAGAAATTTCTGGTGGGAAGGTATGAAGAAAGACGTGGCCGAATTTGTATCCAAGTGTTTGACATGTCAGCAAGTCAAGGCCGAACATCAGAGACCGTCAGGATTGTTGCAACCGCTACCTATTCCTGGTTGGAAGTGGGAACACATTACGATGGATTTTGTAGTAGGATTACCTCGATCGCAGCAAAATCATGACGCCATTTGGGTAATCGTGGATCGATTGACGAAGTCAGCTCATTTCATTGCTTATAGTATGACATACCCGGTAGAGAAGATGAGCCGGATGTACATACAACAAGTTGTGCGACTTCACGGTGCACCTGTGTCGATAGTGTCAGACCGTGACGCGCGTTTTACCTCTGGATTTTGGGAAAGTCTGCAAGAAGCTATGGGAACTTCGCTCAAGATGAGTACTGCTTTTCACCCTCAGACAGATGGGCAGACTGAGCGTGTTAATCAGATCATGGAAGATATGCTCAGGGCTTGTGTGATCGATTTCGAAGATTCTTGGGAGACACACTTGCCATTGGTAGAATTCGCCTATAACAACAGTTATCACGCGAGTATCGGTATGGCTCCGTTCGAAGCATTGTACGGACGACCATGTCGTTCCCCATTGTGTTGGGCAGAGGTTGGGGACTCAGAATTGTTGGGACCAGATTTGGTAAGAGAAACCAATGAGAAGATTACTTTGGTCAAGGAGAGGATGAGAACCGCTCAGAGCCGGTATAAGAGTTATGCTGATCGACGACGCAAGGATTTGGAGTTTAGTGTTGGAGATCACGTACTCCTTAAGGTTTCACCAACCCGAGGAGTGGTACGTTTTGGTCTCAAGAGAGGAAAGTTAGCTCCGCGTTTCATCGGACCATTTGAGATTTTGGAACGTGTCGGGAGAGTAGCTTATCGACTGGCGCTACCACCGAAGATGTCTGGGGTTCACAACGTGTTTCACGTAAGTATGTTGAGGAAATACATACGAGACCCCTCACATGTGGTTAGTTATGACGACATTGAGACAAGTCATAACGTTTCTTACAAGGAGAGACCCGTGAAGATTTTGGATCAGAGTATCAAGAAGCTGAGGAATAAAGACATTCCGTTGGTGAAGGTTCAGTGGAATCACCATGACGAGAACGAAGCCTCGTGGGAAGTTGAAGCCGATATGAGAAAGAAGTACCCAGAGTTGTTTCAGGACTAGTTAGTCTTGATTTCGGGGACGAAATCCTGTTTAAGGGAGGAAGGGTGTAATAACCTGCATTTCCATTTATTCCTAAATTACATTTTCATATTTAATTGTCAATTGCATTGTATATTTAATTTCACTGGGTATTGACTGCCTCATTTAAATTTCATTCTCATATTCTAAATTTTATTTAGTGAATTATTGCAAGCTAAGAATGTTGTTGGGGTTAAATTGTAATTTTATAAAAGTTAGTAATACCTGTGTGGATTTCAAAATCTGTATTTCAAAACGGTGAAAGTAACTTCTATTGACTCAATCAGTATTTTTATAAAACCAGAAAATCAATTCTTACGTTAAAATGAAATTCATGTATTTTTGTGGTGACCACCGCGCCCCGAAAATACCAGTTTATGTTCAAAACTGTCCATGTTGTGTTTAATTTCCCCAGATTTTTTGGAAGTGACGTAAAGTATGACATGACTTGTACTTTATTGCTATTAATGGAAACTCATCATTTGCTTAAGCTTTGTTTGTCAATGCTTGGTGTGTGTGTGTGTTGTTGTGCCAAAAGCTATTTTTCCCAAACACTATTTGAATTGCCCCCTATTACTCTAGTTCACCTCTTCACAATCTGAGAGTATATATGTATTCGTAAGTGTATCACACACACACACACCTGTGATTTTTGTAGTTCATTTAGGATTGAATGAGAGAAACTAATACTTGAAATCCAATGTGGAGTCTTCAAGGTTGAACTTGGAGCCCAAGTTCTCTCTATTGGGTCCTATATATGTATACCTCTCATTACACACACACATTCTGCACATCACTAAACACAGAGAGTTGAGAGAGAGAGATTTCACAGAGAATTTCAGAATTTCATAGAGAGAGCTCTTAACCTCCATAGCTTGAAAGCTTGAGTTGGAATCTTCTTATCTCTTATTTCTTTCTCAACAACATCTTTGCTCTTAATCACAGTGAGTATTATTAACTCACTCCCAATGTAATCTCATACTTGTTTGCTGTGTATTGTTTCAATTTTGTCAACCTCCATTGATGATTTAACGTTGAAGTTCATAGCTTGAGAAATCAAGATTTTCAAAACTTAACCAAAATTCGTTTTTAGAGTTGATTATGAAAGATTATACCTCATTGATGATATGTCTGAAGTTATAGAGCCTAATTCGTTCATATAAGAAAGTATATTGAAAATGAAATTTTGACATGTTTTAGTTTTTCCTAAAATTAGAGAGCTATGAATCAAATGGTGTTAAATTGACTTTAGATTCTTAATCCTTGTGAAAAACCGAAGAGAATCATATATTATATGTCCTATATGCTTTAGAAATCCAAAATGGGTCATTTTGGACCCCTTAAACTGAAACAGGGCAGTTTCTGCGAAGAAGACGAAGCCTCAGCTTCATCTCGCGCCACGATCGCGCGCGCGAGAATCGCGCGAGCGGCCCGCGCGAGCGACCCCTTGCGCGAGCGGCCCGCGCGCGCGAGGTAGGCTTCCCCAGGCAGACGTAAGAGTTTATATATATATATTTGAAAATTGGCTGGTCGCGCGAGCGAGGGTCGCGCGAGAACCCCTTCGCGCGAGCGATCCGCGCGCGCGACCTTGCTTTCCTCAGGCAGTCAGAAAAGGTTATTAATAAAATGAAAATGCACTTATCGCGCGAGCGGCCCGCGCGAGCGACCCTTCGCGCGAGCGGCCCGCGCGCGCGAGGTATTGCAGTTTCTGTTTTGTCTGTTTTTCTGTTAAAGGACTGTTTGGGTGAGATTTATATACTGTTAAGGCTCTGTTTGGGAATTTAGTTGATCAGAACTCTATTTGGTTATGTTTAAATGATTAAAACGTTGTAGGATGACTCATTAATTCCCGTACGCGTGTTGTTCCTTAATTCAGCATTTTTGTTTAAGTGCATACCATTCATGTGGGTCAGTAGTACATGCATATGGGTGTCAGTCTGTGTGGAAAAGAGTAATGGTAGTGTGGAAAGGGTATGAGATTGTGTTTGTGGTCGTGGTTGTGGTTGAGTATGAGTTTGTGGTTGTGGTCGTGGTTGTGGTCGTGGTTGTGGTTGTGGATGTGGTTGAGTTTGTGGAAGAGGGTATCTTTGAAATGCGACGGTGGCAAATAAGGACACTCCCTGACGCCCATGGAAGCGTTAAAGTGTGTGAAGCCGAACTCGGACACTCCCTGGCACCCATGGTAGTGCTAAAGTGTGGCCTACGGACACTCCCTGATAACTCAAGTCTGGATACTGTGTGAGGGGTCGCCCCGGTATTTGCATGGCGGTTAGGGTATTCAAAGTGTGAGGCATTGGACACTCCCTGGTACCCCGGACCAAAGTGTGAGGCAAACTGGACACTCCCTGGCGCCCCGTTGCTAAAGTGTGGCTATCTGAGTGTTTCAAAGATACCAGGAGTAGGATAGTGGGTTGTTGTGGATGTCGAGAGAAAAGAGTCGGCGAGATGAGTGTGGTGCATTGTCTCATTTCACGAGTATCTGTATTTATGAATGAAAGACTTTTATTATATTCCTTGTTGTTTTATAAAATAAATTCTTTCAGTATTTTAATAATGGAAAAAAAAAGGTAAATGGGTATGCTTTACATTCAAAGTCATGTTTTTAATACTCACCAGCTTCTTGAAGCTGACGACGTTGAGGCGTCCTGGACATTCGTGTTCAGGCTTTTCAGGTTACAATCAGGAGGAATCATACGACTACGCTAATTGAGAATGGCTGCATCTGGAATAAAGAAACTGTTTATTTTATGCATTAAGTTTATTTGTTTGAGTTTTAAACTGTTTTGTTTTAAGGATGACTGTAACAGACTCTAAGTTATTATTTTATTTTCAAGGCGGTTTGTGCCTTAGCTGACCCCGGTTTATAAGATGTAATAAGATAGAAAAATTTTGTAAGCCTTGATTGCTTTACTCTGATTATTATGTTTTGTTGTTTGACGTTTGGGACGGAATCGATCCTTCAAACTGTCGCGACCTACGGGTCCATAAAGGAAATTAAACGCTTTCCTTATTTATGCTACGTCGGGGCGTGACAAGTTTACCATCACTCTCATTCAAAATATGCCGTGTTCATCATTCTCATTCAAAATCTTAGGGGCTTCCATATTCATCGCTTGACATCTCGGGGTTTCATGTTCATCACTTGATGTCTCAGGACTTCTGTGTCCGTCTCTTAATTTCCAGGGCTTCCATGTCCGTCGGTTATCTGTCAAACTGCATCTCCGATTATAGTCCTCAGGGACCCCACATTTGATTGCATTCGCTTGCGAAACACACTTTCCAAAATTTGAGAAGTTTGCCCCTAGACCCAGAGTCTTCTAAATCTTGATGTCCTTATCTGAGTCGTCCACCACATCACAGTCGTGGACACTAGCACAACACCAGTCCACTCGGAGTGGTACACTCAACAGCACTAGTTCATACTAGGATTAAAACACTAGGTATGATAGGACTTATGACACAATTCATATCACATCCATGCATTGCATATCATCCTCATAGCATAGCATCCGCCTGATTGTTGTGTATATGCATATGTGATTTATTCCTCTGTGCCCTGAACTACGTCCTGGTCTGATTCCTCTTGGGATACGTAGGCAACTCACGCAGAGCACGACCAGCACTAGACCTCAGCATCGTTGCATCTTTTGCAATGCTTTTTTTTATCCTAAATGTATAGCCTCCAAAAAGTCCTTTCTCTTCAAAAACTTTGGTTTTCGCTTGCGACATGCGTTGCCTCGCAAGTTCATGCCAAAGAGGGGTAAACTGTAGACACTCCATTTTGTCGGCTATCAGATTTAGGAGACCCATAGCTTGGTGGTTCACAATGATCGAAAAAGACTCAAAAGAACTCCTGGAAGTTAGCTATATTTCTCAAAATGCTCAGAATGACCAAAATGCCCCTGAAAGCCCAAAAACTACCAAATTTGGTCTAAAAGTTCTGGAAACATGCTATGTCATAAGAAAAGTAAGAAAATGAGTTTTTAAGCAAAATCTGATGAAATCGTCAGCTCCCAGTGACCCCCGGAAGTTCCCGGAAAGTCCCCGTTGACCGGTTTGACCAAGATTTGACCAGGTTTGACCCAGGTTTGACCAAGTTTGACCAAGTTTGACCAAAATCGTCCAAATTCACCAGGATCATTCTAGATCATGTGGAAAGTATTAAAATAAGTTTTAAAAGAAAATCGAGCGAAAACGTCAGCTATTGGGGGCTCCCAAAGGTTTCCAGAACTTCCCGGGAATCCCAGGTTTGACCGGTTTGACCAAAATTTGACTTTAGAACCGGACCACCGTAACAATTTTCAAATATTTTTCATGGATACTAGAGGTCAATAGCTTTCCAATGGTATATCGCACATAAGATTTGCATTTAAGACGAGTTTATTGTGAATTTTCGAAGGCGAAAAAGACGATCAAATCGGCTTTTATTGCAAATATCGAAAAAACTTTTCAAAGTGACCTATCCCCGAATTATTTTTTTTATGTAAAATAGACTCCATTACCTTTCCAACGGTATATCACAACCTCAATTTGGAGTTCGTATGCATTTTATGTGAATTTTGGACGAAATAGGGCCTTTTTGCGAATACCGGAACCTCTGGGGGCCTAAATACAATTATCTGGACGAAGGAGAGGCAGTGCCACCGCGGCACAGGCCCAGTGCCGCCGCGGCACTCTCCTCCAGAACAGTATATTTTTGTAATTTCTTTTGGGGGTCCAATTTGATTAATTAAAAACCAAAACGATGTAGTTTTATGTTTTCAGTTGTTTTGGACCAATGGGAGTACTTCTAAAACCCCAAAACCACCCCAAATTAGCCTATATAAACCCCCCATTGCTCTTCATTTTAGGAGGGCCAAGTGCAAAGTCCATAGAAGTTGTAGAGAGAAAGAGAGATAGAGATAGATTTAGAATAGAGAAAGGAGCTTCCTCTTACTATTTTTCTATAGAAAGTGAGTTCCAATCTTGTTTTCCTCTACCATTCTCCTATATTTTTCATCATCAATACACCCAATCACCATTTCTCTAAGCCTTTTTGAGTTAGGAAGCTACTTCCATGTCCAATATCATCACATATGAGTGAAACACCAAACTACAAGTCCAATATCACATTGATCATCATCTATTGATTGTTATTTACTTGCTTGTTCATATTATGCTCATCTCTTCTTACCTCATTTCTTTTTTATTTTCTTTATTTACTTACTAGTTCATCATCCTCTAAATGATGACATGAAGTTTGAGGTGAGTGAATCCTTATGGATAGTAGCTCTTGACCTCAAAAACATGTTTGATAGATGATGATTATAACTTCAATACCTCCAAGGTATCCTTGAAGTTATGTTCAAAATAAAAATGAATCTCTCCAATAATATTGGGGGTTCTTGATGATGAGTTTGATGTTGATATTCTAAGTGGTTATAATCTCTATTTGATGTTGAAAATATACTTTCAAAACCTCTATTTCGAAACCCCTCTCAATCCCTCTCATTTTGATTCCAAGAAAGAAAACTCTAGTTTTCCCCAAAATCTTCAAAACAGTGAGTGATCTGAGTTCAAAGATTTCTCTAGAACTCAATACTCAATGTATCGATTCAAGACCACTTGGAAAATCTTACTAACTCATTATGGAACACCCATGATTTTTGGTTTGACTTGGAAATACTTGAAAATGGTATATTTGGACCCAAACATTCTCTCCAGATATTTTGTTTTTGCTGTCACAACAGCTTGGTCTACTTTCAACTTGTTTTACAGAAAACCTTTCCAAAACGAGTGGTCCTAACTTATTTTTCCCTTGAACTTCAATGTCTTAGGGAACCTTCTGTCTAAAATGGGCCTCTAGATCATTTGTTTTCATTTGCTAAGATTTTTCAACATTTCTGTTGACAATACGGACTCTGTTTCTGAGTGACCTTCATTGTTTATATGATTTCTCTCAATCTGTGATAGTTATTAAAGATTAGCTTTTTGGAAGATCGCCATAAAATATCATGCACTGAAAACATTCCTAACCCCTCTTTTCAATTTTCAAAAGATCTAGTTACTATTCTGTCCACTATTCAGAGCAAGCACATTTTAACTTTCATTCTTTGATTTGATACTTATATGCATTCCAAATTAGTTCATATCTTAGGAAGTAGTTCATACTACATTTGTACATATCCCATGATGATTTCATTCATACATTCATTCATTCTCTAGGCTTTTAAGTCACTTTAGCAAGTTCATGTACATAAACACACTACAACCTTTGCACATTTTAAGATCATACATTGCATTCATGCAAGATTTGAGGCTTTTGTGACTCCTAATCTAAGAAGATTATAAGGAATGATCATGATCACACGTTCATGCTTCCCCTCGATCTAATCCTCCTTTCTCATCCGTCCCCGGGATTGAGAGATCTTCTTTTCTCAAAGATTAACATGCATCATACTAGCTTGCTAAGCATATTTTGGTTTCTTCAATTATTTGTTTTGTAATACCCTTTATTTTGGTATATTAATAAGACCCGGTATTTTATTTCTATACTCGTATAAACTTTCTCTTCCTTTTGGTAAATTTTGATACCAATCGATTGATAAGTTTCCCAATCGATTGACACTTTTTAGATACCAATCGATTGATAAGTATCCCAATCGATTGCCATTCAACCGACTAAAAGTGATGACGTGTCATTATCCCAATCGATTGCCATTCATCCCAATCGATTGACATTGTTTCCAATCGATTGACTACAAATATCTGTTGCCAATCGATTAACTTGTGTCCCAATCGATTGACATAACTTGAGACAAGTTTTGTTCTTTCCTTCAGCTTTAAACGTGTGACACTCTTAACCCCTATATATACTCGTCCATATTTATGGCCTTGGGTCATTTTGGCAGCCTTGAGAGAGAGAGAGACATACCTCTTGTGAGATATATACATACATATATCTATCTATATATCTATATCTATATACACACACACACTGCCTTGGCAGCTGGAAGAAGATGAAGGGGAGGACAAGAAGAAGAAAGGAGGAAGAAGGAGAGACAGAGAGAGGGCTGGACAGAGAAGAAAGAAGGAGGAAAGAGAGAGCTTGGAGATTTCAAGCTTTGAACACACCCAAACGCACCCTAAGTGAGTTCTAACTCACTTGGTCCCTCTATATGAAGTTTATATAAGTTATTATGAAGTTTAGGTGGGTTAAATGCTTGTAGTATACGTTTATATATGCTGTTTTTACAATCTGCTGGAGAAGACGTAGTGCCAATCGATTGACATAATCTCAATCGATTGACATCAGTTGTATCCCAATCGATTGAATAGGATTTCAATCGATTGACATACCAATCGATTGAATAGGATTTCAATCGATTGACATCCCAATCGGTTGAATAGGATTTCAATCGATTGACACTTTTCAGATACCAATCGATTGACATGTTCTCAATCGATTGATATGATTTTGATACCAATCGATTGACATGATCAGAACATGGTTTCCTTTGCCTATTTATTATATAAGAGGTTTAGTTGTTCGATTTCTAATTCGGAATTCCATTATGCGACTATGGGGTAGACAGGAGTAATGTGACACCAAAGATTTATGGATAATGAATAAAAAGTAATATGAAGACGTGGGTGACGTGTTGTTTCTGATATGAATTTGATGTCCGTTTTCTTTTAATCCAAGTAGTCAGGCCACATTGGGAATTTGTCATGTGTCGATGTAGAATGGAACGTAAGTAGGTTTGGTAAGTTCTGGGAATGGTACGTGGATGGACGATTGGTCATGATATGCTCTTAAAAGCGGTGAACCGGATACATGGTTCTTAAAAGCGGTGAGCTGGACCAAGAAGTCTTAAGATAGACTGGATGATCTGTGATATGCTCTTAAAAGCGGTGAACAGGACCAATGTTCTTAAAAGCGGTGAGCTGGGATCACTAGTAGATGATGTTGAGTCGTGGCAATAGATTGATATGCCTTGTTCGAAACGTTATATCCGTGAAATGCGGTGAACAGGACCATTGTTCTTAAAAGCTGGGGACAGACTGACGTGGAGTCCATGACATGCGGTGAGCAGGATATATTGCTCTTAAAAGCGATGGACAGAATAAGGGTGTATCCCTAGAGTTAAACGATTGAGTCTGTTCATGGAAATCAGAGTCTGTTGAGTTCGGTATTTGAGTAACAAGACGATAAGGGTCGGTTTACAAGAATGAATAGAGGAACAAGATAATGTTATCCTTATAATAAGATGTTAACTCGTATTTTCATAAGCTCATGTTTACTTCAGATAATTGGTACCTCGTTAGTTTATGCTCACTCAGCTCTCAGTAAGTTGACGGCCTTTTATTGCCTGGACTTTCCCCGTTCAGAATATCCTGCCCCTTATTCTGCAGGTAAGGACCAGTACACTGTTGACTATTATCCAGAGGAGGGCCCCACCGATGATGGTTACGCCAGTAAGGATTATCCTTATGCCAGTTGAAGACTGAAGATGTTATAGTTAGATTTCTTTTCGGTTGTTCTGTTAAACCTTTTGTTAGCGGGTACTTGGGCATTTGTTGTCTTCAGACCTGTTGTGATCCTGTGGACCATACTCTGATATTTTGTAATAGTTAGCACTGTGTGTTATTCTCAGTTGTTTACTGTTGTCTTTTTGGACTAGTACTGCGTGGTGTGGATTATTAGTGACTTTCACCTGTCATTCCTTATGGACCCATAAAGGAAATTTATTTTTTTCTATTTATGTTGTTCCGGGGCGTGACAGGATTTTTGGTATCAGAGCCTGCGTTTGGTACTCTAGGTTGTGATACTTTTGTTCACTAAGTATTTCCACACCATCTGGTCCTAGTATGATAGAATTTCTTTGAGATGAGATATGAGTATAAGATAAGTTTGTCTTCCTGACGATAGATAGTTTCCTTTGTAGGATAGCATGGATCCGGAGTTTCACCAGTTTGTGACTGATGCTTATGGAGGACATATTATCCATGGAGATACCGTGGAGCCAGCTGATCCAGAGTTTTATCATGAGCGTGTGTGCCAGATAGCTAGTCGACATTTAGAGGAGGACATGTGGAGAGCGCTTTATGTGACCAGGAGTACTCACCCGACACAGATGCGCATGGATGCTTACCATACTGCGAGGGTCGGTAGAGACATTTGCCAGGAGATGTTACGACTAGTTTTGAGTAAACTAGAGATGGATGAGATTGAGTTGAGAGCCATTGTAGCCGGTCCACCAGAGCCTGTAATTGCACCAGCTCCAGCAGCCCCACCATCACCAGTGCCCGACGTACCCATCCCAGAACCAGAGCCTGAGCCGATTGAGGATGAGGAGGATCTAGAGCCTGAGGATGAGCATCCCGATGAGGACATGGATGGAGATGGAGAGGAGGAGCCGATAGATGACGAGGACCCAGTAGAGGATGAGCATGCAGACGATGCAGATGATGAACCTGAGGATGACCCCGAGGAGCCAGAGTTTGAGCCAGAGGATCCAGTACCAGACCCAGAGGCTATTGAGGCAGACGTAGTAGTAGATGAGGAGGATGACCCCAAGGAGATAGTTGTGCCAGAGGTACCCGTTGTGTTTCAGATACCAGCTGGACCCATTATGCATATGGCAGCCATGGCTGATATGGCAGTAGGATGGATAGCTCAGATGGTAGCACAGCCAGCAGATTTTGTTATGGGAGAGGTGGCTATAGCAGGAGCTCTTGACATAGCTGACGGTTTTGCTGCAGTAGCTGTTGATGTCGCTAACCAGGCGATAGTAGACGTGATGGAGGACGATGATGCAGAGATGATAGAGGATTGGGATATAGGGGTAGTAGTCGGAGATCTTGTCGCACCAGTTGAGGATGATCCACTCGAGGAGATGGATATAGACCCAGAGGACGAGGCACCACCAGCAGGATCAGATACTGACGACTTTTGAGTCAGGATCGGCAGGGTGTAGATTTTGTTAGTTTATATTAGGACATGTTGTCCACCAGATTTTTGGGAGCTTGAGAGATAGCTATTGACCATAGCTTTGTATAGCATTAGCTGACTTTAGTTGTTGTAACTCTTGTCCCATATGGTACACGGTTTTACTAGTGTGTACTATACGGTACATCTTTTGATATATATATATATATATACGAGCGGTACTTTTATTATTGTTTGGTTGTTGCGTTGTGCTGTGTTGTTTAGTAGAATGGTTAGTTTTGCTGTTTCTTGTTCTATCTTGAGTTCATTTCTACGAGAAGACTTTCAGCTGATCCATATGTCTCTTGTAGGCGATACTCGTTAGCATCATGGTAGGACCCTTGAGAAATCACCAAGCACGTAATGGAGCACCTATTCCGAAAGGGATGGATCCGACGGGAATTTTTGAAGCATTTATGCAGAGGATGGAGCATGTGGGGGATACATATAATCACTCCACCCACCAAAGACCTCTTATACCCCCACCACCAAGACAGACTGGAGATAAGCTGTTAGCAAATTTTCGTGGGTTACGTCCCGAAAAGTTCGATGGACTAACAGAACCATGGAAAGCAGAACAATGGATAAGAGAGATGGAGTTAATATTTGAAGCATTGGAATGCAACGAACAAGAGAAACGTCGCCTTGCTACGTTTCAGCTCACTTATGCCGCCGCAGATTGGTGGGAAGCTGAGCAAGCCACAATTGGGATCAATGCCGCTAGAGCTATGTCGTGGGAGACATTCAAAGGCAGATTTTTGGATAAGTATTTTCCAGAAGATGAGAGAGATCAACAGGAAAGGAACTTTCTCAATTTGATCCAAGGAGGATGGAATGTACGGGAATACACAACACAGTTCGAGCGTTTATCCAGATTTTCTCAGCATATGATAGACACTCCGCAGAAGAAGGTGAAGAGATTTCACCAAGGACTGAACCCCCACCTCAGACATATGATGGTTGGTCATCTGAACCAATCGTATGAGGAAATTGTTAGATTTGCTACAGGATTAGAAAAGGATGCTAGTCCAGTACCGCAATCACAGACAAATCGACCTCAGTTGTCACGAGGGTTTCAACAGAGAAATTTCCCTAATCGACCACTGAGAAATACCCAAGGATGGAGACCTCAGGAAAATTTTCAAGGAAACAAGAGAATCTGGGAAGGAGCCAGGAAACCTCAGCAAGGTTATAATCGACCCCAGCAAAATCAACAGCGAGAACTACAGTCGCAGGCATTACTAACAGCCCCACCAAGCAATAGTGGATGATGTTTTAACTGTGGAAAGCCTGGACATATTGCAAGGAACTGCACCGTCTACAGACCTAATCGCAGGCCAGATATCGTCTGTCGCAACTGCAACAAACCAGGACACTTGAGCAAGGATTGTCGTGCACCACGAGGAGGATACTACGGGGCACCAGTGCAAGGAATTCAAGGACCTCCTGATCAGACAAGGATGAATGCTATTATTCCAGGAGAAGCAGGCTTTAATGCTGATGAGCAGCAACATTTGGAAGGTACACTTGTGCTCTTTCATAGTCCAGTTAAAGCTTTATTTGATACTGGAGCCGCATGTTCTTTTATTGCTGTTAAGATTGTGCGTCAATTGGGTTTAGAACCCCAGACACTTGAGTCAACACTGAATGCTGTGTCACCATTGGGAGTGACAGTTGAGTAAAGTGTGTAGAGATTGCCCATTGACTTTGGGAGATAGGAATCTTCTAGCAGACTTGGTAGTTCTGTCGATGTCAGAATTCGATGTTATCCTAGGGATGGATTGGTTAACTAATCATGGTGCCAATTTGGATTGCCCTACTAGGACGATTGTATTTCCAATACAAGGAAAGCCGACGATCAGATTTCAGTGTCAACCGACAAGCGACCTATTTCTTACGAGTGGTTTGGCTACGATCATTAGTACGAGTACGGAGCTTACGATGGATCAAATTCCTATTGCACGAGACTTTCTAGATGTATTTCAGGATATTAAAGGACTTCCACCGAAAAGAGAAATAGACTTCTGCATGGAATTAGTACCTGGTACATTGCCTATTTCTAAGACTCCATATAGGATGGCACCAACCGAGATGTTGGAACTGAAGAAGCAAGTTCAAGAACTCGAGGATCTAGGATTTGTTCGTCCGAGTACGTCGCCTTGGGGAGCACCAGTTCTGTTTGTAAAGAAGAAGGACGGAACACTTCGACTCTGTATAGACTACAGGGAGTTGAACAAGGTTACGATTAAGAATAGATATCTGTTACCTCGGATAGATGATCTATTCGACCAGTTATAAGGATCTAGGATCTTTTCCAAGATCGATTTACGTTCAGGATACCACCAATTGTTAGTTCGACCAGAGGATGTATCGAAGACTGCATTCAGGACAAGATACGGGCATTACGAGTTTCTAGTTATGCCTTTTGGATTGACGAATGCGCCAGCAGTATTTATGGACTTGATGAATAGAGTATTCAGACTATATCTGGATAAATTCATTATTGTGTTCATTGATGATATACTGATCTACTCAAAGACAGAAGAGGATCACAAGGAGCATTTACAAGTTGCCTTGCAGACACTTCGAGATAACAAGTTGTATGCAAAGTTCAGCAAGTGTGAGTTTTGGCTACAGGAAGTCAAATTCTTGGGACATGTTATATCTCAGGAAGGTATTTCGGTAGAGTCATCTAAGATTGATGCAGTCTTAAGCTGGAACAGACCGACGAATGCGACCAAAGTTAGAAGTTTCCTCGGTTTAGCAGGATATTACAGAAGATTTGTCGAAGGATTTTCCAAGATAGCAGGACCCTTGACAAACTTAACCAGGAAAGAGATGAAGTATGAATGGACAGACAAGCATGAGGGTGCACTTCAGGAGTTAAAAGAAAGGTTGACTTTTGCACCAGTACTCGCATTACCTAAGAGTGGAGAAAAGTATGTGATCTACAGTGATGCATCGTACCAAGGACTCGGGTGTGTGCTTATTGCAAAGCGGGGGTATTTGTAAAATACAACTGCGCTAAAGGAAAGAATTGTATTAATTTTTATCACAACTTCCCATGTTATCCGCAATTTGCATTACAAGGCTAATTTCTATACACTATGATTAATCTATGATAAGTTGTATTGTTTTAGCTGTTGTTTGTGCAGATTACTGCTGTGTGGACTAAACAGATGAACATCAGAATAAATGGAATGCTGGAATGCAAACAAAAGAAGTCAAAGCTAAAATGTGAAGTTCGATCGCTCTAAGAAGGTTCGATCGATCGAGCGTTCGATCGCTTGAAGAGTGTTGAAGCGCTTGAAGAGCAAGGGTTCGATCGATCGAGATCTGTTCGATCGATCGAACGGGGTATTTCCAGTAACATTTACGTGCGCAGCAGATGCGGGTTTTTAACCCTAGTTTCTTAGGTTTTCTATATATATGCGTTTTGTACACGTCCATAAGGACGCCCACTTTTACTTTTTAACAGTTGAGAAGGAGAGATAGAGATTTTTGTTTGGTTTTGTAGGTTTTTCATTGAGGTTTCACTTGTGGATTGGATTTCTCTAATTCTAATACTAGTATTCGTCATTCCAGGTTAACTATATATCACTTATTTACATTCTGCAGTTCGTAAGCGTAGTTTAATTGCTCATATCGTAGTATTGCATGCTAAATATTGTCAAAACCATTGTTTTTAGATTTTTAATGAAAAACTCGCAACCAAACAGGGTATTAATGTTTTCTTACGTTAAAACTAATTCTGTGACACTTCAGACGATGTCTGAGTAGTCTCAGGTTGGGAGAACACGATAAAACAGTGATCTCCAGCATCTGCCATGCAGCAGAATAATCACTGTGTTCGATCGATCGAAGTCTGTTCGATCGATCGAACCAGAGACAGTCAATCGATCGAAGTCAGTTCGATCGATTGAGGGATGAAGGTCTTCGATCGATCGAAAGCGCGTCGATCGATCGAACTCTCGGATTCTTGAGGATGTTCCCTGCAGTATTCCAGGACTTTTTGTTTTAGGACTTGTTATCATTCTGTCCCAAATAAATGCTCAGTTTGTCAAAACAGTTTTAAAACTAAAGCCCTAAGGCATTTTCTTTCAATACATTTTGCAAACCATCTTCAATGCTAACACCATTGAGGATGCAAGTCTTAACTATTAGATTAAACCGCTTTCAAGTATTTTAATTTAACTGTGATGATATGGTCCCGGTCATGAAAGGGCCATAGAATCTTTATCTTTTGAGGAATACGGAAAACTGTAGGTAATGTACTCCTTTGTGCTTCAAGGCAAATGCATGGTAGATGGCTAGGTTACTGTGGATTCGTGTAATCCCAACACTTTCTTTTTAATTTTAAAACTCCTTAATTCAAAGTACTGTTTTAATTAGTTAAGTTCGATTGTTTAGTTTATTTTAATCATTTTCATTAGTAATCCTTGTTTGTGGAACTTCGTGTTCCGCATCATCATTTAATCTTAGTTATTTTATTTTGTTTTCTTTAGAGGTTAGTCTAATTCGATAGGTCAACACCTTCCCTGTGGGATCGACCTGGTCTTACCAGATATTACTTGCACGTCTACCTACACTTGGGTATTGCACAAGAGCGCACAAGATTTTTCTCGTGTCAAGTTTTTGGCGCCGTTGCCGGGGAAGGCGACGATCAATTCCTTAGATTACCTCAGTCTCTCTTCATCTCTTTCTATTTTTATTTTCTCTTCTTTTCAGTTCTTTTGGGTAAGTTCTCACCCTAGGGACCCTCTCAGTTCATGTCCAATAATTCCATTGAAGGAATTTTTGGAAATCCTTTCTATCTGTCTGACTCTGAAAGCTCCATCAACCCCATAGCCACTCCAACTGCATCAATGGATGATCATCAGAGTGAAAATGGTGACAATGTTGTGGTACCAATCGATGAGGCACTCCGTCCTCTTTGCGATCTCATGCAACCAGAACATGCACCTACGCCCTCTTGCATTCAAATCCCACCGCATAATGGCGAATTCCAGTTTCGCAATGGGATGATTCAACTGCTTCCCACTTTTCATGGGATGGAAAGCGAGAAGGCGTATTTACATGTCACCGATTTCGAGGATGTTTGCAAAACATTCTCGCAAACTTGTCCTAGGGAGGTGACGCATTTAATGCTATTCCCCTTCACTTTGAAAGATAAAGCGAAGGCGTGGCTCCACTCCCTAAAACCTAATTCAATTTTCACCTGGCATGCGATGCGCACCGCGTTTTTGAAGAAATTCTATCCTACTCGCATGACCACAGACCTTCAGCGTCAAATCAATTCCTATAAACAAAAGAGCAATGAAACCTTCACACAAGCGTGGGAGCGTTTCAAAGATTTGCTTCTCTCGTGCCCACACCATGGGTTTGAGAAATGGCGAACGATCAGCTTCTTTTATCAGGGATTGAATGGTGAAACAAAGAAGTTGGTGGAAACGATGAGCTCAGGACCATTTCTGCGTAAAAACACTGAAGAGGCCGAAGCCCATTTCGAATGGTTAGCTGAATACGCTCATGAATGGTCAAATTCTGACAATATCTCACGCTCACAGATATCCTGTGTAGAGGAGAAAAGCCTATACCAGCTAACCAATGAAGATCACCTCATGACTAAGTATGCAGAGCTGGCAAAGAAGGTAGAGGAGTTAAGTATGAAAGGAGAGAGCTCTAGGCAAGTCTTGCCTGAAGAACCATGTGGCACATGCAACATGTTGGGACATACAACTCAATATTGTCCTAATGTGCCACATTTTCAAGAGCAAGCCCCTATAGAGATGAATGCCATGCAAGGTTTTCGAGGGGCGGGGAATTCCAACAATAATTTTCAAAATAACAATAGATGGAATCACCCCGGTTTTGATTGGAGAAATAATGCTGGGGCCCAAAATCAATATCAACAGCAGCCCTACAACAACAATCAATATCAAGGGCAAAACAATAGGCCAGCCCAGCATTACAATCAAAACAGAACTAATAATTACAATCAAGCTCAACCCTCCAATGCACCACAAACCAATGCCTATGTGCCCCCGCACAAGAAAGTACAAGAGGAGGAGCCACTTGCTAATGCCAATCTAACGCAGCAACTCATCCAAATGATGAGTAGAATGTCTGCTACATTAGAGAGGATAGATGCACGGCAAGAGAGCTCAGGAGGAACATTCCCTGCTCAACCACTTCAGAACCCCAAAGGACATAACAATGGTCCTAACAATCAAGAACATGCTAAAGCTGTGACTACACTGAGAAGTGGAAAAATCATAGAGAAAGGCATGCCTCCGTCCACTCCCGAAGTGTACGATGAGGAGGAAGTGGTGGATAAAGAAGTTGAGCTACCATCTACTCAAGAGGAGGAGCAGTCTACCAATGACAAACCAATCAAGGCAAACATTGAAGCTCCTAGAGTAGAAGAAGAAGTTGAGCGAAGGCCTGGGAAGGAGTCTGTTAAGGAGGAACCACCAAAATGCCCATTCCCTGCACCTTATCCTCAACGGTTGAAGAAACCCAAGAATGAGACGAAGAATCAGGAGTTTCTGGAACTGTTTAAGCAAGTTAAGATTAACCTTCCACTCCTAGATGCTATCAAGCAAGTGCCGGCCTATGCTAAGTATCTCAAAGATCTATGCACGGTCAAGAGGAGGCAAAGCGTGAAGAAACATGCTTATGTCGCATGTCAAGCCAGTGCGATCATTCAAAATGAGTTGCCTCCAAAACTCAAAGATCCCGGCACACCTACGGTCTCATGCAGAATTGGGAATCAAAAGATAGACAACGCACTCCTCGATTTAGGAGCAAGCGTGAACCTGCTGCCATACTCAGTCTATAAACAGCTAGGGTTGGGTGAACTCAAACCCACCCGAGTTGCTTTGCAATTGGCAGACAGATCTGTAAAGTACCCTAGAGGGGTATTGGAGGACGTCCTTGTCCAAATAGACACTTTTGTATTTCCGGTTGATTTCGTGATATTGGACACAGAACCTGTGTCTAATCCTGGTGCACATATCCCGGTTATTTTTGGACGTCCATTCCTCAACACCATTGATGCCACAATCAAGATTAGAACTGGTATCATGACTATCGTATTCGGGAACATGACGTTGAATATCAAGATCTTCTCTAATCCCCGACCTGAAGAATACGATGATGAGGAAGAAATCCATTATATAGACACGGTCATTGAAGATGAAGTTGACTTGGTCGACTATAAAGATCCTTTGGAAGTTGTGATGACTCAATTTGGCGATATTTATCAGCCTGCAGAGTCCACCCCATTGGATGCTGACTTGAACCAGACGTGTCTTATGATGGATACGAAAGAGGAGGATAGAGCCGATTGCATGTGGATACAGCCATATGAACAACTGCCTCCTAAAACCAAGTTGGTAATGCCCTCTAGTTTCCAGTTCCCGGAGTTAGAATTGAAGGAGCTCCCCAAAGAGCTAAAATACGCATTCCTAGGGACTGTAAAAACTTATCCTGTGATCATTTCATTTGTTTTAACTCATGAACAGGAAAGTAAGCTAGTGGAAATGCTTACCAAGCATAAGGATGCTATGGGATGGATAATTGCTGACCTCAAAGGCATAAGCCCATCCATATGCACGCATAAGATATATCTGGAGGAAGACGCTAAACCCTCAAGGCAAATGCAAAGGCGTCTGAACCCCAACATGCAAGAAGTAGTTAAAAAGGAAGTGCTTAAACTACTTGATGTTGGGATGATATATCCTATATCTGATAGTCCTTGGGTTAGTCCTACCCAAGTAGTTCCAAAGAAAGCAGGCATAACGGTCATCCCAAACAAAGATGGTGAATTGGTACCAACACGTGTTCCCACTGGATGAAGGATGTGTATTGATTACAGGAAGTTAAATACTGCGACCCGAAAGGACCATTTTTCTTTGCCATTTATGGATCAAATGCTAGAACGCGTGGCGGGTCACAAGTATTACTGCTTCTTGGATGGATACAGTGGATATAATCAAATTGAGATTGCTCCTGAAGATCAGGAGAAAACCACATTCACGTGTCCGTTCGGTACTTTTGCCTACCGACGAATGCCGTTTGGCCTATGCAATGCACCGGCTACCTTTCAGCGGTGCATGCTAAGCATCTTTAGTGACATGGTCGAAAACATCCTTGAAGTTTTCATGGATGATTTTTCAGTATTCGGCCATAGCTTCGAGGATTGCCTCAGCAATCTCGAACAGGTTTTAATGAGGTGTGAGGATAAACACCTAGTCTTGAATTGGGAGAAGTGTCACTTTATGGTGACCAAGGGAATAGTTCTCGGCCACATAATATCCGATGAAGGCATTCAAGTGGATAAGGCTAAGATCGACATAATCTCAAATCTACCTGTCCCCCGTACAGTGCGAGACATCCGTTCATTCTTGGGGCATGCAGGTTTTTATCGTCGATTTATCCAAAATTTCAGTGCAATTTCTCGACCCCTTTGTCAACTTCTTGTCAAAGATGCACCTTTCGAGTGGTCAGAGAGTTGCCAAAAGTCCTTTGAGGATCTAAAAGATCTCCTCACCTCCGCACCTATAATACAGGCACCCGACTGGAATTTGCCTTTTGAATTAATGTGCGACGCTAGTGATTACGCCATTGGCGCAGTCCTAGGCCAGAGAAAGGACAATAAGCCACATGTGATATACTACGCCAGCCGAACCTTGAATGACGCTCAAATGAATTACACTACCACTGAGAAGGAGCTGCTGGCTGTAGTATTTGCCCTGGACAAGTTTAGGTCTTATCTGATAGGGTCACCAATCGTCTGTTTTACAGATCATTCGGCCCTCAAATATCTGCTGACAAAGAAAGACGCTAAACAACGGCTTATTCGCTGGATACTCTTACTCCAAGAGTTTGATCTAACTATCAAGGACAAGAAAGGAGTAGAGAATGTGGTTGCGGATCATTTGTCCCGGTTGACTTTTGTTGACAATACTGAATCCCAATCCATTAAAGATGAGTTCCCAGACGAACAGCTACTGGCAGTAAGTAGTCTGCCTTGGTATGCTGATATTGTAAACTACCTCGTCACGGGTGAAACACCAACTCAGTGGTCGAACCAGGATAGGAAACGGTTCCTCTCGTTCGCGCGTCACTTCTTCTTTGATGACCCATACCTTTTCAAGTACTGTGCTGATCAGGTCATCAGGCGCTGCGTCCCCAACGAGGATATAACCGTAATATTAGCGTCATGCCATTCTGAGGCATGCGGTGGCCACTTTGCATCACAGAAGACCGCACAAAAAGTCTTACAAAGCGGTTTTTACTGGCCCACAGTCTTCAAAGATGCTTATTCCTTTTGCAAGACATGCCAACGCTGTCAAAAGCTTGGAACCATTTCTAAAAGGAATTCTATGCCTTTAACCCCTATCATCACAATTGAGATATTTGATTGTTGGGGCATAGATTTTATGGGCCCATTTCCCAAGTCTAACAACTGTGAATACATACTCCTTGCTGTCGAGTATGTATCCAAATGGGTAGAAGCGATACCAACGAGACGAAATGACCACAGAACGGTCATGTCATTTCTAAGAGAGCATATTTTATCTCGTTTTGGTACTCCGAAAGCTTTACTAAGTGACCAAGGAAAGCATTTCTGCAATAGGCCCTTGGAGTCACTTCTCAAGAAATACGGAGTCCATCATAAAATCGCTCTTGCCTATCATCCACAGTCTAATGGGCAAGCAGAATTGGCTAACCGAGAAATCAAGCATATTCTCGAGAAGACGGTTAGTTCCAATCGAAAAGACTGGGCATACAAATTGACAGACGCGTTATGCGCATACCGTACTGCCTATAAGACGAATCTTGGTATGTCCCCGTACAGATTGGTTTACGGGAAAGCTTGCCATCTTCCTGTTGAAATTGAACATAAAGCTTATTGGGCGACACGCTCATTGAACTTTGATATTCAAGAAGGAGGTCAGCTACGCAAGCTCCAACTTGCAGAGCTAGAGGAAATACGACGAGATGCGTATGACTCTGCAAGGTTGCATAAGGAAAAGTTGAAGGCTCGCCATGATCGTACGATTTTTCGTAAATCATTTGAGCCGGGGCAGAAAGTCTTGCTGTATGACTCTCGCCTCCACCTTTTCCCAGGAAAACTCCGTTCCCGTTGGATAGGCCCATTCATCGTAAAAACTGTTTTTCCACATGGGGCGGTTGAGATTGTCAATCCAAAGAACGATGATTGTTTCAAGGTCAATGGCCAGAGATTGAAACCGTTCTTGGAAAACTTCCAAACTGAAGTTGAGCACATCCAGCTGGATGAGCCCAGCTATTCTCATGATTAATAATCCAAGGTGAAGTTCCAATTGTTGTTGTATCTCTTTTCTTTCCCTGCATTTTAGTTTCTCTCTCTTTTGCTTCTTTTTGGTTTTCGTTCTTTATTTCGTGATTGTGATTTAGTTCTAATCCATTATACCTTAAACCACTCTGTTGCAGGTGCGTAGATGCGAGGTGATGATGTTCATTCTGTCGGTTCTTGGGCTGATTCAGAATGTCGCTGTGGCACCTGGATTGAGGGTGAACTCATACCCTGCCCCTTGCTTCATCAGGACCCTGAAGCTCATTCTCTTATTGATGCTGCTCAAGGGTACATTCCATATCCACCAGCCCTCCTGGATATCAATCTATACGAAAATATGGGATTTCAGGATGATGATGATGTGGAGGAGGATGATGACCTGTACATGGGACGCATGGTGGATGATGCACTCATGGCCCAGTGGGAGAATGACGATATGTGGGAGCCATGGGAGGATCATGACCTTCAAGATGTTGTCCCAGACCGCCACAATGCTGTTTTCGTTTTCGTGGACGATTTCCTTGTTCCTGAGTTGGTCCCATACCACTACGTGCACCTGAGCTACTTGCTATTCAGGCTCCAATGCCCCTTACCAGCTAGTGCATTTTGGGAACCTATGCCAATAGTGAGGTTGGAACTTGTCGCATTTCTTCGTATTTTTGTTTCTGTTCTGTGTTTTCCTGTTCATTGTTAATTCGCGTTTCTTGTGTTCTGTTGTTTTAATTTCAGTTTTTTTTGTCTTTTTGTCCAGGATTGTCACTATGTTCCTAAATGGCATCCCGGTTTTCCTCCCACATCAACTAATTCATGGTCTTAGGCCCTACATAAGGCCCCCACACACTCCGCCGCGAGAGGACAGTCCGTTGCGAAATCACACTCCTTTAACCTTGTCTCCGTCCGGATCACCTCTTGCATGGGCTTTCAATTCTGTGGAGATGCCAGACTTGTTTGATGATGTCCTTGCTGCTTTTCGATTGTTCTGGGAAAGGGAATCATCGAGTTTGGACTTCACTTCTGACGATTCGGCGAGTTCTGAAGAGATTGTGGAAGAGGGAATCTTTATACTCAAAGACTAGTGCTGTATTTCAGTTGTTTCTGTTTCATTTCATCTTTTATTTATCAACTGGAATGTAATCCTTGACAAAAATGTTTTTAGTTTTAGTTTTAGTTTTTTTTTTTTTTTTGGTTTTCTTTAGTTAAATAAGGTTTTAACCACAGTTGGGGATGATAATGTTGCAATTTGAATGCAATTATAAAGTTTTATTTTGCAATTTTTTATTCTGAGGATGAATTTCTGTCATACATGCTTGTACTTCAACTGTTTTTCAGTCTCTCTGTATGTCCAGAATTGTTTCTGATAGTTGGGGGTGATGTGGTTCATGCCCCAATTGAATTCTGGAATTTTTGTGTTCGATCGATCGAACCCAGTTCGATCGATCGAAACCTGGATGTTCAAGCGCTTATAGCTTATGTTCAATCGATTGAGGGATTTGTGTTCGATCGATCGAACATAGTTCGATCGATCGAGCGAGGCATTTAAACGAGGCGTCTTCAGGACACCTCTTCATTTCCCTCACTCTCACTCTTAATCGCTCGAAGACAGAGGAGAAGGCGACTGGGCAATTTTTGATTTCTAGCATCCAAAAAGACACCCTGATCAACCCTCTGGTCATTCTCATCGTCACATCATCATCCTCTCCATCTCCACTGCGGGTTCTTCACCGAGGTAGGCCCCACTCGTTTGTGTTTTTCTTTTCCTCTCTGTTTGTGTTAGAAAATCCCAAGGGGGTGTCCCCTTGGTCTTAGGAGTGGTTTTTGTTAGCGTAACTTCTGTTTCCTTTTCGTTTCTGCGACCACTGTGTTCGATCGCTCGAACTGGTTTCGAGCGATCGAAGGGAAGTTGTTCGATCGATCGAACAATGTTCAAGCGATCGAAGTCGACTCCAGTTCAATCGATCGAACCAAGTTCAATCGATCGAACTCCAGCAGTGTTTGTTTTGTTTCTTTTTCTCCCTGTTCTTATCTGTATCCTGTGTGGTCTTCTTTTCAGGACTGCCAGATGAATCCAGTGACGGGCTACCATAAGTCTAAGCCTCTCAGCCGTATTATACCAGATCCGGTACCCGCACACGGGTTCCGGAATGACGAGGATAGGCTATGGTTTGAGCGATATTTTCAGACGAGGATGGTGATGGTTGAGCGCCCTATTGAGCATATTTGGACAGAGAGCCCATGGTTCCTTACACGGATCCGCGCTATGCCTCATTGGTTCCACCTCCTGTCGTTGGCCAAGAGTGTCAACCTGTCTTGGATTCGCGGTGCTTGCGCGACTATGATCAGCGACCCGTATACACCATTCACCTACCATGCCTTCTTTCGGAGCCGGTCGTTCATCATCAGTCCCGCCACCGTTTCAGCCGCGTTGGGGGTACCAAAGGTACCAGATTATGTTTGCCCCCACCGGCCTGATGCACCAGTGACCCCACCATCCGCTATTATCAGGGAGCTCACTGGAGGCGCCGTTCCGTCTTGGGATGGCGATGCTTTGATCGAGGACCACGTGCTCACTGATGACTACCACATGCTTCATTTGGTCCTCAGCAACTGCCTCCTAGTGACTTCCTATCGAGAGAAGATCGCGGCTTGGTATGCGCGAGTCTTATATGCAGTGGGGACGGGTCAGCCTGTTTGTATACCACGCCTATATATTGATTTTATGGTCCACCCCACCCGTTATATCTCGTCCAGGAAGCACCTGAAGGGTGCTTGGGCTATTCAGAGGGTCATGGCTGATGCCGGGTTCCTCGAGCTCGCTGGGGATGATATACGCCCTTCTCCCCGCCGATTTAGCGAGGCGGCTGCTCGCCGCTCCGACGCTCAGAAGAGGAAGCGAAAGGGGAAAGGGAAAGCGAGGGTGCGGGGGAGGAAGAAGAGGCGTGGTGGGACAGACACGGAGGCCGGAGCTTCAGGGACACCTACTGAGGTGGAGGAGCTTGATTCGGATGATGAGGATGATCCAGTTGCTGCGGTTCAGCAGTTTGAGCTGCGACAGCGGTCGCAGACTCAGGCCCAGGGAGAGTCTTCTTCTTCTGTGCCTCTCCCGACAGTTCACGAGCTATTATTGGAGGAGAGAGAGGCCAGGATTAGACTCGAGGGCAGGATAGACCATCTCCAGACTCTACTGGAGTCCATTTTGATTCAGATAGGGGTTGATCAGGCTGTTCACTCTGCTCACCATCCCACGGCCACCCCATCTGCTCCGCCTGCTGCTGATCCGTCACATGTTGCTACTCCTACGGATCCACCACTTACTGATCCATCATCTGCTGCTGCCCCAGATTCTGAGGCTGCTGATCCTGTTTCCACCGTTGCAGATCCACTATCTACTACTGCCCCTACTACTACAGTATTGCCGCCTACTCCCATCGACATCCCTTCTGATATAGCCGATGATACGCCGTCTGGGGTCGATTAGTTTTCGTCGGGGAGGTGGTATTTATGTATTTTTTTTGGTTGGTTGGATATATGTTGGTGGTTTTTGGTTGTATTATTTGGTAGGATGGTTTTGTATGGACATTATGTATCTCTGTTTGTATTTTATTATGTTCATATTCCAGTGGTTTGGTTTGTTGGATCATGGTTTTATCGTGTTATTCTTATTTATTGATCCTGTCTGTTTTGGAGATTGTGTTCTACTTTTCTATGCTAGGTTGCTTTGCTTGCGATCATCATTTGATCTATACAGGTGATACCCATCTCTTTTATTTATTGAAAATCAACTTCTGGGGACTTTGTTGTTTTCAGTTGGGGGTAGGAGACAATAGATAGGTATACACCCGTAATAATTAGGTTTTACACTTAGATATGTTTTAAATTTAATGAGAACACAGTCTGTTAAAATTTTGAGAAAATTTTTGAAGTATATTGATAGAATAACTTTGAATAATCGCTCCTGCTTGTTGATTAGACAATGATACATTTATAGTATTCTCATCTTCTTATGGATTAAATCCACGCGTTTTTCTGTATCGCTGAAATAAATTGCATCTGTAAAGCTATTATGTACCCAACACTTCTGTGCACTAATTGACAGCCATGTAGAAAACCTGAAAGTTGAGTTAATATGAATATTGTGCGAAAAGAACAAGTAGTGGAAGCTAATAACCCTTTGTGAGCTATTGAGCCAATCGTCATTTCTGAGGGGATTCTCATACATTGTCGAATGGTTTTTTCTTGCATATATTTCGCGAATTCGTTGTTAAGTCTCAGTTTTCTTTAAAATTTTGACTGCTTGTTAGAGGAGAATGTTCAGGATTTACCAATTAAACTCAATGAACACTTAAGTGCTAAAAATTGAAAGTTGAGAAAATGATTCAAGCCATCGTTTACCCATTCTTTTACCTAATATAGTTTCACCTACATTCATTGAATTATTTTCATCCTTGATCACACCTCAATTAAATATTTCCAATGAAATCACAAGAATCCAAATCCTTGATCTATACCTTGACCTCATTGAGCCGTTTGATAAAATTTGTTGAGAATGAGTCATCAAAGTATGTGAAATGGAAGGAAGTTGTTGTGGGATGTTGCAGATTCCAAAAAAAAAAAATATATATATATATATATGAATGAATGATGAATGAAGGAGAAGAGAAAAAGAGTATAAGAAATGAATGGGAGATTGGGTGGAGAAAAGAATTAAGAATAAAAAAAAAAAAAAAAAAAAGAGAAGTTGAAATTCCATCACATACTAAAAAAACACACTCTTCTCTACTACCCTCCTACCTACTAAATAAAAGCCGCAAGTCAAAGTCTTGAAGATTCTAAATAATTGATTTGAACATGGAAGTGTGAGTTGAGTTATCCACGATATTTCGCTCCTCTAGTAAGTAGTATTCCATTCATGAGACTATACACTCTTAAATGTTCGTTTTTCATAGAGTCCAGTATGAAAGCATTAGCATTTATAATATCATCTTTATCAAAGCTTTCATACGACGTGCGATCATTGTAAAGCAAGTTTCTGAGAGACGTTCTTTTTGAGTGTGACCAATGTGAGAATTGAGCTAAAACTGCAAGTTTTCCAAAGTACAATAGTCTATATAACTCTTAATAAGGTTGGACGCATGGTTGTTAAATTCACACACACACGGGTGCATGATGGTAATACCTTTGTATATTTTACTTGGTGATATGGGGGAGCATGTGGATCTCTTTCATGGGTTGATAGAGGATATTATATTATTGTAGAGTTGAATTAACAATTTAATGGAAAGGTGAATTCTACAAGTTATTCTAATTCTTTTTGAGCTTAAAATTGAGAATTTTGTGGGTATATTCACTGCAAACCCTCACGAGACAATACTCGTCCACTAGGGGGAACCTAGGGGTTTAACGGCTTGTTGCATTCGCTAAATGCAACCGCGATTCCTGCGAAAGTGAGTTAGGATTTTTCTTTCTATCTTAGTTTAGGTTGTTTTTAGTTTTTCTTTGTTTCTTAGTCATGGTAGTATTAGTTTAGGAGTTTTTAGTTTATTTTATTTTCGCTTTATCGCTAGGGACTAGCAATAAGCTAGTTGGGGGTTGTGCAAAGCGGGGGTATTTGTAAAATACAACTGCGCTAAAGGAAAGAATTGTATTAATTTTTATCACAACTTCCCATGTTATCCGCAATTTGCATTGCAAGGCTAATTTCTATACACTATGATTAATCTATGATAAGTTGTATTGTTTTAGCTGTTGTTTGTGCAGATTACTGCTGTGTGGACTAAACAGATGAACATCAGAATAAATGGAATGCTGGAATACAAACAAAAGAAGTCAAAGCTAAAATGTGAAGTTCGATCGCTCTAAGAAGGTTCGATCGATCGAGCGTTCGATCGCTTGAAGAGTGTTGAAGCGCTTGAAGAGCAAGGGTTCGATCGATCGAGATCTGTTCGATCGATCGAACGGGGTATTTCCAGTAACATTTACGTGCGCAGCAGATGCGGGTTTTTAACCCTAGTTTCTTAGGTTTTCTATATATATGCGTTTTGTACACGTCCATAAGGACGCCCACTTTTACTTTTTAACAGTTGAGAAGGAGAGATAGAGATTTTGTTTGGTTTTGTAGGTTTTTCATTGAGGTTTCACTTGTGGATTGGATTTCTCTAATTCTAATACTAGTATTCGTCATTCCAGGTTAACTATATATCACTTATTTACATTCTGCAGTTCGTAAGCGTAGTTTAATTGCTCATATCGTAGTATTGCATGCTAAATATTGTCAAAACCATTGTTTTTAGATTTTTAATGAAAAACTCGCAACCAAACAGGGTATTAATGTTTTCTTACGTTAAAACTAATTCTGTGACACTTCAGACGATGTCTGAGTAGTCTCAGGTTGGGAGAACACGATGAAACAGTGATCTCCAGCATCTGCCATGCAGCAGAATAATCGCTGTGTTCGATCGATTGAAGTCTGTTCGATCGATCGAACCAGAGACAGTCAATCGATCGAAGTCAGTTCGATCGATTGAGGGATGAAGGTCTTCGATCGATCGAAAGCGCGTCGATCGATCGAACTCTCGGATTCTTGAGGATGTTCCCTGCAGTATTCCAGGACTTTTTGTTTCAGGACTTGTTATCATTCTGTCCCAAATAAATGCTCAGTTTGTCAAAACAGTTTTAAAACTAAAGCCCTAAGGCATTTTCTTTCAATACATTTTCCAAACCATCTTCAATGCTAACACCATTGAGGATGCAAGTCTTAACTATTGGATTAAACCGCTTTCAAGTATTTTAATTTAACTGTGATGATATGGTCCCGGTCATGAAAGGGCCATAGAATCTTTATCTTTTGAGGAATACGGAAAAATGTAGGTAATGTACTCCTTTGTGCTTCAAGGCAAATGCATGGTAGATGGCTAGGTTACTGTGGATTCGTGTAATCCCAACACTTTCTTTTTAATTTTAAAACTCCTTAATTCAAAGTACTGTTTTAATTAGTTAAGTTCGATTGTTTAGTTTATTTTAATCATTTTCATTAGTAATCCTTGTTTGTGGAACTTCGTGTTCCGCATCATCATTCAATCTTAGTTATTTTATTTTGTTTTCTTTAGAGGTTAGTCTAATTCGATAGGTCAACACCTTCCCTGTGGGATCGACCTGGTCTTACCAGATATTACTTGCACGTCTACCTACACTTGGGTATTGCACAAGAGCGCACAAGATTTTTCTCGTGTCACTTATGCAAGATGGAAATGTTATCGCATATGGATCAAGACAATTGAAGGTACATGAGAAAAATTATCCTACGCATGATCTGGAATTAGCAGCAATAGTGTTAGCATTGAAAATTTGGAGACACTATATCTATGGAGAAAAGTTTGATCTATTTTCCGATCATAAGAGCTTGAAGTATTTGTTCTCTCAAAAGGAGTTGAATATGCGACAACGAAGGTGGATGGAATTACTCAAAGACTATGACTTTTCTTTGCAATACCATCCCGGCAAAGCAAACGTAGTAGCAGACGCTTTGAGCCGTAAACCTCGGCTAGTGATCACTGCATTACTAATTAGAGAATGGAGAGCATTGGAAGAAATTGCTGAATTTGATCTTCAGCCAGTGGAGCCAATGAAAGGACAACATTTTGGATGTCTTATGGTACAACCGACTTTGATCAGTCGTATCATAGAGGCTCAACAGACAGCAAAGGATTTGAAGTTATGGTTCGCCAAGATGTCAGCCAAGGAACCAGAAGTCTGGAGTATTAGTACCGACGGAGCTTTACGATGTAAAGGTAGACTCTGTGTACCTAATGAAGAAAGTCTCCGAAAAGACATATTGGATGAAGCTCATTAAGTCACGGATGGCGATTCATCCCGAAAGTACGAAGATGTACAAGGACTTGAAGAGAAATTTCTGGTGGGAAGGAATGAAGAGAGAAGTAGCTGAGTATGTAGCTCAGTGTCTTACTTGTAAACAAGTAAAGGCAGAACATCAGAAACCACCTGGACTTCTACAGCCGTTACCTATTCCTCAATGGAAATGGGAACACATAACCATGGATTTCGTGGTAGGATTGCCGAAGTCACAGCAGAATCACGATGCTATATGGGTAATCGTGGATCGACTTACTAAGACGGCACATTTTATTGCCTATAGCATGACGTATTCAGTAGAACGTTTGAGCCGAATGTATCTACAACACGTTGTACGATTACATGGAGTGCCTGTATCTATTGTGTCAGACCGAGATTCGCTTTTTACTGCAGAATTTTGGAAGAGTCTCCAGACAGTGATGGGAACGACATTGAACTTGAGTTTAGCTTTTCATCCGCAGACCGATGGACAGACTGAAAGAATTAATCACGTGATGGAAGATATGTTACGTGCGTGTGTCATTGATTTTGAGAGTACTTGGGAGATACACTTACCTTTGATCGAGTTTGCCTATAATAATAGTTATCATTCGAGCATAGATATGGCGCCATTCGAAGCTTTGTACGGAAGACCTTGCCGATCGCCGCTATGTTGGACCGAGGTCGGAGATAGTCAACTTCTTGGGCCAGAGACGATACGAGAAACCAGTGAGAAGATTCAAGTCGTACGTGAGAAGATGAAGACAGCCCAGACCAGATACAAGAGTTATGCTGACAAGCGACGCAAAGATTTGGAGTTTGCCGTTGGAGATCACGTATTACTCAAGGTTTCACCTGTTCGAGGAATCGTCAGATTTGGTCAGAAAAGGGGCAAATTATCGCCACGTTTCATCGGACCATTCAAAATTCTAGAGTGTGTTGGGAAGATCGCTTATCGCCTTGTGTTGCCACCAAAGATGTCAGGAGTGCACAATGTTTTTCACATCAGTATGTTGAGGAAGTATGTTCACAACCCAGCGCATGAGATCAACTTTGAGGATATCGAAGTCAACAGCGACGTTACGTTCAATGAAGGACCTGTTCGTATTCTAGATCGAGGAATCAAGAAACTCAGGAACAAGGAGATTCCGTTAGTCAAAATTCAGTGGAAACATCATGATGAAGGAGAAGCTTCGTGGGAACTAGAGTCAGAGATGCGCGAGAAGTTTTCATTTTTATTTTAAACCTTGTTGCTTTTGATTTCGAGGACGAAATCTTTCGTTGAGTGGTGGATGATGTAATACCCTGTATTTTGGTATATTAATAAGACCCGGTATTTTATTTCTATACTCGTATAAACTTTCTCTTCCTTTTGGTAAATTTTGATACCAATCGATTGACTACAAATATATGTTGCCAATCGATTGACTTGTGTCCCAATCGATTGACATAACCTGAGACAAGTTTTCTTCTTTCCTTCAGCTTTAAACGTGTGACACTCTTAACCCCTATATATACTCGTCCATATTTATGGCCTTGGGTCATTTTGGCAGCCTTGAGAGAGAGAGAGACATACCTCTTGTGAGATATATACATACATATATCTATCTATATATCTATATCTATATACACACACACACACATTGCCTTGGCAGCTGGAAGAAGACGAAGGGGAGGACAAGAAGAAGAAAGGAGGAAGAAGGAGAGACAGAGAGAGGGCTGGACAGAGAAGAAAGAAGGAGGAAAGAGAGAGCTTGGAGATTTCAAGCTTTGAACACACCCAAACGCACCCTAAGTGAGTTCTAACTCACTTGGTCCCTCTATATGAAGTTTATATAAGTTATTATGAAGTTTAGGTGGGTTAAATGCTTGTAGTATACGTTTATATATGCTATTTTTATAATCTGCTGGAAAAGACGTAGTGCCAATCGATTGACATAATCTCAATCGATTGACATCAGTTGTATCCCAATAGATTGAATAGGATTTCAATCGATTGACATCCCAATCGATTGAATAGGATTTCAATCGATTGACACTTTTCAGATACCAATCGATTGACATGTTCTCAATCGATTGATATGATTTTGATACCAATCGATTGACATGATCAGAACATGGTTTCCTTTGCCTATTTATTATATAAGAGGTTTAGTTGTTCGATTTCTAATTCGGAATTCCATTATGCGACTGTGGGGTAGACAGGAGTAATGTGACACCAAAGATTTATGGATAATGAATAAAAAGTAATATGAAGACGTGGGTGACGTGTTGTTTCTGATATGAATTTGATGTCCGTTTTCTTTTAATCCAAGTAGTCAGGCCACATTGGGAATTTGTCATGTGTCGATGTAGAATGGAACGTAAGTAGGTTTGGTAAGTTCTGGGAATGGTACGTGGATGGACGATTGGTCATGATATGCTCTTAAAAGCGGTGAACCAGATACATGGTTCTTAAAAGCGGTGAGCTGGACCAAGAAGTCTTAAGATAGACTGGATGATCTGTGATATGCTCTTAAAAGCGGTGAACAGGACCAATGTTCTTAAAAGCGGTGAGCTGGGATCACTAGTAGATGACGTTGAGTCGTGGCAATAGATTGATATGCCTTGTTCGAAACGTTATATCCCTGAAATGCGGTGAACAGGACCATTGTTCTTAAAAGCTGGGGACAGACTGACGTGGAGTCCATGACATGCGGTGAGCAGGATATATTGCTCTTAAAAGCGATGGACAGAATAAGGGTGTATCCCTAGAGTTAAACGATTAAGTCTGTTCATGGAAATCAGAGTCTGTTGAGTTCGGTATTTGAGTAACAAGACGATAAGGGTCGGTTTACAAGAATGAATAGAGGAACAAGATAATGTTATCCTTATAATAAGATGTTAACTCGTATTTTCATAAGCTCGTGTTTACTTCAGATAATTGGTACCTCGTTAGTTTATGCTCACTCAGCTCTCAGTAAGTTGACGGCCTTTTATTGCCTGGACTTTCCCCGTCCAGAATATCCTGCCCCTTATTCTGCAGGTAAGGACCAGTACACTGATGACTATTATCCAGAGGAGGGCCCCACCGATGGCGGTTACGCCAGTAAGGATTATCCTTATGCCAGTTGAAGACTGAAGATGTTATAGTTAGATTTCTTTTCGGTTGTTCTGTTAAACCTTTTGTTAGCGGGTACTTGGGCATTTGTTGTCTTCAGACCTGTTGTGATCCTGTGGACCATACTCTGATATTTTGTAATAGTTAGCACTGTGTGTTATTCTCAGTTGTTTACTGTTGTCTTTTTGGACTAGTACTGCGTGGTGTGGATTATTAGTGACTTTCACCTGTCATTCCTTATGGACCCATAAAGGAAATTTATTTTTCTCTATTTATGCTGTTCCGGGGCGTGACATGTTTCAAGAACAATTCATGTCTCCTTAGATTAGGAAAACTTTATTACTTGATATGTGATTAGACGATTTTTCCTAGGTTTATTTTGTGTGATCTTTCACTTTGCATTGTGTGATACTTGGCTTAGATCTTATGAATGATATTTTATCTTTTGATCTTCCTATTCTAAGATTCTTATGTGATGTAATATACTATCATAGTATTAATTGTCGAACTATACATAGTATAAGATGATTATTTGGATTTTAATTGAGGCCCGTCGAAAGACGGGGTGAGTTGAGGGTGTTTTAGTCGCGACAAAGGCTCCTTCCTCTCTCATACCAAAACCCTGAGCCAAGTTCTTTGGTTATGAATGGCCGGTGCCCTTTATCCATTTGGGTGAGTCAAAATTAGGTTTCTTGGTTCCTTAAAGACCATGTGGCGACTCTGTATCTGTTTTCAACAGACCATTTTCTTTCTTTGATCCAAATCAAATTTCAAACAAAAATAAAGCAAAAAGAGGTGGAATCCCGCGTGTCCACACAGTGATACACAAATGAATGCGTTGAACCCGAACCCATGAGTATGTGTACAGGATATGAACAAATAGGAAGAATACCTAATACGACCATATCATTTGTATTCCCCAGCCTGAGTTGGAAATATCGCCCTTTGTAGACACCCCGATTTTGACCAAACGTCGAATTAAGGAGAGTGTCACCTCCATATCCGATGATGATAAAGACCGAAAGATTTGAAGCATTCCAAGCCCTTCAGAAAGTTCTCCAAACGTGGTAAAATTTTCACAAAAAAAGATATACCGAGTATTCAGGAGAATTCAGGAGTGAAAACATCACATTCGGTAAAGATCCCCGAAAATAAGTTTTTTGAAGAAAAAGGAGAAAAGAAAAGACCTAAAAGGGGAAGTTCAATGGAAACTGGCACACGGCAGTTGTTTGCGGCACTCAGTGAGTGCCATACGGCACTCACAGAATGCCGGACCAGCTCTCACTGAATGCCGCCGACATTTTCTGACTGCTTTTGCTTTTAAAGTCCGTATTTTGTGGTACAATACGTATATGTATGCGGATAAAAACAAAAAAATTGATAAAGTAAGGCTGACATAAATGCGACAATCAATAATTTGGCGCGGCTCTCAGTAAGTGCCACGCGGCAGTCATGGAGTGCCGCCGCGGCTTTCACGAGTGCCTTTCCGGCATTCCCAGAGTGCCGCGGAAGACTTCCTGACTGCCGTTAACTCTAGCAGTCTACTTTTTTCAGAAAGTACGTATTGTACCACCAAATGAGATATTTACACCTATCTTTTACTCCGAATTCACTGAAAATACCTGGGTTATTTTGTCTATAAAAGAAGAGGGATCTTCCTTGGGATGGAGAAGGAGAGAGATATACCATAATATACCACTATAACAACACATGTTTAAGAGAGATAGGGAGTTTTTGAGAGCTTGAAGAAGAGCTTGGAAGATCTTCAAAGTAGAGAAGCTTTGAGGATAGTTTGGAGGTGAACCTCTAATCATAAGTTGTCTCCTTTTCATTCTTTCTTTTAAGCCACTAATCTTATTTAAGTTTTCATTCTTTTTTTTTTATTTCTTCTTAGCTTGGTTAGAAAGCATCTATGAATTTGAAGTAAACAAGTTTTTACCAAAAGGCTCTTTGATGGGTTTAGAGCATTAGCTCTCTTTGTCTTCTTTATTTCATTTCTTCTTTTTGTCTATACTTTTCTTTTGAGATTCTTGGAGATCTTTAATATCTCTCTTGAAAGATCTTGAGTTTGATATTTTGAATCTCATGTAAGCTTATGCTTTACATGAGAGTCAAAGTTTGATCATCACTTCATTTTATAAGCAAATGGATCGATCCAAGTCCATACTTATGACTTGGGTCCTCTAGCTTGGTGTTTCATGGAATCCTTTCTATATTCCTTTGAGACTCATGAGTATTCGTCATGTTTTGATCTCCAATGACCCCAAAGGGAAAGGAGAGTTAGGTTTAGGATAAGCCAATGTCTATGGCTTAGTTGGTAGATGTAGTAAAAAGGATGATAAATCCAATATTGGAGCAGTGAGTTCATAAACCAGTTTTGATCATAGATTTTTAGTTGATGATCTAACCGTTGGAATTAAGTGAAATCAACGGGAAAGTGTCTATAACTCAAAGTTCTACCACTGTAATTTTTGTTTTAAGGAGATTTCATGTTTAAAGTGGTTTGGTCATGAGTTTTGTGAAGTCATTACAATCTGTCCAGAGTTTCAGAACAATAACACTCTTTTGAAATAAGTAAATCAGAACCTTAATAAAGTATTTGTGACCCAAAATAATTTTTTCTAAGTAGATTAATGTGTTAGGAAGTTACCCTAAAAATAACAAAGCATTTCTGATTTTTTTGCTATTTTTAGAAAATCGTACAAGAACTCTGGACAGAAGGATGTAGAATGCTGAGTGATGTCTGGATTTTGTCCAATTCGGAGAGATGGAACGGTTGAAAGTTTAATTTGTTTTTTGGGTTAAAAACTAAACACACAGAGTCATCTTGTGTCCAAAATTCATCAAGATCAAATCACGGGAACCATGCTTTTTATTTCTTTAAAGTTATGATCTGCTCCCAGCAATTTCCAGAATTCTGCAATAGTTTTAATCAATCTTATAAATAATGGCTTAGATGATATTTTCATGAGTTAAGGTTCAAACCATGTTTCAATAATAATTAGTTAAGCTTGAATTCAAAGTTTAAATGATCTAAATCACTGAGTATTTCATAATTTATTCTTGTTCATGTACATGTTCATCCATATGGCTTGACACTTATAGTTAGGACTTAGTTGCTTTAGATTTAATTAAATTTGGTAGATTTAAACTAGAAATTTAGAATTGTTATTTCTAACTTCATATCTTGTATACCATGTGGACTAACCCTTTGTTTCGTAGTACTATTAAGGTATGATTTCTTGAATCCCTCTTTAGTTTACTTTAATTTCTTGATTTTATCAATTTTTCAATCTTATGTACGACACCTTAGAATTAGGACTTGCTTTACTTGTATATATGGATTAGAGACTCTTTTCCTAGGTTTTATCTATTTGCATGCATTTGCACGTTTTAATATTGCTGCTGGATCCGGGTAAGTTCTCTTGTCCCCTATAGCATATCATATTGCTTGCTGCTCAAATTATGTGATTTTTGAATGATATTTTATCATTTGCAATCTTACACCCTTTAGACATGCTTTTGTAATGTATATCTATACATATGTATTAGTTGAGGGCACATCTAAATTAATAATTCAATTAAAAGGATGTTAAGTAGAGGCCTATCGCGAGATAGGATGAGAAGGGGTGTTTTAGTCCGATGGGCTCCTTCCCTTCTCATTCCATAATCCCCGGACCTAGTCAATCTCTGGTTTCTGAAAGATCAGTTTGCTTTAAAAATGGTTTCTTAATTTTCCTTTTAAAAATTAAGTGGCGACTCATTTGTTTTGTTTTATTGTTTTAAATTGAAAAGATTTTTTTTTAAAGAAAGCTGTGGGTAAGAAAAATGCGATATCCACAATCTGGCGACTCTGCTGGAGATCGAACCCAGAATCTCTGGTTTCGCAGACCAGAATTCTGATTTTTGGTTCACTTGAGGATTAGACTTGAAAACATCCTTCTAATTAAATTAATTAATCTTTGTGTGCCTGTTGCATTTCACTTGCATGTCTCGCCAGTCGATTACACGGAACTATGACCTTGGAGGCTCGGGGTAACCCGATCGGTCAAGTTATCATGGGACTGTGTGATCATCCTTGATCTGGTACCATGTGTTGGTATATGAAGCATCCTATCGGGTGTGTGTCAAGGGTCCCTTATTTGACCAAAATCCAGCTTTTGCATAGTAGTTTCCATAGAACCTTTCAAAGTTAGGAAATCAATTCTTGATTAGGATTATGTGCTAGGAAGTTTTGTATGCCCGGAAGGGATTATCTGAGATGATGACGATACTTTCTTGATGAAAGATGTGTAACCTCTTAATCACTTTTGAGCAAATTCCTCTTCATGTCCCATGACGTTTGAGAAGATGCCAAATCTTGATTGAAAGATTACACTTCTTATATCTCGTTAGCTAAGCATCATTGACCTTGTATGCATCCGAATTCATGAAAAGTGCGATAATTATCCAATCATGTGATACTCCTACCCAAGAATTCAAAGTTCACTGTTAATGACAGATTTTGATTATCCATCATCTTTTGTCCAAATTTTTTTTTTTTTAAATTTAAAAAATCACTCTTTCAAAAAAAAAAAAAAGGGGGATCCAAGGTTTATCTTTTTTTAAATCAAGTAAACCTAATCATCGTTTATTGAGAAATGTTTTCATATCTTCATTTTCAAAGAAAAGATTCAAAATTCTCGAGAATTATTTTGAAAGACTTTATCATCCAAAGAAATGCTTTTCAAATGAGTTTCAAAGTAAAGTTTCAACTCAATCATCTTTTGCGGAGAAATGATTTCACTTTCAAAGGAAAATCCAAAATTCTTGAGAATCTGAAAGATCCCATCATGCTTTTCAAAAAAATCTGACCTTCGAGAGGGTAGTGAAGATCACAATGAAAGGAGAAGTTAAGCTCACTTGATACGGATGAGGATTTTATGTGCTTATGTGTTTATATGTTAGGATTAGAATTTTCCTTTCTTTTGCATATAGAATAGGCACACACACGCACTTGCATTTCATCCGTGTGCCATGTGCGTTGTGCATGCATTAGCCACATCAAATCATCAAAGCATGAACATTTTGTCATTACATACATGCAGCACACAAATTTACACCATCCTCTTTCCAATCAAGATCAAAGTAATCCAATAGTTCCTCAAAATTCCTTGCCTCCTGAAAATCAATTCTGCATGCGGACCTTTTATCTATGTTAAAAAGAGTGGGACAACCAGCCCCCTTAGTAAGAACACTTTTAATCTTCTTGGGTTCGTCTTTCTTGATTAGAGAAGAACATGGATCATCATGATGAGATTGATCCACCAATTGCCTTGAGAGCTTTGGAGGAGAAAGTGAGCAAACTGCAGGCCACTGTTGAGCAACAAGATTCAAGGGCGAAGCAATTGGAGAAGGTCATGCTTGAGTTCATTCAATTATTGAAAGATCAAATGGACCATAATGAGGAAAAGATGGATCAATTGGAGAAGAGGATAATGGATCGCGTAAAGAAACACCAACAACCATGTCCAAATCCAGCCATGCACCAAAGCCCATGTCCAAACCCAGCCATGCATCCAAGACCAAACAATCACCAAAGCCCATGTCCAAAGCCAGCCTATCACCAAAGCCCATATTCAGACCCAATCCCATCTAACCAAAGAGCTATTCCAAGCCCATATCTGGACCCAAAAGCTGGCTTAAGCTCAAAGTCAAACCCGAAATCAAGCCAAACTCGTAAGTCAAGAATCTTCACCGACCTTGGCATGCCATTATCCATAGCCTTTGGTCACCTTGTCAGGAGCGGCTACCTCAATCTCCTGGACCCTAAGCCACTACCAAATCCCTTACCTCGCAAATGCGACCTTTCTTTGTACTGCGCCTACCACCAGACCCTGGGTCACACGACTAACCATTGCATGAAGCTCCGCCATGATATCCAAGATCTCATCAAGCATAAAATCATCACTCCTTTGCTGAACCCACCGAGTGGCATTTGGCATGACGTGCAATCCTTTCAATCACAGCCATTGCTGAGCACTCTCGAGGAATTTATTGCCTCCATGAATGCGCAACAACCAATTGGCCCTGACCCAATCAACGGAATCAAAAAAGGCATTGGCAATGAGTCAGAGGAGGGTCATTTGACTGAAAAATGGGTCATAAGGGCAGATGATGCTCCTACAAAGATGCAGAAGGGAAATGACGAACCTGAAGGAAATACTAGTGAGGTGATAGTGTTTGGAACCGCCGCTACTAAAGTAAATATGGATGCTCTTGGAAATTTAATAAATTGAAAATCATCTGTGACACTCTAATTAAGATCGAATCAAGTCTAGTATGGTCCATGATTGAGTCATATCAAGTTGAAGTCAAATGTCGAGTCCAGTCGAGTCTTCTAGTTAGTCTGTTATCGAGTTTATTTGTCAAGTCTTCATCGAGTCAATCGAGTTAGGTGGTGTAATCCGCTGCTAGTTGAATAAAATCGCATTCTGCTTGATTTAGTGTGCCAAGTCATGAATGTATGGATCATTAAGACAAAATAAAGAGAGAGAGAGAGAGAGAGAGAGAGAAAGAAAGAAAATCACTTTTTCAAACGATCATGGAAAATACTTTGTTAATAAATCTTTGCATTGAAAAGGATCCCCAAGTGATCAAAGCAAATTTTGTGCCAAAACCAAGGAGGAGTAGAGAATTGATTAGCTTTACTTTAAGAATTTAAAGATGCTCTTGCTCAATCTTGAAAAATGAACCTGGAACTTGAAGCTTGCTCACCATCCCCTTTTCTCAAATACCAAGCCTCAAAGATGAGCCCAACCAGTCTAAAGCCATAAACTTGGTCCTTGATGGTAGCCATACATTTTAAATGAACTTCTTCTTCTAAGAAAAAAAAAGAGGAAAAAGAAAAAAAGAAAGAAGCTCGCTAGGATGAAAACCCGAAAGGGCGCCTAGGCAAAAGTTAGAGCACAAAAAAAAACATAAAAAAAGAAAAAGAAAAAGGAGCTCGCTAGGATGAAAACATGCGTGTTGATTTCAAAAATCCTAATCCTAGCCAGTCAAAATCATAGAGAGAATAAGAGATAGTAAGGAAGAGAAAAGAAAGGAAAGAGAAAAAAAAAAAGGCAGAAAATAGATAAGATTGAGAATTCTTGAGCACTTCAAAGTAGATCATTGACACATGAACTATCTCAAGACTTTGTGTTGTTCTAAAAGAAATTGGAAATGAAAAGAGAGATTTGAAAGTATCAATTAAGCTCACAATTTTGTGAGAGGCTCAACGGCTAAGAGGGCATAAAACAATGCAAAGATATCTTTGAGAAAAATAAAGAGTGATTTAGAGGGCTGATATTGCTTTGTGAATATGATAGAGTATGAATAAAACATGATGAGAGTTGTAAAGATTAACTGGCTAGTGAAAAGGTTAAAGAATCAACCGTCAAATAAAAAAGAAGAAAAGAAAAGAGAAAAGAGAATAAAGGAAAAAGTAGTTCATCATGGGCTACCACAGGTGACATGCACTCCCTAGACCCAAATGGCAACATGGCTCGAAAAGCCCACCGATTCTTGAAGCCTTATTCTTTCAAGACCTCCAGAACCGATGAACTACGTTTTGACCTGATTCCCACTTAGGGATAAGTAGGCGAACCTCCCAAGGTTCTCGGTCCATAACCATTCCTAAACCGAAAGCATCACCCTTTGCACCTTTGGTTTCCTTCCTTCAGACTAGGGGCAAACTTGTGTTTGCCTAGAGCCATATATGTACTGCCAAACCAGGGGCAAACAAAGTTTGCCTATCAGTATTGGGTTTCCCGCTTCAGCCCACCACATTCATGATGATTATCTCTAGATTGGGTGTAAATGCACTGCAAGCATCCTGTACCATCATGTTCTCAAAACCCTTGGATGAGCCTATTTGCCCTTTAGATTAGGGGCAAACTTCGTTTGCCAAAATTCCTCTATACCAGAGGCAAGTTCTCAAGTAATCAAGTTTATTTTGAAAGGATTGAAATAGAGTGCCTTTCATTCTATGAGCTAAAGCACTAATTTGAAGCATACTCCAGATAGGCAAAGAATTCGATAAATCGAAAAGGGAAAGTTTTCAAAGTGTTGGTTTATCAGCAAAACACTAACATTCGTAAGATGATGAATAATGAAAAGTGAGATGATACATTATTCACAAAGAAAGCACAATGATTCATAATGAATGTAGAGTTTGAGTCAGTCATCTTGAGTAATGCCTTCCCTTGATGAGTCAATAAATGGTCTCAAAATGTGTGGGTTTGAGATGATAAATAAAGATTTGAAAAGTCTCCATGAGCATCCTAAGAACAATACGAGCAGAGGTTTTTGAACACTATCACAACATAGTGCTAAAGTGGCAATATAAGAAGAGTCCAATACTAGGGGCAAAGGTGACTTCCCTCTTTCGACAGAATCGATGTGTTTCTTCCAAAGGTCCGCAAATGCATAAAATATTTTTCTTTCTATTAGCTCCGTTCAAATTCTTTGAGTCTGAAAACTCATCAAATTTTGAAAAATCAACTCTTTGAGTCCGCGGACTCTCGAACTTTTGTGAAATCAATTCTTTAAAGTGACTCTGAAAATTAAAATTTGGTTCTTTGAGCACGAGGAGACTCCCGAAGCATTAGTCCTCAATGGCAGCTTCTCTTCATAAGCTTTAGTCCTCGATGGCAACCTTGCATTAGTCCTCAATGACAGCATCATTTTTGTTAGTCCGCAATGGCACCTGCATTAGTCCTCAGTGGCAGCATCATTTTTGTTAGTCCTCAATGGCAGCAGCATATGCATTAGTCCTCAATGGCAGCATCATCTGTGTTAGTCCTCAATGGCACCTGCATTAGTCCTCAATGGCAGCAGCATCTGCATTAGTCCTCAATGACAGCATCATCTGTGTTAGTCCTCAATGGCAACCTTGCATTAGTCCTCAATGGCAGCAGCATCTGCATTAGTCCTCAATGGCAGCATCATTTTTGATAGTCCTCAGAGGCATCTGCATTAGTCCTCAATGGCAATCCTCGTAAGTCCTCAATGGAAATCCCTGTTAGTCCTCAATGGCAATCCCTGCTAATCCTGGCGAGCATCTGTATTAGTCATCAATGGCAACCTCGCATTCGCGTTAGTCCTCAATAATTCTTCGAGTCTCATTCAAACTACCGATTTTGAAAATTGAAATTCTTTTGAGTCGAATTGACTCCAATGTTGTAAATTGGAATTTTCGTTTAGCCAAGTTGACTCCGATTTGGAAAGATGAAATTCTCTTTGAAAATTTGAAATCGTTCGAGTCAATCCGACTTCCAATTTTTGGAAATTAGAAACTCTTTTGAGTCTGGTTGACTCCCAATCTTTTGAAATTAGAAATTCTTTTGAGTCTGATTGGCTCATATTTTTGGAAATTAGAAATTCTTTTGAGTCTGATTGACTCCCAATCTTGTGAAATAGAAATTCTTTGAGTTCGGTTGACTCCCATTTTTGTAAAAATTCCTTTGTGAAATAGAAATTCTTTAAGTCCAGTTTTATGAATTTAAACTTCTTTGAGTCCGATTGACTCCTGGTTTTGTCCGATTTTTGCAAAATAAGAAATTGAATCAAGTCTGATTGACTCATGATTTAGGATTTGAATTTGGATTTGATTTGAGTCAAATTGACTTCGGACTTGGTAAAATTGAATTTGTTTGAGTCTGACTGACTCTTGATTTCAAAAAAATGAATTAAGTCGAGTCTAGACGACTCCTAATTTAGCATTTGAATTTGAACTCGAATTGAGTTGAATTGACTCCGGACTTGATGAAACGAATTTTTGAAAGTAAATGAAATGAAATTTGTTTGACTAAGAAGGGAATTTGTTTGAGTCTAATGGGCTCTCGATTTTAGAAAATCGAATTAAGTCCGAAAGACTCCGAATTTTTGGAATTGAACTAATTCGAGTCTGACTGACTCCAAAATTCTGAATTAAATTGAGTTAAGTCTGGTTGACTCCCAATTTTGAAATTTGAAAAGAATTTGAGTCTGTTCGGCTCCAAGTTTTGAAAGTTGAAAAGAATTTGAGTTAATTTGACTCCAAATTTTGAAAATTGAAAAGAATTTAAGTCTGATTGACCCCGAATTCAGAGCAAACATATCTGATGAGGCCGAAGGGCTGCGGATCATTGTGAGAAAACATATCCGACGGGACCGAAGGGCTGTGGATTTTTCAGAGCAAACTCACTCGACGCTAGAGTATAAGGCGCGAAGCGCATCTCAATCAATCAGATGATTCTTGGAAGACACTGGAGTATAAGGCGCGAAGCGCATCTCAGTCTTTTAAAAAAGTGTGGTTCCTGATTTAACACCGGAGTATAATGCGTGAAGCGTATCTCAGTCGATCGGATGATTCTTGGAAGACACTGGAGTATAAGGCGCGAAGCGCATCTCAGTCTTTCAAAAAGCGTGGTTCCTGATTTGACACCGGAGTATAAGGCGCGAAGTGCATCTCAGCCGATCAGATGATTCTTGGAAGACACTGGAGTATAAGGCGTGAAATGCATCTCAGTCTTTCAAAAAGCGTGGTTCCTGATTTGACACCGGGGTATAAGGCGCGAAGCGCATCTCAGTCGATCAGATGATTCTTGGAAGACACTGGAGTATAAGGCGTGAAGTGCATCTTAGTCTTTCAAAAAGCGTGGTTCCTGATTTGACACCGGGGTGTAAGGTGCGAAGCGCATCTCAGTCGATCAGATGATTCTTGGAAGACACTGGAGTATAAGGTGCGAAGCACATCTCAGTCTTCCGGAAAGCGTAGTTCCTAATTCAACACTAAGGTATAAGGTGCGAAGCGCATTCTAGTCGATTAGATGACTCTTGAAGAATGTCGGGGAATTAAAGATAGGAAGCGCATCTATGACGGTTGTGACTTTCCCAGAATAGAATGACATCATAAGTAGAATGGCATAGGGTGCATTTTTGATACTAAGAAAGAACAATATGCTGCTGAGACATTATATGGAGCACAAGATTGCTTGAGCACGTGCATCACGATAAGATAGGTGCAATCATCCGTATGACTATTTGCGCCTGTGTGTGTTTGACCCTTGCCCGAACTACGTCTTGTTCTGATTCCTGAATGGATATGTAGGCAGCTCATTATCGAGCACGACCAGCGTGAACCATTGCCGCGCGCATGTTCTCGTTTTGCAACGCATTTTGTTTTTACCTAAATTTGACAGTTTGGTCAAAGGCTTGTCTTCACACAGGCTTCGACATTCGCTTGTGAAACGCGTTGCTCCACAAGCTCTCTCTAAGAGGGGCAAACTGTAGACACCCCGATTTTGACCAAACGTCGAATTAAGGAGAGTGTCACCTCCATATCCGATGATGATAAGGACCGAAAAATTTGAAGTATTCCAAGCTCTTCAGAAAGTTCTCCAAAGGCGGTAAAATTTTCACAGAAAAAGAAATACCGGGTATTTAGGAGAATTCAGGAGTGAAAACATCACATTCGGCAAAGATCCCCGAAAATAAGTTTTTTGAAGAAAAAGGAGAAAAGAAAAGACCTAAAAGGGGAAGTTCAATGGAAACCGACACACGGAAGTTGTTTACGGCACTCAGTGAGTGTCGTACGACACTCAGTGAGTGCCGGACCGGCTCTCACTAAATGCCGCCGACATTTTCTGACTGCCGTTTGCTTTTAAAGTCTGTATTTTGTGGTACAATACGTATATGTATGCGGATAAAAATAAAAAACTGATAAAGTAAGGCTGACATAAAAGCGGCAATCAATAATTTGGCGCGGCTCTTAGTAAGTGCCGCGCGGCAGTCATGGAGTGCCGCCGCGGCTTTCACGGAGTGCCGTTCCGGCATTCCCAGAGTGCCGCGGAAGACTTCCTGACTGCCGTTAACTCCAGCAATCTCCTTTTTTCAGAAAGTACGCATTGTACCACCAAATGAGATATTTACACCTATCTTTTACTCCGAATTCACTGAAAATACCTGGGTTATTTTGTCTATAAAAGAAGAGGGATCTTCCTTGGGATGGAGAAGGAGAGAGATATACCATAATATACCACTATGACAAAACATGTTTGGGAGAGATAAGGAGTTTTTGAGAGCTTAAAGAAGAGCTTGGAAGATCTTCAAAGTAGAGAAGCTTTGGGGATAGTTTGGAGGTGATCCTCTAATCATAAGTTGTCTCCTTTTCATTCTTTCTTTTAAGCCACTAATCTTATTTAAGTTTTCATTCTTTTTTTTATTTCTTCTTAGCTTGGTTAGAAAGCATCTATGAATTTGAAGTAAACAAGTTTTTACCAAAAGGCTCTTTGATGGGTTTAGAGCATTAGCTCTCTTTCTCTTCTTTATTTCATTTCTTCTTTTTGTCTATACTTTTCTTTTGAGATTCTTGGAGATCTTTAATATCTCTCTTGAAAGCTCTTGAGTTTGATATTTTGAATCTCATGTAAGCTTATGCTTTACATGAGAGACAAAGTTTGATCATCACTTCATTTTATAAGCAAATTGATCGATCCAAGTCCATACTTATGACTTGGGTCCCCTAGCTTGGTGTTTCATGGAATCCTTTCTATTTTCCTTTGAGACTCATGAGCATTAGTCATGTTTTGATCTCGAATGACCCTAAAGGGAAAGCAGAGTTAGGTTTAGAATAAGCCAATGTCCATGGCTTAGTTGGTAAATGTAGCAAAAAGGATGATAAATCCAATATTGGAGCAGTGAGTTCATAAACCAGTTTTGATCATAGATTTTTAGTTGATAATCTAACCGTTGGAATTAAGTGAAATCAACGGGAAAGTGTCTATAACTCAAAGTTCTACCACTGTAATTTTTGTTTTAAGGAGATTTCATGTTTAAAGTGGTTTGGTCATGAGTTTTGTGAAGTCATTACAATCTGTCCAGAGTTTCAGAACAGTAACACTCTTTTGAAATAAGTAAATCAGAACCTTAATAAAGTATTTATGACCCAAAATAATTTTTTCTAAGTAGATTAATGTGTTAGGAAGTCACCCTAAAAAGAACAAATCATTTATGATTTTTTTGCTATTTTTAGAAAATCGTACAAGAACTCTTGACCGAAGGATGTCGAATGCTAAGTGATGTCTGGTTTTTGTCCAATTCCCAGAGATCCAACTGTTGAAACTTTAACTTCTTTTTTGGGTTAAAAGCTAGACACACAGAGGCATGTTTTGTACATAATTCATCAAGATCAAACCACGGGAACCATGCTTTTTATTTCTTTAAAGTTATGATCTGCTCTCAGCAATTTCCAGAATTCTGCAATAGTTTTAATCAATCCTATGAATAATGGCTTAGATGATATTTTCATAAGTTAAGGTTCAAACCATGTTTCAATAATAATTAGTTAAGCTAGAATTCAAAGTTTAAATGATATAAATCACTGAGTATTTCATAATTTATTCTTGTTCATGTACATGTTCATCCATATGGCTTGACACTTATAGTTAGGACTTAGTTGCTTTAGATTTAATTAAATTTGGTAGATTTAAGCTAGAAATTTAGAATTGTTATTTCTAACTTCATATCTTGTATACCATGTGGACTAATCCTTTGTTTCGTAGTGCTATTAAGGTATGATTTCTTGAATCCCTCTTTAGTTTACTTTAATTTCTTGATTTTATTGATTTTTCAATCTTATGTGCGACACCTTAGAATTAGGACTTGCTTTACTTGTATATATGGATTAGAGACTCTTTTCCTAGGTTTTATCTATTTGCATGCATTTGCACGTTTTAATATCGCTGCTGGATCCCGGGTAAGTTCTCTTGTCCCCTATTGCATATCATATTACTTACTACTCGAATTATGTGATTTTTGAATGATATTTTATCATTTGCAATCTTACACCCTTTAGACATGCTTTTGTAATGTATATCTATACATATGTATTAGTTGAGGGCACATCTAAATTAATTATTCAATTAAAAGGATGTTAAGTAGAGGCCTATCGCGAGATAGGATGAGAAGGGGTGTTTTAGTTCGATGGGCTCCTTCCCTTCTCATTCCATAATCCCCGGACCTAGTCAATCTCTGGTTTCTGAAAGATCAGTTTGCTTTAAAAATGGTTTCTTAATTTTCCTTTTAAAAATTAAGTGGCGACTCATTTGTTTTGTTTTGTTGTTTTAAATTGAAAAGATTTTTTTTTAAAGAAAGTTGTGGGTAAGAAAAATGCGATATCCACACCCTTGTTGTTGTGTGACTCCTTTCCCTTTATCCATCCGTGGTATTGTCCTTGATCCGCTTGCCACACTAGATGATCGGTACTCAATCCCGGTTCTCCCTTACTCGGACACATGTAACAAAGCCCACACACCAAAATTACACTAATCATTGAGGAAAAACATGATTTAGACTCCATAAAAGAGTTTTCTTAACACAAACAGCCCCCCAAGGGCAAAATTGTCATTAATAAAGTATATCCAATTTTTACACCAAAAGATAGGTCTTTGAGTCCCGGTTCCAACACAAAAAATGGCACGCAAATCCGAGTTCTATAGAAGGAGATATGCTCATTTTCGTAAAAGTGGACAGTCTAATTTTACAGGGGCGGATCGATCCGCGAAAAGGCCGAATCGATCCATGAAGCCATTTTTTAGTAGAAAGTCCCCCGAAAAGGGGTGGATCGAACCGCGGGAAGGCCGCATCGATCCGGCTTCAGCAGAATGGTTCCCTATTGCTAAAAAAACATCATTTCTCAAGTCCAAATATCTCCAAACATCACCAAACTACATGGAAACATCCATGATCATTCCAAAATCAATTCTAGTTGTTTCTAAACATCAACACAAGATATCCAAGTGTATGCTAAGCCAAATTAAACACCAAATTCTCTTGTGAACTAAGAATTTGCGTAAAAGATCACATTACTCCCGATATACACATGACCATTCAAGATAAGGAACCAAGTTAAGGTTTACAACTCAAAAATTTCTTCAACATATCCAAGTTCCTTCCCAACTTTACACATGGCTCTTGACTTGTAAACACAACTTACACATTGGTGCAAAATCAACAACGACATCCAACTTCACTTATTACAAGGCTTCCAAAACCCAAGCTCTTTATACATTGTCAACGTAAAGGTACATTCTAAATATAAACTAATTAGTCATATGAACATATACACATGGACACAACTCCCACGCCCAAACCCATCACGCGGATCATTTCCTCTCCTCCTCTCGTGTCGTACCTATGATGGTTATTTAATAACCACAATAGAAAACATATTTTTTGTTTAAGCTTTCGCTTAGTGAGGGAACTAATCATGCTATTGGAATGTTCAATATGCAAATGCAATAATCATTATAAGTATTGACAATTGATCGCCGGAAAGTCAAGTATCTCAAGCCACCACCCCCGGGTCCTTCTTACCCCAGAAATTCTCACTCTTTTATCGCATATAGCGTATCACACTCTCTTGTGATCCCGAAGGCATCACCGTTCCATCATCTTGGTCGTCACCACGCCCCGCTCATTGAGGGCTTACCGTCCCTTACATATGGAACCTATAAATGGTGACCACTACTTGACTTCCCTTTGATCCATATAAGCACATACCAACTAAGCATATACATGACAATTTACACATAATTGACATGCTTGGATTCCAAATTCATCAACACATAATAACATAAGCATGAATTATATAACTATAGATAACAATTATGACAATCACATATCTAAACACCCAATTTTGGGATTAGAGCACTCACCTCCTCAAATTGTTAGCAAATTAAGCCCAAGAAATTCCATTTCCTTCCAAGTTTTAGCTCATTTGTTAATCGGTGATAATCCTTGACACGAAAATATTTTGTGTGTGCATGTGTGCTATACCCAAGTGTAGGTAGACGTGCAAGTAGTATTCTGGTTAAGACCAGGTCGATCCCACAGGGAAGGGTTGGAGTTATAAACTTTGACTAAACTCGAAAAGAAAATAAAAATTCAAATGTTTAAAAGGAATGTGAAACACGGAGTTTCACTGATTAACTACTACTAAATTAAAGCAACTAAACTAATTTATCAATTGACTAACTAACTAGCTAAAGCGATATTAAAAATGATTTTTAACTTTATAAAAAGAAGCATTGGGATCACACAAATCCGCAGTGACCTAACCATCTAACACGCAGTTTCATTAAGCTCTAAGGAGTACGTCTCTCTATAGTATTCCGTATTTTCTAAAGATAAAGATTCAATACTCCTTTCATGACCGGGACTATATCATCACAATTAATTCAAAAATACATGAAGGCGGTTTAAAACAATAGTCAAGACTCGCACTCTGAATGGTGTTAGCATTTAAAGTGGTTTACAAAAGTTATTGAAGAAAAATACCTTAAGGCTTAAAGTTTAGAAACTGTTTTGACAAACTGAGCATTTGGGGACAGTCTGATATCAAATCTCGAAAACAAAAAGTCTAGGAATACTGCAAAGGACCTTCTCAAGAATCTGAAGGCTCGATTGATCGACGCACTTTCGATCGATCGAACATCATCATCTTTCAATCGATCGAAATGTCTTCGATTGCTTGATTGTACCTCTAGTTCGATTGATCAAAACAACTTCAATCGATCGAACGCATGTTTCAAACTGCTGCATGGCAGAGGCTGGAGATCACTCTTTCATCGTGATCTCCCAACTCTAGGACTACTCAGATATGGTCTAAAGTGTCTCAGATTGGTTTTTAATGTATAAACTCATTAAGGCTACGTTTGTTTGTGATTTTAACATAAAAATTATCAAAACTACGGTGTAACAATAACCTAACATGCAAAACTAAGATTATCTTCACTTATACTACTGAAATCTATAAACAAATTATAAATAAGCGAATATAACAGAACCTGAGACTTTGTATTATAACCAAACTTCTTGAATATCATAAAACAACCAATATCAACCTTTGAAACCTACAAAACAATGTAAACTCTCTTTCTCTCACTATGTAAACTAATGAAAATAAAGTTGGGCGTCCTTATGGACGTGAATACAACTAGTATAAATAGAAAAACCTTAGGCTAGGGTTACAACGAATGTTTCTGTTGCATGCGCATAAGTTTCTGATAAAAGCCTGTTCGATCGATCGAACGAACTTCACTCGATCGCTTGAACTTGGAATTACTCAAGCGCTTGAACAAACTTCGATCGATCAAAACCTAGATCGCTTGAAGGTTCTTCGATCGCTCGAACTTTACATTTCGTATTTTACTTGTTTTGCTTGTAATTCAACTTTATCCTTTATCTGTCATTTATTCTTGCACACAACACAACAACAATCTGCACCAATAACAGCTAAAACAACATAACTTATCACAGATTTGTTACATTGTAAGTTAACTGGTATAATAACACAAACTAGAGATAAACTAGGGAGTTGCAAACTAAATCAGTGCATTGTCTTCTTTTAGCGTAGTTATATTTTGCAAATATCCCCGCTTGTCATAACCCCCAACTAGCTTATTGCTAGTCCCTAGCAATAAAACGATACTAATGGAAGCGAAACTAATACTACAATGACTAAAAGGAAGTTAAATAACCTTAAAACAAAATAAGATAATCCCTAAGTCACTTTCACAGGAATCGCGATTGCATTTAGCGTATGCAACAAGCCTTTAAACCGCTAGGTTACCCCTAGTGGATGAGTGTTGTCTCGTGAGGTTTTATAGTGAATATACCCACAAAATTCTCCATTTTAAGTTCAAAAGGATATAGAAAAACTTTTAAACACTCCCTCCTATTCAACTGTTAACTTAGCTCTACAAAGACATATTAAACTCAAGCAAACCATGAAAGAAATCCACATGCTCCTTATGCCACCAAGATAGATATAACATATGTATCATAGTTATGTATCCGTGTGTGTTGTGAAGTTAACAACTATGCGTCAAATCTTATTTTGAGTTATTTAGACTATTAGACTTCCAGGACTTGTAATTTCAACTCAATTCTCACATGGGTTTACACTCATAAATGAACATCTCACTGAAACTTGCTTAATAATGATCACATATGATATGAAAGCTTTGATAAGAGTGAATTTTTGGATACTAATGCTTTCATACTCGACTCTATAAAAGCCGAACATTTGGAGTGTATAGTCTCACAAAAAGGATACTACCTATTAGAGGAGCGAACTACCGTAGATAACTCAATTTACATGTTCATATTCAAACTAAGTCATTAAGAATCATTAAGGCTTTGACTTGTCGATTTTTTATATAGTAGGATAGAAATGAGAGGGAAAAGAATCACATACCTTTAGTATGTGATGGAGTCTAATTTTTTCTTCATCACTTCATTCCAACCATCCTCTATTTTCATATCATCATTTTTTTTAACAGAACCCGAATGAGGCCACTCCCACAACTACTCCCTTCTAGTCACATACTTCAACAATTTAATCATAATAGATGTGCAACGAGGTCTATTGAGGTCAAAGTATAAGATTAGGAGTTTGGATTTTCATAGTAGTATTGGCGATATTTAATCAGTGTGGGTTAGGCATGAAACAGGTTCTTGGATATAGATGATGGTATATGAAAGTTTAAGGAGTGAATAACGATGGCTTAAATCATTTTCTTAATTTCTTAGTTTTAGCACTTAAGTGTTTATTGAGTTTAGTTGGTAGATCCTGAACGTTCTCCTCTAATAAGCAGCCAAATTGAAGAAATGAATGAGACCATTCAACGAATTTTATAACTATAATCAAGAAAAGCAATTTGAGTTTGTATGACAATTCCCTCAGAAATGCAGATTGGATCGAAGGCTTCACTAAGGGTAATTAGTTTCCACTACTCATTCTTTTAGCACAATAGCCGTATTAACTCTGTTTTAGGTTATCTACATTGCCATCAATGAGCGCATATGAATGTTGGATACATGAAAGGTCACACACATGCAATCATCCTAGTGATACTAGAAAACGTGTGAACTCAATTCATACAAAGATGAGACTATTATGAATGTGTCATTGCATGAAAACAGCTAAGCAAGAGTGAATGTTCAAAGTTATTCTACCACTATAGTTCAAAAAATTTCAAAATTTTTAATTTTCAATTTGAACCCAATTCTACTTTCAATTTTCAATTTGAACCCAATTCTACTTGAGATTGTATGCTATATGCAACCCAATTCTACTTGAGATTGTATGAATTATGCAATAAAATTATCCAGATTGCTAAGTGTGAACATGTATAGGTGATTATCTATCTGCATCCCACCCCCAACTGAAAATAACAATGTCCTCAGGAGTTGATTTTCAAATGAAAATAGATTGATATCACCTGACAATAGATGGAACAACAACAATAATAGCAACTTGTAACCTAAGAATACAATCTCCAAATAGTCAAAATCAAAAGAAATAATATATAATGACAGAACATGATCTATACAAAATAATATATCCAATCACTGGAATGATAAAACAATAAAAGTATAGATCAGTGATCATAATGTTCAAAATAACCACAGAGTCCCAACATAGCCAAACAACAAAAAGAGTACTAAGAGAGCAGAGATAAAGAATAGAAATAAAATAAACTACAACAAAACTCCCAAACTCTCGACTAACATAAACAACTAATCATCAGCAATATCGGATAAAATCTCAATCGGTGCAGCAAGAACATCCGTATCGCCACCCTCAGCAACCGAAGGCTGTGGAAGTGGGGTCTCAGAGATAATCGGTGGAGTCGTGGACGTGGATGGAGCAGCAGGATCAGTGGATGGTGGTGGTGGAGCAGATGATGATGGGTCTGAAGTGGGTTGTATAGCCGGAGGGGGTGAAAATTGCCCTAGCTCTCTCTCTCTCTCTCTCTCTCTCTCTATCTCTCTCTCTCTATATATATATATATCTTGAATCATTCAAAAATATGAGGGAGAAGAAGAGGCAAATAAAGTGTACACTGGACGTCTCATTTAAAAACAAGTCTTGATCGATCAAGAAAGTTAGATCGATTGAGCGTTCAATCGATTGAGGTTTTTCCAAGCGCTTGAGTACTGAAAACGTCGATCGATCGAGATGTTTCCGATCGAACGAAAACTAAAATTTCGAGAACACTTGGAACAGAATTCCTGTGTACCCCCAACTAACATAATCAGTTCTGGACATGCAAGAATACTCTAAAAGTAGGGCAAACACAGACATGTAATGCAGAATTGATTATCATAGTAAGATAAAGTTATAATTTTATAAATATAAATTTTAATAGCATCCTTTTGCAAAATTATAACCCCCAAATTGGAACTTAAGACCTTGTTACAATGAAAACTAGAATGTAAAACTAAAGAAAAACAAAGTTGTTGTTTAGGAGTACACTTCAATTGCTAAAAGATGGACACATGAATAAAACAACTGAAGTGAAACACTATGATTCAAACATGAAAACTTCTTCTTCCACACTTGCTTCATACTCCACCAAATTTTTAAAGATGGAGTCCAAGCTAGACAATTCATGATTCCAGAAGGATCTGAAAGGGTCAAGAATATCATCCAAGGCATCTGAAAGCTCCAAAGCATTGAAAGCGCAAGCAAGAGGTGATCTTGGTGAGCCTGACGGCGTCATAGATAAAGGAGTGTAACTCCTTACCTATTCTTTCTCTTGCGGTGGAGTGCTAGGAGACCCTATGTGAGGTCCATGAAATAGTAAGTGTGGAAGGAACACTGGTAAACCGTTGTCGTACATAGTGATAATCCTGGATAAGGAAAAATAGAAGAAAACAAAAAGAAAACAAGACAAGAAAAAGCAGGAAATAGAAACAAATGAAGCAAAAGAGAGGAAAAAGAAATTGTCCAAACCTCACTATTGGCATGAATTCCCAACGTGCACTAGCTGGTAAGGGGCATTGGAGCCTGAACAACAAGTAGCTTAGGTGCACGTAGAGGTATAGGACCAGCTCGAGAATGAGAAAAACATCAACAAATGTAAAAACAGCGTTATGGCATTCAGGCACAACATCTTGTAAGTCATTCAAGTCCCACAGTTCCCACATCGAGTCATTCTCCCACTGCTCTAGGAGTTCGTCAGTAACTTCACCAACAAAGTAACCCTCCTCTTTTCCTTCTTTTTCAGGAAAATCCATGTGTTCAAAAGGATTAATATCGAGGATAGCAGGTGGGTACGGGATGTATCCATAAGAAATGTCAATGAGAACATTTGCATCTGGCCCTTCATATGGTAAAAGACAGAATGCTACCTCTTCAGCGATCCATGGAGGGTTTTGATATTTAGAATCGGCCCAAGAGCCTATCGAATGGACATCATCATCTCTTATTGCAGAACCTGTAGTTCCATAATTATGAGGAATAGCAGATTAAGAACAATGTCACATTCACAAAAGAAAAGGAGAAAAAGAGACATAAATGAAAATAATAAAGTGCAATAAAAGTAAAGAATACAACAACAATAGGAGAACACTCTTTGGTGTTTTAAGTAGATGAATAGCTAGGCTCATCCAATTGGATGTGCTCAGCTTCTGGTTGGAAGTTCTCTAAGAACGGTTTTAATCCTTGGCCATTGACCTTGAAACTCTCATCGTTCTTGGGATTTATGAGCGCAACAACTCCATGTGGAAAGACAGATTTAACTATGAAAGGACCTGTCCACCTAGAGTGGAGCTTTCCTGGAAAAAGGTGAAGGCGAGAGTCATATATCAAGACTTTCTGCCCGGGCTCGAATGTTTTATGAAAGATTGTTCGATCATGGCGAGCCTTCAGCCTTTCCTTATGCAACTTCGCAGAGTCATATGCACCTCTACAGATTTCCTCTAGCTCTGCGAGTTGGAGTTTTCTTAGCTGACCTCCCTCATTAATATCAAAGTTTAATGAGCATGTCTACCAATATGCTTTATGCTCAATTTCGACAGGGAGGTGACATGCCTTTTCGTACACTAGCTTGTACGGGGACATTCCCAGGTTTATTTTGTAAGCAGTACGGTTCGTTCATAGAGCATTGGTCATCTTGTATGCCCAGTCTTTCCTGTTGGAACTAACCATTTTTTTTAGAATATATTTGATTTCTCTGTTAACCAACTCTGCCTGCCCGTTCATCTGTAGGCGATAGGCTAAGGCGATTTTATGGTTAACCTCATACTTTTTGAGAAGTGACTCCAAGGGTCTATTGCAGAAATGCTTTCCTTGGTCACTAATTAATGCCTTGGGGGTTCCAAAACGTGAAATAATATTTTCTTTTAAGAAAGAAATAACTATTCGATGATCATTTCGCCTTGTTGGGATTGCCTCTACCCATTTCGAGATGTACTCCATAGCAAGGAGTATGTACTCACAGTTATTTGACTTTGGGAATGGGCCCATAAATCTATGCCCTAGTAATAAAAAATTTTAATTGTGATAATAGGAGTTAAGGGCATAGAGTTCCTTTTTGAAATTGTACCAAACTTTTGACAGCATTGGCACGATTTACAAAAGGAATAGGCATCTTTAAATACGGTGGGCCAGTAGAAACTATTGTGTAGGATTTTTGTGCGGTCTTTTGTGAAGCAAAATGGCCACCGCAAGCTTCGGAGTGGCATGAAGCTAAGATCACGGTTATATCCTCATTTGGAAAGCAACGTCTGATGACCTGATCGACACAATACTTGAATAAGTACGGGTCATCGAAGTAGAAATGACATGCGAACGAGAGGAATCTTTTTTTATCTTGATTTAACAAATGACTCGAGGTCTCTCCTATGACTAGATAATTTACTATATTCGCATACCAGGGCGAATTGGAAATCGTCATCAGTTGCTCATCTGGGAATTCATCCTTAATCTTTATTGGTTCAGTATTATCAACAAACATTAACCGAGACAAAAGGTCAACGACCACATTCTATACTCTTTTTTTATCTTTGATTGTGATATCGAACTCTTGGAGTAGGAGTATCCAACGAATTAGCCTTTGTTTAGCGTCTTTCTTAGATAACAGGTATTTGAGGGCCGAGTGGTTTACAAAACAGACAATTGGGGACCCGATTAGATAAGACCTAAATTTATCCAAGGCGAAAACTATAGCCAATAGCTCTTTTTTAGTAGTTGTATAATTCATTTGAGCTTCATCCAGCGTTTGATTGGCATAGTAGATAGCGTAAGGCTTATTATCCTTCCTCTGTCCTAGAACTGCGCCAATGGCGTAGTCGCTAGCAACGCACATCAATTCGAATGGCAAACCCCAGTCGGGTGCCTGTATTATTGGTGCGGAGATAAGGTGTTCTTTTAATACATCAAACGATGTTTGACAGCTTTCCGACCACTCAAATGGTGTGTCTTTAACGAGTAGTTGACAGAGTGGTCGGGATATTGCACTAAAATTCTGGATAAATCGACGATAAAATCCCGCATGCCCCAGAAAAGAGCGGATGCCTTTGACTGTGTGGGGGATAAGTAGATTCGAGATTATGTCAGCTTTTTCTTTATCCACTTGGATACCTTTGTCAGAGATAATGTGGCCAAGTACTATTCCTTTGGTCACCATGAAGTGACACTTTTCCCAGTTTAACACCAGGTATTTTTCTTCGCATCGTGCGAGCACACGTTCAAAATTTTCAAGATAGTTGTCAAAACTATGGCCGAACATACAAAAATCGTCCATAAAGACTTCAAGTATTTGCTCAACCATATCACTGAAGATACTTAACATGCACCGCTGAAAAGTAGCGGGTGCATTGCATAAACCGAAGGGCATACGACGGTAAGCAAAAGTACCGAACGGACACGTGAAAGTTGTGTTCTCTTGATCTTCAAGAGCAATTTCAATTTGGTTATACCCACTGTATCCGTCCAGAAATCAATAGTACTTGTGACCCGCCACTCGTTATAGCATTTGATCTATGAATGGCAAAGGAAAGTGGTCTTTCTGGGTCACAGTATTTAGTGTTTGGTAATCGATACACATCCGCCATCCGTTGGGGATGCGTGTTGGTACTAATTTGCCATCTTTATTAGGGATAACCGTTATGCCAGATTTCTTTGGTACCACTTGGGTTGGACTAACCCAAAGGCTGTTAGAGATAGGATAAATAATCCCAATGTCAAGTAGCTTTAAAACTTCCTTTTTGACTTCTTCTTGCATGTTGGGATTCAGACGCCTTTGCATTTGTCATAAAGGTTTAGCGTCTTCTTCCAAATATATTTTATGGGTACAAACAGATGAACTTATGCCTTTGAGGTCAGCAATAGTCCATCCCAATGCTCCCTTATGTTGTTTTAGCATTTGAATTAGTTTACCCTCTTGTTCCTGATTTAAATTGGATGATATAATGACGGGGTATGTTTTCTCAGTTCCTAGAAAAATGTATTTAAGCTCCTTAGGAAGCTCTTTTAACTCCAAGTCAGGAACCTTGAAATTTGAGGGCATAGTTAGTTTTATTTTTGGAGGCAATGGTTCATATGGTGTTACCCACATGCATTTAGATCTATCCTCCTCTTTTGTTTCCAACATGAGGCAAGTTTGATTTAAATCAGCGTCGAATGGAGTAGAGTTTTTAGGTTGATAGTTAGTATCAAACTGTGATACTACTACTTCCAATGGGTTTTTGTAGTCAACAAATCAACCTCATCTTCAACGACAGTCTCGATGAGATGTACTTCTTCCTCATCATCGTATCTTGACATTTATAGTCATGTTCCTGAATACGATTGTCATTATGCCACTTCTTATTTTTATCGTGGCATCGATTGTGTTGCGGAATGGACGTCCAAAAATCATCGAAATTTGTGCACATGGGTTAGACACAAGTTCAGTGTCTAAGATTACAAAATCAACTGGGAAGACAAACGAGTCAATTTGCACAAGGACATCCTCTAGTATTCCTCTAGGATACTTAACAGACCTGTCTGCCAGTTGTAGTGCAATTCGGGTAGGTTTGAGTTCACCCAACCCTAGCTGTTTATAGACAGAGTATGGCAGCAGGTTAACACTCGCTCCTAGATCGAGGAGTGCGTTGTCTATCCTTTGATTTCCGATTTAGCATGAGACAGTAGGAGTACCGGGGTCTTTAAGTTTAGGTGGTAATTTATTTTGGATGATTGCGCTTGCTTGGCAAGCGACATAGGCGTGTTTCTTCACACTTTTCCGCCTCTTGACCGTGCATAAATCTTTAAGATACTTAGCATAGGCCGGTACTTGTTTGATAGCATCGAGGAGTGGAAGGTTTATTTTAACTTACTTAAACAGTTCCAAGAACTCCTGATTCTTTATCTCATTTTTAGACTTCTTTAGCCTTTGAGGGTAAGGTGCGGGGAGAGGGCATTTAGGTAATTCGTCCTTAACGGCATTTAGGTAATTTGTCCTTAACGGGCTCCTCTCCAGGCCTTCTCACAACTTCCTCTACTTCTATAGGAGCTTCCTCATTTGATTTTAATGATTCATTATTAGCAAATGGCTCCTCTTCTTGAGTAGAAGGTTGTTCTTTGTTCACCAGTTCCTCCTCTTCATACTCTTCCGGTGTAGAAAGAAGCGTATTGTGCCCTATAATCTTGCCACTTCTCAGAGTAGTTACGGCTTTAGTATGTTCTTGATTATTGGGACCATTGTTGTATCCCTTAGGGTTTGGAAGTGGTTGGGTAGGAAATGTTCCTCCTAATCCCTCTTGTTGTGCCTCTATTCTCTCTAACGTTGCGGACATTTTGCTCATTATTTGAATTAACTGTTGTGTTAAATTTACATTAAAGAGTGGATCTTCCTCTTGCACCTTTTTATGTGGTGGCACATACACATTTGATTGTTGGTTATTAGAGGGTTGAGCTTGGTTGTAATTATTAGATCTGTTTTGGTTGAATGGCTGGGACTACCTATTGCATTGCCCTTGATATTGGTTATTGTTGTTGTAGGGTTGTTGTTGATATTGATTCTGCGTCCCAGCATCATTTTTCAATCAAACCCGAGGTGATTTCATCGATTTTTATTATTTTGAAAATTGTTATTATTATAGGAATTCCCCGCCCCTCTATATCCTTGTATGGCATTCATTTCCATGGGGGCTTGTTCTTGAAAGTACGGTACATTAGGACAGTATTGAGTTGTGTGTCCCAACATATTGCATGTGCCGCAAGATTCTTCAGGCAAAACCTGCCTAGAATTCTCTCCTTTCATCCCTAATTCCTCTACCTTCCTTGCTAGTTCTTCGTATTTGGTCATCAGATGATCTTTAATTTTTAACTGATAGATAATTTTCTCCTCTGCACCTACTGACTAGTTACATGGAATGTCATCGGAATTAGACCATTCATGAGCATGTTCGGCTAACCACTCAAAGTGGGCTTCAACCTTTTCGGTGTTTTTGTGTAGAAATGGACCTGTGCTCATGGTTTCAACCAGTTTTTTCGTTTCACCATTTAGTCCTTCATAAAAGTAGCTAATGGTTCGCCATTTCTAGTACTTGTGGTATGGGCATGAGAGAAGCAAATCTTTGAAAAGCTCCTAAGTTTGAGTAAAGGTTTCATTGCTCTTTTGTTTATAGGAATTTATTTGACATTTTAGTTCAGTGGCCATGCGAGGTGGAAAGAATTTCTTTAAAAATGCAGTGTTCATCGCATGTCAGGTGAAGATTGAATTTGGCTTGAGGGTGAGTAGCCACGCTTTTGCTTTATCCTTTAGAGTGAAGGGAAATAGCATTAGGCGTGCCACATCTATAGGACAATTTTGTGAGAATGTTTTACAAACATCCTCAAAATCCTTGACATATAGATATGCCTTCTCGATCTCCATTCCGTGAAAGGTTGGAAGGAGTTGAATCATTCCGTTGCGAAATTGGAATTCGCCTGCATAGGGTGGAATGAGAATACAAGAAGGCGTAGGTGCGTTGATTCGTGTCCAATACTGCACTTTGAACTTCATGATTTTACCCTTATTGGACACAAATTATTACTCAAATCAGAGACTTAATGGATAAATTGTGCTTTTGATTGTTCTTGTTGTTACCCTCTTTTAGCTAATAAAGATATCTTTTTGTAGGGTATGTAAGCTTGGGTGAAGAGGAACCCAGCCTTGGTAGCATTCATGTAGTTGAAAAAGGTCAAGAAGAAGAATTTAAAAAGGGCGGATCGATCCGCCCTAATGAAGGGATCGATCCGCATGTTCAATGGAAACTTACTGTCTGATTCAAAAAGGGCGGATCGATTCGCCATAATGAAGGGATCGGTCCGCGATCTTCCCATAGCATTCTGCGAGAAGGATCTCTAAATGGATCGATTTGGCCAGAAGAGCGGATCGATCCGCGGGTTCTCGAAGAGATAGTATTTCCCCAGATGAAAGGCGGATCGATCCGCCAATCTGAAGGGATCGATCCGCGCCTCTGCTGATGACTCTCCCTTTTTATTACAAGTTTGCCATCTTTTGTATAAGCTATATATAGTTAGAGATGGATTTTTATTGGGGTGTGGTTGTTTTTACTTAGGTTAAGCTCTCTCTCTCTCTCTCTAATCCTCTCATCTCTCTCCCCCATTACTCCTCAACTACCAACTTTTACTTCCATTTTTAGTGTTAGAGAGAGAGGGGTGTGAATGTATTGAATGGTTGAAGTATATATTGAAGAATCTCTTGGATTTCCTATAGCATTTATGGTGATTTTCTCTTATTGGTATAATTTCTCCTCCCCTATCCTTAATATTGTTGTCATTATGGTCATGAGTAGCTAAATCATGTAGGTTGGGGATCATAAACCCACCATTGGACCCATGTGTGTTATTGGAAGGCTCTCACATTTTGAAGCATTTCTAGAGTTCATGGGTGCATGGTTTGATGTTTTGAGATCCCACTTCCAATGTCAAGCATTGGAAGTTGTTAAATCTCTAAACTCTAACCCTATACCCATGTATTGCATTGCAACATCTATCTAACATGTTGGTTGACTACCACATGTTTGATAGTTTGTCACAATGGGATTTTCTACTATAGAATGTGCTACAAGTGTGATAGTTATGTGTTCTTTGGTCCAAGGTGGGGGAATGCTCCCCAACCTCAATCTCTCCTTTTACAAAACCCCCAATTGTCAATTAAACTTAGCTTTACTCAAAGTTTACTTTCTCTTTTTCCTAGATAGTTATTGTAGTATAATCTTTTACAAATCAAACCAATCTCAAAGTCGCAAAGACTTAAATTTTATTTCTTAGTTTGTTAATTGTTCCTCGCATTATAATTGGTTATTAAGCACCCAACAAGCCTTGTTGCATTGCAATCCCTGTGGACTCGACACCCTACTGCCAACATAATACGTTTTAATAGGGTTAAATAAGAACTTGATTTTGACAAAATCAAAATGGCGCCGTTGCCGAGGATCGAACCCGGGTCACCTGCGTGACAGACGGGAATACTTTCCACTATACTACAATGGTGAGTCCGTTAAAATATAACAGAACCGAGTGCTCCCTGTAGACACCCCAATTTTGACCGAGCGTCGAATTTAGGAAAGCGTCACCTCCACGTCCGATGATGATAAAGACCGAAAGAATCGAAGTATTCCAAGCTCTTCAGAAAGTTCTCCAAACGCGATAAAATTTTACAAAAAGAAGAAAATATCAGGTATTTAGGTGAATTTAGGTATAAAACACCATTTTTGGAGAAAATCTTCGAAAAGATTTTTTTGGAAGAAAAAGGAGAAAAGAAAAGACCTAAAGGAGGAAGTTCAACAAATAACGGCACACGGCAGTATTCCACGGCACTTGGTGAGTGCCGGGTGGCACTCACTGAGTGCCGAAAGACATTCAGTGAGTGCCGGGCCGGCATTCACTGAGTGCCGCCGACATTTTCTGACTGTCGTTTACTTTTAAAGTCCGTATTTTGTGGTACAATACGTATGTGTAGGCGGATAAAAACAAAAAGTCTGATAAAGTAAGGTTGACAAAAACCCGGCAATCAACAATCTGCCGCGGCACTCACGGAGAGCAGTGTGGCAGTCCCGGAATGCCGTCACGGCAGTCACTGAGTGCCGCAGCGGCACCCACGGACTGCCGCAGCGGCACCCACGGACTGCCGCAGATGAATTCTGACTGCCGCCCTGGGCAGCAGTCTGTCTAATTTCAGGAAGTACGTATTGTACCACCAAATGAGAGATTTACACCTGTCTTTTACTCCGAATTCACTGAAAATACTTGGTAATTTTGCCTATAAAAGAGGAGGAACACATGCAAGGGAGGATACACAAGAGATACACCAAAAAAAATATAAAAAATCACTACCATTACACTAACATATTTTGAGAGAAAAAAGAGAGAGTTTAGAGAACGAGAGAGAAGAGCTTGGAAGATCTTCAAAGAAAGACTTTTGAGGATAGTTTGGAGGTGACCCTTTAATCTTGGTTGTGTTCTCTTTCTTTTTGAGCTTCTAATCTTCAAGTCATTTTTAGTTTTTCTTGATTAAATCTTAGAGTTTGTCTAGTAAGCTTAGGAGTTCTTGTTCCTAATTCTTTAATCTTTCTTATATTTCTTTTGTTTATGTTCCTTTCTTGAGATTCTTGGAGATCTTCAATATCTCTCTTGAAATCTCTTGAGTATGATCCTTTGAATCCCATGTAAGCTTATACTTTACATGAGAGTCAAAATTTGATCATCACTTCATTTCATAAGCAAATAGATGAATCCAAGTCCATACTCATGACTTGGATCCTCTAAACTTGGTATTTCATGAAATCATTTCCATATTCTCTTTGAAACTTATGAGTATTAGTCATGTCTTCAATCTCCAATGACCATCAAATGGTAGGAGAAAATGGTTTTGAGTCTAAGCCCATCTCCATGGTTTAGATTCCTTATCTTGATATTTCATGAAGTTCATTCATACTTCATTTAAAATCTACAAATAAGAAAGTCTTTAGTCTCCAATGACCATCAAATGGTAGGAAAAAATGGTTTAGTTTAAGTCCAACTACATGGTTTAATAGTTGGGGTTAACAAATAAAGTTGAACTTGACAAATGAAAACAGTGAGTTCACAAACTGATTTTTATCAAAGATTTTTAGTTCGAAATCTAACCGTTGAAATTTAGTGAAACCAACGGGAAAGTGTCAACAACACAATATTCTACCACTGCATTTTTTTGTTTTTAAGGTGGTTTCATGTCTAAAGTGGTTTGGTTGTGAGTTTTGTAAGAACACTACAATCTGTCCAGAGTTTCAGCATAGTAACACTCTTTTGAAATAAGTAAACCAATGCTTTAATAAAGTGTTTGTGACCCAAAATAATTTTTTCTAAGTAGATTAATTTGTTAGGAAGTCACCCTAAAAAGAACAAAGCATTTCTGATTTTTTGCTATTTTTAGAAAATCGTGCAAGAACTCTGGACAGAAGGTTGTAAAATGCTGAGTGATATCTGGTTTTTGTCCAATTTCCGGAGATCCAACCGTTGAAACCTTGATTTCTTTTTGGGTTAACAACTAGACACACAGAGGCATCTTGTGTCCAAAATCCATCAAAATCAAACCACGTGAACCATGCTTTTCTACTTTTTAAAGTTATGATATGCTCTCTGTAATTCATGAAAAACTGCTATTGTTTTTGTCTAATCTTATTTATCTCAACTCAAATGGACTCCTAATGTCTTGAGACCCAAATCATACTTTGAATAATGATAATTTAGCTTAAATCCAAAGGCTAAGTGACCCAAATTAGTGAATAAATCCATGTCTTATTCTTGTTCACATTCATTCATTCATGTACATTTAATGCTCATGATTAGAACTAGCTATTGAATAAAGTTGGGTTTCATGCTTGCTAGATCTAAGCTAGAGAATTAGGATTGATTACTTGATATCATATTATTATGTGAAAGCATGTGGACTAATCTTTTGTTTTGTAGCGCTGTTAAGGTATGATCTCTAAGACCCACCTTTAATTTATTTTAATTTCTTGATTTTATTGATTTTTCAACCTCATGCGCGACACATTAGAATTAGGATCTTGCCTTATATGTATATGTGATCAGAGACTCTTTCTTAGGGTTTTCTTTTGTTTGTATGCATTGCACGTTTAATATCGCTGCTGGATCCCGGGTAAGTTCTCTTGTTCCCCAGTGCATATCATGTTGCTTGCTACTTGAAATATGTGATTTTTGAATGATATTTTATCAATTGCGATTTTACACCCTTTGGACATGCTTTTGTGATGTATATGTATATATGTATTAGTTGAGGGCATGCTTAGATTAATAAATTTGATTAAAAGGATGTTGAGTAGAGGCCTATCGTAAGATAGGATGAGAGAGGGTGTTTTAGTCCGACGGGCTCCTTCCTCTCTCATTCCATAATCCCCGGACCTAGTTAATCTCTAGTTTCTAAAAAGATCAGTTTGCTTTGAAAATGGTTTCTTAATTTTCCTTTAAAAAATTAAATGGCGTCTCATTTGTTTTGAATTTGAAATTTTGAAAAAGAATTTTAAAAGAAAAGCTGTGGGTAGAAAGAAAACCTGCGATATCCACAATCTGGCGACTCTGCTGGGGATCGAACCCAGAATCTCTAGTTTCACGGACCAAAATTTTTTATTTTGACTTCACTTGAGGATTAGACTTGAAAAATGTTCTTTTAATCAAATTAATTAATCTTTGTGTGCCTGTTGTATTTCACTTGCATGTCCAACCAGTCGATCGCACGGAACTATGACCTTGGAGGCTCCGGGCAACCCGGTCGGTCAAGTCATCATGGGACTGTGTGATCACCCTTGATCTCGTACCATGATTTGGTATATGAAGCATCCTATCGGGTGTGTGTCAAGGGTCCCTTATTTGACCAAAGCCCGGCTTTTGCATAGTAGCTTCCATAGAACCTTTCAATCTTAGGAAATCAATTATTGATTAGGGTTATGTGTTAGGAACTTTTGTATGCTCGGAAGGGATTACTTGAGATGATGACGATACTTACTTGATGAAAGATGTATAACCTTTTAATCACCTTTTAGCAATTTCTCCTCATGTTCCACGACATTTGGAGAACATGCCGAACCCTGATTATAAGATTATACTTCTTATATCATGCTAGCTAAGCATCATTGACCTTGTATGCATCCGAATTCATGGAAAGTACGGTGATAATCCGACCATGTGATCCTCCTACCCAAAGAGTTTTGAGTCCATCTTTGAAAGCAAACAGTTCTTGCCATCTTTATTCCAAGAATTTTCAATCGCTTTTTTTCAAAAAAATCTTTGGAGCTCACTCTTTGATTAAAACTCCAAACTAACCTTTGTTAAGGTATATTTTCAAGGGATTAATTTATATTCATTGTGTCGGAAATTTTGGGAATTGTTTTTCAATCCAATCATCTTTATTGAAGAAATATTTTTACATTCTCATCCTTGAGAATTGTTTTTGAAAGATCTCATCATTTTAAGAAATGTCTTTTGAAAAATTTTGAACACCCGACCTTTGAAAGGGTAGTGAGGATCACAATGAGAGGAGAAATCAGCGCACTTGATATGGGCGAGGATTTTATGTGCCTATGTGCTTATATGTTAGGATTAGGATTTTCTCTTTTTTTGAGCATATAGAGTAGGCACACACGCGCACATGCATTGCATCCGCGTGACATATAAAAGGAAAGTTTTTGTTTAAAATGACTTTGTGTGATAAAATAAAGATAAAAAGGGTTTTAAAAGAGGATTTTTCAAATTTGTAGGAGCAAAAATAGCAAATCAAGCGTGGTTTAGGGATCCCACGGCGAGGCTAGTTAGAAGGGAATACACTGACATGGCTGAAGAAAGAAATAACGAAGAAATGGTCGGGTTAAGAATACTGGTAGAACAACAAGCGGAATAGATGAGGCGACAGGTGGAAAACATGAACCGTATGATGGGGATGATAGAAGAACTGAATCGTCGACCACCACATGTAGTTCCGCCCGTTATAGACCCACCTTTGGGAGGAGGAGAAGGAGATTGGTTCGACGATCAGGAAGCACAATGGGCTGATGCACTGCGGGCCAACAGAGACAGAGAGAAAGCTGAGAAAGAGAAGCAACTGACCGAGAAAATAGAAAAGTTGGAAAGGGTGATGCGCAAAGCTCAGGGAGTTGATACCTATCTAATAGAGTTAGAAGGCCTGTATGACGGGGTCAACGAGACGCTGTCTGCCGGGTTCAAAATTCCGGTCTTTGATAAATTTGATGGCACCGAAAATCCTCGCAGTCATATAAGAATGTGTATTGGGGCTTTCCAACTGAGCAGCTTGAGCACAACTATGATGGCGGTTCTATTCCAACAAACTTTGACTGGGGCTGCTCTGTCCTGGTATCTTACTCTCGAACCAAGCAAAACCAGGGTGTGGAAAGAAGTGATTAAGGCATTTGTGGCACAATACGAATATAATCAGGATTTGGATGTCACTGTCCGAGATTTGGAGACCACTAGGCAAGGGAACAAAGAATCATTCACCGAATACCTCAGCACATGGAGGGGTAAGACATCTAAAATGGTACAAAGGCCATCTGAGAAGGACCAGATCCGAATGCTGATGAAGAATCTATAGCCAGTGTATCAAGAAAAGATGAGATTCCAGTCGATCAACACCTTTGCTGAGGTTTTCGATGTCGGGACAAGGATAGAGGATGCAATCCAAGAAGGGGTAATCAAGAAGGAGGATCAACCAAACTGGTACAGGAGGCAAAACTATGGGTCCAACGGAGGACAAACAGGGGGTCACTCTGGCCCCACCGATGTCAATGCACTGAATGGACCAGAAAGGAAATTCGACATAGCACCAAGAAGAGGAGGGGATAAAGCACCAAGGAAGTTCTCAGATTTGGGAGTGTCACTGTCAACCGCCCTCGATAGGCTATTAGCCAAGGGGCATCTCCATCAGTTGGAACCCCGACCCCTACCAAGTCCGCTTCCGCTAAATTTTTAAGGGGACCTCTTTTGCAAATTCCATCAGCAGAAGGGTCACTCGACGGATAGGTGTATGAGATTAAGGCATGAGATTCAGGACCTCATTGATAACAAGGTAATTTCGGAACCTCCCACCAAAGCTCCGAACGTTACAAAGAATCCGCTTCCGAATCATCGAGCTGTGCCACCAACGCAAGGCCTTTACCTCTTGGGGATGGAAGAAGCAACCTTCGATCCGTCTAGGCTAATCACTAAGGCCGGGACACCAAGAAAGCCATATCAGCTGCCCAAGGATTTGACGATCTGTGCTTTGGGGGATCAGCCGAAGGAAAATGAAATGAGATAGTCAGACTGGTGGGTTAAAGGGAGTGATGATCGAGATAAAAGCCAGGTAGAAGATGATCTTTGGTACGAGAGCGACAAAGAAACGGAGATGGTAAAGGGTACTTTGAAAGTTGATTCAGAAGTTGATAACTTGTGGGCAAGGGAAGAAGTCAGTCATTTAACACGATTAGGCAGACACTTTAAGCCACATGAGCTAGAGGAGGATCATTCGGGGAGAGAATTGGACAAAGGAAAAGGGAAGATGAATGAAGAAGAGGAAGAGGATAGGGTTCTGAAACAGATGAAGAAGACTCAGGCCAATATCACCATTTGGGGGTTGCTGATTGCCTCCAAAAGCCATAGGCAGGCGGTCCTGGACGCTCTGAACCAATCTGACGTGTCTATCGACACCACCCTAGAGGACCTCATAGGACTGATCGGCAAAATTCCGACTTCGACTATTACCTTCTCGTCAAATGACTTGCCTCCGGGAGGACCCGTCCGCAACAAACCGTTGTATGTCACTGTCGAATGCTTGGGGAACATCATGCCTACTTGCTTGGTTGACAATGGATCGGCTCTCAACGTGTGTCCCTTCCGAACGGTTAAGCTAATGGGCCTAGATGAGTCGACATTTACGCCATCGGAGCAAAAGGTAAGAGCCTACGACAACACCCAGAGAACAGTCATGGGGATAGTCCTTCTTCATCTCGTTATCGGCCCTTTTGGAAAAGAAGCTGAATTCCAGGTCATCGACATCCCCGCTTCCTTCAACTTGTTGCTGGGTAGGCCTTGGTTGGACAGTTTGGGTGCTATACCGTCAACGATCCATCAAAAGGTTAAGTATGTCTGGGAGGATAAAGTCTATGATATCCTCGAGGACAGCTGGGTTCGTTCGTCCGAGGCATCATCAAGTGCACCAGTTCTAGAATTACAGCTGCAAGAAAAAGAAACAAAAATGAGAGGGTTCGAGTTCATCAGCATGTTGGAAGAAGAAAAGCCGAGAGAGTTTCTACTGCTCCATTTCGATTAGTATGCCAGTCTAGTGGTCACAAGGATCATGAAGAAGATGGGTTTCTTTCCAGGATTAGGATTGGGGAAGAACCTTCAGGGCCTGCCTGAGTTTCCAAGAATCCCTACTCAGGATCACACTCACGGCCTGGGGTATCAGCCAACAAAGAAGGATTTGAGGGCGAAGAGGAAGGCCGTCGATGCGCCGCTAGACCCTTACCAAAAGACGCTCAATGGATATTTTATGAAGGAAGGAGAAGATTTCCCCTTCTGTGGCTTCCCAGAGCCATGGATGGACCAGAAGGACAAATGTTTAAAGTCGGGGTTCGAGATCTTTTTCTCCCATGAATTCTCCGAGTACAAAGACCCATTTTTGCAAATGCCTGAAAAGTCTGTTGCCGTCAACGATTGGATTGGTGTACTGGATGGACCGGTCATGCAGAACCTGTTGAGCGAAGAAGGGGCAAAAGCCGAAGAAAAAGGGAAAGAAGACGAGGGCCTAGAAGTCGAGGTTGAAGAGGGGAATGATGAGGATGCGCCGGAAGAAGAGCCGAAGCCAGAAAAGGAAGAGAAGACGGAATCCGGGGGACCGCCAGGTTGTAACACTGTGGAGCTCAAGCAGGGAGTCAACAAGGAGTGGGTCTTTGAGTCTAGTGATAAGTATCCCCTTCACCTAGAGTCTGTAATGGCCCAAATGAGGCGTCTTACTATTGCTATGTCTGTTGTAATCACTCCTAACAAAATCAATGAAAGTATGACTGATTCTGCCTACTCGAACGCGCTTAATGAATGTGATGAATGTGATGATCAAGAAATACCTAATGAATTGCAAAAGTTAATTGAAAAAGAAAAAGAATCTGCATGCAAAATCATTGAGGACACTCAAACGATTAATCTAGGAAATGAAAATAATCCTCAAAATGTCTTTATCGGCTCCACACTTAGCAATAAAGAAAGCAAAGAACTAATCAATCTATTAAATGAATTCAAAGATGTTTTTGCATGGTCTTATAATGATATGCCAGGTATTGATCCAAAGATAGTCCAGTACCACATCCCTCTTTTTCCCAATTCAAAACCCATAAAACAAAAATTGAGGCGAATGAGGCCAGAATGGGCACTTAAAGTAAAAGAGGAGGTTGAAAAGCAATTAAAGGCTGGATTCTTGATGGTCACCGAGTATCCTGAGTGGATTGCCAACATTGTACCTATCCCAAAGAAGGATGGTCGTGTTAGGGTTTGCGTTGAATTTTGAGATTTAAACAGGGCAAGCCCTAAAGACGATTTCCCGTTACCCCACATCGACGTGTTGGTCGATAACACTGCGGGACATGAGCTTCTATCTTTCATGGATGGATTCTCTGGGTATAATCAAATCCTCATGGCACCCGAGGATAGAGAGAAAATCACGTTCATCACTCCGTGGGGGACATATTGCTATGGGGTCATGCCATTCGGACTTAAGAATGCAGGTGCGACCTATCAAAGGGTTGCCACCACTTTACTGCACGACATGATCCACAAAGAGGTGGAGGTGTATGTGGATGATATGATTGTGAAATCCAAAGAGAGGGGAGGGCACCTAGAGACTTTGAGAAAGTTCTTTGAGAGATTGAGGGAGTTCAAAATGAGGCTAAACCCACAAAAATGTACCTTCGGAGTTACCACAGGAAAGTTGTTAGGGTTCCTTATTACCCAAAGGGGGATCGAAGTAGACCCAACCAAAATAAAATCCATAACCGAAATGAACCCACCAAAAAATGAGAAAGAACTGAGAGGTTTCCTGGGGAGAATACAGTTCATCAGCCGCTTCATTTCCAAACTCACCCTAACCTGCGACCCACTGTTCAAACTACTTAGAAAAGGAGAGAAATTCAAATGGGACGCCCCTTGCCAACAAGCCTTCGATAAAATCAAAACCTACCTTCAAAACCCACCTGTCCTATCACCACCATCACCTGGGAGACCCCTGCTACTTTATCTCTCCGTATCCGAAGATTCGATGGGGTGTATGTTGGCCCAAGAAGGAGAAGAGGGGCACGTGGAAAAGGCCATTTATTACTTGAGCAAAAGAATGATCGGATATGAGTTAAAGTACTCGCCCTTGGAAAAGGCCTGTTGGGCCTTGGTTTGGTGTACCCGTCGCCTTCGCCATTACATGCTAGCCTTCCCTGTAATCCTGATATCCCGAATGGACCCATTAAAATACCTATTCAAAAAACCCGTGTTGACCAGTAGGATTTCTCGTTGGACCATGATGCTAGCCGAAATTGGCATCAAGTATGTCACTGCCAAGTCCGTGAAAATAAGGGCTGTCGCTGAGTTTTTAGCCGACCTCGCCATAGAATCCGAGGACGAAGGAGAATTCAAGTTCCCGGATGAGGGAATAATGGAGGTAGAGGAGGATTTGTGGAAAATGTACTTCGATGGAGCAGCCAACCAATTAGGTTACGGAGTTGGAATCATTCTCATAGCACCTGATGGGGCCCCTACCCCATTAGCCGTCAAGCTCAAGTATAACTCGACCAACAACACTGCGGAGTACGAAGCATGCATAATTGGGATGGAAGCAGCCTTGGCTTTGAAAGTCGGACGGATTGATGTCTTCGGAGATTCCAATTTGATCATATCCCAAGTCCGAGGAGATTGGAAGGTAAAGCATGAGAAACTGAGACCTTACCATGACTATCTGGAAAGTCTGAAAGCGCAGTTCCAAAAGATTTCTTTTTACTACCTCCCTCGTGAAGAAAACCAACTAGCCGACTCTTTGGCTACCTTAGCCTCGATGATCCAAATCCCCTCCAAAACTGCCATGATCCTGCTATCCATAGAAGTGAGGAACCAACCGTCATTCGAAATGATCGCGGCCATGGAAGACGAAGAGGAAATACCATGGTATGTGGATGTGTGGAAGTTCATTAAAGAAGGAGAATACCCCGAAGGAGCCTCAGAAAAGGACAGAAAAGAGATTCGACGATTCGCCGCTCAATTTGTGATTTACGCAGATAAGCTATGGAAGAAATCTTACACTGGGTATAATCTGGAGTGCCTATATGGAAAAGAAGCTAAGAGAATGATGGAGGAAATACATGAGGGAGTGTGTGGGCCCCATATGAACGGGCACATGCTGGCAAAGAAGATCATCCGACAGGGGTACTATTGGACGACCTTAGACAAAGACTGTTGCGAATATGTTAGAAGGTGTCACAAATGTCAGATACATGCAAATTTGATGCATACCCCGCCGTCACAGCTCTATAGCATGACCACCCCTTGGCCATTTTCTGTGTGGGGGATCGATATCATTGGTGAGATAGTTCCGAAGGCTTCCAATGGGCACCGATACATAATCGTGGCAATTGATTATTTTACAAAATGGGTAGAGGCAGCCTCAAATGCAACTTTGAAAGCCAAGGACGTGGTTAGTTTCATCGAGAAAAACATAATCTGCAGGTATGGGGTCCCGAATGAGTTTATCTCCGATCATGGCAGTCATTTCCAGGGAGAGGTTATCCCGCTCCTAGAAAAGTATAAGATCACTCGCCATCAATCATCCCCGTATAGGCCTCAGACGAATGGAGCAGTAGAAGCAGCGAATAAGAATGTTAAAGTAATCTTGGGAAAAACGACGGATACATATAAGGATTGCCATGAGAAGCTGCCGTTTGCTTTGTGGGGATATCGAACCTCGGTCAGAACTTCAACGGGTGCTACGCCGTACTCATTGGTCTACGGGATGGACGCCGTTCTCCCAGTCGAGGTAGAAATACCCTCTTTAGGGTTTTGGCAGAGTGTGAGATACCCGAATCAGAATGGGTACGAGGAAGGTATGAGGAGTTGATATTACTCGATGAGAAGAGGCTGGCCGCAGTGAACCATACTCGGGGGTACCAGAAGAGGATCGCTTGTGCTTTCAACAAAAAGGTCCGCCCAAGGAAGCTTGCTGAGGGTGACCTGGTCCTCAAAGAACTGAAAGTGCCTGTTTATGACCCCAGAGGAAAATTCAAACCCAACTGGGTCGGGCCATACATCATTAAGACCCTCCTTTCCGGAGGAGCGGCCTATCTCATGGACCTGGACGGGGTTGAATTTAAGCAACCAATTAATCTCGATCGCCTCAAGAAATACTTTGCTTGAAACCGCTTCTTTCAAAACCTCCTACCTTGATGAACTACGCTTGACCTGATTCCCGCTAGGGGATACGTAGGCAACCTACTCGGTTCGGTCAGTAAATAATTGCCTGATTATCACTCTTCTTTACAGCCTTAAGCCGAACTACTTGGGACCTGACGCCCACTCGGGGATAAGTAGGCGGGCTCTCCAAAGCCCTCGGTCCATTCGAAAAAGACTGTGCTAAACTAGGGGCAAATTGGCATTTACCCGGAACCACTTCGAAGCCCTAAAACCAGGGGCAAACTTCGTTTGCTAGCCAAAGAACCCAGATACAAGACCCTCCTTTGGATCGCCTGGCTATCAAGATAAGTATTATAAGGAAACAAATGAGAATTCATGGTATAGAAGAAGTAAAGCTTCAAGCAAAACGCAAAGTAAAGAGCCAAGTAAAGACTAATCGAAGGAGTGAGCACTTTGATTAAGCATGTTAGAACTTTCCTAAAGATAACAGCACTTAAAAAAAAAAGAAGAAAAATAAAATCACATTCAAAAGCGTAAAAGAGTAGGCAGGGTCTGTCAGAAGGTTTTGTGAGATAGCAAGCTTTTCCCTGCTTTCGTCTACTTTATTATGCATGTGTCTGTCAAGCTCGTCTCGCAACCAAGGTCTGAATCTCTAGAAGATACCTAGCAGTAGGCATAGTCGGAGCTGGAATCCTCGGGCGCGGAGCAGTTATCCTGTTGTGCCAAGCCTCGATGAAAGCCTTCGCGATAGCAGGTCGCAAAGTGGAACCCCTGGTGAAATCAGCAGTCACAGATTCAGTAGTATCTTGCAAAAATCCAAACTGACGGACCACCCGATCGGGAATGTAGAAAGTAGTAGTATGCAAACCCGGCAGCCAGATGCCAGGTCACCCAGGAATGCGTATAGCAATAGAGCAATGGGTCCACTACGGACAAACCCAGCAGATGTCACTAGAAGAGAGGCCCTGGAGCCAACCAAGCCATGCATCGACGGATTGAAATAAGTTGTGAATTTCCATACGATCGTAAGGAAGTGATCCACGAAGATGGGAGGGGTGTATAAAGAGGTCCAAACGCTCCATGAGCCAAATCTGCAGAACAAAAGGTGCCCCAGCAGGTAACGTGGCCCCGGTAGCATGAGCATGGCCCAATCCAATCAGCGTTTCACCAAGGACCAGCATAACAGCACTTTTCATCTCCCGTAAACCGCATGCAATGGGTATAAGAGTGTCAGAAGATGACTGAAAGAGGAAGTAAGAGAGCATAGCAATTGACAGGGCACTACGTCAGATGATTTGATACCCACCATCGTAAGGGTCCCCTATGGGAGCATAAACGGAAGAAAGGCGCTCAAAATCAATCTGCCTGTCACAAATAAAGGAGCCCGCCGCATTCTGAGATATGTGGAGAAGAGTAGCTAAATCCCGGACATACCCGGCCTGAACTGGAGGAACCGTCAATTCAGCAGAAGGATCGGTGTGAAGAATGGCGCTGAATTCCTCAAACAAGGGGCAAATCTCCTGAGAGCCAAAACGAAAGACGTTGAAAGAAGGATCCCAACATTGGATGGCAGCTCGAAGTAGGCCCTCACTCAAGTTCATCCGTCAGAAAGAGAAAAGATCATTCAGCCTGAAGCACTCAAAGTTGAGCCTATCAATGCCAGAAAGGGTGTCCATCCAGGGGAAAAGGATTTGGGAGCTGATGGGGGCCATTTTGGAAGAAAGTAAAGAAGAAAAGAGAAGTGTTTTTCGGAGCCTTGAGAAAGAAGGGGTATAAATAGGGGAATAAAGCTGCCTACCTACCCGCGGCACTCGATAAAGTGCCGCGGCACTCAAAGAAATGCCGTGCGACAGTCCGTGAATGTCGTTGCGGCATTCACTGACTGCCGTCGCGGCACTCACTGAGTGCCGCGGAGACCTCACCGAGTGCCGTTCTGGGTTTTTCATTTGCCAGGGTCTATTTGTAACACGTTTAGCCCACCTGCAAACAAAAAATACATAGAGGACAATAAAACGTGCGCTTCATGCAGCACGTGCAACAAAGACCAATACATTCATTCATTCATTCATTCACTTTCATTTCGCAATAAGAAAAGGAGAAATCAAAGCATTCAAAATTTAAATAAGGACGGGACCAAGCCATGGTCCCACATACGGCAAAGGAAGGACCAAGCTATGGTTATACATACGGTGAATACACGGTGAATAAACAGAATCAAAATAAAGTATGTATATACAATCATCCGAATAAAAGTGTGAATCCTCCCAAGACACTCAAAAGAAATAAAAAAATTAAAACGAAGAAGAAAAAGTAGGATCAGCCTCGGCCCTGGCTGCGAGTCTGGCGGGTCATACGCCTGAGGGGCTCCTCCTCCGACTCTGTCCCGCTACCGCTCCCTCCACGTCCGCCGCTACCGCCGCCCCTGCCTCTGCCGCTACTGGTGCCCTAACAGCCGCCTCCGCCGCGTCCAGCGCCGCTACCACCGCCTCGCCCCATGCCTCGTCCAGCATCGCCATTCCCAGGAATGTCGCTGAGGGGAATGCCGAACTGCTGGAGCCACTGCTGAAGCTGCCCCACCTGTTGGGACAGGACTCTGATCTCCTCTGCCTGAAATAAGAAAGGATAAGTCCAGAAAGTGTTGAAAGGATGAATGAAATATTGAGAATAAAAGGATAAAAATCATACTTGGGCCCTCAACTGAGTCGCAGTAGTTACCCGAGCTCCCTCAGCCTGAAAAACAAAAAACAGGAATAAAGGTTCATAAAAGAAGAGGCAATCAAAGTCAAAGTGAAAGGCAGGGACGAGTTTCTTACCATCCACTCTCGCCCGAGAACCCACTGCCGCACGCTATGGGCATACGCCAAGCCCTCCTCTGCGTAAGCACGTGGGACGACGTCATAATGGAGAGGAATAGTGGGGGCACCCTGTGTGAGTCGGGGGATCGTCGTCGAGTAGGGCTCGCCGAATGAGACGGCCGACATAGTCCAATCCCACTCAGGCAAGGCAGGAGGACGAGCCGCAGCAGGAACAGGCTGTAAACGAAAAATAATAAAGCATGAATAGAGAATAAAAGGAAATTCATAAAGTAGTAATAGAGGAATCATATACTCACCCGGGTCACTTCCATCAAAGGGAAGTTCGACATCAGCTTAGCGGCGCGGAACGCTGCATATCCTGTAGGGGGATCCAGGAAGCCGTGAATACCCAAGCCCATCAGAGCAGTCGTCAGCTCGCTACCGTGAAGTGTGTCCGTGGCCCTCATAGAGTCAAGAGGAGGGAATGGCACGAAGATTCCAGGGGCCGCCAATGACTGCCTAGTCACCCTCTCTCCTAAATACCACGCCTGGCCCTCGGGCCCACTAAGGAGTCGCCTCGTCGGGTCATATCCAGCCGACTCTCGGATCTCCGCACGAGCCTCGGGAAGCACCCTAAGCCAAGGCTGCCAATGAACGTGCTGCTCCCTCAGATTCGTCAGAAAGTTCCTGAATTAAACAAAATTGTGGGCCCCGGTCTTCTGCCCAACCCTATCCTTCGCCCATTTCAGCCCCTGGGGCATGATAAGGGCGTCTGCCTCACGCGTCTTGGGGGACATCATGCGAAGATACTCGTGGGACCAAATCTGCAATAATAAAAAAGGGAGGGGGGGGGGGGGTTAGTCTCACAATTTAAATAAATTTCTACAAATGCAATAAGCAATGAAATATAGAAAAGGGATACCTCCCACGCTCTCCAATAACCGCTGGTGGAGGCTGGCCTGTCTCGGGAGATGTCACCCATGTGCCGGTATAAGATAGATAACCCTGTACCAGCCCAGTCATACTCTTCGACCCGATCCAGGTACTCCAGCGATGCTACCAGGGACACAGAGACCCGATCACCCTTGGTGCTCAACAAGGAGCACCCCAGCATGTACATAAGAAAACCTCTGGCCATCTGCTCGTCCATAAAACCAGGCTGGCCCCTAAATGTGTCCATGAACCATCGGACTGTGACCAGAGACTCCTCCAGGACCACTCCCAGCAAAGCCTCCACCTGGTCCCACTCCTGATCCGTCAAATACCTCAGAGGCTCTCCGCCGAACGGGATCCCGGTGATCATCGAGAAATCCAAGGGAGTCATCGTCATCTCCCCGAAGTCGAAATGGAAGGTACTAGTGGTATCCCACCACCTCTCGGCCAATACGTGTATCTGCCGCAAGTCGTTGGAGCTCTTCGTCAAGAGTTTGACGAAGTCTCCAAAGCCGGCAGCCCTAATAAATCCCTGCACGGTCTCACTAAGCTCCCCGTACCACTCAAACCCGTGGGCGAGGCTGTCGTGCCCCTTTAGCACCTTGGGCTGCAACTGCAAGGAAGAATCACAAGTTTTGATATTAGTAATTGGATAAAAGAAAAACATATATAAAAATAATAAATAAACAGATGACAGTAAGGAAACAAGGAAAAGCGACATAAAGATGAATAAAAAAAAAAGAGAGAAAGAAATGGAAAATCTAGGAATACTCGCAGAAATTTCACAAGCATGGCACTCGTTTGCATTCAGTCTAACAGATGTTCGCAAGATAATAAGATAAAGCACTCGATGTCCTAGAGGGAATTCAAGAAAAAAAAGAAAAAGAGAGAAAGGAGTTTGTTCGCATTTTCAAAGTATATGTATATAAATTTGTTCAAATTCAGGAGGCATTAGTTCCAAGTACGGATTCACGGACATTCAAAATTTGGTTAGAACAATAAGAGGACGCTTGGAACATTCATAAGTAACGCTTTCAATTAAAACGCGTTGTGTTCGTGAAACTTAAAAATGAAAAACTCACTTTATTCACAAGAGGTGTTTTGAAATTCTAATTAATACAAACGGCTTCCAAAAGCCCTTGGAAAAGTCGAAAAATAGTGGCATATCACTCATTTTTGTAAGGAGTCTTTTGGAGAAAGAAATATGTACGAAATTTCCCTAAGAAGAAGAAGGGGCATGAAATAAAACGTTCAAGACACTCGAAAGCACTACAAGCATAGCATTTGTAATAAGAAATAAAACATTTGAAGTTGTATCAAATATACATTGCATCCACCAGAGTTCCTACGGCTTGCAAATTAAAAGAGAAGCAAAGAAAGGAGCGTTTACCTCGCGCTTGAATGCACGGGCGGATAAATGCTCGTCCGGATCCCGGAGAAGGAGTGTAGCATCAGGATGATGAGTGGCCGTGTACTTGGCCTTCCTCTTCCTCCCCGATCCGCTCGCCATGATCTGTAAAGAAAAAAGAAAATTCGCGTGTTAGATTCATAAAAATTTCAGAATAACAAGGAAATAAGATAGATTAATCGAGTCTTGATTGAGTAAAACTAACCTGTGAGTACTGTAGGTCAATTCAGAAAGGAAGAGAGGATGAGAGAAAATTTTCTCCAGAGAGATTTCGAGATGAAGAAGATTGAGAGAATGAAAGAAATGAATTGAACCTGGCGGTATAAGCCACTGCCGCTCAATCGCGGCACTCAATTTTCCGTGCGCGGCAGTTGATGGACTGCCGCGCGGCACTCGTTGACTGCCGCAATGGCACTCCGTGAGTGCCGCGCGGCACTCACGGACTGCCGCAGAAATCCGCGTGTGCCGCGTTTAAGTCGGTTCAAAAATCCTTCATTTCCCCCCAAAAATTCAAATCAAGTCCCGAAAATTGAATTTGAGGCCCCCAAAATTTGCCCTCATTACACTCTTGGCTCTCGGGGTCATTTTTAGGTTTAAAATGGCTACAAATTTTAGAATTTAAGAGTATATATGAGCCCGTGGGCTCCCGATTTTGAAAATTGAAAAAAAAAAAAAAAGGATTTGAGCCCGTGGGCTCCCGATTTTTGAGAATTGAAAAAGATTTGAGCCCGTGGGCTCCCAATTGTTTTAAAAATTAAAAAAGATTTTGGAATATAACAGATTTATATTCCCGGTTCTCGCAACAGATTTGCGTTTACCCTCGCTTTTTGGATATAACAGCGTGGGCTCCCGATTTTGAATATTGAAAAAGAATTGAGCCCGTGGGCTCCCGATTTTTGAGAATTGAAAAAGATTTGAGCCCGTGGGCTCCCGATTTTTGAGAATTGAAAAAGATTTGAGCCCGTGGGCTCCCAATTGTTTTGAAAATTAAAAAAGATTTTTGAATATAACATATTTATATTCCTGATTCTCGCAACAAATATGCGTTTACCCTCGTTTTTAGGAATATAACGGATTTATATTCTCGATTCTCGCAACAGATTTACGTTAACCCTCATTTTGGGAATATAACGGATTTATATTCTCGGTTCTCGAAACAGATTTGCGTTAACCCTCATTTTGGGAATATGACGGATTTATATTCCCGGTTCTCGCAACAGATTTGCGTTGATCCTTTGTTTGAGAATGTAACATATTTGCACTCTCGGTTCTCGCAACATATTTGCGTTAACCCTCGATCCTCGTAACATATTTGTGTTGATCCTTTGTTTGAGAATGTAACATATTTGCACTCTCGGTTCTCGCAACATATTTGCGTTAACCCTTTGTTTTGGGAATATAACGGATTTATATTCTCGGTTCTCGTAACAGATTTGCGGTAACCCTCGAAAATCAATTCAAAAGCATCTTCATGACCCCCATAACGGATTTTGCATCAGTCAAGAATCAGGTAATCTTCTCTGACTAACACGTCATGTAAAATGCGTCGTACGTGGGGAAGACATGATGAGCATGGCGCTTGTATGACCAGGTCAATTCGGAAAATACCATTGCATAGCACTTGCATCACGACAGGATAGGTGCATTCATCCGTATGGTTACTTGTGCTTGTGTGTGTTTGGTTCCTGCCCGAACTACGTCTTGGTCTGATTCCTGAATGGATACGTAGGCAGCTCACCGTTGAGCACGACCAACATGAACCGTTTATGAAGCCAATTTTTGCAACGCGTTTTGTTTTGCCTAAATTCGACAGTCTGGTCAAAGGCTTGTCTTCACACAGGCTTTGACATTCACTTATGAGACGCGTTGCCCCACAAGTTCTGTCAAAGAGGGGCAAACTGTAGACACCCCAATTTTGACCGATCGTCAAATTTAGGAGAGCGTCACCTCCACGTCCGATGATGATAAAGACCGAAAGAATCGAAGTATTCCAAGATCTTTAGAAAGTTCTCCAAACGCGATAAAATTTCATAGAAAGAAGAAAATACTAGGTATTTAGGAGAATTCAGGTATAAAACACCATTTTTGGAGAAAATCTTCGAAAATATTCTTTTGGAAGAAAAAGGAGAAAAGAAAAGACCTAAAAGAGGAAGTTCAACAAATAACGGCACACGGCAGTATTCCGCGGCACTGGGTGAGTGCCGGACGGCACTCACTGAGTGCCGGGCCGGCATTCACTGAGTGCCGCCGACATTTTTTGACTGTCGTTTGCTTTTAAAGTCCGTATTTTGTGGTACAATACGTATGTGTAGGCGGATAAAAATAAAAGTCTGATAAAGTAAGGTTGACGAAAACTCGGCAATCAACAATCTGCCGCGGCACTCACGGAGAGCAGTGCGGCAGTCCTGGAATGCCGTCGCGGCAGTCACTGAGTGCCGCAGCGGCACCCACGGACTGCCGCAGATGAATTCTGACTACCGCCCTGGGCAGCAGTCTGTCTAATTTTAGAAAGTACGTATTGTACCACCAAATGAGAGATTTACACCTGTCTTTTACTCCGAATTCACTGAAAATACTTGGTAATTTTGCCTATAAAAGAGGAGGAACACATGCAAGGGAGGATACACAAGAGATACACCAAAAAAAATACAAAAAATCACTACCATTACACTAACATATTTTGAGAGAAAAAAAGAGAGAGTTTAGAGAACTAGAGAGAAGAGCTTGGAAGATCTTCAAAGAAAGACTTTTGAGGATAGTTTGGAGGTGACCCTCTAATCTTGGTTGTGTTCTCTTTCTTTTTGAGCTTCTAATCTTCAAGTCATTTTTAGTTTTTCTTGATTAAATCTTAGAGTTTGTCTAGTAAGCTTAGGAGTTCTTGTTCCTAATTCTTTAATCTTTCTTGTATTTCTTTTGTTTATGTTCCTCTCTTGAGATTCTTGGAGATCTTCAATATCTCTCTTGAAATCTCTTGAGTGTGATCCTTTGAATCCCATGTAAGCTTATACTTTACATGAGAGTCAAAATTTGATCGTCACTTCATTTCATAAGCAAATAGATGAATCCAAGTCCATACTCATGACTTGGATCCTCTAAACTTGGTATTTCATGAAATCATTTCCATATTCTCTTTGAAACTTATGAGTATTAGTCATGTCTTCCATCTCCAATGACCATCAAATGGTAGTAGAAAATGGTTTTGAGTCTAAGCCCATCTCCATGGTTTAGATTCCTTATCTTGAGATTTCATGAAGTTCAATCATACTTCATTTGAAATCTACAAATATGAAAGTCTTTAGTCTCCAATGACCATCAAATGGTAGGAAAAAATGGTTTAGTTTAAGTCCAACTACATGGTTTAATAGTTGAGGTTAATAAATAAAGTTGAACTTGACAAATGAAAACAGTGAGTTCACAAACTGATTTTTATCAAAGATTTTTAGTTCAAAATCTAATCGTTAAAATAAATTGAAACCAACGGGAAAGTGTCAACAACACAATATTCTACCACTGTATTTTTTGTTTTTAAGGTGGTTTCATGTCTAAAGTGGTTTGGTTGTGAGTTTTGTAAGAACACTACAATCTGTCCAAAGTTTCAGCATAGTAACACTCTTTTGAAATAAGTAAACCAATGCTTTAATAAAGTGTTTGTGACCCAAAATAATTTTTTCTAAGTAGATTAATGTGTTAAGAAGTCACCTTAAAAAGAACAAAGCATTTCTGATTTATTTGCTATTTTTAGAAAATCGTGCAATAACTCTGGACAGAAGATTGTAAAATGCTGAGTGATGTCTGGTATTTGTCCAATTCCCGGAGATCCAACCGTTGAAACTTTGATTTCTTTTTGGGTTAAGAACTAGATACACAGAGGCATCTTGTGTCCAAAATCCATCAAGATCAAACCACGGGAACCATGCTTTTCCATTTTTTAAAGTTATGATCTGCTCTCTGTAATTCATGAAAAATTGCTACTGTTTTTGTCTAATCTTGTTTATCTCAACTCAAATGGACTCCTAATGTCTTGAGACCCAAATCATACTTTGAATAATGATAATTTAGCTTAAATCCAAAGGCTAAGTGACCCAAATTAGTGAATAAATCCATGTCTTATTCTTGTTCACATTCATTCATTCATGTACATTTAATGCTCATGATTAGAACTAGCTATTGAATAAAGTTGGGTTTCATGCTTGCTAGATCTAAGCTAGAGAATTAGGATTGATTACTTGACATCATATTATTATGTGAAAGCATGTGGACTACTCTTTTGTTTTGTAGCGCTGTTAAGGTATGATCTCTAAGACCCACCTTTAATTTATTTTAATTTCTTGATTTTATTGATTTTTCAACCTCATGCGCGACACATTAGAATTAGGATCTTGCCTTATATGTATATGTGATTAGAGACTCTTTCTTAGGGTTTTCTTTTGTTTGTATGCATTGCACGTTTAATATCGTTGCTGGATCCCGGGTAAGTTCTCTTGTTCCCCAGTGCATATCATGTTGCTTGCTACTTGAAATATGTGATTTTTGAATGATATTTTATCAATTGCGATTTTACACCCTTTGGACATGCTTTTGTGTTGTATATGTATATATGTATTAGTTGAGGGCATGCTTAGATTAATAAATTTGATTAAAAGGATGTTGAGTAGAGGCCTATCGTAAGATAGGATGAGAGAGGGTGTTTAGTCCGACGGGCTCCTTCCTCTCTCATTCCATAATCCCCGGACCTAGTTAATCTCTGGTTTCTAAAAAGATCAGTTTGCTTTGAAAATGGTTTCTTAATTTTCCTTTAAAAAATTAAGTGGCGTCTCATTTGTTTTGAATTTGAAATTTTGAAAAAGAATTTTAAAAGAAAAGCTGTGGGTAGAAACAAAACCTGCGATATCCACACTCCCCCGCCCGTGGGTATGACCGCTTCTGCTCCAAAACCGAGAATCAGTGGTTCGTTAACTTCTTTAAGTCAAAAAAGTCCATCCTCCCTGAGCGGCCCATTGCTATTTTCGATTTTCCAAATGACGTGGTCCAGATCTTTAGGGGTCGCCGATGGCTCACCCAGTTGGAACATTCGGGCGGATACAATGAGACGTGGGTCCGGATCTTCTTCTCTAGCCTAGTCACCACCGGCGCTCGCACTTTTGAGTCGTATGTTCAGGGTGTCCGCATCCCGGTCTCCCTGGCTACTTTAGCCGTGTTCATGGGGGTTCCTCACGAGGAGAACCCCGAGCCCTACTTGGACGCCTTAGAGCAGTGGCCTGACCTTGACCTCATCGCCACCCGATTCTCGGGTCGACCGACTGAGTGGATCGGGGACCAGATTGCCCCATCTTCTTTCACTAGGTTCTACCGGTGCTGCAACATCATTTTCACTGCTGCCGTGTGGCCTACTCGAAAAGAAAATAAAAATTAAATTGTTTAAAAGGAATATGAAACACGGAGTTTCATAGATTAACTACTACTAAATTAAAGCAACTAAACTAATTTATCAATTGACTAACTAACTAGCTAAAGCGATATTAAAAACGGTTTTTAACTTTATAAAAAGAAGCGTTGGGATCACTCAAATCCGCAGTGACCTAACCATCTACCATGCAGTTTTATTAAGCTCAAGGGAGTATGTCTCTCTACAGTATTCCGTATTTTCTAAAGACAAAGATTCAATAGTCCTTTCATGACCGGGACTACATCATCACAATTGATTCAAAAATACATGAAGGCAGTTTAAAAAAATAGTGAAGACTTGCACTCTAAATGGTCTTAGCATTCGAAGTGGTTTGCAAAAGTTATTGAAGAAAAATGCCTTAAGGCTTAAAGTTAAGAAACTATTTTGAAAAACTGAGCATTTGGGGACAGTCCAATAACAAATCTTGAAAACAAAAAATCTAGGAATACCGCAAAGGACCTTCTCAAGAATCTGAAAGTTTGATCGATGCGCTTTCGATCGATCGAACATCATCATCTTTCAATCGATCGAAATGTCTTCGATTGCTTAACTGTACCTCTAGTTCGATCGATCAAAACAACTTCAATCGATCGAATGCAGGTTTCAAACTACTGTATGTCAGAGCCTGGAGATCACTGTTTCATCGTGATCTCCCAACTCTAGGACTACTCAGACATGGTCTGGAGTGTCTCAGATTGGTTTTTAATGTATAAACTCATTAAGGCTACGTTTGTTTGTGATTTTAACATAAAAATTATCAAAACTACAATGTAACAATAACCTAACATGCAAAACTAAGATTATCTTCACTTATACTACTGAAATCTATAAACAGATTATAAATAAGCAAATACAACAGAACCTAAGACTTTGTATTATAACCAAACTTCTTGAAAATCTAAAAACAACCAATATCAACCTTTGAAACCTACAAAACAATGTAAACTCTCTTTCTCTCACTATGTAAACTAATGAAAACAAAGTTGGGTGTCCTTATGGACGCGAATATAACTAGTATAAATACAAAAACCTAAGGCTAGGGTTACAACGAATGTTTCTGTTGCGTGTGCGTAAGTTTCTGATAAAAGCCTATTTGGTCGATTAAACTTCACTCGATCGCTTGAGTTGAACAGACTTCGATCGATCGAAACCTAGATCGCTTGAAGGTTCTTCGATCGCTCGAACTTTACATTTCATCTTTTACTTGTTTTGCTTGTAATTCAACTTCATCCTTTATCTGTCATTTATTCTTGTACACAGTAGAACAGCAATCTGCACCAATAACAGCTAAAATAACACAACTTATCACAGATTCATTACATTGTAAGTTAATTGGCATTATAACACAAACTGCAGATAAACTAAGGAGTTGCAAAACTAAATTAGTGCATTGTCTTCTTTTAGCGCGGTCGTATTTTGCAAATATCCCCACTTGTCAATCCTACATAAGTTTGGTACCAAAAACATCGTCTATCAAGAACGGCCGTTAGAAAAATATTGCCAAAAATGAAAATAAAGAATGTGCATGTGATCCTCTTATCTCCACGAGTCCAAATATGGTCTCGGATCATAAATCCAGCGTCGGACGACGAAGAAAAGGTAAGAAACATCTCGGGAATTTCCGTCGCTAACTCGAGAGCTCTTCATCCTCTCTAAATCCTGTAAACGCAGCTGTGTATTGTGTCTTTGAGACACATATCAACACATGAATATGTGTTATAACATGTTTCCTTTATTTATGTTTACCTCCCCTGACTTTCTTTAAGCTTTATTATGAAACCCCCATGTTAATTATATTAACTACCCATCTTTTCTAAAAGGATTTAATCTAAGTCCCGCGTGGGTCCCAAACGGGGTCCCACATGAATTATGAGGTTGCTATTAAACCTACTAATTATGAATTATTTTCAGTTATGCCCTCACATGGGTACCCAAATTGGTCCCTTTTAGCTATCATAAGACATATTGTAATCTTTAAACATTAAAACGAATATGCATATCATCATATAATAACATCAAAATGCAAATTATTTTAATTAGACCCTCGTTGGGCCCCACGTTTATACCAGTTCTGTCTTTTACAGAACTTTCATCTGTGTCCTCATTTGAACACCTTTTTACCTTTGGGTTCATAACCCACCTTAAACCATCTTATGCATTAATTATCTTAAATTAGCACATATTAATATCACATTAATCTTCTTTTTCGGGTACGGGTGTTACAATATGCCCCGGTTGTCCACACTCAAAATATTTCCCCCTCATCTCCAAGTTGTAGCTCTTGGTGCTCGAGGTTGTGTTCGGTGTAATCATGCTTGTATTCATAGGATAATTACGGGATATGCACCCTAGTTGCTTGCAAAGGTAATACGTGCTCAAAAGATAGCACGTCGCCTTATGTCGTAGGTTACATGTTGGGCACAACGGTCTTGAGTCTCCGGTGAACATACTCCCTCCTTGACTATCCATAATCGATCCCGATCCTTGTGTGAACAATTTCTTGGCATTCCCCTGAGCTTGCTCTTTATGTCATTGGCTCTCTTCTATTGTTGTCCTTGTCGATATCGATCGACACTTTTTTCAGCGATACGAGCAGCTTCCTCAACTAGAGAAACACTTGGGTGTTGCAAATTGTCAACACGACTATGAATATTCTCCCTAAGCCCTTCCTCAAATTTACAAGCTTTATCCCCATCAGTCAGAACTGTTCTTTTCCCAAAATGCAATAAAGCATTATACTGAGAGACATACTCACCCACAGTCATATCTCCCTGAACCAAACTCGCAAACTCTTGACGTTTCTGAGTATGAACTGATCGCGAAAAGAATCGATTGCTGAACTCATCCTTAAATGCTTCCCACGTAATTGGCTTCCCTTGTTCGAGTACATTATTCCACCAATCTAATGCTTCCCCCATCAATGTATCCGATGTGCAAAGAATTTTTTCCTCGTCAGTGCATACCAACGTACGGAAATATCATTCCATATCCATCACCGAATGATTTTCCAAGTCTATGTCAACTTGTCCATAGTACAGAGTCGGTTTTCGCTTATGGAATTGTTTTACGATTGTGTGTTGAGGTCGCGGTACTGGTGGTGTATTTATGTAACGAACTTCAACTGGTAGGACCTGAACGTTCATCTGATCTCATTCACTTACGCCTTGAACAAAATTCCCCACCATGTTCACTATTTGATCCATCTACGAATGCGGTGATAATTCTATTATCGGCTAAGTCATGACGTTTTAAATACTCGTCTTGATAGGTTTAATGCATAAAAAAGATGCATGCCATGTCACAATATATATATATATATATGTGCATAGATCATTATCACAATCATCAAATGCTAACATGTGAGCATTTCTATAATGATAACAATATTATCGTCACTATCATACCCTTCACTCTATGTCACTCAACATATAACGTCACTTGTTCCCAAGGCTATAAACCTATTGCTCTGATACCACTAAATGTCACAGTCCGGTCCCACAATAGTAGAATCGGAGCCCGTGGCATGCCACTAAGGCTAAACCAATTCATTAACGTTCCCAAAAATTTAGTTTAAGAACACGCAGCGGAAAAGAAACAAACCATTTGAAAACTAGTAGTCCAGTCGACTGCACCTCGTGCCCAGTCGACTGAGACTGGTTCAGCAGAAAGTTTGATTTTGAAACTTAATCCAGTCGACTGTTTTCTATATCCAATCGACTGGGGTGCCAAATTCCCAATCAACTGTTCTGTCCGGTCGACTGAACTCTAATTAAGCAGAAAGACAACTCCTAGAAAACATAAACCAGTCGACTGTGTCGAGGGACCAGTTGACTGCAATTGATGTAGTGTCTCGTTCACAAAAGGGGTCCAGTCGACTAGACTCACAAACCAGTCAACTATTTTCTAGCAGCAAGGCGTTCTGCAGAATTCCCCAAACTCAAAGCTTTTCTAAAATTACCCGGGGACCAAACACACACTCCAAACTCATCCAAAATGATCCTTACTAGGTTATAACATTATTAAAACATAATTATAAGAGATTCCTATCTATTACAATATTACCAAACCATTCTACGATTCTAAGTTAAACAAAATCTAAAGTCATAAAATTCTTATTACAACGACTCTATTACAAAATTACGAGATAGGCATGATAAGTCGCCTTCTACAAGAACTCCTAACCCACGTGCTCACTTCTGCGATTCCTCGCTAGCATTAACACCTGAAATGGTTATTTGAATAACCATACATACTCGATTTGTTTAAGATAACGCTTAGTGAATAAAACAACAAATGCACATGAATGATAAACATGCTCGCATTCACATCTCTACATTTCATACTAGACTCCAGAGTCCAACGTTGTAGACACCCCATTTTGTCGGCTATTAGATTTAGGAGACCCATAGTTTGGTGGTTCACAATGATCGAAAAAGACTCAAAAGGACTCCTGAAATTTAGTTTTATTTCTCAAAATGCTCAGAATAACCAAACTGACCCTGAAAGCCCGAAAACTCCCAGATTTGGACCAAAAGTTCTGAAAACATGCTATGTCCTAAGAAGAGTAAGAAAATGAGTTTTTAACTAAAATCAAATAAAAATGTCAGCTCCCAGAGACCCGCGGAAGTCCCAAAAGTTCCCGGAAAGTCCCCGTTGACCGACTTGACCTAGGTTTGACTGGGTTTGACCAGGGTTTGACCGAAATCATCCGAATTTGTCGTAAAATTCCAAGATCATTCTGGATCATGTAAAAAGTACTAAAACGAGTTTTAAAAGAAAATCGGACGAAAACGTCAGCTCTTGGGAGCTCCCAGAGGTTCCCAGAACTTTCTGAAGATCCCAAGTTTGACCGATTTGGCCTAAAAGTTGACTTTGAAACTGGAGCACCGTAACAATTTTCAAACATTTTCAATGGATACTTGAGGTCAATAGCTTTTCAACGGTATGTCGCACATAATTTCTGGATTTAAAACGGATTTATTATGAATTTCTGAAGGTGAAAAAGGCGAGCAAATTGGCTTTTATCACGAATACCATAAAACATTTCAAAGTGACCTGACTCTGAAATATTTTATATAGAAAGTAGACTCCGATACCTTTCCAACAGTATATCACAAGCTCAGTTTGGAGTTCGTACGCATTTTCTGTGAATTTCGGACGAAATAGGGCCTTTTCACGAATACCGAAACCTCTGGGGGCCTAAATACAATTTTTTAAGCATCTGAGGAGCAGTGCTGCGGCGGCACTGGGCCACTGCCGTGGCGGCACTCAAACCTCGTAGAGTCCATTTTTGTAATTTATTTGGGGGTCCAATTTGATTAATTAAAAACCAAAACGATGTAGTTTTATGTTCACAGATGTTTGGGACCAATGGGAGCACTTTCTAATTCCCAAAACCTCTCCAAATTGGCCTATATAAACCCCCCATTGTTCTTCATTTAGGGGGGGCCAAGTGTAAAGTCCATAGAATTTGTAGAGAGAAAGAGAGATAGAGATAGGTTTAGAAGAAGGAAAGGGAGCTTCTCCTATTGATTTTCTATAAGAAAGTAAGTTTTAATCTTGTTTTCTTCCATTACCTCTCTTATACTTCACATTCCAAATACCCCCAATCACCACTCTTGAGCATTCTTGAGTTAGGAAGCTACTTTCATGTCCAAATGTCAATATCTATGAGTGAAGCACCAAGCTATAAGTCCAATATCACATTGATTATCATCTATTGATTGCTATTTACTTGCTTGTTATATATATGTTCATCTCTTCTTATCTCATTTCTTTTTATTTTTCTTTATTTACTTACTTGTTCTTCATCATCTAAATGATGACATGAAGTTTGAGGTGAGTGAATCCTTATGGATAGTAGCTCTTGACCTCAAAAACATGTTTAATAGATGATGATTATAACTTCAATGCCTCTAAGGTATCCTTAAAGTAATGTTCAAAATAAAAATGAAGCTCTCCAATAATATTGGGGGTTCTTGATGATGAGTTTGATGTTGATGTTTCAAGAGGTTATAATCTCTATTTGATGTTGAAAATATACTTTCAAAACCTTTACTTCAAAACCCCTCTCAAACCCTCTCATTTTGATCTCAAGAAAGAAAACTCAAGTTTTTCCCAAAATCTTTAAAACAGTGAGTCAAAACAGTGAATAATTTGAGCTCAAAGATTTCTCTAGAATTCAATACTCAATTTATGGATGCAAGATCACTTGGAAAGTCTTCCTAACTCATTAGAGAACACCCATGATTTTTGGTTTGACTTGGAAATAATTGGAAGGATTCCATTTTGGTCCAAACATTCTCTCCATATATTCTGCCTTTACTGTCACAGCAGCTTGGTCGACTTTCAACTTGTTTTACAGAAAACTTTTCCAAAAGGAGTGGTCCCAAACTATTTTCCCCTTAAACTTCAGTATCTTAGGGAACTTTATGTATAAAATGGGCCCCTAGATCATTTTTTTTTTTTCATTTTCTAAGATTTTTTGACATTTCAGTCGACAGTACAAACTCTGTTTCTGAGTAACCTCTATTGTTCATATGATTTCTCTCAATCTGTAATAGTTATTAAATATTGGCTTTTTGGGTTGCATTCTAGACACAATAAGGAAGATCTCCATAAAAAAATCATGCATTGTAAACATTCCTAACCCCTCTTTTCAATTTCCAAAAGATCATGTCACTGTTCTGTCCACTATTAACAGCAAGCATTCTTTAACTTTCTTTCTTTGATTTGATACTTATATGCACTACAAATTAGCTCATGTCTTAGGAAGTAGTTCATACTACATTTGTACATATCCCATGATGATTTCCTTCATTCATTCATACACATTCTAGACTTCTAAGTCATTCTAGGAATCCATGAACACAAAACACACTACAACCTTGGCGCATTCTAGATACATACATTGCATCCATGCAAAGATTTGGGGCTTTTGTGACTCCTAATCTAATAAGATTATAAGGAATGAACTTGATCATACGTTCATGTTTCCCCTCGATCTAATCGTCCTTTCTCATCCATCCCGGGGATTGAGAGGTCTTCTTTTCTCAAAGATTAGCATGCATCATTCTAGCTTGCTAAGCATACTTTGATCCTTTTTGATTTATTTGTTTCAAGAACAATTCACGTCCCCTTTAGATTAGGGAAACTTAATTACTTGATATGTGATTAGACGATTTTTCCTAGGTTTATTTGTGTGATCTTTCACTTTAGCATCGTGTGATAATTGGCTTAGATCTTTTGAATGATATCTTATCTTTCGATCTTCCATTTCAAAATTCTTGTGTGATGTAATATACTATCATAGTATTATTTGTCGAACCAAACATAGTATAAGATGATTATTTGGATGCTAATTGAGGCCCGTCGAAAGACGGGGCGAGTTGAGGGTGTTTTAGTCGCGACAAAGGCTCCTTCCTCTCTCATACCAAAACCCCGAGCCAAGTTCTTTGGTTATGAAGGGCCGGTGCCCTTTATCCATTTGGGTGAGTCAAAATTAGGTTTCTTGGTTCCTTAAAGACCAAGTGGCGACTGTGTATCTGTTTTTAACAGACCTTTTCTTTTCCTTTCCTTCTTGTTTTCTTTAAAACAATCTCAAACCAAAACAAAAGAAGTGGATGAGCGGCTCCGGATGTCCACACACGTGTACGTTCCATACTCCTAATCTGCGACTCCTCGCCAATAAGTCCATGTGAAAATATAAGACCCTCGTTTCTTTTCTTCAAACGTGCGACCGTGTCTATAACGGCTTGATCGGGAGAGAACAAATCCTATTTATACGCCTTAATGAGCATTTGTTAGTACCTTTTTATCCTGTTTTTGTATATTTTTACTTCGTTTTCTATTTTCTGACAGGTTTTGGAAGAAATCAAGTATATCAGACTAAACAGGGTGAAAAAGCAGAAGAAAAGAAGCTGAAAAAGCCAGTTCGCGCGCGCGATCCGCGGGCGCGAAAACCCAGAAATCGCTCGCGCGATATGTGTAAAAACCAATAATACGTATTTCAGTATACTGAAGACTCCTGTGCAAACGAAACTGCTGAATGACGTCCAGACTGTAAAATATATCAGTTTCAGTTTGTTTCGGGTTAGGAAAGCTTCCAAAGCTTGTTGTAAACTCTATTTATACTCTATTTTACTTCAAATTAGGGGTTACACACCCATACATATATACACATACAGCCATATAGACTGAAATTCCAGCCCTTGAAGAGGGAAAAGCAAGGAGAAGAAGAAGAAGACCAAGGATTCCCATGGCCTCCTCCATCAACTACTTGCCGATCTCCACTTCTATGGCAGCCTAGACAAAGATCTAGGGTTTCAATGAAACCCTAGTCGAGTAATAGGGAGTATTTTATGTTTTTATTTTAGTTTTATTATGTATGGATGACAGTCACATATTTCGAGGATTTTTATAAATAAATCGAACTTCTATTGATTAAATCATTACTTTCAGAATTTATTCTTGTCTTAGATCTATTTTGACTGTGATGTGCTCAATGATCTATGCTCGCTGTGCTTGTTTAGATTATTTACATGAGATGGTGCTTTATTGATTTGTGCTATCAAGTATCCGAATAGTCCATGCCTAGATTAGACGGATTATGCCACAACCCTAGTTTAGTGTGGGATAATTCGTGCTAACCGAAGATGGATTATGTTGGTGCTTGAACCATAATTATTTTCTTGACGGAGGAATTGGGCTTGTAGCTACAATTCCCCATTATCATCCAACTGAATAGGCTAAAGTAATTCATAAATATTCCTATTATGAAGCTAGTGGTGGATTTGCAATCCTAGGTTCCCTTTACATATTTACAAAAAACACTTTTAATTGCTTTCATAGTTTAGATTTAGTTTTATTGTTATTAGTTTAATTAAAATCAAATCAAAATCCATTTTCATAATTAATTAAAGTTAGGTTTTAAAATTAAGTCGCTGTAGTTAACCAATCCCTGTGGGTTCGACCTTTGCTTTCACACTACAAATCTTTTGAAAAGTAAAGAACACTTTTTATATCTTGATATTGACAACATCACGGCTCCACAACGATAGCTTGATACACGCACTCCTTTGACCCAAATAACAACTAAACATGCTCAAATCACATATCACTGTGGTTTTGACATAATCAAAACATTTCACTGTGCTATTGGGCATACTTATCAATATAATCGCCCAATATGAACTACACAATATATATCTATAAACTAACACATGCTTTTCATACAAAACATGAATGCATGTCAAGAAATCATTCCAAACACATAGTTGAATCACTCACCTTCGAATAATGCTCCTAAAATTCGATCCAAAGAAAACCCAAGTACAAAGATCGTGAAATAGTCCGTCTAGTACAATCCTTATCGATCAAAAATCCAATTATCATCTTTTCATGAAAATTCTAGAAAACGAGTTTTCGGAAAACTTAGTCAAACAAGCCCCAATGGGTATCAAAACGAAGCTATTACCTCTAGGAGTTCGAATATGAAATTTAGAAGAAAAATAAATAGGCAAAAGTCCGTCGTTTATCGTCGTGAAGCTCTAAACAACCAAAATCTCCATTTGACCTCTTTCTTGATTTTAGGTTAGAAAGTTTATAAAATATCCAAGTTATCTCTATCTAAATATAGGCAATACTTTCAAAAATTGTGTTTACCTCCCCACAAGTTCTCAAACTCCTAATCAGTCTCCGAAACTTTCAACACAGCTAATTTATAGTTTCATGAGTGAAAACTAAAAATTATACAAGTTTTCGACTAAGTTCCGTTTGGTTGCTAAAACGCAAGTTTCTATATTATTTTTATGAAATTGCTTATTAGCCTACCAATTATGCGGAGTGTAAATTCGTACTCACTAGGATACTAAAATTAACAACAAAAATAAATTCTAAACCAGAAATAATACAGATAGTAAAATACACAGGTAAACAATTATTTTCAGATAACATTTAAGGTCATTCAACAAAGTCTCAGAGAGTTCTCTTACACAGATACCTAAATCGACTCATGAGTCAAAACTCACTCACACATGTGCCAAAATGCATAACACATCAAATTATCATGCATGACAATGTAATGAAATGCAACAACACATATACGGATGTTATATATAAATTCAATAACTTAAGTTTCCGCACTCAAAATTTCAGTACTTTATTTTGAGTACATAATTTTCAGTTTTATCAAACGGTCATAGCTAGCTCATTGTAAGAAGTAAGAATGCTCTTAAGAAACATGGCAAAGCATTATTCACGGGCAAGTTTATTAAATCCAACAGTTGTGTGTTAGGTGCAAACTCTATTGGTTTTAACTCTTGAATTGAAAAGACAGATATACCATTCATTTCACTTACAATCATAAGGGTAAAATAAAAATGAGTCTAACTACATAGGGACAAAAATACAAAATGCATTTAAACCGATAGTTTTCTTGAAAAACTTAACAGTTTTATTTCTATCACATCACAAAAGGTTAAGTTTCAAATTTTGAAATATACGAGGATAAGATAAAAATAAATCTTTTCCTAAAGTGTATTTAAACTTTAGCATAATTCCCGATAGGACAACACTAAAGGCCTTTTCTTTAAGTAATTCTCATATTGTTCTAAGATACTACAATTTTGCGTATATGTCACATAAACGTCACACTTTTACAAATAAACCAATACTACTTCAAAGGGTAAATTACACTTTAGTCCATTAGACTATATATCTGTTTTCAATTGGATTCATAACTTGTTTTTTTTTGCAATTGGGTCCTTGAACTTCAAAAATTCATTTAATTAGACCCAAACTCTGACACTATTATCATAAATTATTAGAAATTGCCACGTATGTTGCGCGCAATACTTACCTGTCACATGTTAGGTTAAGACAAACACGAGAGACTGTGAATGGCTAAAAAATCATGTGATTTTGGATATGAATGAATGCAATTTTGGATCTAGTCGAATGTGTTTTCGAATTTGATTGAACACGATTTCAGATTTGATTGAATGCGACTTTTCACACTATTCACAATCTCTCATGTTTGTCTTAACCTAACACGTGACAGGTAATCATTACGCGCAACATACGTGACAATTTATAGTAGTTTAAGTTAATAGTGTTAGAATTTGGTCTAATTGAATGAAATTTTGAAATTCAAGGACTTAATTGTAAAAAAAATAAAGTTTATGAACCCAATTAAAAAAATGTGGGTTCAGTGACATCACAGGAGAGAGATAGACACATCTTTTGGGGAGGTTGTATGAAAGTTGTATGAAGGTTGTGTCCCAAGTATTACACTTAGGAAAATAACCCAATAAAAGTGCTCAAATCTTTTCTTTTTACGAGTGTGAGAGAAGGAGGGACTAGGGAGGTTGATTTGCTAGCTGGTCCTAATGTGGGATTGTGGGCCCATCAAACCTAGGGCTAGAACAAGAGCTGATAATTAAATATTGACTTGGGCTTCCCAGAGTGGGTCCATCACAGAATTCTGGTTCTCTCTCTCTGGTTGGGGTCTTATCCAAATTCTGAGCATGCAGTGCACAGAAATACCTACCTGGACATGTGATCGGTGATCCAAATATATATATATATATATATATATATATGATGAGCTGAAGCAGCAGCTGAGTGGTCATTCACTTCTCTTTTGGTCCCCCCAGGCCCATACTGACAACTTTAATAATTCTGGTAAAAGACCTTTTTTTTTTTTTTTTTCGGAAAACACTTTGGGCATTTTTCGCTCTGTATTTTTTATGCTATTTTTTATTACAGAAGTGAGATTCTGAATAATTTTTAAAAAATTATTTTAAAGTGTTGGATCCCACTATTGTAGGAGGAAATATCACAAAAAGTATTGAGTGAAAAGTATTCAAGTACTGTCCTTTTTTATTATGAAGAAATTAATTTATAAAATGTGTAAGTCTATTGTGAAAAGTTTTTCATATGAGAAGGCGAATTTTAACCGTTGAATAAGAATCCAGTCATAAGATTCCTAAGAATATGAAAATGCACTTATTATCAGTTGAATATTCAACGATTAAAATTCGAGTAATATTTGGGGCACTAATAACATCCACTAACACTTACTAACACACTCTATCTCTCTCCTAGTGGCACTGTGGGGTCCGCAGTGGACCCCGCTGTACTACTAGGAGAGAGATAGAGTGTGTTAGTAAGTGTTAGTGGATGTTGTTAGTGCCCCTAACATTGCCCTTAAAATTCGCCTTCTCATATGAGAAACTGCTGACTATAGACTGGCCTTCTAGAATTCACTAAAAATAAATTCAGACAGCAGCCAAACTTCTCTCAGCCAATCAATCACTCCGTTCGTGTAACTTTTTTCCTTATCTGGTTAAATATGGGTCCTACTAAAAAAAGCATTTTAAAATCAAATTGATACTATATGAAAAGTGTAATGGTAGACACACAATTTTTTTCAATTCCACACACAATAATTTTGGTCTTAATTTTAGTAGGTCTCGTATGAGTCCCACAGCCTTACGCTGCACTTACCGAAATCAAATGCCAGAATGGGTGTGTTGTAGAATTGTATGTATGTATCATTATTGATATGAAAATAGTTTTTCCAAACATATCATCAAGATAATACTCTCTCCGTCCCAAATTGCTGGGCACTTTTGGAGAACCCAACTTTTTAAGGGAACATCATTTATTACACTGTTTTCATGTTCAAATATTCTTAGTTTTCAACTTTACCCTTAATTTAATTTCCCTATAAACTAAGATTTGTGGGAATTGTGAAAAAAATAATGGCAAAATAGGAAAGATAAAAAATTTTGGTGTGTTGACTTTTCAAAATAGACAAGCATTTTGGGATAGTCCAAAATAGAAAGAGTGCCCAGCAATTTGGGACTGAGGGAGTACCTCAATTACTACAATTATAAGGGTTTTGTTAACATGGACCCTTAGGGTAGATGCTAAGGGTCTAAAAGTAGAAATAAATAAGGAGAATAGTGTGAGTTTCAATGTCTGGTGTGGGGTTCAGCGTTTATTTCCCTTATTTATTTCAATTTTTAAAAGCTAAACATATGCCCTAATGGTTAACAAAATCCTAATTATAATGTGGCATTTTTATTACTTTTCCGTCCCAATTTATTTGTCAATTTTTGGGATACCAATTTTTTAAAGGAACATAATGATTGCTTGAAATAAATGCAATTGTTTCAAGAGTCATTTAGTCTAAAGTCCTAAGTAATGCACATTTCTTATAATTGGTTCAGTCTTTAGAACATTTCAGTCTAAGGTCCACTAGTAAAAACATGGACACAACTACCCCTCCCCTCAAATTCTGATAAATCCCCAACTACCAAATTTGGCTTCCCTATAAATCTCGTCAAATCTCTTATGGAATAAGGAGACCTCATGATATTCGATTCCAATCCCAAATTGTAGGGTTTTCAAAAATCAAAAATGGAAGAGAAGAAATCAACACACCCAAATCGAACTGGGTCGTCTCCGACAAGCTCACCTCTTACTCTTTCGTCAAAACCTCCCAACTCGACGCCTCAGATGTTGAAGACGATGAAGAAGAAAGTGAAGAATCGTGGTGGGTTTTGAAGGTTGGGTCCATAGTTCGAGCCAAGGTGGGTACAGATTTGCAACTGAAAACAATCGGAGACCAAAATCGGGTTGATTTCGTTTTTCAGGGCGTGTGGGCTATGAAGTTCTTTACTGATGAGTTCTGTTGATCACTTAAGAGATGAGCTTTGGGACTCAGACTAAATTTTGTCGAATAAGAAGGGTAAGTGTAAAATAAACACTATTGTCTGAATCGTTGACATGTTTTTCACACTATGGATCATTCACAATCAAACAATTGTTGATCAAAATCAGTATATCAGGGGTAAATATTTGAGAAAAAAATCGTGGTATTCACTCACCCGATAGTAGATTCATTTTTTTTTTCCCCTTTCAAAACACTCTCTGGTATTACTTGATCTTCATGTGTTTTTAAGACCATAGACTTCAAAAATAGGACCTTTTGGGATGTTGTGTTTTTTGTTTACTCATTTTGGGTTTCTGCAAAATACAGGATTCTCCAAGGATGTGTCATTGTAAGTCTAATATGAGTGTGAAATTTAACACTCGTGTTCATTGCCACTGTTTTACTCTTAAGATTATTGTCATTTTGTAGTGTGAAGTTGATGACTACATCCTAATTATCAAACATGGATTGATTGGTGAAAAAATTGCCATAGCGCTAAATTTTGCACTCATGTCGTGCACGTCTGCAAAGTACGAGTAAATAATTGTATAATTGTAGTAAATAGGATGTTTAGGGATGTTGTGTTTTTGGTTTACTAATTTTGGGTATCTGCAATTTGAGTGTGAAATTTAATACTCGTGTTCATCGCCTATTCTGAATAACACTTGAGATGATCATCAAGTTGCAACGTAGTCTACAATTTCACACTTATTGCAGAGTTTGCAACGGATTCATCCACATTTTCAACACAAATATGAATTCATTCTCTGTTGTAGTGGGATAAAATATAAATTGATTCTCGGTGATATTGGGTTGCAAAAATTAATTGTTTGCTGTATGGCTTCGAATTCATACGCTTCAAAGGGGTAGTATTCTTATGCTGTGTGAGACTTATGACTACATCTCATTGTTCATCTTTGGGATTTCCTACTTGTTAAATTTTACACTAATGTCTTCCGTTTGTCCATGTAGCTTTTCACATTCACCAATCACATCAGAGTACAATGCAAATCAGTGCAGGGCCGATTTAATCCACTAGTTCCTAAACACTCACGAAAGGTCTTGGGCATTGTTTTAACACGAAGCCAGAGAAGATGTTCTGAGAATTAGTGGGCAACTTGATGGTGTAACAAACTTATAGGGGATAATTCATTGATTTTTGTTATCTGCTTGTAACAACTGCATTTATGTGAATATTGCAGTTAACATTTTTGTGTGATTACTGGTTTTGGGTTTTCAGAATAACCTATTTAATGTTGGCTTATTCGTCTGTTGTTTGTCATGAAATTTACTTATAAATTAGAATTAGGAATTTCACATACGATGTTATTGATCTTCACTGGGTGATGTTTATTAGGTGAAATTTCTGTGAGGAATATACCCAGCAAGGGAGTGTTATCAAATGTCGTAGTGTTAAAATTAATCATACACAAGTGTGAAATTCAACACTGTAAAATTTTCGATTTTTATAAGAATAGTGTGAAATTTGACACTAGTACTGTAAAATTCTAAATGAGAACTCACAGAATGCAGAACATTCAATCCAAAACATAACAGAGAGCCCAAACACGTTTAAGGTGTGATATGTTGATTGAATATGATTTATACACTGTGAATAAGAAATGGTGAACCTCGTTTGTAACAGATTTGGAATTTAATATCCTAAAATATTGGCATATTATTTCTATATATATTGTAACCAATATCAATTAGGATTTGATAAGATTTGGTCAGATTTGGTAACTCATTCAATCTTTAAAAGACATCTACTATTTCTATATATATATATATATATATATAATATACGGTTCTGTATATATAGGTTAGGGGTATAAAAGACATCAACTAATTCTATAATAGGAAAATTTGGACTAATCTCTAACAACATTTACAATTATAGGGTCTATCATTGGGAAGTACCAATTGGTGGGTCTATTACAACAAACATTGGTAGAATGGGATTTTCCACTAAATTTTTCTTGTTTCAAATTACGTACCCCTACTTGCTTTTTTGTTCCCTTTTACTTTTTGTTGGGTATTTCAAAAATCAGCAAAATAAATTTAGAAAGTAGCTAAGAAATTATCATAGTGAACATTAATTTTGGGACATCTAAACAAAAAAAAGATGAACACATAAAATTAAACTTAGGGACTACCATTTTGTTGCAATTTTTTGTTTTTACTTGTGATGATTGATCATTATCCGTACACGTTAGAATTCGCAACGGCAAGTTTTTTGACACAGAGTGGTTTCGTAGTATGGGACAGGTGACAATCAAATAGTTTTTGTCCTAAATATATAAGGGTTAAATGCATTTTATCACGGTAGTTAGACCTATTTTTACTTTATTCTTTGTGCTTTAAAAATAGACATTTTATCTTTTGTTGTTTCGGACTAAAATGAAACTATTAAGATTTCTCTCAAAATTGGTGAAAATTCTAAAATTAGCCAAAAATATTAACATTTAATACACTTTGTGAGGTTAATTCTGTAATAAATCCCCTATGCAGAGATAATGCTGTCATTTAATCCACTAATGCGGGACTAACTTTTAACAATTAATCTCTTTGTAGGGCTAATTTTTGGTTTAATTGCTTATGTAAGGTTAATTTTGGCACTTAAACTTTCATATATGGGACTAATTTAACACTGAATTCTCATGTGGGGTTTTTTTGGAAGAAATTGTCGTAGTTTCACTTTAGTCCAAAATCACAAAGAGATTAAGCGTCCACTTTTGAACCACAGGGGGTAAAGTAAAAATAGGCCTAACCACAGAAGTGTAAAATGTATTTAACCCTATATATAATTCATGAGGTCTCATAATATTGTAACTTAAAATTACTTTGGTTTTAAATAAAGTGATCTTCAAAGTTATAATATGTTGGGATTTAGGACCAAGTTACAATATTTTGAAATCCAAATATAATTTTTTTGACACCAAATTGAACTATATGATACAACTAATACAACTTTAACAATATCATAGAGGGTCCCATTACCATTGTTTGTCGTGGTGTTGGCCACTTGGGAGAATAAGAGAAAAATGTAATGGAAGTAATGATTAAAATGTATCTTTTCTTATTTTACATGTCAAGCCTTCTTTTTTGGTAAAAAATTTCAAATGTTTCTTAGTTTCAATTAGTTTTTGAGTGAGTAATAGAAAACACAGAAAATTTGTATCATTTTCTCTTTGGCTGTCCTTTATTTTTTTCCCCTTTCTCATTCACTAAATATATGAGAGTAACGTCGTATTAAGTGCAACGCAAAGCTAAGGAACGTACAACAAACCATAAGAATTAAACATAATTGCATAAAGAATTTGGAAATGGCTAGCAAGAGAGATGTAACTACCTTTCATTTATTTTTTTAGAGCATCTCCAACAATTTAAACTAAATATTCTCTACCTTTTAGCTAAAATAGTTAAAAAGCTATTTTTGCTAATCACTGTGGAGCTCCTTGCTCCAATCGTGTTCCCTCCAAATAGAGATCTTTGAGTTTTGTATTAATTTTTAGACTAGAGTTTGGCATTCCAATGTACTCTCTCTCCTTAATTGGATCCTATATATATGTTATTGGTTTATTTTAATTTTTTGTAATCTCTCTCTCTCTCTCTCTCTCTCTCTCTCTCAGAGAGGTGTCTCTGTAAAGAAAAACCATTTAGAGAACTCATTGGAGCTCACAAAAGGCATGTTGGATCTCTAAAATAGCAAAAATTTATTATAGAGAACATGATTGGGAATACTCTTAATTCTGTCACCTTCATTTTGAATTTTGATTTGAGTTATTGGGCCACAGCCTAGACCTAGGTCAAGGCTTCTCGGACCAAGACCTAGTTTCATGGGCCTATCCTGAGGGGGAGAAGGGCCCATCAGCTGCCCAGAAAGTTTGAATGTAGTAGAGCTTTAGCCTTGTAGCAAATGCGAATGGTACACGTTGTACCATGCCTGTGCAGCCTGTGGTGTTCCAAAGCTGGCCCGGGCCATAACCTTGGGAGAGATATTTGAAGTGGAGCCATTTAACAAATTTTTGCAGTGCATAACATTGGTTATCAATTTAAATGGGGCGTAGTTTTTGAGTTTAGGCACAAGCATATAGGCACTCTGAAATTAAGAAAACTAGATTGAAATTCAAACTACTTCCTGCATTATATTTGGGCGGAGGAACCTTTGGAGCTGTTTCAGTCAAAACATTCTTATGGACTCAAAAGCACTTTTTAAAATTTATCCAAATAGTCTGATGTATGCGTTTTGGATCTCCAAAAACGTTTGGATTCCAAACAGGGCCTTAATATCAAATCACTCATATTGTTAATCCATCACTCTTGTGGGCTTTTTCGTGTTGTGGGCTTAATTTTTTTTTTCCTATAATGTTTGGGCCAGAAAACTCTACCAACAGTTGGGGGTGTACTCGAGTCGGTTTTGGTCGGAGTTTTTCACAAATTTGGGACCAAACCGAGAATGGTTGAGGTGTCGAGGTTAGCATCGAAATTGACCGGCTCAATATCGATTTCAGTCGGTTTTGGTTCCTTCAGTTTTAGTCGGGGGTGTCGGGGTTAGCACCTAAACTCATACTCAATGGGTGGGTGGGCGGGCGGGGGGGGGGGGGGGGGGGGGGGGGGGGGGAGGGGGGAGAATCTGAACTAGGCACAACTAGAATATACGTATGCATATATATATATATATATGTAAATCTGATTATATACATACACATACTCAACTAGGCACAACTATACACATACACATGCTCATCTAAAATCAAAGAACAATCATAGATCTGAAAAGGAAAAAAAAAACAAAAAAGAGAGAGAAATGCAAGAAAGAGAGAGATAGAGAGACGGAGGGAGTTGAGATCTGGAGAAAGACAAAGAGATGGGGGGAGTGTGTGTGTGTGTGTGTGTGTATGTGTTTGCACCTAAAAACCGTCAAAGGTTTTTGAGCCCGAGTGGCATGAAGTTGGATAGAGGTGAGCCCGGCCTAGGGAATCCATGTCTCATCGGACTCAAGTGGAGATTGTAAGCCTGATAGTAGGCACAAGGCTGTTGGGTGTTGTGGTGTGAGACCGATTGGAAGGATGGGCATGGATGAGGATGATCGGGCACGAGAATAACATAACCTAATGCAATGTAAGCCCGATGGTGGATCAAAGCAGCACGGAGGCCAATCGGACACTGTGTAATGAAGGATGGTTGTATGAGTCCGATCGGCCATAGGCGTTCGTAAAAAGGTAATCGGACATGAAAGACAATATTGAAATTGGCCAAGCCCAATTCAGCTGAAAGAAGAAGTTGACAAGGCCGATGGACTAAAAGGGGAATGCGGTGCTATTCACAGCTATCAAGGCGAGGTCATCCCAGATTCTTAGGAAGCAAGAGTCCGGTTAAGAAGGTATTTAATCAAGTCCATCTGGATTGGAAGGTTGATCCCTATAATTAGGGATTGGTTCAATCAAGATAGAGGTAAGTAAAGAGTTAGAGATTAAGAAGGTTTCTTCCACTATCAGCCAATCAGCCACGTAGCTTAGGGCGCAAGCTAAGGAGTTCTTTCCTTATCAGGATTCCTAGAGACCGCCATAAATATGGAAGCAGGCCAACCAAGCAAAGGGACTCCGCGTCATCTCGAAACACTGCATTCACTACATTCAAAGCATTCAAACCTTTATGTTTTTCAGCATTCATAGCAAATAGGTCTGTCCCTTTTGTTATTCCTTTTGTTCTTCTGGACAATGAGAGTCTGTTTTGGTTTGTTCTTTGGATTTGTTTAATTTTCCAAACACTTAATAAAATCTACGTTTTATTAAATCGTTTGTGATTTGTTTACTTGGTAAACTGCACTGTTTAGCTTGTGCACTTCAGTACTGCTAAGGAATTTATGGCGAGGGTACTTTCCTACTAACTACACACAATAACTCTATTTAGAAGTCAGATTCATAAAGCCTTGTGTATCACTCACACAAGCGTTTAGGAAATTAGTTTGCACACACACACACACACCGAGCCGGTTTGGCTCTGGCACGCCCGCGCAAATTACAAGCAAACAGTATGTGAGAGAGAGAGAGAGAGAGAACTTACTTGTAATGGTGGTCCTTAAGCTTCGACGGATAAAGAAGAGGTGGAATGAGGTGGCAAATGCTTGATTTCATGGTGGCCGAAAAAGAAGAGTTTACTTGTAATGGTAGCCTTTTCATGTCTTGATCTAATTGGTTTGGCCATAAATGGCTTGATTTCTTGAAATAATGTTTGATCTTGAGAGGTGGGTCTATTGAGTGGCAAATGGAAGTGACAGAGGTAGGAGGAGGAGGAGGCGGCTGTAGCAACTAGGGTTTCTTGAGAGGATAACGAATTAGAGAGGTTAAGAGGAGTGAGGAGTCAGATTTGTAAATAGGAATTGGGTATTCCATTAAGTATAATAGTAATACATATTTATATATTTATATTTATGTATTAATGAGATCGGTCGGTTTAGTTCGGTCTCGATTTAACAAACATAAATCCGGCCACCAAGCTGAACATTCAGCTTCTTATGTATTAACAACCGACCACCGACTAAACTCTTTACGGTCAGTTCAATTTCGGTCGGACCGGTTGGTTATGAATTATGATCGGTTGGTTCGGTTCCTCGGTTTATTTGTACAGCCCTACCAATAGTAATTAATGGACCTCTTAGACTATTTTCAATTGAAGCAATTTCCAATCATTTTATTCATTATTTTTGTGTAGTGGAACTCTAAGGCCACGTTTGTTTAGGACTAAGAGGAGATTGGATTATTTCAATTAAAAATGGACTAATAGTGCGGCGTTTGGGTCGCCAATATGGCATGGGACTAGTAGTCCATTATAACTAAATAGTTCCCTATGGGGTGGGGGGTTGTTAATAGTCCCTGGACTATTCAATTCAAGTGGACTAACCACGTTTGGCTGCCAAGCTCAGGATGGACAATTAGTCTATTTTAATTGTTAGTCATGAGACTATTTATACCACACCCCTCCTGGGATCAGATAGTCCCCCATATGGGGGGCTGTTTAGTTAAAAAGGATTATTAGTCCCTTCCTTTCAAGTGCATCTAAACACCAGACTATTTAATTAAAATGAAATATTAGTCTAATCCATCCTAATCCTGCCCCCAATCCCATGAAACAAACGTGGGCTTGTTTAGTCCTGCACTTGAGTGCTAAACATGGCCTAAGGCTTTTGTTGGTCTACGAATTGTTTGGAAAAGGGGGAAAAACACTACACCATATGGCCAAATTTCTAACGGACAACTTTTATGCTTTCTAACGGATATATCCATTAGAAAAAGGTATATATCCGTTAGTAATGACAATACAATGGCAATTTTGTAAATAAAAAGTTAAAATGAAAGATGCAGTGATAATTTTATAAATAAAAACTCGAAAGAAAAAAAAATGATGGCAATTTTGTAAATGTTTACAATAGAAAATTTTTCTCCAAAATTTTCCCCCTAACATTTCCCCCTAAACATTTAACAGGTTAACAAATAAAAACTATTATGCTTTCTTCTTCTTTAGGAGAATAAGAGAGATGGAAAGGTGAAGAAGAGAGATGGAAAGGACTCCGTCCGCACGACATCTTCCTCTGCTCATTGCCATCTCCGCCTGGTCGACGTCGTAGATCATAGGTACTCTCTCTCTCTCTTTCTCTCTCTCTCTCTCTCTCTCTCCTTCTTCTTCTTCTTCTTCTTCTTCTTCTTCTTCTCAGTCGCAGAGTTGGTTTTGATCGGACCAGTTGGTTTTTTTTTCTTCTTATTTTTCTTCTTCTTCTTCTTCTTCTTCTCCTTCTTCTTCTTCTTCGTCCGATCAAAAACCTAGATAGAACCAGTTGTTTTTTTTTTTCTTCTCTTCTTCTTCTTCTTCTTCTTCTTCTTCTTCTTCTTCAGTAATCAGTAATCAGTAATTTGAAAATGCCCCAAATTGGAAAACCCTAGCTCATAAATCAATTTCATGTAATTTGAAAGAGGCCCAAATTGGAAAACCCTAGCTCATTACATGTTCTATTGCATGACTTGTATACAAGATAATGGTAAGAAAAAATCGGCTAAAAAGCCGATTTTGATTCCTTTGTTTGGGTGGATAATAGGCAGGCCGCAGGTAAAACGATCTTTGAACTCTTTCTTGATAGGTCATAGGGGTATGACTACAACGATTTTCTTTTCAGACGCATAGGGTTGTAATTCCTACATTTCTTGTGTATACGGGTTTTATTATGTGATTCCAAAGACTTACCTCTGTTTAAGAGAATAGGTCAATCATTTGCTTCCCATTAAATTTTTTTTTGGTCTCTATTTCTTTACACACACTTGATAAGTCTTATAAAAAGGAGAGACAACGCAAGCAACATATGCTTACCCATGGCCGGCCCAATGGGGGGGCCAGTGGGGCAACCGCCCTGGGCCACCAAAGTTTATCAAATTTTGAGGGCTCTCATAAAATTTTCATAATTACATTTTTACTTTGAGATTTTTTTTAGCATTTTACATTAGGTCTCCCTTAATTATGTTAAGTCTCTCCTCAACATATGTTTAGGCCCCAAAGGGGCCCAATGTCCAATTTAGTATCATCAACTACATATATATTGATATACATACATATAAAACTCAAAAGCAAAGGCCCCTAGAATTTTAAAAATTACACTTTTAGTTCAAGAATTTGTTGAGTTTTAGAAATAGGCCTCCCAAAAATTTTGAAAGACACCGTACAATATTTAAGTTTTACAAATAGATTCTCATATTATAAGTAGATCCCAAAAAAATCGCCAATTATGTATAAGTAAACCCTAAAAAAATATCCAATTATGTATAAGTAGACCCCAAAAAAATTACCTCGGGAGCGCTGCCCCCGAACCCCCGAATAAGGGCCTCCCTTTTAGTAGTTCGTCCCAGGCCTCTAAATACTCGGGACCGGCCCTGTGCTTACCTGTGTCCTTGCAACAGCCTCTGAACTCAATTTTCGTACCACATCATGATATACCACTTTTCTTATCATCTTTATTTTAGAATATCCATATTTTGCTCCTGTGATTCTCGGTAGTAGCAAACCAACTTTTTTTGTGGTTCTTTGTTCAGCTACTTTGATCATAAGCATTGCCATTTCCCCAACTCAATGCAAACAACCCTATTCTCAGCTCATTGCCAGAAGACTGGCGTAGTTTCGTGCAACTGTTACTTTAATTGTTGCGTGACTTCCAGAAGTCCACTCTAATTATCTCCAGTATCATTGGACATGGAGTTAGCCCAAAGAGGCTAATGGGATGAGTTATCAAAAGGATGACCTGCAGGCAGGATGACCAGAATTGTTTTCAGGCAAACTTGCCATGTGCATTAAATATTGCAACATACTATCTGTTCGCCACTTTTACTTACAACTCTTATGACTGGAGTAGTATGTCTGTGCCAACTGAAATAAATAAACTTTTTTAACTTCCTCATATTGAACTATGTTTACATTATGATGGCTTCTATTATTTTTCCACATCTCCTTGATGTATTGGGCACTCCGGTTTAAGGAATATTACGCTGACATGTGGTTACTTTCTTTTTGTGATGCAAGGTGGCATTGATACTTTTCAGCTCTTTAACTGAAACAATTGGGACTTCTTTTAGGCCATTTTTTTTTTCAGATTTGCAATCTCTTCTACTCAAATGCTTACAAGATGAAACAAGTAACCGTGTCAGAGTTGCCGCTCTCAAGTAATTTTCCAATTTAAATTTGATTGATTTTGTTTTGTCTGATTCTTTTGGTGTGAAAAAGGATGCTGAATTGCTAAGAATGACTTTGGATGCATCTTGCATTTTCTTTTGTGAACAGGGCCATTGGATCTTTCCTAGAGTTCACTCAGGATGGGGCTGAAGTGGTGAGTTTTTATCGTCGTTTTCCGTTTTGTAATGCATAGCGCCATTTTCCCCAAATGCTATTACTCTAAAAGCAGTCGAGCCATTTTGTTAGATAAGATCCATGTCCTGATTTTTTTTTTTATCTTGCGCTCCTTTGTGGTGAGTGCTTTCCTTTTTTCCTTCTTTTGCTAGAGTTGTATCTCTCTGTCCCCATAAGTGAGTGGTGCAGCATTCATGTCCCAATTGGGCACACACAAAATTTATGTTTCAAAGGGCCTGCATCCAAAGACATCCTGCGTACTTAGCGTGCTGGGGAGTAGTAGATAAGACTTAGGAGAGAGACTTAAAACTTCATTTTTTTTTGTGGGCACAAGTCATTACTCTCAGACTGACCATTAACTCTCTTGATATTTTTTCACCCTACTTGTACTACGATTTTTCTAGGACCTTGCTTTCGGTAGATTGGTTGAATCAGGAGTGAAAAGGGTGTAGAAGTACTTGAAGCAATATAGTACTTTTGGTTGAGTGTGTTCATAACTGGGTTCCGTCATTTGCATTTTTTATGCCTAGAAACTTAGTGGTGCTTGTGTGGGCCAATTTCCGTTTTGTAAAGTTGTCATGATACTTTTGTTTGGCAAAGATTTTACCTTCTTGAATCAATCAATTCTTGCACCGAAGGACTTGCATGTTTTTTTTTTTTTTTTTACCTAAACAGTAGAAACAATTATTCATTTTTTCTTCCCGATAAGTGTTGACATCCAAAAGACACCAAAAGACAATGCCTGGGATTAGTTTGTCTTTGTTTTCCACTAAGAGCCATAAGATTTAACCATAGTGAATAGTTTTCGTTATCAGCCTGCACCCTGTGTAAGTCGTGATGAAGTATTTATCCTGAAATTACTTGTAATGTACGTGATGAAGTTTGCAGTTATGGACTATTGGACTTCAACTATAATTACATAGGTGGACAAATCGATACGTTGATACCCACGAGGATACTTGATTTTTCTAATGTTTTTTTAAGCATATTTCACTTTTTATTAAACTAAGTCTGATGTTAATATGTTGGTATGCCAAAATACGAAATCACTGCAATGATCTATTAGTCATTTCTTAATTATTTACATGATTTGTCATCCATCCTTAAGTTGTGGGAGGAAGGTTAAATTGTTAGAACAGTAGTTGTGACTCTTGTTCTGCATGTTAAACTAGATTTACATAGAACTGTGGAAACATGAAGCAATCATTGCTTGCTCTTTCCAAGTGTGCACTTTAAGCTGCACAATGGCCTGGTTTTGTTGGGGTGGGTTTATACTTCAGACTTGGTTAACCTCAATCTAGAAAACTTCAAGCAGTGTGACCCTTTTTCTGCTTTACAAAGTTTTCATTGAGTATAATAACTCTAGTAAGTCATTTATAGTGCTTTCTGAATTTTAACATTTTGCAATGCACCTCTGTCAAGTTAATACCTATAAGGAGTAAGGAGAGGCAGAGAGTTACAAGTACTAAAGAACTAAGAGATTAGCAATAGCACTGTTGAGAGAAGTTTCATAGCTTTGGTTATATGTTTGTGGGTGAAATACTCTTTGTTTGGATAGTCCCCTATTTTAGCGGGTTAGTACGTAATAGTAGTATCATTTTTAAAAATAAAAAATAAAAAATAAAAATACTAGCAAAATTTGCTAGTAGTCTCCTTAAAGCTTCTCCAATGCATCCTGTATCCTTCATGCTATAGTCGAATTATAGTGTGAATGCTAGAAATCAACTCTCCAATGCCACCTTATATCCTTCCTTTGAAAAAAAGGCAATGCTATCCTTTGGAACGATCGTTTTGTTATTTTTTGAAAGGAGAGATTGAATCCCATTAGAGAGGTTCTTGTTTGTATTCATCATGCTATGATTAGGGAGATCTTGAGATGCATGATCTATATGCACCTATCCTAATAATCACATCATCTTTATTTTGCTACAAGTTTGTTTTTGATAATGGTGATGATGCAATCTATTCGATTCATAGATATATTGCTTTGCAAAAGTTTTGGTATCTTTTAACTTTTAAAATTCCCTGGTAAGCATTGGAAATTTATAGTTCGCTAGGTCATTTCCTTGCACTTTTTGCAATATCCTTGAGAAGGCAGCTTCTGTACTTGTCTTTTGAAGTTTAGAAGGACTCTCTTTCACGAATTTCTTAGCTTGCACATTGTCTAAATAATACAACTGAGGGGTTTCACAAGAATAGTCACCTTTAAGTAAACTTCTATATTGTTTTCTAGAAGTCTGGGTGCGAGTTCACTGGGTTGTTTGGATTCAGTTATTGGGTTTATTAAGACAAAACATTTCATAGTGATATGGTAATGTTTGTTCCCATCTTTTGAATTTACCTCAGTTAAAAAGTCAATTAAGCATGAGTTTTAGTGGTAAGTTTCTACATCTCAAATTGTCTAAAAATGTGTGAAGAAGGTTGAACTACAAATGTATAAAGGATCAAATAAATGCAACGAACTTAACTCTGTTGACGAATGGAGACACTGTGTTGAACTAGTTTTCTTGGAATTAGATGTTTCCCTTTTCTTGTTTATCCCCTTAGTGCTATGGTCTTTGTTGTCGAGATCTGTGAGTCATTAATTTGCAATCAGTGTGAGGTAGTTATTGATAAAAGAATTGTAAAAGGAAAAAACATCTGTACAGTTTGCACATTCGGTTTGGTCTCTCTCTCTCTCTCTCTCTCTCTCTCTCTCTCTCTCTCTCTCTCCCCTTGCTATCTTGGCTTATATTTACTTGTCCAAATGCATTTGCTTCTACATCAATGATTTTTTGTCATCCACATGAATGTTAGTTTGTGGCCTAGTAACTTGAATGACATATCAGTCATTGGGTCTTGAATAACTAAGTTCAAACCTGTGAAAAAGTGCATAAAGATTTGAAAAAGGCAAGCTTAATTACATGGTTATCCTACTTGTAGACAGACTTGTCATGGAATTGTTGTGTTGAGACGTCTATTAAACTTTGATTTGATACTATCAGCATTTCAAAAGCTTGGATTGGACTGTGCGAATTGGAGCGAACCAGTATATTTGGATCTTCTAAGGTATGACTACTGTAAAATTGGCTTTTTCAAGTTGTAATTGAAAACTTTGGTTCCTGAATTTTAGGGTTTGCTTGCAAGAAAACTCTACTGAGTCTCTGACCATAAATATTCAACTTGTGGATCTTTTCAAAGTTGGTTGGGCTGTGTTTCTCCATTTGTTATTAATTTTGAGCTCAGGAAGGGATTTTTTTTTAAAAGGAGAATCAAAAATAAAAAAAGAAAATCTGAGTTACTTTTCAACTGTCAAGTGAGCAAATCTTTCTTGAAAACAGTTTGGGAGCTCAACAAAGAGACCTTGGTATAGTACTTTGATATTTTAAGGGCCTGTTTGGAATCGCTTCTCAAATTTACGTTTGGGACTTGAAAGGCACATATCAGCTTGTTTGGACAAATTCTAAGCACTTTAGTGCCCAAAAAGCATGTTTTGGCGGAAGCTAGTCCAGAGGTGCTTCAGGCCAAAGTGATGCAACAAGCAGATTTCGGTTAAAAACTTTTCTAAATTCACATGGTGCCCTTGAGATTAGGGATTATGATTCTACCTAAACTAAAAATTACAACCAATCCAAATGGGCCCCAAGTTGCATATGTAACTTGAATTTCTTGTTTAGAATTCAAGCATTTTTCTTTTTCTTCATTTTAATCCAACTGATTGGCTTCTTTAGTATTCTTATTTTGTTGTAACCAGTAATATATTTGTGCTTGTTAAGTTTATGGTTTGTTTCTTTTCTAGGGAAAGTGCTGGTGATGAGGAAAGGATGTTGATATTGTATTTTAATAGGGTGAGCTCTATGTATTCTATTTTCTGGAAAGAAACACTCACTAAATATATATGTACGGACGTACTTGTACGGATTACTTCAATCTGCCTCCTAATGCTAATTCCTCATGCAGATTGGTTGGCCTACTTCACTGCCAACGAGTGAGAAAGGGCCGTTCGTTACAAGTGTTCTGCGAGAAAAGGTAATTCATATCAACAATTGAAAGGGCCTAGTTCCATTATATATATAGATATAAATCTTGCATACTCGGTGTTGAAATATGTCGTGTAGTTGACGTAAACATATTCAAATGGTGAGAAGGAATAAGGGTAGGATGGTTTCTGAATTGAGTTCCATTCATCACAATCCTTGGATTTAGTGAAACTGAATCAAGTGGGTGCTCAGTGGCCGCTCTCCCTTCCCATTTCTCCTCAACCTAATGGGCATATAAATTTTCTTAAGTTTCCTTCCTGTATGTTTTTTTTGTGGATACCTCATTACTGATTTGTATTTTTTAATCAGTTACGACTGTTCAGAAATCCCAAAATCTGATTTATTTTTTTGTAAGTCATAAAAATATTGAACATTTGTTCAGCACCATGCATTTTTTTATGGTAAAAAAATATGGAAAGAATACATTTTTTATATGTTGTTTATAAGTATTCGTTTGGCATCTCATCTTGTTCTAGGTGATATTGACTTCAGTTGAAGCTATCACGCTCCTTTCTATTACATTTTTGTCCTAATTTCCTTGCACTGTTGCTGATCTACATGTTACTCTTTTCTATTTTTCTTTTTTGGCTGAGAAGATCTACATGTTACTCCGCACTTTTTTACTTCCACTTTTCATTGAGAATGATCATGCTTCAAAAAGGAGAAGAAAGACCTTGTTATGAATGTTTTAACATTTGTTACATTTCATTATTTTCTTTTCAGAGAAATGGATGCTATACATGTCTTTGCTCGAGAAGGAGAAGATAATGACCTTGTTATATTCAATTAAGTTGTGAGATAAACTATGGGATTTCAACTTAGACCCATTCCACTTTAGCTTTGTAATTTCATATTAAAATGGTTGTGTTTCGCATACATACGAATCAAGACAGTATTAACTGTATTTCGATATTGAATCAACATTTCAGCAACTTTAATTGATTCATAGATGGTTGTTGTGGGCGAGAAATTCAAAGACTCAGTGTTGTTGGGGCTACTTTAAGCTATATTTTGGCGCTATAAAATTCAGCACAGCAGGGGTTGTTTTCCTTATGTTTTCAGCCCCATTAGTTATGGGTTTCTATTTGCATATAGTAAATTTTCTCTCACTCTCAGCTTTTTCCTCTGCTTTGATACTTTTTTTTAATTCTATTTCTTTGCTTTGAATTTGTTGGTGAGTGTAGGATTTACCAAGGCTTACTTTTGGCTTTCACTAAGGCTATGTTTGGTTTGCAAATTTAGAGGAAATGGACGGGAAAGAACACTAATTCCTTTCTTTTTCCTTTTTTATTTTTTGATAATTCTATGTAGGCCCTGAATGCTTCCTTGTTGCCACGGTTGTTCAGAGAGGATCCATTCTCAATGGGCAAGGTTAGTGTCGTTATTTCTCTTAAAATCTGAATTAGCATGGTTACTTTGTTAATTTTGAATATATAGGCCCTGAGCATAGAACATATGTGCCTCAATTGGTGATATGTCAATTGGTGCACTTTAAATTCTCATTTCTTTTTTATTATAAGTTGCTACCAGGACTGTATGTGGTTTGAATTGGATCTCTAAGGATAGTCATCAATGAACAATTGGTTGAACTGCTCCGCCTAGATATGGGACTTTGGTAATGTTATAAATTATTAACTATCTGAGTTGTATTTTTTTAGTCTTCAGTATTATGGTAAGAATGCTAGCACTTATTTAGTCTCCGGAACTTCTTAGCAAGCAATTTGTAATGACAAAGTTCTAAAAGTAATTTTGGAACCAGAAACATTGACAAAAAATACAGCAACATGCTAGACAAAACAGATCTGATAAGAGTCAGTCTCCTGCCTCTTGAGAGTAACTTTTGTTTCCATGATGCAATACTCCTTACACTTTGTTGAAGTCATGAATCCCTATTATAATTTGTTCTTTTTTTGTGTTTCAAAAGCACCAAGCACAACTGTACCTAGCGATGTTTTGAAATTTAAGCTGTGATACTATGGTGACATATTATGTTTATAAGAGAATTTGTATAAAAGTTTATCCTCTTGATGAATGAGCTTGAAAAGGTAATAATCCATTGTGTTTATCATCTTGCTTTTCTCTCTATTTTTTCTTTACTTGGTGTCTTTAAGATTAGATGATATTTTCTTTTACGAATGCATTTGCCGTCTTTCTAAGAGGAAAATAGAAACTGATTTCTTATGTTAGCTTTTTTGAAAAACTGAAAATGTGATGTTTAGGATTAAAATCAAGGGTCCTTGTTGGAACTCATTGGCTTATTTATACCATGAATCTTACGATCCTAATCCAATATTGGCAGCGACTACATGACTTGATATGACTTGGAATTGTTTATAGCTCATTACAATCAGTTATTGGTTTCATTTCACTTAAAATGTATGTTTTATTCGGATATCAGGTAGAGAATGCTAGGGGAAGCATTTGGACAAAATAGATGACTTTGAAGAGCCACTTCCAAGCAATGGTATATTGAAGTGGAGAGAGTTTTTTTTTTTTTTTTTTTTGCATTAGATTTTGATATATTTAAAAGGTATGTGTGTTGGCGTGGGGTATGCTAGAAGCGGGAGGAGATTTTGATCCAGATAGAGAAGTATGTATGAAAATTTGTTTTCTACCTCAAGTTAAATGTTTGGGAATTGTAATGGAATACCATGATTGTATGACCATTGGAATTGAATTTTGATAAATATAGAGCTTTTCTTTCTTTCTTTTTTCTTCTTTAATTTTTGTCATGTCGAATTTTAATGTTGCAATTCAATTAATTATGCTTATAAATTAGGTGCAAAAAAAATAAAATTGGGAAGCATATGAACAAATTATTATTTTTTATTTATGCATATTTCTAACGGATATATCCGTTAGTATTTTTTTAAAATTTTTTTGGAAATTATTAACGGATATATCCGTTAGAAATAGTTGACAAACCGTTAGTATTCAGTACAAAACTTTTAAGAATATTTGGAAAACAACCGTTAGTAAGTATATTTCTAACGGATATATCCGTTAGAATTCCTTTGATTTACTAAAGGATTTACTAACGGATATATCCGTTAGTAAATCCGTTAGTAATATTACTAACACTAAAATACTAACGGATATATCCGTTAGTAATATATTTTCTAACGGAAATATCCGTTAGTAATGAGGCCATATGGTGTAGTGAAAACCACTTGTACTTCTATTATCAAGGGCCAAGGCTTTTGGTTTGTGAATTTAAGTGGAATAAGCAAAGAATATACATGAAAGGAAGGGACTAATAATGTCCAGGGCCGACTCTGAGATTACAAAAATTGTCCGAGACCTCAAGAGAACTTTCAAATGGGCCTAAAAAATGAGGCCTCTATACTAAGTTTCATAGAAATTAGGAAGAAATTAGAAGAAAAAAAGCCTAAAAATGAGGTCCAAAAATGGACCTAATGCCGCCGCTTGAAGGCATGGGCCCAATGCCGAACCTGGTAATGTCTTCCTTATAGGTTACTATAGAAAATAATGAGAAAAAAAAGTACAAAATTTTGAAAAGGGACTTCGGTGGAATTTTGCTCATGAACAGTATGCTTATGCTAACCTACGAAAATTGGTGAAAATGACATTAGGATGAGCTAATTTGAAATTAACGACACTTAATAAAACAACTTGGTCTAATGTCCTAAGAACATTTTTGGACAAAAATACCATCATCTTCATCATCTAACCTTACCACCAAACCCTAGCCACCATTACCACCACCCAATCCTAACCTCCGCCCACCACCATTTCCACCTCTGGTGACCACCGCTACGACCTTCAGCGATGCACTTGCTAACATGTATCTCTCTCTTTTCCTCCTCCTCCTCCTCCTCCTCTTCTCTTTACACATATTGACATCCTTTCTTCTCTCTCTTCACCATCGTCGTCTCCACCACCTCTGGCAGCATCTCCTTCCTCGGGAGACATATCCACCGCACCACCTTCACCACCACCGGTGTCCACCTCCACCAGCACCGGTGACACAACCACCAATGCCGCTACCTCCGTCGTTGCCTTCGCTACTGCCGGCCAGATTTGGAGATTTCTTTTCTTTTTTCTTCTCTTTTCCTTTTCATCTCCTAGCCACCACCATCGCCAATTCTTCTGTCACCACTAGATCTTAACTGTTTTGACTATAATAAGAGAAATTTCTCTTAATATAATTATCTTAAGTGAATTTCACTTAAGATTCACATCCTATAACCAAGCCACCTCTTAACCATCTCTTTTTCAACATCTTGTGTCACACCCGTTCCAGAAATTTATGATTTTGAAAATGCATCAATTGAAAATTTGAAATTATTAATGTTATTAATAATTTGAATTGAGGTTGACTGTGAGTCAACGGTAAGGTGTCAGTGAGAACACGAGAACATGGCAGTTCATCTTGTATGGGCATGAGTAAATGGCATTTATATGATTTAATTGTTATCTGACTATCTGGTATTTGATGAATAGTAATTTTATCTGTGTTGTGGAAATTCTGGTAATCTTTGATATTGTTATATCATTTTGAGAACTGTGGTGAGAACGTGAGTGTCACGTTAAATAAAAAGGTAGGTTGTGTAGAGATTCTACGGAATATAGTTTTCGGACGTTATTTTGGACCCAAACGAAACCTAGTCGAAAACTTTTGAACTTTATAGTTTTCACTCGTAAAGTTATAAAATGGACGTGTGCGAAGTTTTGAGAGCTGATTAGAAGTTTGAGGAACTCGTGGGGAGGTAAACGCAATTCTCGAAGAGTTTTTCTATAAATAGGTGGGGGATGAGATTTCATTCTTAATGTTGTCAATATCAAGATATAAAAAGTGTACTTTACTTTTCTAAAGATTTGTAGTAGTGAAAGTAAAGGTCGAACCCACAGAGATTGATTAACTATCGCGCTTTAATTTTAAAACCTAAATCTAATTAATTAAGAAAAACAGATTTTGATTTGATTTTAATAAAACTAAGAACAATAAAAGTAAATCTAAATTATGAAAGCAATTAAAGTTGTTTTAAAGATATTTAGAGGGAACCTAGGATTGCAAATCCACCACTAGCTTCATAATAAGGGTATTTATGAATTACTTTAGCTTATTAAGTTGGATGATAATGGGGAATTGTAGCTACAAGCCCAATTCCTCCGTCAAGAAAATAACTATGGTTCAAGCACCAACATAATCCATCTTCGGTTAGCACGAATTATCCCACACTAAACTAGGGTTGTGGTATAATCCGTCTAATCTAGGCATGGATTATTCGGATACTTGATAGCACAATTCAATTTAAGCACCATTACATGTAAATAATCTAAACAAGCACAGCAAGTATAGATCATTGAGCACACCACAGTCAAAATAGATCTAAGACAAGAATAAACTTTGAAAGTAATGATTTTAATAAATAAAAGCACGATTTATTTATAAAAATCCTCGAAACATGTAACTGTCATCCATACATAATAAAACTAAAATAAAAACATAAAATACACCCTATTACTTGGCTAGGGTTTCATTGAAACCCTAGATCTTGAGTTTAGTTAGTCATAGAATTGATGAACGACAAGAGGTTGATGGAGGAGGCCATGAGAATCCTTGGTCTTCTTCTTCTTCTCCTTGCTTTTTCCTCTTCAATGGCTGAAATTTTAGTTGTATATGGCTGTATCTAATGTTGTGTAATGATGTGTAACCTTCAATTTGATTTAGAATAGGATTTATATAGAGTTTGGACGGATTTAGGAAGCTTTCCTAAGCCAAATCGCACTAAAACTGCTATATTTTGTGATATGTCCAGAAACATTCTATAGCGGTCCAACCGCCACGTGGTCATCCAATAGCCCGGGGAACCCGGGTTAGGAGCATAGGGCCCACAGTCCCGGGGCGTCCGATTGTGCTTATCTGAGATACCCGCCGCTCGGGTGCCAGACATGGTAGGGCTCCAGGAGATGCGGCATGAATCACGTTTCTTTCCATCCCTGTGCGATCATAACTCTATCAAGAGAATCGATAGTTTCCTAAACTGCTTAGGAAACTCTCCAAACATTGTACAAATCTATTGTAGTTGGGTTTTGCTTCCTAATCTAATAAACTTACCATGTAAGGGTGGACTCTTGCACCTATAAAAGAGCCCACCTACCCTCATAGAACGGGGCCGAATACCAATTCTCTAAGCACATAAGCATAAACTAGAGAGCTCTCCATCACACACGCATACACCCGGCCGGTATTACTGGTAGTGCCGCCCCTTTTTGTTGGCTCACCAGGCCCGCCGGTGATCTGCTAGAGAACGCGCATAGACGCAACCGTGGACGTAGGTCACCTCATTAACGGGGCCGAACCACCTACAAATCCTTTGTGATCTTATTTTCTTCTTAAATTGTTCTTACCAATTTTTGGCATCATCAGTTTGGCGCCGTCTGTGGGAAAACGACACGATTTCCTTGTTAACAAAAATTTTTGACTGATCAACATGCCGAAGAAGAAGGGCAAGAAGACCGCCGATTCGACCGGTCAGGAGGACCTACAGATCGAGACACGGGCGACCTCCATGACCTCCGACCAGGTCACCGTGGCGCTGGAGCGGCTCTTGGAGGGCCAGCTTCGGACACAACAGCAAATAGAGGCGCTCATGGCCCAGCATAAAAAAGTGGTCGGGGACCACGAGAAAGGCCCTTCATCGGAGAAGCGGCCTGAAAGGAGCGCCCCCAGTCAGAGACCTGAAAAGAGCACTCCTAGTAAGAGACCCGCCCGGACGCGCGGGAAAACCAGATCCGCTCCAGGGTCCCAACTAAACCGGGAAAGCCAGGCCGAGGGAGAACGTAGCCAGCCTGCCAAGCGCCCGCAGGAAGGACCTCGGTACGTTCCTCGCCGAGCACGCCAAGTGGAAGACGCCCGGATCCTCATCGAACGGCGGCGAGCTGCGAGGGGAGAAGCATCCGGACGTAAGGTCAGGGAACCGGCCGACGATTCCCCCGCCCTAAGCCGGGAGGATCTCAGGCACAGGTTATCCCGAACTCGCAGCAGAGTACTATCCCCAAGATCGACGCGCTTCGAGGATGAGGCATCATCGTCTGACCCTACTTACTACTCAGATGCAGAGAGGAGGACCGGGCGTACTGATGTCAAGGCCCAGGTTGAGGAGCTGCAGCAGCAGATCGAGAGGCTGAACCGCAAATCCGGCCACGACCTCACTAATACAGAAACAGAGTCGCCCTATACGGCCCGAGTGACACAGTTCCCAATCCCGCGGAAGTTCAAGCCCCCTCATCTCAGCTCATACGACGGCAAGGGGAGTCCAGTGGACCACATTCGCACCTATAAGGCGCAGATGGCACTGGTCACTACCACGGACGAGTTGCTATGCCTAGCATTCCCCAGTACTTTAAAGGGATCAGCCGCGCAATGGTTCCATGCTTTGAAGCCGCGGACGGTTGACGATTTCAAGACCCTCGGTAAACTCTTCATCAGTCAGTTCGTCGGGATGCTGGACCGGTCGCAGCCAGACACCCAGCTGCTAGCTGTCAAGCAGCAAAGGGGGGAATCTTTAAGGGAATACGTAGATCGTTTCAACCAGCAAAGGCTCTTGATTCGCAACCTCAATGAGACCGCCACTATCATGGCGTTCTGCTCGGGAGTTCAGCACACCAAGGTGGCCACGTCTTTTCATCGCAATCGACCGGCAACCCTGGTGGAACTCTCAGAAAGAGTTGGGAAGTACATAGACACCGAAGAGTTCCTGAAGGCAAAGCGCGTTAGCCAGACAGGAGACGAATCCCCGAAAGCAAAGCGCAAACGCGAGGGATTTGAGAAAGGTCCGGGAAAGAAGCCAAAGCAGGATCAAAGAGAGGCTAGGGGCCAGCCCCCGACAGCTTTTACACCTCTTTCCCGACCCATACATGAGGTGATGGCCGCCGCAGAGGCGCAGAGGCTGCTTCCGCAGCCTACCAAGCTCAGAGCCCCTCCCGGCAAGAGGAATCGGGAGAAGTTCTGCCGTTATCACAAGGATCACGGCCATGAAACGGAGGATTGCTTCAAGTTGAAAATAGCAATCGAAAAGCTGACCGAGCAGGGCCATCTTGCCGAGTTTGTCACAGCAGACAGACGACCCCGACAGGATGCCCGAGCTCCCGGTCAGCCCCCTCCACCGCTCGGCCACATCAACGTAATCTCCGGAGGAACATCTGGCGGAGGTGATTCACAGTCGGCGCGGAAGAGGCACGCCCGAGCATCCCGAGCGGATGTATGGCAGGTCCAATCCACCGGCCCCTCACCAACTGACGTTCTGACGTTCTCATCCGATGATGTACAGGGCCTCCACTGCCCCCACGACGACCCGCTGGTAGTGACGCTGTCTATAGCAAACTACATGGTCCAAAGGGTACTAGTTGACACGGGCAGCTCGTCCGATATAATGTTCGCAGCGGCATTCGACCAACTCGGGATCGATCGAGATCGGCTCCGGCCAGTTGCTACTCCCCTGGTCGGATTCAACGGCTCCAGCACCCAACCGTTCGGCACGATCGAGCTCCCAGTACTCATGGGGACCTACCCACAATAGGTTTCCCTCCTCACCAATTTCGTGATAGTGGAGGCCCCATCAGCCTACAACGTTATCCTTGGGAGGCCGACCCTCAACAGAGCACGAGCAGTTGTCTCCACATACAGCCTAACCGTAAAATTCCCGACTCCTCAGGAACCGGGATGCTTGCGGGGAGACCAGACCACGGCTCGGAACTGCTATGTTAGCTCGTTGCGACGGGGGGCAATCACCGAGACTCTGAATGTCCAAGAAATGGACCCCCGGGACCCGAGGGACGTGATGGGGCCTATGGAGGAATTGGAGCAAGTTGTGCTAAGTCCGGAGCATCCGGATCGCACGATCAATATAGGCGCGTTACTGGAACCCGCATTGAAAGGCAAGTTGATCCAGTTCCTGGAGCAAAACCAGGATGTTTTCGCTTGGAGTCATGAGGACATGCCCGGAATCGATCCCCGGATAATGTCCCATCGTCTCAATGTCAGCCCAGACTGCCGTCCGGTAAAGCAGAAGCGAAGGGGCATGGCCCCCGAAAGACAAAGGGCTGTAAGTGAGGAGGTCGAGAAGCTCCAGAAAGCTAACTCCATTCGGGAGGTCCACTACCCCGACTGGTTGGCCAACGTTGTCCTGGTCAAAAAGAGCAATGGCAAATAGAGGATGTGTGTGGACTTCACCGATCTCAACAAGGCATGTCCCAAGGACTGCTATCCGCTGCCTAGGATAGATCTCCTTGTCGACTCAACGGCAGGCCACTCACTCCTTTCGTTCATGGATGCCTACTCGGGGTACAATCAGATCAGCATGTATCCCGGGGACGAGGAGAAGACGGCGTTCATCACCGACCAAGGCACGTACTGTTACAGAGTTATGCCCTTCGGCCTCAAGAATGCCGGGGCTACATATCAACGCCTGGTTAATCTGATGTTCAGGGACCTCATCGGAAAGTCCATGGAAGTATATGTGGACGACCTCCTCGTTAAGAGCTGAGAGGAACCCGACCACCTGGAGCATTTGGCCGGAGCCTTCGGCATTTTGAGAAAATTCAGGATGAGGTTGAACCCGGCCAAGTGCACCTTTGGGGTCTCATCCGGGAAATTCATCGGTCATCTAGTCAGCAGACGGGGAATAGAAGCGAACCCCGACAAAATCCAGGCTATCATCAACATGCGGTCCCCCAAGTCGACAAAAGAAGTTCAAAGCTTAGCCGGGCGGGTGGCCGCACTGAACAGATTTGTTTCCCGAGCTACCGACCGGTGCCTCCCGTTCTTTAAAATCCTCTGTAAAGCTTTTCAATGGTCGGAGGAGTGCGAGGAGGCATTCCAGGACCTCAAGAAGTACCTGGCCTCTCCTCCTCTACTAACGACACCTACAGACGGAGAGGAACTATTCCTGTACCTGGCGGTGTCACCGTCGGCGTTTAGCTCGGCACTTATTCGGGAAGAGCACGGGATACAGTTCCCTGTGTACTACACCAGCCGGGCGCTGCAAGGGGCGGAGAGCCGATACTCCCGCATCGAGAAATTGGCTTTCGCCCTCATAACCTCGGCCCGAAGGCTCCGCCCATACTTCCAAGCCCATGCCATTGTAGTACTCACCGATCAACCACTCCGCAAAATTCTCTCCCGGCCAGACACGTCCGGAAGGCTCGTTAAATGGGCTTTGGAACTGGAGGAGTTTGAGGTAACTTACAGACCCCGGACGGCCATCAAGGGACAAGCCGTCGCAGATTTTCTGGTCGAATTTACGTATCCTGAAGACCCGGTCGAAGAACTCGAGCCTCCGGCCTTACCACCCGAGTTGCTTGCCGGCATTCCCATTTGGGTACTACACGTTGATGGCTCTTCGAACCAACAAGGCAGTGGAGCCGGAATTATTCTGACCACCCCAGATGGCATCCAGCTCGAATATGCTTTGAGATTCGGGTTTCGTGCCTCCAACAACGAGGCCGAGTACGAGGCCCTTCTAGTCGGATTACAACTAGCCATCTCAATGAGTGCACAACAAGTTGAAAGCTACAGCGACTCCCAGCTCGTGGTAAATCAGGTAAACCAGGAGTACGAAGCACGAGAAGATAGCATGATGGCCTACTTAGCCCTAGTCCGAACGGCATCCAAACAACTCCGAGGGTTTTTCATCACCCGGATACCTAGAGAAGAAAACACCAGGGCTGACCGGCTTGCTCGCCTCGCATCATCAGCTGAGTCAGACTTGCCCGGGATAAGAATACAATTCTTACCCGAGCCGAGTGTGATCAATTCAGAAGGCATGGAGGTTGACCCGGTTACTCTGGGACCTAGTTGGATGGATCCAATCGTGACATTCTTGGCGACAGGAGCGCTGCCAAGCGACAAAGAGGAAGCCAGGAGGGTAAGGTACCGGGCGGCGAGATACCACATTCTAGATGGTGTCCTCTACAAGAGAGGATTCACCATCCCGTACCTTCGCTGCGTTCATCCTACGCAGGTCTGAGCAATATTGTTTGAAATCCACGAAGGCGTGTGCGGGAACCACGTAGGAGGCCGGACACTTTCCAGAAAGGCCCTACTACAGGGTTATTACTGGCCAACCATGGCCCGAGATTCACAGGAATATGTTCGGAGATGCGACAAGTGCCAACGGTACTCACCCATGATAAACCAACCGGGAGAACTTCAGACCCCGGTCTACAGCCCCTGGCCGTTCGCCCAATGGGGGATCGACATCGTTGGTCCCTTACCAACAGGGAAAGGGCAGGTTAAGTTCGCTGTAATAGCCGTTGACTACTTCACCAAGTGGGCGGAAGCCGAGCCCCTGGCAACGATAACCGAGCAAAAGATGGAACATTTTGTAGAGAGAAATATCCTTAGCAGGTTCGGCATACCGCGAGTCCTAATCAGTGACAACGGGAGACAATTTGATACACCTGTCTTTAGACAGTTCTGCTCAGACTATGGAATACTGAACCATTACTCTTCTCCCGAGCATCCACAAGCTAATGGTCAGGCCGAGGTGACCAACCGCACAATCTTGCAGTCGATTAAAACAAGGCTGGAAGGAGCCAAAGGCCTGTGGGCCGATGAACTACCAGCCCTCCTGTGGGCCTACCGCACCACACCCCGGGCAGCGACGGGTGAAACCCCATTTTCCTTGACTTATGGTTTCGAGGCAGTAGTCCCCACAGAGCTCGAGCTGCCCACACATCGGGTGGCTACCTTCAATAACTTAGCCAACGGAGAAGCCCTCAGGACTGAACTAGACTTGGTGGAAGAAAAAAGGGACCAGGCCTATCTCAAGGTGGCAGCTTACAAGCAAAGGGTCTCGCGGTACTACAACAGTAAGGTGAAGCATCGTAGTTTCCAGGTTGGGGACCTTGTTCTTAAGGCAGTGAACCAGTCCACCCGAGTTCCAAGCCATGGGAAGTTGGGAGCAAACTGGGAAGGACCATATATAGTCACTCGGGTCAACCGACCAGGAACCTACTGGCTACAAAGCATGGATGGGCACGACCTCAGTCACCCTTGGAACGTGCAACACCTCCGCAAGTATTATCAGTAGCACCTAGCTACGGGAGTCTAGTGTTATGAAGAAAATTCTTTTACATAGCCTTGGTAGGAAATTGTTACAGATTGTCCTCTTTTAAATAAAATGGAAAAGTTTGCTTTGAAACATTATTCCCTTCGGTACATCAGGCAATACACAAAAGACCTCGGGCCTAACCCCGAGGCACCAAAAGACCTCGGGCCTAACCCCGAGGCGCCAAAAGACCTTGGGCCTAACCCCGAGGCACCAAAAGACCTCGGGTTCCGAACCCAGGCACTAAAGGACCCTGCAACCACCCATGTTCCAGGTCGGTTTCCTATGGTCGGTCCCCAACACGCCCCCTCCTTAACAGGAGCCCTGGGGCAAGAGGGTCCTATACCTAAACAGGAAATTAACTAAAGCTCTGCTTAGGTCCAGCCGACGATGGGGCCAAACCCCTAGGTGGCCAACGATGGCAAGCTTCAAACGCTCCTGCAACCACCCATGTTCGAGGTCGATTCCTTACGGCCAGGTTTTCCCACGCACCCGCACACCCGCCTTAGCAAAATGCTTGGGGGGCAGGGGATAGAGGAAAATACTAAGGCCTAAGACAGGGAATTTCAACGCTTGACTAGGTGTTCTGTGGGTTACGGTCCTAAAGCATTTGCTAAGGCAGATGTTAGGTTGGCCAAAGCCACACGGATACTAGCAAAAATTAGATGCTCTGTGGGTTACGGTCCTAAAGCATTTGTTAAAGCAGATGTTAAGGTGGCCAAAGCCATAAGGGTACTAGTAAAAAGTTAAAGCACAGTACAACGAAATTAATGGAAGGGCGACCTCGAGGGCCTTTGCATTAAATTAAATAAAGTGTACATAGCATGGGGGGCAGTTGTAGTAGCCTCCCCGAGAAATAAAAAAAACTACAAGCAAATAGCAGGAAGGAGGGACCGGGGAGTCAGTCTGCCACATTGACCACGATATCGGTCTCCCCGGTCAGCTCCCCAGGAGCGGCAAGTCTTTCCTCCGCTAAAACCCCCTCCGGGGCGAGCTCAGTGGCCTCGGCGATGACCATAGGATCTCCAGCGGCCGCCGGATCCTCGCTAGCAGCAGGAGCTTCTCCAGCAATAGGATCCTCTCCAATGTCCCAGTAGTCCGAGTCAATCCCCTCGTAGGCCGAAAGGACCCATTCGGGGTGGTCCCGGGCTACCCGCCGTTTCAGATCATCATAACCTTGGAAGAAGCCGTCGTCAAAAGCTCCCTCCAAGGCCGCTGCGGAAGGTGTCTCGGTCACCGCCTTAGCCTGGGCTTCGGCCGCCGCTACGAGAGCCCGGGCAGCTTCCAGTTCGGCCAAAGCTGCCGCCAGGTCCGCCTGAGCCGCCCCTAAGCTCAAGGCCAGCGACTTCGTCTTGTTTGTCTCCACGGCCAGGGCAGCTCTCGCTACGTGCAGCTCTTTCCGCTCCTCCGAAAGGGCGGCTTCGGCGACACTCACCTTCCCGGCCAGGGAAGAATGGACGGATTCAGATCCCGCGGCTATGCAGCCAACCTACAGCAGGAGAATGCCAATCGGTTAAGCAAGTAATGAGTATAGGGCAAGACCATGTTGGAAGAAGAGCAGAACACTCACCAGGTGGGAAATGCTATATAGCCATCCTTCGAGCCCTTGGGGAGATAGCTCGGCACATGCTGACACCTGGATCGGCGCAAGGCAGGGCTTTAACCTCTCCCGGGCCTCGTCATGCCCGCCCGAAGGCAAACCCGACGGAATACCAGCCCTGGGCACGGGCTCTTCAACAGCTGGCCTAAGGGAAGCTGATGTCCCCACGGGACTCGGACGGGTAGTCGTCCCGTGACGAATGCGCCTGAGCGGGCGCTCACCGCCCGAACCCTCGGTGGCCGGTCTTTTTCCTTGGGCGATGGCCACCCGAGTAGCAGTAGTGGCGGTGGCGGCAGCTTGTCTCTCCCGCAGCTGCTCCAAATTGCGCTTAGGGGCCATTTCTGCAGAAAACGGAGATCGCACGGTCAGACGTGCGGAGGGCAGAAATAGTACAAGTACATGGATAATGCATAACACTCACCGAGGATGATGTGCGTAAAGCTAGGGGCAGGACCAGGCGGCTCAGGAGAATAGGTAACGATAAATTCTCCCGTCCGGGACAACACGTTCCAGATGCTGGTGGGCAGCCCTGCTAGCTTTAGGATCCTGGCCTGGCACACCTCAGGAATCTCTGGGGGTTTAGTTGAGCCTACTGTAAACAAGAAATAAAAATAATCAGTAATCCACTGTGTTCCGAAGAGGCCAAAGAAGCAGACAATGCCGGAAGGACGGTCTTACCCCTCAACTCCCTGGCCCAGGATGTCCTCAACTGGATCCCCGGAGCCATGTCGCAGAGGCGAAGGGTAGACACCTGGAAAAATTTGCCCTTCCACCCTTTATTATTGCTGGGGCAGTTGTCAATGATTTTCCTGCCCGGACGGGCAGAAAACGAGAAAAACCCCAATTCATTATGTACAGGGAATGGTCGGTGTGCCCAGAGGAACTCCTGTAGGGTAAGCTCATACCCGAACGCTTGGGGCCACAATGATATACACCCCATCAAGAACCTCCACCCATTGGGGGCCAACTGACCGGGAGCGATGTCGAGAAAGATCAACATGTCCCGAGCCACCGGGTGAAGCGGAAGTCGGAGGCCCGCTGTCATAGCATCCTCAAACAGGGTGACAAACCCCGACTGATATAGATGTGCGCCGCTGGTACTTACGGCTAGGGCGCAGCCATCAGGGAGGGAGTACCTCTCCCTGATCCGGAGAAGGTCTCCAGAGCGCAGAACAGAGGAAGTAGACTCACAAGCGAAGACCATGCAGTCGGTCCTCTCAGGCAACTCATCGCCCAACCCCCTCGAAACGGAGGCGACGGGGGCCTCCTCGGAAGACTCACTACTAGACAGACGAATGGGGATCCTAGCCCCGCTTTGGTGGTCGGACAGGGACTCGGGGAGCTGGCCTAGGCTGGCGCCAGGGGACCCTGACCGATACTGCTCACTCTCCGATCTCGACGCTGAATTAAAGCCGGAGTGTTCCATCTCTGGCCCTCCAGCGGGAAGGAACTGACACAAACGACGACTAGCGAAGGGATCGAAAACCCCAAACGTGATATACAGGGGGGGCAAAGTTACTGACCTGAATGGTAATGAATAAATGCTCCACAGCACCAGGTAACACTCTCTCAGAACAGCGTGAGGAACACCCGCTCGGTTCAGGTGAGTTAGGGTTCCACCGGACTCGAAAAACGCACCGAATCTAAGAAGGAAGAAATCCCACTCCCGCTCAAACCTCACAAGGTTCGTTCTCTCCAGCCTCGCTCCGAAAGGAAGAAGGAATGGGAAAAGAGGAGAGAAAGATCAGAAAGAAGAGAATCAAGACGGTGTGCAGGAGAAGGGGCAAGTGTTCCTTATATAAGGACTGTGAACGGCCCAGATCAGAACAGATCCAGCGGTCCAGAAGTTTTCCCGCCCAAACCGTCGCTTCGATCACGTGAGGAGTCGCCTCAAAAGGCGCGCGCATTAAATGCATGAAAAGACGGTTCCGTTGGTTTGCGAACGGTTTGGTTACGACCCCGTATCCACTTGTTAGGATCTAACCTGACCAATGATTGGTTAATACGGGGTATCAGTGGTCCAGGCCCGAGCAGTCATAGCCCGGGCGCCTTTGCGAGCCGGTCGGGTATTAACCACACAGAGTCATGCAGAATTGATATGCAGTTCAAAGAGCTTAATGAATGGAAAAGTTGACCTCAAGGACCTTTTTATTGCTGTAAGGAGAGAACTATACAAAAGACGGGGGCAATTATAATAGCCTACCCGGGTTAAAAAAAAAGAGAAAAAAATATACAAACAAAAAGTGCCCTCAAGGTCCTCGGCCCTTCAAAGCCTTGACCTCTTCCTCCAAGGCCGCCACCTTGGCCACCAACCCCTCAACAGCGAGCTCCAAGGCATGGACGTCCACCCCCCGCAGGGCTGAGTCCATTTGTAGTTCGTCGCCCATCTTCTCCACCGCCTGCAAACGGCTCTCCATGTTCGCAAGAGAGAAGTCAGACCAGAATCTGGGCATGCGGAGGACGATGGGTGTCCCTTGCCGGCTCCTTTTTGGCTGAGGCTGAGTTTCCTCCTCAACCTCTTTCTCCTTACCCTTCCTGGATGGGCCTGGAGGCGGGGTTACATCCTCAGAGGAGGAGGAATTACTGCTGGTGGACAAGGTGACCGGCCCCTCGGGTTGGCCTGCCCGGCCAGCGGGGCGCGCCCCGGTCGCCATGGATCGGGTATAGCGGCGCGACCCAGAAGCCGCAGCTGCAGGAGCAGCAGAAGAAGGTCCGGCAACCGCGTTCTCCGCAGGTCTTCCTGCTAAATAAGAGAACGACATACCGGCCTCAAGGGCTTGGTCGAGTGCCTCCGTGTCATCAGCAGTAGGGACAACTACGCGGAGGGCGGTGAAAGCTTGCTTGCAGTGATCAGGATTGTAAGTCGCCGGGGGGCAAAGATCGGCATTCTCCAGCCAAGTGCCGGAAACCACAACCCAAGGGTACCGTTGCCAGCTTTTGTTCGGAAAGTCTAAGCCTCGGACAAGATCTTTTCCCTCAGTCTTGGGGCGGAAGTAGGGGCCGCCGTTGTCAATGCCCAGTATGTAACACCTCGCGACGTCGGCTGCCCGGAGAAATAACCCCAGTCGCTCGTTCAGCGCTGATATCCCCCATAGGAGGCGGGCAACGTTTGGACGGCATTTGTGTAGTGGAATATGCAACCCCTGAAGAAGGTCGCAGAAGGAGACCGGCAGAGGGAAGCGTAATCCCACGATGAGCAGCAGATAACTGCTGATGAGGAAGAAAGGAGGAGCTACTTCTTCTCCTTCAACGAATGGACGGATCACAACGTCGTCTGGAATTTGGCAGTCTTCTCGGAATGCCTTAAGCCTCTCGTCTGATGATAGGTCAATATGTGAGGCCATTTGATGCAGATAAGAGTTTGGAAAAGCAAAGACAATAGAGGAAAGGGGGCTCGGAGAGTTTGCTCAGGCGACTCAGCTGGTGTTGTGTAGTGAAGAAGCAAGGATAAATGAGTGCTCCTTATATAAGCAGCACGAACGGTTGGGATCCAATCTGATCGAATGGTTCACGTACTCTCCTGCCGAAGCTGTCGTTTCGGGCACGTGGGGCGTCGCCTCAGAAAGCGTGAGCATTAAATGTGGGACGTGATGGTTTAGTTGCCAGCTGGACGATTCAGTTACTTCTCAAACTGGATGCGTTGAGCCCGAACTATACTTGTAACCAGTAGGCACGTGGCGTCGGGGATCTTAGGCCTGCATAGCTACCGCTCGGTCCTTGCGCCGCCGGGTCGTTCCATGTCAGCCGTGGTCCGGCGGGGGACCTGACCCTTTCCCGAACGGTCTGTGAAGGGCGTTCTCAATTTTCAAATTTCATCTGACAAGGCGTCATCTCAACTTTGAAAATGGGGGGCAGCTGATATGTCCAGAAACATTCTATAGCGGTCCAACCGCCACGTGGTCATCCAATAGCCCGGGGAACCCGGGTTAGGAGCATAGGGCCCACAGTCCCGGGGCGTCCGATTGTGCTTATCTGAGATACCCGCCGCTCGGGTGCCAGACATGGTAGGGCTCCAGGAGATGCGGCATGAATCACGTTTCTTTCCATCCCTGTGCGATCATAACTCTATCAAGAGAATCGATAGTTTCCTAAACTGCTTAGGAAACTCTCCAAACATTGTACAAATCTATTGTAGTTGGGTTATGCTTCCTAATCTAATAAACTTACCATGTAAGGGTGGACTCTTGCACCTATAAAAGAGCCCACCTACCCTCATAGAACGGGGCCGAATACCAATTCTCTAAGCACATAAGCATAAACTAGAGAGCTCTCCATCACACACGCATACACCCGGCCGGTATTACTGGTAGTGCCGCCCCTTTTTGTTGGCTCACCAGGCCCGCCGGTGATCTGCTAGAGAACGCGCATAGACGCAACCGTGGACGTAGGTCACCTCATTAACGGGGCCGAACCACCTACAAATCCTTTGTGATCTTATTTTCTTCTTAAATTGTTCTTACCAATTTTCGGCATCATCATTTTGTAATCTGGACGTCATAAGCACAAACCACCTTCGCTGGGCACTTTAATTTAAGAAAATACGTATTTTTGATTTTTGCACAGGTCGCTCGCGTGACCCACTCGCGCGAGGTCCTTTTCGCTGCACTGCACGACTTTCGTAGAATTGCGATAACTTTCTGCTCGGAACTCGGATTGACTCGCCGTTTAAAGCCACGCGTCCGTAACTCAAAGATCTACATTTTATATCTCTGAAGAAATTTCTCAAATCTAAAATTTTCCTTATCAAAAATACAATTTTCCAAGACTGCTACTGCATTCAACTTTCACCAGAATCACCGTTTGAGTCCAGAATGACTTCCAAAGCCACTAATCATTGGATTTTTGTACATTTTCATATTAAAGCTCCAAAACCTACAAAATATAGAATACTTATTAAAAATCACTTAATAACTACATGAAATGGGCTAACAAAGCGTATTTTTAGGACTATAAACGACAACTATTCGTCGCCGATCAATTCTCATCCAAAACTCACAAATATCTAGAGAGAGGAGAGAAAAGGGAGATTTGGTTGCCACGAGCTTGCCGGCGACATATGACGACCTTCCGTCCGTCAGTTTTTCTCCAGATTTCATATTTGAACTCGTGGAGGTAAGATCTACGTTTTGATCCTACTTAAGCCGTGTTTGGCCAATTTTTGTAGAAATCTTAATTCTAGACTTTTGGGAAAAACAGGTATAAACTTGTAGGAATTTTTTCAAATTCGAACTCCGACGTTTAATTAGCCTCCTAGTCGATCCTTCAAAGTTTGGGGGAAATCGCACGAGGTATGAAGTCCTAACTTGTGAAATATAGAGAAATACATGTTTTATATTTCGACGACGAAATTGAGATCTGGGCACAATCCATGTATTATTTGTAGGCCCGTTAATTATGCACGCGCTAAATTGTGAAAGCATGTCTAAATTTACGCGAGCACGTTGAGTTGTCTATGTGGGTCAAAGGGGAGTCTTATACAAATTCATATCGGAGTAAGCTTCTCGATGTTTGAGAATTTGAGTAGCGACGGCTACTGTGCATGGTTGTAGGCTTGGACTTGCCATGGCACTTGTGGGGATGTAATGGTTGTAGGCTTGTACTAGCTATTGACATCGCGGTTTAAGGCTTGGACTTGCCGCTACCGGATGAATGCGTATTTTTCTCCCTAGAGACTATTGATATGATTTATGAGATTAAAGTATGTTTATCATATATTGCATATGTTAGAACTTGTACACTCAGCATATAGCTGAGCAGTGGAGATGTACTCCATTGCAGGTAAAAAGAGGGACAAGAAGAAGCATGAGGAGTGAGGCTGTGGAATGCCGGGGAATCAATTGTCTATACTTTTGTTCTATTCCGAACTTGTATTAATAACCTTGAATTCGTAGTATGTTGTAGTATAATCTGAACTTAGATTTAGTACTTGTAATCCCTAGTAAACGCTCTTGTAATTATGTTTTTGAATGATGGAATAGAAGGGTTAATTGTTGGTTTGGAGTTGGGAGAACCTTGAGTAGGAAAGCTGCAGTTTTGGGTATGCTGATAGAAACCAGTTGACTAGTTTTTGATCCAGTCGACTGGATCACTGTGTTGAATTGGTTACTGGTTTGTTTCGTCTGAGGTTCAGTCGACTGGATGGAGCCCCAGGCCATGACATTCTGCTGGATTAGGGTACCAGTCGACTGGACATTTTCAGTCGACTGATAATTTTAGGTACCAGTCGACTGGGTCCCCGAGACAGTCGACTAGATGGGCTGTTATATTTTGAAACCTTTCTGTTTGAGATCACCAGTCGACCGGACCCTCGATCAGTCGACTGGTCCTCTGTTTTTAAAACTGTTTTCTTTTGAAAGGATTCAAATGGCCAAAAAATTTTATAACTCTGATTCTTATGGATTTTTCAACTCAGAGGGAAATGTTTCCTAAAGTTTTAAATTACTCAGGGTTGTTTTAAATTCTTTCCGCTGCGTATAGTTATACGATGTTTGGATGAGCCTTGGTGGCGTGCCACGTGTCCTATTGCCACGCGTAGTGGGATGGGTCGTGACATCTTGCCACCATCCCCGCCACTCCTGACCATCGGTAACCACCCCCTACCACTCGATTGACTTCCGGCGACCACCACTATCACTACTAAAGATTGATTTTTTGCTCAATAAGATTGAAATTTTACTTAAGATATTTTAAGTGAAATTTTTCTTAAGATAGTATCTTAAGTGTGAAATTTCACTTAAGATAATTGTGTTACAGTATACCTATGTCTTGGATACATATTAGAGCTGCAAACACAGTCCACTTGATCATGACTGCTTGTATGGCATTCTTCACGCTGTTCTACATATTACAATTCAATGGCGGTGGTTGGCGATGGCAGTGGCAATAGTAGTGGTGGTGCAATGTCAGTGGTGGTGGTTGGCGATGCCGATGACGGTGGTCTGACAGGGAGGATGAGAGAGAGAGAGAGAGAGAGAGAGAGAGAGAGAGATGGTGGTGGTGGTGACAATGGCGAGATGAGGAGAGAGAAAGTTAAAGAGAGAAAAGAAAGATGGTGGTGGCCATGAGAGGAGGAGAGAGAGAGTGTGTGCTCTCCTCTTTTTTTCCTGGAAAAGATGAAGTGAGTGGTAATTTGGTGAGATGAAAATAGTGAATGTGCTTGAAGAGTGAAATGTTAATTTTGTGAACGGGAGCTAAAAAATGTGCTTGAGCTTTGTCCTTGTGGAATTTATTATTAATATGCTGTCCTTTAATTTAAAGATGCTCAATCTTAAAGAACTTAGACCAAGCCTCCCTATTATTAACACTCAAAGCTGGTTTGGGCAGGGTTCAATTAGGCCATACTATGTACCCAAGTTCCACAGGTGAACGTGGCCAAGCCTTAAATATATTGGTCCGTTTAGAGTCTTTGGACCTTGCCGAACAAGCCTATGTTGGACTTTAATTATTGCGCATATATTCAAGTTTCGAGCACATTGCTTTTACATACTTTATGTTTGTACTTTAAATTTTTATTTATTTTTTATTTTATCTCTGAAAATCATAATTAGTTGAAAATATTATATAGAGGAGCTAGGTTGGGCCGACCCAGGCATACGAATATCTGTTTATTTTATAGTCTTGAACTAGCTTTGGGTGTCTCTACCCCATTTTTAAAGTTAAAGTAGCCTGGTTACTTATTCTCTGGCTATTTGTTCTCTCCACGCGACGGTTTCTGTGACGCGGTGGTTGGCTTCTGGTGCAACTTGTGAAGGGGTTCATCTGGCTTCGTCTGAATCTCCATTTTGTACCTTCTGTTTTATGATTTTGCTTTGTTATTTTTGTTTTTTATGTTTTGTTGTTTGTTGCTTCTTGTTGTTGGCTTTCTTCCTTATAATGGTCTTTTTTAAGTTAATGAGAATTATCCTTTTAGCCAAAAAAAAAAGAAAAAAGTATAGTCTTGAACTAAGAGTCAAACAGAAGATAACTTTAAAAAACAGATTTATAAATGTATTGAGGAACCACAATAATACAATATGTAGCATTGTGAGAAGAATTTGCATGGCCATAACTTAATTATTAGGCTTATATATGATGAAAAACACAATTTGATAACAAACTATGAATTGAAATGAATTAAACATAAGCAACTCAAGAACTTGATATGAATCTAAATAACTGAAAGAGGAACTGAAAGTTTTCTTCTACATTGAAAAATTGAAAATGAGATCACAGAGATTGTCTTTTTTATATACAGTTTCAGCTTCTAGAAGAATCACAAAAAAAGCAGGAAAAGTTTGTAATACTAACAACCTGTCAATACAGCAGATCAATTAACAGAAATAAGGAATTGATTCAGTGAAACAGTAGCATTGTGAATCATGTGAGCTCAATACTCGTTACATTATATGTATCAATTACCTTGTATATGCTATTACATTATATAGACATCTATAGATATAATTTTGTACAAAAAATATATCTCGCTCATACAGCATTTTTTAAGGGCAATTAGTGAAAATGACATTGTGATAAGATTTTTTTAGAGTCAAGAATAATTAAAATTTTTGATTAAGGAAATGTATTACATGCAAAAATATTAAGTAAAATTTTACTTGGCATACATAAATATTAAGTAAAATTTTATTTAACTCGACATTTGAGAAGTTTTTAGCAAATTAAGAATCAAATTGAACTTTAAACTCTTAAAAGTTATTTCTAGGGACTTTTACCTAAATTTTTATATTTTGTTGTTCAGGATACCACTACTTTTCACTAGCCTTTCAATTGTGTTGGCAAGTGTACGTAAGTCTATAAATAACAAGAATTAATGGTTCAATGATATATGCAATAATTTGAAGTGTTAAGTACAGAAAAAACAAAGAGAGTTAAAATTAGTGAGAGAACTGTACAATTCTTAATAATAAATTTGTTCTCTTTCTCCAAAATGGACATTATACGCAAATTGTTGAACTAGTTAAATATTTGTAAATATTTGTGTTCTTTCATGTTGTTGGTTTTATTTACTAATCTTACTACAACGCGGTTAATAAAATTTGTGATATCCTTCTCTTTTTAGTTATTAGTCACTACGCATGCCATTGTCAATCAATGAAACGAAAATTTCAAAATTAGTATAAAATAAAATATTGAGTAATGACTTAGCTAATGAGTGTACATTTTGCTAAGAGAAGCACTCTTTTTCTGTCATCTTGTTAGCTAGGGAGTCGCTAAAAATTATCCGATTTTTTTACTAGTAAGATAAGCCTTTCATTAAATTTTATATGTTTTTATTACAAATCATATACATATTTTTTAAGAATAATAAGGATGATCATGTAGTTTTCCTTTTTTTTTTTTTTTTTTTTCAAAACTCATTCATCAGTAAATTATGCAAGTTGTCTTTACTTATTTTTTCAGAAGAACAACACTCGGCAAAGTTTCTTAAGTACATGTACGTGGTACTATTTTATAATGTAAGATTAGTCCATATACTTGTCCACATATATAATGCTTAGTCTATAAAGTATCCACGAATTTGTATTTAGGCACAAAGCAAAAGTAGAAGCAGAAGTCAAAGCCATAATCATAGAGGCACAATGGAAATTAACAAGAATTCATATTGAAATCCAAATTCGCTTTGTTGCAGCTAAAAAGTGCTTTCAAAATTTATCCAAACAGGCTAATCTAGTGCTTTGGGTTCCAACAGCACATTTTAGTCCAATCGTACATTTGAGAAGTGATTCCAAACATGACCTAATACATATGAATGCCATGAAATATATATATTAGTCTCTTAAGCATCAATGAAGGTCACTATAATCATGGATCACCTACCTAATTTTGGAAAATAAAATAAAATAAATAATTCATTATCACGATGATTTTAATGGCATGGTAGCACAAATTCACCAATTTGTGTACATGTCCCGGTATTTCCCAAGAGTCTAAGCACAATATTTAGAAGTGTTAGTATGTTACAATAATGGAAATGGTAAACCATTGTATGCAATATTTACTTGTAAGAAAATTATAAGATATAATTACACTGGTTTGGCTGTATCATATAGTCAAGTGGGTTTCGGTCCCAAAATATTGTAGTCAGATCCCAAAGTGTTGTATTAATCTAGGTCTCAAAATATTGTAACTTCAAAAATCACTTTAATTTTTTAAAATCAAAGTGGCTTTCAAAGTTACAATATTATGGGACCAAACTATAACTTCTTGACACCTAATTGGACTGTATAATACAACCAATACCACTGCGATTTTTCATTGAAGGTTCCCTACTCCTAATCTTGACAATATTTAAAGAATGGTCAAAAGACAGTTATTTCAGTTATATCTACTTAAAGGAAGACCTTTCCTTGAGCTTACGGCCTAAATTCCATGGAAAAACCAATGGAAAATTAACCTCCATAGATCATTCTACAAAAAAATGGCTAAACCATCAATCTTCAATTTATTCAAGACCACAAAAAAACACTCTTCTCTATATTCCCCATCACCACCCTTACCTCAATCCTTTTCCATGAGAGAGAGAGAGAGAGAGAGAGAGAGAAGGATTTTGTGAATATTTAAGATAATATTTTGAATTATAGCTAAGATATGTCAGGAGACGATGAAATTGTGAAGATGGAACAAGCTGAATGCTCAAATTATTCACCAACAGCCAATAGAAATTCAGGGCTCTGCTCTTCAACTGAGTTTGTTTTCATCACTCAGAAGGTAATTAACAAGAGATTTAATTTTATACACTTATGCATTGACAATTACCTTTTTCTTTTTCTTTTTTTTTTTTCTTTTTTTTTTTTTGTTTCTATTCCCTCTTGGGCTTTGTTTGGTTCGAGGGTTTAAAAAAGGTGAAGGAAATGAAAAAAAAGAAGAAGAAAAAGTAAAACTATTTTTATGGCCGGTGTATTCCCTAATGTTTTATAGTTGTACTACATATTAATTTTGCTTATTTATAAATAAAACAGAAAGTACTCGAGAAATAGTAAGGGAAGTGACGTACAAATACAAAGTTTTGAATTTATTTTTTACTTTAATTTATTCCTTCCTATTCGACGCACTGGTTATATTTATTAACCAAATCAGGAAAAATGAAGTAAACTCTTCTCTGCAGCTTATAATTGTAGTGAGAAAAATGAAAAGAAAAGATAGAGGGGACAATTTTTCTTTGCTCGGCTATAATAACAAAAGCAACCAGAAAAATAGATGGAAAAGAAAAGAGTTAAATAATAATAATAATAATAATAATAATAATAATAATAATAATAATAATTTAACCGCTTCTCTAAGTAATCATTACTTTTTTCCCGAGTTCCTATCATGTTTTGAAAAGTTTCAATTAGTGACGTTATTTAAGTGGAGGAAAACACTAGGAAAATAAGTAAGAAAAAATCTTTCCGGTTTTCTATTTTTCTTGGGTTAATTACAAAACACACCCTTGAAGTTTGACCCTTGTTTTATTTTAGTCCATGTAGTTTCAATTGTGTCAATTTGGTCCCTGAAGTTTCTAAATAGAAACAATATGATCCAAATGTCCAATTTGGTTTGAAAATTAATTGACAGAACTCACCCACTACTAAGCACAATTACCCTGATAAGCGGGTGAGAAAAGCGTGACAGCGCATAGCATATGAGTAAATTCCATCAATTTTTCTCACAGAATTGGGCAGACATTTGAACCACATTGCTTTTATTAGAAACTTCAAGGACCAAATTGACACAATTGGAACTACAAAGAGTAAAATAAGACATGGACCAAACTTCAAGGGTATGTTTTATATTTAAGCCTTTTGTTTTCTATAAGTCCATAAATCAAACGGAGTTTTTGGTGTACGTTTTCTTTAATTTCCTTCCCCTCACTAAATTCAAGAACCAAACAAAGTCTCAACTAGAAAGATAATTCTAACTTCTCCCTCACTTTTGTGATTCCTAAGTAGGTTATTGCTGAGGCCATTGGGACATACTTCTTGGTATTTGCAGGGTGTGGTTCAGTGGCTATAGATAAAATATATGGATCCATAACATTTCCAGGAATATGTGTAGTATGGGGTCTAATAGTTATGGTTCTGGTATACTCTTTGGGTCATATCTCAGGTGCCCATTTGAATCCTGCTGTCACAATTGCTTTTGCCATCTTTAGACATTTCCCTTACAAACAGGCATGCCTTTTTCCCCTATCTATATTCTTTATATTTTCCACCAGTATATGTATCATTAATATGCAATAGAGAAAGAGAAAGGGAGGGGGTACCAAAAGAAATTTTTTTAACACCAATAATTATATTATAACCATTATAGTTTTCTAATTAAAATTATTTCACAAGGTAATTCAAATGTCCTCGCGCAAAAGTTTTTTTTTTAAAATAGCTTCCCTCAATCACCCACTTTGCACTCAGAAAGTGAGTGACACTCCTCTAGTTTATATATCTACTAACACGAATTCCGCGCAATGCGCGGGTACCTTGTTTTCCTAATAAAGCATAGAACATTGGTAGTGAATATATCATGTGAAATTCACTTAAAACCAGACTTTTACTCTTGGTTCAACTGGGTGGAAATTCATTGATTTTTTTTTTTCACTATTATTAGGGGTATGCTTTAATAAAAACGATATCACATATCACATACAAACTAATAAAAATTCAAAACGATAATAAACAATGACAGAATTAATAAAAACAGAATCTCAGAAGAAGTACAATGGATTTAGATGATAAAATATTGGAATGCGCAATATGCTGCCATAATACATTGAAATATGTAAAATTTTGTTTTTTAAAAATCAAAAGAGAAATTCATCTACATCCATTCAAATAAACTTTATAGTGTAATAAGGTAACTCAAATTACAGCAAAAGGCATTAAATCCCCACTTTAGATGATTGGGAATCAAAATTCTAAACAAAAACCCAAGAAATTGTTTTACACATCACGCTGTGCCTTTGCCTGCAACAGTTTAGTCCTCTAAGCAAGTATACCATTAAAGTCACCTTCACATTGTGAATCTGTGATTCTTCCATTGGACCAAATCTACATACACCTGAGCTAACCGTTCACCAAGTATATATGCGCCAGTACACTGCTACATCTCTCTCTCTCTCTCTCATGCTTCGCAAGATCACCGAGTTCTTCTAAATCTGGCGGATATGCTAAACATATGACAGGAAATAAAAAGTCGAACAGAAATTCTCATATTACGCATCTCAAATTTTCGTCGTCGAGAAATTCAAGATATTGAAATGTATAGGATCAATTCTATCTAAAATTGAAAAAAAAAAAATTTATTTGTTTTTGAGAACTTTTGGCAGGGGAGAAACCAACCAAAGAATGTATTTTTGGACAGAACACAACAAATTTAACACAAGGTACTACTTTTCTATTACTACTTATAAAAATAAAAACCAAACCAAGCCTTGTGTCTCAATCAATTGGAGTCGGACCTGTAAACAAAACTTCCTTTATTTTCAGGACATAAGCACTAAACAAACAAAGAAGCATTAATAGACATAAACTGATAATAAGGGAATTAATGAAGAAATAAGCTCAAACAAAACTGAGCAACACAAAAATAGAGCCCTAACACAATATGAAACACCAAGAACAATACCCATAGACAACTCTTAGACACGAGACAATCCAACCAACTCTAAGAGACTAAAACCCAAACACCGACAAAGCAAGAAACCGCCCTTTTGTGACTCATCCTAATGCATAGAGGGTACCGACACTTTATCATCAACAATCATGTATTTTAGATTATTGAGGGATTTGAGTTTGTTTGACATAAACTTGTCACATATATTTAATAATAATCATATTGACTTCAAAGCTGATAAATAGCTTAAACCTACTTCTTTTTTTATTTTGTATTTTTTTTGTTTAAAAAAAAAAAACACCACTTCTCATAGTAATACCAAATAGGTTCTTAATAGTCGCACCAGTTAAGCTAGATTGCCAACCCAAAAAATTAGAAAAAAGGTATCCATAAGACAAACATGCAATTTCAACTTTGTAAAAACACCTCCATTAATTTCAATACCGTCTTAAAATGGGCCAACTATACGTGTTGCAGGCATTGCAAGATCATTTTAGTAGCAAATAAATTTAAGAGAAAACAAAATTTCCAACCCTCAACCTGTATCCCCAAAGAGTTTCAGTCCCAAACACTAATAATTCAACCTTCCCAAGAAAAAAAATCAACAGAAAACATAGACAGTTAAGGAAGCAAACTCCATCCCGAAAAGGGGCAAAATAACAGAATTAGCTCACCCTTTCCAAATGAAGGAAACAATTTCACAAGAGCATCAAACCCAATAACTTGAATAAAAAATAAATAACATAAAAATAAAAAAAATGAAAAACCATTAGACCATAAGATTAAGCTAAAAATCAGGCCAAGAACTATTCTTGAGAAAAGAAAATACAAGTAGAACATAGAAATACACAAATTAGAACTAAAAAGAAAATGAATCACTTACCGTAAACCAAATCCGAGAAAGATCAGACACGTACCAAAACTAATAAATCAAGAAAATGTAATCAGTAGCAAATTTTATCAAGAATTACTACATTTTACAGGAAAATCAGATAAACGTTATTGTTGTTTCAGATCACCCAGCAAATGTACCTCTAAATTTAGTACAATCAGTAAAACATGAGAGGCCTTGGCATTTAACAACGATATGTACTGAAGTCACCCTTTAACACGTCTTAGATAAAGGTGTGCACATTTGTATACCAATATAGACACACCTATAGATATAAACACCAACCACAAACTAATCCTCAATTAGTGTATCAGAACAGTAAAACTAAAACCCACACAATGTAATTACTTTGGGGATTTTTGAGAAGAAGCCCTCTTTGGTTTCCTGCAAACACTAATGTATTACTGTCAGGCAGCTAGTCTCACATGAAAAAAAGCATAAATAAAATGCGTACATATTTACATATAGATATACTCTCACACGTTTACACATACTTATGTGTGTGTGTGTGTGTATATGTACATAAATATATGGCGATTTGGGCTTACGGAGTTGGGAGACCAAAGGATAACACTATGCCGACAGTAAAAGCCTGATTGATTTTTCAGAATATATGGAAGACGATAAAGCTTGTGAATAGAGACCGGGGAAGAGACATGGTCAGTAACATGTGTTAGAGAGAGAGAGAGTTTAGGTTTCATTAAATTCCTCAACCGAGAAGGAGGAGAGTGTTAGGGTGCGTTTGATAAAACTGAAAATTAAGTACTGAAAATTAAGTGCTGAATTTTAAGTACTGAAAATTTTAAGCGCTTGAAGTTTTAATCCGTAAAACAGTATTTCAACTATTGAAGTAGAATACATTCAGTGATTATTTTCAGTAGAAATTTTTCACTTAAAGTTTTCAGTGATTTTGGAGCTATTTTTTCAATTAAGTGTATGTTATCAAACGCAATGAAAAAGATTAAGTGCTGAATCTTTTCATTTTCAGCACTTAATGGGATTATCAAGCACACCCTTAGTGTTGTTAATACAATTAAACTGAAATGACACATGTCATTAAGAGGTTAATCCTTGCCTAAACTCTCCGCTTTTAGATTATCTTATAGATAGATAGATAGATAGATAGATCTTATAGATTAGGAAGTTAATCCTTGCCTAAACTCTCAGCTTTTAGATTATCTTATAGGTATATATATATATCTCAAACATATGTTACAAATTTACAATTAATTTTTTTTTAAGAATGTTTATAACATTCATTAAGGTCATATGCATATTTGTACGGTGTTACACAACAAGTGAAAAAAGGCATTTTGGGCCTAAGCGGATATGGCTGGACTCAAAAGCCCATGATTGATGGATACGGGAGCAAAAATTGTTATTAAGGGGTTCTAACGGATATTATTATTATTATTATTAAATCATTTTTTTCCCCATTCTAAAAAGGGTTTTGAATCATTGTTCCAAAATTCTGAGGAGACTATCAAAATTTCCTGTTTTGGTTTAAAAAACTTGATTCTTTTCTAGCACAATTACTATTTTATTATAGAATCTAGCAAAACTACGACATGAATGAAGTAAGACAATGTTTTGTTTATTTTTAGTAGAAAAGAAAATTGATTCTCATCTCATTGAAATAAATCATTAAAGTAATTTTGCAATGAGGAGACGAAAGTAATTTAGATTAGTGTTGCTAACTGCACCCCCAAAATTATCCCTTTACGTGGTGTAAAGGGAAACTTTGTGGGTTCATTTAGCCTTTACTTTTAAGTCATGGATCAAATAATATTTTGCCCCTACTTTAATGAGGTGTCTAATAGTAGCATTTCCTATACTATTATGGTTATACGCAAAATATGTACAGAGAGAGTTTTTAATTCCTCATAGATATTCCAAATTGCAATATTTTCAGGGGATTTTCTTATTTGATTTTGATTTGTATTGATACAAAGTATATACAGGTGCCTATGTATATAGTGGCTCAGATGCTAGGATCAGTTCTGGCTAGTGGGACTTTGTTTCTACTTTTTGAAGTGAAAGAGGTGGCTTACTTTGGGACAGTACCAGTAGGATCATATATTCAATCTCTTGTGGTTGAGTTCATCATCTCCTTCCTCTTGATGTTTGTCATTTCTGGTGTTGCCACAGATAACAGATCAGTATGTTGCTAACTGTCTTTACTTTTTATTTTATTATTATTATTATTATTGTTATTATTATTATTATTCTTATTATTATTATTTTATGGTACAAATTTGGTCAAATCCGACATTAAGGATCTCCAAATTGCTTTTGCTAAAATGGAAGAAAAAATTGATAACATCACTACATCTTCCATTAGTATTGCTGAAAATATTCCCGATATTGGAGAGCCAGAGACTGGAGACTCTTCTACTCTTGCAGATATTACAGGAGATCATTACTTACATTTATTGAATAAAATTACTTTTCAAAAATAGTATATAAGAATTAATCTTGTAATCCAAGAAGAGTATATCATTCATGCTATTGCATTAGTTGATAGTGGAGCAGACCTAAACTGTATTCAAGAAGGCAGAGTTCCTACTAAGTATTTTGAAAAAACTATGCAATCTTTGACATCAGCAAGTGGAAGTAGAATGAAAATTCAATACAAACTTTCTGATGTTTTTATTTGTAATGAAGGAGTTTGCATCCCGTTTACCTTTTTACTTGTTATAGATTTACAACAGCAAGTAATTTTGGGAACTCCGTTTTTAAAGCTTATTATGCCTATACAAGTTGATCAAACAGGCATATGTGCTAAATTTAAAAATTTTGATCTAGTTTTTACATTTATTACAGAACCAGAAACAAGGATTGTCAATGAGATAAATTTTTTAGACTTAAAAGAGAGACACCTTGAATTTTTGCAAGAGGAAAGTAGAGTCTTGCAAATAGAGCATCAATTAAAAATGCCCAATATTTGTAAAAAAATTGATAAATTACTAAAGGAATTTCAACAAAAAGCCTGTAGCAAAATTCCTAGTGCTTTTTGGACAAGGAAAAAACATATTGTTTCCCTCCCCAACAAGCCTGATTTTGATGAACGATCTCAGATTTATACTAAGGCTAGACCTAGCCAAATGAATTATGAATATTTAGAACTCTGTAAAAGATAAAAAGCTCATAAGGAAAAGTTATTCCCATTGGAGCTGTACAGCTTTTTATGTTAATAAAAATGTTGAAAAAGAAAGAGGCAGACCCAGATTGGTGGTTAATTACAAACCACTAAATGATGCCCTACAATGGATTAGATATCCAATTCCTAATAAAAAGGATCTTTTGGATAGACTTTACAATGCTTCTATCTTCTCAAAATTCGATTTAAAATCTGGATATTAGCAAATTCATATTAAAGAAGAAGATAGATATAAGACAGCATTCACAGTCCCTTTTGGGCATTTTGAATGGAATGTCCTTAACTTTAATAATTCCCAAAACCGTTGGTATACCAAACTGTGGGTAAAACCTGTGGGTGGGGGGAACGTCACTGCATGCGTCGCTGGATGAGATGCGTCACTGCATGCGTCACAAAACTTTATTATTTTTATTATTATTATAATATTTTTTTATCTTTATTTTTTATTTTATCATCATTATTATTATTATTATTATTATTATTATTATTATTATTATTTTTAATCTTTTTATTATTATTTTTTTTTTTTTGTATACAAGAAAATATCACTTAGGGTTTTGCGCGCTTGGCGATAATTGGGGGGATAATGGATTTTTAATAAGAGATTCTTTTTTAAAGAACTTTTTTGTAGAGATTTTTTAAAAAATGTTTAGCGATTGGTATTGTTGTGGGAGTGAGATATTTGTTAGCTAGTTTTTTTTTTTTTTCAAAAAATGTTCTATTTGATGCTTTAATTCATCTATTTTTCAATCTTTTTGAAGCAAGATTTTTTATATTCTCAGTTCATTTCACATAAAGAACATTTCGAGGGTAACATTTGTGATCGATTATTTTTTATTTTTCTAATTTTTCACTCAATTGATAGTTGTTGAGGTAACAAGATTGTAGAAATATGGAAGCCAAGAATGATTTACATGTTAATTACGACAAACTAGAATTATCTACGACTACCGATTGTAAGGCCCTTTGGGTATCTTTGTAGGTTTTGGGTTTTGATTTTTTTTTGTTTTTTTGGAAAAGGTAAAGTGAAAATGTGTTTGGTTGCTATTTCCATTTGTACTATTTCAAGACATTTTTCAAAATGCAAAGGAATAGTGGGAGTAAAAAAAAACCTATTTTAAAAAAAGTTTGGAAACAAAAAAGGACATTCTTGCACATCCCTGCCATTTTATTGAGTTTTCTTTCAAAATAAAGGATGTTACCAAGCACGTGAACCGGAAATGATTCCATACAGACCTTAAGGGGCACTTAGGGAAAGCTTAAAATTGGTTTTGCGGTTCATTAGTGAATTGGTTCTATATATACATATACATATATATATATATATATATATATAAATATTTAGTAGATACACTTTTACTAAGTAGGTGTTTGAGCCCGAGTTTAGCTCTTTAAACAGTTTTATAAGCTGATCTTATTTTCTGGATTCTCAAACAGGCCATTAGTTTCTTATGAAAGAACTAAAAAAAATCATGGTAATAAATAATCGAACATTGCAATTTCTGTAGTTCAAGACATAGCATTTTATTTCTTTATATTCTTATGCAGATTGGAGAATTAGCAGGAATTGCAATTGGAATGACAATACTTTTGAATGTTTTCGTAGCTGGGTAACTTCTTACCTCGAATTAAGGCTCTGTTTGGTTCATAGATTTAGAAAAGGGAAAGGAAATAAGAAGGAAAATTATTTCTCTCATCTTTTCTCTTGTATTTCCTTTCTTACTTAAATAACATCAAAAAGTGAATATTTCTATAATATAATTGTAATGCAAGAAAAAGGAAGGAAAATTACTCCCAAACATTCAAAAATTTTAATTTATATGTTCTCAAAATATGAAATTCTGAATTTGCAGGCCAGTTTCAGGGGCATCAATGAACCCAGCAAGGAGCATTGGGCCAGCTATTATAATGCACAATTATAAAGGACTGTGGGTGTATATAGTTGGACCTGTCCTTGGCACTATTGCTGGTGGTTTTGCATATAATTTAATTAGATTCACAGAAAAGCCTCTTAGAGAACTAACAAAGAGTTCTTCTTTCCTTAAGAGCATGTCTAGAAACAATGTTCACTAGGGGAGTAATTGATCATCATTTTCAACATACAAAAAAATAGCTAGAAGATATTAGAGCCTGTATGGGTAACATGAGAACAAGTCCATTAATTGGTTTAGGAAAGAGTTTTAAATAGTTTTGTGTCTGTGTAACAGATTTTTTGTTACATAGAAGTTTGTGCCTGACTTAAAATATCTCTAGTACTCATTCTTTTGCAAACCAAATCATACATTATTTAAAAAAAAACCAGTTAAATATGGGAACAGGGCTAAAACTAATCCTGTTTTAGGTACTTATATTTAAATAGGTCCTTAGTCATACATACATTCCCCTCTTTTTGATTTATATAGTACGTTCGTCCGGTTTTATAGTTTGTCCCAAGCTATACTTGTGTATTTTGCTTGTAAAGATCGAACTTTTACATTTTATTGTGTTTCAGACGTAATTTCATTTAAGTTGATGAATGTTAAAGTATGAGAGGTGCTATACATATAAGTTGGGATGTCTGCATCTCTTTTTTCTCAAGTAGAACAATCATAACCTGAAATCTCAACTATTTGAAATGTACTCATTTTATGTATGCATAAAATGAAAGAAAACTAAAATCATGCTAGCAATATATCACTATCCAAAAAGGTGGCGTTGAAAATGGGTACCAAAAAAGCAAAAAAATGGGAATCCAAATCAGAAATAGGCCAAGGCGCAAACAATGTCGGCCTCGTTGATTTCGCATTTCTTCGGTCTTCTCACAGGTGCATAGGATATATGGTGGTCAATACTCAAAATACCACAAGTTCACTACCTAATATACTACGAATTTCTGTTCAATTTTATGCACTAACTGAACAGAAAGTGAACTACTCTAAACAGAAAGTGAACTGCTCTAAAAACTTAAGGATTATTTTGTGTAAATGTGCATCAAACAAGCATAAGGGTCGGGTAAAGGACATACCTTGCGGAATATATTTGACGGATCGTCTTTGCGGCATTGTTACGCAAGCACAACAATAATACCCAGAAACTGCTTCTCTTTAGTGCATGTACGCTCTTGTGCTACGAACGGGTCGTGAGAATGTCTACTAGAAACAACCCTTTGTATCCACGTGCTAAATCCAAAGCTTCGTGTGTGATTAAACTATAGAGAGAAAGTAACCGAAGAGAGAGGGAGAGAGGGGCGGCTGCCTTATATTTTGTAGAGAGTTGTGTTTTGTGTGTTATACACATATATACACACACATAATACATATATGCCCTAAACTAAGCCCGTTGGACCCGATTTATAGATTATGTGGGTGACCCATAACCCACAAAAAATTCTAACATTTTGCATAGTCCAGATACTTTATAAGACAAAAAGAAGAAAATACAGTGAATCAATATATAACATATATATATGTGCTATATACACCAAACTGTTTGAGATATGTCTATACTCAATGAAAGATCTTAGAAGTAAAACAATTTACTTTGTTTTCTTTTGCTCTGAAAAACTTTCAGATGAAGTTCAGTGAATATACTTATATATATACCGTACATAAATGTGAAATGTGACTGAGAATTGAGACGTTGCATGGCAGTCAAAACTAGAGTAAATATTGAATGTAATGGTTATATTTATGATGTGATGATATCACAAATTAATGAAATCCTTTCATTTATATATTTGATCTCTTATTATCAGGGGAATCATCCTCCAGATAACCACACTTTTCAAATGATGTAAGAGGGGGATAAATGCTGACGTGGTACCCCGTTGTATCCAATATTTACTCCAAACTAGGGATGCAATTTAGAACAGAAATTCCAATTTTGACTGATTCGGACATGAAAAATTTTGATTTTGGCAACTTAAAAGTATTTCCAAACTCCGAAAAAAATTCGGATTGGAATCAAAATGGTTTTGGAATTTCCAATCCGAAAATATTCCGAATATTTTTGAAAAAATTATGAAATATTCCGACTTTTTTAATAACATACATATCCTACATCAAAATGGGGGTTTAAGTACAATTTTAAAAGAAAAAAATTGTCCTAAAATCCTATGTACAAAAAATCTACCAATCAAATTTTGAAACAATAATATGTTGATTTTTTTATTTTTACTTGAAAATTAAAAAAACCTCCGAAAATTTCTAATTCCAAAAATTTTGATATTTCTGAAAATCCGAAATCACAACAGAGAATCAAAATTATGAAATTTCGAAATTAGTATTGGAAAGGTTTTTTACATTTCGAAAAATTTAAAATTTTTTCCGAAACAGTCACTTTCGATCTGTTTTATTTGATATGCATACAAATATCCAATGAGAGTATCTCCGCAACCTCAGCAAGAAATACCAAGTCACTCGGTAGCTGCGACTCATTGTGTGACCATCCCGGGGATGGTACCCACAACTGCCCGGTGTATCCCGGCCGCTATTAATGAATCGGGAATAATTATACGACGCGAGCCCCTCTCGTGTCAGCGGATGGCTGTCCACGTCTCATAGCCCGACCCAGAAGGTGTCAGACAGTTTCCTACCTTAACTAGGAGACTAATGGAAAGAGAAGGGTGTTTCTAATCCTATTAGAAAACCTCCATGATTTGTGCTAAAGAGTTGTAATCAGGTTATATTTCCATATCAAATTACTTGCCCTATATGAGCGGGACTCTTGTATCTAAAAAAGAGACCACTCACCCCCATAGAAGGGGATCGGTCAATTATCATTGTATTGCAGCTTATTTACATGCACACGCCCGGTCGGTCTCTGGTAGCTACAGTCCGTTGTTGGTTCACCATAGACCCCCAACATTTTAGTGAAAGTGTTCTGACACACAATGTGGATGTAGGTCTCTTAATAAACAGGGCCGAACCATACTCAACTATCTCTTGTTTGATTCTTTTTACCCCTAACCAAATTTTAGCATCATCAGTTTGGCCCCATCTGTGGGAAACGACAAATTTTCTCCCAAAAACAAATCCATCACTGATCAGCATGCCGCCGAAGAAGGGTAAGAAGACTGCTGCCCTAATAGGTCAGGTGAATTCACATGCTAGACAACTAGCAGACTCCATGACCTCAGAGCAGATTACTGCAGCTCCTGCGCAACTCCTAAAGGGTTAGTGTCAAGCTCAGTAGCAAATCGAAGCATTGCTGGCCTGACAGGATAAGCCCCCTCAATCCGAGATCATCTCGGGAATGACGCACGTGATCGCATGCCCGTGCGGACTCGACGACATGCCCATACTACACCGGTATCCCCCCGGCTTTGGGGTGGTTCGGGAACGATGAGCGTAGCTGTGGCCCCAAGTGGACAAGGCCATGCGCCCTGGCCAACCCAAGCTGGGCGTGGGACTCCAGAGAGATCATCAACAGTAGACGCACTGCCAAGAGGGAGGGGCAAGAGCAAACTGCCCGGTAATCAGCCCAAGAACGCCCGGCTAGGAGTCGTGGATATCTTCGGCACACGATTACCCGGAGTCGAAGCCATGCCCCATCTCTGAGGACAATGCACTTCGAATCGAAGAAGAGGCTTCGTATTCCAACCTGACCTACCCCACAGATACTGAAAGGAGGACCGACCGGGTGGACGTTAAGGCCCACATCAACGACTTGCAGAAACAGATTGAGAAGTTGAGTCGCAGGCCAGGTCGCTACTACACCAATACTAAAACTGAGTCACCCTTCACTAGTTGGATCACAGGATTTCCCATTCCTCGCAAGTTCAAGCAACCACATCTTGATTCTTATGACGGCTCCGGGAGCCCAATCAATCATGTTCGGACTTACAAGGCTCAGATGGCGGAGCTGCCAACGCTGATGAACTGCTATACCTGGCATTTCCTAGCACCCTCAAAGGGCCGGCCATGCAGTGGTTCCACTCACTCAAACCCCGAACGGTCGACGACTTCAAGGCACTTAGCAAGCTCTTCATCAATCAGTTCGTTGGAATGTTTGATTGATCACAGCCAGACACCCAGTCGTTGGCTGTCAAGCAGTGCAAGAGAGAATCACTGAAGGATTATGTTAACCATTTCAATCAGCAAAAGCTCCAAATTTGCAACCTAAATAAAATAGTCGTGATCACAACCTTCTGCTCGGGGGTTCTGCAAACCAAGGTTGCTACGTCATTCCACCGTGACCGACCGGTCACCCTGGTTGAACTATCAGAGAGAGTTGGAAAATACATTGACACGGAAGAGTTCCTGAAGTCTATGTGTGCCAGTTTCATGGAGGATGAGTCCCCGAAATCTAAACGGAAGTGCGAAGGTTATGAGAAAGGCTCAGGAAAGAAGCCGAAGCAAGATCAGCAATAAGGCCGTCGGGATCAGGCCTTGGGTACCTTCACGCCGCTTTCCTGGCCTATCCAAGAAGTTATGGTCGCTGTCGAGGCTCAGAGGTTGCTCAAAAATCAGCAAACCTCAAGAGCCCGCCCGAGAAAATGAGCTGGGATAAATATTGTCGATACCATAGAGATCATGGCCATGATACAGAAGACTGCTTCAAGCTTAAGATTTCTATTGAGAAGTTGATCTAGCAGGGTCATCTAGCCGAGTTTTTCACCACGGATAGACGATGAGGCAAGATACTTGAGCTCCCGAGCAGCCGCAACCCCTCGATCACATCAACGAGGTCTCCGGAGGAACATCGGGCAAAGGGGACTCGCAGTTGTCTAGAAAGAGACATGCCCAGGCTTCCCATACGAATGTCCTGCAAATCCAAATAGCCACCTCCCTACCAACCGATGTATTAACGTTCTTATCCTATGATGTCAGGGACCTACATTACCCCCATGACGATTCGCTGGTGGTGACACTCTCAATAGCCAATTATATGATCAAGAGGGTGTTAGTGGACATGGGCAGCTCCTCTGATATTCTGTTCTCCTCAGTTTTTGATCAGTTCGGGATATCAAGGGATGGGCTACGACTGGTTGCCACCCCCTTGGTAGGATTCAACGGATTAAGCACACAATCGCTCGGGATGATTGAACTGCCAGTCCTTGTGGGGACCTACCCGCAATAGGTCTTTATACTCATAAATTTTGTTGTAGTAAAAGCCCCATCCGCTTATAATTTCATCCTCGGAAGGCCCATGTTCAACAGAGCTAAGGCGGTTATGTTAACTTACAGCCTAGTGATCAAGTTCCCAACCCCTCAGGGTCCAGGAAGCATGTGTGGAGATCAATCATCTACCCGGAGCTGTTATGTCAGCTCTCTACACAGAGAGGCAATTGCAAAAATGCTGAACGTTCAGGAGATGGATCCAAAGGACGCGAGGGATGGAGTAGGCCTAGTGGAGGAACTAGATCGGTGCTGGACCACCGGTTCCCCGACCGGTCCATCATCATTGGCACTTTCTTGGAACTAAGTCTTAGAGAAAAGCTAATCTAGTTCCTGAGAGAGAGCCAAGAAATCTTCGCTTGGTGCTATGAAGACATGCCTGGAATTGATCCCCGGGTCATGTCCCACCGTCTCAACATTGATCCGAGCTCCTGCCCGGTCAAGCAAAAGAGAAGGGGCATGGCTCCCAAAAGGAAAGTAGCAGTGTGTGAGGAAATTGAAAAGCTTCTCAAGGCAAGGTCGGTATGAGAAGTTCATACTCTCGACTGGTTGGCTAGCGTGGTACTAGTCAAGAAGAGCAACGGGAAGTGGAGGATGTGTGTGGACTTTACCGACCTGAACAAGGCTTTCCCTAAGGACTGCTATCCACTGCCTAGGATAGACCTCCTCGTGGACGCCACGGCCGGTCACTCACTTTTCTCCTTCATGGATGCATACTCGGGATACAACCAGATCAATATGTATCCCGGGGACGAGAAAAAACCACTTTGATCACCGACTGTGGACACGCGGAATCGGTCGTCCACTCTTTCGTTTTGGTTTGAGATTGTTTTAAAAGAGAAAAAGAAAAGGTCTTTTGAAAAAAGATATAGAGTTGCCACTTGGTCTTTTGGGAACCAAGAAACCCAATTTGACTCACCCAAATGGATAAAGGGCACTGACCTTTCATAACCAAAGAACTTGGCTCGGGGTTTTGGTACGAGAGAGGAAGGAGGCTTTGTCACGACTAAAACACCCTCAACTCGCCCCGTCTTTCAACGGGCCTCAATTAGCATCCAAATAATCATCTTATATTATGTTTGGTTCGACAATTAATACTATGATAGTATATTACATCTCATAAGAATCTTGAAATGGAAGATCAAAAGATAAGATATCATTTATAAGATCTAAGCCAAATATCATACAATGTAAAGTGAAAGATCACACAAATAAACCTAGGAAAAATCATCTAATCATATATCAAGTAATCAAGTTTTCCTAATCTAGGAGGGGACGTGAATTGTTCTTGAAACAATTAATCAAAGGAATCAAAATATGCTTAGCAAGCTAGAATGATGCATGTTAATCTTTGGGAAAAGAAAACCTCTTAATGCCCGGGATGGATGAGAAAGGACGATTAGATCGAGAGGAAGCATGGACGTGTGATCTAGTTCATTCCTTATAATCTTCTTAGATTAGGAGTCACAAGAAACCCCAAACCTTGCATGGATGCAATGTATGGTCCTAGAATGTGCAAAGATTGTAGTGTGCTTGTATACATGGACTTTCTAAAGTGACTTAGAAATCTAAAATATGCATGGATGCATGAAGAAAATCATCATAGGATATGTGCAAATATAGTATGGACCACTTCCTAAGATATGAACTAATTTGAAGTAAATATAAGCATCAAATCAAGGATGGAAGTAAAAGTATACCTGCTGTGAATAGTGGATAGAACAATGACTTGATATTGTGAAAATTAAAAAGTAGGGTTAGAAATGTTTTCAATGCATGATTTTTTAGGGAGGTCATCCTTATTGTGTCTAGAACACAAATCAAAAAGCTAATCCTCAATAAATATTACAGATTGCGAGAAATCATATAAACAAGAGAGGTTACTCAGAAATAGAGTTTGTACTATCGACTGAAATGTTGAAAACTCTTAGAAAATGAAAACAAAACATTTGGAGGCCCATATTATACAGAAAGTTCCCTAAGACACTGAAGTTCAAGGGGAAAAAAGGTTGGGACTACTCCATTTGGAAAAGTTTTCTGTAACACCAGTTGAAAGTCAACCAAGTTGCTGTGACAGTAAAAATAGAATGTCTGGAATGAATTTTTCGGCCAAAATAGAACCCTTCCAAGTGTTTCCAAACCAAACCCAAAATCATGGGTGTTCTCTAATGAGTTACGAAGACTTTCCAAGTGCTCTCATGATCATACCTTGAGTATTGAGTTCTACAGAAATCTTTGAACTTAGATCATTCACTGTTTTGAAGATTTTTGGTAAAACAAAGCTTATTTCTTGGAATCCAAATATTGGGGGTTTTAAAGGGGTTTTGAAATAGGGGTTTTGAAAGCACATTTCCAGCACAAAAAGGGGATTAAGACCACTTGGAACATCATTATCAAACTCATATCAAGAACTCCCAATATTACTTGCACAAACATAGTTTTGTTTGAGAATAAGACTTCAAGAATACATATGAATGTATTGAAGTTAGAATCATCATCCCTTAAACATGTCTTTGAGGTCAAGAGCTACTATCCATAAGGATTTACTCTCCTCAAACAACATGTCATCTAGATGATGATAAGCATATAAGTAATCAAAGAAAAATAAAAAAGAAATGGGGTAAGAAGAGATAAACATTAATGTAAACAAGCAAGTAATAGTAATTAATAGATGATAATCAATGTGATTTTGTACTTGTAACTTGGTGTTTCACTCATAGATATTGAAATTTGGACATAGAAGTAGCTTCCTAACTCAAGATTGCTCAAAAATGGTGGTTGGGAAAGACTTGAATGTGAAACATAAGAGGGGTAATGGAAGAAAACAAGATTGAAACTCACTTTTTTTTTATATAGAAAATCAGTGGGAGAAGCTCCCTTTCCTTCTTCTAAACCTATCTCTATTTTTCTACAACTTCTATGAACTTTGCACTTGGCCCCCCAAAATGAAGAGCAAAGGGGGTTTATATAGGCCAATTTGTAGTGGTTTTTGGATTTAGAAAGTGTTTCCATTGGTCCCAAACATCTGTGAACATAAAACTACATCGTTTTGGTATTTAATTATTCAATTTGGACCCCAAAATAAATTACAAAAATTGATTTTGCGGGGGTTGAGTTCCGCTGCGACACTGGCCATGTGCCACCACGGCAGTGGCCCAGTGCCACAATGGCACTGCTCCTCAGACGCCCAGAAATTTGTATTTAGGCCACCAGAGGTTCCGGTATTTGCGAAAAGGCCCTATTTCGTCCAAAATTCACAGAAAATGCCTATGAACTCCAAACTAAGGCTGTGATATACTGTTGGAAAGGTAATGGAGTCTACTTTACATAAAAAATAGTTCGAAGATAGGTCACTTTGAAAAGTTTTGCGGTATTCGTGATAAAAGTCGATTTGATCACCTTTTTTACCTTCGAAAATTCATAATATATTCGTTTTAAATCCAGGAATTATGTGCGATATACCATTGGAAAGCTATTGACCTCTATTATTCATGAAAAATGTTTGAAAAATGATACGGTGCTCCAGTTTCAAAGTCCACTGTTAGGTCAAATCGGTCAAACCAGGGACCTCCAGGAAGTTCTGGGAACCTCTGGGAGCTCCCGGGAGCTGACTTTTTTGTCTGATTTTCTTTTAAAACTTGTTTTACTACTTTCTACATGATCTAGAATGTTCTTAGAGCTTTTTGGCGAATTTGGATGATTTCGGTCAAACCTGGTCAATCCTCGGTCAAACTGGTCAGCGGGGACTTTTCGAGAACTTCCAGGACTTCCGCGGGTCTCTGGGAGCTGACGATTTCATCTGATTTTATTTAAAAACTCATTTTGTGACTTTTCTTATAACACAGCATGTTTCCAGAACTTTCGGTCCAAATTTGGGAGTGTTTGGGCTTTCAATAGTATTTTTGTCATTTGTACCACTTTCTGAGCATTTTGAGAGATACAACTAACTTCCAGGAGTCGTTCTGAGTCTTTTTCGATCATTGTGAACCACCAAGCTATGGGTCTCCTAAATCTGATAGCCAAAAAAATGGGTTGTCTACAGTTTGCCCCTCTTTAGCATGAACTTGTGAGGCAACGCATGTCGCAAGCGAGTGCCAAAATTTTGAAGAGACAGGTCTTTTTGGAGGCTATAGATTTAGGATAAAAGCGTTGCAAAGGATGCAATGATGAAAACATGATGTTGTGGTTAGTGCTGGTCATGCTTTGAGTGAGTTGCCTACGTATCCCAAGGGGAATCAGACCAGGACATAGTTCAGGACACAAAGGAGCAAATCACACATGCACAATAAGACAGGCGGATGCTATGCTATGAGGATGATATATAAAGCATGAATGTGATATGAATTGTGTCATGAGTCCTATCATGCCTAGTGTTCTGATCCTAGTATGAGTTGGTGCTATGGGGTGTGTGCCACTTTGAGTGTACTTATATCGTGCTAGTGTTTCTGACTGTGATGGAGTTATTGACCCGAATAGGGACACCAAGTTTCGAAGACTCTGGGTCTTGGACCAAACTTCTGAATTTTGGAAAGTGTGCTTCGCAAACGAATGTAATCAGATGTGGGATCCCAGAGGACGTTAATCAAAGATGAAGTTTGACAGATAATCGACGGACATGGAAGCCCTGGACACAGAAACGCTAAGAATTCAAGTGATGGATATGAAAACCAGAGATGCCAAGAGACGGACACAAAAGCGCCATTAATGGACATAGAAACCCAAGATTTGATTGAGAACGATGAACACAACATATTTTGAATAAGAGTGATGGTAAACTAATGATGATTAATGGACTGACAATTCACGAATCGAGATGACGAGTAGACAGTGAACTACTGTGACTGTCATGGGTTGGACCGATGATGATGAGTCAATAGTGAACTACCGTGACTGTTATGGATTAGGTTAACAGTTGGACTAATCGTGATCAAAAGGACTGACGATGCATAAATCGAGATGACTAGTCGACAGTGAACTACTATGACAGTCATGGATTGGACTGACATGTATGAATCGAGATGACGAGTCGACAGTGAACTACTGTGACTGTCATGGATTGAACTGACAAAGTACGAATTGAGATGATGAATTGACAGTGAACAACTGTGACTGTCAGGATTGAACTGATGATGTACTAATCGAGATGACGAGTTGACAGTGAACTACTGTGACTGATGTACTAATCGAGATGACGAGTCGACAGTGAACTACTGTGACTGTTATGGATTGAACTGACGATGTACAAATCGAGATGATGAGTCGATAGTGAACTACTATGATTGTCATGGATTGAACTGACGATGTACAAATCGAGATGACGAGTCGACAGTGAACTACTGTGACTGTAAGAATTGAACTAATGATGTACTAATCGAGACAACGAGTCGATAGTGAACTACTATGACTGTCATGGATTGAACTGATGATGTACTAATCGAGAAGACGAGTTGACAGTGAACTACTATGACTGTCATGGATTGAACTAAGGATGTACTAATCGAGAAGACGAGTTGACAGTGATTTACTGTGACTGTCATGGATTGAACCAACGGTTGGAATAACTGTGATTAGAAGAACTGACCATGCACTAATTAAGGTGACGAGTCAATAGTGAACTACTGTAACTGTCATGGATTGGACTGACGATGATGAATCGATAGTTAACTACTGTGACTGTCATGGATTGGACCAACGGTTGGAATAACCATGATCAAAACAATTGACGATGCACAAATCGAGATGACGAGTTAACAGTGAACTACTGTGACTGTCATGGATTGAACTGATGATGTACTAATCAAGATGATGAGTCGACAGCGAACTACTGTGACTTTCATGGATTGAACTGACGATGTACGAATCGAGATGACGAGTCGACAGTGAACTACTGTGACTGTCAGGATTGAATTGACGGTTGGAATAACCGTGATCAAAATAACTGACCATACACTAATTAAGGTGACGAGTTAACACTGAAATACTATGACTGTCATGGATTGGACTAACGATGACGAGTTGACAGTGAACTACTTTGACTGTCATGGATTAGACTAACGGTTGGAATAACTGTGATCAAAAGAATTGACGATGTACGAATCGATACGATTGCTGGGGATTAAACTGAATTTGCTAGGGATGAAATGACTCTTTTAAGAGCCAATGAAGTAAGTGATTGTACTAAAGATGAACTAAACTTGTTGGAGGAAAAATATCTCTTCTGGGGACAAGGCTGTTAGAAGTGGACTAATTATGTGGGGAAGGTGACAACCCTTTCTGAGATGAAAATGGTTTTTTCTGAGAAGCGGATGTGGTTTTGATTGGGATACACCACATTTGTTCAGGGAACTTTTCTAGAGATGAATTTGCTGGGGATGTGAAGATTCTGCTAGGGAGGGGATGGTTGCACTGGGAATAGAGCAAATCCGCTGGGGATGAAGAAAATTTGTGACATAGTTTTGGTTTGGTTGCTAGGGAACTGGAAGAAGATTGCCAGTGGATCTTACAGACTGACTTATGACTGCCACTAATGCTCAAGATTCTTGGGGTACTTATCATGTTGCAGCCTTGACAAGTACAGTAATGGTGTTTTGAACTTCTGCTTGTATCCACCTGTTTTATAATTGGGAATCACTTTAAACCCACACATTTGAGACCGTTAGGACAAATGGACTTAACAGGAACAATGATGACAAGGAAAGTTGGATTGGTTTGTATGAACCTTAAACTCTGATACAGTTTTAATCAGATTACTACTGACTCAACCAAAGAAGAATTGACTCGACAGAAGTAACGACACGAAGTACCGAAATTAGCATAATTCAATGTGTCTTTGTCATAAACGATGTACCACTCATCTTTTATGTTCACTCCTCATCTTAATATGATAGCACTTTACTGATAAATCTGGTTTTTGAAAATTCATCTCTTTTGATATAATCAATTCTCCACTTCTCCCAAGAATTACTTGGAATTAGTGCCTTAGCTTTTAGAATAAAAGATGCTCAATTTCAAAATTTTCAAAACAAGCTTGGTGACTTGAAAACTCGCCCTTTGTGTGAAGGGATCGTGTTAGGCAAACGGAGTTTGCCCCTAGTTTGAGGTGTAGGAAGTGGAATTCATAGGCAAACGAGATGGGTGACCGAATTTTGCCCCTAGTTTGGATGATGGTTTATTGGAGATTCTGGACAAACAAGGGAGGTAACCGAAGTTTGCCTCTTGTATGAAGGGTAGATAGTAAAATTCAGGCAAACGAGGTGGGTAGCCGAACTTTGCCCCTAGTATGGAAGGTGATTTCTAGCTTGAGGCAAGGACCGTGACTTTAATCTCTCATGTGCTTATAACTTTTGCCTAGGCACTGGTGAAGTGACCTAGCAAGCTATTTTCTCTCTTTTGTTATTACTCACTCTGGATTTAACACTAATTTGCCTAGGCGTCCTTTCAGATTTTTGACCTAGCGAGCCATCCTTATTTTCTTTTTGAAAGTCTGCCTACGTACCCCTGAGTGGGGATCAGGTCCAACGTAGTTCAGGCCAAGGCTTTGAAAGAAGGTGGGGGGTTGATTATGATGGTGTCGATCGAACTGATGTGGTTGCCTATGTATCCCCGTGTAGGAATTAGGTCGAGCGTAGTTCAAGGCAAGGCGTGAAGGAAATTGGTTTGATTATGATGGTGTCGACCGAACTAATGCAGTTGCCTACGTATCCTTGAGTCGGAATCAGGTCAAACGTAGTCCAAGGTAAGGCTTTGAAAGAAATTGGTTGAGGATTTTTCAAACCAATCGTCAAAGAAGTTCAAACATAGCTCACTTGTGGTAGCCTTAAATAAGAAGATTCAGTTTCGGTCTCCCTTTATTTTCTTTTCTTTTCTTTTCTTTTCTTTTTGAGGATTGATCCTTTTCACTTTCACCTAGCCAGTCAATTTTACTTTTCATGTAGTTGATTCTTGTGAGATCTTTTGATCACAATCTTCAGAATTCCAGAAAGTGCATGTCAGTTCTCGAAATTTATTTTGTGGTCATTTGGAGCTTTTTGAAATATGATCTAGACACATTCTTGTGATGTACCTTGAAGTGTACAATTCTCTGTATCACCAAAACTTTCTTTTTTTCATTTTCCCCATCATTTTGACTGGCTAAGGTAAGATCTTGGAAATCAATACCTTTTCAGCTCTAACTTTTGCCTAGGTGCCCTTTCAGGTTGTCAACCTAGCGAGCTTTTCTTTTCTTTTCTTTCTTTTTCTTTTTTTTTTTTTGTTTTGTTTTTTATTTTGAAAGGGGAGAAGAAACTCATTGAAAGTTTTTGGCTACCATCAAGGACTAATTCTGCACTGCTTTCAATAGACAAATTGTATGGCTCCCAATTGGATGGGCCTCAAAGCTTTGAAATGGTGAAAAAGGGTGTTGGGCAAGCCCTAAGTCAGTTTCAAGCATGTCTTTTCAAGATTGAGGCAAGAGCATCTTTAAATTCTTAAAGTAAGATTATTCAATTCTTAGCTCTTTATCAGTACCAGCGTGAAATCGACTTTGACCTTTTCAGGATTCTTTTTTTTTTCTTTTGTTTTATGCAAAAATTTATTAGCAGAGTAATGTCCATGGTAATTTGAAAAGTGACATTTCAGTTCGATGATTTGTGCATTGATGACTCGACACATCAAATTAGGCAAAAATGAGATTTCATTCCATCCAAAGAAGAAGGATTACATTACTCGACACAGATTCATAACAATTTGAAGACTGACAGACTCGACAACAAGACTAAACTTGAAATAGATTCAAAACATTGGACAGACTCGACTAGACTCGGCTTGGTCTCAAACGGAGCATCACGGTGACTCGCTTATTCTTTTTTTTTTTTTTTTTAAAAGAGCATCATCATTTGTTTTGCAAGCAAAAGTCCCAAACACCATCGCTTTACTGGCACAGGTTCAACATTCATAGGTATCAGCAAAAGGGATCATTTGAACAGATAAGCCAGGGGCTTCAGGTTCGATGAAGCTGACATTTTGGTTGGCATAGGGCTGGATGGGTGATGGCTCGATGATTTTTTGATCGATGAGGTCTTGGATATCATGGCAAAGGCACATGCAGCTGTCGGTGTCGTGGCCTAGGCCTTGGTGGTAGGCACAACATTTGGACAGGTTACAGTTAGGCGAAGGGATACCAGCACGAGGCTGAAGAAGTTGGAGGTGCCCCTTTGTGATGAGGTTATCAAGGATAACGGACAACGGCATACCCAGGTTGGTAAAGGTTCTTGGGTTGCGAGCTTTGTTAAACTTTGAGTTCAAGTGGGTCCTCGGAGTGGCTCTTGTGTTTGGATATGGAATAGGATTACCCAGGCAAGGGTGTGGACTTGGATATGAGTAAGGATTCGGATGTGGAAATGGGCTTCGATAGACGGCGTTGGACAACCCATACTTCCTTTTATTAATGCTTTGTACCATCTTCTCAAATCGGCTTATCCTTAAACTTAGATGTTTAACAGTGGTTTGTAGTTTGTTCACTTTTCCTTCGAGAGCTTGGTAGGTCATTAGTGGGTTTATGATAGCCTGGGCTAGCCCGCGATCACGACAATGAATTCGGGGAGGTACAATAGTGTCCTTACCCGGGGCTACGTTTTATGCAAATAGAAGTAAAAGCCCAAATTAGCAAAGGCGCAAAAATACTTCTTATGGACTCCTAGTATGAGGAGATGATCAGAATTTTGAAGGATTTAATGATGCGAACCAAGGACGGTTGCAGTAAGTATACGACTTCTGTATAATGATTGAGATGGGTAAGGATGATGATACATATGCATTTGATGTGTAGAGACTGACATGTGTGAGACTGATAAGATGTGCGTGCATGTAAATTGACATGAATTGTGTATGCACATAAGACAAGCATGCGGATGCAGGCCCTAATCTATATGATGCCCCTACTTCTAACAGATAGCAGTTAAACAAGTAATGTCCTAGCCATATAGAGTGTGCTAATCTTATTTTCCAGTATGATCACCAAGGGATAATAGGGATTTCTGGGATATTTTGGGAAGTTTGGACAGAGTTTTATAGGAGAAATAAGTATATATGGGCATTTCTAGGTGATTTGGATAGAGTTTTTGGGAGAAACAAGTATTTTAGGTGTTTTTGGGAAATTTGGATAGAGTTTCTGGGAAAAACCGGCTATATCCGGGTATTTCTGAGAAACTGGACAGAGTTTCTGGGAGAAACTAGTTATGTCTAGGAGTTTTTGGGAGAAATTGGTACATCTAGACATTTCTGGGAAGTTTGGACAGAGTTGCTGGGATTTTGGGAAATCTGGGAGATTTAGACAGAGCTTATGGGAAAACACGTATATTTGGGTAAGTCGGACAGAGTATCTGGGGGACACAAGTATATCAGAGTTTCTGGAAAAAATTGAGATTTCTGGGTAATCTAGGGAGAAATAGGGATTTCTAGAAAATCTGGGTGATTCGGACAGAGTTTCTAGGAGAAACAGGGATATTCTGATGGATTTGGTAGAGTTTCTGGAAGAAATAGGGATATATGACGAGAAGAGGTGATGATGGTGATCATACTGTCTAGCAAGTTTTCATACTCCTATGTCTTAGGACCAACAAACAAGGTTTGCGGTGTATATCTTTGTGAACATGGAGTAGACATCCTTACCATGATGCCTAGGCAGGTCAACTCAATGTGGCCACATATGAGTGATTGCCTTGGGAATTATAAGAAAGAGGTTCTGCCTCATGCCACATAAGCGTCGACACCGCGCAAGTAATTCAGTCTGGGCATACAGTAGTTATATCACATTGTCCTATCTGAAAAGATAAATGAACAGTACTATGAAAGGTTCTATTGGAATCTATATGCAAAGGCTGGGTTTAGTCAAAGAGGGTCCGTTGACGAGAGTTCCAATATACCGTCAGAGAGACAGTACAGAGGTTTTTACTCTTTTTGATATAACTTGGAAGGTACAGTATCAACGGTGACTTGTGTCCTGGCACATCAAGACTTGAACAATGTCAGCGTCGCGTTTCAGACACAGTCCGAGGGGGAAATGCAGGAGTGCAATGCAGTGAACCAGACACAGTAAAAAGATGATTTTAAGGATTCTTCTTATGAGTCAAACCTCTGTATTATTTTGTTTTGAAAATAAAAATCCCCAGCAGAGTCGCCAGATTGTGGACACGCGGAATCGGTCGTCCACTCTTTCGTTTTGGTTTGAGATTGTTTTAAAAGAGAAAAAGAAAAGGTCTTTTGAAAAAAGATATAGAGTCGCCACTTGGTCTTTTGGGAACCAAGAAACCCAATTTGACTCACCCAAATGGATAAAGGGCACTGACCTTTCATAACCAAAGAACTTGGCTCGGGGTTTTGGTACGAGAGAGGAAGGAGGCTTTGTCACGACTAAAACACCCTCAACTCGCCCCGTCTTTCAATGGGCCTCAATTAGCATCCAAATAATCATCTTATATTATGTTTGGTTCGACAATTAATACTATGATAGTATATTACATCTCATAAGAATCTTGAAATGGAAGATCAAAAGATAAGATATCATTCATAAGATCTAAGCCAAATATCATACAATGTAAAGTGAAAGATCACACAAATAAACCTAGGAAAAATCGTCTAATCATATATCAAGTAATCAAGTTTTCCTAATCTAGGAGGGGACGTGAATTGTTCTTGAAACAAATAATCAAAGGAATCAAAATATGCTTAGCAAGCTAGAATGATGCATGTTAATCTTTGGGAAAAGAAAACCTCTTAATCCCCGGGATGGATGAGAAAGGATGATTAGATCGAGAGGAAGCTCCTTATAATCCTCTTAAATTAGGAGTCACAAGAAACCCCAAACCTTGCATGGATGCAATGTATTGTCCTAGAATGTGCAAAGGTTGTAGTGTGCTTGTATACATGGACTTTCTAAAGTGACTTAGAAGACTAAAATATGCATGGATGCATAAAGGAAATCATCATAGAATATGTACAAATATAGCATGGACCACTTCCTAAGATATGAACTAATTTAAAGTAAATATAAGTATCAAATCAAAGGATGGAAGTAAAAGTATACTTGCTGTGAATAGTGGACAGAATAGTGACTAGATCTTGTGAAAATCGAAAAGTAGCGTTAGAAATGTTTTCAAGGAATGATGTTTTGTAGAGATCATCCTTATTGTGTCTAGAACACAAATCAAAAAGACAATCCTCAATAACTATTACAGATTGAGAGAAATCATATAAACAAGAGAGGTTACTCAGAAACAGAGTTTGTACTGTCGACTGAAATGTGGAAAAATCTTAGAAAATGAAAACAAAACATTTGGAGACCCATATTATACAGAAAGTTCCCTAAGACACTGAAGTTCAAGGAAAAAATAGGTTGGGACTACTCCATTTGGAAATGTTTTCTGTAAAACCAGTTGAAAGTCAACAAAGCTGTTGTGACAGTAAAAATAGAATGTCTAGAATGAATTTTTGGGCAAAATAGAACCATTTCAAGTGTTTCCAAACCAAACCAAAAATTGTGGGTGTTCTCTAATGAGTTAGGAAGAATTTTCAAGTGGTCATGATCATACCTTGATTATTGAGTTCTAAAGATATCTTTGAACTCAGATCATTCATTGTTTTGAAGATTTTTGGTAAAACAAAGCTTATTTCTTGGAATCCAAATGTTAGGGGTTTTAAAGGGGTTTTGAAATAGGGGTTTTGAAAGCAAATTTCCAGCACAAAAAGGGGATTAAGACCACTTGGGACATAATCATCAAACTCATATGAAGAACTCCCAATATTACTTGCACAAACATTGTTTTGTTTGAGAATAGGACTTCAAGAATACATATGAATGTATTGAAGTTAGAATCATCATTCATTTAACGTGTCTTTGAGGTCAAGAGCTACTATCCATAAGGATTCACTCACCTCAAACAACATGTCATCTAGATGATGATAAGCATGTAAGTAATCAAAGAAAAATTAAAAAGAAATGGGGTAAGAAGAGATAAACATTAATGTAAACAAGTAAGTAACAGCAATCAATAGATGATAATCAATGTGATTTTGGACTTGTAGCTTGGTGTTTCACTCATAGATATTGACATTTGGACATGGAAGTAGCTTCCTAACTCAAGATTGCTCAAAAATGGTGATTGGGAAAGACTTGAATGTGAAATATAAGAGGGGTAATGGAAGAAAACAAGATTGAAACTCACTTTCTTATAGAAAATCAGTGGGAGAAGCTCCCTTTCCTTCTTCTAAACCTATCTCTATCTCTATTTCTCTCTACAACTTCTATGAACTTTTCACTTGGCCCCCCCAAAATGAAGAGCAAAGGGGGGTTTATATAGGCCAATTTGGGGTGGTTTTGGGATTTAGAAAGTGTTCCCATTGGTTCTAAACATCCGTGAACATAAAACTACATCGTTTTGGTCTTTAATTATTTAATTTGGACACCAAAATAAATTATAAAAATGGATTCTGCGGGGGTTGAGTGCCGTCGCGGCACTGGCCATGTGCCGCCGCGGCACTGCTCCTCAGATGCCCAGAAATTTGTATTTAGGCTCCCAGAGGTTCCGGTATTTGCAAAAAGGCCCTATTTCGTCCAAAATTCACAGAAAATACGTATGAACTCCAAACTGAGGCTATGATATACATTTGAAAAGGTAATAGAGTCTACTTTACATAAAAAAATAGTTCGGAGATAGGTCACTGTGAAAAGTTTTGAGGTATTCGCGATAAAAGCCGATTTGATCGCCCTTTTCACCTTCGGAAATTCATAATAAATTCGTTTTAAATCCAGGAATTATGTGCTATATACCGTTGGAAAGCTATTGACCTCTAGTATTCATGAAAAATGTTTGAAAAATGATACGGTGCTCCGATTTCAAAGTCCACTTTTAGGTCAAATCGGTCAAATCAGGGACCTCCAAGAAGCTCTGGGAACCTCTGTGAGCTCCCGGGAGCTGGCGTTTTTGTCCGATTTTCTTTTAAAACTTGTTTTAGTACTTTCTACATGATATAGAATGTTCTCAGAGCTTTTTGGAAAATTTGGACAATTTTGGTCAAACCTGGCCAATCCTTGGTCAAACTGGTCAACGGGGACTTTTTGAGAACTTCTGGTACTTTCGGGGGTCTCTGGGAGCTGACGATTTCATATGATTTTGCATAAAAACTCATTTTATGACTTTCCTTATGACACAACATGTTTCTAGAACTTTCGGTCCAAATCTGGGAGTGTTTGGGCTTTCAGGGGTATTTTTGTCATTTGTACCACTTTCTGAGCATTTCGAGAGATAGAACTAACTTCTAGGAGTCATTCTGAGTCTTTTTAGATCATTATGAACCACCAAGCTATGGATCTTCTAAATCTGATAGCCGACAAAATGGGGTATCTACACCAACCAGGGGACATATTGCTATAAGTTGATGCCCTTCGACCTCAAAAACACCGGGGCAACTTATCAACGCGTAGTCAACCACATGTTCAAAGACCTGATAGGGAAAACAATGGAAGTGTATGTTGAAGATCCCCTGGTCAAAAGTCGAGACTAAGACCACCACCTCGGGCACTTAGATGGGGCCTTCAGCATCTTAAGAAAGTTCCAGATGAGGTTGAACCCAGCCAAGTGCACCTTTGGAGTCTCGTCTAGTAAGTTCCTGGGTCATCTGGTTAGCAGGCAGGGAATCGAGGCAAACCCTTAAAAAATTCAAGCCATTATAAACATGTGGTCACCCTGATCAACGAAGGAGGTGCAAAGTTTGGCCAGGCGGGTAGCTGCCTTGAATATATTTGTCTCTCGGGCAATCGATCAGTGCATGCCGTTCTTCAAAATCCTCCGTAAAGCTTTTCAATGGTCAGAAGAGTGTGAAGAGGAATTTCAAGAGCTCAAGAAGTACCTGACATCACCTCCTCTGCTCACGAGGCCCGTACTAGAGGAGGAGTTGTTGCCTTAGTTGGCAGTATCACCCTCGACGGTGAGCTCAACATTGGTCAAAGAGGAGTACGGGATACAGTACCCTATTTACTACACGAGCCAGGCACTATAAGGTGCAGAAAGTAGATACTGCTGCATTGAGAAGCTCGCCTTTGCAATAATCATCTCTGCCTGAAGACTTTTCCTGTACATTTAGGCCCATGTCATTGTGGTTCTCATAGATCAGCCACTTCGTCGGATCCTTGGCCGACCTGAAACATCCGGGAGGCTCATGAAGTGGGCATTAGATTTGGAATTTGAAGTGATCTACTAATCATGTACAGCAATCAAGGGGCCAGCGGTGGCAGACTTCCTCGTAGAATTCACGTATCTAGAAGACCCAGTGGAGGAGTCATTCCTACCCGAGCTACCGCTTGACCTACACCCCGATACCCCGACCTTGGTACTATATATGGACGGATCCTCCAACAAATAGGACAGCGGGGCAGGGATCATCCTGACCATACCCAATGAGATCTAGCTGGACTACGTACTAAGGTTTGGGTTTTAGGCCTCCAACAACGAAGTCGAGTACGAAGCCTTGTTGGTCGAGTTGCAGTTGGCTACCTCAATGCGCGCATAGCAAATTTAAGGATACAGTGACTCCCAACTGGTTGTCAACCAAGTTAATCAGGAGTATGAACCACAGGAAGATAACATGGTGGCCTACTTGGCCCTAGTCAGGTCGGTTGCCAAACAACTCAAAGATTTCTTGATTAAGCAGATCCTGAGAGAGGAGAACACAAGGTCAGATCGGTTAGCATGGCTAGCATCATCTTCCAAGTCAGACCTCCCCAAGATAAGGGTAGAATACCTGCCCGAGCACAGTGTGTCCAACTCAGAAGGCATGAACGTTAACCCAGTCGACTTAGGGCCCAGTTGTAGACACCCCAATTTGAACGACCGTCGAATTCAGGGGATGATAACCTAAGACCGATGACAATGATGTCTGACAAAATTTGAAGATTTTCTAAATGATTCAAGTTCTTTCAAGGATTCTTTGGTCCCAATAAAAGAGAGAAAAAAAAAGAAAGAGACCGGGTATTTGGGAAACTCAGATATGAAGTACGTATAAGAGAGACGGTTTGAAAATTGATTTCAATATAAGAAATAGAAAGAATTTTGAAAAGAAAAAAAAATTAGAAAAGAAAACCAAAAGATAGAAATAATCCTATAAATATATATGTATATATAATCTATATAAGTATATATATTAGTATATAAACATATATTTGAAAATAAAGAAAAAAAGGTGGGAATTCTATTAGAAGCGACACGCGGCGAAGCCAGCGGCACACACTGAGTGCCGCGCCAACAATCAGTGAGTGCTGGAACAGCATTCGCTGAGTGCTGGAGACAACTCAGTGAGTGCCACCCACTGCAACATCCTTTTTTTCCTTCAATACGTATGGAATATCATTGCATATGGGTTTTCACCCCGAATTTACCAATTTAACCTTATAAAAATAGTCTATATAAGGGGATATTCATCTCTATTTTAAGGATCTTGATCCTTCTTTTGAAAAAGGAAAATATATTGAAAATGTAGAGAGAATTGAGAGGAACTAAATATTTTTTGAAGAGAACTCAAGAACTTTGAAGAAGAATTGGAATAAGAACTTGAAAAATTGAAGAATCTTCATCAAGAATCAAGAAAATCTTGAGGTTATTAGAGGCAACCTTCCAATCCCATTTAGATTTAGACTAGAATTCAATCACAAGTCATAGATTTATAGGACTTTTACACATTTTCAAAAAGTATCTTCTTACCTCATTTCATCACACACCACTTGAATTGTGATTGAATTTTCATCTTTCTTCATTAATTTGTCTCTAAATAAAACTTTAAGAAAAAATAAGTTTGTAAAAGGATTTTGACTTGAATTTCAAATAAACTTTGATTCTATTTACTTTTGTTTATATTCTTCTCTTGGGGTCCATGAGATCTTCAATATCTTATTGGATTCCTTTGAGCTTAATCCTTTAGTCCCCTATGATCCTATGATTCATAAGGAAATTAAGGTTGATCATGGTCATATCCTCACATAAGCTAGTGGATCCAATTCTAGACTTATGATTTGGGCCCTCTAGTTTGAAGTTTCATGGAATCCTCTTCATATTCCATTGAAGTTTCTATGATTTGTTCAAGATTAGTTTCCAAGGATCATTAATTTGGAAGGAGACTTGAAAGTTAAAACCATATTCCTAAAGGACCATATATTTGGGAGAGGAATTAGGAATAGTTTAAGTTTAATTGAGATTATGAATACCAATTCAACAAATGGTGCACTGAATTCACTTGTGATCAAGGATTTTTTTAATTAAATCATGGTCCATTGGAATTGAATGAGACCAATTAGAGGGTGTTCATAACTCATATATGTATCACCATAATTTTTGTTTTGGGGAAATTGTATATTTAAGATGGTTTAGTCTTGTGATTTGTGAACAAGTCACTCTCTGTCCAAAATTTCAGAACAGTAAGTCCGTTTAAAACTAAGTGGATCCGAGCCTTGACCAAACCTCTTTGACTTTAAATGACCAAACCTCTTTGACTTTAAATAAAATTTTCTATGAAGTTCAATATGTTAATAAGATCCCCTAAAAAGAACAAAGTAATTCTGATTTGTTTGCTAGTTTTAGAAAATCATACAAGAACTCTTGACAGAGAGTTGTAAGTTTCTCAGTAATGCTTGGTTTTTACCCAATTCCCAGAGATTGAACCGTTTGATTTTTAATTTTCTTTTTGGGTTAGAAACTAGACTCACAGAGGCATAACCGACTCAAAAATCATTAAGATCCAACCATTGGAAATATGATGTCTCTATTTTTGAATGTCTGATCTACTCTTTGTAAATTCTAAAACTATGTCACAGTTTTGATCAACTTTCCATCCAGGAACTGGTAGTGGTTGTAACAGTCCTCCTGTCTTTTGGTGTTCGGCTTTGATTTGTTTGTAGGTTATACATTTGGATACATGATCTGCTACTTCTCTCTTCATTCCATCTCACCAGAAGTTTTTCTTTAAATCCTTATAATTTTTGTTCCTCTAGGGTGAACAGTCATCCTTGACTTGTGCGATTCATTCAATATATCTTTCCTCAGGTTGTCTTTATCGGGTACACAAAGTCGATTGCGGCATTTGAATCCTCTATCTGCTCCTATATTCCATTTGACGGGGTCTTTTGTCGATGCTTTCTCAAAACATTGACGAAGTCCTTCATCCTTTCCTTGAGCTTTAAGGATACAATTTATAAGCATTGGTTGTACTATGAGACATCCAAAGAGTCGTCTACCACTTGACTCGTTCATCTGAAGGTCAAATTTGCTAATGTCTCCAATGTTTTCCACTCTTTGACCATGAGGGAGGATACGATGAGCTTGCGGGGTTTTCGACTTAGTACGTCAGTAGCAACGTTCACTTTACCAGGGTGATATTGTAGAGTGAAATTGTAGTCCTTTAACAATTCCATCTAGCATCATTGTATCATGTTCAACTCCTTCTGAGAGAATAGGTATCTCAGGCTCATGTGATCAAAAACAGGTCAAACTTTTTTTCATAGAGGTAGGATAATTAAGATCATGTGTTTTTAATTGTCATGATCCATACACTATTAATCTTCTGTCCTGCATAAGCACACATCCAAGTCCTTAGTGTGATGCATCACTGTATATGGTGAACCGTTCGCCGCTTTCGGTATTGCAAGCACTGTCACCGTGGTTAATCTCTTCTTTAACTCTTGGAATGCGCATTCATGCTTGTCATTCCATTCATACTTCAGTTCTTTTTTAGTTAATCCAGTAAGAGGGGCTTCGATCTTGGAAAATCCTTCCATGAATCTCTGGTAGTATCCAGCTAGACCAAGGAAACTTCTGACTTCCATTGTAGTGGTCGGTCAATTCCAATTTTGGATAATGTCGGTCTTCGATGAATCCACTGCTATTTCTTCTTGTGAGACAACATGTCCTAGAAATTTGACTTCATTTAGCCAAAATTCGTACTTACTGAACTTCGTATAGAAGTGGTCTTCACATGTCCTTCGTCATAAGGATGCCATCTATGAACACGATAATGAACTGATCTAGGTAAGGCCTAAAGATCTAGTTCATTCGATTTATGAATACTGTTGGGGCATTAGTTAGTCTGAATGGCATAACTAGGAATTCATAGTGTCCATATCTGGTTAGGAAGGCCATTTTGGATACATCCTCAGGTCGAATAAACAGTTGATGGTATCCAAATTGTAGATCTATCTTTAAAAATGTTATAGCTCCTTGTAACTGATCGAATAGGTCATTAATCCTTGGTGGGGGTATCGATTCTTGATTGTAACCTGATTCAATTCTCTATAGTCGATACAGAGTCAAAGAGTTCCATCCTTTTTCTTAACAAACAGTACCAGTGCTCCTCATGGTGAAGTGCTTGGATGAACAAATCGAAGATCTTCAAGCTCTTGTCCTTGTGTCTTTATTTCTTACATTTCCATTGGGGCCGTTCGGTATGGTATTTTTGATATCAGCGAGGTTCCAGGTGTCAATTCAATGCAGAAGTCAATATCTCTCTTGGGTGATAGTCCTTTGACTTCTTGGAAAATGTCTTCGAAATCTCGCACCACAGGGATTTGTGCAATAGGGATTTCATCACTCGTGGTTCTAAGGGTAGCCAAGCAGTTGGTGAGGAAAACATCACATGAGGGATTGCATTTGAAATTAAAAGGTTTTTTTTTGGGCACTGAAAAGATATTGATTTGCTAGCATAATCTAACTTGGCATGGTATTTCGTGAGCTAGTCGATTCCTAAGATCAAGTCGAATTATTTCATTGACAAAACTATCAAATCAATGGTGAGATTCTGATCTTTCAAGTTTAGAGGGAAATCCTTGTATATTTTTCCTAACTTAACGCTCACTCCCAGGGGTGATGTAGTGTTCAGGGCTATGTCCATTGTTTGGGGGTACTAAACCTAAGCGTGGTATGATTCTAATTGCAATAAATGAGTTTGATGTGCTAGTATTGAACAAAGCTTTTACTTAACTGTTAAATAAGGTTAGAGTACCTTCCAATTTCTGCTGCTCCACTTCATCAAATTCTGCTTCCTCAGGGATGATAACATTGAGGCAAGCTTGTCCTTGTGTAGATCCTCCACAGCGTCCGCCTCGGGATGACCTACAGTCTTTAGACAAATGCCCTTTCTTGTTGCAGTTGAAACAGACAATGTCCACTCGGCTATTCTTTTTCATAGCAAGGCAATCCTTAGACATGTGTCCTAGGATTCCGTAGTTGAAGCAAGCTAGTTGTCATTTGTTATCCCCGGATGTCCTTAGGGCATGGTTGGTTTAAACTGTATAGCTGGCTTGTTTCGGAAGGGGGCTGACTGTGGCTTCTTCTCGCCATTCCAATTTTTCTTGTATCCATGGTTACGAGTGGGAACTTGTCTTTATCCCTTGGTTAAACCTTTGAGGGGTTGGTCGATTCACAAAATGTTTTTATTCGCGGCTGGTGATTTCCTCGAGGCCGTGGGCCATTCCTACTAAAGCTTTGAATGACTGGTTCAGGTGGCCAAAAGTTAATTTCTATAGAGGTAGGGAAAGTCCCAAGTAGTATTTTCAGAGTATCGATCATGTGGTTTGTAAAATGAGAAAGACACCATGTATTCTCTTACCATCCGGTTTCCCTGGACCAGATTGATAAACTCTTTCTCCTTTTGGTTCCTTTCTGTTTGGGAAAAATAGTTCTCCAGGAACAGTTCCTTGAATGCCACCCATATCATTCTCTGTGCAACTCCTCCTAGTGTTGCCTTCTCTGACTCCTACCAGTCAGCTGTAGCATAAGTTAGTTGGTAGGTAGCCACGTGGCGTTTCTCAATTTTAGAACATCCCAAAGTATCAAAGATGATATCCAATCCACGAAGCCATTGCTCCACTTCCCATGGTTCAGTCTTGTTAAACTTGTCATGATGCATTCCATGGAAACACTTTACTGTACGATCCTCCTGTGCTCTAGGTAGAACTATAGGGTTGTCGTTGGCATTGTTGTTGTTGTTGTGGTTTAGGCATTGTAGGAACGCGCCAAACACTCCGGTGGGATCCATTCCTGCTAGAATAGGTTCTAGTTCTCCTCCAACAGGGTTTGGGGGTCCTACAAGTTGATTTATTCTCGGTCTGTTTGCCATTGGTCATCTCATTTACCTACAGAAGTATTCTACTTAGATTTTATTTTTAATTGTTTTTTGCATACAGGGTTTACTTGGTATCTGAGAATATGTTAGAAAATAATCAAGTAAGAAATGCAATCATGGGGACAAGTATGGTATTAAAACATCTTCTTTTATAAATAGAAAAAGGTTACATGACTAGAGTTCTCTTAGAATACATGGATACAAAAGTGGGGATATTACCCTATTACATGTATTATTACCACAAAAGGGTTGCCAACCTAAGTTAACATAAATACAAATAGACTTAAGACTACTAGTCTATTACAATAGGTTATCTTGAATTAGTTGTCCATTTCTGACTCGGATGTGATCTCTCCCATGTCAGAGTCATGAGGTCCATCTTCATCTGGAACAGGTTCACCCATGTCCCAATCTTGGATGTTAATAACTCCCTCATTATCCTCATCGTTGTCATCATCGTCATCCATGTGCATTTCCACTATGGGTTGGTGCCACATAGGATGAGGGCCTGCCACATGTGGTGCTGGGATCTCAACAATCAATGGAGCCATCTCGGGCTCTTCATCGTCAGCTATCACATCCCATATAGGATTAAAGGGGTACCACCTGATCGGGTTCCTCTTCTCCTTTGGTTTCCTCGGGATTCTCTTCTTCAGGGTCCTCTTTTTTAGGATCTTCCTCTTCATCGTCCTCTTCCTCTAAGTATATATCTGGTTCATCATAAGACATATCTGCATTGTTAGGGTTTACAGCAGGCTCTACCACTGGGGGTGCCATTTCTACAGGGACGTTCTCAATAGGTGCTAAGATAGGGTTGTCTTCTGGGTGGAGTAATGGTTCTTGTAGTATTTGGTTCACTAATAGTTGGAAGATATTATCATCCATTGCTAGTCTCCTTATTTCTTTATGCATTAACCCTTGGGTATATGAAGTATGAATGGCCTCAACCTGGAGTCGGTGAGGGTCAGATATATGGTATAAATGGTGCTGGACTCTCAACCTACCTCGGAGGCATTGACGAGCTTCAATTTTACGATTTCTAGGAACCCTTCTGGATTGGTTGACTCAATACCATCGGGGCAAATTATGTGTCCCCCAAAGTCATCATTAACATGGAATCCTAGTTGTTGGAAATGTGCCGATTTCACAAGTACTTATTGGAAAGGAGGGGGTTGTTGGGAAAATATTGATGGCGGTGGGGGCATCCGATAAGCGCTGGTATACATCCCTTGGAAATCAGCAGGGTCCTTGAGTAACTTTATCATTTCATCATGGACCTTCTTGATGATCTCAAAATCGTAGATAGCTTCTACACGTAGGATTTTCGGGTCATTGATATTATGTTTTCTTATATCTATCCACGGTTTCTCTTTCCCCTATCCCTAGTGATTTGCCTGATCTTGTGATGACACATGTCTGGGCTCACCGGCACTATACGATCAGGAAAGATTAGACGTCCTCCAAAGTTGTCAGGGATGTAAATGGGTTCCATGTTACTTGTTTCATCAAAAGAACTATCTCAATATGGGCAATAGTTCAAAGTATCTTAAGACCTATAGCTTAAAGTATAGGACAGTCAGTGAGCACAACTAAACCTAGTGCTCTGATACCAAGAATCCTATCATGCCCCGGAGTAGTGAAAATTAGAGGGAAAAAATTTTCCTTTCCGGATCCGTGAGCAATGACTAGTTACCTAAGGCTGACCTATCCTTGAGAGCACTCTATCATGGTTATAACATCAAGGTAAGGTATAAAACATCTAATGGTATTCATGGGAGAACTTTGAGCATTTGAGTACTAAGCTATTACAACAGTTCCAAATGAACACCACAAAAATATAAGTTTGGGTGACTTCTGTTCAGTTGGCATATCCATGCCCTTCTGTTTGTGATGAATTTATCCAACCAATAAGGAGGTACCACAAAGGATTTGACATGGTAAGATAGTTAATTAAGAGGGAGGTTGCGCAAGGGCAGTTATTAGCAGTTTGTCATTTACTCAGTTTAAAATGTAAACCGCTAAGGGACACGTGTTGATCATTTACAGAATAACTGAAGACAGGTGTCAACACAAGGCAGTGCCACATGAATGAGCAGTTATCAGTTAGAAGAAGGATCATTCTGTAGAGGTTACTGGGAGCCCTCGACAATTATAAATAGAGAATGTCTGTGATCAGAAGAGGATCTCTCGATCAACATCAACCAATACACTTCTATACCTTTACGAACATTATACTTTTATTATTACTTTTAGAGTTCGAATTAGAACACCTTCAAAATTATCTTCAAGGTTAAATTGTAGTTTATATTACTTAATAAAATAGTCTGTTTCTTTACTATTTTCATTTATTGTTCTTTGATAGGAGTAGTTATACATTACTTTGTTTGAAGTTCTTTAATTAGTCATATATTTACACATTTAAAGTCCTTTTTAAGGCATCGAATGTCATCACAATCTCCCTGGTGAGGCGCAGTTTGGATACTTATTACATTACACACATTGGCAATTTGCTTGCCTGGCATGCTCGCACTTATATAATTCCATTTATATCCTTAGAGGAATTTTCCAACCAAACATTTTTGGCACGCCCAGTGGGACACTAGTGTCAAAAGATGACAAACAGAAACCTTCGAAGCAGTAGTTCTGTGGATAATGCCAATACTGGTGTTAATAATGCTGAAATTGGTAGTTCTTCACACCAAGATCCACAGAGCAGTAACACTGGGAATCATGTGAATAATGAAGACCCAAAAATAGGAGATGAAAATTTGAATCCAATTCCAAACAATGGAAATATTGGTTCAGAATTTCAACATGATTTAGTGAATCAGTTGACACCAGTGATTGATCATTGGGGAAACATGATTCAGAATGTTATTACTCTGATTACTTCCCTTAACAACAACATACCACACTTTACACCAGTAGTGGTGGTAAGTGGAAATCCTTCTGTGATTCGACAGAATGGAAGAGATTACACTCATGGCTTATTTCAGCCAAATCCTTCGATTCATACAAATGGACCTCCTTTTAGGCCTAATTCACAAGAAATCTTCTACATGTCTGTCCCTAATCCTATAACTCCAATGTTCGAAGGGATGCAAGGATATCATATAGGACATGGTCAAGATCATATGTATAGACCAATGAGTGTCGAAGAACCTAGGCCAAGGGAAAACATAATAGGCCAAAATAGGAGAATAAATAACAATCCTATATTCGAACCAGATCCTACTGGAATAGGTGTTGGTTGAAGAAACGAAAAATCCTAGGAGGATGGATAATGTTCCTCAGCCACCTCCAATACCAGTAATGAACCCTCCTATGGGTCAACCAGGTTATCAACAACCACCCAATATGGTTAAGAGAAATGACATAATTAATTTAATCCATGAAGTTTGTGGACCCATGGCTTGGGGGGTATAAACTCTAGTATATAGGAAGCCTTATCTTGACTGGATTGATAGGATTGAATTACCTAGGGGATTCAAGTTCCCCACCTTTACTATGTTTGCTGGAGATGGGAGTCAATCTATAGTTGAACATAAAGCAAAATTCATCAGTTAGTGTGCTGATGCAGGAAATTATGAATATCTTAGACTTTGTCTATTTTCTAAATCATTAACAAATACAACACTCACATGGTTTATCAATTTGGCTCCTAATTCAATCCATAATTAGGCAGAAATGGAAGGATCTTTCCATACTCAATTTTTTCAAACAGAGCCAGAAGTTTCTATGGCTAATTTAGCCAGGCTTGATCAAAAACCTGATGAAAAGGCTACTCAGTTCATAAATAGGTTCAAGAGGGCTAGAATAAAGTGTAAAATCATTTTGCTAGGGCCTGAAATTGTAAATTGGCTCAAAATGGCCTCGAATTCAGACTTCGAAAGAAGTTTGATGCATTAGAATTTAGAGATCTCGTCGAATTAACTGCTCGAGTATCTAGATATGAAGCCTTATTAGAAGAAGAAAATAAAAGGAATGCTTCTTCATTAAAATGTATTATAAGGATCCTAATTATGAAATAGATGCTGCAGAAATAATAGGAAAAGAACCTTTCACATGCAAAAGTCTTGTGAAGAAAAACATCTCTGCTGAATCATATAAATCTAAAAGATCATTTAAGAAATATTCATTCGATATTTATAAACTTGATGAAATTTTTGATCATTTATTAGAAGGAAAAATAATCAAGTTGTCTGATGAGACAAAATTACCTTCTAATGATGAATTAAAAGGTAAAAAATATTGCAAGTGGCACAATTCCTGGACTCATTCAACTAATAATTGTACTATTTTTTGAGACAGGATCCAAGATTTGATCAGGAAAAGGAAGTTAAAGTTCCCTGAAAAACAAATGGGGGTTGACGAATATTCACTCCCAGTAGTGCAAGAAGTATCCATCAATGTTCATAACATTTCCCTCAAAACTCTTGTCAAAGAGAGGGATAAGACAAAGGAAGGGGACCAAAAGAAAAGGCTTGAAGAGATGGCAAAAAAGAGACTTAAAGTTCCCACTTTCAACTAGGAGTGTGCAAAAAACTTATTCATTGATTGTGGGAAAAGGTATGCTGAGATCTACGATGAAAGGGTTGAGGCTAAAACAGGCAGAAAGAACAAACAACTTTCATTTGAACAAAAGAGAATGAATACTTCGTATGAACCTCCACTTCAGCCAATCATAAATGTTGGGAGAGGACAATTCCAATTTATCAAGCCTCGATGTATGTTGAACCAACGATGACAAGGTATTCTCCAAGACCAATGACTCATTTTAAAGCTAATTATTCGAGAAATTTTTATGCTGGTAATTCTGTTCGTCCGTTAAGGAACATGTATATCTCATGTACCAAAGAAATATCATATGGTGCAAAGAGAAAGACAAGCCCAATTTATACCATCAAAATTAGTGCAAGTCAATGTGGTATAAGCTAAGATGAATATGACAACATCGAACTTATCACCAAAGGTTGGTAAAACATCACAATCAGAGATGCCTGTATTGGTGCCAGGAGTACCAAATTGGTTTGTCATGAAAGATGATAGGATAAAAAATATGATGGATCAACAAGGATCTCAAAATAGAAATAGGATGATCAAGCCTCCACAGGTTGAGATGATTACATGGCGTGTGCTTCAACATCCTAATAAAAAGAACCAAAAGGTGGTTCCTATAATAAATAAGACTTAACAAAGAAGACTTCAAAGGAAATATACCATGTGGAAAGAATTTTTCAACATGAAAACTCAAAGCCAAGAGTTAGAGAGTAGGTTTGAGAAAGATTTTGGTAATATTTCGAAGCCTAATCCTAGATTTGATCGTAATATTAAGGCAGACAATGATACTATGTCTGGGAAAATTATCATTAAAGCCAAAGTTATAGAGTTGGAAAAAGCCATGAGTATTGACGGAGGAGATGAAGAAATGGCAGCAATGGAATCCCAAGTTTTGGGAAATACTGGGTTTAAACACAATGGTGAAATTGTCAAGAATGAGGATATATACATCCAATTTGGCACATTTCTAGAACAGATGGAAGTTAACACTGCCACTTTTATGTTACTAATGGTCTTTGAAGCAAAAGAAGATCAACAAATGGATGAAAAGATGGAAATGGAAGTATCTATTGAAGATGTGTCTGTTGGGTTTGTGCCCTCAAACCATTACTTTATGTATGAGACATTAGCATTATAATATATGGATATCAGCTTTACATTTCATTGTGTATGTTTCTTTCATGAGATGATTGTTTTGTCCTTAAGTATCATAGTAAGCAATTCGTGTGTGTATGAGATACACACAAGTGAGATACGAATTACTATTCTTTGATACTTAGAATATGTCACAGTGGATGATGAGACTGGATACCTCATCAGGTCTACACTGTAGCATAATTAACTACCATTGGATGGAGTGATTAATCTCAATCACTAGAGTGTAGCTCTTAGTTGATATGCTAGTGCTTATAGTGCATTGACGGACCTGAGCTTTCCTATTGACGCTTAAGGCTGTCAACAGTCAATAGGAACTCATAACTTGTATAAGGTACGTGTTCTCAATCTTGAGATGATTATGAACACAGACTATGGATATGGCTGCTTTGACTTACCAATCAGTGAGGTCTATAGAAGATCAACACCTGGGTATCTTGGGTATGTCATGTCCATAGGGTTGTGAACATATATTGTCAAGATAGAATCTACCCTCTGATTTAGAGTAAGCATTCCCTTGAGAATGTCACCAAGTTGATTACTGAGTACTGCAGTCTTGTTGATAAGAGTTATCAACATGTTTGGTAATCATGAGTAGTGAATGGGACTCAAGGAATACAAGAAGTAATCATGATTCAGGTTGACAGTAACAGTTATCCGACTACCTGAATATGATTACGAATGCTGATGGTAGAGGGACATTAGTACACCATACAAGTCTAGTTATCGCTTCGGATATGTTCTTTTGCGTTGGAGTTCAGTTATCGTTTTATAGTGGAATAAACGTTAACTGACCAGTTAATAGTTTGCTGATCAAAGAGTTTGGTCATGGTAATTAACAAACTGGTCTGAGCCAACAATAAAGAGCCTAGGAGGTCCCACTCTTAGCTCCGCTAGGATGCTTGGAAAGGCAAATGAGGATGATGTCTAGACAGGTTTGATTGATCGAAGATAGTTTGATCGATTGAAGTCTACAGGTTCGATCGATCGAAGATGGTTCGATCGATCGAATGTTCGATCGATCGAAGCCACTTCGATCGCTCGAAGTCTAGGTCGGTTCTGGAAATCTATAAATAGGGCAGCTGCGTTCTGGAAGTAAGTGATCGTCGTTTTTATACGCAGAAGCTGCAGAAACTATCATAGTCTTCCCAAAACCTTCCTATCCTCTCTATTAGGGTTCCCACCAACCCTAGTCTTTCCGGAAGGCATCCGTAGGAGTCATAAGGGTGAAGATCATCTAGTGGAGGCTGCTGGAAGTTAAAGTTTCAGAATTGGGTTCAAGACACTAAGGTATAAATCTTGCATCCCCTTGTACGCATCTATGGAATTGACGAGTAGTAGATCCTGGAATACCAAAAGTTTTATAACTTAACCTATTTCCGCTGCGCGTTTAAACTCTAACTTTAAACCATTTTTTCCTTCAATTGGTATCAGAGCCACGCTCGTTTGGATCTATAGATGCGTTTTTGGAACCCTAGTTTTGATTTGCATGTTGATTTTAGAACTGTTTTCGAAACTGCATCGTCACAGATCTATTTCTGCAGTGTTATCGCAGCAGAATACAAAACTGTGATTGCATAGGATGCAAGGTGGGTTCGATCGATCGAACTTGTTTCGATCGATCGAACATTCTGTTTTCGATCAATCGAACTTGTTTCGATCGATCGAACATTCTGTTCTCAATCGATCGAACTAGTTTCGATCGATCGAGACAGATTCTCTGTCCTGGTGTTCTGTTCACAGTTGTAAAGGTTTTTTAAATTATACTTTAATCTTAAATTATTTCTGTAAAATTTTTAAATCATTTTGTGAAACAGAATGTTCAAGCGATTGAACAGTGTTCAATCGATCGAAGGTTCGAGCGATCGAATGGTCTTCGATCAATCGAACTGTGACAGAGAAGTAAGATGCTGTTTTAAGTTCTAATTCAGTATGTAAAGTGTTTATATACTGTGTGAATCAATTAAGTGTTCCAATAGTTACATATATTTGTTATGTATGTGTGGATGCGTGTACGACTAACCCTTTTGCAGCAAAATTAGTCGCTATCTCCCATGGCACCAAGTCGTTTAAATATTTATATTTAAATTGTTTGAGATTGGTGCATGTTGTAATTTATTAATGGTTTGGTTTTAAGGCATATGTAAAGGGCGCTGCGGCTTCAATCCTACGAAAAGGAAAGTCGCACCGGTTTCCCTAGCCTTTTATTTCTTTTTTTTTTGCTATTTTTTTTTCTAGATAAATTGTAAGCTTCAAAAGAAGCATAGGTCCAATGTAATAGAATTAGAAATTCCATGAAGATGGAGATGGAGGCGGCCAAACCAAGAGCAGGTTCTATGGAGATAGAGCCATGGGAGATAGAGGCATTGTTTGAATGCCTATATTTCATTTTAGTTTTTTGTTTTATGTGCTTGGTTTGTGATTGGCGTATAATACATTGTTGCATGCACTTAAAACAAGTTTTCTAAAATAAAATTCAAAAACCGTTTTCAACACATTAGTAAACATTGGATGTTTATGGGTAGTGTGTGGAAACATTTTTCAAAAGCAAAATCCTTAATTTACTAAATCTAGTGGGAGAGGGTCTTATCAAATAACACCCACGATCTTCCATTAACGGTTCATTGTAAGATGAGTAGTGTATTCTGTGTCACCTCGCCAGGGGTGATCATTCCATACGGAGGGTACACTGCTCATTGGTTACTAGATGTGAACTTCCTATGGATAGAATCAATCAGACGTGTTAGAGGGTGACCACCACACGGAGGCGCTACTTGAGACGGTTGTGATTGGATCCTAGTTAATGGTACACACTAGCTAAGCTATGGATAAGGGATCCCACACGGGGCATTATTCAGAAACTTAGAGATCAAATAGGTTCGGGAGTCATGACGATTTTTGCAAGAGTTGCATAGCGGATAAGTCATGATAAATCGAAAGATCGAACATTGACCACCACACGGAGGCTTTAATCTTTCGTTTCGATATTCCGGCGACTTTGTTTTTAAATAAGAGTTTTAAGGATTCTTTTATTTCAAACTGTCAATTCTGATATCCATATTTATTTTGTTTGTTTGATTTTCAGTAATCATAATGTCTGGATCTGCATTTAGTCCACTTGCCACCATACTCACTCAAAACAAGTTAACTGGAAATAACTACACTGAATGGAAACGTAACCTTGACATCGTTTTAACTGCGGAGGATCACATATATGTCCTCACCACCCCAAGCCCTGAAGAACTCGCGGCAAATGCTTCGGCAGCTGCCAGACGCGAGTTCGACAAATGGAAGAAGTCGAATGGAATGGCCCGTTGCTATATTCTGGCCTCAATGGCTGGTGTGTTGCAACATCAATTCCAATCGAATGATTCTGCCAGTGACATTATCACATCCCTGAAAAAGATGTTTGGGGAACATGGCAGGCCTGCCAGACAGGTAGCTATGCAAAAGATAATGAGTGCAAAGATGTCGGAAAGGACTCCAGTCAAGGAACATGTTTTAAAAATGATAGGTTATTTAAATGAGCTGGAGACCCTAGGTGCCAACATCGATGCACAGACCCAAGTTGATATGATCCTTAATTCGCTGTCGCCTTCATTCGCTCAATTTAAACTTAACTATAATATGAATCAAATGAATTTTTCAATGGGCGAATTGATGAGTTCTGTTTTAGCAACTGAAGGGGTGATCAAACCTGGGGTCAACGTTTTGAACGTTGAGAAAAGCGCTTCCTCTTCCCGATCTATGCCGAAAGGAAAGAAAGGGAAGAAGAAAGCTAGCACTGGTGGTTCAAGTGTTGGACCAGTCCCTAAGATTGCAAAATCTAAAGGAAAAGGTAAGGGCAAAGGGAAGGTGGGTGGCCAAGGCAAAGGAAAGTGTTTCCAATGCGGTGAGAAGGGCCACTGGAAGAGGAACTGTCCAGAATTCTTAGCTACAAGAGTTCAAGGTATGATTGAATCACATGTGATTGAAGTAAGTTTTATAACGGATACTTCAAACACTTGGTGCATTGATTCTGGTGCGACTAACCATATCTGTAATTCATTGCAGGGGTTCAGATCAACCAGGAGGTGCAGTGATGGGGAAATCATACTTACTCTAGGTTCTAGCGCAACTGTTTCTGCGGTTGCTATAGGAGTCGTAGTTTTAGAATTTCTAGACAATAAAGTTTTGATTTTATCAGATGTTCTTTACGTCCCTTCAATGAGACGTAATTTAATTTTAGTTTCTAATTTATCGAATAATGGTTATTCTTTTCATTTTGGAACTGAAGTTGTGATTAAAAGAAATAGTTCTTTTATATGTTCTGGTGTTAAATCAAATGGTTTGTATGTGATTACTCCCAATATTTCAAAAGATTCTTGTTTGGAACTTAATAACTCAGTGGTAACTTTACCATCTAAAAGAAAGGAACCTTCCACTAATCCAACAAGGCTTTGGCATATGAGGCTTGGCCATATCAATCTGAATAGGATTGGCAGACTAGTCAAAGAAGGGGTCTTAGGCGATTTGGTTCTCGAACCAATGGAAGTCTGCGAGTCTTGTTTGGAGGGTAAGATGACCAAAAGGCCCTTTCCTGCAAAGGGCAACAGGACCAATGCATTGTTGGAATTAGTTCATACTGATGTGTGTGGACCAATAAATATTAGAGCAAGGGGTGGTTATGAGTATTTCATAACATTTACCGATGACCACTCTAGGTATAGATATGTGTACCTAATGCAGCACAAGTCTGAAGCCTTTGAAAAGTTCAAAGAGTTTAGGGCTGAAGTGGAGAAGCAATCGGGCACACATATCAAGGCCATTCGATCTGATCGAGGTGGCGAGTACCTCTCTAATGAGTTTATTGATCACCTCGTACAGAATGGGATTCTGTCACAGTTGACTGCACCTGGTACGCCTCAGCAGAACGGTGTAGCGGAGAGAAAGAATCGGACTCTTTTAGACATGACTAGGTCGATGATGAGTTATTCAGAGTTGCCATTATTCCTTTGGGGTTATGCTTTGGAAACCACTGCATACACACTAAATCTAGTACCAAGCAAATCTGTTCCCAGGACACCACGAGAGATGTGGATTGGGGGCAAGCCTTCTTTGCAACATCTCCGGATATGGGGTGTCCGGCACATGTGCTCAAAGGAAAGATGAGCAAGTTGGATTCTAGATCGGAAGTATGTTACTTTGTAGGGTATCCAAAGGGTACTTATGGATGGTATTTTTATGATCCAAGAGAACAGAAAGTGTTTGTTAGTACAAATGCTGTTTTCTTGGAGGATGATTATATCATGAACCATAAACCTAAGGGAAGGATAGATCTTAGAGAGATAGAAGGAGAGCACTCAGTCCAACCCGTAGTTGATAACGATGAAAATCAAGAAAATACCACTTCTTCACCCATTTCCGCACCGGTACCTCGTCGTAGTGGGAGGATTATCAGCCAGCCTGATAGATACATGTTCTTAGGAGAAGTTTTTGAAGCTGTCTCCATAGAATCTGAATCTGATCCTACCACTTACGAAGAGACAATGGCTGATGTTGATTCAGCTCATTGGATTAAAGCTATGAAGGCTGAATTGGAATCTATGGATTCCAATCAGGTCTGGGATCTTGTAGAACTTCCAGCCAATATTAAACCCATTGGCTGCAAGTGGGTCTATAAGAGGAAAAGAGGATCTGATGGAAAGGTTGAGACCTTTAAGGCAAGGCTTGTGGCGAAAGGCTATACTCAGAGGGAGGGCATTGACTATGAGGAAACCTTCTCGCCGGTAGCCATGCTCAAGTCCATCAGAATACTCTTATCCATTGCTGCATGCCTAGATTATGAAATCTGGCAGATGGACGTCAAGACTGCATTCTTGAATGGCAATCTTGAGGAGGACATCTATATGCAACAACCAGAAGGGTTCATAGCTGGTCGGAAAGGTAACTTGGTATGCAAGTTGCAAAAGTCCATTTATGGGCTTAAGCAGGCATCCAGAAGTTGGAACATCCGATTTGACCAAGCAGTCAAGTCGTTTGGTTTCATACAGAATCTGGATGAACCTTGTGTATACAAGAAATGTGAAGGAAAAGTGGTGTCTTTTCTTGTGCTTTACGTTGACGACATTCTACTCATTGGAAATGATGTAGCGGCGCTGTCAACGGTCAAGGTTTGGCTAGCTAGTACTTTCGATATGAAGGATCTAGGAGAGGCGAGCTATATTCTTGGGATAAAGCTCTTTCGGGATCGCAAGCGAAAGATAATGGGATTGTCTCAAGCTGGTTATATCGATAAAGTACTAACTAGGTTTTCAATGGATAATTCGAAGAAAGGTTTGTTACCTTTCAGGCATGGTTTAGCGTTCTCCAAGGACCAGTGTCCAAAGACACAGGAGGAGAGGAATCGCATGATAGGAGTTCCCTATGCTTCGGCAGTGGGAAGTCTCATGTATGCGATGTTATGCACTAGACCAGATATCTGCTTTGCCGTTGGCATGGTTAGCAGATATCAGTCGAATCCGGGTCCAGAGCACTGGACAGCCGTTAAGAACATTCTTAAGTACTTGAGAAGGACTAAAGATTACATGCTTATGTACGGTGGTAGTGAGTTAATTCCAGTAGGATACACTGACTCGGACTTTATGTCAGATAAAGATTCGAGAAAGTCGACGTCCGGTCATCTCTTTACCTTGGGAGGTGGTGCTGTCAGTTAGAGGAGCATTAAGCAGAAATGCATTGCAGACTCAACTACAGAAGCTGAGTATGTGGCTGCTTGTGAAGCCGCAAAGGAAGCTGTTTGGCTCAAGAAGTTCCTTATGGAACTCGAGGTGGTACCAGCGTCGCTGTCACCTATTACGCTATACTGCGATAATAGTGGGGCAGTGGCTCAGTCCAAGGAGCCAAGGAACCACGGGAAGGGAAAGCACGTAGAGCGGAAATATCACCTAATCCGAGATATAGTTCAACGTGGAGATGTGACTGTCACCAAGATTGCCACCGCTGACAATCTTGCTGATCCGTTTACAAAGGCCTTACCACAGAAGGTCTTTGATCGTCATCTAGATAGTCTAGGTCTTAGATGTAGTTCTGAATGGTTATGAGTGCAAGTGGGAGTTTGTTGGGTTTGTGCCCTCAAACCATTACTTTATGTATGAGACATTAGCATTATAATATATGGATATCAGCTTTACATTTCATTGTATATGTTTCTTTCATAAGATGATTGTTTTGTCCTTAAGTATCATAGTAAGCAATTCGTGTGTGTATGAGATACACACAAGTGAGATACGAATTACTATTCTTTGATACTTAGAATATGTCACAGTGGATGATGAGACTGGATACCTCATCAGGTCTACACTGTAGCATAATTAACTACCATTGGATGGAGTGATTAATCTCAATCACTAGAGTGTAGCTCTTAGTTGATATGCTAGTGCTTATAGTGCATTGACGGACCTGAGCTTTCCTATTGACGCTTAAGGCTGTCAACAGTCAATAGGAACTCATAACTTGTATGAGGTACGTGTTCTCAATCTTGAGATGATTATGAACACAGACTATGGATATGGCTGCTTTGACTTACCAATCAGTGAGGTCTATAGAAGATCAACACCTGGGTATCTTGGGTATGTCATGTCTATAGGGTTGTGAACATATATTGTCAAGATAGAATCTACCCTCTGATTTAGAGTAAGCATTCCCTTGAGAATGTCACCAAGTTGATTACTGAGTACTGCAGTCTTGTTGATAAGAGTTATCAACATGTTTGGTAATCATGAGTAGTGAATGGGACTCAAGGAATACAAGAAGTAATCATGATTCAGGTTGACAGTAACAGTTATCCGACTACCTGAATATGATTACGAATGCTGATGGTAGAGGGACATTAGTACACCATACAAGTCTAGTTATCGCTTCGGATATGTTCTTTTGCGTTGGAGTTCAGTTATCGTTTTATAGTGGAATAAACGTTAACTGACCAGTTAGTTAGTTTGCTGATCAAAGAGTTTGGTCATGGTAATTAACAAACTGGTCTGAGCCAACAATAAAGAGCCTAGGAGGTCCCACTCTTAGCTCCGCTAGGATGCTTGGAAAGGCAAATGAGGATGATGTCTAGACAGGTTCGATCGATCGAAGATAGTTCGATCGATTGAAGTCTACAGGTTCGATCGATCGAAGATGGTTCGATCGATCGAATGTTCGATCGATCGAAGCCACTTCGATCGCTCGAAGTCTAGGTCGGTTCTGGAAATCTATAAATAGGGCAGCTGCGTTCTGGAAGTAAGTGATCGTCGTTTTTATACGCAGAAGCTGCAGAAACTATCATAGTCTTCCCAAAACCTTCCTATCCTCTCTATTAGGGTTCCCACCAACCCTAGTCTTTTCGGCAGGCATCCGCAGGAGTCATAAGGGTGAAGATCATCTAGTGGAGGCTGCTGGAAGTTAAAGTTTCAGAATTGGGTTCAAGACACTAAGGTATAAATCTTGCACCCCCTTGTACGCATCTATGGAATTGACGAGTAGTAGATCCTGGAATACCAAAAGTTTTATAACTTAACTTATTTCCGCTGCGCGTTTAAACTCTAACTTTAAACCATTTTTTCCTTCAGTGTCTGAGGTAAATCTTCCTAAATTCATTTTTAGTGGTTGTAATCTCATATAATCATTCGAAGAGCCATCATCAGAAATGACTAAGCACTTTAAACCATTATACATATGAGCTTGTTTAAATGGAGTTCTTTTACACAAAATCTTGGTTGATAATGGTGCTGCTATCAATATTATTCCTCAAAGTACCTTAAGGAAAAATAACAAACAAGACTCAAAATTAATACAGACTCGCATTATGATATCAGGCTTTATTGGTGATTAGAAAAATACCAAGGAAGTAATACCTATTGAAACTATAGTAGGTTCGAATAAATCCAAAACTGCTTTCTTTGTGGTAGATGCTAATCCTAGTTATCACGCCTTATTAGGAAGGGATTGGATTCATGCTAATCGATGTGTTTCTTCTTCAATGCATCAGAAATTGTTGCTTGTGAAGGAAGACCATGAGATTGAAATAGTAAAGGCTGATACTCAGCCTTTGCATGCTAGCTCTAATTGCGTCGAAGCTCAATTGTATGCAGAGAATGTTAAACCAATTAACATTAAAGAGTCTAAAGATGAGTCTCCATAGGAGAATTGGGACAATTTGGCTGATATGCCATTTGGTTCTTTAGAACCATTGGATGATGACAAGGTAGTTAAATGACACACACATCTATATAAATAGAAAGTGTAGAAGAGACCATTCGGCTGGTCTTACAAAACTTAATGATTGAAAATTTAGAAGCAAGAATTGGAAAAGATTCGACCATAAATTGGTTAGATTATGTCTTCGAAACAGATCTATAAGATTTAAAGGATATTGGAAGGGAAAAATTATCTGTGATGCCAGAAAGTTCTATACAAGAAGAGTCGCAAGATCCTTTATTAGAGATCAATTTAGGATCAGAACAACAAAAATAATTACTTATTTAAGTTTTAAACTTGGAGAATGTGACCAAAATAAATTGGTCAAATTATTAAAGAAATTTCGAGATTGTTTTGCTTGGGATTATGATGAATTACCAGGACTTGAAAGAAGTTTAGTGGAGCATAAATTGCCTATCAAGGTTGGATATAAACTAGTGAAACAACAACCTCGAAGGATGACACCAGAAGTTACCATGAAGATTAAAGAAGAAATCGAGAGGTTACTGAAGGCAGGTTTTATTATAACTGCCAGGTATGTTGAATGTCTTTCAAGTGTTGTTCCAGTTATGAAGAAAAATGGGAAATTAAGAGTCTGTATTGATTACAGAAATCTTAATTTGGCTACACCTAAGGATGAATATCCTATACTAATGGTTGATTTATTAATTGATAGATTTGCTGGAAATACTATAATGTCTATGATGGATGGTCATTCAGGATATAATTAAATATGTATTGCTGAGGAAGACATTCATAAAACTGCATTTAGGTGTCCAGGGAATATAGGTACCTTTGAGTGGGTACAAATGCCTTTTGGTCTAAAAAATGCAGGAGCTACTTATCAGAGGGCTATGAATGCTATTTTTCATGATATGATTGGAACATTTTTAGAATGTTATATCGATGACATAATTGTTAAATCAAAATCATTAGATGATCATCTAATGTATATGAGATTAGCATTCAAAAGATTGAGGTTTTTCAAACTTAGATAATCCATTGAAATGTGCTTTTGGAGCTAGTACTGAAAATTTTCTGGGATATTTGGTGCATGAAAGAGGAATTAAGGTGGATTAGAATAAAGCTGAAGTAATTATTCAAAGTAAATCCCTTTCGACCAAAAGGAATTGCAAAGATTCCTAGGACAGGTTAATTTTATTCGAATGTTCATTTCCAATACTGTTGGAAAAACTCTAATATTTTCTCCTTTATTGAAATTGAAGGATCATGAAGAATTAAAGTGGGAAGATAAACACCAAGCTGCATTTCAAGCCTTGAAGGATTATTTGGTGAAGCCACCAGTGTTAATGCCTCCAAGAAAAGATAGACCTATGAAGTTGTATATCTCAGCAGCAGGAGCATCAATTGGGGTCTTATTAGCCCAGGATAATGATGATAAAAAAGAACAGGTTGTTTATTATCTTAGTAGGTTTTTAAAATCACGTCGAATGCAAATATTCCTTTATGGAAAAACTATGTTTATCTTTATATTTTGCAGTAATGAAACTGAGATATTATCTTCTTTCTACTGAAGTCTATATTATTACTAAATTTGATTTAATTAAGTATATATTGACTCGACCTATTTAAGGAATCGAATTGGTAAATGGATTTTGACTTTATCAGAATTCTGTTTATTTTATGTACCACAAAAGGCAGTAAAAGGACGAGACTTAGCAGATTTTTTGGCTGATCACCCAAATTGCCTCGAAACAGAGGGCGCTTATGAAATTAGATATATAACTATTAGCCCATGGAAATTATGGTTTGATGGATCAAAAACTGAATTTGATGCAGGTATTGGGTTTATTATTGAATCACTTGAGAAGATTAAAACCAAATATGATTTTTAACTTGATTCAACTCAATATATAATAATCAAGTTGAGTATGAAGCTCTGATTATGGGTCTCGAAACTCTTTTAGATCTTAAAGCTAAATTTGTAGATATTTTTGGAGATTCCCAATTAGTTATAAATCACATGAATGAGGAATATAAATGTATGAGTAGTGCTTTAAAGATATATTATGACACTACAATGTGCAAATTTGATAATATAAACCTCTTACATATTCCTAGAAGTTTTAACGAAGAAGCCAATGATGTGGCTCAAAAGATATTTGGATTTAGAGCGAGTGTCGAAGATGTTGAGATGGAACAAGTTACTTATAGGAAATCGTTGCCTATATTGGTAGATAGATTACCTTTTGTTAACATCTCAAATATTGAGATTCATGATGATTGGAGAAAACCAATCATAGATTATCTCTCAAGGTTAGATGAAAAGCCTAGTCGAAGTATGAGATTGAAATCTGTCAATTATATCATGTATAGTGGAAGATTTTTCAAGAGAGGAAAGTGATGGATTACTACTTGAATGTTTAAGCAATCTTGAAGGAATTGAGGCTATAGCTCAAATTCATGAAGGATTACATGGTGCTCATCAATCTAGAATTAAAATGAGATGGTTATTTCGAAGGCTTTGTATTTACTGGCCAATAATCTTAAAAGATTGTATTGAATTTGCCAAGAGATGTCAAGAATGTCAAAAATATGGTCCTTTGAAACATTTACCAACTATTGACCTTCAATATGTGGTGAAACCTTAGCCTTTTAGAGGTTGGGCCATTGATGTGATAGGAAAAATAAGTCCCTCTTCTTCAAAAGGTCATGGATTCATTATTATAGCCACAGATTATTTCTCTAAATGGGTAGAAGTAGAACCCATACAAACAGTGACTCAAATGGCAGTTATCAAATTTTTAGAAAACATAGTTTATAGGTTTGGTATCCCTCAAACCTTTGTATTTGACAATGCTTCTATATTCGAAGGGGATGTTGTTGCTTTTGCAAGTAAATTGGGAACTATAATGTCAAAATCAACCGCATATTATGCCCAATCTAATGGTCAGGCTGAAGCAACGAATAAAATCATTAAGGAAAATATGGCTAAAGTCATATACAATAATCCAAGGATGTGACATGTGTGGATATCGCAGGTTTTCAAATTTTACCCACTTTTAAAACATTTTTCAAATTCAAAGAGTCGCCACTTAATTTTTAAAAGGAAAATTAAGAAACCATTTTAAAGCAAACTGATCTTTTGCGAAACCAAAGATAAACTGGGTCCGGGGATTATGGAATGAAAGGGGAAGGAGCCCGGCGGACTAAAACACCCCCTTTCACCCTATCTCACGATAGGCCTCTACTCAACATCCTTTTTAATCAAATTATTAATCTAAGCATGCCCTCAATTAATACATATATAGGTATACATAACACAAGCATGTTGAAAGGGTGCAAAATTGCTAACGGTAAAATATCATTCATAAGTCACATAATTCAACTAGCAAACATCATGATATGCACTAGAGAACTAGAAAACATACCCGGGATCCGGCCGCGAATATCAAACGTGCAATGCATGCAAAAATAAACCTAAGAAAGGTCTCTAACACATATATACACATAAGGCAAAACCTAGGCTAAGGTGTCGCACATGGAGTCGAAAATCAATATAAATCAAAAATGGAATTAAACTAGAGAAGAGTTGAGGAATTGTACCTCAAATGCGCTACAAAACAAAGATTAGTACGCATGCCTTAGACAAGATATAATATCATAAATAAGTAAATCCTAAGTCATGTTCAATTAGATACACCTTAGACAAGAGATAAGTCCTACTTATGAATATTAACATGTATGAATGAATGCATGAATATGAACAAGAATGGGACATGAATTTATTCACCAATTTGGATCACTAAGCCTCTGGATTTAATCTAAATTATCATTATTCAAAACATGGTTTGGGTCTCAAGACATTAGGAGACTACTTGAGTTGAAATAAATAAGATTAGACAAAAACAGTAGCAGTTTTTTATGATTTACAGAGAGCAGACCAGACATTCAAAAATAGGAATAAAATACTTTCAACTGTTAGATCTTAATGCCTTTTGGATATGTTATGCCTCTGTGAGTCTAGTTTCTAACCCAAAAAGAAAATCAAGGTTTCAACGGTTAGATCTCCGGGAATATGGAAAATACTAGACCTCACTCAGGATTTTACAACTCTCTGTCCAGAGATCTTGTATGATTTTTTAAAAATAGTAAAAAAATGAGAAACACCAAGATATTTTTAGGGTACCTTCCTAACACATTAAGATACTTATAAAAAATTATTTGAGACCCCAAAAACTTAATTAGGGTTCTGATTTATTAATTTTAAAAAGGACTTACTATTCTGAAAGTATTCTAAAAATTTGGACAGCTTGTATTTATCTCACAAAAACCATGATCCAACCCTTCTAATCATAAGATCTTTATAAAACAAAAATCACAGTGGTAAAACAATGTGTTATCGACATTTTCCCGTTGGTTTCACTTAATTTCAACGGTTAGATTTTGAACTAAAAATCTTTGATTGAAAACAGTTTGTAAACTTACTGTTTTCTCTTTGCTAGTTCAACTTTGTTGGTTGACCTCAACTATTAAAAACATGAAGTTGGGGCTCAAACCAAACTACTTCTTCTACCATTTGATGGTCATTGAAGACTAAAAGGCATATATATGCTCATAAATTTTAATAGCATGGATTCCACAAGATCCAAAGAACAATAAACTTAAATCCATGGATAAAAGTTTGGATTCAAGTCACTACTCCTACCACTTAATGGTCATTGGAGTTTTAAGACATCTCACACTTATGGATCTTGATGAAGTATTGAAATGAACTTCACAAAATCCTCAAATAAAGAATTCAAGCCTATGGACCCAAGCTTGAATTCAACTTATCACTCCTACCATTTGATGGTCATTGGAGTTAGAGACATGCTCATAAGTAGGTTTTAGACAAAGTATGAAAGAAACTTCTCAAAAAAAAAAAAAAAACAAAGGGAAAGATTAGTCTAAGCCATGGGAGTAGACTTGAACTAACACACTTTCTCCTACCATTTGATGGTCATTGGAGTCTAAATATAGCTAACATCTACTCAAAACCTCATTGGAATATAGTAAGGATTCCATAAGATTTCTTAATGAAGAGGTTCAAGTCATGGATTAAGACTTGAATCTCACCAATTATGTATAGATTATGACCATGATTCATTTTAATCTCCATATGGATCATGAGATCATAGGAAACTAAGGAATCAAGACTCAAAGAGGCTCACTAGGATATTTAAAATCTCATAAGCCTTACAAGAAATGGTAGAAATAAGAAATCAAAGTTTGTTTAGAGAAGCTAAGAACACAAACTCTTCAAAATTGAATTTATTTTAAACCCAAGGCATCAATTAGATCCAAATCAATGAAATAATGTGAGATTCAATCACAAGTTCTAAGTGGTGTGTGATGAAATGAGGTAAGAAGAGAGGTTTTGAAAATGTGTAAAGTTCCTAGAACTATGAACTTGTGATTGAATGGCCTAATTCTATCAAGTGATTGAGAGGTTACCTCTAAAACCTCAAGGGATTCTTCAACTTCTTGTGAAGATCTTCCAAGATTTCCCAAATTCTCTTCAAAATTCTTCAAATTCTTCAAGCTTCTTCAAGAAATTCTTCTTCTCTCTCTCTCTAAAAATCTATATGATTCTTGTGTATATGTCTATCTTGATTTTCCAAGTTCAACCCCCCAAAATGGAAGAGGAGGTTTTGTTTATATAGGCCATTATTCCAGGGATAGATGGGTAAATTCGGGTGGAGACCCATGTGCAAGGTTTTCTTCTAGAACATGTGAGAAAATGCAGTCTGTTACAGCCAGCGGCACTCGCTGGATGCCGGCGGCACTCACTGAATGCCGGGCGGCACTCGCTGAGTGCCGGGCGGCAAACAGAGAGTGCCGGCGCGGCGCTCAGTGAGTGCCGCCTCGTTTTCCGCGTGCCGGGGCTAACTGATTTTTGTCCCTCTTTTTGATTTTTCAAAAATATGTTGGTGTAAACACAATTTTTTTTTTATTCTATGTATGTATATACATTTGCATTAAGATCCCCCATGTGCATGGTATCAACCATGTGCATGGTATATTTTGAATATACTACTCTCTTTTTGTATTTTCTCTTTTTCCAAGATTTTTTATTTATTTTGTCCTCCCATCTCTTTCAAAAGAACTCTTCTTTATTTTTTATTTTTATCCTCTTAAAAACTGGTTCCCAGACTGGGTTTCTCACACGTTCTTCATTGTTCGGGTTTCTTCTGAATACCCAAACTCTCTCTCTCTTCTTTCTCCTTTTTTATATTTTCTATTTTTAATTTTGAAATTTGCCTTGAAGAATCAATTGAAGATTTTGAATTTCCTGGAAAATCTTCGAATGTAACCGGCCATTGTCATCATTGGTCTTTTAAGAGGTAACCAATCCCTGGATTTGACGTTTGGTCAAAATCGGGATGTCTACAGTTTGCCCCTCTTTGACAGAGCTTGTGAAGCAACGCGTATCACAAATGAATGTCAAAACCTGTGTGAAAGACAAGCCTTTGACCAAATAGTCGAATCCAGGTAAAAACAAAAGTGCGTTGCAAAATCAGGTGCGCAGATAGCCAAATGCTGGTCGTGCTCAAAGGTGAGCTGCCTACGTATCCCAATGGGAATCAGACCAGGACGTAGATCGGGCAAGAGACAATGATACATAAACGCAGATAGCCACACAGATGGATGCATCCTATCTTATCGTGATGCGTATGCTAAACAAATAAATGTCCCGTGCTCCCAATCGTGATGATACTGAATCATGCTGCTTCCCAGTACCAGAAATGCACCCTATATGTTGAATTATCCTATTGCGATATCATCACCAGCGTTGCGTGTAATCTTCGTATATGTTTCGAGAATCGTCTGATTGGCTGAGATGCGCCTCGCGCCTTACACTCCATAACCAAGTCAAGTAGCACGCTGGAAGATTGAGCCGCTCTACGCCTTACGCTCCATAATCTTCCAAAATTATCTGATCGGCTAAGCCGAATCAGATAGCACGCTAAAAGATTGAGCCGCTCTACGCCTTACGCTCCATAATCTTCCAAAATCATCTGATCGACTAAGTCGAATCAGGTAGCACGCTGAAAGATTGAGCCGCTTCATGCCTTACGCTCCATAATCTTCCAAAATCATCTGATCGGCTAAGTCGAATCAGGTAGCACGCTGGAAGATTGAGCCGCTCTACGCCTTATGCTCCATAATCTTCCAAAATCATCTGATCGGCTGAGTCGAATCAGGCAGCACGCTGAAAGATTGAGCCGCTTCATGCCTTACGCTCCATAATCTTCCAAAATCATCTGATCGGCTGAGTCGAATCAGGTAGCACGCTGAAAGATTGAACCGCTCTACGCCTTAAGCCCCATAATCTTCCAAAATCATCTGATCGACTAAGTCGAATCAGGTAGCACGCTGAAAGATTGAGCCGCTCTATGCCTTACGTTCCATAATCTTCCAAAATCATCTGATCGGCTAAGTCGAATCAGGTAGCACGCTGGAAGATTGAGCCGCTCTACGCCTTACGCTCCATAATCTTCCAAAATCATCTGATCGGCTGAGTCGAATCAGGCAGCACGCTGAAAGATTGAGCCGCTTCATGCCTTACGCTCCATAATCTTCCAAAATCATCTGATCGGCTGAGTCGAATCAGGTAGCATGCTGAAAGATTGAGCCGCTCTACGCCTTACGCTCCATAATCTTCCAAAATCATCTGATCGACTAAGTCGAATCAGGTAGCACGCTGAAAGATTGAGCCGCGCTATGCCTTACGCTCCATAATCTTCCAAAATCATCTGATCGACTAAGTCGAATCAGGTAGCACGCTGAAAGATTGAGCCGCTCTACGCCTTACGCTCCATAATCTTCTAAAATCATCTGATCGACTAAGTCGAATCAGGTAGCACGCTGAAAGATTGAGCCGCTCTATGCCTTACGCTCCATAATCTTCCAAAATCATCTGATCGACTAAGTCGAATCAGGTAGCACGCTGAAAGATTGAGCCGCTTCATGCCTTACGCTCCATAATCTTCCAAAATCGTCTGATCGGCTGAGCCGAATCAGGTAGCATGCTGGAAGATGAGATGCAAATTTACTGCCTCACCAAGTAAAATCAAAGTTGACTTGGTTCAATTCATAATTCCTAACTTTCAGGAGCTGATTAAATTTCGAATTAACTTTCCTAAACTTGGAAACACTTGGATTCATATTCGCTTTTAATTTCCGAAATCGAAGGTCAATCATATTAAAGTCGGCTGAATTTTTTCCTAACCTGGAGTCGAACCAAATCACTTTTCAAAGTTCCAGAATCCAACAAGACTCTCATATCAAATCAAATTCCAAAGAGTTGAAACCAATTAGGCTCAATTCAAATTTATTTTCAAAGAATCGGAGCCACTCAGGCTCAAGTCAAATCAACTTCAAAGTTCCGGAGCCAATTGAGCTCAAACCAAATCAATTTTCAAAGAATCAGAGCCAATCAGGCTCAATTCGAATCAATTTTCAAAGAATCAGAGCCAATCAGGCTCAAAATAAACCAACTTTCAAAGAGTCAGAGCCAATCAGGCTCATTTTGAATTAATTTTCAAGGAATCGGAGCCAATCAGGCTCAAATTAAACCAATTTTTAAAGAATCGGAGCCAATCAGGCTCAAGTCAAATCAACTTTTAAAGAATCAGAGCCAATCAGGCCCAAATTGAATCAATTTTCAAAGAATTGGAGCCAATCGGGCTCTAATCAAATCAATTTCCAAAATCCCGGAGTCAATTAGACTCGGATTAAATCATCTTTCAAAGAATGGGAGCCAGTCGGGCTCTAACCAAATCAATTTTCAAAATCCTGGAGTTAATTTCAAATTCAAATTCAGAGAAATCCAGAGTCGATCAGAATCAAAATACTTATTTTCCAAAAAAAAAAAAAAACTTGGCGTCAATTAGACCCCAATCAAACTAAAAGGAATTCGGAGTCAATTAGACTTTATTATTTCCATTTTCCCAAAAACTTGGAGTCAATTAGACCCCAATCAAATCAATCTTCAAAGAAATCTGGAGTCGATTAGACTTTATTAGCTTATTTATTGCAATTGGGTGTTCCTTGACAAAATTTTCAACAGGCAGGGGCTTATTTCCCATTTATAAAAGGGTTTTAAAACTCATCTTTCAAACCTCAGAGGTCCTTTTGAAACGAGGGAAAATTTATAAGGACATGGGAGCAAAATTTGGGGGTCCTTTTGTAAATAGTGAAAATCAGGGGTAAAAGGGCCACCTGTCACACGCGGCGGCACTCGGTGAAGGGAACCGGCACTCAGTGAGTGCCGGCCGGCACTCCACCAAATGCCGGGCGGCATTCAGCAAGTGCCGGCGCCTTTTTGCCGAGTGCCGGCTTGAGCAGCAGTTTGTTTAAACTTGGTTTCTTCTTCTCTCTTTTTTCATTCTCTCCTCCCTCCTCTCTCGGATTTCTTCTCCAAAATCTTACCTTTTCTTGATTCTTCCTTCAAGAACCACTCACAATCAAGGTGTGTTCATAAAGATTACATCTTTGCTTTAATCATTGTGTTTGCAATCATGTTTCTCATGTTATTTGATCTCTCTCCTTCAAATTTTAATATGAACATTGACTTCCTCTTTCTCTTGTTTGTAGATTCCCCAATGGCTAGTGGTTCAGGGTCCTATGGTCCCCCCAAGAAGAAGTACAAGCCCAACCCTGTCCACAGTTCATCAGTTTTACTTGCCGATCCCGGGGCTCATCTCTCGGCACGGGCCTTCAATCGATTGGTCTACTCCCAAAACTTCCCTCTCCATGCTTATGATAAGATAGTGCAATGTAGTGCCATAAATGATGAGCAATGCATGCATGAATGTACCCCCTTTTTACGCCAATGTAGTATATGATAATCAATACATGTATGAATGTCTCCCCCTTCCTCCCCCCTTGTTTTGGTTGCCCTTAGTTGGACACATTGGTTTCATTATTCCGTTCATTCATTGCTAATGGGCGATTGTGCTAATCTGGATGAATTTTGCGTGTGCTTAATACTTTGAATGAACCTAAAATCCAAACATTGCTTACGACCCATAAACATTTTCGTGCTTTGGACTTCAAAAGAGATCCTCTCTCTCTTTTTTTTTTTTTTTTTTTCAAATCGCCGAGTTGCTTAGACTCCAAAGAAGGAATTTCCTTATTTTCAAATCAACGAGTCGCTTAGACTCCAAAGAATTTCATTGTTTTCATATCGGCGAGTCGCTTAGACTCCAAAGAAAGAATTTCATTATTTTCAAATCAACGAGTTGCTTAGACTCTCAAAGAATTTCTTTTTTTTTATTATTTTCAAATCAACGAGTCGCTTAGACTCCAAAGAATTTTATTATTTTTTCAAATCGACGAGTCGCTTAGACTCCAAAGAAAGAATTTCATCATTTTCAAATCAACGAGTTGCTTAGACTCTCAAAGAATTTCCTTTTTTATTATTTTCAAATCAACGAGTCGCTTAGACTCCAAAGAATATTATTATTTTTCAAATCGACGAGTCGCTCAGACTCGGGAGTTATTTTCCTTATTCATTAAATTGCATTGCTTAAATCCCAAAAGAAAGCATTTATTATTCCCTCCCTTTCTTATTTTCTTTTCTCTCTTCTTTTTTGTTTTGTTTTGCAGACTCCAGAATTTGTCCTCAAGGGACATGGGAGTATGGCCCATGGCCGAAGGTGGTACGTGGAGCTCTCTGATGATGTAAGAACCATAGTCAATAATGTTGGATTTGGGCTCTTTGGTTTGCTTCTGGAGAAGAGTACAAATGACCGAACCCACATTCAAGCCTTGGCGGAAAGGTGGTGGGATACGACGAACACCTTCCATATGCCTTTCGGGGAGATGACTATGACTCCCTTAGACTTCGCCATGATCACTGGCGTCCCATTTGGTGGCCTCCCTATTGCTCGCTATGACGATCTTCAGAATCGTCATGAAGAAATTATCGACTTGCTCGGGGCTCATCCAGGGGATTTTATAGTGCCGGCAAAATGGTTCCTGGATACCTTCAGAGGTCAGGCTTTCACGGATGATCAGGTGGCCAGGGCTTTCATCATGTATGTGTTGGGTTGCTCGCTGATGAGCACAAAGGGTGACACAATCAGTCTTGGGTATTTGGCTTCTCTTACAGACGTCGACCGCATCTCCCAATACAACTGGGGAGGGGCAGGTTTGGCCACTCTCTACAACCACATGAGTGAGGTTTCTAGGGGAAATTCCCCCTCTACGGGCGGCTATTGGAGAGCTTGGGAGGTGAAGCTTCAACTCTATTATTTATTTATTCATTTATTTCATCCTTATTTCATTTTTATTGCATTCATTTCTTCCAATTTTGAAAACTGATTTTGCCTCTTTATTTCGCCTTGCAGATATGGTCCCATGAATACCTCCGGATGAGAGCTCCCAGTACCCGGGACAGCGAGGCTGCTATCATGCCTCAGGGCTTGAAGTGGAGGAAGGAGGCAACGGGCCGAAAAGTCGGGGCTCATGATTTTGTTGGTTACCGGAACCTTCTCATTAATTTGCGTGAGATTCATGTGACATGGAATCCGTGGGCGGCGGCCCTTCCAGAGGCAGGTGAAGCAATTCAGGCGGCGGTGGCCTATTCTAGATTGAGAGTTCTGATGGTGGGTGAAGCGTGCCGGGAGTGGTACCTTGGTGAGAGGGTGACTAGGCAGTCTCTTGCTGCCCCAAACTTTTATGTGCCGTGGGTCCCTCCAGCTACTATGAGGAGCACAGAGACCCTAGATCATGACGACCTAGTGGCTGCTCTAGACGGGGAGAACATTGCAAATCTTCTGGACGGTCCAGATGGTTATGCGGCTTTTAGATTGAATTCTCTTATGCACAATTTTCCCCTTATGGATGTCGTCCGGGTAACAAACCTTATTCACATATGTATATTTCTTTTATCTCTGCTTTCTATTCCTTTTCAATCTTTTAAGTCAGAAACTCTTATTTGCAGCCTGTTCCTGGGGTCGCTGAACCCCCAGCCCTTCCGCAGTGGAATTGGAGCGTTCCCATGGTCGACATGGGTCAAGAGACCATGTATCAGTTGACCCCTTATACTCAAAATGCTCCGACCATCCCTCTGCAATATGATACAGTCCCTCGGGATTATGCTGAAGAGGGTCTGTCTTATGCACACACCGTCCAGCACTGGATTCATGGACGTGAATTGAGGGTAAACTCCTCTTTTATTTTGAACAATCACCATTATTATTATTTATTTTTTTAAAAAAAGAATTCAAATGATCACTTTTTCTTTTCTCAGGCGGACGGAGCGAGGACCAACGCCGATCTTCAGGCTAGAGCTATGGTACTCCCTTTCTTCTTTCCCTTTTTTCTTAATTCCATTACTTATTTCACTTATTCTTTCTTACAGGAAGCTGAGATGGCAGCTTTGAGGAGACAAATTCAGGAGTTCCAATTGAGCCAAGGCAGCGGCTATCAGGGAGGTGCTGGCGGTAGTGGCCAAGGCGGCGGCTACCAAGGAGGTGATGGAGATGGGGGAGATGGAGGTGATGGCGGAGATGGAGGCGATGGCGGAGCTGGGAGAGGTCAAACAGCTCAGCAAACGCCCAGAAGGAATCCTCGTCGCCGACGAGGGTAGCTTGTCTCTCATGCTTCTTATTTCAAAATGTCCCTACGAGGACGAGAACTCTGAATTTTCTTTTAACGGATAGATGACATTCATGCATGGTGGCCTGCGAGCCAATTTTGAATTTGTTTATACTCATGCTTGGTTGTTTCCCTAGTTTAGCTTTAAACCTTATTCCTTTAGAATATGAATGCCTTTTCTTGATTTTATTTGGTGAATGGTGCAAAACAATTGATGCTGGGATGACGATTGGTGAAAATCTGTTCAAATTTTATGCAGGTTCGGGCTGATTATGGTTACAAACTGACCCATGAGCCTTTTAAACCTGGGGCGGCACTCAGTGAGGCTGGGCGGCACTCAGTGAATGCCGTGTGGCATTCTGAGATTGCCGGCCGGCACTCAGTGAGTGCCGCTACTTTACATCGAGTGCCGGTCCGGTCCCCTTTTCTATATAAATTGTCATTCATCACCTTTTTTAGTTTTATTCGAGATTTCTAGAGCCCTTTGCCTTCTTTGCACTCAAACTTTTCTTTCCATATTCTTCACCTTCCCTCATGGCTCTCATCAATTCCGATACTCTATATCCATGGATGGATTCCCTCTCCGGTATCGATCAACTCAATTTTGAGTCTCACAGACTGACTGATCTTTTCGCATTTCGCCATATGGCTCTAGACGAGGACTTGCTTCGAGCAGCTATCATGTGTTGGGACCCTTCTCTTCATGTCTTTCGGTTTGGTCACGAGGAGGTCTGTCCTCTCTTTGAGGAGTTTAGCGCCATCCTTCACACCGATCCGTATGCTAATTTGATTATTCCACAGATCCAGGCAGGATATATTCAGGATTTATCGGCCCTTCTCGGCATTTCTCGGGGCGCTGCCAGCTCCTTTGTTCATGATCGTCATATTGATTTCGACCGCCTCTCCTCCACTTATGCACCCATCGGTGATCCTGACGACAGGAGGTATCAGGTTATCAGGCGGAATGCACTTTCTTTGGCGATGCTTTCACACTTTTTATTTCAGTCTTCCACTGACATTCTGATTCCGGTCGTGTGTGGCCTCCGAGAGATGCGGAGCGCTGTTATGCTCATTCTAGGGGAGACTTTGCTAGGCCTGGATTATGCACATACCGCTGGATCGATGCTGCTTTCGGGGTCACCCCACGTTCTACAGATTTGGCTCTTCGAGCGCTTGGGCTTCTTTACTCACCTTCCCCTTGGGAGACCGCTCCCTTATGATCGCATCGGTGCCCATTACCCCTCCCGCACAGTTATTAGCTGGCTTGCTTGGTTTCGGGGCTTGAGCTACGAGGACATCTGTTGGATATGCCCTCGGTGGTCCTATTGCTCTGTCGCGGTACGACTCCCTGGACGCCCCGGGATTTGGTTGACTGGTCTGCGAGTTACCACTTTTTACATTCCCAGCCGGGTAGCCCGTCAGTTCGGCTTGCTCCAGGATGTCCCTGATGTTATTACTGCTGATTTCTCGAGGAGCTCTGCTCTACGTCTTTCGACCGTGAGGATATTCGTAAAGGCTTGGCATGATAGGGTATTAGCTCCCTTTCGGAGGATTCCAGCTTCAGTTGTCCCGACCGTAGAGTAGTTGCTTGAGATTCAGTCTCTGGTCAGGGGGTAGCTTCCAGATAGACAAAGTAAAAAGGAACGAAGCAAGATTTTTAAAAGTTTTGACAAATTCTGCTTAACTTTTGCTAGGTTTATTTTTTGTGATGCATTTTTTCTTTTTAATGTATTTCGAACATGCCCTGATCATGAAGAATCAAAGTTAGCACTTCTTAAATTTCTTTGGGTTATGAACAGTTTTCCTCTCAATGTCTCTTTCAGCTTTTATTACTCTTTCATGAGTCTTGCTTAGTTTTAATCCCTCTATATACTGAATTCTTGCTTATTTCCACATGATGCACATTTTGATAGCCAGTAGATCCAGAAATGGGTTTAAGCTTTGTCTGGGTTCATCGGTTCTAGCAAACGAAGTTTGCCCCTAGTTCGGGATTTAGATGCGGTTCTAGGGCAAACGCAAGTTTGCCCCTAGTTTGACATGGTGAAAACTTGGGGTTCTTAAATTTGTTTGGGTTTTGGATCGAGGGCTTTGTGAGCCCGCCTACTTATCCCCGAACGGGTATCAGGTCCGCAGTAGTTCAGCCAAGGCTAGAAAGAACACATATACATCTTTTATTTTGTGACCGAACCGAGCAAGTTGCCTACGTATCCCCTACCGGGAATCAGGTCAAGCGTAGTTCATCAATTCTGGAGGTTTTGAAAGACAAGGTTTCAAGCAAAGTATTTTTTGAGGCGATCACGGTTGATTGGTTGTTTAAACTCAACTCCATCTAGGTCCATGAGATAGGCAGCTCCCCCGGAGAGGAGTGTCTTGATGATATATGGTCCGACCCAGTTGGGTTTGAATTTTCCTCGTGGGTCATAAACAGGCGCTTTAAGTTCTTTGAGGACTAGGTCGCCCTCAGCAAGCTTCCTTGGGCGAACCTTTTTGTTGAAAGCACGAGCTATCCTTTTCTGATATCCCCGAGTATGGTTTACAGCAGCCAACCTCTTTTCATCAAATAACATCAATTCCTCATATCTCCCCCGCAACCACTCAAGTTCAGTTACTTCGCATTCTGCCAGAACCCTTAGAGATGGTATTTCAACCTCCACTGGTAAAACAGCCTCCATCCCGTAGACCAATGAGTAGGGTGTAGCCCCGGTTGAGGTTCTCACGGAAGTTCGATATCCCCACAAAGCGAAAGGTAATTTTTCATGCCAATCCCTATATTTATCTGTCATTTTCCCCAGGATGGCCTTCACATTTTTGTTTGCTGCCTCTACTGCTCCATTTGTTTGTGGTCTGTATGGTGAGGACTGGTGATGGGTGATCCTATACTTCTCTAGGAATGGAATAACCTCTCCCTGAAAATGACTCCCGTGGTCAGAAATAAGCTCATTTGGCACCCCGTACCTGCAGATTACATTCTTCTGGATAAAATTCACCACGTCTTTTGCCTTCAAAGTTGCGTATGATGCCGCTTCCACCCATTTGGTAAAATAGTCTATTGCCACAATTATGTATCGGTGCCCATTTGAAGCTTTCGGAATTACTTCCCCGATGATATCAATACCCCACACAGAGAACGGCCAAGGGGTGGTCATGCTATAGAGCTGGGAAGGCGGGGTATGCATCAAATTTGCATGAATTTGACATTTATGGCATCTCCTAACATACTCACAACAATCCTTATCTAAAGTCGTCCAATAGTATCCTTGCCGAATTATCTTTTTGGCCAACATGTGTCCGCTCATGTGGGGCCCACAGACTCCTTTATGTACTTCTTCCATCATCTTCTTTGCTTCCCTTCCATATAGACATTCTAAATTATAACCGGTGTAGGACTTCTTCCACAACTTTCCCGCACAGATTACAAATTGGGATGAAAATCTACGAATTGCTTTCTTATCCTTCTCTGAAGCTCCTTCGGGATATTCTCCTTTTTCAACAAAGTTCCAAACATCTATATACCATGGTATCTCATCCTCTCTCTCTTCTTCAATGGCGGCGATTGTTTCATACGAAGGTCGGGTTCTCTCTTCTATAGACAAGGGAATCATGGAGACTCCTACAGGAATTTGGATCATTGAGGCTAAGGTTGCTAAGGAATCTGCCAATTGGTTCTCCTCACGGGGAAGATAATAGAACGAAATTCTTTTGAATTGCACCTTCAGGCTCTCTAGGTATTCATGGTAAGGTCTCAATTTCTCATGCTTTATTCTCCAGTCACCCCTCACTTGTGATATTATTAGATTAGAGTCCCCGAAAACATCGATCTTTTCCACTCCCAAAGTTAAGGCTGCTTCTATCCCAATTATACAGGCTTCATACTCTGCCGTGTTATTAGTTGAATTATACTTGAGCTTAATGGCCAATGGAGTGGGGGCCCCGCTAGGTGATATGAGGATAATCCCTACCCCGTATCCTATTTGATTGGCTGCTCCATCAAAGTACATTTTCCAAAGGTTCTCTTTTACTTCCATTACTTCTTCATCCGGAAACTTAAATTCCCCCTTCTCTTCGGATTCTATGGCAAGGTCAGCTAAATATTCGGCAACAGCTCTCCCCTTGACAGATTTGGAAGTGACATATCTGATATCGAATTCAGCCAGCATCATGGTCCAACGGGATATCCTACTGGTTAGGGCAGGTTTTTCAAAAAGGTATTTGAGTGGGTCCATTCGAGATATCAGGGTGATAGGAAAGGCTAGCATGTAATGCCTAAGGCGACGGGTACACCAAACTAAGGCCCAACAAGCTTTCTCCAACGGTGAATAGTTCAACTCATACCCAGTCATCCTCTTACTTAGGTAGTATATGGCTTTTTCCACACGCCCCTCTTCCTCTTCTTAGGCCAGCATACACCCCATTGAGTTCTCGGTTACGGATAGGTATAGCAATAGAGGTTTCCTGGGCTTAGGAGGTGATAGGACAGGCGGGTTTTGAAGGTAGGTTTTGATCTTTTCAAAGGCTTTTTGGCACTGGTTATCCCATTCGAACTTTTCCCCTTTTCTCAATAATTTGAACAACGGGTCACAGGTCATGGTGAGTTTGGATATGAAGCGGCTAATGAACTGTATTCTTCCTAAGAATCCTCTCAACTCCTTTTCATTCTTAGGTGGCAGCATTTCGGTTATAGCTTGGATTTTGGTGGGATCTACCTCAATTCCTCTCTGGGTGATCAGAAACCCTAGTAGTTTCCCAGTGGTGACCCCAAAGGTGCATTTTTGCGGATTTAGCCTCATCCCAAACTTTCTTAGCCTTTCAAAAAAATTTCTTAATGCCTCCAAATGCCCTCCCCTTTCCTTAGACTTTACTATCATGTCATCCACATATACTTCTACTTCTTTATGAATCATATCATGTAATAATGTGGTGGCAGCTCTCTGGTAGGTTGCACCTGCATTCTTAAGTCCAAATGACATAACTCTATAACAGTAAGTTCCCCAAGGTGTGATGAAAGTTGTTTTCTCTCTATCCTTTGGTGCCATTAAGATCTGGTTGTACCCTGAAAACCCATCCATGAAAGACAGAAGTTCATGTCCTGCGGTATTGTCTACTAGTACGTCGATGTGGGGTAAAGGGAAATCGTCTTTAGGGCTAGCTTTGTTCAAATCTCGAAAATCTACGCAAACCCTAACACGACTATCCTTTTTAGGAACCGGTACAATATTGGCGACCCAATCAGGATACTCGGTGACAATCAAGAATCCAGCTCTCAATTGCTTTTCAACCTCCTCTTTCACTTTAAGCGCCCATTCAGGCCTCATTCGCCTTAATTTTTGTTTCACAGGTTTTGAGTTTGGGAAAAGGGGAATATGGTGTTGGACAATTTCCGGATCAATTCCTGGCATATCATCATAGGACCATGCAAAGACATCCTTGAATTCTTTTAATAGATTGATTAATTCTTTGCTTTCCTCATTATTAAGTGTGGAGCCGATAGAAACATTTTGTGGATTACCTTCATTTCCCAAATTAACGGTTAAAGTGCTTTCCATGATTTTGCATGCAGGTTCATTTTCTTTTTCAATTAATTTTTGCAATTCATGAGGTACTTCATCATTTTCATCACATGCATCACAGTTATTATTATGCGCAGTCAAGTAAGCAGAATTAGTCACATTTTCATTAACTTTCTTGGGAGCAATTACAACAGACATAGAAATGGAAAGACGCCTTATTTGGGCCAATACAGACTCTGGGTGAGGGGGGTACCTATCACTAGACTCAAAGACCCACTCTTTCTTGCTTTCCCCTCCCATATCAGCTATGAAATGATCTTCCCGTTCCTCTTCCTGAGTAACCTCTTCTATTTCCACTTCTTCTAGCTTCCCTTTGTACTCTGGTTTCTCCCTTTCTTTATTCTCATTACTGTCCTCTTTATCCCGACTCTTCTCACCTTCATCTTTGATCTCTGCAGAGCTCCCTTTTTCGATCTTCTTGTATCCTCCTTCTAGCAGGTTCTTCATTGCCGAGCCATCCATAGTACAGACCCAGTCTTGAGTAACGGCAGATTTTTCAGGCTGCTGAAGATAAGGGTCCTCATACTCAGAAAAGTCATGCGCAAAGAAAATCTCGAATCCTGGCTTCATACGCTTCTCTGCTTCATCCATCCATGGCTCCGGAAAGCCACAAAACGGAAAATCTTCTCCCTTCTTGACGAAGTACCCATTAAGAGTTTTCAGGTATGGCTCCATCGGTGCATCTGTCGTTTTCTTCTTCTTCTTCAACTCTTCCTTGGTTGGCGAGTATCCTAGCCCATGGGTGTGGGTTTGTGTGACGATACTTGGGAATTCTGACAATCCTTGATGTTTCTTACCTAAACCCATCCCTGGGAAGAACCCCATTTTTCTCATGATCCCGGCCACTAATGGACTAGCGTATTGATCAAAATACAGTGGTAAAAACTCCTTCGGCTTCCCCTCTTCTATGACGTTAATGAACTCAAACCCACCCAAACTTGCTTCACCTTCTTGTATCTGTACCTCTAAAATCGGAGCACTTGATGAGGCCCCAGACACATTTATCCAGCTATCCCCCAGAAGATCGTATACCTTGTTTTTCCAAATGTATTTAACTTTCTGATGGATGGTTGATGGAATGGCACCCAAACTATCAAGCCACGGCCTTCCCAAAAGCAGGTTAAATGATGCAGGAATGTCAATGATTTGGAATTCTGTTTCCCTTTCACCAGTCCCAACAGAGAGATTCAGAAAGATGATCCCCATTACTGCCCGTAGAGTATTATCATAAGCCCTCACCTTTTGTTCCGATGGTATAAATGTAGATTCATCGAGCCCCATCCTTTTAGCTGTTCGAAAAGGGCATACATTTAATGCAGACCCGTTGTCGACGAGGCAAGCAGGTAGAGAATTTCCTAGACACTCAACGGTGATGTGCAATGGCTTATTGAAAACAGGTCCCCCAGGAGGTAAGTCAGCTTCAGAGAATGATATAGCAAGGGTTGGATTTCTGCCAATCATGCCGACGAGATCTTCCGGAGTAACATCGATGGAGACGTCTGACTGATTGAGGGCGTCAAGGACTGCTTGCCTATGGCGCTTGGAAGCGATTAACAACCCCCAAATAGTGATATTTGCCTGTGTCTTCTTCATCTGTCTTAAGACTCTGTCCTCCTCTTCTTCCTCATTCAGTTTCCCTTTTCCTTTATTCATTTCCTGTTCTGGGTGATCCTCCTCAAGTTCATGTGGTTTAAAATGCCTCCCAGATCGTGTAAGGTGACTGATACCTTCTTTGACCCAAAGTCCATCCTGTGCTTCAACAATTTTCAAACCTTCCTCCTCACTTTTATACCAAAGGTCCTCCTTAACTTTATTAGGATCCTGAATATCGTCCCCTTTGTAGCAAAGTGAATTATCAGCTTCAGGTGCCCACCAATCTGCGTCAACAGTCCCTTCTATTTCTTTCCCTTTGCTTTCATCTACCAACCCTTTTAGAGTGCAGATTTGCGAATCTTCCAACATCTGATAAGCCTTTCCCGGTCTTCCCAACTTAGTGATCAACGCTGATGGATCAAAAGAGTTCTCCCCATCTCCCAAGTAATAAATCCTGGGTGGTGGTACGGCATGATGTTCTGGTAGCGGATTTCTGGTAACATTTGGCGGGTTGGTGGGTGGTTCAGATATTGTTTTCTTGTCAATCAAATCTTGAATCTCATGCCTTAGCCTTAAACACCGGTCAGTTGAGTGCCCCTGCTCCTGATGGAACTTACAATATAAATCAGATTTGAAATTCGGAGGTGGTGGATTTGGTCTGGGTCGTGGCTCCAGTAGGCAAAGATGTCCTTTTGCTACCAGTCTATCGAGAGCCGTGGACAAAGATACTCCCAACTCTGAAAACCTCCTTAAAGGCTTATCTCCTCCCCTTTTTGGGTAATTTCTGGTTATATCAAACTTTTTCTCAGGTTCGCTCAGTGCGTTCACATCCGTAGACCCTGAATGACCTCCCGAATGTCCTCCTCCTGCTCCATAGTTCGGTCGTCTGTACCTGTTCACCGGCTCCTCTTTTTTGATGACCCCTTCCTGTATCGCGTCTTCGATTCTGGTTCCTACATCGAACACCTCGGTGAAGGTATTGAGGGATTGGAACCTCATTTTCTCCTGATAGACGGGTTGGAGATTCTTCATCAGCATTCGGATTTGCTCTTTTTCAGTCGGCCTTTGTATCATCTTAGCAGCCTTTCCTCTCCATCGACTTAGAAATTCAGCAAAAGATTCTTTGTTCCCCTGTCGGGTAGTCTCCAAATCCCTGATAGTGACATCCAGATCTTGGTTGTATTCGTATTGGGCCACAAATGCTTTTACCACTTCTTCCCAATTTCCAGTCTTCCCTGGTTCCAGAGTGAGATACCAAGACAAAGCAGCCCCAGTTAACGTCTGTTGAAACAAGACTGCCATCATGACCGTGCTTAGACCGCTAGGCTGAAATGCCCCTATATACATTCTTATGTGGCTACGAGGGTTCCCTGTTCCATCAAACTTATCGAATACAGGCATTTTGAATCCTGCGGGCAACACCTCACAAACCCCTTCATACAACCCTTCTAATTCCAACAAATAGGTGTCAACTCCATGGGCCTTTCGAACCACCCTTTCTAACTTCTCCATTTTCTCAGTCATCAGCTTGTCTTTCTCAGCCCTTTCCTTTTCTAGTTTCTCCCTTTCTGTTCTCGGCGCTTCAATCCCTTCGGTTTCATCAAACCAATCTTCATCCCTGTGAGGAGGATCATTGCCTGGCTGCTGTCGTGCTAGTGCTTCTATCATGGTCATCATTCTAGTCATTTGCCCCGCTTGCTGTTCCACCATTGTCCTTAACTCTGCCATCTCCCTTGCATTAGCCTCTTGTGCCATCTCTTTTCTCACTAGTCTTGCAGTAGAGTCTCTGTACCAGGCTATGCTCGTAGTTGATTCTATCTTTTACCTACAATCATTTTTGTTTCAGTTATTTAACAACCTTTTTTTTTTTTTTTTCACTTTTATTATTGATTTATATGCTTTCATGAATGATTCATACGGATGCAAATGTATGTGTGTGTGTGTGTGCCTATTCTATATGCCAAATAAAAGAAAATTCTAATCCTAACACATAAACACATAATCACATAAGATCCTCATCCGTGTTGAGTGTGCCAATTTCTCCTTTCATTGTGATCCTTTTTACCCCTTCAATGTTTTCAAATTTGGAATTTTAAAATCCATTTGACAAGTATTTCCTCTAGATGATGAGATCTTTTCAAAGTTCCTTAAGAAGCTTTCCTTTGAAAACAACAACATTTCTAAACAAAAGATGATTGGGTTGAAACTTTGCTTTTGAAATTTATTTGAAAATGATTTCTTTAATTGCAGAGATTTCTTGAATTTAACAAAAAGGTGATTAGATCCAAATTTTGCTTTTTTTTTTTAAAAAAAAACATTCCTTTAGTTGGCAAAACTTTTCAAACTCGCTCAAGAATTTAGGGTTCCAAGAATTTTAGGTTCTTTCTTCAAATATGGTTGATTTGAAATTTTAATTCAAAAGTGAACTCCAAAAATTTTGAAAGAGTGATTGAATACCTTGGAATAAAGGTACCAAAATCTATTTGCTTCCAAAAACGTATTAAAAATTCTTTGGGTAGGAAGATCACATGATCGGATTGTTGTCATACTCTTCATGAATTCGGATGCATACAAGGTCAATGATGCTTAGCTTAGCAAGATGTAAGATACGTAATCACATAATCAAGATCTAGCATGTTCCCAAATGTCGTGGGACATGAGAAGGAATTGCTAAAAAGGTGATTAAAAGGTTACACATCTTTTATCAAGCAAGCATCGTCATCATCTCAAATAATCCCTTTCGGGCATACAAAACTCCCTAGCACATAATCCTAATCAAGAATTGATTCCCTAATTTGGAAAGGTTCTATAGAAGCTATCATGCATAGGCAGGGTTTTGGTCAAATAAGGGACCCTTGACACACACCCGATAGGATGCTTCATATACCAAAACATGGTACGAGATCAAGGGTGATCACACGGCCCCATGATGGCTTGACCGACCGGGTTGCCCCGAGCCTTCAAGGTCATAGTTCCGTGCAATCGACTGGCAAGACATGCAAGTGCAATGCAGCAGGCACACAAAAATTAATTAATTTGATTAAAAGGATGCTTTCAAGTCTAATCCTCGAGTGAACCCAAAATCAGAAATTCTGGTCTGCGAAACCAGAGATTCTGGGTTCGATCCCCAGCAGAGTCGCCAGATTGTGGATATCGCAGATTTTCAAATTTTACCCACTTTTAAAACATTTTTCAAATTCAAAGAGTCGCCACTTAATTTTTAAAAGGAAAATTAAGAAACCATTTTAAAGCAAACTGATCTTTTGCGAAACCAAAGATAAACTGGGTCCGGGGATTATGGAATGAAAGGGGAAGGAGCCCGGCGGACTAAAACACCCCTTTTCACCCTATCTCACGATAGGCCTCTACTCAACATCCTTTTTAATCAAATTATTAATCTAAGCATGCCCTCAATTAATACATATATAGGTATACATAACACAAGCATGTTGAAAGGGTGCAAAATTGCTAACGGTAAAATATCATTCATAAGTCACATAATTCAACTAGCAAACATCATGATATGCACTAGAGAACTAGAAAACATACCCGGGATCCGGCCGCGAATATCAAACGTGCAATGCATGCAAAAATAAACCTAAGAAAAGTCTCTAACACATATATACACATAAGGCAAAACCTAGGCTAAGGTGTCGCACATGGAGTCGAAAATCAATATAAATCAAAAATGGAATTAAACTAGAGAAAAGTTGAGGAATTGTACCTCAAATGCGGTACAAAACAAAGATTAGTACGCATGCCTTAGACAAGATATAATATCATAAATAAGTAAATCCTAAGTCATGTTCAATTAGATACATCTTAGACAAGAGATAAGTCCTACTTATGAATATTAACATGTATGAATGAATGCATGAATATGAACAAGAATGGGACATGAATTTATTCACCAATTTGGATCACTAAGCCTCTGGATTTAATCTAAATTATCATTATTCAAAACATGGTTTGGGTCTCAAGACATTAGGAGACTACTTGAGTTGAAATAAATAAGATTAGACAAAAATAGTAGCAGTTTTTTATGATTTACAGAGAGCAGACCAGACATTCAAAAATAGGAATAAAATACTTTCAACAGTTAGATCTTAATGATTTTTGGATATGTTATGCCTCTGTGAGTCTAGTTTCTAACCCAAAAAGAAAATCAAGGTTTCAACGGTTAGATCTCCGGGAATATGGAAAATACTAGACCTCACTCAGGATTTTGCAACTCTCTGTCCAGAGATCTTGTATGATTTTTTAAAAATAGTAAAAAAATGAGAAACACCTAGATCTTTTTAGGGTACCTTTCTAACACATTAAGGGACTTATAAAAAATTATTTGAGACCCCAAAAACTTAATTAGGGTTCTGATTTATTAATTCAAAAAGGACTTACTATTCTGAAAGTATTCTAAAAATCTGGACAGCTTGTATTTAGCTCACAAAAACCATGATCCAACCCTTCTAATCATAAGATCTTTATAAAAAAAAAATCACAGTGGTAAAACAATGTGTTATCGACATTTTCCCGTTGGTTTCACTTAATTTCAACGGTTAGATTTTGAACTAAAAATCTTTGATTGAAAACAGTTTGTAAACTTACTGTTTTCTCTTTGCTAGTTCAACTTTGTTGGTTGACCTCAACTATTAAAAACATGAAGTTGGGGCTCAAACCAAACTACTTCTTCTACCATTTGATGGTCATTGAAGACTAAAAGGCATATATATGCTCATAAATTTTAATAGCATGGATTCCACATGATCCAAAGAACAATAAACTTAAATCCATGGATAAAAGTTTGGATTCAAGTCACTACTCCTACCACTTAATGGTCATTGGAGTTTTAAGACATCTCACACTTATGGATCTTGATGAAGTATTGAAATGAACTTCACAAAATCCTCAAATAAAGAATTCAAGCCTATGGACCCAAGCTTGAATTCAACTTATCACTCCTACCATTTGATGGTCATTGGAGTTAGAGACATGCTCATAAGTAGGTTTTAGACAAAGTATGAAAGAAACTTCTCAAAAAAAAAAAAATAAATAAAGGGAAAGATTAGTCTAAGCCATGGGAGTAGACTTGAACTAACACACTTTCTCCTACCATTTGATGGTCATTGGAGTCTAAATATAGCTAACATCTACTCAAAACCTCATTGGAATATAGTAAGGATTCCATAAGATTTCTTAATGAAGAGGTTCAAGTCATGGATTAAGACTTGAATCTCACCAATTATGTATAGATTATGACCATGATTCATTTTAATCTCCATATGGATCATGAGATCATAGGAAACTAAGGAATCAAGACTCAAAGAGGCTCACTAGGATATGTAAAATCTCATGAGCCTTACAAGAAATGGTAGAAATAAGAAATCAAAGTTTGTTTAGAGAAGCTAAGAACACAAACTCTTCAAAATTGAATTTATTTTAAACCCAAGGCATCAATTAGATCCAAATCAATGAAATAATATGAGATTCAATCACAAGTTCTAAGTGGTGTGTGATGAAATGAGGTAAGAAGAGAGGTTTTGAAAATGTGTAAAGTTCCTAGAACTATGAACTTGTGATTGAATGGCCTAATTCTATCAAGTGATTGAGAGGTTACCTCTAAAACCTCAAGGGATTCTTCAACTTCTTGTGAAGATCTTCCAAGATTTCCCAAATTCTCTTCAAAATTCTTCAAATTCTTCAAGCTTCTTCAAGAAATTCTTCTTCTCTCTCTCTCTAAAAATCTATATGATTCTTGTGTATATGTCTATCTTGATTTTCCAAGTTCAACCCCCCAAAATGGAAGAGGAGGTTTTGTTTATATAGGCCATTATTCCAGGGATAGATGGGTAAATTCGGATGGAGACCCATGTGCAAGGTTTACTTCTAGAACATGTGAGAAAATGCAGTCTGTTACAGCCGGCGGCACTCACTGAGTGCCGGGCGGAAAACAGAGAGTGTCGGGGCAGCGTTCAGTGAGTGCCGCCGCGTTTTCCGCGTGCCAGGGCTAACTGATTTTTGTCCCTCTTTTTGATTTTTCAAAAATATGTTGGTGTAAACACAATTTTTTTTTATTCTATGTATGTATATATATTTGCATTAAGATCCCCCATGTGCATGGTATCAACCATGTGCATGGTATATTTTGAATATACTACTCTCTTTTTGTATTTTCTCTTTTTCCAAGATTTTTTATTTATTTTGTCCTCCCATCTCTTTCAAAAGAACTCTTCTTTATTTTTTATTTTTATCCTCTTAAAAACTGGTTCCCAGACTGGGTTTCTCACACGTTCTTCATTGTTCGGGTTTCTCCTGAATACCCAAACTCTCTCTCTCTTCTTTCTCCTTTTTTATATTTTCTATTTTTAATTTTGAAATTTGCCTTGAAGAATCAATTGAAGATTTTGAATTTCCTGGAAAATCTTCGAATGTAACCGGCCATTGTCATCATTGGTCTTTTAAGAGGTAACCAATCCCTGGATTTGACGTTTGGTCAAAATCGGGGTGTCTACAACATGAGATTTTGCCAGAAGTATTATGGGCATATAGAACTTCGAAGCGAACAAGTACATGGGTGTCTCCCTATGCTTTAACTTTTGGTCATGAGGCAGTTTTGCCAATTGAGATAAAAGTGAATTCTCTTCGAATTATGAAGCAGAATCAATTATCCTTGGATGATTATCAAACATCAATGGCAATTGAATTAGAAGACATTGATGAAGAAAGAGTCAAGGCTCTTAGTAATATCCTGATACAAACGAAAATAACAGCAAGAGGATATAATAAAAAAGTTTAACCTAGAACCTTTGATGAAGGAGATTTGGTTTGGAAAATAATATTACCTATTGGATCTAAAGATCCAAAGTATGGGAATGGTCCCCTAAGTGGGAAGGTCCATTCCAAGTCCACAAAGTTTTTAAAGGTGAATTTTACCATTTGAAAATTTTAAGTGGTTATGTACATGTAAGAAAAATCAATGGTAGATTTCTCAAACAATATTATCCAACTGTTTGGGAAGCAAGAAATCTAGAATGAAGATGTGACATTCAAAAATAAGACCATATATTCACATTCAAAATAAATACAAACCAGATTTTGGTAAGTTACAAAGTTCTATGGTATAATCCTTTATTCCAATCTACCTATAAACTGAGCTTTTAGTCTAAAATTATCCCAAGACCGGGTATATAATTTTGACTGACTAAGAATGAATTTTTGCCTAGAGATTAATTCTTGGTTCTTCAAAGGCTTAGATTCAAACTCTGTCTTCAAAACCAAAGGCTTTGCTCGAACATCTTCCCGATTGGTCTTCAAAGCATTCAACTCAGTTTCCACAAGCTCGAGTTCTTTTAAAAGACTGTCTCTTTTTGTAGAAAGTTTATCAATAGCAATGTTGCTCTCATTAAATTCTTCTAACATCTGGTTCATTGCAAGAGTATTTTTTGTCGTATACTCCATGTCAATCTCCAATCTTTTCCTTTCTTCGACAACTTTTTCAAGAAGAAAACAGTAGAAATCAAAAGTTGACATAAGCTCTAAAATTGCTTCTTTGTCTGTGACAGAAATTTCAGAACTGTCCAACATGAATTGAAACAAAATTTTCAAAGCCTTTTGCACTTCTTTATCTTCAAAACTTCAAATGGAATTTGACTAAAGAGCCTCAATGTAGCAATTGCTACTACTGGATCCATCGAAGGCACCTTTGGTTTACTTTGGCCCATCATTTGTTGAAAAAATTCTTAAAAATCAGTCCAAGTAGTGTCTTTTATATTCAAAACATGTTTCAAACCATCCTTGAAATATGTTATTTCTTCAGGAGTAAGATTGGGAGGGAGAGACATTTCAAACATCCCAGAGCTTGAAGAAACTGAAGCAGCATAAGATGTAGATGGACCTTGTTTTGCAGCAGCTTCGGGGTCAGAACTTGTACTGGTCTTCGAAGGACCAGTTTCAACTCCAATAATAGGTTTAGTCTAGTCAACAAAAGATAAACATTTATTGAGAGCCTGCTTGTGAGGAAAAATAGAAACATAAAGGATACTAGGAGAATTTGAATGACTTACCACTGGGTGATATTCGAGCAATAAAGGCTGAATGTCCTGTGAACTATGAGATTCTGTTTATAGAAATAAGTGGAACAGAGTCAGGTTCAAGTTCTACCTTCGACATGGGAACTGCTGAAATGGGAGTCTCCCTAATGATCTTCGAGCCGATAGTTGGTTCAATAGTTCTCTTGGCTCTCTTCCTTCGTACGAGTTGTATGGTAGGGCTTGGATCTTCCTCTTCATCAGATTCTTTGCTTTCAGTTGCTTGGGGAGGACTCTTTACTGGAAGAATTAGTCTCCTTTTAGGTCTGGAAGGTGGAAGAGTAGGAGCTGAGACCTTAGAGGAAATTGGGATAGGAGGTGCAACCTTCGAAGTTTTGGGTATTGAGGAAGAGCTTTTACCTATGGCTTTCCCTATTGTACAAAAATTTAACAACACCAATTAGAAATTCTGTTTACTTTTCATAAGGACAAGAAGTTGAGTTGGTGAATTATTTACCTTTTGTCTTTGAATCAAGATGTCTCAAGAGGTGGTATTTATCCATTGACACTGACATCAGATTCTCCCACCAGCTTGAGATGGCAGGTATGCAGGTTATGTATACTGGTAGAGAAGTGAACTCCAGGTTGATAACTCTGTTCTGATAAGCTGCTAATACAGCAATTACCACTGATTCTGGTACCCTCGAAGTTGTCTTATAAGCCATAAAGGTATTGGCTTGACTTCTCACTGGGAAAGGAATTGATTGAGTGAGTCCGAATTGTCTTGAGAATTGGTTTGGAAGATACAGCTTACCATAAGATTTAACACTGAGATTGTTTCCAAAAAATAAATCTTTGCTGATCAAAAAACTTTTCCATACAACTTTCAATTCAACTGCATTTGCTGTTCTATCAAAGATATGACACAGCCATATGGGGGAAAGAGGAGTATTGTCCTTAGGATTGTAAAGGACAGAGAAAGGTTAGAATAGGTCATTCGACCTTACTGAGGAGGTCGAAAAAGAAGGAAGTGATTCCTTGAATCATTTTTTAACGGTTGGTAACAAAGTAAAGAATATTCCATGAGGGACAAGATTTTCTCTAAGTCCTAAATTATGGATTTCTAGAAAATAAGTATAAAGCCATAATTGCAGAATCTAGAAGGGACACCTTGGGTTGGGAGAAAGGGATCATAACACAATTCAAAGAAAGATCTATACAAAGACCCTAATACAAAAGGTGCCAAAGCTAATCTTCGACCAACAGCTAGAGCTTTGGCAATATTAGAGAATTCGAGAACAACTCTCTGAGAAGAAGTATAGAATAAATGCTTCGAAAGCATTTAAAGAAGAAAATAATAAAATTCTGTATCTGATACCTCTCCCGATGATTTTTATAAGAAGTCATGAAATTGGTATATCCTAAGGACTTAGGATTAAATATAATTAGAGGACTATCAGATTCCACCATGTATGGTTGAGCATCTTCCCTATGAGACAAAAACCCTAATAAATGACAAATGTCAAGAATAGTTGGACCTATTAGACCAAAACAAAGCTGGAAATGATTGAAGATAGGGTTCAAGAAACATAAAGCCCCAGCAAGTTGGTTAGGACTAGCTTCAATAGGATATTTTGAGAGGTTAATGGCATGGTAGATTCCTGTTGTGATCAGAGCCTCTCTCTTTTTGTCCAAAATCCTCTCTACCCATTCTGGCCAATCTTTTCGAGGTTTAGGCCAAAGTTGAAACTTCAATTCATTCCTTAGAATAGGAATTTTCTGGTGGTATGCTAAGTGTTGTTATCCTAATCTAGGGTAATATACATGAAGTTTGAGATTAGGGATACTCAAGCAAGGACCTACAACGATTGAAGATTCCTGATTAGGAAAAGTAACGGGGATGAGGATTTCATTGATTAGTGAAGTTTCTTTCCCATTTGAATACTTCGTCTGTTCATCCTGAACGATTTTCTTGAAATCATCACAAACTTTTTGAAGTTGGGTGTTGTCTGTTGATGTGGTCATTTTTTGAGAAGAAGGATGAGTGTGATTCCAACAAGATTAGGGTATAAAGAGATAGAATAGAGAAGATGAGTTTGTAAAGATAGAAGGTTCTTTCTTTTCTATTACCTATCTATTTATTGCCTTTGGTATCATTTGGGAAGAAACGCATTTATTAAGAAAGTAGCCGTTGCAACTGGTTACTTAAATAGCCGTCATTTTAAATAAGAATGCGTACTGGTTTAGAATAAACCATTTTAGTTTGGTTAATAAATACATGAATTTTTATAATTCATTGAACTAAAAAGAGAATACAAATTACAAACATAATTGATAATGATGTGGAACCTATAAGTCACGAGATTGTGAAACATATCCCAATAATAAGCAAAGTACTCCGCTTCTATTTTTATCTCGAGATTTAAGTTCCTGGCTCGCAATGGCAATTTGTCTTTACTTCGAAGGGTGAAATAAGCAGCCTTGAGTTGTTCTTCATACGAGTTAACCGAGAATTAATCTTGGCTAAGGCTTTACAAAGACCTCGAAGCTCTTTGGCTAATAGAGTTTTACCTCGAAGAGATATACCAGCAGCTTTGGCTTTATCTTCGTGATGAGAGCTGATATTAGCTTAATATTAGCTCGATAAGGAGTAAAAATTGACTGGATTTAACCCCATTTCTCTAGTGTTACCTGCACTTGTGTTTTAATTCGTTTCTTTACACAATGATGTATTTTTCGTGGTATGTTGTTGTGTTTAGCTCTTTGAATGCAGGTTCTGAAGTTAAAATGAATAACAAGTTGAAAGGGATAACTCAAGAAACAAATTGATGAAGTCTTGATACCAATCGATTGACATAATATCAATCGATTGACATAGTTTCATGATCAATCGATTGGTGTTCTTACCAATCGATTGAACTTTTGATCAATCGATTGAGATATGTGTCAATCGATTGACTTAAACTGGAAACAGTCTGTGTTAATGGGGCAAGATTTCAGCAATCAGACGATGACCAGCCGTTATGGAGTGAACCTGGACACCTTTTAGCCCGTGAACTTGACATTATATATAGAGGAGAGTGAAGAGGGTAAGGGGTTAGCTCATTTTGTATTGTTTTGTAGGATTTTCCATGTTTTTCTGAGATTTAAAACAAAGCTCAAGTTGGAGATTTTTGTATTTTCGAATCCAGTTGGAGTTCAGGTCCATTTACATTCTTGTTATGCTGCTTTAGAAATTGTTAGATACCTTAGTTTGATTTGAATTTGATTTTTGAAATTTCTTGTTTTAAAGTTTAATCCATGCCTCTTAGTTATAATCTTCTCCGAAATATTTCTGCTTTTATTAGATTAAACATGTTTGAGTAGATCCTGGTTGGGAATAATGTGAAGAAACATTGTTCCCAGCCCTCTGCCATGATTCTGTGAAAGAGTCAATGTCAATCAATTGGATACAGAATCCAATCGATTGACATAGACTCCATGTCAATCGATTGATATACTTATCAATCGATTGAAAGCCATTTCATATCAATCGATTGACATGATGTCAATCGATTGGTTTGTTTATGACTTGGGTTTATTCCTTTTTGTATTCCAGTAACTTTTGTTTCAGAAATTGAACCCAAATTGATCTTTCTAGTTCAAATTGCAGTCTGATTTTGAAACAAGAGTTCTTTTGAATAATTAATCCAATGAACATTCATAACAAACACATCGAATATTTCATACTCAATTTGCTAGTTAACTCAATTTGCTAGTTATTGTTCATGGCTTTAATTAACTTTTTATTTCAGTCCTTTATAAATAAGTTAGGGAAACGAACCACTAAGTATGCAAGATTTACATATTTAGTGTCTAGAATGCTTAACTTAATCATTTTTCGAAATAAGGAATACTCTAAGGATAAAAACCCCAGCTGTTCGTTTTTGTTAAAATCATGGTAGTGGTTGGTACTTTGTGGATTCACATGCTCCCAACTCTTTTCATATTTAATTTCATATCACAATTTTTAATTCGATTGAGTTAAGTTACTGCTTCACTTTATTTTGTTTCTTTTATTTACTTTATAGAACTGTTAGCAACCCCCATCTCAAAGAAATGATCTTTTATTTCATTTTAGGATTCAATATTTAGTATTCTGCCTTTATTTTCCGTCCTTTGGGATTCGACCTGGTCTTACCGATTTTAACGCGACGCGACCGTCTACACTTGGACGTACTCTTTAGAGAACACATTTCAAGTCGTGTCAAGTTTTTGGCGCCGTTGCCGGGGACGGTAACGAAGGCCAGATTCTTTTGATTGATCCAATCTTTTCTTATCCCATTTCTATCTATCTTTTTCTTTTTTTGTTTTTCAGAACACAAGCCGTATTGTTGTGTCCTTCTATGTCCTTTGATTCCACTGAAGCCTTCATCACAAATCTATTTGAAGATTCCATCCATAGTGCTGATAATCCCATTTTTACTCCATCCACTTCTAACCCAATGTCTGATACGGAGAGCCAACAAGGAGAGAATAGGCATGACCTCATCGACGACGGTCAACGACCTCTACGAGAACTCTTGGCTCCTGATCGCACTGCCACACCTTCTTGTATCCGCATTCCTCCACACACAGGTACATTCCATTTTCGTAATGGGATGATTCAACTGTTACCCATATTTCATGGGATGGATAAAGAGAAGGCGTACTTGCACATTCGAGATTTCAAAGATGTTTGTGGCACTTTCACAGATCAGACTTGCCCAAGTGATATAATCCGACTGAAGCTTTTTCCTTTCACATTGAAGGACAAAGCGAAGTCATGGTTATTGTCACTCAAACCGAATTCGATTTCGACTTGGCCAGCAATTCATGAAGCCTTTCTCAAAAAGTTCTTCCCTAATTGGCTAACGACAGACATCTTGAGACAGATCAAGATGTATAATCAAAAAGAGGAAGAAACTTTCGCTGAGGCATGGGAGCGTTTCAAGGATTTGTTACTGCTCTGCCCACATCATGGTTTTGAGAAGTGGCGAACAATAAGCTTCTTCTATGATGGCCTAAGTCCAAAGTCAAAGAAGCTCGTAGAAACTACGAGTGACGGTGAGTTTATGAGCAAGAATGCCGACCAAGCAGAAGCTCATTTCGAATGGTTAGCCGAACACGCACCAGAATGGGAAACTCAAGTGACGAGAAGTCAAACCAGTTCAAGTTCAAGTAAAAAGAGTATTTATCAGCTGAAGGCGGAAGATGGCTTACTGGAGAAATACGAGCAACTGGCTCGTAAATTGGAAATTTTGGAAGCAAAGAAGGACCCGGTAATACAATTTGCATCTGAAGAATCATGTTCGAGTTGTCTACAGATGGGGCATACCTCTCAACATTGCCAAATATACCCTGTTTACCAAGAACAGAGTCCAGTGGAGGTACATGCTGTAAATGCCCCTGGTCGTTTCAACCCCAATGATAGGTGGAGTCATCCTGGTTTTGATCAAAGAAACAGTGCTGCTGCAGCAAACCCATCTCAACAGTGGCAGCCGAATAAAGGAAAGCAATACCGACCTCAAAACCAAGGGTACCACCAGAGTTACCAACCTCCTCCTACTTATCAACAAAATCTAGGGTATCACCAGAACCAATATCAAAATAATTCACCTCAATCCAACTACAATCAGGGGGGCAACAACCAAACCTCACCAAACACTTATGTGCCACCCCATAAGAAGGCACAAGAGGATCCTAATACACTCATGATGCAGCAAATGATGCAGCTAATGAGTAAACTCAACACAAGTGTAGAGAGGTTAGCTGCCCAACAAGGGAATCGAGAACGAACTATGTTCCCTGTACAACCAGAGCCAAATCCTAAAGGCCAACACTCGGGTACAGGACCCTCGGGATCTGGACCACATGAGGAGGCCAAGGTGGTAACTGTGTTAAGAAGTGGAAAAGAAATTGAGAAAATCTCTTTGCCCTCACAACCTGTAGTTAGTGATGAAGAAGAGGTAGAGAATGAAGAAGGATTGGTGGAAGAAGGAAGAGAGGGCGAAACAGTTGAGCCCAAAACAACAATTCCTGAGGATAATGAAATAAAGAGAAGACCTGGAAAAGAACCCCTCCTTGAGGAGGCAACCAAATGGCCTTTTCCAGCACCATATCCTCAGAGGTTGAAGAAACCTCAACAAGAAACTAAAAGTCAAGAGTTTCTGGAGTTATTCAAACAGGTAAAGATCAATCTCCCACTCCTTGACGCAATTAAACAAGTGCCTTCCTATGCCAAGTTCCTAAAAGACTTGTGCACTGCAAAAAGGAAGCAAAGTGTTAAGAAGAGTGCTTACTTGGCCTGCCAGGCAAGTGCAATTTTAAAACACGACCTGCCTCCTAAGTACAAGGATCCAGGCACACCAACTGTTTCTTGTATAATCGGTTAGAAGAAAGTAAACAATACGCTACTCGATTTAGGATCGAGTGTTAATCTCTTACCGTATATTGTTTACCAACAGTTAGGGTTGGGAGAACTTAAGCCCACTCGCATTACTCTCCAACTGGCAGAACGATCAATTAAATATCCGCGAGGAGCGCTGGAGGATGTCTTAGTCCAGATTGACACCTTTGTCTTTCCTGTTGACTTTGTTGTTCTGGACACTGAACCAGTTTACAATGCTAAATCTCAAATTCCAATGATCTTTAGACGTCCTTTCCTCGGGACAATTGATGCGACGATTAAAGTAAGGAGTGGAGTTATGACTGTTGTTTTTGGGAACATGACATTAAATATCAAGATCTTTTCAAATCCCAAAATTGAAGATTTTGATGATGAGGAAGAGGAGGTGAATTGGGTTGAATCGGTAATTCAAGATTGTTTCGATTTAACTGCTCACTCTGATCCTGTGGAGTCCATTATGACTAACTCATGTTATGAATTGGATAGATACACTCCACAAGATGAAATGATGCGCCAGATATGTTCTGTATTGGAGGTTGTTGAAGAAGAAGTTGCAAGAACAATGTGGACGGCTCAATATGAGCAACTACCGCCAAAGACCACGTTGGCTGTGCCGTCAAACTTGCAATTCCCAGAGTTGGAATTGAAAGAGCTCCCAAAAGAATTGAAGTATGTATTTCTGGGAGAAGAGAAAACCTTTCCTGTGATTATATCATCCGTTTTAAATCACGAACAGGAAGGCAAACTGATACAGTTGCTTAAGCAACACAGGAGTGCATTAGGATGGACTGTTGCTGATTTAAGAGGAATTAGTCCATCCATATACACCCACAAGATTTACCTTGAGGAAGATGCCAAACCTTTTCGTCAAATGCAAAGGCGTCTAAACCCAAACATGCAAGAGGTAGTGAAAAAGGAAGTTTTGAAGTTGCTGGATGTTGGGGTTATTTATCCAATTTCGGATAGTCCTTGGGTGAGTCCGACTCAAGTAGTGCCGAAGAAAGATGGCATTACAGTGGTAGAAAATAAAGCAAGAGAATTGGTACCCACACGTGTAACCACGAGCTGGCGCATGTGTATTGACTATCGAAGGTTAAATGCGGTAACTCGGAAAGATCATTTTCCATTGCCCTTTATGGATCAAATGCTCGAAAGGGTAGCGGGTCAACAATTCTATTGTTTCCTGGATGGTTATAGTGGTTATAACCAAATTGAAATTGATCCTGTTGATCAAGAGAAAACCACTTTTACCTGCCCGTTTGGAACATTTGCATATCGCCGGATGCCATTCAGATTGTGCAACGCACCTGCTACTTTTCAGCGGTGCATGCTGAGCATCTTCAGCGATATGGTAGAGAAGATTATGGAGGTTTTTATGGACGATTTCTCTGTATTTGGAAGCAACTTTGATGATTGCTTAGAGAACCTCCAGAAAGTCCTGAAAAGATGTGAGGAAAAGAATTTGGTCCTCAACTAGGAAAAATGTCACTTTATGGTGACAAAAGGAATTGTCTTAGGACATATCGTGTCTGTTGAGGGAATACAAGTAGACAAGGCAAAGATCGATATAATTTCCAATCTTTCTGTCCCCACTACAGTGAAAGAAATACGATCGTTCCTAGGTCACGCCGGTTTCTACCGGAGGTTTATTAAAGATTTCAGTGTTGTATCTAGGCCATTGTGCCAACTCCTTGTTAAGGATCAACCATTTGAGTGGAACAGCAAGTGCCAGGAATCCTTTGATAAACTCAAACATCACCTCACAACAGCTCCGATAATGCAATCTCCGGATTGGAGTCTTCCTTTTGAGCTAATGTGTGATGCGAGTGACACAGCGATTGGAGCTGTATTAGGACAAAGGAATGATAAGAAGCCTACTGTGATCTACTACGCCAGTAGAACCCTTGATGGAGCTCAACGTAATTACTCTACTACCGAAAAGGAGTTGCTGGCAATTGTATTTGCACTGGAGAAATTCAGGCAATATCTGATTGGCTCGCAGATCATTTGCTTCACTGATCATGCTGCGTTGAAGTATCTGCTATCCAAAAAGGATACAAAATAGCGATTGATACGCTGGATTCTCCTGCTCCAAGAATTTAATTTGGTTATCAAAGATAAAAAGGGGGTGGAGAATGTTGTAGCCGATCACCTCTCACGATTGACGTTTGAAGATAATTCTTCACAATCTATTCCGATCAGTGAACCTTTCCCAAATGAACAACTTTTTGCTGCAACTAGTCTGCCCTGGTATGCTGACATTGTCAATTACCTGGCAACAGGGGAGACCCCATCTCATTGGTCCACCCGTGACAGAAAGAGGTTTCTATCCATCGCCCGATGGTTTTACTTTGATGATCCGTACTTGTTTAAGTACTGTGCGGATCAAGTAATCAGGCGATGTGTCCCCGAGGAGGATATCTCTCAAATTCTAGCTTCCTGCCACTCAGAGGCCTGCGGTGGCCATTTCTCAGCTCAGAAAACTGCTCAAAAAGTGTTTAGTAGTGGTTTCTACTGGCCGACAGTTTTCAAAGATTGTTATGCATTTTGTAGAGCATGTGCTAGATGCCAAATGTTAGGAAGCTTGTCAAAGAGAAATGAAAATGCCGATGACCCCGATCATGACTATTGAAATCTTCGATTGCTGGGGCATCGATTTCATGGGACCATTCCCGCCATCATCTCATTACGAATATATCCTTTTGGCAGTCGAATATGTGTCCAAATGGGTTGAGGCCATTCTGACAAGGAGAAATGATCACAGAACAGTGATCTCATTCTTAAAAGAGAACATTTTGTCAAGATTCGGAACACCGAAGGCCATGATTAGCGATCGTGGAACCCATTTCTGCAATAAGCCTTTTGAGGCACTGATGAAAAAATATGGGGTTAATCATAAGATTGCTTTATCATATCACCCACAGTCGAATGGTCAGGCAGAGCTAGCCAATAGGGAGATCAAACATATCCTGGAGAAAATCGTGAACATCAATAGAAAAGATTGGTCATCATGTTTAACTGATGCTCTATGGGCATACAGGACGGTGTACAAGACGAATCTTGGGATGTCTCCCTACAGGCTGATTTATGGAAAAGCCTGCCATTTACCTGTGGAATTGGAACATAAGGCATATTGGGCCACTAGACTGCTAAATTTTGATATCCATAAAAGTGGCACATTGAGGAAACTACAACTCAATGAATTAGAAGAGATCAGGAATGATGCATATGATCGTGCTCGAACTTATAAGTTAAAAGTAAAAGCTAAGCATGATCGATCGATCCTGAGAAAGAAGCTTGAACCGGGACAGAAAGTGTTACTTTATGATTCAAAGCTTCATCTCTTTCCCGGGAAGCTGAGGTCAAGGTGGATAGGACCCTTTGTTGTCCAAGAAGTGTTTCCCCACGGAGCAATAGAAATCGTTAATCCCAAGAATGGTAATGTTTTTAAAGTCAATGGACAACGTTTAAAACCATTTTTGGAAAGATTCGAACCAGAATCAGAGACCATCCACCTGGATGATCCTGATTATTCTTCTTGAAATTTGAGAACTTTGTGTTGTTGTATAGTAGTTTTCTTTTCTTTGTGTGCTTCTCTGTTTCCTTTTATTCTTATTCTATCTTTTTGATTGGCTGTAGGATGAATCCATTGCATTACCTTCCACATTTGCTCTACCATGGGGTCCGTTCTACAGGAACCCTAGAACAGAGGGAGCAAGAAAGGCCAATTTTTACTCCACTTTCCAGTTCATGCCCGGATTCCCCTATTGCGGTAGTCGCCAATATGAATATCTGGGATTTGCTTTGCGCAGTTCGAGAAATTCTGGAAGACCTTCAAATCGATTCAGACGGGGAAGTCGTGGAATACTCTGTGGATTATGCTGTAGGAGAAGACCTGTCTTTCCCTGAACTTGAGCAGAGTTGATAAAGCAGATGAATAAGACAGAATTTTGTTTCTTGTTTTCTTTGTGTTAGTTTGTTTCCTGACCAAGATCTTGTACTCTTTGGATGATAATAATCCATTTTGAACCATGAATTGATGATGTTTGGAATAAATTCTTCCTACTTGTGTGATTGATGGGTTTAATCTTTGTTTGAATGCTCGAAGTCTTGTTTCAACCTTAAAATTGCATTCTTAAACTGTTGGGGGTGATCACATGTGGAACATTTGGGTTCCCATGAATTCCTTATTCAATCGATTGATATTATTGTCAATCGATTGGTATAAATGGCTTCCAATCGATTGACAATTTTGTCAATCGATTGACTTGAATTTTGTTCAATCGATTGACATCTATTGTCAATCGATTGACATCTATTGTCAATCGATTGACATCTATTGTCAATCGATTGACAATCCCCACAGACGTAATGTTTGTTCTTCTCCCTCTCTCTCATTTCATTTCAAAAACCAGTGAGAGAGAGAGGGAGTGAGAGATTCCGAAGAGAAAGAGAAGGAGACCCCTCCCCATAACTTTCATCATCATTACCCTCATCACCATCATCATCTTCATCTCCCCACCTCCACCGTCACTCTCGGCCACACCATCTCCACCGCCTCTGTCCCCGTGTGGATAAAGGGTGAAGAAAAGGGGAGTGATTCGGGCTTCTAATCATATCATCATCATCAATCTAGTTAGCAACCATCGGTGGGCGCTATTCTTGCTTCGATTCCGATTGAGGTAACTCCCAAACCCACTTCCCATTCTCATCCTTTTTATTATTCAAAACGACTGAGGGAGCCCCTCATGGTCTTAAGACCATTAAATGAATGATAGGGGGGCGTGAGACCTTGTTGTGGGCAGCCCCCTATAATCGCTGATGTCAATCGATTGACATCAGGGCTCAATCGATTGGAACACAACTTCAATCGATTGACATCTTATGTCAATCGATTGACATAAACAGAGATGCAGAGCCTCCATTCTTTTATCCTAACTCTCTGGTTTCCTTATTTTTGCAGTTCCTATGGCTCCCAAGTCCAAGGACAGTGGGCCCCATCCGGAAAAGTTCACTTCTCTCGAGATCCCTGACCCACCGCTCGCCCACGGGTTCAGGAATGACAAAGAAAATACTTGGTTTACCAAGTATTTCAGAACTAGAGAAGTTATGGTCGAGCGGCAATTTGAAAATCTCTGGAGCGACAATAAGCCACCATTTCATCTCACGCGTTTATGCGCCTTTCCGAGCTGGCTTCCCGTCCTCACTGTTCAGAAAAAAGTTTATGCTTCCTGGATTCGGGCAGCCTGTGCGAGTATGGTTAAAGCCCCGAATGTTCCATACACCTATTTCTCTTGTGTCCAGGGACGTCAAATCGAGTTTAGTCCTGCTACAGTGGCCAGAGCATTGGGTATTACTGAGGTGCCAAATCACCTGTACCCTATCCATTCAGACCGGCCTTTCCCTTCATTTGATACTATGGCTACAGAGATTTCGGGTGGAAAAATCAAGAAATACTCAGGAATTCCAGTATTTGATGATCATGATTTGACTATGGACTATCACCTTCTCCACTTGGCCCTCTGCAGCTGTATCCTCCCCACGACTTATAAGTTAGATTTCGCTAGGTGGTACGCGAGAGTTCTATATGCTATTGGGACCGGTCTACCTATTTGCCTCGCTCGGCTCTTCATCGAGTTCTTCGTTGAGCCCACGCGTCATCCCAACAAGGCCCAGCACCTTAAAGGTGCATGGGTGATCCATAGAGTGTGCGAGGAGGCAGGATTGGTGATACCGGTAGGAGAGTCGCTGCAGAAATCAAAAATTGGTATTTTTGGTGAGTCTGCTGCTAGACGGTCAGCAGCGCAATTTAAAAAATTGTCTAAGGGGAAGGGGAAGGTAGGAGAGAGTAGTAAGAGAAAGAAGAGAAAGAGAGGAGACGTGACGTCAGAGGAAGAGGACGTGGACCCAGGGATGCCTACTAAGGCGGAGGGTCAGGATACGGTGATAGTTGAGGAGGAGGAGGATGAGGACTCAGGGACGCTGACTGAGGCTGAGGGTCAGTATGAATTGAGAATGCGTGAGCCATCTACAGCCTCTACACCACCTACAACCTCTACATCTACCCCTCCATCTCTCCAGACCATTTACGACCTCTTGGTTGAGGAGCGAGCCGCGAGAGTACAACTTCATGAGATGGTTAGAGAGCTCACAGTAGAGCAATTATTATTAGCTGCCCAGATGTCGCGGTTAGGTGGTCAGATTGAGCAGATTTCGATGTTGCTTGGGATCGAGCAATCCTTGCGCTCATCTATGCCACCTCCTCCGACAGATCCAGCTTCTACGTTGGCCCAGCCTGAGGGAGTTATCTTGGAGACACCTGCACCGCTACCACCTCCGACTGCTGCTCCACCACCAGCTGCGAGTGACCCGGCGGCTGTCGCCCAGACTGGGACAGCTGCTGAGGGTGACAGTGAGGTGGTTGTTGATCCAGGTCATGACGATGCGCCGGTGCCATCTGGTGACCAGACTGCTGAACCTTAGGAGGGAGTGTTGGAGAGCGAGAGAGTTTATTGTTGTTTCTTATCCTGTGATCTCGCTTGCATTATTTTTGTTGATTTGTGGACATTTTGGTACTTTTGTGGATATTTTATTTTGGTTGGTTGGATAGCTTGGTTGGATAGTTGGTTTTCGCTTATATCTGTACTTGGACTTCATTGATTTTGGACAATATTATTACAGATAGTTCTTTTTGTTCATGGATTATGCTTCTATTGTTGATACTTTCTATTATTATCCATATGCTCTTGATCTTGGTTGTTTGGGGAGATTGTTTTATTCAAACAGGTGAATTCTCAGAATTATGCTGAAATGATTGAATCAGGTTATATCTTCTTTTTCTTGAAATACTTCCATTGGGGACAATGTAGATTTCAGTTGGGGGTAGAGCGTAGATATCCACCTGTATTCTCTTGAATTTAAAATACACACCTGTCTAATATTTCAATTTCCAAATTTTCCTAGTTTGTTTTGTTTCCTTACAGTTAAAAAAAAAATGCTGTTGTTGAAATTCTAACTTTCAAAACTTCGTTTCTCCTCGCTAATATATTGTGCAATGATGCATTCATGTCTTTCTTGTTATATTATGGATTTCGATTACATGATACTTTATCGCTAATCTGGTTTTACGTCCATAGCACGAATATATCCTGAAAACATTTTGCACGAGTTGACAATCACGAAAGAATCTTTGAATGAGAATGAAATACGATTGTCATGATTAATGGATTAATAGTAAAACTTTTAACCCTAGTGAGTTTTGAGCCATTCTTTTATTCTGAGGGTTAATCGCAAAACTCGTGTTAATTCTTGAAATACACTTTTATCTCGTTGAGAGTCTCATTCTTGTTTCATTTGGCTGATGCGTCAGGAGAACGTGCAGGATCTACTAATTTAAAAACTCAGGAAATACTCGAGATAAGTTATTATGTTTAGAAGATGATTTAAGCCATCGTTTTCTCACCTCATCACCCGAGAAAGTCTAAATTCCCACTTACCTATCACAAATCAATGCCTCTACTTTTAATTACATATTTTTAGTCAAGCACGTGACGGTTTTGTGAGAATAGTTAAAGGAGGAAGAGAAGAAGTTAAAAAAAAAAAAAAAAAGAGAAAAGGGGATCAGTGAAAAATGAAGAAATAAAAGAAATTGGAGAATAGATAAATAAAAGGTGTGAAGTGATGTTGGTTTTACCATGTTACATGCTTGAACTCATTTTTCACAGTCTATCACCTCTTGCCTCTCTTCATATATTTGTCACAAGTCCTAAGGATTCTGGATTAATTTTAACAAATCTCGAGTATGAAATGAGTTTTCCACAGTAGATCGCTCCTGTAGTAATTGGTATTCCATCCATGAGACTCATGCACCTCAAATAAGCGTTCTTCAGTGTCTAGTATGTAAGCATGTTTGATTGTCTCTACATTTACTCATTTGAGCTTCATACTATGAGTGCATAATTTTTACGCCAGTTTCAGAGTGATTTTTTTTTTTGAGCGTAAACCGTGTGAGAATTGAGTTGAAACTATGAAATTTTAAACATGTCAATCTAAATAATTCTAAGAAAAAGATTTCAATCGTAGTTGTTAACTCTCCACACACACACAAGGATATATAAAGGCTATGGATGTAGTTTGACTTGAATAGTTACTTTGTAACATGTTGTTTACTTCCATAGCATGATAAAGGAATTCATATCCTTGTTAAGCAGAATTTTTAGCATAAAAGAGAAACCGAAGTTCTTTGATGGGTTTAGAAAATTTGACATTTGAATTTTGTGGGTTAATTCTCTAAAAACCCTCACGAGACACAACTCGTCCATTAGGGTAAACCTAAGGGTTCAAAGGCTTGTTGCAAATGCTAAATGCAACCGCAATTCCTGCGACAGTGAGTTAGGATTTCCCTTTTGTTTTAGCTCAATTAAACTGTAACGTCAATTGTTGGTCGTCTTAATTTGAGTTAATTCCGCTTCATTGCTAGAGACTAGCAAAGCGCTAGTTGGGGGTCGTGATGAGAGCTGATATTAGCTTAATATTAGCTCGATAAGGAGTAAAAACTGACTGGATTTAACCCCATTTCTCTAGTGTTACCTGCACTTGTGTTTTAATTCGTTTCTTTAGACAATGATGTATTTTTCGTGGTATGTTGTTGTGTTTAGCTCTTTGAATGCAGGTTCTGAAGTTAAAATGAATAACAAGTTGAAAGGGATAATTCAAGAAACAAATTGATGAAGTCTTGATACCAATCGATTGACATAATATCAATCGATTGACATAATTTCATGATCAATCGATTGGTGTTCTTACCAATCGATTGAACTTTTTATCAATCGATTGAGATATGTGTCAATCGATTGACTTAAACTGGAAACAGTCTGTGTTAATGGGGCAAGATTTCAGCAATCAGACGACGACCAGCCGTTATGGAGTGAACCTGGACACCTTTTAGCCCGTGAACTTGACATTATATATAGAGGAGAGTGAAGAGGGTAAGGGGTTAGCTCATTTTGTATTGTTTTGTAGGATTTTCCATGTTTTTCTGAGATTTAAAACAAAGCTCAAGTTGGAGATTTTTGTATTTTCGAATCCAGTTGGAGTTCAGGTCCATTTACATTCTTGTTATGCTGCTTTAGAAATTGTTAGATACCTTAGTTTGATTTGAATTTGATTTTTGAAATTTCTTGTTTTAAAGTTTAATCCATGCCTCTTAGTTATAATCTTCTCCGAAATATTTCTGCTTTTATTAGATTAAACATGTTTGAGTAGATCCTGGTTGGGAATAATGTGAAGAAACATTGTTCCCAACCCTCTGCCATGATTCTGTGAAAGAGTCAATGTCAATCGATAGGATACAGAATCCAATCGATTGACATAGACTCCATGTCAATCGATTGATATACTTATCAATCGATTGAAAGCCATTTCATATCAATCGATTGACATGATGTCAATCGATTGGTTTGTTTATGACTTGGGTTTATTCCTTTTTGTATTCCAGTAACTTTTGTTTCAGAAATTAAATCCAAATTGATCTTTCTAGTTCAAATTGCAGTCTGGTTTTGAAACAAGAGTTCTTTTGAATAATTAATCCAATGAACATTCATAACAAACACATCGAATATTTCATACTCAATTTGCCAGTTATTGTTCATGGCTTTAATTAACTTTTTATTTCAGTCCTTTATAAATAAGTTAGGGAAACGAACCACTAAGTATGCAAGATTTACATATTTAGTGTCTAGAATGCTTAACTTAATCATTTTTCGAAATAAGGAATACTCTAAGGATAAAACCCCAGCTGTTCGTTTTTGTTAAAATCATGGTAGTGGCTGGTACTTTGTGGATTCACATGCTCCCAACTCTTTTCATATTTAATTTCATATCACAATTTTTAATTCGATTGAGTTAAGTTACTGCTTCACTTTATTTTGTTTCTTTTATTTACTTTATAGAACTGTTAGCAACCCCCATCTCAAAGAAATTATCTTTTATTTCATTTTAGGATTCAATCTTTAGTATTCTGCCTTTATTTTCCGTCCTTTGGGATTCGACCCTGTCTTACCGGTTTTAACGCGACGCAACCGTCTACACTTGGACGTACTCTTTAGAGAACACATTTCAAGTCGTGTCACTTTGAGATATGCAATTCAACCTTAGATGTTAGGTTTCAAGAAATAGGAAACATTATCTCTTTGTCAGAGCTTCCACACCCATAGATGTATTTGTCTTTAAATTCTGATACTTCATCAAGAAGTGCAATTGGACCTTCCTTGAAATTATCATACAGATCCATTAAGTAATTTAGGTGATTAACACTTTCTTGATAATGGGAATACCACCTTACATGAGTAGGTAAGGTTCGAAGGGTAAAATCATGTTGGGTTCGAACAAGTGTTGAAATGCCCCATTCGTGGCATAAGATATGGCAACTCCATTCAAAATTGATTCGAGCCTTTGGTTCTTGTAATATGGAGAATGGGAGATGTGAGAAGGCTACTAGAAGCCTTTGTGCTTGAATAATTAAGTAAGAGGAAGGTGATAAAATAGGAGGAGTATGTTCGAATATAGGACCATTCTTGCACAATTGGTCTAATTTTAAGAAAGGATCACTTATATCCTCAAATGGGTCAACCACTTGAACCCTTGTGTCAGGAAAGCCCAGTGAAGAGTAATAAAAAAGAAGCACTCTTTCCTTAAATCTTTTTTGAAAAGTTTACATTTGGAAAGGAAATCTGAGAAGTAGTGCTCATTGGAAAACTTTTCATGAGATGCCCTTACATATGTGTAAATAGGAGTACTGCCTTGGGGAGTTGAGACATTACCTCTTTGGAATCTTTTACCAGGAGGACTAGTAGAAGATATTAACTAGGCATTCAACAAGTTTTGATCTCGAGAGAGGCGATTCAAAAATGGATAATGTGGTTTTATTATTCTACTTCAAATGATTCCTTCGGTTTCAGGATATACAAAGTTTGGATGAATAACTGAAGGTGTTGTGATTGGTGTTTCAAGGTTTATGCCTTAATAATATCCTACACCTTCACCATGGAAAATGGGTTGTTCCCAAGCAAGAGGAAATGTTTGAGAATTGTAAATTGACTTCAAAGGACTCGCAGATGAAATTTGTTCTGACAAAGATGCACTTGGCCGGTTTAAGATTTTATGCCATTTTTCCCACTTCAAGTAGGTGAATGGTTCAGGAGGATCCCAATTGGTTCGATAAGGATTTTTAGGGCATTTTGTTGCCAAAATTACTTCTTCAAGAAGATCTAAAGGAAAGTGATCACCAGTTTTGAACAAAAATTGAGAAGAAGACATGTTTAATGGAGTAGATTTCAAGTGACAAGTGAAATTGTAGAAGTAAAGACTAAACAAAGATGGTATGATAATAGCAATTAATGTTAAGATAGATGTAGATTTGAACCCTCAATTTAATCATGTTCAGAAGGTTGCATGAAAATCTCAACTGCCCAGAATGATCTTGACACGGTCGCCATTATCTTTTTTAAAACAAAAGGAAAATGGCGCTGGGGGTAATGTTTGTGATGAATTTATCCAACCAATAAGGAGGTGCCGCGAAGGATTTGACATGGCAAGACAGTTAATTAAGAGGGAGGTGACGCAAGGGCAGTTATTAACAGTTTGCCATTTACTCAGTTTAAAATGTAAACCGCTAAGGGACACGTGTTGATCATTCAAATAATAACTGAAGACAGGTGTCAACACAAGGCAGTGCCATGTGAATAAGCAGTTATCAGTTAGAAGAAGGATCATTCTGCAGAGGTTCTGGGAGCCCTTGACAATTATAAATAGAGGAAGTCTGTGATCAAAAGAGGATCTCTCGATCAACATCAACCAATACACTTCTATACCTTTACAAACATTATACTTTTATCAATGCTTTTAGAGTTCGAATTAGAACACCTTCAAAGTTATCTTCAAGCTTAGATTGTAGTTTATATTACTTAATAAAATAGTCTGTTTCTTTACTATTTTCATTTACTGTTCTTTGATAGGAGTAGTTATACATTACTTAGTTCGAAGTTCTTTAATTAGTCATATCTTTACACGTTTACAGTACTTGTTAAGGCATCGAACGTCACGATAATCTCCCTGGTGAGGCGCAGTTTAGATACTTATTACATCACACACATTGACAATTTGCTTGCCTGGCACGCTCGCACTTATATAATTCCATTTATATCCTTAGAGGAATTTTCCAACCAAACATCTTCGTTAGCGTACTCCTCTGAGAAATCTCCCTTCTTGAGGATTAGAGTATTCTTCTTCATCGTTGCCTGGATAGGCTTCTTCATTATTACCTAGACGTAATATGTCCGGGTTAGTTTGAAGCTAAGTGAGTTGACCTAATCGATCACTCCTAATACAAATTATAATATGCAAGTACAACAATGTCTTGAACTAAACATTCGATAAGTATGTATGATATGAAAATATAAGTGAGAGAGTAACGACACCATGCATCATCGATATATTCGACTTTACTTGATCACTTTGAAATTTTAGATGCCACAACTGATTCATGTGACTTGTTACATTACCAGTGTAACGTCGTTAGCTTAGAGCGAAAGGATTATGTTACTATCGTCGCCTTTGCCTGGAGCCGCAATAGTAATTTTGGTTGAAAAGAGTGTAATCACTTTACTCTTAGGTCATCATGACCTTGCCTAGGGAATAAAATAGTTAAAGCGCTATCGTCGCCTTTGCCCGGGGCCGCAATAGCATAAAAGGTGGTATCCATTATATTCCAGACTTGGTTGGGATATCTTGCTATCGTTGCCTTCGTCGGGGGCCGTAATAGCTTATAAAACACCAACTCGTGTGACTTGACCATATTCATTCGAATGGGTACTTGAGCTATCGTCGCCTTAACCTAGGGACGTAATAGCATCATAAGTTGTCCCCATTGATTCGACAGTACCACTTGGACCATAGTGGTCCACTCAAATATGTGTGACAATATAATTAAGTTAGTCTCCGCGACTAACCATACATACGTTAATTTTGCCATCACGTCTCGACTACGTTCATATGAGTGTTCATGCGTTTATATGACGTATAACATAACAAGCATGAATCATAACAACAATTATCAATTAAACATGGAGTATAGTTATCTAGACATATGTTTTCATATAAACAGTTCATCTTTCACTTACGCACATATAATACTCATCAAATATATATGTCCACACAAGACAAACGGGATATTCATTTAATACACATGGAGTATTTCTACAATATGTCAACTGAGTTAGGACGACTTACCTCGATACGAATTCGCGAATACAAGTATAACTTCGGTCCCTACAATTCATATAAATTCATACAACGACAATTAACATTCATATAATCATAAGGGTGTGATGGTCATTGTGTCAGATGGGTATCTAAACCTTAACATGATGATCCTGATATCATTCTGAGTCAAATGTCATTGACTAGACTCAAATCGGAGTCCGTCATATAAAATGTTGGGTTTCCTATGCCTGTATGGGCCCTAAAAGGGAGCTGTATTTTTTACTAAGTCAGAAAGTCACTAAACTTAAGAATATAGATCTACAGGTCATTCTAGGATTTTAGGAATTTGCGGCGTATTTTATTTTTCTGAGTTACGGTTTATTTATTACGAATTATTGAATTCCTAATTACAGAATTATAGTCTACCAAGTCCTATAATTAAAAAATATATTTTAGGAACACAATCGGTCCTTAAAAACAATTTTATTAATTGCTAGACTGTAAAATAGGTTAGTGGTATTCTTCTCATAATTTTTGGAACTCATTTGGTATTTTAAATAATTAAAGGAAAATAATTGGATCCTTATAATTAAGTAAAATACTAAAGTTTGAGTTTTACAAATAAATAATTTATAAAACAAAGGTATTAGGCCTTAGGGTAGTTAGCATAATTTTCTACATTTTAAAAATAGTCATTACGTATTTCTTTCCTAATTATTTCAATTTAAAACTAATTCTTATTATTTATTTAGACTAAATAAATAATAAGCATAATATATAATTAATATAATATAATAACAAAATATGAGAGTAGTATTTAAAAAAACATTTTAGAATATTTAAATCTTAGTTTTGGCAATTAAAACTATTTCAAAAATTAACTTGGAACTATTTAAAATTACTTATAACTATTTATTATAATTACGCTAATAATTATTATTTATTCAAAATCGGTGAACAATAAGCACAATATATACATATTATAATTTTAGAAAATTATAAATGTTAAAACATAATATTCCTAAATTTAAAATGATATAAATATTATTTTATACATATTTTAAAACAATTACAAACATATAAATGTATTTATTAATAAAATAGATTAAATGGTCAACCCCTTTATACAAATATATTAACCTAGCCCGAATGCTCACGGGTTTACCTGAACTCGCTCTAAATTCGTGCCCATTCCCTGACCCGTACCCGACTCAAACGGATATGGTACGATCCGATGCCAAACGATGTCATTTGGATTAGTGAGTCCATAGGTTATTAAATCAACTCGGCCGGCTATCTACTTGACCCATACACACACACACACACACACACACACACACACACACACACATATAGATCCTTCCCAAAACCCAACCCAAGTAAAAAATGATATAACCCAAAACCCTATTTGGGTCACCACCTTCTTCACCGGTGAGCTTCGCCGCCGGCGGGTCGCGCGTGGCCGGAGAACCTTCCGGAGGCCATAACTTTTCATCCTCTCCATGTAAATATATGATTCCAACGCCAAAAGGACCGGAATGGGATCCTCTATCACATAGTATAAACTGGGTTTGTAGTTCATTCGTTTAAGGCTCGGGCTAGTAGATTATTCTTTTTAGGGTTTTGAAACGATTATGGTCTGCATGACCTTCCAAACGTGGTCTAATCCTTAAAATGTTCAAGAGGTGTCTAATGGAGGTCTAGGGGGTCACATTGGTATAACTTAGAGGCTGTTTGGTTAAGATTGAAAATCAAAGCTCTAATGGAGCTTCAATAACAGTCACGGCTGAACCAGGGCTAAGGCTCTGCTTGGCTGTGTTGGTGAGTGTATGAGGGTGTGTGATTGTGTAATAAGTGCAGAAAATAAACAAGAGAGGGTTTACTAACAATCTCAGGTTCACTTTCTTTCTCTAGGATCTCCTTTCTTTCTCGACTCCTTCTTCTTCTCTAGTTCTTCTCCTTCTGTGAGTTGCAGGGAGTGTGGGTGTAGAGGACAGATATAGTGAGGCAGAGTGTTTGAGTGCTTGGTTTGTCCTCTCTCTCTCTCTCTCTCTCTCTCTCTCTCTCTCTCTCTCTCTCTCCCTCTCTCTCGTTAACTCTCCCTCTCTCAATGGTCCTATATATACACAAGCATACATATGCATACACACATACATACACACAGATTTTGCAAATCTGTTTTGACTAGATGAAGGGGATTTGAGAGGGATGAAGAGGGATTGATTTGAGGGGAAAAGGGCCGACGGTTAGGAGAGGAGGTGATTGTCCGGTAGGTTTAGGGAGGGTTTGGGGGAGTGGGATTATACAGTAGGTATAAGATTGTTCGGTTGTGTAATAAGCATCATAGGCTATACTTGTATTTCCATATTTGTATGGTCCTGTCCTTGTTTGAAACCACGTGCTGTACAGTCTTGGTTTATACAAATTTTACGGGTTTGTGTGACAGGGTCAGTCCGGGTCTGTAATTTACTGTTTAAGCTTACCATTTTATAAACACGTATAATTCATATAAGGTTCTGGAAATACGGAGCAAAATACAGGAGTCCATTTTATTAAACTTAGAAATTTTATGGGTATTACAAATCAATTACATAAACCATGACTTTTAGTATATATCCCTAACAGTGGACCCCATCTTGATCAACGATTTAGATGAATCTGTCACACATGTGACGGGCTCATGGAATATTATAGGGAAAAATGAACAATTTTCTCGTAAAGTTCCCTTTTTGATGTCTTGATAAATAAGTAAAAAATAAACAGACCTGCAAAGAAATTTAAAATTTTTATGGACTAGCTAGGATGTTAATAAGTGTTCATTAGTTCCCTTCCTCGTGATAATTCCTATTAAAAAAGTACCCCTATCATCCATGATCTCTGATCCAGTATACCTATAAAAAAAAATTTTAAAGGGTAGTTTAAGATTTGATATTTTTATGAAGGAAATGAGGATGTACAGAATTAATCTAAAGTCCTTCATGGAACAGAGTAACCCTCTTGTAATTAGATCCAAGATTTGAAGTGCAAATGCTTAAATATAATGCGTATCCATAAATTGATATCAAGTAGATAAATGGCTCTTTTCCTGAAGTCAAACGGGAGAAGCAACTATTAATTCAAAGGTAAGTGTGATTTCAAGGTGTTTCAACAAACCTTAAAGATAAAAATTTAATACCCCTTAAATATACCAAATATTTATTTTGGGCTCTGTCTAATTGAAACACTTAAGGCTGTCAATTTGTATGCCAATAAGTCAATTGTTGACAACACTAAAATTTATTTTAGAAAAGGACCTCGTCAAAAACAAATGCCTCAAACAATTACGGTTACTCAAAAAGTTTCAATTTGAGCACTTCAGGTAGTCCACTCCATCGTACAATTGTACTTAATTGATTCGATTCTAACATTGTCAATTTTCACCTTCCTAGGATGCTCTCTCTTAGGAGTGCAAATTTGAGTTCATCACTTTGGTTACAGCCACTAAGGTGAACCATACAACACATGGGAGTCACATGAGCAATACAAAATCAAAGCTATCACATGGCTACCCATGTGAACAATCGTGTAACAACATGGCAGCAATCAAATATACATACATATATATACATATATATAGGCGGGCTCTCTAGCAGACGTTTATTTACAGACCAGAGTTTTAGCGACGAAATTATGACTTTTAGTAATGAAATTTTGGTCGCTAAGTGTATTGGACCTATAGCGATGAAAATGTCGTTGCTAAAACCCTAATTTGTAAACGTACGTCCATTCCAGAGATTTTTCGCATATGTAGATATACATGCATATATGTATATATATATAGGGGGAGACTCTGAGGTGAACTGGGTAGGGTGAACTTACCCAGTGAACTGATTTTAAGCCTAAAAGAACCCGGGGGCTGCCCCACTGACCTGCACGCCCCGCTGACTCGTGGGTTCTTTTAGGCTTAAAAGCCAATTCTCTGAATAAGTTCACTCTACCCAGCTCAGTTAAGAGCCTCTCCCAATGTATCTATACATACATATATATATATATATATTCCAATTATAACATGTCCAAATTCACACTAGATGTCCTTTAAAAAATTTGAGGACCCACTTCTCTCTTGCCATCCAATTGTCACAACTACCTAAAGAACATTAATTTGTTTTGGTTTCATTTTTGGATCTATGAATGGTGATGGTTGGCCTTGAGCTTTCATATGATATTGCTCTCTCACTCACAAACTTTGTGAATGAATCTCGGACTATAGTATGTGATACCACACCATTATCTACAATCATATTTAACCTCATCAACAAAAGTGGTATATTCATATACTATTTCCTATAAATAAATATGTTTTTCTTTTCTTATTTTTTTCAATTATGTTCCTAACTACTAGGAGAAAGGGGAAAATATATGCTAGATTCGACCCTACATATGTATGTGTGTATGTTCATATATATATATATATATATGCTGAGTACAAGAGTGCTGCTAGAGATAACTATAAAGTTTACCTAAAAAAAGTTATAAAAATATATCCGAAAATCCCTACATACCAATGTTTTTGGCTTTAGGCCCATCCTATATAAGTATATATTAATAGACCCTAATTGTTTTGAACTAGTATGTTATCAACCCAAAACCCCCAATTAATATTATTCAGATGACGAAATTACCCCTACATATATTATATAGATATATGTATATACGAAATTATGTTTAATTTTGTAATCAATTTTGAATTGATTTGTAATGACTTTCCACAGATTATGACCATCGTGGATATGATATATATATATACACACATAGCAATTTTTGGTTGGATAGAGTTTGCATTTATTAGAATGAGCTGTCAATTTGAATTTGCATTTAACAATCCCTTAGTTATAGCTAATTGATATATAATATTAAATCTCATAGTATCTTAGTTTGAATTTTTGTATATATATATATTCATATACATATTATGGTCACAATCACACATTGACTTGCTCATATGAGTTGTCATTTGAACATCCTAATACTATTTAGTGCTAAATTATCCATTCATGATGTGTGTGCATAAGTAGAATTTTACACTGTATCTAAGCCAGAACATACATAATATCTTATCAGGATACAATAGACATAATGTAAAATTTAGCACATACATAATTACTGATACAGTGTAAAATTCACCCCATAACCAATTATCGCTGCAGATGAAATATACCATATCAGGCATGCGGGTTTGACGTGCCCATAAGGAGAACTGAGTGAGAAAATTAACACCTTGTGAATTCGCTATACCACACTGAAAGGTTAAGTCTTTTTTAGTATAAAATTTACCGATCATGTGTAAAATTTTAGTGTAGAAATTACTACTCATGTGTAAATTTGTAACACTCATATGGATTTGCTATACTAGTCATACGAGGGTTGCTATGGTAGGTATGCTACAATAACAATTTTAATTGTAGAATTTAAATTGAGTCTGAAATATAACCAAAATTTTACACTAACAATTTTACAGAACTTTATAGAAACAAATTTTCAGAATTTTACACTAACAATTCTCCAAAATTTTACAATAACAAATTTTCAGAATTTGACCAAACCAAAAATCCGAACTAAGGACACCAGCCATCACACATGAACATTCAACCATAAGAAGGACCAAATTACAAGGCTAAACTAAAAATTCAGAAAAACAAAAAAAAGACATGAGTGATCAAAAAAGAAAAAAAAAACTATAAAAAAATCCCACTACTCATATAACTCCAAACCAAAAACCCTTTATCACTATGTATAGTGTAGAATTTATCGCCATAGAAAACTGCAAAAAATAGAAGAATCGCCACAGAAAAGGGGGAAAATTAGAAGAATCATCTGGGAAAAAAAAGGGGTGAGCAAAAAATGGGACACTAAATCGTAACGAAAACCAAAAACGCAGATCATATGTACAGTGAATCTCATTTTTGGAGTGATTTTGGCTCGAATCGCACTCGAAATCTCCTTTTCAGAGTGATTCTGTCTCGGAGCCTCGGCCACCCATTAAAGCCGAATTTGACATAGCCAAAGAGGATGAACACATGTGATCCGATTCGATCCGAACACCAGAATCCAATCACAGAGCTTGAAGGCCTGAATAACGTCTACCGCAGATAGCAACAATATTTGCGGAGGAGTACGATGGTCGGAGTAGTCGACGGTGGTGAGGAGCTCTCAGCACACTTCTTGTTCCACTAGGAAAAGTTTGGATATGGATGAGTATTGTGTGATTGTTGCACTGTATATGTAGAGAGAAAGTAAAGAGAGGGAGAGAGTGCGATGAGAGAGAGGATGGGTTTTGCATCTAGAGAAAGAAGGAGGGAGAGATAGGAAATAATGGGTTTGATTTTCAATAAATGGAAACCCTATAATCATGGTATGAATTTTGAAAAAGGGGCATTATGGCCATATAATTTTTAGTGGACTTATAGTTAGTGTAATACCCTGAATTTCTGGAGAGTACTAATATATAAAACTTCATTCTGTATATATGTATAAACTTTTTCTTTCTTTTGGTGAAATTTGGTTACCAATCGATTGACAAGTTTCCCAATCGATTTCCACTTTTCAGATACCAATCGATTGACATCTTATCAATCGATTGCCATTCTACCAACTAAAAGTAGTGACGTGGCAATTTCCCAATCGATTGCCATTTATCCCAATCGATTGCCTTCAAATATCTGTTACCAATCGATTGTCATTTATACCAATCGAAAGGCATAAGCTGAGACAAGTTTTCTTCTTTTCTTGAGATTTAAACGTGTGGCACTCTCACCCTTCTATATTTATATGTATTCATTTATGGCCTTGGGCCTATTTTACACAACTTTGAGAGAGAGAGAGAGAGAGAGAGACACAAACCTTGTGGATTTATATACACAAACACATATATCTTTATACACTCACACACACACTCACTGTTGGGAGCAGGAGAATAAGAAGAGAAGGAGAAGAAGGAGAGAAAGAAAGAAGAGAAAAAGATAGAGAGAGAGAGGGAGAGAGGGAGAGAGAGCTGGGCAGAAAAGAAAGATAGAGAACTTGGGTTTCAAAGCTCACGCAAGCCAAACGTGCCCTAAGTGAGTTCCTAACTCACTTGGTCCCTTTATTGGATGTATATACAAGTTTTTATGAAGCTTGGATGTGTTAAATGCATGGTTTTGATGTTTATATATGCTATTTTTACAATCTGCTAGTGAAGACGAAGTGCCAATCGATTGGCATAATTACCAATCGATTGCCATCAGTCTGGACCCAATCGATTGGATAGAATTCCAATCGATTGACATTACTTTTATCCCAATCGGTTGCCATTGTTAGCAATCGATTGACATTACTTTTATCCCAATCGATTGGACCTTTTACTAATCGATTGGTATGGGCAGAACATGGTTTCCTTTTCATGTTTATTTTATTAGAGGTTTGATTGTTCGTTTCTCATTTCAAACTTCCGTTATGCGATTTTGGGTGGATCTGGGAAATGTGACAACAAAGTTAAGTATGATTAAAGAACAATGGATAAAAGTAATAACGAGGGTAACGTGTTGATTCAAATGAGTTTGATATCCATTTTCTTTTAATTAGAGTAGTCATACCACATTGGGAATTGTCATGTATCGACATTGGAACGTAACTTGAGTAGGTTTGGTAAGTTTTGGGGAATGGTACGTGAACGGACGTTTGGTCATAATATGCTCTTAAAAGCGGTGAGCTGGACCAACTAGTCCTAAGATAGACCGGATAATCTATGATATGCTCTTAAAAGCGATGAGCTGTGTAATATGCTCTTAAAAGCGGTGAGTTAGGATGTCTGGTAGATAACGCTGAGTCATGGCAATAGATGATATGCCTTGTTCGAAACGTTGTGTCCTTGAAATGCGGTGAATAAGATACTTTGTCCTTAAAAGCTAGTGACGGACTGACATGGAGTCCATGACATGCGGTGAGCTGTGTAATATGCTCTTAAAAGTGATGGACGGAATGAGGGTATATCCCTAGAGTTAAACGATTGAGTCTGTTCTTTCAGTCAGAATATGTTAATACCGGTCTTTGAGTAACAAGACGATAAGGGTGGGTTTACGATGTTGAATAAAGAAATAAGTTATTATTATTAGTATAATAAGATGTAACTCGTGTTTTCATAAGCTTGTGTTTACTTCAGATAACTGGTACCTTGTTAGTTTATACTCACTCAACTCTCAGTAAGCTGACGGCCTTTTATTGCCTGGACTTTTCCCATCCAGACTATCCTGTACCTTATTTTACAGGTGACGAAGTCTACAACGATAGTTCCTATCCAGGAGGAGAATACACCGAGGGTGGCCCTATTGATGATGGCTATGCCTGGGATGATTACAATGCTGATGTTTATGCCAGCTAAAGATCTAAAGATAGTTCTTAGTTTACTATTTTCTGTTGAGTTGTTTTGTTATATTTTGTACTTGGGCATATGTTGTTTTAAAACCTTATATACTTCCGCTGTAGCTTTTCTGTTGTAATAACTTTGATGTCGGTAATATAACAGGTTTCCTTTATATTATTGTGGGTTATGTTTCTGTTGTCTAGAACTGTGTGGTGTAGAAGATAGTGACATTCACCAGTCATTCCCTATGGACCCATAAAGGAAATTTATTTTTCTCTATTTATGCTGTTCTGGGGCGTGACAGGATTTTTGGTATCAGAGCCCTAGGTTTGTGATACTTTCGTTCACTAATCATCCCACACCAGTTGGTCCTAGTATTTTAAGATTTCCTTAAGATAAGATATGAGTTTAAGAGAGTTCGTCTGTCTGACGATGGATAGTCTCTTTGCAGGATAGCATAGATCCAGAGTTTCATCAGTTTGTTACCGATGCTTATGGAGGACACCTGATTCATGGGAATACCTTGGAGCCAGCTGACCCGGAGTTTTATCATGAGTGAGTGTGTCAGATAGCTAGTCGACACTTGGAAGAGGACATATGGAGGGCGCTTTTGTGACCGGCAGTATTCACCCGGTACAGATGCGCATGGATACGTACCATTCTGCGAGAGTTGGTAGAGACATTTGTCAGGAGATATTACGGTTGGTTTGGAGTAAGCCAGAGATGGATGAGATTGAACTGAGAGCCATTTTAGCTGTCCCACCAGAGCCTATAGCTGTACCAGCACCAGCAGCCCCACCATCACTGGTACCCGGCGTACCAGTTCAGGAGCCTGAGCCCATTTAGGATGAGGAGGATCCAGAGCCAGAGGACGAGCATCCGGACGAGGATATTGATAGGGATGGAAAGGAGGAGCCGATAGATGATGAGGACCCAGCGGAGGAGGAGCATATGGACAACACAGATGATGATGAGCCGGAGGATGATCCGGAAGAGCCAGAGTTTGAGCCAGAGGATCCAGCACCAGACCCAGAGGCCGTAGAGGCAGACATAGGGGAGGAGGCCGATGTAGTAGTTGAGGATGTGGCCGATGAGGAGATTGTTGTACCAGAGGCACCCGTTATGCTTCAGATACCGGCCGAACCTATTATGCATATGGTAGCCATGGCCAATATGGCAGTAGGATGGATAGCCATGATGGTAGCCCAGCCAGGAGGTTTTGCTATGGGAGAGGCTACGGTAGCAAGAGCTCTTGATATAACTGATGGTTTCACCGCAGTGGCAGTCAAGGTCGCTAACCTGGCCATAGCAGACGCGATGAAGGACCGTAATGCAGAGGTGATAGAGGACTAGGATATTGGAGTGGTAGCCGGAGATCTTGTCGCACCAGTTCAGGACGATCCACTCGAGGAGATGGATATCGATTTGGAGGACGAGGCACCACCAGCAGGATCAGATGCTAACGACCTTTGAGTCAGGATCTGCAGGGGTTTATGTTTTTGTTAGATTACATCAGGACATATTGTCCACCAAATTTTTGGGAGCTTGACAGATAGCTATTTAACCATTGCTTTGTATAGATATTAGCAATAGTAGTTGTAGCTTTATAATAGCTGACCTTGGTGCTATTTTTGTTTTGTCCCACGTGGTACAAAGTTTGACTAGTGTGTACTATGTGGTACATCTTTTGTTATACGAGCAGTACTTTTGTTATTGATTGTGTGGTTGATTTAGTGTATTGTTTGGTAGAACTGTTAATTCTTGTTGCTTCTCGCCCTATCTTATTTCGTTTCTGTGAGAAGATTTTTAGCTTATTGATGTCTCTTGTAGGAATACTCGTTATCATTATGGTAGGACCCTTGAGAAATCAGCAAGCGCGTATTGGAGCACCTATTCCAGAAGGAATGGACCCGTCCAGAGTTTTTGAAGCATTCATGCAGAGAATGGAGCATGTAGGCGATACCTACAACAATGCTACAAATCAACGACCAGTCCAAACCCTAGTTGCACCATTCCAGCAGAGGCAGACAGGAGACAAGTTACTGGCAAATTTTTGCGGGTTACGTCCAGAGAAGTTTGATGGACTAACAGAACCGTGGAAAATCGAACAATGGATAAGAGAAATGGAGTTAATCTTTGAAGCATTGGAATGCAGCGAGCAAGAGAAGCGTCGCCTTGCTACGTTCCAACTCACCTATGCCGTCGAAGATTGGTGAGAGGCTGAACGAGCCACTATAGGAATAAATGCTGCAAAAGCAATGCCTTGGGAGACGTTCAAGGGAAGATTTCTAGAGAAGCATTTTTTGAAAGATGAAAGGGATCAACAGGAGAAGAATTTCTTGAGCTTAGTTCAAGGAGATTGGACAGTAAGGGAATATACTACATAGTTTGAACGACTATCTCGATTCGCCCAGCACATGATCGATTCACCGTAGAAGAAGGTGATAAAATTTCACCAGGGATTAAATCCCCATCTTCGCCATATGATGATTGGTCACCTGAACCAGAGTTTTAAAGGACTGGTCAGACTTGCTGTAAGTCTAGAAAAGGATGCATATCCTGTACAGCGACCACCGATGAATCGACCTCAATTGTCAAGAGGGTTTTCAGCAGAGGAATTTCTAGAGACAACCACCGAGGAATACCCAAGGTTGGAGACCGCAGGGGAATTTCCAAAGTAACAAGAGAACTTGGGAAGGAGCCAGGAAACCCCAGCAGGGTTATAATCGATCCCAACAATATCAACAATGAGGATCATAACCTCATACATTATTAACAGCCCCGCTGAACCATAATGGAGGATGTTTTAACTATGGAAAGCTAGGACATATAGCAAGGAACTACACTGCCCACAGATCTAATCGCGGGCTAGATATTGTTTGTCGTAACTGTAATAAGCCAGGGCTTTTGAGTAGGGATTTCCGTACACCATGAGGAGGATACTGTGGGGCACCAATTCAAGGAATTCAAGGACCCCTAGATCAGACGAGGATGAATGCAATAATCCTGGGAGAAGCAGGTTTTAATGCCAATGAACAACAGTATTTGGAAGGTACGCTGGTACTCTTTTATAGTCCAGTTAAAGTTTTATTTGATACTAGAGCTGCACATTCTTTTATTGATGTTAGGATTGTGCGTCAGTTAGGATTAGAACCCCAGATACTTGAGCCAACACTAAATGTTGTGTCACCTTTGGGTGTGACTGTTAAGCTGGGTAAAGTATGTAAAGATTGCCCATTGGCTTTGGGAGATAGGAATCTTCCAGTTGACTTGGTAGTTCTATTAATGTCAGAATTTGACATTATCCTAGGGATGGATTGGTTGACTAAGTACAATGCCAACCTGAATTGCCCTATTAGGACGATTGTGTTTTCGATATCAGGATGTCTGATGATTAGATTTCAGTGTCAGCCGACGAGTGACATGTTTCTAGCGAGTAGTTTGGCTATAATTAGAAGTACGAGTATGGAACTCAAGATGGAACAGATTCCAACTGTACAAGACTTTCAGGATGTATTTCAGGATATTAAAGAACTTCCACCGAAAAGAGAAATAGACTTTTGTGTAGAACTAATACCTGGAACATTGCCGATATCTAAGACTCCATATAGGATGGCACCAACTGAGATGTTGGAACTGAAAAAGCAAGTCCAGGAACTTGAAGATCTAGGATTTGTTTATCCAAGTGCATCACCTTGGGGAGCACCAGTTCTATTTTTAAAGAAGAAGGAAGGGACACTTCGACTCTGCATAGACTACAGGGAGTTGAACAAGGTCACAATCAAGAATAGATATCCACTACCCCGGATAGACAACCTATTCGACCAGTTGCAAGGATCGAGGATTTTCTCTAAGATCGATTTACGTTCGGGATATCACCAATTGTTAGTTCGATGAGAGGATGTATCGAAGCTGAGTTCAGAATAAGGTAAGAACATTATGAGTTTCTGGTTATGCCTTTTGGATTGACAACGCACCAGCAGTATTCATTGACTTAATAAATAGAGTGTTCAGACCATATCTGGATAAATTCATTATAGTGTTTATTGACGACATACTGATCTACTCAAAGATGGAAGAAGATCACAAAGACCACTTGCAGATTGCTTTACAAACACTTTGAGATAGCAAGTTGTGTGCAAAGTTCAGCAAGTGTGAATTTTGGCTACGGGAAGTCAAATTCTTGGGACATGTCATATCTCAGGACGGTATTTCAGTAGACTCATCTAAGATCAATGCAGTCTTAAGCTAGAATAGACCAACCAATGCTAAGAAGTTAGAAGTTTCCTCGGCCTAGCAGGATATTACAGAAGATTTGTAGAAGGATTTTCCAAATTAGCAGGACCTTTGACGAATTTGTCGAGGAAGGAAATAAAGTACGAATGGGCAGACAAGCATGAGGGAGCATTCCAAGAGTTAAAGGAAAGATTGACTTCAGCACCAGTACTTATGATACCTAAGAGTGGAGAAATGTATGTGATCTATAGTGATGTATCGCACCAAGGACTTGGTTGTGTACTAATGCAAGATGGGAATGTTATTGCATATGGATCAAGACAGTTGAAGGTACATGAAAAGAATTACCCTACTCATGATCTGGAATTAGCAGCAATAGTATTTGCGTTAAAGATTTGGAGACACTATATCTATGGAGAGAAGTTTGATGTATTTTTCGATCATAAGAGTTTAAAGTATTTGCTCTCTCAGAAGAAGTTGAACATGCGACAACGAAGATAGATGGAGCTACTCAAAGACTATGACTTTTCGTTACAATACCATCCAGGTAAAACTAATGTTATGGCAGATGCTTTGAGTTGTAAACCTCGACTAGTAATCACTGTATTACAAATTCAAGAATGGAGAGCATTAGAAGTATTAGTTGAATTTGAGCTTCGGCCAGTTGAACCAATGGAAAGACAATATTTTGGATGCCTTATGGTACAACCAACTTTGATCAGTCCTATCATAGAAGCTCAATAGACAACTGAGGATTTAAAGTTATGGTTCGCGAAGATGTCAGCTAAGGAGCCAGAGATCTGGAGTATCAGTACAGACGGAGCCTTGTGATGTAAAGGTAAACTCTGTCTACTTGATGAAGAAAATCTCTGGAAAGAAATATTGGATGAAGCACATAAGTTACGGAAGACGATTCATCCGGGAGGTACGAAGATGTATAAGGATCTGAAGAGGAATTTCTGGTGGGAAGGAATGAAGAGAGAAATAGCCGAGTATGTATCTCAATGTCTTACTTGTAAGCAAGTAAAGGCAGAACATCAGAAACCACCTGGACTTCTACAGCCATTACCAATTCCTCAATGGAAACCACTTGGAACACATCACCATGGATTTCGTGGTAGGATTGCCAAAGTCACAGCAGAACCATGATGCTATTTGGGTAATCGTGGATCGACTTACAAAGATGGCACATTTTATTACCTACAGTATAATGTATTCAGTGGAACGTTTGAGCCAGATGTATCTGTAACACGTAGTACGGTTACACGGAGTACCTGTTTCTATTGTGCCAGATCAAGATTCGCGTTTTACCGTAGAATTTTGGAAGAGTCTCCAGACAACAATGGGAACAACATTAAACTTGAGTTCAGCCTTTCATCAGCAGACCGATGGTCAGAGTGAACGAGTTAATCAAGTAATGAAGGACATGTTATGTGCTTGTGTCATTGATTTTAAGAATTCTTGGGAGACACACTTACCTTTGATTGAGTTCGCCTATAACAATAGTTATCATTCGAGCATAGGAATGGAGCCATTTGAAGCTTTGTACGGAAGACCTTGCTATTTGCCGCTTTGTTGGACCGATGTTGGAGATACTCAACTTCTTGGACCAGAGATGGTATGAGAAACCAGTAAGAAGATCCAGATTGTATATGAGAAGATGAAGACAGCTCAGACCCGACACAAGAGTTATTCTGACAAGCGACACAAAGACTTGGAGTTTGTTGTTGGAGATCACGTGCTACTCAAGGTTTCACCTGTTCGAGGCATCGTCAGATTTGGTCAGAAGAGAGGTAAGTTATCATCGAGATTTATCGGACCATTCAAAATTTTTGAGCGCGTTGGGAAAGTTGCCTATCGACTTGCATTGCCGTCAAGATGTCAAGAGTACACAACATTTTCCACATCAGTATGCTAAGGAAGTGTGCCCATAACCCAGCGCATAAGATCAACTTTGAGGACATTGAAGTCAACGATAATGTTACATTCAATGAAGGAAGTGTTCACATTATAGATCGAGGGATCAAGAAGCTCAAGAACAAGGAGATTTCGCTTGTCAAGATTCAGTGGAAGCATCATGATGAAGGAGAAGCTTCATGGGAGCCAGAGTCAGAGATGCGTGAAAATTTTTCGTTTTTGTTTTAGCCTCATTTGCTTTTGATTTTGAGGACGAAATCTTTTGTTAAGTGGTGGCTGATGTAATACCCTGAATTTCTAGAGAGTACTAATATATAAAACTTTGTTCTGTATACTTGTATAAAGTTTTTCTTTCTTTTGGTGAAATTTGGTTTCCAATCGATTGAAAAGTTTCCCAATCAATTGACACTTTTCAGATACCAATCGATTGCCATTCTACCGACTAAAAGTAATGACATGGCAATTTCCCAATTGATTGCCATTTATGCCATTGATTGCCTTCAAATATTTGTTACCAATCGATTGCCATTTATGCCAATCGATTGGTATAAGCTAAGACAAGTTTTCTTCTTTTCTTGAGATTTAAACGTGTGGCACTCTCACCCCTCTATATAAATGTATTTATTTATGGCCTTGGCCCTATTTTACACTACTTTGAGAGAGAGAGAGAGAGAGAGAGAGACCTTGTGGATTTATATACACAAACACATATATCTTTATACACTCGCACACACACACTCATAGCTGGGAGAAGGAGAAGAAGAAGAGAAGGAGAAGAAGGAGAGAAAGAAGAGAAAGAGACAGAGAGAGATAGAGAAAGAGAGCTGGGTAGAGAAGAGAGAGAGAGAGAGAGCTTGGGTTTCAAAGCTCACGCAAGCTAACGCACCCTAAGTGAGTTCTTAACTCACTTGGTCCCTTTATTGGATGTATATACAAGTTTTTATGAAGCATGGATGTGTTAAATGCATGGTTTTGATGTTTATATATGCTGTTTTTACAATCTGCTGGTGAAGACGAAATGCCAATCGATTGGCATAATTACCAATCGATTACCATCAGTCTGGACCCGATCGATTGGATAAAATTCCAATCGATTGACATTACTTTTATCCCAATCGATTGCCATTGCTAGCAATCGATTGACATTACTTTTATCACAATCGATTGGACCTTTTACCAATCGATTGGTATGGGCAGAACATGGTTTCCTTTGCCTATTTATTTATTTATTTAGAGGTTCAATTGTTCGTTTCTCATTTTGGATGTCCGTTATGCGATTTTGGGCGGATCGGGGAAGTGTGACAACAAAGTTAAGTATGATTAAAGAACAATGGATAAAAGTAATAACGTGGGATACGTGTTGATTCATATGAGTTCGGTATCAGTTTTCTTTTAATCATAGTAGGCAGGCCACATTAGGAATTATCATGTGTCGACATTGGAACATAACTTGAGTAGGTTTGGTAAGTTCTGGGGAATGGTACATGGACGGACGTTTGGTCATAATATGCTCTTAAAAGCGGTGAGCTGGACCAACTAGTCCTAAGATAGACCGGATAATCTATGATATGCTCTTAAAAGCGGTGAGTTATGTAATATGCTCTTAAAAGCGATGAGCTGGGATGTCTGGTAGATAACACTGAGTCGTGGCAATAGATGATATGCCTTGTTCAAAATGTTGTGTCCCTGAAATGTGTTGAATAGGATACTTTGTCCTTAAAAGCTTGGGACGGACTGACATGGAGTCCATGACATGCGGTGAGCTGTGTAATATGCTCTTAAAAGCGATGGACGGAATAAGGGTATATCCCTAGGGTTAAACGATTGAGTCTATTCTTTCAGTCAGAATATGTTAATATCGATCTTTGAGTAACAAGACGATAAGGGTGGGTTTACGATGTTGAATAAAGAAACAAGTTATTATTATTAGTATAATAAGATGTAACTCGTGTTTTCATAAGCTTGTGTTTAGTTTAAATAACTGGTACCTTGTTAGTTTATACTCACTCAGCTCTCAGTAAGCTGACGGCCTTTTATTGCCTGGACTTTCCCTGTCCAGACTATCCTATACCTTATTTTACATGTGACGAAGTCTACAACGATAGTTCCTATCCAGGAGGAGAATACACCGAGGGTGGCCCTATTGTGTCACATTAAATTCGAATCATTTTTCTTGATTATGACAATTCGTTGAAATAGTCTCATTTAATTTATCATTTTCGTTGCTTATTAGAGGAGAACATTCAGGATCTACCAACTAAACTCGATGAACACTGTAATGCTAAAACTATAAAATTAAGAAAATGATTTAAGCCATCGTTATTCGTCCCTTAACCTTTTCATATACCTTTATCTACATTCAAGAACCTATTTCATGCCCAACCCCACATCGATTATATATTGCCAATCTAGTATGAAAATCTGAACTCCTAAATCTTATACCTTGACCTCAATGGACCCCATTGCACATCTAATATGATCAAACTGTTGAAGTATGGGAGGGAGTAGTTGTGGGAGTGGCCTCATAAAAAAAAGAGAGAAAAGGAAAGAAAGAAGGAGTAAGAAAAAAAATAAAATATGAAAATAGAGGATGGGTGGATTGTTAAAATAATAATAATAATAATAATAATAATTAGACTCCATCACATGCTAAAGATGCGTGATTCCTCCCCGTTCATTTCTATTCTACCATATAAAAAATCAAAAATTCAAAGTCTTAATGATTCTTAACAACTTAGTTTGAACATGAACGTGTAATTTGAATTATCGACGGTATTTCCCTTCTCTAGTAAGTAGTATCCTTTTTGCGAGACTATACACTCCAAATGTTCATCTTTAATAGAGTTATGCACGAAAGCATTAGTATCCTAAATTTCATTCCTATCAAAGCTTTCCTGCAATGTGCGATCATTTTTAACTAAGTCTCAGTGAGACGTCCTTTTATGAGTGTAAACCAATGTGAGATTTGAGTGGAAACTACAAGTTTTGGAAGTACAAAAGTCCAAACAACTCTAAATAAGGTTCGACGCATAGCTGTTAACTTCACACACACACGGATACATGACCACAATACATATGTTATATCTATCTTGGTAACATGAGGAGCATGTGGATTTCTGTCATGGTTTGATTGAGGTTTATATGCCTTTGTAGAGCAAAGTTAACAGTTGAATAGGAGGGAGTGTTTAAAAGTTTTTCTATATCCTTTTGAACTTAAATCTAAGAATTTTGTGGGTATATTCAATGCAAACCCTCACGAGACAACACTCGTCCACTAGGGGGAACCTAGGGGTTTAACGGCTTGTTGCAATTGCTAAATGCAACCGCGATTCCAGCAAAAGTGAGTTAGGTTATTTCTTTTTTTTTTTAGATTATCTTAATTGTAGTTTATTTTATTTTCTTTTTATCATTGTAGTATAGTTCCACCTGTCTTTATTATCGCCATATTGCTAGGGACTAGTAATAGGCTAGTTGGGGGTTGTGACAAGTGGGAGTATTTGCAAAATACAAATGCGCTAAAAAGAAGAAAATACATTGATTTTGTTTACAACTCCCTAGTATATCTGCACTTTGCATTATAATGCCAGTTTACTTACAATGTGACGAATCTATGATAAGTTGTGTTGTGTTAGCTGTTATTTATGCAGATTGCTGCGTTGCTGTGTGCTGGAATGAACAATAGAGAAACGATAAAGCTTGATTACAAGCAAGGAAATTAAAAGTTGAAATGTTGAGTTTGAACGGTCTAGGATCATTCGAGCGATCGAGCGTTCGATCGATCGAAGACAGTTAAAGCGGTCGAGGATTTCAGAAGTTCAAGCGATCGAATGATGTTAGATCGGTCGAACATTGCTTTTATCAGAACTTTTGTGCACACAACAGACGTATTTTGTAACCCTAGACTTAGGTTTTTCTATAAACATTAGTTGTATTCACGTCCATAAGGATGCCCAACTTTTGTTTTCACAGTTTCATATAGAGAGATAGAGGGTTTACATTGTTTTTGTAGGTTTCAAAGATTAATATCGGTTGTTCTTGAATTTTCAGTAAGTTTGATCTTAATGCAACATTGCAGGTTCTGTTATTTTGGCTTATTTATAATCTGTTTGTAGTTTCAAGCAGTATTGGTAGTAGTCATCATAGTATTGCATGCTAGATTATTGCTAAACCTCAAGTTTCCATAGTTTTTATGTTTAAATCACAAACAAACAAAACCTTATTGAATATTTACGTTAAAAATTATTCTGTGACACTCCAGACCATGTCTGAGTAGTCCTTGAGTTGGGAGATCATGATGAAACAGTGATCTCCAGCTTCTGCCATGCAGCAGTATAAAACCTGCATTCGATCGATCAAAGTTAGTTCGATCGATCGAAACAGAGATACAGTCAAGCGATTGAAGACATTTTGATCGATTGAGAGATGATGATGTTCGATCGATCAAAGGCGCGTTGATCGATCGAACACTCAGATTCTTGAGAAGGTTCCTTACAGTATTCCTAGACTTTCTATTTTTGAGATTTGTTATCAAACTGTCCCCAAATGCTTAGTTTGTCAAAACAGTTTCTAAACTTTATGCCTTAAGGCATTTTTCTTCAATAACTTTTGCAAACCATTTTGAATGCTAACACCATTCAGAGTGCAAGTCTTGACGATTGTTTTAAACCACTTTCATGTATTTTTAAATCAATTGTGGTGATATTGTCTCGGTCATCTAAGGACTGTTGAATCTTTATCTTTAGAAAATACGGAATATTGTAAATGGATGTACTCCATTGAGCTTCAATGTAACTGCATGGTAGATGGCTAGGTCACTGTGGATTTGTGTGATCCCAACGTTCCCCTTTATTAAAGTAAAAACCATTTTAAATATCACTTTAGTTAGTTAATTCATAGTTAATTTAGTTGCTTTACTTTTAGTAGTTGTTAATTGTGGAACTTTATGTTCTACATTCTATTTGAACATTGAATTTTCTTTTTCTTTTAGAGTTTAATGTAAGTAACTAGCTTCACACCTTCTCTGTGGGATCGACCGGGTCTTACCAGAATATTACTTAGACGTCTACCTACACTTGGGTATAGCACATAAGAGCACACAAAATATTTTCGTGTCAAAACTCAAACATCCGATCAATATAATCAGGATAAGGCTTTTGATAATGTGCTCTTGGTGAAGCCTTAAAAGTTGCACCAAATTGTTCTCTTAATTGATATTGTATTTGTTCTCTTACTATATAAACTACTTTATCCTTATTTAGACATAACCGTGGATTCGGCTGGACATTAGGATGAAACAAGTAACGTACCTCATTACCAGCAGGTTGATAACCTTGTCCCCCACCAAAGAATCCAGATTGATTTCTTTGACCTCTAATGATGAATTCAGGTTGATAGACTTGCCCCCCAGGCTGAGAACCAGGTTGATAAGTTTGCCCCCCAAGCAGAGAACCAGGTTGATAATGTTGCCCCCCGTCTTGAGAATCAGGTTGATAGTCAACAAAACCAGATTGACCACCAGTGAAACCAGGTTGATCTCCAGCAAAACCAGACTGAGCACCAACGTAAGTAGGCTGATCCCCAGTAAAACTAGACTGACCACCAGCGTAAGCAGGCTGATCCCCAGCAAAACCAAGTTGACAGTCAGGAAAACCATACTGACGACTAGGAAAACCGAAATTAGGCTAATTTCCAGCAAAATCAGGCCAATTTTTAGCAAAAGTAGTCAGCTTGACTTCCCACCAAGTAACACGAGGTTGATCAGCAACCAAATTGATATGCCCCCTTTCGAGACCAGGTTGATGATGACTTGAATTGGCAACAGGATTATAAGTGCCACTAATTGGTGTATTAGGCACATTCATGAAAATTGGTCTCTTTTCTTGAACTTGTGGCCTTCTAAGAATTTTTACTTGGCCATAATTCATTTATCGAGTTTCTTTTGGTTGGGCCATTTCTTCTTGTACGTTGAACTCCAGCGAAGATGATGGACCCAATTTCTCTACCATAAGATCCATTTGGCAATCAATACTCCTCGTAATTTGATCACCAATCTTTTGCATCAAATCTGTAACAGGCCTCATGATGGTGGTTTTTTGTTGAGAATTGGCTTCCAAGAAATTATGCAAAGCATAATCAACATTATAATGTATTGCAAACATAAAATCCTTAACAACTTGCGAGTCTGGATTATTGTCACTTCCAACATCCTTATTTCTTGAAAATCTTCCACATCGTGGCTTCCTTCAATGTTCTTGAATTTTTACCACTTCGAACATATTCATTTGAACCCTCGATCTCCTTTAAATTTTCATCGGTCTTAAGGCTAATTGCTTCTTTTTCCTTCAATTAGCTTCGAGTTTTCATCATTTCTTTTGAATGTGAATGAGATTTTTGACTTCCAATCCCACCAGGTGTGCCAAAAATTGTATGGCAGAGAATGTTCTTATGCGCAAGCATGCTAAGAAAATGTATTGTTTGCCAACAAACTTCCTCTAAGTGTGGATAAATTGATTAGGTGATTTGGAAAGTAGAGGAACAACACTTTCTTTTGGATTCTCGGCGCTTTGATAGAATCAAAGACTTTAAAATGTAACAGAAATCTCACCAAATAAGTAAATGCCCAAAAGACAATATTTTTTATTAAGCACAAGAACAGTTACAAGAGATTGGAGTGGTAATCGTGCCTCTAATTATAGAAACAAGAAGGGGAACACACGCTTTCTTACAGTTTTGGAGTAGCAAAGCTCGTCTCCAAATTACAACAAGAAGAAAAAAGGGATAACGCGCCTTCTCTTACGGATGTGGGAAGAACTACATTAAAATCTACTCCTAAAATAGGAAAAGGAAATGAAAGATAAAAGATAAAATGCTTAAAGCATGTAGTTTGTTTGATCGTTGATGATGACTTCTTCTTCATTATCTCTTGTATTTATAGGCAACATGGTGAATTCAATTAACTGCATAACTGTCACTGCATTTTAGACTGATCACTACATTCCAAACTAATCACTGTATAACTGTCACTGCATTTCAGACTAATGACGCCACTTCAGACTGATGACGTGACTGATGAACATGATGTGGTTATTTAGAGATAATAACCTCTTATATTACTACCCCATGATGTGGCAGTTCATGGGTGGTTATTTCCCACTAAGCCATTTAAATAATGGCCATGTGTTAATATAACTCCACTACTTTGTAACTTCCATTCTCCACTACCTTATAACTGCCATTCTCCACTAAATAGTAGTTTTTCTACTCCTTTATAACTATTTTAACACATGTGGTAGATTTTGTATGCATGTGTGGCAAACATAGGCCCTTGGCGGTTATTTACCATCATCCTGACTTATTCCAATGACTAACTGCCATCATCCTGAGTTCAAACCCATCATCCTGGCCAACTACAAAAATAACCATATGGCATGTTCTCCTCTTATGGCCATATCTTGTGGGCCCATACCATGTAGTTTATTTTGTGGTGTAAACACCAAGGCCATAGCAGTAGCTGGGGGATTTATCGAGGTGGTCGTTGACACCGTTGAACCAGCATTGGATGTCGATGAGCTAATGGTTGAGGATTGGGATATTGGAGTTGTGGTAAGAGGTCTCACTGCATATGTGGAGGATGATCCACCAGAGGAGCATGACGTTGTATTCGAGGACGAGGAACCACTAGCTGGATCAGATGGTGATGACTTTTGAGTTAGGATCTGTAGTATTTTTTATTTTGCTAGTATATATCAGGATATGTTGTCCACTTTACTTTTGAGGATTTAAGGGATATCTATTGACCATAGCTCTTTTGTATAGTTAGCAGCCACCGATAGTGGCATTGTAAATAGCTGACCTTAGTACTTGTATTAGGTTATATCCCACGTGGTACATAATTTGAATATTGTGTACTCTACGGTACATCTTTTGATATATATATATATATATGCAAGTATCCTTTTTGAGATATCTACAATGTGATTCTGATTGATTCCATTATGAGCTTATAATTTAGAACTGATAGTTCATCTCATGTATGTCCTTTGCTTGATCTCTATTTCTTTGAGAAGATGGTCAGCTAATCGATAGGTCTTTTTTGAAGGTACACAGCACACAAGATCATTATGGTGGGATCTAGGAGAAATCCACCACGTCTAGGAGCACCTATACCAGAGGGTATGGACCTGTCAGGTGTTTTTGAAGTTTTCATGCAGAGGATGGAGCATGTTAGAGACACCTACAACCATTCTACTCACCAACGACTTGTCCAACACCCTATCGTATTGTCACGCCCTGGAGTATCAGAAATTAGGAAGAAATAAAATTTTCCTTTATGGGTTCATAAGCTATGACAAGTTACAATAACTAATTCTCCACAACACACTAGATAATAAAAAGAATAACTTAAGCAGAAGCGTATACACATCAAAAGGTGACTACCTATTACATCAGAGTTTGTAGTTTCAAAAGGCAAAAAAAACTTAAGAGATTAAGGAGTTGAACGCCATTTACATCTTTATATATAAGGACAAGAGAAGGAGTAAGATCGTTGAAGTAAGGTGTGTGATGCCAATTTGCAACTTAGCATAAATGGACAAAAATCTATAAAGAATTACTAAGTCTTCTCTCTTGAACCATGCCTCTAACTGGCGTAGCCATGATCTTCATGGTTGTAAGCTTCCCCATCGAAGGCTTCCTCTTCATAAACTTTTTTTGGGTAATGCTCCTCTTGGTAGTCATATCCTGTAAAGTCTAGACGTGGGAATTTCCATGGCGTAGTATGCCGTTAGCTTTAATAAAAGCTAAGTGAGCGAACTAACCGAATACTCCTAATATAAAATACATATCCAAAAGTACAAATCAACTAGTTATGATGGTTGAATGAATTATAATGAGACCATGCATGAACTATGCATCATCGATATACTCGACTTCACTTGACTTAATATCCGAATCAATTGACCTTGTTACATTACCAGTGTATTGCCATTGGCTTAGAGTGACTCCCAGTGGGTCGAGCTATGGTTACTTTACTATCGTTGTTTGCCTCTCTGTGGCCATAGTAGTAATCTTGCTTTACAAGCTAACCATGTACTCTAGGTCCCCGGGATATTGTCTTATGAATATCATCGCCGATTTGCGAAACGGTTACTTTACTATCGTTGGTCGTAGTGACTGCAATACTAATCTCGTCTTACAGGCTAACTGTGTTTATTCATTTCACGATTTATTCATATCAGCATCATTACTTTGCTATTATGTTTGCCTCTCCGTGGTCATAGTAGTAATCATCACCAACATGCGATCTTGTAATTCTATTTGAAAGTACTGGCTCACTACCTCTCAACTTCAGCACCTCCATGATCGACTACACATATTTCCAAACGCATACAGACTTGGTCTCCACGATCGTCTGACTCTATACCCGTACACGACAACTTGACATTATGACACCAACTTTTACGTAAGGTGTATCATACGTTATTCACAAGGTACAAGTTAATTAAACATGGACTATTCATGAAATATAGTACGGGCCCCAAGCTCGTAGTACAATATGTTAAAGCATGGTGTTAATCAGACTAATAGTTATAATAAACTGAAATAATAATAATAACAATTATTATAATTGATATAAAGAGTGTTTGTGAGGGAGAGTTCTTGCAAATTTTACATATGCACATACATTCTTCACTTGCATGTCATGATCTATGCTTATGATCATCTTGGTTCCTGCACTTTTGGTGTCCTAGTTCCTTGAAGTTCTATAGCTATAATGTTGGGGTTCTCCTCAAGTTTTGGTAGTCCTAAGCTCAAGATCATCATCCACACACCATCTTCATCATCTTTTTCAACAAAATCCTCATCCATTTCATTTTTATTCCATTGTGAGTATTATAACTCATATACAATGTTGATATATACACATATAATCTATAAAATTGAGTTGCATGTGTTTGATTTAGCATAATCTAGCTTTAGATCTTCATGATCATCATCTATTCCTCAAGTTTACTTAAGTATTCAAGATCCAGTTGGTTTTGATCCTTTGTAAGTAATATAATTCATGTATAATGTGTATATGAACATGTTTAATATGTTAATTGAGCATGTGAGTTTAAAGTTGAGTTTTCATAAATTGAGTTTCAAATTCGTAATTATATTTCAAAGAAAAATAGTCTACTAGAAATTTGCTGAGTACGAGTGCTCGAGCAAGCCCTAGCGCTCAGTCCGGAGCGCTCGAGTGGTCTGCTCGCTCGAGTCTGGCAGTGTTTGGAAAATTATTTTGTTTCATGACAAATCTAATATGGGCTATGCTAGTAATGAGGTCGTTAGGCAGATGTCAATTAGCCGCTGGGCACGATGACAAGAGATAGATGTCAATTAGCCATTTGGGCATGATGACAAGATGGTAATCCATGACCAAAAAGCGGCGATATTCCAGGCCAACGGCACTCGTGCCGGATGCATGCAAAGAGTCATGTTTGTGAAAGATTGGGCATCTAGTCCAAAGATTGGATTGGAAATTCAAAGAGTCGAGAGTAAAGATTGAACCTATGGTTCAAAGCGAAGTATCCAAGTTAGTATGGATTGGGCTGTAGTCCCAAAGTGATCAATCGGTTGATGTCAGTTGTGTTTCAAAGATTCGAGTTCTATCATCGAGAACATTCCCCTAACGAACGCATTTTTTTGTAAGATTTAAAATAATCGAGACTTAAAGACATGTTTTTTATTAAAGAAGAGAAAATGGAACTTTTTACTTTCATAACAGATTAACCAATGCTTTCTAAGCCAGTTTAGTAAAGTAGGTTTACTCACTCAGCTTGTAGTAAAGCTGATGACTTTCATGTCTTGGACAATCAAACATCCAAATCTTGTAGAGGCCGATTACCCAAACGAGGAATACGCCGAGAAAAGGCTTTGGGTTTGCGAGCTAGTTGCCAAAAGTGAAGACTTTTGTTCATATGTCTTTTGTTAGTTGTTAAGGCACTAGATGCCGATCTTTTAATATGTTGTAGGACTTTACGCCCAGGATGTTGTAATCTTTCCTTTCAGTTCTGTGGGTTGTAATAATGGTCTTATGACTCTAATTGTTAATATTATGTAAGCCAAGAATCACCCTGCTTATTATTGCTACTTTTGTTAACTATTTGCTGCTTTTATCTTGGTTCTTTCTTGTATGGATAAGCACGCGATCCTTAAACCAGTCACGTATCTATGGACCCATAAAGGAGATTAGAATTTTCCCTATTTTTGGCTTACTCTGGGGCGTGACACCAAGGCCCCCAAGATTTCTGGCCGTTACTGCCCAAATTCTAGTGAAGAATATAATTCTCAATCGATTGAATTGGATTCAATCAATTGAACAAGCACCAATAGATTGAAAAATATTTCAATCCATTAAAAATGACTATGCACCCAATCGATTAAAAATGACTTCAATTGAATGAGACCACTGGCATCCCAATTGATTGAGAATGACTTTAGTTGATTGGTTGTTTAATATATGTTGCTTGATTGTTTAAATATCAATGCATGCTTCCTATATGCGATATTGTTGAATGTAGAGACAAATGGAATGAGACAATGACGATAGTATTGTGTCCCACCCTGGCATAGCAAAGTAGGGAAAAAATTTAAATTCCACCTTTAGACCCGTGGATACGTGACTGGTTTGAGGATCGCGTGCTTGTCCATACAAGAAAGAACCAAGATGAAAGCAATAAACAATAAACGGAAGCAACATAATAAGGGTGGTGATTCTAGGCATACATAATATTAAATATCATCAGAGTCTTAAATCCAATATTACAACCCACAGAAAAGAAAAAGGAAGATAATAACATCCTGAGCGTAAAGCCCTACAACATAATAATAAGATCAGCATTTACGACTACTAACAAAAGATAAGTAAACAAAAGTCTTCTCTTTCGCCAGCTAGCTTGCGAACCCGTAACATTCCTCAACATACTCCTCGTCTGGGTAGTCAGCCTCTGCAAGACCTAGACGTTTGATTGTGCAGGACATGAAATTCTTCACCTTTACTGCAAACTGAGTGAGTAAACTTACTACACTGAACAGGCTTAGGAAACACTTGTTAATCCGATAAGGAAGTAAAACGTTCCTTTTTCTGTATACTTTTATGAAAACATGCCTTTAACTCCCGATTATTCTAATCTCGAGGTAATGCGTATTTTTAGGAAACGTTCAATGATAAAAAAATACCCAGATCTTTTAAAACACAACTAACATTGATTGACTGATCGCTTTGGTCCATCGGTCCAATCTTTACAAACTCAACACTTTACTTTGAACCACAGGTTCAATCTTTACAACTTGACTCTTTGGATCACCAATCCAATCTTTGGACTACGTGCCCAATATTTCTCAAACATGACTCTTGTATGCATCCAGCCCGAATGCCGTTGGCCTAGAATATCGCCGTTTTCCGGTCATGGGTTTCCATCTTGTCATCGAGCCCAACGGCAAATTGACATCTATTCTCTTGTCATCGTGCCCAACGGCTTGACATCTACCTTACGGCCTCATTACTTGGTAATCCCAATCTTATTCTATTCGGCCTTGGTTAATTCATCATCTTGCTCAAACTGGCCACTTACTTGATGTTAGCCCATCGGCTATTAACCGTCTCAATAACTGAACCAAACTCTTTACACTTTCTCGAATTTACCAAACAAACGCGCAAAACACAAGAGACTAGACCGAAGGTTAGAATCTTGTTATTAACGTTATTGCATCTTCTGCACTATTGACAATTAACGCGTAAGGTACAAGTCGTTAAAGCACATTATTCTCTAAGTCGTGTACTTAAGTACATCACATTACTGTTCTCGAAGTTCTCACATATGGTCCATATGAGCTTTATAAGTCTGTTGCATTACTAGGTTAAGAAAACATAACCTCTTCTTTACGAAAGTCAACGATTACTAAAGTACTACTAGATTAGCATAAGGAGCAGCTCACAGTAAGTACACGCAAGCATATATTTATCAAGTACAACCTAAGGTACAACTATCATAGCTCATGGTACAACCAATCTTAGCTTAACTCATTATATATATTATAATCTATTCTTACAAATACTACCAAGCCTGAGCGCTCACCCCTCTTGAGCGCTCACACCTGGCCCGTTCATCAGGCTCAAGGGCTCGCAATTGGTTCGAGCGCTCGGGTTAAGCAGTTCAAAATAGTAACAGTTTTAGCAGCACATTATAAGCTTCAAATCGCAATGCATGTTACATACATGGTCTTAGATCATCCATATAACTTAAAACAAAGATGTATATGAGTGAGTATGAAGGGTCACCAAGATCTAGATGGTCTAGATGATCAAATATAATGAAAATGTGTGTATATGTACTTAAACTTCAAGAATTACTCAAATATCATCTTTGATCTTCATGCATGTCATATGCATGAGTCTTGTCACGCCCCGGAGTGGCAAAATAGGGACTCCACTTTTGGATCCGTGGACACGTGACTAGTTGATTTACCATCTTGTCCTTTCTAACTCCGCATATGAATTCATAAGGGAAATACTAAAGCATAAACATAACTTAATCTGACCTAAAACATAATTACAGTAGCAAAAATTTAACAATTTACAATTACTTTGAACTTATTACATAAGGCCATACTAAACTTATACATAAGCTTAAACACTGAAAAAAAATTATATATCTTCCAATTTCCAACTCGGCTCGATCCTTCCTTAGCTCCTCAGTTTTGCATCATGTGCTCACCTCTCCGTCTAAGCAAAACCTGCAACACTCTGGACATGGGAATGTTCAGGACGTAATATGTCGTCAGCTTGGGAAAAAAGCTGAGTGAGTAACATAACCGCACAATAATCTATAATACAAAACATCTCTCGGCTCACGTCATAGTTTAGTATCTTAAGATACGGTTAGTCTCTTATCAAATGATGCATTCTTTCACGGGCATAGCAAAGGTCTTAACTAAAACATGTAAGCAGTAACACATAACTCAACATTTCTTTCATAGAATACATTCTCCTTATCAATATAATGTCCATGCATTTTGATATTGACTCAAGCTACAAAACTACAATTTTGCTCGACTAGGTATTCGAACAAAATACAACCATCAAACATGACTCATCTCAATAGCTCGGAATGTTACTTCAATCCACTACCAGTGTCCAACGCAAAGTCCCAGCTCTAGACAACAAACACCAGAGAGTCTAACACCATTCACCAACTAAACCACCTTTTTCTAATCGAACCACTTCTCACTAACCAAACCAATTCTCACCTTCACATCGTAGCCCACCTTAGCTCAGTCGTGACCCACAAAAACCTTAGGCTACACTAAAGCCTAAGTACCTAAGGTCGCCAAGCCCAGAGCTCACCTCAGCTCGGTCATGACCCACAAAAAAACGTTAGGCTACAATAAAGCCTAAGTACCTGAGGTCACCAAGACTAGAGCTCACCTCAGCTTGGTCGTGACCCACAAAAACTTAGGCTACAATAAAGCCTAAATACCTGAGGTCTCCAAGACCATAGCTTACCTCAGCTCGGTGAAACTGACAATAATTTTGATAAAATGTACAGAATCTCAACTATGACAATTGGGAGAAATAGGGAAGTAAAACCTTATATTATTCTAAAACTAAAAGGAAGAAATAGAGTTACAAGCCAACACAAGGCAAAGTTACCTTAACGACCTACCTCATATACTAAGTCATCAATAGTATTTTCTAAATCTGCTATTATCTCCTCCAAAAACTCCACTCTCTCCCCAAGACTAACCATGTCTTCCTTTAACCTCTTTATCTCCTCCTTATGGAGGGTGCCCTATCTCTTGAGCATGGCCTCAGAGCTCTGGCCGACCTCAAATCCACCAGCTCTATAGGGAGAAGAAGAATCTTCGTCGAGTTGGGCCCTTTATATAAAGTCCGCGACAGGTGAAGGAGAGCCAGAATCCTCTCAACCTGGACTGTCAGTGATCAAAATAAGCTCTCCCTCTCTGGGACCTCGGCCTCTGTTTCGAAGGCCTAAAGTCCAACACAGGCTGAAGTACGAATTGGTGCTGAAGGGATAGTGGTCCTCATACTGAGGTCGCAATGGCCTCCACTGGAAAGCGGATCTATCCTCTGGGCTTAATAAAATCTTTGAATTCAAGCTAAGCTGTGTACACCCTACCCTACGGATTGAATCCTCATTAACTTGAGGAGCTTTCATCAAATTGCTGATAGTTTCTTTAGTTTTTAGAGGATTAAAGACCTTTGGAGGGAAATTGCCGCCTTCTACGATCCACTAGCCAAAAGCTACCAGTAGAGGGTAAGTTTTCCAATTCTTATTCCCAAAGTTCTTGATTCCAGCCACCAGGTTTGTACCACGGGGTCCTACCTTGAAGTATGGGGCCCCACGGTGAACATTGAACGTATAGCAATAAATGAGCTCCCTAGGTCCCAAGAATATGTTCAGACGCTCATAAATTTCTCCAATCCCAATGACCAAACGAACCACGTTTGGCCGAAAAACTTCTAAGGGAAGGCAGAGCGAGGTAAAAAAGCATAATACAAGTGGGGTCAGGGAAAACTTTAGACCCAACACCTCTAACATATAGTTTCTTATTACAAGAGAATCGACAGGAATCTCCTCTCCTTTAACAAGAGGACGGACATCGACATCCATCAGAACCCGGTTAGAGTCCTTCGAAGCGACGATGTCCTTGGCGGTTCAGAAATTGAATTGAGAAGACATGGCTAGCAGAGAAAGAAGGGACCAAAATAATTTCTTGAAGAGAACAGATTCTAAAAACACTGTATTCAGAAAACCTCCAATGAAGTGGTAAATAAAGGGAAGCAATTCGAAATGGATGCAATAGATTTCGAGAATCTGAAGTTAATATTTCAAATTTTGGAATGTGGCGCATTAATTAGGGATTAAACTTCAAATGACTATTCAGTTAATTTCAATATACCACGTATAGCATATCCCGTTGGAAGATACGCATCATTAATGTCTAATTTTATGAGATATGGGGCTCAGACAAGCATTTAGAGATGCACTAATAAATAAAACAAAGTGTACTCTAGAAACATCCGAGCTTGAATGATTCAACACATTGAAATAATGTCCATATTAATTACACTAATGAGTATATCGTTCTTTAAATTGCTACAGTAAGTATGCAAAATACACCCAGGAGGGATAAATCACTTGGGAGCAGATAATTTTGGCAAGATGAGATGGAGCTTTTAGCCTAATTGCTGATAGAACTGAAATCAAATTAAAAAGCTGTCAACTCACCTCATAACCAACTATCTCCTCCATATACGAGTGAATGGTGTTCTGCCACCCAATCCAACGTCCATCGGTTTTTGGATGGTCGATTGCTGCAACGTCGCTTCTTTAATAACAAACACGACTACCCCTACCTGGTATAGTCACGTATTTATGTCTAAACCTAGGCTACAGACATTGATTAAGGTAATTAACTTGTGCCATTTCCAAGAGAGTAGACACCCACAATTCTATACCACCGCTGCAAATGCATCAGTAAAGAATGATGTTTATGAAACAGAGCCCCCAAGCCCCGAGTGATGATGCAAGAAATGAAATACTCTCAAGGATAAACTAGAGCATTTCGAGTAATCCAATTTCCTCGTCTCTCACCAGAGAGTTTTATTTTTATTTTTTGCTAAAGTTCACGAGAGAATATTTATTTTTATCAAAAGTCTTGTCGATCCAAGGAATCTTCCATAGCTAGGAGAGAGGGGAGAGAGGCTCAACAGAACCCATAATAAGGAAGGTCAAAACCTCCCCAAAGCAAGGTCTGGAGAATGCTCTTCCTATTGTCTACAACGCATGAACTTATAAGAAGGGAATACCAATGGTCTTAATAAAAGCTGGCAGTGACAGAATATTAAACTACTATTCATGTGGAAATTGCAAATCTGATAAAGGAAAAAGACTAAGTAATGAGAAATTTAATTTGATAGCACTATCCAAGCTGGCATAATGTCAGAAGGGGTAGGACATTCATGTAGCTCTCCAGAAAAGTAACTTCGAATCCTTGCCATACATGCGCCATCGCAGAAAATCAATGATGGCGGAAGGTGATAAGGTCATGATTAAGTGCACCGGTAATACACTCTATGAGGCTTTGAGGAAAATATAAAGCAGAAGGTTATCAAGGGAAATGCTAAATGTTGTTACATCATAGTAAGTTGTCAAAAGGGAACATTTTCTATTAGCAGGTATTTATTACAAATATAATTATTACAAAAACTGATGAGGATAAGGCTAAAAGCATATGATCTTCAGCGGTTCTGATCTTCAGCACAGAGCTCAGATTCTTCACCGATCCTCTCCTCATTCTCGGGATCTCTATCCTCTTCCATTTCTAACTCTTGAGAGGGGTCGATGAGCTTAATATCCACCTCGAGCATGTTCCTGAGAAGACGCTGCCGAACTACTTCCCAACAAGCAGCATGGCCCTTCTCAACAAAGCTTTCAATGGAACTTTCCATCACCTCCTCCCTCTATCGAATCTGATCCTGTGTCTCTTGCCGTAGCTGATTTTTCAACTTATCAAGCTTGACAGATTGCGCTCTCTCCAAATTTTCCTCCAGATTCTTCAGTTCGCCGAGGTGCTTCTCCTTAAGGCCCTCAACTTTAGAGTTCGCCTTGCCGAGATCAATCTCTAAAGACTGAACCGATCTAGAGCCTCATTCAGAGTACTTTTTAAGGAGTCGACCTAAGTAGTTGCCTTGGTAAGAGCTTCGGTCGAGAAAACAATGGTGGTTTCAGCTAAGTGTAGGTCGCGGAGCAGTTCCTCCTGGCGGATCTCCAAGGAAGACCTCTGTTGCACTTCGGCTGCAACCTGTTCATGGAGAGAGGGAGAGGAATATGATGTAGACCCCAGCTCGGCTCCCAGGTGCATGGCTTTGGCGAGGTGGACCATTATTAGGGCTGCTCAAAATCCACCCGTCCACCCGACTTACCCGTAGCCTTATTTTTGGTTTTTAAACAATGTGGGTGGAGTCACGGATCTTGGGGGTTGAATACTCGACAGATTCAGGTGGTGTCACGAGTCTAGCGGATGAAAACCCGATTCATCCGACCCGACTCGAAACACACTTAATTTTTTTTAAATATATATAATATGCTTAAATCAGTATATGTATTATGTATTATATAGTCTTTAAAAAATATGTATACATATGTAACATACTTATATCAATATATGTATTATGTATTATATAGTCTTTAAAATGCATATATGTTATATGCTTATATCAATATAATATATATATATATATCACTATTGGAGATATAATAACATTAAAACCATCAAACTAGCACATGACTATGTTTTTATTTTTTCTTTGGTCAGAGCTTTGGTTAGCACATGATTATGTAGACAAAGCCATTCAAAGCAAAAATAAATAAATAAAATGTAGACAAAGTCATGTGTAAAGTAAATATTTGATTGAGACAAATGAGACAGTCGGGTTTCACCCGACTCGACCCAACTCACCCGACCACCCGATGAGTCGGATGCACCCGACAAAATGAGTGGATGATGGGTGGCAAGAGGGAAAACCCGACTATGTCCGAATGGCTGAGCGGGTGAGGGCCAAACCCGACTCACCCGACTCGTGAGCACCGCTAACCATCATAGAATTGGTAATCCCCACTGGGGTTCGGTCTACCATTGAGATCTTATCTATATTGGGTATCTTCCCTCTCACATACAAATACAATATAGATAGAGATAGCAAGCGAGAGAGAGAGAAGAAGATGATCCATGTAGGTCGAAAGTAAGAAGACGACGATCAGGAAGAGGAAGTTGTGCCTGAAGAGATGACGAATGGCAGCAATCCAAGCGTGACTCCGACCACCGAAGCGCAGCGGTGACGCACCAACTTCTATTCGTCAATCATTTTTATGTCAAAATTTATGAATTGACTTTAAGTTATTGAATTATATATGCAACCAAATCCTCTATGAGTAGGATGAGAAGAAAGTAGATAGTGTTAGTTTCAGTGTACCGAAGGAAGTTGTCGCAAAAGGAGTTGTTAGTAAATATCCATTGAAAGAAGTATGGGGAACATCTTTGGAGATAGACTTTTAGGAAGTATATGTTGAAGAGATATATGTGCCTGAAGAGCGTTTGATAAGACATTGTGAAAATAAGTACACATTTGGAGATACTCTTAAACAAAAAAGGATTACATGGCATTGTCTAGATGTACTCCCTTCATTATCATTTATGTTTGCATATGTTACTTTATTTACTAATTAAAATTCATTATTCTTTAAATTTGTTTGTTTTTTCTTTTTGCTTTTTTTGTAAGTCATGATTGATGATCCGGAGGAATAAATTTGGCGCCTGCTATAGATGCAGATGAACATCCTTTCTATTTCGTATTGAAAGTGAGATCAATTTGCTCCAAATTCTAGCAAATGGTTATTATAAATAAGCATACGGTAAAACCATGGTTGGAATTTTTTTTCCTTTTATATATGTGATGGATGGATAGTTACTTGTAACTTCTTTCTTTCCTTTTTTTTTTTTTTTGGGCATTTTCATTTATATTTGCACATACTTTGAATTTTCATTAATTCAGAATTGAATATTTTAACAGATACTTTACATGGTTATTAGGCTTAGTTTGACCTCCACGTGGTGCTTCTTCTTTTTTAAAACACAATTTCATATTCATTTATTTAGTAACTAGTTTATGAGCTTTGCAAAAATCGAACTACGGGCTTTTTTGGAGAGAGCTTTTAAAAGCTCTAGAATGGAGTTTTTAAAAGCTCAAAGTTGTTTTTTGGTTTCATGATGTCTTTTTGAAGAATAGTGTGTCACTTGTATAAAATTATCAAAGAACTTAGTAATAAATTTCATACGCTCCTTTTAAAAATGTGGGGGTCAAACTAAGCCTTAGTGTGAAAGTGATTTATTTATGAGATTCAGTTTATTGCTAGAGGTTTTTTATATTGCAATTTTGTGTACACTATGTTCATTTGATGTAATTCGTTATCAAGCCAGAAATATACTTTATTAGTAGTATTAATATGCTTGTCAAGCGATCCATGATTAGTGGTGCAATGTATTTAAGTTTAGTTAGATTATACAGGTTTAAGTAAGACTAAAAAGTGGAAGAATAACTATCTATACAAAAACTAATTAAACCGGTTTTTTATAAATGGTGAATAAAATTGGATGTTATTCTGCTCACTATCAACTGTCGGAATAGCATTTGCCATGCTAGATAGATTGTCGGGATAAAGCAAGTAACCATCGGAATAAAATTTTGTGCACACTTGATGAACTGTCTAAGATAAGAGTATATCCACACTATAACTACTGTTGAATAAATTATTTTCACACTTGATGAACTGTCGAAAATAAGTGCATTACCTACACTTTACCTACCGTCGAAATAAAATTATCTCCGCACTTGTAACCCGCCGAGTATTTTATTTTTTAGGTCTCTAAATTTTCGTTGAGAATAGTTTTTTCCGACACTTAATTTTGGTGGATAACAAGGGTTGCCAATATCATTTGTCTCTATACTACCAAAACTGTTAGAAATAGCGTCGGGAAAATTTCCGGCGGTTTGCACAACCGCCAAAAAGTATTTACCATGCACTCTTTTTTCTCGATCAATTATTGTACCGCCAGAAAAAGCGTCGAAAAAAGTTTTTGCGACGCTTTTTGCTTATTTTCGACACTTTTTTTGCATGAAAAAGAGCATTTTTCTTGTAGTGTTTGGCAGAATAGTGGAACTATAGCTTGTGGAATGTCTAAGTTTTCTATGTAAACGGCTCAGTGTGTCGTTTAAGGATAAAACTGCTTAGATAATGCTATTTGAAGTGAAACGGTGAGCTATTTGAAAAACAATTGGTAAGGAGCAAAACGTTTGGTGTGAAACGCTTCACTCAACAATTGTTGAATCTCTGTTACCATGAAACAGCCCACCAAGAGCCGTTTGAATATTTGTTGAATTTTGTTGCCATGAAATGGCCCACCAAGCAAAGTTTGGCCAAGAAACACTATGACATGTGAAAGCTCACAGAAATGGTACCACAACTTGTCCTAAGTTCCATCCCACCATTGCAGATGCTATTAGAAGGTGACTCGTCTGTGGATGGCTTATATGTAAGAAGTGTACAAAACTGAGAGAGCTGTCCACTTTAAGAGCAATGTGCTCAAAGTATACAACTAAATAATACTTCTTGTGTCTGCACTAAATCGATCTACTTCTCTGCCAATCTAAGATTTCCATGTCCCCATTCCCTACTTAATTATGCAGTTATGCCGATCTACTTCTCTGCCAATCTAAGATTTCCATGTCCCCATTCCCTACTTAATTATGTAGTTATGCCTATATAAATGCTCTTTATATCTCTCTTCCTTCCTCGTGCCCCATATGTGATATGCTTGAGATAAACATTAAATATGGCTCGTGCGCGCAAGATGTAATGTTACCACCAAAACTTGGTCAGACGATCGACTGCAAGGTATTTTTAGATTTATGTATCCAAAATATGCATAGATGAATCTATGATATGCACATTGTGGGGTCAATGTAATATGATTCTCACAACGGATTTGCGAGGCACTCTCAAATACCTATCAGTATGGATTTAATAACTTGGTGCACACACTTGTACTAGAACGTACAATAAGTTCCGTCTCCTCCATACAATTTGGAGGGGAATTCTAACATGTGCCTAAGGCTTGGGGTAGTTGGTTCCGATCAACTGGGATAGGACCTCACTCCTCATCTCTATACAATATTATACAAGACAAGATCAATCATATGCATGTTTTTGCGGTCTCTTTTTCCTGCTTAACCATACATGTTCACCCAAACACAACCATGAACTACAAAATAAATTGAACGAGAGACCAATAGTGAATCAATAAAAAGGTCTTAATCAACAATATTCAACTTAAAGTTTTAGTTGTAAAAATTCAATATGCATATGTAGTTATATGCATAACAAAAAAATAAAATAAAAATTAAGTGCTTCTTGCTAGGACATATATAATACTTCCTTAATTACTAGACCAAAACAAGGCTCTCCATGTAGGGAAAGAATTGACAATTCCAAGTTCCAATCTGATAACTAGGGAATTTTTTGATTTCTTTTGTATGAGGATCGTATAAAAACCAATGGCTGGAGCTACGGTGAGAAGGAGTGAAGATAATCTCACCGTTAATCCAAAATCCCAACGGTCTTGCAACTCTTGATAAGGGTCCGATAACAAATTGCTTTGTCCAACACTCCTTTGCAGCACCATTGTCATTTAGCACCCAAATGTCAAAGGAAGTACTTTCAAATTCTCCAAAACAAACAAAATAAAAAATGGCAAGGTTTTCTCTGAAAGTAGAGAGACATTCCCATGATCCCTGAGGATCAGAAGAAGGCAATAGTATCTGCCTGAATATCTCATTACCCACATCAAATGCAATCACACACTTACGAGACAGAGACTCAAATGTGCCTCTATATTCCGTACGTCCCATCCAATGCAAAGATCCGTTCGCCACCACTGAAATCATCATTTCAAGAGCCATCTTTCGATCAATTGAAGTACATGGTACATCCACTTGTTTAAGTTTCCTCCAAGAATTAGTACTCAACTTGAATATATCAACAATGGCTGGTCCATATATCCCGGAACTTCTATTCTCTCGAAACTTAATTCTCACCTGGTGGAAAATATAGGTCATTTTAGATAGAAACTAAAATAACTAAAATTAGATATGTCACAAAATGAATGCAAGTATGTGTTTAAACCATAAGCGGACACTAGCAAAAATGAGGGGGTCATGACGATCTCTTTGATGGTCCCGAATTCAAGGAACTTAATTTTATAGAGATTGTCTGTCATGATGCGGTAATAGAAAGCAAGTAGAACACTATCTTCTTCTTCATCTTTTTTTTTTTCCTATTCTTGTAGTGGTTTAGGGTGTTTTTGATAAAATTGAAAATTAAGTGCTGAAAATTATGTGCTAGATGTAATTAGATTGTTTGATAATACTAGCATGAAAACATTGAAATCTTAAAAGATTACAATTTTATCTATGTTGGTCACCATTTTATTTAGATAGCATTCAAAAAACAAAACATTGTACCCATGTCTCAAAATATTGACTCATATGGTTTGAACATTTCAAAACATTTAAGCAATAGTATTTTTTTTTTTAACCTCTCAAAGTACCAAAGTTGTACCCAAGTCACAAAATATTGCACCGAGTGTTTAGATTCAAGCTAACATGCATGTCAACACAATATACTGAAAATAATGTAATTAAATTGTTTGATAATGCTAATAATAACACTAAAACCTGAAAAATATTACAATTTTTTCCATGTTACACATTTATTAGACACCATGAAAAAAAATAGAACATTGCACCCATATCTCAAAATATAGTACCACAGGTCACAAAACATTTCAACAATGTCTCAAAATATTGTATCTAGGTCACAAAAACATTGCACTCATATCTCAAAACATTGTACCAATTGTCGTTTGATCATTTCGAATTTATTACTATTTTTTCTATCTCAAAGATTGTACCGAAATTGTACCCAAGTCACAAAATATTACACCCGGTGCTTTGATCATCTCAAAACACTTTGGCATAATGATTTTCTTATAAGTCTCAAAACATTGCACCCAAGTATTTGAAGCTAACATGTCAGCACAAAATGCTGAAAATAACACATGGCCAAACAAAGACTCACACAATAGAATGCCAAGGGTTGCTTTTTTTGGCTTACATTTTTCAGTAGACTTTTAGATAGTTTTTCAATTAAGTAATGAACCCTCATGCATTATCAAATACATGGAAAAACAATAAGTGTTAAAAATTTTCATTTTTAGCACTTAATTGAGTTATCAAACATATTCTTAGTTTTTAGAAAGATAAGTGAGAATTAAATTGATTCGCACAATAAACTTCTGAAAGCATCTTTCAAAACAGATAAGATAATCTACAGTAGTACTTGTTGTGCAATTCGTGTTAGGGGCTGGTTTGAAGTTCTTGATAGGATACGTCTGGGAAATTTTCATTTTCTGTATCTTATTCGTTGGGTGCTCGGGGGGTTGTACTTCTTGTGGCCTTCTTGGCTTATTAATTAAATATACTAGCTGTTCAAAAACATTTAAAAAATCTTTATATATATCATTAGACCAAGATGCCAAGCCTATCTTTGGGGTGCAGAGTAAAGTGAACTTTCTTTGGGTTTTCTGCTTACCTCTATGCATAAATAACAATTGAAAAAAAAAATATATATATATATATATATATGAAATATATATATATTTCTTTTATGGCCTAATTGCACTTCACCCTCGTAATATACACGTGTTTTTAATTGGGTACATGATCTTTTTTTTTTTTTTTTTGTAATTGGGTATATGAACTTTCATACCCTTTCCAATTAGGTCCAATTGATGATGCCGTTAGTTTAAAACTATCGGAATAAATTGCCTAGAATTGTCCTTTTTTTGCAATTGGGTACATGAACTTTTATCCCCTTTCCAATCAGATCCATTTGCTAACGGCGTGAGATTTTGTTGAACAGAATTGTCCAAGTGTCCTCAATTCCTCCAAAAATGGTTAAATCCTAACCTCTTTTTTTCATTTTATCTGCCAAAACAGATGATTTTATCTGTTGACAGACAGATAATATTGAGCTAAACAATCCTAATTTTCTTATCTTTTGGCCTTTTGAGATAAATTTTTTTTTTTTTATTTCAAGTATTTGTTCGAGTTAACGCAATGGGCTTCGGAATTTTACAAAAAAAAAAAATACACGTTGCAGCCTTATTTTGTTTAGCTCAATATTATTTGTTTGTTAACAGATAAAATTATCTGTTTTTGACATATATATCAAAAATGAGGTTCCAAATTAGCCATTTTTCTGTTCCAGCGAGGGGGTTTTCTCTCCTTTTGATGTCAAAAAGTAGTAAACGGGTTTATAAAAAAAAAAATAGTCAAAATTTGGGGGAAGTACACGTGGGCAATTCCATCTAACAAAATCTCACGTCACTAGCGAATGAATCTAATTGGAAAGAGGATGAAAGTTCATGTATCCAATTGCAAAAAAATGACAATTCTGGGCAATTCCGTTAGTTTTAAACTAACGGCGTCATCAATTGGATCTAATTGGAAAGGGAATGAAAGTTCATGTACCCAATTATTAAAAAAAAAGTTCATATACCCAATTAAAAACACATGTATAATACAATGAGATAAAGTGCAATTAGGCCTTCTTTTAAAGATGCAATAGAAACTATAGACAAGACAATAAGAGTGACTCAGCAAAATAAAAAATGTTTCACTTCTCTCACTAAACACACGAATCAAATAAAGACTTAATGGCCATGTAGAATAAGAGATTTTTTAAAAAAACTGTTTAGCTTTGGTTGCTAATAGATTTTTTCCCAAAAAAAAAATTAGAAATAAAAGGGTAAATTGCATCTATCCCCCTTAAAATTTGGTCTAATAACATTTATCACCCTTAGCGTTTCAAAAATAAAGTTGACCTTCCTTACCGTGTGTAACAAAGTTAATGACAGTCTGACAGGTGTTAAATTACTCATTTAAACATGCTTCGCTAAAATCACTAATTCTGGTCTAAAGTCAACTGAAGTAAAAAGGCACGAATAACCCTCCTTGAAAAAATACAATCTGCCCACTGTCATCAACCATCAAGGGTTGCTTTGACTGACCCTCTTCATATATAATGAAGACTTTGAATTCATCTCCAACACGACCAAAAAAAAAAATTTCATCTCCGAGGCATTGAAGAAAGGCCAATTAGTTTTGATTTCTCCATCATCAATTGTCCAAATTTCTCCAATTTTGTTCTCCAATTTTTACCACAAAATTGGAGAAAGTTTTTATAGAACCAACAATTGATGATAGAGTACATCAACCGCCATCCCTATGTCTACCTTTTAATGAATTTTTCTCATTACATTATAATCCTATACAAAATGACATAAAAGAACAAATTAATAAAGGGTAATTCTTTGGTGACAACTTTCATGCAACTTTTATACAACCTTCTAAAAAATGTGTCTATCTCTCCTGTGTCACTGTGGGCTCTCTCCTGTGTCAGTGTGGGGTCCAGTGGCATCACAAGAGAGATAGACACATCTTTTTAAGAGGTTGTATGAAAGTTGTATGAAAGTTAATTACTCATTAATAAAAATAATTCTAAAAAATTACTTTCTACACCCACTTACCTAACAAACCCTAATTTATCAATACCTCTCAACTGTAATATTGTGTGTGTGTATATGTGTGTGTGTGTGTGTGTGTATGCTAGCCCTTGGCATTTGAAGTTTACTAGTATTAACTTCTTCAAAAATTCCAGATCCATGGAAAAACTATTGTCGATGGAACACTTTTTAGTACATGCATATGCATATGCATCATATATAATTGATCTTCCACATTTGAAGTATGATCAAGAACTGTGTATTTGTTGACTGTTGTAAAAAAATTACCCTTCTTGTTGGATATAAGATTACATGGAAATACTAACAAATAGCTTTTATTGTATCTTATGATTTTATGGATCTTATAATGCCTACTACTATTTGACATGCAACTATGCTTATATATATATATAAACACACTCTGTATGGATTTTGTACATTTTGAGTGGGGATTGAGTGTGCAAAAAGATGATGGGAGTGGTGAGTAATAAGAAATGATAGAAATTTTAAATTTAGGATTATTTTAGAAATAAAGGTGGGTGCAGAAAGAAATTTGTTTTAAATTAAATCTGAGTGGTGGGTGCAAAGAGAAAAATAAAATGGGTGGAGAGAGTAAAGTAAGTATGTGCAGATAAAATTACCCAAATAAAAATAAGAATAATACATTTGCCAACCACTTTTTACTTCAGATAAATTACTTCTGATAAATTATTACCAGTTTTTAAAAGGGCAAAAAGTATTTTTGGAAAAATTGTAATACATTTGCCAACCAATTCAAAAATAAATAAAAATATCAATGCGTTACACACGTAGCGTGTGTGTCCGTCCGCTAATGTGAAAAAAAGAAAGAAAGAAAAAAAAGAAAGGAGAATTGAAGTACGCACCAACTTATAGTCTTGGGCGCCAGGATGAAAAATGAAACCACAGGCATGGAAGAGTATAAAGTTCTCCTCATCTCGATCAGATTCAGGATCAGGGAGAAACCTAAACTCTGTGGTGGCTGGGTTCCATAGTACAAAAATAGAGGTTAACCTGCGAAGACCAACACACACTAAGCCATTAGCAGAACCTGCAAAAAAATCTGGCACACTCCTTGATGTTCGCGTATAAATATCATATGGCTTGATTGCTACACTAACAGTAACATTAACGGCCGCCGCCCCATCGCCATTGTTGGAGAACGATGTGAGGTTTAAATGATTAAAGTGAAGGAGAGACGACAAAGAGAGGTGTTTCTTAATTCTGATCAGATGCATTGCGATAAAAGTAGGAGAGAGAGGAATAGTCTGAAAGGTTTTACATACGCACTTGAATCGCATCAGAGACTTGACTGGCAATCCCAACAGGATGTCCAATATTACCTCTCCTGGAACCGACACATTGCAGCACTCTTCCAGGGCTTCTGCTATATCTATATCCTCAGTTGCAGCCGGCGGCTCCTCTCTCTCTCTTTTTCTTTTCCCATAAAAACAGTCCCCTCCCCCCCCGGACACCACTCTTACTTCTTTTTGCATATTATACATATATATATATATATATATGTATATATTGCACACGATTTTGGTAATCACGACCGTGAAGAGAGGCTGAGAGAGAGAAAAACTGAATCCGATTTTGGTAATCACGGTGAAGAGAGGCTGAGAGAGAGAAAAACTGAATCGTGGATGTCTAAAGGAGAGAGAGAGAGATTGGAGGAGATTGAATGTGCGGCTAGCTAGGGTTACTAAAAGTGACGCTACAGTGGTTTTTTTTTTTTTTTTTTTTGGAATATAAGACTTCAATCCTTAGATAAAGAGCAAAAAAAAAAAAAGTATAAAGTGGTCGTATTTTTAGCAATTTATTCCAAAGTCCCTGTATCACTGTCAGCAATTTTGCTGAACAAGCCCAAGCGCAACGTGCACATCCCAAACATCACAGCCACTCACACTGTGTGAGTGGCTGTGCTATAGTATTTCTCATTTTAAAAAATATTTCAAAACTTTAACCTTCCATAATTTTTGATTTACAACTCTATTTTTTACAAATTTTATACCTTTGGAATCGTGTCAACAATAGTTACAAAACTAGTACCATTGTTGATATGTTTTGAGCAATTTTTTTTTTCCACTTTGAAGAAATTTTTAAAAAAATAGAGTTTTGTGAAATTTCACAAAACTTACTATTGTGAAATTAACAATTTTCACACAGTTACACAAAGCATGTAAGATTTTAATTTTTTTTTTACTCAAAACATATCAACAATAGTACTAGTTTTGTAGCTCTCGTCGACACGATTTCAACGGTATAAAATTTGAGAAAAATTGAGTTGTATGTCAAAAGTTATGGAGATTTAAAGTTGCAGAATATTTTTTGAATTTAGAATATTATATGGTACAGTGCTCATACCGTATGAGTGGCTGCAAAAGCATGGTGCGTGAAAATTGGGCGAGAGTGAGGAAAATGTGCGAAATGTTTAAGTGGATGTCAGTTTTGTCCTTTTGATAAAGATCAGGGACTTTTGATTAAATGCAAATATTGAAGGTTCTTTTTGATAAATTTTTAGTTGACTAGATATATATCTCTAACTGTCCTTTTTTTATTATTATTTTTTATTTTATTTTATATAATATAGAGGATTGAATACATTTTTAGTCACTCCAAATTAAATTCATTGGCCCACCCTCATTTCTCATTGGTTAATGCAGTTAGACACAAGATTAAATAAAAATTACTCCAGTGTAAAGTATTATGCC